>CM060433.1:112788745-114087917 GCA_030545235.1 Helianthus tuberosus | reverse complement strand
TAGAGACAAGAAAGAATGTTGTACTCAGAAAACATTTGACTTACATGAAAGTTTAACGCTCTCTCAAGCTCCTTGATCACCGTTTCCATTGTTGGACGCTTGGCAGCTTCTCCCAAACATCGATATGCAATTTCTAAAAATGCCTTCAAAGAGTCTCGATTGGGTCCTCTGTTTGAACTAAAAATGTCTTCATCACTTTCTTCCTTTAACTTTGGATCTATTATTATGTTTGTGGTTTCATCACAGAAGCACTGGCGTGCAATGCGAGCAAGCCCTTTATCATTTTCGTTTATGTAACGCGGATCATATGCCACCTTCCCACAAAAGATTTCAAAAAGAACCACTCCAAAAGAGTAAATATCTGATTTTCTTCCCAATTCACCTTTGGTTTCAGGTTCTGGATCCCAATACACTCTCATGCAAACATCTTGATTTGTTGGATTGGAGATTCCAGTGTATACAATCTTCGCCTTCTTCAAGTTTTTGTCTAACAAAATGTTGGCACTATTTATGTCACCATGTAGAGTGTCCATCTTGGTGTGAAGGTGATTCAGTCCCCGTGCAATCTGAAGGCACATGTGTAGACGGTGGGTCCATGTAAGATTATTCATGCCATCAACACTTTTCAAGCAGTCATCGAGACTTCTCTCAAAAGCATGCTCGTATACAAGGATCAAATCAGCACCTTCGTCACTAAAGCCAAGAAGAGAGATCACATTGGGATGCTTATAACTAGCACACATTTCAAGTTCTGCAAGGAATGCCTGTTTTCCTTGCTTGCTTTTTCCACCATTGATGCGCTTTACAGCTACATTAATGTGTTTCTTGGATGATCCAACATTGTTACCAAAATGATCGAGTACAGCTTTGTATACCATACCATTTGTGCCTAAACCAATGCAGCATGTTTTAGCAAATTCGTTTGTAGCCGATTCTATATCACTGTGTCGAAACCTCCTGAGTACCATGGTTTCCCCCTGCATCATTGTGTGTTAAAAAGAATGATCATGAAATTAAAAGGGAACTGTCCTTTATCCCTAAGTCGTGTCTTTCTATAATTGCAACATATGTGCACACACACATGCACAATTTACGGCTGCTGGAAAAGTTGATTTTTTAGGATTTTTGGTAAAAAAAAATTGAAATACTTTGGTAAGGCGATCTCTAAGTTTTCACAGCTCGTATAGGGGAGGGTTATTTTGAAAACGCTAAATAGTTTATGGTTCAATTAAGAACCACCATGGGTTCTGAGAATCATGAGAACTCCTACTTCCCACGCGAGTTGGCCACGAAAATGTTATAAACACGTCTGTAAAAATGAAAAGTAAAAAAAAATCCTCAAGTCGGTAATTACGCCTAATGTAAATTTTGTTTACGACGATGTAAATTCTTTTACATCTGATGTAAATTTTAACATGCGACATTTTTTTATTATTATTTCGTGGGTACAAGTGATTTTTTAAATATTTTTGAGAAAACAAATTTTGAAAAAAAACTTTTGGAAGGCCTTGTTCTCGTGGTTTTCACAGCTCAAAGTGGTCCTTTCTCTCTCTCTCTCTCTCTCTTTATATATATATATAGAGAGAGAGAGAGAGGCTTGTTATTATACAAATTGCCTTAACATATGATGCGTAAGAGATTGCCTTACAACATGCAAATTTTTTTACACATGCGATTTCTTTTTTTCTACAACATCCGACTTCTATTGGCTTCAACATGCGATTTATATATTTTATACACACACAAACATGCGATTTTGCTTTGATAAACCATACGACTGCTGTTTCTATAACATGCGATTCTAGTCTCTAACATGCGAATTTGACATTGCGTACGCTTCGTACGTTAAGGCATATTGTACGATACACTTTTTCTATATATATATATATATATATATATATAGTAAGGTTAACGTACATAACGGCTTAACGTACATCACGTACGACAGGTAATTACGCACGTTCATTTTAAAATTACGCATGTTAAAACACAATAATCACGCATATTGAAAACATTAATCACGCATGTTATAGAACAAATCACGCATGTTGTTGTACGTGAAGTACGTAAAGCCGCAATGTACGATATACTTTTTCTACATATATATATATATATATATATATATATATATATATATGGTTGAGTTCATTTTAGAACTCTAAGTAACTACAGAACTTTCAGAACTCCTAATAAACAATCATTTTATATATAAGTTTTTGTATTTAGGATCTTTTTATCATTTATTATATGTATTTCTTTGATTACATACATGTTAAAAGTAGTTTACATATGTTTAATTGCCAAAATTATATATATATATGTGTCATAACTAATTACATATATGTAAAAAACCTAGTTTACATATGTGTAATTATAAAATTACATATAAAAAAATGATAAAATTACTATTAACATGTATGTAATCGTAAAAATACACATAATAAATGATAAAATTATCCTAAACATAAAAATATATAAATAAAAAGATTGGTTATTAGGAGTTCTGCAAGTTCTGTAAATATTTATGGTTCCGAAATGATCCTGACCCTATATATATATATATTGTGTTCGTTCGAACGTTTAAAATTCAAGTCGGTGCTATATGATTTATAAACTATGAATATGATGAGATTAAATCCTACTATCCTTAATGTTAATGAGCATAATATTATTAAAAGGAATCAACAATATGAAGGAAATTTTTACTTGTAAGTTTAATGCATTTTGAAGTTCTTTGATCACGACTTCCATTGTTGGACGACTGTCTTGAGTTTCCGCTAAACAATTAAATGCAATTTTTGAAAATGCGTCGAAAGAATCTTGATTAGGTCCTCTGTTCAAAGTAAAAGTGTGAGCATCATCTTCTTCTATTATTTTAGGATCTATCAATTCCTTCAAAGTTCCCTCAGTGAAGCATCGTCTTGCAATAGGTGCAAGTCCCTTTTCATTTTCATGCATGTAAATATCATCATAGGCCACTCTCCCGCATAGAACCTCAAATAAAACAACTCCAAAGGAGTAGACATCTATTGCCCTTTTATACTTGAATTTATCCGAATATTCTGGATCCAGATAAACTTCTGTGCCTACAAGCATTTTTGTATAGACAGTGCTAGCTTGTTGCTTCATAGGATGGAATATGGAAAGCCCAAAGTCAGCAATCTTTGCATTCAGACTTTCATCTAATAAGATATTGTCACTCTTTATATCTCTGTGTATTATCCTTGGCTTTCCCTCTATGTTGGTGGGAAGGTAATTAATTCCATGCGCAATATCAAGGCAAATTTGTAATCTTTGCGCCCAAGTAGGATTATTATTCCCTCTCCAATAATCACCGAGGCTTCCTTTTAAAGCATACTCAAAGACGAGAATTAGTTCACCATTTTCACTAGAAAAGCCAAGAAGAGAGATTATATTTTGATGCTTACAACGAGAAAGCAATTCAATTTCTCTAGAAAACACTTCTGCACCTTGCTCATATGCTCTTTTATATATTCTTTTTATGGCTACAGTTTTTTTTTTATCATTGGTCTTTCTTCTTTGCATTTCCCTTCCAATATTGATGGCAAACATTGGCTATCTACAACATTAAGTTCTGCCTTATACACCTCGGCATACCCACCAGACCCAACACGCTTAGCCACACTGAAATTATCTGTGGCCAACTTTATTTCGCTTAGTGGGATCTTCAAATAATCCTTCCACAAAAATTACATGTTAAGTGAGAACCAGAAAATTGGAAAATGAACAGTTTACTAATATAACAAATATAATAATAAAAATAATAATAATAACAATAATATAACAATAATAAATATTTAAAATTAAAAAGATTTCACTTTATATTTTAAGTAATATAGGCTTTTAACCCATTTGATTATTATTTATTATATATATATATATTTATATATTGTTTTCGATAGACGATGAACAGTAACTTTATTTTTATAATAATATATAGTTTTTTTATTATTTTATTATTATATTTATTTTTAATAACATATTTTTCTTTTTTTAAAAACATATATTTCCTTTACCTTTTTTTAATAATTGTTTTTTTTTCTTTTTTTGAACATATATTAATTTATCGATTAATTTGAAACTTCTTTAATAAGTTATGTTTATAACTTTTTTTCTAAACACTTAAATACATAGTTGTGCTTAATTTCTTTCTCTGATATTCCATTATAAGCTTTGTTAAAAACGATGTTATACTCAAAATAAAGTACTTATTTGTTATCATAAAACGGTGGATGATAAACTAAATCGTACTAATGGTTTGACTTTCTAAACAATATGCTTTATTTTTAAATCACGTTTGTTTTACATTATTATTTGTTTCGTGAGACGATGAACAGAAACTTTATTTTTATAATAATATATAGTTTTTTATTATTTTATTATTTAATATATTATAATAATTTATTATTGTATTTACTTTTAATAACATATTTTTTTTAAATATGTATTTTTTACCTTTTTAATAATTGTTTTTTTGAACATATATTAATTTATCGATTAATTTGATACTTCTTTAATAAGTTACGTTTATAACTTTTTCCTAAACACTTAAATACGTAGTTGTGCTTAATTTCTTTCCCTTATATTCCGTTATAAGCTTTGTTAAAAACGTTATACTCCAAATAAAGTATTTTTTTGTTATCATAAAACGGTCGATGATAAACTAAATCGTTCTAATGGTTTGACTTTCTAAACAACATGCTTTATTTTTAAATCAAGTTTGTTTTACATTAGTATTTGCTCAGTTTCGCCGCAACGCGAGATATAAAAAAAATTAGTTTGAATTAAATTAAAACCAAATGTATTAAAAGCGTATATTAATTATAGTATAAAGAGAAATATTTATAACTTAAAATATTTATTATTATTATTATTATTTGTAAATTGTTCTATTTCCATTTTTTAATAATATTAATAATAATAAAATAATAAGAGTAAACTACCAAAATGGTCACTGAAGTTTGTTCACTTTTGCCAGTTTAGTTAAAAACTCAAACCTTTTGACCTTCATTAAAAGGAAGGAAAAAGACAATAAACCTTGATATTAACTGAAAACTTTGACATGATTTTGCTTTTTGATAAAAATGACAATAAAATTGAAACCATAGGGATCCAGATTCAAAAGTTTTAAGTTTTGGATTAAAGTGAAAAAAATGGCCAAAATTCAGGGACCAAACTTTTTACTATTACACCAAGTGATAGGACATTAATAAATTCAAATTTGTGTTTTTCTTTTATAACTTTCGATATATAATGTTTTATTAAAAAATGAATATGGTTTTGTGATGTTTATTTACGTTTTGATATAAAATTTATAAAAAACGGAATATAGAATTTTATAACGACTTATAAAGCGTTACATTTGATACGGCTCCATTTTTTGCAAAATTTATATCAAAACGTAGATAAAAATAAGTACATCGCAAAACCATTTTTTTTAATAAAAGATTATACTTTGAAAGTTATAAAAGAAAAACACAAATTTAAATTTATTAATATCATATCACTTAGAGTAAATAGCAAAAAGTTAGATGTAAATAGTAGGACTCAAACAACAACAATAATAAAAGTTATCAAAAATGTCAACTATGAGGACTTAATCCAAACGTAAAAAAACTTTAAGAACAAAACCAAGATTTAATAAAAAAAATCAAAATACAGGAACCATTTATGTAATTTACTCTTATATTTATTTTAGTTAATCGATGGAACTAGTATTCAATATTAAAGTTACGATGGGAAACCCTAATAGGCGATTTCAAAACCGGCGGCAGGGTGCAAACATGCACCATGATTCTGATGACCCAGCAACCAGAACCACTTTCTATGTCACTAACATCTCTGATAGGATCACGGGCTTGAAACTGAGGGAAGCTTTTCGGTCATTTGTTTGGAAGAATAGGGGCTATAATGTTTGGGTGGTCGAAGAAAATTCCGCTTGGGTCCCGGAGTTTGAGGCGGTTGTTTCCGATGAAAATGATCATGAGATGGAGGAGGGCGAAATTCGGGATGACTCGCCGGAGTTGCCGGAGAAGGAGGCTGATGGCAACGATCACGGAACTAATGAGCCGGAAAATCAGGAAGTTATTCCTGGTAATTCGCATGGAGTTAATGACCTGCCAAGTTCGGATGAGGGTGATAATCCCGCTCGTTTTTCAAACGTGGTGGGCCAAGTAGATGGACTGGATATGGGACAAACTAACCTGGTGGGCCAACCCGTTTTTTTCTCTCCTGTTGGGCCGGTTGGTGATGTATCTTTGGGCTTCAACATTGGTTGTTCAACTTCATTTAAAACTAGAAAAAGGTCCAGGTTGGTTTTTAATAATTCCCCTGAAGATACGTTGTTGTCTTCTAGGTGTGAGATGCCTTCAGCTCAGGAGTTATCACAGAGGGGTTTGGATTTAAACTCGCGGGTATCTGAGGATGAGGTTGGCGTCTTTGTGGCAAACTCGGATCATGTTCCTATAGAACCGGTAATTGTACAGCCGGTGCCGATTTCAACTGATGGTGCTCCGGATCACACGGGACTTCCAGTCGGGGTATCTAATGAATTGGTGGATGAGGCGTCGGCTATTAATTCTGAGGCTGATGCTACGGTTCAGGTATGCTCTTTGGTGGGTACAAATTTGAATAATTTTGTTGGTGTTGTTACTGAGGAGATTATTGCGAAAAACGGCTCATCGGATTGTCAATGAATTTCCTTTCATTGAATGTCCGTGGGGTAAGGGGTAAAGGAAAGGCGGGGTGGGTTAGAGGCTTGAGATCGTCTTATGGTGTGGATTTCATGGCGGTCCAAGAATCAAAGATTTCAGATCCTTCACTTTGGTTATTGTCTAGATTTTGGGGTAATTCTGTGTTTCAGTTTGACCATGTTAATTCGGATGGGGCAGCGGGGGGTCTTATTTGTTGGTGGGATCCTTCTTGTTTTAGACAGTCGGGGGTTGTAAGGTCGCGACATGTTTTGGTGGTCTCAGGGTTATTAGTTCATTCAAATATTCATATTAATGTCGCTAATGTACATGCTCCAAATGATCCTGCAAGTAGACGGAGTTTTTGGAATGAATTGTTGTTCTATAGACGTTCCCTATGTGGGTTGTGGATTTTTTTGGGTGACTTTAATGAGGTTAGATGTATTGATGAAAGGATTAATTCGGAATTTTCCTTACAAAATGCAGTGGTTTTCAATGCGTTTGTTAGGGAAGCTGAGCTTTTCGAATACTATATGGGTGGGCAAAAGTTCACTTATATGTCGGGGAAGGGAGATAAGTTAAGTAAATTGGATAGGATGTTGGTTTGTAACGACTTTATGTCGTCTTGGCCCGGGGCGAGTTTGACGGCCCTTTCTCGGTTTCTTTCGGATCACTGCCCTTTGGTACTTTCATTGAAGAATTCGGACTATGGTCATGTGCCTTTCCGTTTTTATAACTCATGGTTAGAATTGCCGGGTTTTGTCGATTTTGTTAATTCTATTGCGGGTAACTTTGTTTTCTCGGGGCCACGGGATGTTGCCTTAGCAGCGAAACTGAAGTGGTTAAAAGGTAGGATTCGGTTGTGGGTGAATGCGGTTCGTAAGCGTAGAGAGGAAAAGTGTTCGGAATGTAAAAAAGTGGTGGCAGAGTTGGAAGAAAAAGCGGAGACACGTGCCTTGACAGATTCTAAGCTAGATTCTAGAGCAAATGCGAGAAAGATTTTGCTTAAAGAAGAGCGTTTAAAAGCACAAGATGATCAACAAAAATCGAGGCTTAGATGGGCTTTGGATGGGGATGAGAATTCCAAGTATTTCCATGGGGTTATAAAACTAAATTCAGCAACTAATAAGATTCATGGGGTTAAATATGAGGGGGTATGGGTTACGGATCCGACTTAAGTAAAGGATAATATTGTGGGGTTCTTTTCTGATAAATTCAGTTCGTGTGGTGGGGCACGTCCGAGTTTTTATTATCCAAATATTAATACACTTTCAGTAGCTGATGTCGAGTATTTGGATGCGCCTTTTTCCATGGATGAAATTACGCAAGCAGTTTGGGATTGTGATGGTGGCAAGGCGCCGGGGCCGGATGGCTTTAATTTCACTTTTATTCGTAAATTCTGGGCCATTTTGAAGCATGATTTTTTGAATCTTTTTAAGGAGTTTTATGCAAATGGGTCTATTCGGGATGGGTGTTTCTCGGCATTCATTGCTTTAATACCGAAGGGTCGGGATCAGGCAACATTGTCGGATTACCGCCCTATAAGCTTGGTGGGGGTTATAAACAATGTCTTATCCAAGGTTTTAGTGCTCCGGTTGAAATCTATGATGCCACGCCTAGTGTCCGAAGAACAAACCGCTTTTCTAAGTGATCGTAACATACTTGATGGCCCTTTGATCTTGAATGAAAAGATTGCTTGGTTGAGGAAATCGAAGTTGAGTGGTTTCTTTTTTAAAGTCGACATTGAAAAAAGCTTATGATTCATTGCGTTGGGATTTTTTGGAAGATATTATGGCGCAAATGAATTTTTCATCAAAGTGGCGGGGATGGGTTATGTCTATTATCCGGAATTCTCGTGCCTCGGTTTTGGTTAATGGGTCGCCCACATGTGAGTTTTCTTGTCAGCGTGGTCTTCGCCAAGGAGACCCACTTTCTCCTTTCTTATTTATTCTTGCTATGGAGGGTCTTACTCGGATTATGAGGCGTGCATGTGAGTTGGGTGTTTTTCACGGTATTAGAGTGGGTGGAACGGGTCCTCTAATCTCACATTTCATGTATGCCGACGATGTGGTATTTTGTGGGGAATGGTCTATAGCTAACGCTATTAATCTCAGACGACTACTAAGGGGCTTCTTTTTGATATCCGGGTTAAAGATCAGCTCCAAAAAGAGTAGTGTGTTTGGTATTGGAGTGGAGGAATGTGACATCGCTGATATGGCTAGGCTCCTTAAATGCTCACAGGGTCGGTTTCCTTTTACTCACCTAGGTGTGCCGATTGCGTCTAACATGAACTTGGTTAGAAGTTGGGACCCGGTTATTGAGAAGTTTCAAAAGCGGTTGTCGGCTTGGAAGTCTAAGTGCCTCTCGTATGGTGGTCAGATAACGTTGCTTAAATCCGTGTTGAGTTCTCTTCCATTGTATTTCTTCTCCTTGTTTAGAGCCCCGATTCAAGTTGTTAATACTCTTGAGAAGCTGCGTAGGAAATTCTTTTGGGGAGGGGTGGAAGCGGTTGATAAAATGAGTTGGTTAGCGTGGGAAAAGGTGGTTGTTCCGACTAAATATGGTGGTGTGGGTTTGGGTTCTCTTAGAGATGCGAACCTAAGTTTATTATGCAAGTGGTGGTGGCGGTTTAAAGTGAGCCAAGACTCCCTATGGCGAAAGGTGATATGGTCCATTCATGGAAGTGGTCGGGGTTGGACTTACATTCCGGTGAAATTGACACTTGGCGGTACGTGGAAACAAATAGCGAGTGTCCCGGGTATTTTGGAGAACTTTAGTTCCGGACCTAATCTTTTTGTTAAAGGGAATGTTAAAAGCAGTCATAGTGTTTTTTTCTGGTCTGATTGGTGGGTCTCGGATGATACCTTACAAAGAAAGTTCCCTTTATTATTTTCATTGGAAAAGAAGCGTTGTTGTTTGGTGTCTGATCGGCTCCTCCTATCAGCACAGCAGCTGCAGTTTGCTTGGGACTGGAAACGGTCTTCGTTCACAACAGCAGAGCAGATACAATATGATGCACTTATCTCTTTGGTTTCTGATGTGAATTTATCCCCTGGAGTTAATTCTTAGACCTGGTCGGCGGGCGGGGAAATTGGCTTCTCGGTGCGTAATGTGAAGGAGTGGATTTTTGACGCGACAAATGTTCTTCCGGTTTGAACTTTTGAGTGCTGTAATTGGGTTCCGAAGAAGGTTAGGATGGTTGCGTGGCGTGTATTTCATGACCGGCTTCCAACTGCAGATGCTTTGGCATGGCGAAACATTCCGGTAATCACACAGGTGTGTAGTATTTGTGAGACTAATATTGAATCGGTTGATCATTTGTTTACGGGATGTCTGAAGTTTATGGATGTGTGGCAACTTGTTTTTTCATGGTGTCGTGTCCCGAATTTCTTTTCCTTCCATGCTCGTGATTTACTATCCTACCATCTGACGGCAAAGAGTGGGGCTCGTGTGAGGAAAGCGTTTTATGCGGTTGTATTGACGACTTTTTGGAGTATATGGAGAGCTAGGAACGATCACGTCTTCAATCATAAACAAGTGTCGGTCCGGAAAATTATGGAGGAAATCAAGGTCATGAGTTACTTGTGGGTTGTAAACCGTTCAAGAATGACAGATATGTCTTGGGATTCTTGGGGTAGCTTTGACGCAATAAAAATGAGGTAGTTGGGGGTTTTTGGTTACGGTTTTTGGCCGGTTGTATTTTTTCTTTTCGGGTTGTAGTTTTGGACACTGTATTCCGGATTTTGCTTGCTAGCATCTTGCTAGTTTTATAAATGTGTTTTGTTGGCCGTTCAAAAAAAAAAACAGTATGAGGAAACTTCTCTCTTTTATCCTCCAACCATTATTAATTTTCAATTAATTACCAAATTGTCATGTAATTTACTCTTATATTTATTTTAGTTAATCGATGGAACTAGTATTCAATAATAAAAAATAACAGTATGAGGCAACTTCCCTCTTTTATCCCTCCAACCATTATTAATTTTCAATTAATTACCAAATTGTCGTTTTGTTAAATCTAACCATTAAATTGATTTGATAAAATAGCTAGATTACTATCAATGGGGTTGTCGAATCCCCAAACCACTGGTAACGTCTAAAGGGTCTTTGCTGACGTCGTAATATCTCAGTCTTCGTCTTCTACAAAAAAGAAAACTGTTAGCCTCGTCACGGAGGGACCCGGGAGGGGGATCCGTGACCAAGCTCCGGCGTGAGAGTAAGTAAACTTGCCGGAGACAAATGAGAAGCCTATTCCGACTAGGGTGATCGCCGGAATATTCTCTGCGGTGTGGATTCAGATAAACTGAGTTTTATGTGGGAATTTAATGAGAGTGTATCATGGTCGGAATAAATGAGAGTATATGACATTTAAGTGAGAGTTACCTTACTATTGAACGGGTGTTTACCTTCCTTATATAAAGGAGATAACTTATCTCACTTGGAAAATGGTACCGAGTCGATCTAACGGTATCGGGTTGCCTTTGGGGGACTCAGACACGTGTCTGAGCCCCAGCGGTAAGATCACTGACTTCATTTAATGAGGCCAGCTTGATGGTACTGTGTTTCTGGCGATCCTTTCCCCTTATCAGTCAAACATTTAATGTTCTGCAACACCCTTGGGTCCCTTTCTCTATTTTTCCCGCTCATTCTACATGTGTGAGACCCTTAAGAGAAAAGCCTTAGCCTTGGGCCTTAACAGTTGGGCCTAAATGATAGAAGCCCAAGACGGGTCAAGTTGGGCAACCGGTTGGCCCGTCGTCAAGTCATCTCTAGTCCCTGGTTCTGAGACTCTGAGTCTCATGATCCGAGGCTGAAACATGGTTATTGATGAAATTAGTTTTCTTGGGCTATGAGTATGGGCCCAACTCCTCTTTAATGATTACACGCCCTCCTCGCTTCACGAGGGCCATCAAGCATCAAAAATCAACGGCTAGGGATAACCTTCGTAATGAACGTGCTCAGAACAGTTTTCAATTTTGAAAAATGGGATATGACGGTTTCCTCCCCTTGTGTTAGTTATCCCCTTTAAAACCCCTATTACCTTTTCTTTTTCCTCTAACTTCCATCATTTTTCTTCATAAATGTCTTTTTCCCCTTTCCACTTATCATCTTTCGATCCCAATCCAAGCCTGCAATGAGCCGTACCGGCCGTTCCTCTATTCGTTCTATTTTGACGGCGAAGGATCTTGAGGCCTTTGTTGAAGCCTATAAGATACCGGAGCGTTTTTCCCCAATTCTGCCCAGGCCAGATGAGTAAGCGGAGTGTACGCCTGATAGAATCGTCATTTACACTTTGTCATTCTCTTCTTGTGGTGTCTGTTACCCTCTTGTCGCCTTTCAAAGTGGACCTTTTGAGGCATTTTGGAGTCCATTTCTCACAATTACACCCTTTAGGGTTCATGAGGGTTGTAAACTTTGAACTATATGTGTGGCGTTTCCGGTGAACCATCAATCCCTTTATTTTGTATGTTTTACAAGTTGATCTCGGACGGTGACTGGTTCAATTTTGCCAAGCGGAAAGACAGTGTATCTCCTCACTGTTACTCTTTCATGCCTATTTCCACTTACCCAAAGGACTGGAAAAGCCGATTTATCTTTGTTTCCACTGCTATGATACCGGAATCGCCGCCCTTGAGATATCCGAAAGCGACTATTGAAGATAGTTTTCCGGTCTTGTCCACTGATGAGATCGTATAATGGAAGAGGATGCATGAGAATCCTACGAGGGCCTTCACATTTCCCGAGGGGGTGCTGGCCATGGGAGGTTTGAGCCCCTTTTACTCAGTTCGGCCAAAGGCTTTCTTTTGAGAAGAAAGGTATTCCTCTGTCCCTTGACTTGTTGTGTTTGTTCTTCTTTCCCTTTTTTTTTTGAATTTTTATGGATTTGGGCAGTCATCTCTAGTGTTGTTTTTTGTGTAAAGATGACTCTGTGGGGGCTTACTTCAGGGTGATTGTAGGGATGTTAAGTTCATGGTGGGTGATAAGGTTGAGCCAGGTATGAGCCGAGGTGTGGAGAAGAAGGTTCCTGAGAGTTCTGCTCAAGTCGGGGACTCTGCTGCTGAAGGAAAAGATGAAGAGGGCTCTTCTGACGGAAAGGAAGATTCTCATGGTTCCCTTCGGATGAAAAGTTCCAGTAATGATGAGGATGGCGAGGATCTGGAGACCCGCCTGGTTCGTAAACGGAAGGCAGCCCAAGCCAGTAGCCCTAAGGTGGTCCCGGCCCCTCGAAACATTCGGCTAAGGCTCCGGAGTGCCAGTGGCCAGAAGACTTTTACTGCTGTCAAGGCTGCTTCTGAACTTCCTCCTGTTGGGACCAAGGGCTCTCTGTCCAAGCACCTGAGATCATCTAGCCTTATAAGCGAACCTCTGCTGGTGAGTCTTCCCTTTATGCTTTGCCTTGCTCAATGTGACTGCTTTTTGAATTCTTGCTGACTTGATTGATTTTTGATTGATTTTTTTTATTCGGAGCAGGGAAGTTCTAAGGCTCGGATTAAGATTCCTACTTCCCCTTCTTCCTCTCGGGTCCGGGACAAGACTCCTGAGATTAGTGATGCCCGCATTACCCCAGCCTTTGAGGTTTCTCCTCTTCATGCCACTAGGACTAGCAAGACTTCCCATCCTAAATGTCTTGTCTCTCAGTCCCCTTTGCCTCCCCTGTTTGCTGATGCCCTTCCAGCCCCATATGTTCCTAAATGGAAGATAACCCCATCTACTGTTATAGGGACTCCTGAGACTGCCCGAGACTTTCTGGCTCATGTTGTTCCCCCCTCTCACAAGTTTATGAACTCCTCTTTAAGGTCTGATCTATTTGATGATCAGTACAGTATGTCCCTTTGTGAGGGGTTCTTTAGGGAAGCTGGTATGCTGCAGCGAATGGATGAGTTAAGGAGAGAAAATGAGGGGTTGAAGGCTGATCTTAAAACTTCTAAAACCATTGCTGCTGAGCTTCGGTGCCGGGTGACTGATTCTGAACGGAGATTGCTGGAGGAGAAGGTGCCAAATCCTTCTTCTCTCCCCCTCACTTTTTTTATATATATATTTATTTTTTCGTGTTTTCTATACTTTTTCTTCAGGGTGCTGGAGCCATGTTGGAGCAGAGGGAACGTGCTTGGGCGAGGGAGAGGATGGCCTTGGTTGAAGAGAAAGAAAAGCTAATTACTAAGTTGAAACGTCAGAAGGAGCTTGACTCTGTGTCCCAAGGGGATCTGGATACCATGTATGCTGAATGGGGGATGATTGTAGATGACAACCAAAAGCTGGCTAAGGAGAGGTACTGGCTTATTACTGAGTGGTTCGGATCTTTCCTTACTGTTGTTTCTCAGTCTGGGGAGTTTAAGGGCAGCCTTGAGAGGACTTACATGGCTTACCGAGATGTGGGGTACCAGTGGGGTCTAAAAGACGGGTATGTTTACTCTGCCCAGGGTTTGGGAAGCAAGTAAACCCCTCTTTACAACTCCAAGGCTAAGAAATAGTTGTCCAAACTGGACAAAGAATTTGGAGAAAAGACCCCTGCTCTTCTCGAGAAGATTCTTGAGCGTCCCCTGATGTCTATCGATGAACTTAAGGCCTTGCTTACCCCTGTCGGACCCCTCTTCGACCAAGTCTTTGTCTGGGGATGCTTCACAGTAATTTCAAGACAATGGTTAATTCGATATGGTTGTAATTAAACACTTATGCACCTTGGATACTGTTAACTTTTGTTGTTGGGGAGGCCTTTGTGTTGGGGTCTTCCCTGTATCTGACTTATGCTTTTCTAGTTACTTTATAACTGTATGTCGCCGATATACACCTGTTTGCTGCTTTTTACTTTGTTGTTATTTGCAGGTGTTGCTACTAATTGACTGGGAGCTCTTTGTGTTTTTTGATGTGCTATTTGTACACTTGTCTTTTGTAGCTTGATTACAAGATTTTCCAGTGTGTATTTGTACACTTTGTCTTTTGTAGCTTGATTACAAGATTTTCTAGTGTGTATTTGTACACTTTGTCCTTTATAGCTTGATTACAAAATTTTCTAGTGTGTATTTGTACACTTTGTTGTTTTTTTTTTTGTTTTTTGTTTTTTTTTTTTTTTTTGTGGTTTACTCGTAAACCAGGACCGTTTGTAGGAAAGTGATCCTTGGACAAGTCTATAATCGAGGATTATGTTTCTTAACTTGTTTGTCCGCTTCCTTTGGGCTAGCTAGGCCCTGTCTTGCCCCTCAGCCGGGCGTTTTTTGTGTTTAATACACTGACTTACACGTGTGTTGGTATTCATTGGGTTTGTAGTTTCTTAGGCACGTCAGCCTTAATACATTACCCGTAGTTTGTCAAAAGGAACAACTAGATTGTTAATTACCATATGTGTTTGGGGGCTCAGGCCTCCAGTACATGATTATACAAAATGTATTTCCTTAGGACACATACTAGCTAAAGTCACTTCTTGAGGGTAAGCTTGCCTTTCATATGTAGTATTTTCGGAGTTGCATGAGGTTTCAAGTTCTTGAAACCTCCCTCCCCTGGAGTGTCTCCAACTTGCAAGCTCCCTTTCCATTGGCCCAAATGACTCGATAGGGTCCCTCCCAGTTAGGTCCTAGCTTCCCCGTACTTTCCTGTAGGCTGGCTTCATTTGCCCTCAGTACCAGGTCTCCGAGCACTAGATTGAGCTTCTTCATTCTGGAGTTGTAGTAACTCTCAAGTTGCTTCTTGTACTTGGCCTCTTTTACCGCTGCTATCTCCCTTCTTTCTTCGAGCAAGTTGAGGTTCATTCGGAGGTGCTGCTCATTCTCAGCTTCCCTTAGTTTCATTCTTGCAGTGGGGGACCTAATTTCGGCAGGGATGATAGCTTCCGTCCCATAGGTCAAGCTGAAAGGGGTCTCTCCGTTGCAATCTTTGAGAGTGGTCCTGTATGCCCACAAAACGAAAGGTAGCTCCTCCAGCCACCCCTTTTGCTTCCTTCCTAGCCTTCCCTTAATTCCTTTGATCACACTCTTGTTTGCTATTTCTACCAAACCGTTACTCTGGGTATGAGTGACCGAGTTAAACACTTGGCGTATATGCATTTGTTCATACCATGGCTTGAAGGGCTTTCCTGCGAATTGCACCCCGTTTTCGCTTACTAACTCCATTGGTGCCCCAAACCGGCATATGATGTTGTCCAGCACAAATCGCTTCATCTGCTCCCCCGTAATCTTTGCCAAGGGCCTTGCCTCGACCCATTTGGTGAAATAGTCAATGGCAACCACCACATATTTGACCCTTCCGAGACCTTCGGGAAATGGCCCAATAATGTCTATGGCCCATTTCTGGAATGGCCAAGATGTCGATACGGGTATCATTGGGCGCTTGTGACGGTGTGTCATGAGAGCATGTACTTGACAATTGTCGCATTTCTTGATTTCCTCCAACGCTATCTCATACATTGTAGGCCAGTAGAATCCCGCGTTCATTGCCTTGGCCACCACTGTTCTTGGTCCAGAATGCATGCTACAGATCCCCTCGTGTATTTCTCGTACTACATATTTGGCCTACTCATTGTAACACACTTTAACGATGGACCCAAATACGACCTTCGGTAGAGCTCCCCGTCTATCAGCTCGTATTGCAGGACCTTTACTCTTACCTTTTGTGCTGCCCAATCACCCTCGGATAGGTTCCCGTCCTTGAGTAACCTCATGATTGGTGTCATCCAAGTTTCCTGAGCATTGTCAACCACGGATACTTTCTTCGTTGGGGAAGTTAGGACCTCCACCTTGACTTCCTTCGCCAAATGGTCGAAGGCCACGGAGGCTAGCTTGCTAAGGGTATCTAACTTCCTGTTTATCCCTCGGTGGATGTATTCCAGCTTGAAAGTTTTGAAGGTCTTAGCCAACTTTTTCACTATGTCTACGTATTGGGCAATCGAATTGTCCTTCGCTTCGTATTCCCCGTGATATTGCTTGACCACCAGTTGTGAATCGGTGTTAGCTTTGATGTGTTTTGCTTTCATCTTTCTCGCTAATCTCAACCCAGCCAGAAGGGCCTCATACTCCGCCGTGTTGTTGGAGTTCTCGAAGTCCAACATGATGGCGTATATTAGTTCAATCCCCTCGGGGCTGATCAACGTGATCCCTGCCCCTCTCCCTTCCTCGCTTGAGGAGCTCGATCTGTGAACAGCTTCCATACTGCCTCGTCCTCCCTTTTCTTCTCTTCCTTTTCCAGGCTTTACCCTGTCATGCATCATTTTATCAAAAGTTGATTTTCGGGGATATGGTGTACCTTTTTCTGCAGGTTTTGGTGTGGGGTTGGTTCTTCGGGCTGGGACATCCATCTCCTTGGCCTTGCTAACTGTATCTTTTCCCCTGACGAAGGCCATGACTCGATCCATAAGAATTTCAAATGTGGATGGGAATACCTCACCCAGTTTCTCACATATTTGTGCATGTTTCGGCCCGTTGATGAAGCTGTTGATCTTCATGACCTCCGGGATATCCTTGAAGTTCATACTTTCTTTAACAAACCTTTGCATGTATTGATCTATCCATTCGTTATCCTGTTACCTTATGTGTATGATCTCGTTAGGGTTTTTAATCACCTTCCTTTGCTGACTGAAGTTTCTCAGGAACTTCTCGCTCAGCTCTTCGTAACTGTCTATTCCCCCAGGAGGGAGGCTATCGAACCAAAGCCTGGCTCCCTCCGTTAGGGTCTGCACGAACATATGGCACCAAACAGGCATGTACCATCGTCCCAGTTGTACTGCACCCTTGAAGGCATGCAGGTGATCTTCCGGGTCCCTTGTCCCATCGTACCTATCG
This sequence comes from Helianthus tuberosus, assembly GCA_030545235.1. Lineage (NCBI taxonomy): Eukaryota > Viridiplantae > Streptophyta > Magnoliopsida > Asterales > Asteraceae > Helianthus > Helianthus tuberosus. The sequence continues at coordinate 114,070,438 of CM060433.1, read as the reverse complement.
AAATTCAAGGGTAGTTTGAGGTTCGGGGGCATGGGAGCCTCAGCAATCCTTTTGGTAAACTTTGAGACCTCAGCTAGGTCTCGAGGCAAATAAGGTTGGTACAAACCGCTGTTGTCTTGATTCTCCTTCTTTTTTCCCTCCGGCCCCTTTCCTTTGATGAAATCCTCCCTTTCTTCTTACGTCATTTGCTTTAGGGCTGTCATGAAGGTTTTTAGGGGATCAGAACGATCGTTCTTGTTCTGTGGACAAGTCTCTCCCTTGCTAGGTGGTGTATCGAAGGACAACCTGACTTTGAGACACTCAAGCCTCTCCTGTCTCCCCAAGTCCTCAAGATGCTTCCTGAGCTCTTCCCGGTGCATGGCAACAAAGTATGGGGTGATGGTATTTCTTTTCTCTAAGGTTCCCGTCTGGTTCTCGTTTTCTTCTTCATGGGTGATGTCTTCCACTAGGACTGCACCGTTGGTACCTTGTACCGTCAGGATGGTTCGTGAACTAGGAGGTGTTGCCATGTCGTCTTTCTCGGATGATAAGTTATTACAACGCCGATGGTTTTTCGAGTGGGAAAATCAGCCGTACTGAGTCCCATGGATGGCGCCAATGTCGAATCCCCAAACCACTGATGACGTCTAAAGGGTCTTCGCTGACGTCGTAATATCCCAGCCTTCGTCTTCTACAAAAAAAAAAACCGTTAGCCTCGTCACGGAGGGCCCCGGGAGGGGGATCCGTGACCAAGCTCCGACATGAGAGTAAGTAAACTTGCCGGAGTTAAATGAGAAGCCTATTCCGAAGAGGGTGATCGCCGGAATATTCTCTGCGGTGTGGATTCCGATAAACTGAGTTTTATGTGGGAATTTAATGAGAGTGTATCATGGTCGGAATAAATGAGAGTATATGGCATTTAAGTTAGAGTTACCTTACTCTTGAACGGGTGTTTACCTTCCTTATATAAAGGAGATAGCTTATCTCTCTTGGAAAATGGTACCGAGGCGATCTAACGGTATCTGGTTGCCTTTGGGGGACTCAAACACGTGTCTGAGCCCCAGCGGTAAGATCACTGGCTTCATTTAATGAGGCCAGCTTGATGGTACTATGCTTCCGGCAATCCTTTCCCCTTATCAGTCAAACATTTAATGTTCTGCAACACCCTTGGATCCCTTTCTCTATTTTTCCCGCTCATTTTACATGTTTGAGACCCTTAAGAGAAAAGCCTTAGCATTGGGACTTAACAGTTGGGCCTAAATGATAGAAGCCCAAGACGGGTCAAGTTGGGCAACCGGCTGGCCTGTCGTCAGGGGTGGTGGTCTATTGCGAAAGGCAAAGCCTTAGACTGGTGGGTATGGGAGACGTCCCTGCCTGTCGACCTCCGACGCCGGACCACCTCCCCACCCCCTCAGGCCCGTCATCGTCCCCAACGTCCTCCTGCAACCGCTCTCAACGACCTCCCAACACACACACACATACATACATATATATATCCCCACACCCTAGGTCTATCCCTTTTAGGCTTATCCTCACACCCATTGACGTGGACGCCTACGTGACGGGTCTTCCTTTAAGGACTACCCTCCTCCACACCCTATTGTCTTCAAAACACCTAAGTCTGAGAGGGAGAGGTTTTGGATTCAAGTTTCACAAATGAAACTTAAAAGAAATTTGATGTTCAATAAAAAAAGACCCAGATTGCTTCTCATGCTTTGTAGACTAAAACCATTTTGTATTTGATCCTCTTTTTAGGAATAGGTTTCCCTAAAATGGCTTCATGATGATAAGTGTCTGAACAATTATGGATTATTAATAAGAGGCAATTAATGGCTAAGATGCAGGTGGATGTGTCGATGAGGGAGATTCACGTCGGCAATGTGCAGTTCGAGATATCACCGGAGAGACTGTTGAGTCACTTTTCATTGTATGAGGGGTTTGAAGAAGGTCGTTAGGGTTTGATAAATAGTCAAAGAAGCAAAAGGGGTTAACGAGCTTTGATATACTGAATGCACTTATTGATCTGAAACTAAGCAATGATAGAAACTAAGTTATGTGTAAAATGTAAATTGGCTATTGATGGGAAGTTGTAGAGTAAAATGGTTTTTCTGGTTTTGCAAAAATCAAGATTGCTTGTCTAATTAAAATGGTATTTTGGTTTTGAAATAAGCATGCATATATGTACATGGTGTCCAAGGTGTCGAGAAATATAGTCACCAGTAATCAGATAAAATATTAATTTTTTAAAATTAGGAAAAATATGGGAATATCGTATTTAATTTAAAGAAAATATATTACTCTTTTTTATATTGTAATTTAAAAAATAAAAATATTTGCATATGAAAAAGTTATACCTACTTAAAAATCAAGGATGATGGTTTAACAACACAAACCTTTTAAATTGTGCGCCTTAGCTTTTTTATTTATACTTTCTTTTGTTATTTCTTTTACCTAATTACTTAGGACCTGTTTGGTTGGCTCTGAATGAAACCATTCAGAGGTCCACCTCTGATTCGGTCAGATGTGAAGGTGTTTGGTTCATTAAGACATCACCTCTGAATGGGTTCCATTCAGTCTGAATGGGTCAGCTAGTTACCACATCTGAATGAAACATTGGACTTGTATGCCCTTTGCCCTCATCTCCTTCACGAGTTCTCCACAGCCCCATCTCCTCTCCTCTCCACTCCTCCACAATCACCGGCCTCCTCCTCCACAGCCGCCATCACCGTCACTGGCTCCACCGCCGTCGTCCTCTCTCTCCTCTACGTCTGTCTTTCTCTCTCTCGGCCCCTGTGTGCGTCGCCGCACCACCACCAGACGGTGGTGGTGGTTGTTGTCGTCCTCGGTTGCACATCAGCGGAGAAGAAGAAGAGGGGGGGGGTTGTCGGCTGAACAAAATCACCACCGCCACCGCCGTGAGAGGCGGCGGCTCCGCCTGCCGTCGCAGGAGATCATCGGAGAGGGGGGGTTTAAGAGGTGAGGGTTGGGTGTTTGGGTGAGGGGTTGATTTCTTTGTGTTTGATTTGAGTTATGTATGTGTGTATATGTAGAGGAAAAAGAAGGTTTTGAGAGGAAGGAGATGAAGAATATGAGAGTCTGCACCTTTTGTTTATGTGTGTATGTTGTTTGGTTTGACTATTTAGAGGGGTAAAAATGTATTTTCACACGGTCATTCAGATGTGCAACCAAACAACAGTTCACTGGTTCAGCACTTACTGGTTCAGAGTCTCTTAACCATTCAGAGCCTCTTATTCATTCAGCACTTATTGGTTCAGATGTTGCCAAACAGCCCCTTAGTTTTTTCTACAGAAAGCTTCATCCAATACATCAAATGTTTTGTTAATTTCACTTAATTTTTTTCCCTCTAAAATAACTTAAGTTTCTTTAGATATTCTAACCCTACATATTTTTTTCATAAATGTTTATTGTTTTATTAATATAAGTGAGACAAGTAAAACATATGTAAATATTCTAATCCTGCGTGACTTTTTTTTTTCATAAATGTTTATTTTTCTATACAAAGTGAGACAAATTAAACATATTTAAATATTGGTTGTTAATTATGTGACAATTTTTTTTCAATGAACTTGAAGTACGAGGTAATAATGAAAAATAAATCATCGGAATAATCAAGTTTTATAATTGTTGTGTTTAAAATCAATTAGAAGAATCACTAAACAGTAACGAGTTTAAAATCAATTAGAAGAATTACTAAACAGTAACGAATATTCATATATGTTTATTTGTCTCCCTTGATTTTTTTAGGGAAATTGGATTTAAATAATCCGAACTTTCACCTGTTGGCCAATAACACTCCGAACTTTCAGTTTGGCCAGCAGCACTCTCAACTTTCATCTTATTTTCCCAAAACACTCCCAAACTAACATATCACTAACCAAGTTAGTTTTTAAGTTTTATTTATTACACAAACAGTCCCTGTAGTTATAATTTACTAGTTTTAAGTTTTATTTATTACACAAACAGTCCCTGTAGTTATAAAAAAAATCATAAAAATAAAAATAAAAATCTAAAAATTCAAAACAATTCAAAAAAATCATAAAAATTCAAAAAAAAATCAAAAAAATTCTAAAAAAATAAAAAAAAAATCTAAAAAAATAAAAAAAAAATCATAAAAAATCATAAAAATTCTAAAAATATCAAAAAATTCTAAAAAAATCATAAAAAACCGTTTCGACCCGTACCGTTTCGACGCGAACTGTTTCGACGCGTACCGTTTCGACCCGGACCGTTTCGACCCGTACCGTTTCCACCCGGACCGTTTCGAACCGTACCGTTTCGACCCGGACCGTTTCGACCCGTACCGTTTTCGACCCGTACCGTTTCGACGCGAACCGTTTCGACACGTACCGTTTCGACCCGTACCGTTTTCGACCCGTACCGTTTCAACGGTACGCGTCGAAACGGTCCGGGTCGAAACGGTACGGTTCGAAACGGTCCGGGTGGAAACGGTACGGGTCGAAACGGTCCGGGTCGAAACGGTACGCGTCGAAACAGTTCGCGTCGAAACGGTACGGGTCGAAACGGTTTTTTATGATTTTTTTAGAATTTTTTTGATATTTTTTAGAATTTTTATGATTTTTTATGATTTTTTTTTTATTTTTTTAGATTTTTTTTTTATTTTTTTAGAATTTTTTTGAATTTTTATGATTTTTTTGAATTTTTTTGAATTTTTTTGAATTTTTTTTTATTTTTATGATTTTTTTTATAACTACAGGGACTGTTTGTGTAATAAATAAAACTTAAAACTAGTAAATTATAACTACAGGGACTGTTTGTGTAATAAATAAAACTTAAAAACTAACTTGGTTAGTGATATGTTAGTTTGGGAGTGTTTTGGGAAAATAGGATGAAAGTTGAGAGTGCTGCTGGCCAAACTGAAAGTTCGGAGTGTTATTGGCCAACAGGTGAAAGTTCGGATTATTTAAATCCAATTTCCCATTTTTTTAACATTTTCAATACATACAATTTCAAGATGATGACATCATCGGGTAATAGGTCCGCCACCCAATTGGGTGAAATGGGCGGCAGGCTCAACAGTGCCAGGCACCTACCTGCCTGGCACTCCCTTATTGGCCAAGCAAATTTACGATTTTGTCCAGGCTTAAAATTACGACTTTGCTATCAGTATAAAATTATGTTTTTGCCCCCACTTAAAAATAAATTTGCGCTTTTACTCTTAGCTAAAAATTTCGATTTCGTCCTCGGTTAAAAATTACGATTTTGCCTCGTTTAATTTTACACTTTTGCCATTAGTTTTTTCCCCTTAAAATTACGATTTTGCCATAAGTTCAAAATTATGTTCTTACCCCCACTTAAAAAAAAATTCCCTTTTACTCCCAGCTAAAAATTTTGATTTTGCCCTCGGTTCAAAATTACGATTTTGCCCCGTATAAATTTATAGTTTTACTATTAGTTTTTTTTTCTCACAGCCAAGTTACGATTTTACCCTCAACTTAACTTTACATTTTCCCAATCGTTTTTATTTGTTTTCCTGGTGACATTACAATTTTGCCCCCAGTGTAAAATTACAGTCGTGCCGGCAACTTCCTGCCACTCCCCCGTTGGTCCATTTAGTTTACAATTTATCCCCGAATTAAATTTATGATTTGGCCCTGAGTTAAAAATTACGTTTTTCCCATCGTTTTAGTTTTTTTTACCAAAACTATAAAGGTTTTTTGTTTTAATTGTTTTACTACGGTCTTATCATCGTTTTTGTTTTTTTTCCTAGGAAAATTATAGTAGTCTTTTTTTAATTGGTTGAGAATTATTCGGCCCTCGCCCCGCAACGCGGGCGGGGCATCTACTAGTTTATAACAAATTACATAGGACTGGAACAGTTAATAAAAATTGAGTGGCTTTAGGATAAAAAACTTAGTGACTATAGTCGAACAGTTGAGAAAGTTGGCTACGATCATATAAAGTTGCCCGTTCTATATTGGAGGAAGCTCAAACAAACTAAAAAAACCAGATATAATTAACTATGATGGTGAAAAAGCAATTTAATCACTTCAAACTAAGCAAAAGAAGTTGATTAATTACCTTCAAGTTGCAGGATGATGTACCTTCGTCTGCTATTGGGTGTTCCTGCAATACAATTTACCAAAATGGAAATAAATTCGTAAACATAAACGGAATAAGAAGAAAAGGATGACTAAACAAAAACAAAAGGATATGATGGGCTTACAATATTTGCATTTTCATGTTCGCATTGAAGTTCCAACAGCTCTTCAAGTTCTTTAACAATGTGATACATAGTTGGACGTTGCAAATGTTGTTCACTAGAGCATATGGTAGCTAAGTCTACGAACCGTCTCAACGATTCTGTGTACATCTGTGTAATCATTGATTTCCTCCCACGAAGGACTTCACGCAACAACTCACCAAATTTGCAAACGTCATATTTGGGTGTCATGTTGTTGGTGTGAAAGTAGTTAGAGAAGAGAAGGCGATGTTTCCAACTTTGGGGATATTTTGTGGATAGTTCAAAACCATATATCTTTGGTTCCCAATCTTTATCTAAAAATACTTTAGAGCTATTGACGTCACAATGTATGACATCATAATGTATGTAATTTAATGCTTTTGCAACACCCAAACATATTCGAAGTGTTTTTGACCATTTAAGAGTTGAATCACTTAGATGCTGGTCAAGAGTTCCTTGAATTGAATGTCCGTAAATGATCATCTTTTCACTATTCTCATCACAATGCCCAAAAATTGAGACGATATTTTTATGATCCAGACTCTTAAGCATTGAAATCTCCATCTGCATCTCATCTCCTTGCCCATACTCACAATCTAACCTTCGTACGACAAAATCCATCAAATGCCCATACCTCAAAAGTCGTCCTTTGTACACTTTTCCGAATGCACCTTCGGTAATTAAATTTTCCTTAGAAAAGTTGTCGGTGGCAGATGATATCTCCTCAAGTCCGTAGACCTAAGTAAATCAAATAGCAAGATGGTATAAGTTTTTATGTTACATACCAATACAAGACCCCTTCATATATACGAGGAGGAATAAGAAACTATTCAAATCACAAAACATATATTTTACATAGATATATCTCTAATATGTCCACTCAATTTGAGTGGTAGTAGCACAGACGCTCAAACTCGATCTAATACTCTAAAATTAGTAACGCAAAAGGCCATTGGGTCTCCATATTGGCACACCAACTTGTCTATTTGCACACCAAACCTTACCTGACTATATTTACAACTCTTGGGGTCTTTAAATCTAATTGAGTAAATTACAAGTTTTGTCCTTTATGTTTACACAAAATTGCAGGCGGTATCATTTGCCTTTAAAATTGACGGGTTTTGTTAGGGCCGGCTCTGGGCCCGGCAAACCCGTGCCGACGCCCGAGGCCCAAAATTTCACCCGGGCCCGAAATTTCTTCATAAGCTTGTATATATTTATTAAATTATACATTTAGTATATTTATCCGTTCATTATGCAAAAAAATATTGGTGGTGTAGTGACAAAACCATCTCAAAATAATGTAAAGGTCTCAGGTTTGATTCTTTGCTCCGTCACTAAGTTTTTGTTTTTGTAATTCATTTACTCTTAACCATAAATTTGGGCCCAATTCTTTTCATCGCCCTAGGCCCAAATTTTTTCAAGAGTTTTCGGGGACGGCTCTGGGTTTTGTACTTAATGTTTCAAAATCTTGCATGGTATGTCCTTTGAGCCTAACCCATTTAATTTTTTTGGTTACATTTAGTCATATGAATTGCACATGAGAGCATTCTTGTCATCATTGACTATTATGTAAAACAATTTACATTTAGGGACTAGTTTTGTAAAAAAAATAAAAAAAGATGTATAACTAAAAAAACGCTGCACTGTCTCTGTCTCTCTCTCTATAAGGCCACCCGGGGTGGTCCGTGATGGAGGTGCCATCACGCGTGGAACACCAAAGCACACCGCCGCCGGTCCTATTTATCCGCCGGTCCTATTTATCACGCGTCAATCTTATAATGCGTTAACTTTTTCACGCGTTAAACTTGAATGTATCCATGGCATGACTGCATTTTTGTTTGTGAGAGTATCATGCATGTGTGACACCTTTTTTTTTTGGAAAGCATGCATGTGTGACACCTAAGCTCTGGACACGTGCAACACCCACTTAAATGGAATTTAAAATAAAAAATTAAAAAATTTTGGGAGTGATAGAATCCCATCAGTGATGCCACCCCGCCTACATTTCTATCACTAGTGATAGAATATTGGTTGTACACATGGCATGACTTGATTGGATAGTGGGAGTGATAGAAACTATCACTAGTGAACCACCCCTCCTCCCCTAAACCCCTTTCTCTTCTCTCTATCACATGCTCAAATCTCTAAAACCCCTTTCTCTTCTCTCTCTATCACATGCTCAAATCTGATCTGAGGTGGTGGAAGTTGATGGAGATGGTGGGGTGAATGGTGATGGGGGTGAGCGGTGGTCGATGGTAATGATCTATTGGCGGTTTGTGACGGTGGATCTGGTGGTGGGTGGTGGATGGTAATGATCTAGTGGCGGTTTGTGACGGTGGATCTGGTGGTGGGTGGTGGATGGTGAAGGTAGTGACGGTGGGTGGTGGGTGGGTGCAGGGCTGAGCAAATCGGGTAAACCGGATCGAACCGGATGATACCCGACTTGACCCGAGATCGAAATCAACATGAAAACCAAAACCGATAACTGGCACTACGACTGCATTTCGGGTATCGGTTTACCCCGGGATCGGTGTTCCGATTTCGGGTGTAAACAAGACCGACCAAATGTTTGATTGGGTTAAAATGGAAGAAAATTTTGGATTTGTATGTTGTTGCAGGATTGCTGTTAAAAGAAGATGTGATGTTGCAAAGCTTCAAAGAACTTTGACTCTATTTTTTATTATATATGTGTTGCAGAATTTTGTTTTAAATTAATTTGATTTCTTTATATGAATATATCGTTAGGTTGTCTTATTCTTGTAAAAAATAGTGACGGAAAGGTGGGAGCAACAATGGTAGGTGGTGAATGGTGATGGTGGGGTTGTGGTTTTGGGAAAGTTTTAGAGAGAGATGAGTTTAGAGAGAGAGAGAGAAAAGGGAGAGAGAGAGAGAGCGCTTTAGTTTTTTTTATATTTTTTTATTTATATATTTTTATAAAATAATGAGTAAACTACAATTTTACCCCCTGAGTTTTAGGCCAATTGGCACTCTAACCCCTTAACGAAATAATTGCAATTTTACCCTCAACGTTTGGTGTTATGTCGCAATTTTACCCCCTGCTGTCAACTTCTGTTTAAAGTCAACATAAGTAAGTAACGGTCAAATGGCATAATGGTCTTTTCCACTCTAGTTTTATATCTTACTCAAGATACCACCCTACATATATCACACTCTTGCACTTTTACCCCCCACCTATAGATTTTAAACTATATCTGTCTCTCTATAATTGCAGTTTACTATCTCTCTCATGTCTTTCTCCCTCACTAATGACTAACCTTAGCATCACAAAGAACTGAAAGCTCATAAGCCTTCTTCAAAAGCCCATTTCTTCTCTTAGTAAAGGTCACTTGCCTACTTGTTGTGTTCTTAATTCTTTTCAGCTCAACTTTACCTCTTACCATTCCAGCATAAATTGTGGAACTTTACCAAGATTAAACAAAAAGAACACAAAAGGTGAGACTTGCGATCAAGATCTGGGCAAAGAAGTACTAGATGTTCATGTAAATCTAGCGAAGTGCACCACCACTACCACCGCCATTCACCACCACAACCACCTCCATCTCCACCGTTTCACCCCCAGCCACCATTATCGAGCACCACCACTGCCGCCACACGCTACACCAGCCACAACCACCACCACTACCACCACACCCCATACCAGCCACCACCATCGAACTCCATCACCCATTTTGGGGTGATAACCCACCGGCACCTTCAGCCATAAAAAACATTCCAGATCTGCACCTTCACATTCCAGATCTACACACATCTTTGATATAATCGATTGGAGTGATGATGATATGGGATTAATGGTGGTTTGATTTAATCGATTGGAGTAAACGAAACCCTAACTTTCGAATTGGGTATTCAGGCACAGTAATGTTTCTTTCTTCTTTTCTTCCGAATTGGGTATAAGTCACAGCAATGTTTCTTTCTTTCTGCAAAATTTGAAGTGGGAAAGATAGAATCTTGAATCTTTATTCTATTTTTAAAGATTCTTGAAATGGGTATGCTACCCCACTTATCTTATTGGTTCTTTTCTGTAATGGTTGTTTGAAGTGGGTATTTCAACACTTTTTGATAATGTTTGAATATGTGATGATGGTTGGTGGGGGGAGATGGTGGTGGTGATAGGTGGTGGCAGTGGTGGTTGATGGTGGTGGTGGAGGGCTTATGAGAGAGTGGGTAATATTACAGAGTAGAACAAACCATAGGGACAATATGAAAGGGTAACATAGTCATTTCACATTCCATTTAATAGATCTGTTAACTTATTTGACGGCAGGGGGTAAACTTGCGACATAACACCAAACGTTGGGGGGTAAAATTGCAATTATTTTGTTAGGGGGAGTCAGAGTGTCAATTGGCCTAAACCCAGGGGGTAAAATTGCAGTTACTCTAAAATAATAGTCCTTGAATATTATTAATTATTTACAACTTCCTGGAAAGATAAAATGACAAAAATGTCCTCATGTACAAGACATATAGTCAGATTTAACAAAAAAAATAATCTAGGTTAGGATCAAAGGACATACCGTGGAAGATTTTAAAACATTAAGTATAAAACCCGTCAATTTTAAAGGCAAAGGACACCGTTTGCAATTTGGTGTAAACATAAAGGACAAAACTTGTAATTTACTCGATCTAATTCGACGGATCCAGCTAGTGGGTCAATAGGACAACGGATTCGACATCCGATCCGATTACGAAAACATCGCTTATTACTATTAATTACATCAACTTTTAAGCTACAGCATGTAATTTTGTACCTTGTAAAATCGGTCGAGTACCATGGCTTTAAAACCAAATGCAGAAACTGAAAGAAGCTGCAGGTGAACTGTTCGGAATTAAACTGATGAAGCTTGCCAATACTAATATTAACTTGTCAATACTGAACCGTACGGATCAAAACAGAAATGATTCCGTTAGACAATTATACCGATTTCAATAAAACAAGGCCCTAATTCATATAATAATAAATCTGAAAACCCAAGATCTAAGCAGACGAATAAACAAAGCTTAACTTGTAAATCAAATGTGGTTCAAGGACGTTGAAAATGACTGGAGCTTTGGTGCAGTAGCTGGAGAGGAGGGGTTGACTGTCGTGTAAACGGCCGTTGACCGGCTTGTGAGTACTGGAAGTAGAGAGATGTTTTGATTGGTAGGGGAATGGTGTGGGTTAAATACAAAAAGTTATTACACAACGGTCCCTTGTGATATGTATGGTTCTCACGATCGGTCCCTTGTGATATGATGTATGGTTCTAAATTTTGAAAATTACAGAGTTTATCCTAAACTTTTAAAAATTACAGACCTGGTAACTGTTTGCGCTACGGTCTAACGCTATCGTTTTATGAGAGTGGAGTTCTTTCTATTACATTACATAGAGTAGTTGCGAGTGGAGGAAAGAAAAGAAATGATACTGGACATAATGGTGAAATACTAATTACCCACTATAATTTTTTAATATTTTTTAAAATGGTTGTAAATGGAGAAAAAAAATGTTGTAAATAATATTATTTAATTGAGAAAAAGAGAAAATGTAGTGACTTTTAATACAATTATAAAGATGGAGAATTCATTGTGAATGCTCAAAGGAGATTAATGGAAAAGTAAGGGAAAAAAAGCAGGATTTACATATGGGGTAAAGAGGCTTGCAATAGTGAGACTCGTCTAGCGTGATTTGGGATAGCCTCAAGCAAAGAGGGGTCCATGTGATATACGACCAAACGATTGTCGGTGGGCACACAAGTTTGGATCGGGTAAGAAGTGAAGTTTTTTGGGTGAAATTGGCGGTGACATGTATCGCGAATAAAATAAGGGAGGGGAATTGTGATGGTTTGGTCATGTGCAGAGAAAGCAAATGACAATGTAAGAACCAAGGAAACACTCAAATGTTTGTGGAACGTATAAACAAAATTGTCAACATCCTGTCCATTTTAATCGGAGAGTATGGTCTTGTAAGCGAGGAAGAAGCCAAAGGACGCGCAACCAGAAAAAATGAGTAGCATCACCATGGCGCTTTTTTAAGAGTCGTCTATATGCTATTGGAAGAACCAAATGACATCCAATGTGGCACCTCATGAAAGTGGTACATATCAGAGTCCAACTTAAATAAAAATTAGTGACATCGTTCATGAATGAAAAGAGACGTACGTAACATAAAGTCATAAATTGATGTAGTTGTATCATAGAGTCCTTGAAGTGAGCTAGAACTGATGGAAAGGTAGCCGAATGACATTTTTATTGAGTTACATTTGTTTACCGTTGAATTGTAAGAACAAATTTTATATGCTACCCTAACTTAATTGGTTGACACTTCATAACACATATTAATTTATCTAATCCGCATATTGTATGACGCAGTAGTCCCAACTATACACTATATTACAACTGATCTATTTAGTGAATAATATTAAGAATTTCATATATGAAGACGACCCTGTTCGGGTTATGACATTCACAAAGGCGATCAATTGACTCAAAATGCTGAAGGTCAAGTTAATTAAACAAAAAGTCCTGATCAATCAATAAATCATATTGAAGTTCATCTTAAAAATTAACATTATGCAACTCATAGATGTGCATTAAAGTATCTCTAGCTGATGTTTGTTGGATTAATCGGTTCGTTAATGGGTCATGCGTTGGCACGTTATCGGACTTTTGAGTTCAATCGTGTAGCCAAACCCTATAAAGATCCAACAATTCAATAGAAATCAAAGTATCAAACCATAGACAAATTTATACAAATAAATAATCTAATAAGCATAAGCAAAACATGTGAAACACTTTACTATCAAACAAAAAAGAACGCAAACATGTAGCGGTTAATGTATATTTCAATTATATATGAATCCCAAATCGAAATCCAGTGGAATCTATACAGACTAACAGATCACATTTACAAGTCTTGGAATTTGGAATAACAGATTCAAACGTAACCACACACACAAACACATGCCTTTTAATCTAAAATCATAAACATCAAAACAAACAAGAGGAAGGAAATAGCCGAATCGAAAGATGAACACCCAAGGAGGGTCTGAGTCTTGAGAGGGCAACATAATCAGTTAATTTTAGGTAAATAAAAGTATTAACTAAATTTAAATAGGTAAATATATGGATATGGATAATGTAATAAAGAAGAGGGAGGGATTATGTAAACTAATAACGGACTTGACTTTTGAGCTTGAGAAGAACAGGAAAAGTTGCAAATTTTGGTCAAGCTAATCTCAGCAACCCACGTTTAAAATACACAAGGAAGCAGAAATAGTACTTCTCAACAACCCACCTCTAAATGTTGAGGACAACATTAATTGCAATAGAACCATCCAATTAAACAACCTAAATCGAATGAGGCTGATTGTACAATTTTGATGTTTTATTAGAACATGTGTAGTGGTAAGATGTTATAATGCCCCTACCATGGGGCATTATCCGATACGTGGCATCCTAGTCAGCGTTGAGCATTATAGCATAAAGTGGTGTAGTGGGGCATTATTCCAATAACGCCCATATTATTTTTAATGCAAAAAAAAAAAATTAAAAGGATGTCAGGTTGAAAAGTGAAATGGCATGTGGGTACTCAAAAGTCATTGGTGGAAAAAGTAATTGTCAACAAAAGTGGCATGGAAGTCAACAAAAGTGGCATGGATGTCAGAGACCACATTGCAAATTCGGCGTTTTAATGAAAACGCCAACAACAAATTTATCCAAAAATAACGCCCTATAACGCCTACCGTAGTGGTAGGCGGGGCGTTATAGGGCGTTTTAAATGAAAAATTTTTAAAAACAACGCCCCAGTACGCATGGTCTTAGAGTATGTGTAGTGGTTAAACAAAATAATGCCCCCATCATGGGGCATTATTTGACACGTGACAGTCCAGTCAGCATGAGGCATTATTCCAAAAGTGGCGTAGTGGGGCATTATTCCAATAACGCCCCTTCCAATTATTAAACAATTATTTTTTATTAAGAGGAGATTAAAAAAAAAAAAAAGGAAACTACAAGTGCACCCCTCCAATTGGCTAGTCAACATGGTCACGTGCATGTTGAGCGTTGTTTTAAAAACGCTGCAGCAATTTTTTTTCAAAAATAATGCCCCAAAACGCCTAGTGTAATGGTGGGGGGGGGGGGGGCATTTTTTTTCAATTTTTTTTAAAAATACCGCCCCACTACGGGTGGTCTTAGACTAGTGGGTATGGGGGCCGACCCTGCCCCGGCGAGCCCCGGCGCCGCACCCCCACACCGCCCCCTTCCCTCCGTCCTGTCGTCTCCGTCTGATGAAGGACGATCTCGCCGGCCCAACTTTCTCTCTCACTTTCATCTTTCTCTCTCCTCTCTCTTTCTCTCTCTTTAAAATCAAATCAATTTATATATTTTAATTGTTTTTATAAATAGTGTGGGGCCCCATGCTCCACCACTTGGTCCATCCCCTTTAGGCCCATCCTCACTCCCATTGATGTGGCGGCCCATCCCATTGGGGATGAGCCTCACCATACCTTCTAGCCTTATAGCAAACCCAATGCAATGCAATGCGAGGTTTCTTCTTCTTTTTTTATGTACATGTACAATTTTATTGTTTTATTATAGCAAACCCAATGCAATGCAAGGCTTCTTCTTTTTTTTTTTTTACAAAACGGTTGATATTTTTAAATATCATAAAAATACAGAAGAGGCCCAACAAGAAGCTCGAAATCCCGGAAACAAAAAAGGAAAGAAACATTACAAAATTACATCTTGAATGTTAAAGTCGCACCATCTAACCTAATCTACATTACTAACCGAGGATCTAACTTAAGCCAAAGAAAGGAATCAATCGAAATACTAAGAAGTAAGGAAAAACTGTAGGAACTAGGTTCACTTTTTATTAAATTATTAATAAAATAAATAATAACAAGACTCTCGTTATTTGTGGGAAATTCTTCTAGTACAATACTGGTTACAAAAACTAAATAAACGAATATAAATTGTAACACCCTAACTTACGTTTATTCTTATTAATGACGCAGCGGAAAACGGGCCTTAAAATTTCTTTCTATGTTTTATATATATATTGCTTACATAAAAACTCAGTTACAAAATGCTTATCATTTACTAAAAGAATTAACAACATTCATGATAAAATATTACATTATCCAAACTAGGTGACCGTTCTTCCCGTACAATCCTTGCTCCTTGACTTGATCTGCGCCCGTATATCTTCGTTAATAATATAGAAAATCCGTGTAGTTCCTGCGGACATCATTTACAACTTAACCATTAGTCATCGACAACATCATTCATCATTATTATCATATAATTAAAAACCATATAACATTCAATAATATAAACTTATTCCGTCTAATTATCCTCTTGAATTCTCTTGTTCCGAGTTCGACTTCAAGTCTTCATGAACCTGATCTTATCATATCTGCATTACATTCCAATCTCAAGACAAAATCATTAGTATTCGTCAATACTCAACGCATTGAAACCGTTCCTACTTACATTCATAACAATTACAACATACATACATGCATCTCTACATTCACACACACACACACACACACACACACATATATATATATAGGGGAAGGTTCATTTGAGAAGAAAAAAAACAAAGGGTAATTTTGTAAAACATTAAATAGTTTTTCACTTATCTCATTTATTATCCTTTTTGACTAATTAATTAGTTATAAAGACTAGTATACTCCACACTAACTTTTTTTCCTACACACATCAAAAGTTATCTTACATATTTTGAAATCCATCCTACACGTTGAAATTTATCCTACACAACTCGTAATTTATCCTACACAACTCGTGATTTATCCTACACTTTAAATTATTTTATTTTATTTTTTTGAAAAAATATATATTTTGAAGATAAGTTACAAAAAATTTAATGTAGTTATCTATTAAAGAGGAAGACTAGAAATTAATGACCTATGTAGATTTACCAATGTACCCTTATAGTAACATTAAATACTTATATTAAATGAAGTAAAATAAAACATTCTTATTGGTTTAAATTTCTTCTTACAAAAAAATTCTTCTCATTTGAACTCTCCACTATATATATATATATATATATATATATATATATATATATATAGTGTGAGGTTCATTGGGGAACACTAAAAAAGTGGGGAAACGGGGAACACTCTTAAAAATTTAACTTAACATGTTAAAAATTAATTTTTTAAACATCTTTTTCGACGCTTCTCCTTATATATACTTGTAGAAGCATTTTTAATAAAAAAAATCAAAAACTAAAAATATTAAAAAAAACAATTAAAAAAAGGCTAAAAAATGTTTTTTTTAGAAAAATTATTTTTTTACTCGACTAGTTTCTCCTCCTTTTTATAAAGAAAAGCGCTGAAAAAAAATTTAAAAAAAAATATTTTTAACATGTTAAGTTAATTCTATAAGATATAACTGTTTTTAAACATTTTTTTATATTTTTAGTTTTTGATTTTTTTTATCAAAAATGTTTCTACTTGTATTTATAAGAAAAGCGCCGAAAAAAAATTAGAAAAATATTTTTTTTAACATGTTAAGTATAATTTTTAAAAGTGTTCCCCCGTTCCCCACTTTTTTAGTGTTCCCCAATGAACCCTCCCCTATATATATATATGTATATATATGTATATATATATATATGTATATATATGTATATATATATATATGTATATATATATATACTTACGAGCTCTTGATTACTGTCACACCCCAACCGATGGCGGAAACATCGGGGCGTGGCACTGAGCAAAACAGATTGTCCAGAAGTTTACATAACAACTATAATTACCAATTATTTGAAGCAACATGTCCCATACCATGTCATAACAGATAATATAATTATTACAGAAAGGATCTGGTTAAATTGTTCTGTTCCGACAACTCAGATTTCAAATACAGACAATTGTTTATTTGTTTCTAGACTTAGACCTAGGTCTTTCCTAGCCTCGATTTCACAGCAAGAAAAGCAGTTAAGCATCCTAAGCACACAGAGTGAAATGAGGCATGTTAGTTATCGACATGAACATATCGATACCAATGACTGCGGGTTGACTGCCCAAGGCAGTTCGTAATACATAATCACCACTGTGATCCATGCAAATAATTGTCCTTAATAACCCCTGAATGAACAGGTGCTGAGTCCAAACTATAGTACTATCGTCGTTAAGGCAGGTAGACAGCATTCCATGTGTAAACATAAGAAACAAGCATTCATTTAGTCACGTATAACATGCAGTAACGGTTAGCGTTAAAGTATTGAGTAATGTGCTCGATGTGATTTAGAATAAGTAACGTATGTAACACCTAAGAGTGCGTAAGCAAAAAAGGATCGAGTATACTCACAGCGATGATGGATTGAAGGGAGCGCTTAGAGTGAAATTAGCCTGAACAGAATGATAGCGTATCGATGAGTGTTTACATAAATGGAACAAGTGTCAAAGGGTCGAACAGTACCCCGACCGGATGGTAGTCTGATCGGATGGGCCAATCGATCGGGTGGCAATCTGTTAGAATGGTCATCCGATCGGGTGACCTTTCGAGTGGATTGTTTCCTCCTTTGGGAAGGATGTGTTTGTGTATGATGGCTTGACTTTCGAAGTTTTTGTTGTAGCATTTAGAAAACAGAGAAGTATATCAACCTTTCAGGTCAGTCGATCGGACGGCAGTCCGATCGGACGACGGTCCGATTGGCAGAACACTTCAGTGAGAACAAGTTCACAGCAGTTTGTCACTCGATCGGATTGTAATCCGATCGGGTGGCGACCCGTTCGAACGAGTAATGCTTTGAGCACGTTGAAAGTTGTTAAGTTGTTGAAGTCAGAACATTACATGGTCGAGTGGCAATCCTATCGAATGGTAGTCCGATCGAACAACTTTACGTTCAATGTTTAACCTTCAAAGTTTGAAAATAAAAGTTGAGTGGTGCAAGCCGTTCGGGTGGCAATCTGTCCGAGTGACAGTTCGATCGGACAGCAGTCCGATCGGACGGCACTTCGTCCTGGTCGTCCCGTTCGTCTTACCCTTGGTTGTTTCCGATAGTTTGTTAGTTCTATCGAGACGGAGTGACAACGTGCTAATCAATAGAACCCCATTTTGACCCTAGTAACCTGACCGAACAGGAATCACCCACGTTCAATCCGTTAACCGGATCAAGATGGTCGTTCTTGGTTAACCCGAAATCGGTGGTCTCGTGGATGAAATTCAGATCTTTGAACCGACACAATACTAAGAGTGAGTAGAGGTCAGAACGAGATCCGATTCCATCGGTTTTGATAGCATTGAGTGTAAAAGAGTTGAAAGAAAGTTAAAAACCATCTTTCTATCCTTTTTCTCATAATTATTTCTAGATTTATGAAAGATCTTCGTTGATTTGTGTGGAAATCGTTCAGATCTAAGTTGTTCTTGGTGGATTGAAGCCAAAACATGAAGTTCCTAAGAAAACCATGATGACATCATCCTAGAACACCTCAAATCTATAGATTTCACGGTTAAAAGTTAAGATTTGAAAGATAGAAAGACGTAGGAGTGCTTGTAGATTAAGAAAGTACAAGATTTAGGTTGAGATCTTACCGGAATCATGAGAAAATTGAAGAAAAGTGAGGTTGAAATGTTGGTCAGACATCGGAGAGCAAAAGTGGAAAGTTTGATGGTGACAGGGGTATTTATAGAGTTACCCAAAGTGGAAAGGGTGGTTCGATCGGGTGGCAGCCCGATCGACTGGCTGACCGATCGAGCGGCAGCTCGATCGACCGGCGAGTCGATCGACTGGTCACCTGGTCGATCAGTCACTTGGTTCAAGTGTTCGGTGCGATAAGTTTTGCTGTTTCGATTGCGATTGCGAGCGTTGCGACGTGATAGAGTTTCTCATTCAAATTACTTTTAATCCCAACTACTATATCTAACATATAATCATCCTACATCACTTTCGTTTTGCCCCTGCGATTCGATTTCGATTGAGTTTCGATTGCTTTACGATTGATCACCACAACAAACAATAAGTAAACATGCATAGGTAACACATAAAAGGCACACACATGTAAAACAATAACCAAAACACATAGTTCGAGTTGCGAGTTCGATTGCGATTCGATGTCGATTAGATTAGATTGTTTAGTTAACTTTATCGCATTGTTACTTCCTATTGATCACAGTCGTAAGGCGATTAAATAGCGATAAATACTCATCGATTACTGCGATTCATAACAATTACTCCACATAATACAACTAACATAAAAACAAAGAGACTAACTACGAGTCAAGGAAGTCAAAGTTGACTTTGACTTTGACTTTCGAAACACGGGGTGTTACAGCCTCCCCCTCTTAAGGGAATTTCGTCCCGAAATTAGGCATCAGCCGTAACGAACAATTGCGGGTACTTCGCCTTCATGTCGCTTTCGAGTTCCCAAGTGAACTCTGCGCCTCGCTTGCCTTCCCAGCGAACCTTCACTATAGGAATGCATGAGTGTCGGAGTTGCTTGGTTTGGCGGTCCATGATTTCGACAGGCTTCTCCACGAAGTGTAGTGTTTCATTTACTTGGAGGTCTTTAAGAGGTACGAACAGATCATGCTCAGCTAGGCATTTTCTGAGGTCTGACACATGGAAAGTCGGATGTACGTTGCTAAGTTCCTCCGGTAGTTCGAGTCTATAGGCCACTTTTCCGATTCTTTCCAGAATCTTAAAGGGTCCAATATATCGAGGCGCGAGTTTCCCTTTCTTGCCGAATCTGACCACACCCTTCCAAGGTGATACCTTTAGGAGTACGTGGTCGCCAACATCAAATTCAAGGGGCTTGCGTCGTCTATCGGCGTAACTTTTCTGACGACTCCGAGCTTTCAACAAATTGTCTCTTATTTGGAAGATTTTGTCAGTTGTTTCTTGCAATAGCTCAGGGCCGGTTAATTGCGAGTGACTGATCTCGTGCCATACAA
Source organism: Helianthus tuberosus (assembly GCA_030545235.1). Taxonomy (NCBI): domain Eukaryota; kingdom Viridiplantae; phylum Streptophyta; class Magnoliopsida; order Asterales; family Asteraceae; genus Helianthus; species Helianthus tuberosus. Next base: position 114,050,301 of record CM060433.1, on the reverse strand, counting down.
TAGGCGACCGACATCTTCTTCCGTATAAGGCCTCGAATGGTGCCATTTGGATGCTGGAATGATAACTGGTATTATACGAGAATTCGACGAGTGGTAGGTATGCGTCCCAATTACCACCGAAGTCTATAACACAGGAGCGAAGCATGTCTTACAAAGTACGGATCGTTCTTTCAGTCTGACCATCGGTTTGAGGGTGGAATGCGGTACTCAGGTTAAGCTCAGTACCGAGAGCGGCTTGAAACGTTTCCCACAGTCGCGAGGTAAACCGACCATCGCGGTCAGAGATGATGTCGCGAGGCGTAGCGTTTCGACAGATAACTTCGATCGGATGGTAGTCCGATCGGATGGGCCAATCGATCGGGTGGTAATCCGTTAGAATGGTCATCCGATCGGGTGACCTTTCGAGTGGATTGTTTCCTCCTTTGGGAAGGATGTGTTTGTGTATGATGGCTTGACTTTCAAAGTTTTTGTTGTAGCATTTAGAAAACAGAGAAGTATATCTACCTTTCACGTCGGTCGATCGGATGGCACTCCGATCGGACGACGGTCCGATTGGCAGAACACTTCAGTGAGAACAAGTTCACAGCAGTTTGTCACTCGATCGGATTGTAGTCCGATCAGGTGGCGATCCGTTCGAACGAGTAATGCTTTAAACATGTTGAAAGTTGTTAAGTTGTTGAAGTCAGAACATTACATGGTCGAGTGGCAATCCGATCGAATGGTAGTCCGATCGAACAGCTTTTCGTTCAATGTTTAACCTTCAAAGTTTGAAAATAAAAGTTGAGTGTGGGACCCCAAGGTGCAAGCCGTTCGGGTGGCAACCTGTCCGAGTGACAGTTCGATCGGACAGCAGTCCGATCGAACGGCACTTCCTCCTGGTCATTCCGTTCATCTTACCCTTGGTAGTTTCCGATAGTTTGTTAGTTCTATCGAGACGGAGTGACAACGTGCTAATCAATAGAACCCCATTTTGACCCCAGTAACCTGACCGAACAAGAATCACCCACGTTTAATCCGTTACCCGGATCAAGACGGTCTTTCTTGGTTAACCCGAAATCGGTGGTCTCGTGGATGAAATTCAGATCTTTGAACCGACACAATACTAAGAGTGAGTAGAGGTCAGAACGAGATCCGATTCCATCGGTTTTTACAGCATTGAGTGTAAAAGAGTTGAAAGAAAGTTAAAAACCATCTTTCTATCCTTTTTCTCATAATTATGCCTAGATTTATGAAAGATCTTCGTTGATTTGTGTGGAAATCATTCAGATCTTAGTTGTTCTTGGTGGATTGAAGCCAAAACATGAAGTTCCTAAGAACACCATGATGACATCATCCTAGAACACCTCAAATCTATAGATTTCACGGTTAACATTTAAGATTTGAAAGATAGAAAGGTGTAGGAGTGCGTGTAGATTAAGAAAGTACAAAATTTAGGTTGAGATCTTACCGGAATCGTGAGAAAATTGAAGAAAAGTGAGGTTGAAACGCTGGTCAGACGTCAGAGAGCAAAAGTGGAAAGTTTGATGGTGACAGGGGTATTTATAGAGTTACCCAAAGTGGAAAGGGTGGTTCGATCGGGTGGCAGCCCGATCGACTGGCTGACCGATCGAGCGGCAGCTCGATTGACCGGCTGGTCGATCGATTGGTCACCTGGTCGATCGATTGGTCACCTGGTCGATCAGTCACTTGGTTCGAGTGTTTGGTGCGACAAGTTTTGCTGTTTCGATTGCGATTGCGAGCGTTGCGACGTGATAGAGTTTCTCATTCAAATTACTTTCAATCCCAACTACTATATCTAACATATAATCATCCTACATCACTTTCGTTTTGCGCCTGCGATTCGATTTCGATTGAGTTTCGATTGCTTTACGATTGATCACCACAACAAACAATAAGTAAACATGCATAGGTAATACATAAAAGGCACACACACGTAAAACAATAACCAAAACACATACTTCGAGTTGCGAGTTCGATTGCGATTCGATGTCGATTAGATTAGATTGTTTAGTTAACTTTATCGCATTGTTACTTCCTATTGATCACAGTCGTAAGGCGATTAAATAGCGATTCATAACAATTACTCCACATAATACAACTAACGTAAAAACAAAGAGACTAACTACGAGTCAAGGAAGTCAAAGTTGACTTTGACTTTGACTTTCGAAACACGGGGTGTTACAATTACCGCTCCTTATTGTTTTTATTAAAATTATACTAGCACGTCAGAATTCATAGCCTTCCATAATATAAATCTTATACACCTTAGCGTACGTACTTAGTCGTTCCTAAACACAGTGGCCCATAACTTTCCTTCTCTAACACGTAAGCAATTCCATATTTATACTATCCGGATAAACATAACATTTGTTATAAACAACCATCATCATAAACAATGAAATAAGATAACCATTCGGAATATATAAGCATTTACAATCGAAACTGGTTGGTTAGGCCAACAACTCATAAAACATAATATGGATTAGTTATACGTAGCTTAGAACGTGTTTAAACGGGTTCGCGACGCAAAACAAGTTAGTTAAACAATCTTCGCCGCAGTAGGTACCCGTCGCGTCGCGCGACGGCTTTCTGCCCTTGCTGTCGCTTGGCGCGACCCCCTTTATTTTCCAGAAAGTTGCAGTTGAAATGCTGCATTTTTCCGAACTTCGAAAACTCACCAAAACGTACATAACTCTTTCGTTATTAATCCGTTTTACACAATTCTTTTTCCTACGGAATTGTAAATTGATTCTCTATCATATGAGTTGGTAATATAACATTCGAACTAAGAAAAATCTTAACTTAAAGCCTTTGCCTTTACATGCTTGATTTCAACTATTGACCCATACATATTTATATTAATAAAACTCGCATATCTCGGACATTCCACAACCAATTTACTCAAAACTTATTTCTATTGTCCGTAAAACATGGCTTTACATTATTAACTAAAAATCTTTACCCGGGTCCTTAATCTTTACGTAATTCATTATGCTTACAAAACTTATGCACATTTATTCGACCCGTTCGTATTATTGCCAAACAACTCTTTTGTTTAAGGTCGAAAGCTAAGTCTTTTGACCATTAACCTAAGTCACCATTCTCGGTTAGCGCTTATATTCAATTCTACCTATTACCCGGTTACAACACCGTAGCCGTTACTTAGACATCACTCCGTCATATCATTACGACCTCATATTGACCCGTTCAGTCTACTTAGCTAAAAATCACAGATTTTATACAACCAAAAACATATTTAACTTCAATCATCATCATGCTTAATTAACTAAACGCTACCTTACTCAAACAAAATAAGAAGTGATTCCGGAAATCACTTACCTTATGCATCCGTATTTGCATTTGCTTCCTCATGTCCTCTTGATCCGTTAGCCTCTTATGCTTCCACCCATCTTGACATGATTCCTATACGTTCATTTCATTACATCCACGTTCTTGTTAGCATATGAAATTATACATAAGAACGACCATATTAATTTACATTTCACATTCGGCTTCCATTAATCATTTCAACAAGCATATGGCATACTCATAGTGAAATACTCATTTAACCACATGATCACATAATTACATGTACAAACCATACTAGAAACCCCATAATTCTACACTTGCACCATGATCCATACTTAGCAACGAACTATATCTAAACGCACTTCTCATGTTAGTTTACTATCAAACACATCTTTGTCACATTCTATATCTAATTACCACTTTCTTGCATACAATTTCACCTTCTAACTTCACCTAGTCATTTCATCAAACACTTGGCGCGCGTATAAGTTTTTAAACACAATGTACAAGTAATCTTCATACTTTTTCTTCCTAGTTCTTGTTTTTAATCATCCAAAATACAAAATATCAATTCAATTTCATACCATGTTCAACATAACTAACAAGGATTGATTACACACAACATAATCTACCAAGGATTTGAACAAAGGTTGGACATGGGTGACATACCCATGTCGCCACTCTCACCATCAATGGTGGTTTCACCACTAAACATCAAATTACTCAAAACCGTTCATAATCCAAGCTTTATTTGTTGATTCTAACACATCCTCATACTTAATTTCATATGAAATCAAAGATACATCACATAACCGTACTTGCAAAAATCATTAAATCAAAAACTATGACTTACCACATGTTTAGCAAGGCTAGATGATCATGTATTTAGGTCCATGCATAAGATTTAGCCTTGATTTCCATTCCAATTCTCTGATTTAGGGTTTGAGAGGGGTTTACCCCTCTTTTCTTCTCCTCTGCTCAAACACACACATACGCCCAAGTGGGTGTTGGGATTTTTGGGTTTTTGTTTTATATTTTATCTTTCCATTTGCCAATTTTTGACCCCTCAAGTTTGAGCATTTAACCTTTATTGGCTATCCTTTGTTATAATGCATTCTTAACTTAAGTCAAGAGGTCACTTACATTCGAACTAAGTTAGTATTCCTAGTTATTACTATTGCATGCTATATAATAGAAGACATATTAGAAATTATAAAAGTTCGGATTTTGGGGCGTTACAAGTCTACCCCCCTTAAAGGAGGTTTCGTCCCCGAAACCTTTCTCATTCCTACCCTTACCTTTTCATTATACTCATTCAAAGTGCATAATACATACTGAATACATTCGGGATCTAGGCTAAAGATTTTTCTCCTAAGCGAACATAATTATACGCATTATTCCTACCTTCTTATTAATCATAATACGCTCATGTTTCTGCTTATTCTAAATATTTCAATTCATTCCATTCTATTCAATATCATCTATGATATTTCATTTTGATCATCATAAATAATTCCCATCATTCCATTACTAACATGCCTTCTAATCATTTTCGTACTCATAATGGGGGGGGGGGTCGTTAACATCATACTCGTACCAAAGACATTCAATAACCAATTCTTTCTCGTAATTGTAATGAAACTACTACTTCATACTCACTCATCCGTATTAATTTCCATGGTTAAGCATTAATCTACATTTTCTATAGTTACTTTTACCAGGCATACCTTTACATTAGCCTCATTCATATCACTTTACTATAGTTCTCTCACTTCATGCATTACTTATTCTACATGAGTACACGTGTTGTGCAAGTTTATCATACTAGAACTTAATCATTACCCGAAACTTTCACTCAAGGTTTTGAAACTTTCTTCTAGTGACAAAAATTTCCTTCCTATGTCGTATGTTAAAAAAAATTAACATTCCTTACCGTATCATACCTATCCAACATGGGTTAATCATTTTACTAACCTCGATTTCATTGCGTAGATTAACGATCTACAAACCGGATTGGCCCGCTTCTGAATGAGTCCGTGTCAAGGCCGGTTCGATCTCTTCCTTTCATGAAATGGGCTTCCGCTCATGGGCACCCTTCCAACAATATCTTGTTTAAATGAACATGGCCAACAAGCCTTGCATCAAAGTTAGCATTTTCCATCGGTACTTGTCATTATTACTTACTTTCCAAATTTATTCTATTCGGTGTTTTAAACACCCACAATTCTTTCATTTTGTTAATTATTTCATCAACCTTTTCCAGTTTGACTTTTCAAGGTCAAACTGGCGTTTCTTAATTATCATGCATGTAATTAAGTACACGATTGTACTTCTTTCCATTCATGCTTACATTCAAAGACTTTAATACATCCTTTCAGTACTCCTTGCAAAACTTACCCTTCCCGCCATACTTAAGTTATTGTTCGGGTCGAAGCTCGTCATTCATTTTGACCCGCAAGAGTCATTTAGTAATATATCTATCACGTAACTTGCTCAAAGCTTATTGCTTTCAACTAATGTTTCTTACTACTACAATAGCTTTCATCGGTTTTACCTACATAGTAAATCAATTACTTCATGTTAATTTTACTATTACTTGCTTAATAATTATCAACTTACTTTGTTTGACCTTTCAGAAGTCCATTTGTAAATATATATTCTGACCTAGTTTTACCAATTACCCAGTTCTGACGCATCCTTCTTTAGTCGAGCTATAAGCTCCTATTAAAAAAACATAACCTTTATACATACCTGGCGCAGGTCAAATCTATTGACTCGTTATCCAAACCTTGCATTGACTATTTCCTTCCAATTTGTGACATTGCATAACCATACATTTTGCTCACCTACAAGTGCAAGACTTGACAATTCAAATCATTAAATACCGGGTTTCAAATGTCAATCGCCAGTTGATCCGTATGACTTATTTGTCCCTCTCAAACATCTTGCGTTCGACGCATTTACATATTTATATTTATATAGACAAAAGTTCTAAACATATCTTGGATAATACTTGCCTTGAAAATATTTACTTCTTCGGTCCGTACTTACTTACGAATTCAGACTTTTCATTTCACTTTCCATTTCTTTCTATGTTTTGAATCCGTCTCGCGGATTCAAACATATCATTCATACTTTTTATTCATTCTATGTTTCGAATCCGTCTCACGGATTCTAACATATCATTCATACTTTTACTCATTCTATGTTTCGAATCCGTCTCACGAATTCTAACATATCATTCATACTTTCTTTCTTTCATCGTATCATTTACCATTTCATTTCTTATGATACGTTTTAGCACCAATCTTCTACATTCAACTTTAAGTGTTGTGTCCCAACACTTCATTCCATATTCTATTTCATGTATCACGTCTCGACGCGACATTCTACATTCTATTTCTAGTGGTGTTCCTACCCTTCTTTCTTAAGTCTGATTCACATTCCATCATATTCTTAAACTTTTCATTTTTATCTTTCTTTCTTACATTTGTCCGATCCTTTAAGATTCGTTGGACCCTATTTTTACTAGTTTAACCAGACATAAGTGAGATAATTCTCATGTTTTCTCGAGCTTCCTATGCTTCTTGCGCACTGGCCAGGTGTTGGATCGTGTACGTGACCCTGAAAGTCAGTTAAGGTAGTTCATCTTCATGTGTAAAGGCGGAATCAATGCACATAAAGTCAAAACAGCTTTAATCCTTTTAATCTTTCTTTTCTGATTAATATTCGTGTGCTTGTACAATGTTTTCTATCACAAATCCGGCAGCACCTCCCTACTGTTCCAACCGTCCCGTTTGAAATGTGACACTCACACTCCTATTTATAGACAATGACCCTTCCGTTTGAACTTACCCTTCCGTTTGAACTTAACATAACTTGGTTCAAACGGAACCCTCATTTCAAACAATGAGTTCAAACGGAACCCTCATTCAAACTTTCGTTTCAAACGGAACCCTCTAAATCACTCTCTAAAATCAAAACTAAAACCCTAATTTGACATATAAGATCCAATATTGACTTTCTTGAACTAAGACTTGATGAAGATGAAGTCAACAGACATTCTCGTGCATCAACAGACTCCCCCTTGGATGTTGACGTAGTCTTCAGCTCCTGAGTCTTCAGTCTTAGTCTTTTCTTCCACTCTGTCTTTTCATCATAAGCACTCTATCTTCACACTCCCATATGCTGTTGATCCAGACTCCCCCTTTCACAGACTCCCCCTCTCAATATGTTGAATCTGAGAAATCTGGTTCAAGCTTTGACAAATATCTTCCGTTGGGAATAATGAAAACCAAACCTGTTACTCAAACATCATTCATTACAAACTTATCCTTCAACCATAAATCACAAACTTATTCAGTTATAAAAATCCACTCAAGTATTCAGGTTCAAGTTAATGACCCTGATCACTTGATTAATCTACCAAGTCCAAATTAATGACCTTGGTTGATCATTTGACGAAACAAACTGATTTTAAAACAACAATTTCAAACATTTTCTGAAAGATAACAAGTATCAAGTTAATGAACTTGTTTTTAACTTTACAAACAATTCAAACTTCTTCAAAGTAAGCTCTCCTCATTCTTCAGTCCAGAATCTCCTGTATCTGCTTCAAACATCTGAGAATCCAACAATCAACTCTCCACTTTGGTTTGTCGGAAAAATAAAGCAGAAATAAAATCTTTTTGGATTTTATCAAAGTGTTCTAAACTAAGAAATGAAATACAGAAAACTTAAATTGCAGAAATTAAACAAAGTAAACTATTTACAAACATATTTTTGGTGAGCGTGTCAGGGAATCATATCAGCTTTTCAGACAAATTACAAGTACCATTAAGCTACATTACATACTCAGATTTAAACAATTCACCTCGATTGTCGATATACTGATCCATCTTAAATTCCCACACAAATTTCAATTTACTCAGGATACGATTTAGATGAATTAAGAACTTAGATCATTCATGTGTCCCACCTCTTGAATATACTCCCGTATCCAGAATCTCAATAATCAGTCTTACAGGTGAGAATACTACAATGATATCTGTATATAAATTAGGTATGCGAGGGCCGAGAGATCTCAGGTCGATACTTCCGTATACGCAGAGAGATATCAGCTTCGACTTTTCGGTGTGTCCCCTTTAGAGGATCTTTTTGCTTACAACAGCAGCATATATCAATTTTATTGTTTCAGCATGCTGAGGGTTTAATGCTGTGTTTCAAGCATTGCAGCAAGTATTAGCCAGGGACTAGGTCAGAACCACCGTTCAGCAGAAGTCCCGGAATAATACCCCAGACATCATTAAGTATAAAGACCTAGTATATCAGATTAAGAGATCTTTCAAACGAGATTTCAGGGGTTACCTATATATCCAAGTAGTGTTCCCCACGAATTCACAAGTTTGAATTTTAGGTTTATATCCCGAATAAATCTACTAAATGTGTGAAAACCTATCGACACATCATCAGTAAGATTGTTTAACTCTTTTTATACTTTCCAAATCTTTAGCATACTGTAATCGTCTCGCTGATGTACTATCATTTTCCCTATATACACAAGCTCTTTTTCAGATTTTATCATGTTTTTGTATTTTTGCATTTTTTACTGTTTTTGTATTTTCTGAAAATAAACTATGTACAAACATCTACTCCCCCTAAATACCAAAACAAGTAAAAATTCGACAAACCATTGCAGATTGTTTCTCGTCTTCATCCGCAACAGTACTCTCATCAACGCCAATTATGCCATCCGACACCGACAGAAGCTTCATACCATTCAGTTTTAACAAATATTTAAACCAATTTTTATCAAAAGCTTTGGTATGTAAATCAGCTTTCTGTTCGTCAGTGTGGATTTTCTCAATTCGTATCAACTTTTTCTCAAAGCAATCACGAATAAAGTGATGACGAATTTCTATGTGTTTAGTTTTAGCGTGATGTACTGGATTCTTAGTTATATTTATTGCGGCCTCATTATCAACAAAAAGAGGTGTGTTAAGAAACTGCAAACCGTAGTCGCGCATCTGTTGCTGTATCCACAAGATCTGAGAGCAGCAACTGCTAGCAGAAACATACTCCGCTTCACATGTAGATAACGCCACAGACGTTTGTTTCTTACACTGCCAGGTAACCAATCTAGGACCAAAGAACTGGCATCCTGCAGTTGTTGATTTTGAATTGACTTTGCAGCACCCGAAATCCGAATCGGAATACCCTTCGAGCGTAAAATCGCCTTTTCTAGGATACCACAACCCCAATGAAGGAGTTCCTTTCAGGTAGCGCAATATCCTCTTCACAATGATCATATGCGATGCTCTCGGGTTAGACTGAAATCTTGCTGCGAGGCACGTTGGGTACATAATATCAGGACGTGAAGCAGTTAGGTACATTAAAGAACCTATCATGGATCTGTAAAATGTTTCATCAGCCCTGTCTCCGATGAGATCTGGGTGAATCCCATGATTTGTTGCAAGTGGAGTAGCAGCTGGAGTAGAACTTGACATCCCAAATTTCTCTAGAATATCATGAACGTACTTTGACTGATGAATGAAAATTCCTTCAGGAAGTTGTTCAACTTGTAATCCCAGAAAGAATTTCATCTCCCCCATTGATGACATTTCAAACTTCTGCTTCATCACTGATTCAAAATCTTTGCATAGATTTTCATTTGTTGACCCAAAGATTATATCGTCCACATAAATCTGAACAATCAGAAGATGACCATCGACTTCTTTAGTGAAGAGAGTGGCATCCACTTTTCCATGAATGAACTTGTTGGCTAGTAGGTGTTGAGACAAAGTCTCGTACCAAGCTCTCGGGGCCTGATGTAAACCATACAGCGCTTTGTCCAATAAGTAGACCTTGTTTTTGTGGATTGGATCGGTAAAGCCCGGCGGCTGACCGACATAAACCTCCTCTTTGACCTTCCCATAAAGAAACGCCGATTTAACATCTAACTGATAAACTTTGAAGTTGTTCCAAGACGCAAATGCTAGGAAAATTCTGATCGCCTCTAGTCGTGCTACAGGAGCATAAACTTCGGTAAAATCAACTCCCTCCTGTTGACTAAATCCCTGAACAATGAGTCGAGCCTTGTTCCTTACGACAACTCCTCTATCGTCCCTCTTACACTTAAACACCCACTTAGTGTTAATTTTCCTATGACCATCCGGCAAATCAACTAACTTCCACACTCCCAATTTCTCGAATTGACTAAGTTCCTCCTGCATAGCATTGACCCAAGAGTCTTCAGTAAGTGCCTCTTTGTAAGTTCTTGGTTCAACCTGCGAGATAAAACAACTTAATGAGAATTCAGTTTGCAAAGGAGCAACTTTTGTATAAAAACATGTAAGCCCTTTATCAATCTGATTTCGAGTGCGAACGCCTTTCTGCAAATCTCCTATGATCAACTCCTCTGGATGATATGAAAAAGTTCGCGGCATCACTTCACTTGGAACCTCTACATTTCCCTCCAGATTAGTAACATTCTGCTCTGCATCTTGTTCACCAACTTGGTTTGTTTGACCTGAACTCTGAATTTGCTCCCCCTCAGAATCTAAATCTGAATCACCATAATAAAAAACTGGCATGTTTTCAGCTTCTAGATTATCATTCTGAGCCGACTGATTATCCTGAGCAACTTCATTCTGTTGGACATCATCATGTTCACCAGCATTACTCGGACCTGCTTCATTGTCATTTGAAGTTTCCCGTGGTCTCCTCGAATACTCAGCTGGGAACCTTAACTGTGACTCATATTCACGCAAAATATCCAACTCATCAAAGAAATCTTCTTCATCCTCTGATTCTTCTCTCATGTCAAACGAATCCCAAAGTTTGTCATAATGAAAACGACATGAATCACCAGGATTCTGCGGCGGCATAGTATAACCTTGACATTCAACATTATATGCCTCAATAATCGTTTTCCAAATGGGAATGAAAACTCGTTTCAATGGACTTGCATAGCCCACGAATATTCCTTCTAAGCCTTTTTCACCAAATTTGCCTTGAAAATCGAGAACAGTACAGGGAGACCCAAACGGTTCAAGATACTTCAGATTTGGTTTACGATTATTGATCAGCTCAAAACATGTTTTGTTGAACTTCTTGACAGTGAGAACCCTGTTGAGCGTATAGCATGCGGCGGAAACAGCTTCAGCCCAAAAATTAATCGGTAACTTTGAATCTGCGAGCATAGTTCTAGCCGTCTCGATTAGTGTCCGGTTTTTGCGTTCTGCGACTCCATTCTGTTGCGGAGTATACGGAGCACTAAAATCATGCAAAATACCTCTTTCATCACAAAATTCTTCCATCTTTCTGTTCTTGAATTCAGTACCATTATCACTTCGAATTCTTTTGATACGCCTTTGGTACAAATTCTCAATCTTTCTGAACAGACCCATCAAACTGTCAAATGTTTCATCTTTCGTCTTCAAGAAAGAAACCCACGAAAATCTGGAATAATCATCAGTAACGACCAAACAATAGTAATCTCCTGTAATACTTTTGACATTCAGAGGACCAAACAAATCCATGTGAAGTCTTTCCAGAGGACATAAAACTGAATTGACTCGCTTAGCAGGGTGTGACTTTTTCTTCTGCTTGCCTTTGATGCAGCTAATGCACTCCCCTTCCAGATGAAAACCTTTGATATTAACACCCAATACCAAATCATTGTGCACCAAGTGATTCATCTTCCGTAGGTGAATATGCCCCATCTTTCGGTGCCACAATCTTGATTCTTTCTCAGTTGCTTTAGACACGAAACAATGTGCTTAACCAGTTGTTGTAGTTGCTACAGACATATCTAACACATATAAATCATTCACTCTAGGTGCCCTCATAATAATCCATTCTTCAGGGATAACAAAACCAGGTTTCAAAATCAAACACTCTTTATCAGTGAAGTGAGTAGAATACTGATTGTCACAAATCTGCGAGATACTAAGCAGATTGTTCTCCAGCTCAGTGATGTAGTTAACTCTCTCAAACGTTACAATCCCATTGGATAACGTTCCTTCACCAACAATTCTACCACCTTCATGACCAGCAAATCCCACATAACCACCATTGATATTCTTCACATCATACAGTAATGCAGTTTTTCCTGTCATATGTCGAGATGCGCCACTATCCATTATCCATCTTGAAATGGCTTTTGGAAGATCCTGCACATACCACAAGTTGATTTTAAAACATTTCAATAAAGATGCCGATTCATGCTTCGCAATCCAGGAAGCTCCGGCAATTCAAACTGCTTATTCGAACATAGTGTCCACCCAGGCCTCATCAGCCTTAGGTGTAACCTTGACTCTAGCAACTTGAATTTTGAAATTTTCAGCCTTCAAAGGTGGAAAATTTGCATCATAATCAACCGAAATTGATTCTTCAGCCTTTTTCACTTCAGAAGTTGAAATTTTCATCCCAGTTTTTGGTTTCCAAACTTGTTGAGATAATGCAACCTGTTTATAAAACTTGTCATTTTTAGTTACCACTTTCTTTACAAGTTCATTTTTCAATTTAATGTTGTCATTTTTCACACTCTTTTTCTCAACAACGATTGGTGCTTTACCCTTCACATCAACTTTCTTCTGTTGAAACTTCACATTTTCAGTCTTAGGCTTCACATTGGTACACTTTCGTGCAATGTGACCAACTTGATTACATCTGAAACATGTACGAGTATCAACAACTCGACTTTTGCCTTCAGACTAATAATGTGAAATTCTTTTCTCAAAGAACTCTTTATTTGATTTTGAAAAAAATTCATTCTCTTCATCAGAACGTGAACTTGAACTGTTCACAAACACCTTCTTTTCAGCAAACCTTTTGTTTTGAAAACTCTTTTTCTGATAACTCTTACCATCCCTATAACCACCCGACCAATTGTTTCGATTGTTATTAGAAAACCGTGGTGGAACAACAGGCTTTTTGTAATAAGCTTTATCTTTCTCAAAATTCATTTGCCTTTTTGTTTGACACAAACTGTTCACTTTTGACAACTCAACTTCAACCAATTTGAACACATTTGTCAACTTTTTCACATTAACATTCTCAATGGGAAACTCAGAATCCGAATACAACTTATCAGATCCAGCCATCTTGTACATCACAAGACCCGGTTCATCACTTAAGTTGTTTTTGGATTTTGATTTCTGAATGTATTTATCCAAGAAACACCCATCATCTTCAGCTGAATCAGTATTCAAAACACTTTCAGCTGTGCTCTTAACAATCTCTGTCTGAACACTATCATCAGATGATGTAGAAAAAGTAACATCAATGTTCTCCGGAAGTTTAACTTCTTTTTCTTCCTCAATTTCAACCAATCCAGACTGCTTTTTAGTGTAATTATGAAGAACAGGTGGTGGTACTTGATGAAAACCCACCCCAGTTCCATCAGAATACACATCTTCGCCCGCTTTGTCTTTCCCGATGGGTTTGGGAATGATATGTTGCAAAACAAAGCTTGCAGAGCTGTAACTGTTAAGCTTCAACTGGATTCGCTCATTTTCGATTACAGCCTCTTGAACTTTAAGTTTCAATTTAGCGATTTCATCCAGTTGTTTGTTGATTGATTCTTCTTTAACTCTAAGCACTGCTTTTAAATGTTCATTTTCTTTAAAAGTTTTACCATTTCGATCATCACAATCTTTCATTATGCTTTTGAGTTTTTCAAATTTTTCAGAAATCTGACGGTTTTCAAGAATCAACTTTTCATTTTCCTTTTTAATTTTGTCATGATCAATTTTATCATGATCAATTTTATCATTTTCCATTTGTTTAGTTAATTCTTTTATCCGTTCAGTTGAAGCTCTAACCGTTTTGTCACGATCAAGAATCTGATTCTCAACATTTCTGACCTTTGCTGTCAGATCTTCAACTTTCTTAATGTTGAGATACGTGACTGTGCTACAAAATTTGCAATCTTTATTGCAATTTTTGCAATCAACATTTCCTTCAAACTTTTTACCTGACGCATTTGTTGACACATCTGGACTGACCTGGCTTTTTGACTCAGACACGGAGTTAGAGTCTACCTCAAGTGCTTTGGCAGCCAGCACTTTGTCAGCCATTTTTCCCAGATTCTCTGCATTCAACTCCTGCGTGGTATCGATAACTCCAGTATCAATCTTCTTGGATTCTTTTCCTTCTTTCTCTTCTTTCTCCTTTCTTTCTCTCTCTTCTTTCTCCTCTTCAATCATTTTCGAAGTTGGAGTTCCCCACCATTTGTGTTGCCAATACTCATCATTTTCTTTCATTTCCATGATTAAGACTTCTATATCGAGAGTTTTGTGATTAACTGCAATATTTCCATACTCATCAAGATAACACTCTCTGTCTGGATCCCATCTGTTGGCTCTCTTTGCATCCAAAAAAATTCTAGAAAGTCTAGTAATTTTGTTTTCCGAAATCATTTTTCTGTATTTATACTTCTGCTCTTCAGTTCTCTCATCTTTCCATGGAATAGGTTCATTTTTCGCCATGAATGCGTAACCAATCGCATCTTCTTCTGGTAGAACCTCTTGACTCCAATCATATCCCTCATCATCATAAATCACTGCAAAAGCTCTAGATTTCTCTCTGTTGTCTTCAACCTGCTTCAATCTAGGCGGCTCGGATTTATTCTGGTGATAAATCGCCTTCTTGTAGTAATCATCTCTGAAAGGATTCTCCGACTCATCAACATAAGCATTTCGGCATTCTCTCTTGAAATGACCCTTCTGCTTACACTTGAAGCATGTCACTTTGGATTTATCGAACCCTAGCTTTGTAGAAGCACCACCAATTGTTTTTCTGCCAGTAATTTCCATGAATCTTTGTGCACGACGAACAGCACTTGCCATAGCCCAACGAATATCGATCAGTTCCATTTCCTCCGGATCAATCTGATCGTAATCTTCTTTCGTCAGATTTGTATTGCCAATCTTCCCAGCTACCAATCCTTCATACGATTCCAACACCGATGCTAGAAAGATCATTTGCTGCTTTGCCGACTCTTCGTCAAAATTCTGAGCATTCTTCAAATCTATTGCAATGTTACATTGAAAACGATTCTTTGCATCAGCATTTCCAGAAAATGAAGATCCACTATGAAAACCACTGTGACTTCCACTGCTTTGACCACTTTGACTTTCTTTGCCGGCTGTCGACACATTTTCAGCAGAAAATGCAGTTTTTGGTGAAGTAGCTTTCGGCATCATGCTCTTTGGATAGTATAGATCCAGATTCTGCTGATAAGATGAATGATTAACTTTGTACGTCTTCTTCAACTCCAGCTCATGACTTTCAAGTTTCTCAATCACCAAATCTGGTTTCAACAATTCAGCAGGAATAGTGTTCTTAAGCATGAGAGCATAATATCTCCACTCCATCTCGTCTGGCAACGAATCGAACAACTTGTCTACTTGCTCATCATCAGAATACTTAATTCCATGCCTGACTAACTCCAGCTTCAAGTGCCCAAATCTCTCGATCATTTTTGACACTGATTCATTCTTTAAGCATCCAAACATATCAAACTCTTTCCTAAGTAGTTTTATTTTATTTTTCTTGATTTCTTCACTACCTACACATTTCTTTTCTAACTTTGCCCAAAGATCTTTAGCGTTTTTATAGTCTATCAATGAGATGATATCCTCTCGAACAGACTGAAATAACAACGCCACACACTTTTGTTCGGCTACGAATGATTCAATCTCATCAGATCCTGTTAAAACTTCCCCATTCTTGTTTCCTTGGTCATAACCATTTTTCAGACTTTTCCAGCTAGTACATGCGAATGCCATCATCCAATCTTCAAACTTTCTGGACCAACGACTGTACTCCTCAATAGCCATTAGCTTTGGAGGTCTATTGAACGTTCCGAAGGCGCTTTTCGATTCCCAAGCTTCCTTTTTCTTCTCTTTTGGTGGATTCTCATTCACATTGCTTGATGAAGCATCTTTGTTTCCGGAATCTCCAGCGAACGCGTACATGTCGCTAAATGGGTTTAAGAAAATATCATCCATTGTGAATGTACCTGTAAAATCAGAAGACACTTAGACAAATTTTGAATTGGAAATTATCAGATTCAAACGACACAAGTTCAAACGTAATGGTCTGTATCGTTTGAAAAATCAATGATTTCAAACCACAAATATTTCAAACAATAACTATTTTCAAACGACAACTAGTTTCAAACGACAACTAGTTTCAAACGACCAATTCAAACGATGCAGTTTCAAACGACAGACTTTAAACGATACAGTTTCAAACGATGGACTGTTTCAAACGACAGACTCAAACGATGAACTTGTTTCAAACGATAAACTTTCAAACGATCAGTTCAAGCGACAGAACCCATTTTCAAACGATAGACTTGTATTTTCAAACGATTGGACAATTTTCAAACGATAGAGTCACTTTCAAACGGTGACGTCAGCAACTCGCGAAATTTTCAAACGGTATGAACGATTTCAGTTAGTTTTAGGTCGATTTTTGATTTCAAACTTTCAAGGATTGATTAATAGTGAATTTCGTTTGTTATTTGATCGTTTCAAGCCATTTTAACCGTGAGAACTAGTTAAAATCAGAAAAGAAAGGTAGAAGTGAGATAATCTGATGATTTTCAGCTGTATTCGGTATGAACTCCTTGTCCTGAGCTCTGATACCACTTGTTGGATCGTGTACGTGACCCTGAAAGTCAGTTAAGGTAGTTCATCTTCATGTGTAAAGGCGGAATCAATGCACATAAAGTCAAAACAGCTTTAATCCTTTTAATCTTTCTTTTCTGATTAATATTCGTGTGCTTGTACAATGTTTTCTATCACAAATCCGGCAGCACCTCCCTACTGTTCCAACCGTCCCGTTTGAAATGTGACACTCACACTCCTATTTATAGACAATGACCCTTCCGTTTGAACTTACCCTTCCGTTTGAACTTAACATGACTTGGTTCAAACGGAACCCTCATTTCAAACAATGAGTTCAAACGGAACCCTCATTCAAACTTTCGTTTCAAACGGAACCCTCTAAATCACTCTCTAAAATCAAAACTAAAACCCTAATTTGACATATAAGATCCAATATTGACTTTCTTGAACTAAGACTTGATGAAGATGAAGTCAACAGACATTCTCGTGCATCAACACCAGGCGCGCAATCCACATACTAGTCTCGATTCATCATGGGAATCATCATCTTATATTCAGGAAAACCATTTTCAGTTCGTGACTCATTTATTTAAGTCCTTCTAAGGTTTCATTCATATCCTTAAAATATACTACCTATCGGTACATACAAATTTTCTCAAAATTCGTGTACTTGAGATTCAATGCTTGCCTTATTACTTGCCTTCACTTCCTTGCTAGTCCGCGACTGTGTAACATCCTTATTGTCCATGCATGTTCACCTTAAAACATCTATCATTATTAGTATCATTACATATATACTTACTTGTATCAAGTTTTACCTTTCGGTCTTGATCGAGTCTGGGATTGTACGGTCACTATTCACAGAGTACACAGGTTTGAGTTCAAGTACTTACCTCCTCGTACTTGATTTCCCTCAAACCATGGCTCTGATACCAACTTGTAACACCCTAACTTACGTTTATTCTTATTAATGACGCAGCGGAAAATGAGCCTTAAATTTTCTTTCTATGTTTTATATATATTGCTTACGTAAAAACTCAGTTACAAAATGCTTATCATTTACTAAAAGAATTAACAACATCCATGATAAAATATTACATAATCCAAACTAGGTGACCGTTCTTCCCGTACAATCCTTGCTCCTTGACTCGATCTGCGTCCGTATATCTTCGTTAATAATAGAGAAAATCCGTGTAGTTCCTGCGGACATCATTTACAACTTAACCATTAGTCATCGACAACATCATTCATCATTATTATCTTATAATTAAAAACCATATAACATTCAATAATATAAACTTATTCCATCTAATTATCCTCTCGAATTCTCTTGTTCCGAGTTCGACTTTAAGTCTTCATGAACCCGATCTTTTCATATCTGCATTACATTCCAATCTCAAGACAAAATCATTAGTATTCGTCAATACTCAACGCATTGAAACCGTTCCTACTTACATTCATAACAATTACAACATACATACATGCATCTCTACATTCACACATACACACACACACACACACACACACATATATATATATATATATATATATATATATATATACTTACGAGCTCTTGATTACGACTCCTTATTTTTTTATTAAAATTATACTAGCACGTCAGAATTCACAGCCTTCCATAATATAAATCTTTTACACCTTAGCGTACGTACTTACTCGTTCCTAAACACAATGGCCCATAACTTTCCTTCTCTAACACGCAAGCATTCCATATTTATACTATCCGGATAAACATAACATTTGTTATAAACAACCATCATCATAAACAATGAAATAAGATAACCATTCAGAATATATAAGCATTTACAATCGAAACCGGTTGGTTAGGCCTACAACTCATAAAACATAATATGGATTAGTCATACGTAGCTTAGAACGTGTTTAAACGGGTTCTGTCACACCCCGATATTTCCACGTATTATCGGTGGGCCCGGTGGGGAGTATCGTGACGTAGTTGATATCATCATAGTCAATAATCACAGTTCAACGCACAGCGGAAGTCAAAAAGTAATAATATTACAAACAGAATGAAAGTATCATAAGTATTACAAACGGAAAGTAAAAGGATCAACAGGCGGATCAAAACAAAGGAGATATTGTTCAACCCTACGTTATGATCAGTTTAAAAATTAATATAAATCTTTAAAAATCCCAAAATATTATATTACATCAGTGGGTAAAAGGTTTGGTGTCAAAATTTGAGTTTAAATTGGTTTTATGCTATAAATGCCGTTTAATTAATAAAAAGCTTTCAAATTACGATATTGGGCATAACTCCTAATTTAGACCACAAACTGATGTCAAATTTTTAGGACATGTTTATAAATCAGTAACAAAGGTTTTTGTCCACTCACATTTTCAAAAATCTCGTTTTAATATCAAAAGGGCATAATGGTCAACATTTAAGCAATTAACGGAAACATGCAAATGAATCGGATAAATAAGGAACCATGTAGTATAACCTCAGAGGGTTTTACTAACTTATAATATGGTCCTAAAGGAACCCTAAGGCATATCTAAATTAAGCTAATTCGGGTCAGAACTGAAAGTCAAAGCAAAAGTCTACTTTTGCGACTTTTGGTTCCGAACCGAGCCTAATCTCAGAATTGTCGGGTTGAACATGCTTAGACATGTTCTTACATTATTTACCAGGTTATCTTAGTGTTAAAACATGTTCCATAACTTCTACATTATTAGTTATGAATTTATTTGCAAAAATAGCTTATGTTGACTTTTTAATATTAAGTTTGACCCGACAATTGACCAAGTTAGAGTGATAATCAATGGGTGCCCTTTTAAGGATTTATTACCCGCATAATTACCAACTCATAGCCACTTTCAATTCGAAAAATGAGTGGACCATTAGTGATTAATCACTAAGTCAAAGCTTAATTACGATGGCTTTGACTTTTGGTTATTAAACTACTAAAACTTGAACTTAGGGGGTTAAGAACACTTACAATGGTCCTTAACATGAATTTGGGACTTAAGAAAACTTGCTTGAGCTCCAGGAAGCTCCAGAGATGAGTTGAGAATGATTTTTAAGTGTGCAAGAACAATGTTGCAACAAAGGCTCCTTATATAGGAATTCAAACTTCACAAGATCCTTCCACATAACTGTACAACTGATCTCTGATGATTCCAGGTGTCCCCTATGCATGAAAATCTGTTGGCTCAGTCCTTGGAATCGAATTCAGGCTTTCTAAGGCGGTGGAACTGGCTGTACATGCAGTTTCCAGTGTTTTCTGCATCTGGCAGTTCTACGCGGCCCGCGTAAGAACTGCCTTGATGTTTACGCGGCCCGCGTCAAGGCTATCCCCGGTCACCATGTTTCAGTTATTGCAATTTCAGTCCCTGGTCCTTCTAAACTTGATTTAACTTGCGTTTATTGCACTTTTAACCCCCAAACTTGACTTTTAAGGTTCTTGAATCTTTAACATTTAACAATAAGCCTTCGGTTAGTTACGAGGTCATCCGAATGGTCTTGAAATGTGTTGGTGCATTGAATGTCTGTTAACTACGTCTTATCGAGTCTTATGTCTAGATAGGCTAAACGAGTGTGTAATAGTGTTTGAATTAGGGTTAGAACCTGTTTTAAGTATCCTGTCCGTTTGAAATGGTCCTGTCCGTTTGAGGATGTCATGACCGTTTGAGAGTGTCTGTCCGTTTGAGGCCTGTCCGTTTGAAGCAGGCTGTGTCACCTTCAAACGGTCAGGAGCTAGTGTCTATAAATAGGGTCGTGCTATGTTCATTTCAAACGGACATGACCATTGTATGAGAGACAAGGTGCTGCCAAAATTTCATCAGAAATTATTGTAAAGTCTCGGAAAAGCATTAATAGAAATATTAGAAAGGAAACAAGCTGTTGTGACTTTGTTTACTCTGATTCCGCCTTTGTAAACGAAGTTGAACTACCTTTACTGACTGTTTAGGGTCACGAACACGATCCAACAAGTGGTATCTGAGCTCAGGACGAGGAGTTCATACCATTGCAGCTTGATTTTATCGGATTTACTTCGGATTTTCTCACTTCTACCTTTCTTTTCTGGTTTGAACAAGTGTTTACGGTTAAAATGGTCTAAAACATTCACATAACAGGCGAAACACATAGATAACGAATCCTTGAAAGTTTTGAACCATAATTCGACTTAAAACTGATATAAAATTGGTATACCGTTTGAAATTGTTCGTAAAATGATGACATCATCTGTTTGAAAGTAGCCGTGTCCGTTTGAAACTGACCCCTGTCCGTTTGAAACTGACCCCTGTCCGTTTGAAACTCACCTGTTTGAAACTGACCTGTCCGTTTGAAAGTGGTTTTGTTTGAAACTTGATTATTGTTGTCTCAAACGAAATAACTCATTTCGTTTGAGAAAGATCATTTTGTTTGAAAGACTATACCGTTTGTACAATTCCATTTCAACAGATTCCGTTTGAATCTGTCATTTTTCAAAATCAAAAATATTTCTAAGTGTTTGCTGATTTTTCAGGTACGTGCAAGATGTATGATTTCAATCCATTTTATGATGTCTTTGCGTTTGCTGGAGATGGTGGAAATGATACTTCTTCTAGTAACACCAATGAGAACACGACGAATACAAAGAAAAAGCTATCGGATGCATTGGAGGTTGAAAGTGCTTTCGGAACCTACAATAAACCCCCGAAGTTGATGGCTATAGAAGATTACAGTCGGTGGGCAAAGAAATTTGAAGATTGGTTGATGGCTTTTGCTTTTCCTAGCTGGAAGAGTCTAAAAGTTGGATATCAAAATGGAAACAAACAGGGTGAAACCTTAACAACAAATGAGGAGATAGAGTTGTTTGTTGCTGAGCAAAAATGTATTGCTTTGCTGTTTCAGTCCGTCAGAGAAGATATAATATCTTTGATCGAATACTCTAGTGCTACAGACCTTTGGAACAAATTGAGAAACAAATGTATAGGAAGCGAAGAAATCGTGAAAAACAAAAAGAAACTACTTAGAAAAGAGTTTGATTTGTTTGGGTGTTTAAAGAATGAATCAGTTTGTAAAATGATAGAGAGGTTTGGGCATCTGAAACTAGAACTGGCAAGACATGATATTCGCTATTCTCGAGAAGAGTTAGTCGACAAATTATTTGATGCATTACCAGATGAGATGGATTGGCAATATTATGCGTTGATGCTAAAGAATACTATCAAGCCGCCAGAAGATTTAACAGTTGACTTGCTGATTGAGAGATTAGAGAGTCATGAGTTGGAGCTAAAGAAGACATACAAAGTCAATCACACATCATACCAGCAGAACTTGGATTTGTATTATCCAAAGAGTATGATGCCAAAGAATACATCTCCCAAGACTGCTTTTTCTGCTGAAAATGTTTCCAAAACAAGCAAAGAAAGTCAAAGCAGTGGATATCACAGTGGGTCTTCATCAAATTCAAACCAGTATGATGCAAAGAATTTATTTCAATGCAACATTGCTGTACACTTAAAGAATGCCAGAACTTCAGTGAGGAGTCTGCTAAACAACAAATGGTTTTCCTAGCATCTGTGCTAGAATCTTATGAAAGTCTTGTAGCAGGGAAGATAGGCAACACCAATCTGACAAAAGAAGATTATGATCAGATAGATCCTGAGGAGATGGAACTAATCGACATAAGGTGGTGTATGGCCAGTGCAGTTCGTCGAGCACAACGTTTCATGGAGATAACTGGGAGAAAGTCAATTGGTGGACCATCTACCAAGTTGGGCTTTGACAAGTCTAAGGTGACATGCTTCAAGTGCAAACAGAAAGGTCACTTTAAGCGTGAATGCAGAAACGCTTATGCTAATGAGTCTGAAAACCCGTTTAGAGAAGACTACTACAAGAGGGCGATTTATCATCAGAACAAATCGGAGCCACCAAGAATCAAACAGATTGAAGATAAGAAAGAAAAATCTAGAGCTCTTGCGGTGATTCACGATGATGAAGGTTACGACTGGAGCGAGTTGTTACCTGAGGAGGATGCGGTTGGATATGCATTCATGGCAAAATCTGAACCTGTTCCTTGGAAAGATGACAGAACTGAAGAACAGAAGTATGGTTACAGAAAGCAGTTAGCTATAAACAAAATGATCAGAATATATGGTATTTTTGATGAGGCAAAAAGAGCAAATAGATGGGATCCAGACAGGGAGTGTTATCTTGATCCTTATGGAAACATAGCTGTTGATCATAAAACTCTTGATCTGGAAACTATAATCCAAGAGTATAAGATTGAAGATGATTATTGGCAGAAGAAATGGTGGGGAAGCGGTGAAGATGAAAAGAAAGAAAAGAAGGAGAAAGAGAAGTCAAAGAAGATTGACACTGGGATCATCGACACGACACAGGAGTTGAATGCTGAAAACATGGGAAAGATGGATGACAAGGTGCTGGCTGCTAAGGCACTTGAGGTAGATTCTAAATCTGTTTCTGATTCTAAAAGCCAGGTCAGTTCAAACGTGCCAACGACTGAGTCAGGTAAGAAAGTCAATGGTGATGTTGACTACAAAAATTGCATCAAGGAATGCAAAGTTTGTAGCACAGTCACTTATCTCAACGGTAAGAAGATTGAGGATCTGACTGCTAAAGTCAGAAGTGTTGAGGATCAAATTCTTGATCGTGATAAATCGGTGAAAGTTTCAACTGAATGATTAAAAGAATTAACTAACAAAATTGAAACTGATAAAATTGATCAGGAAAAGGTTAGGAAAGAAAATGAAAGGTTAGTTCTTGAAAATCGTCAGATCACTGAAAAATTTGAAAAGCTTAAAAGCATGATTAAAGATAATGATGATAGAAATGGTAAAACTTACAAAGAAAATTGCCAGTTGCAATGTGTTTTGAGAATCAAAGAAGAATTAATAAACAAACATTTGGATGAGATTGCTAAATTGAAACTTCAGTTTGAAGAAGCCAAGATTGAGAATGAACGAATCAATTTGAAATTGAACAGTTACAGCTCTGCAAGCTTTGTTTTGCAACACATTATTCCCAAACCCATCGGGAAAGACAAAGCAGGCGAAGATGTATACTGTGATGGAACTAGGGTTGGGTTTCATCAAGTTCCACCACCAGTTCTTGAAAATTATTCGAAAAAGCAATCAGGGTTGGTTAATCTTGAGGAAGAAAATGAAGTGAAACTTCCTGATTCAATTGATGTGACATTTTCTTCATCATCATCTGATGATAGTGTTCAAACTGAGATTGTTAAAGGTATGGCTGAAAGTGTTTTGGATAGTGATTCAGCCGAGGAAGAAAAATGTTTTCTGGACAAATACATTTCGAAACAAAAGTCCAAAAACAACTTAGGTGATGAACCGGGTCTTGTGATGTACAAGATGGCTGGATTTGATAAGTTGTATTTGGATTCTGAGTTTCCCATTGAGAATGTTAATGTGAACAAGTTGACAAATGTTTTCAAATTGGTTGAAGTTGAGTTGTCAGAAGTGAACAGTTTGAGTCAAACAAAGAGACAAATGAATTTTGAGAAAGATAAAGCTTACTACAACAAACCTATAGTTCCACCGTGTTTTTGTAATAACAATCGAAACAATTGGTCGGGTGGTTATCAGGGTGGTAAGAGTTATCAAAAGAGAAATGTTCAAAACAAGAAGTTTGCTGAGAAGAGAGTGTTTGTGAACAGTTCAAGTTCACTTTCTGATGAGGAAAATGAAATCTTTTCAAAATCAAATGAAGAGTTCTTTGAGAAGAGGGCTTCACAACCTCAGTCTGAAGGCAAAAGTCGAGTAGTTGATACTCGTACATGTTTTAGATGTAACAAAGTTGGTCACATTGCAAGAAATTGCACCAACTCCAAGCCTAAGACTGAAGTTGTTGAAAGTCATAAGAAGAAGGTTGATACTAAAGGCAAAGCTCCAATGGTTGTTGAGAAAATTTTGAAAAATGAGAAATCAAAAATCAAAATTGAACCTGTTAAGAATGTGGTAACTAAAAATGATAAATTTTACAAACGGGTTGCATCATTTCAACAAACATGGAAGCCAAAAGTTGTTGAAAAACCAAAGGTTTCAGAGTCAGAAAAACAATCGTCTTCTACCACACCGGTTAAGATGAATGTTCCTTTGGATTATTATGAAAAGTTGGAGAAACAATCTTCTACTCTACCAGAGAAGAAGAATGTTCAGAAGAAAAATCAACCAACTGGTCAACTTAAGATAGATGAGTTTTTCTTATACAAAAAGGTTGAGGTTGGATCAGATGAAAGTTTGAAAATGAATGATAAAAATTTTCCACCACTTTACACTGCTAAAACTCACATTAAAGTCAAGTTACCCGAGTCAAAAGAGGCTTGGGTAGCATCAAAATCTCACTAAAGATTTTGGACTTGCCGGAGCTTTCTAGTTGGTAATCGTGAAGCATGAATCGGCATCTTTATTGAATTGTTTATGATATGTACAGGAACTTCCGAGAGCTATTTCAAGATGGATTATGGATAACGGAGCGTCTCGACATATGACAGGGAAGACTGCATTGTTGTATGATGTTAGAAATTTCAATGGAGGATATGTGGGTTTCGCTGGAAATCAAGGTGGTAGAATTGTTGGTGAAGGAACGTTATCCAATGGGATTGTTACGTTTGAAAGAGTTAACTACATTGCTGAGCTGGAGAATAATCTGCTGAGCATCTCGCAGATATGTGACAGGATGTATACCACTCACTTCACTGATAAAGAATGTTTGATCTTGAAGCCAGGATTTGTTATCCCTGAAGAATGGATTATCATGAGGGCACCAAGAGTCAATGATCTGTACGTGTTGGACATGAGCGTAGCTACTACAACCACGGGTCAGGCTCATTGTTTTGTGTCTAGAGCAACAGAGAAAGAATCGAAGTTGTGGCACCGGAAGATGGGGCATATACATCTTAGAAAAATGAATCACTTGGTGCACAATGATTTGGTTCTTGGAGTTAATATCAAAGGTTTTCATCTGGAAGGGGAGTGCATTAGTTGCGTCAAAGGCAAGCAGAAGAAAAATTCACACCCTAAAAAGCAAGTCAATTCAGTTTCCAGACCATTAGAGAGACTTCATATGGATCTGTTTGGTCCAGTAAACGTCAAAAGTATTACAGGGGATCTCTACTGTCTTGTGGTTACTGATGATTATTCCATATTTCTTGGGTATCATTCTTGAAGTCGAAAGATGAGACGTTTGACAGTGTGATGGCGTTGTTCAGAAAGATTGAAAATCTGTACCAAAGGCGTATCAGAAGAATTAGAAGTGATAATGGTACTGAGTTCTAGAACAACAAGATGGAAGAATTTTGTGATGAAAGAGGTATATTGCATGAGTTTAGTGCTCCGTACACTCCGCAGCAGAATGGAGTTGCAGAACGTAAAAACAGGATGCTAATTGAAACGGCCAGAACAATGCTTGCTGATTCAAAGCTACCGATAATTTTTTGGGCAGAAGCAGTTTCCGCCGCATGCTATACGCTCAACAGAGTTCTCACTGTCAAGAAATTCAACTAAACATGCTTTGAGTTGATCAATAACCGCAAACCGAATCTGAAGCATCTTGAACCGTTCGGGTCACCCTGTACTGTTATAGAGCCTTTTGGAAAGTTTGGTCCGAAGAGTATTGAAGGGATATTCATAGGTTATGCAAGTCCATTACGACGAGTCTTTGTTCCAAGCTTGAAGAGGATTATTTAAGCTCCAAATGTTGAGTGTCAGGGGTATACTATGCCGCTTCAAAATCCCGGTGACTCATGGCGTTTTAATTATGATAAATTGTGGGATTCGTTTGACATGGAAGAAGAAAAGGAAGAAGAAGAAGAAGATTTCTTTGATGAGTTGGATATTCTGAGAGAGTATGAAGAATCACAGGAAAGGTTTCCAGCTGAGTATTCAAGAAGACCACGACAAGCTTTAAATGATGATGAAGCAGGTCCAAGCAATGCTGGAGAACATGATGATGTCCAACAAAATGAAGTTGCTCAAGATAATCAGTCGGCACAGAATGATAATCAAGAATCTGAGAACATGCCAGTTTTTTATCATGGTGATTCAGATTCTGAGGGGGAGCAAATTCAGATTTCAGGTCAAATAAACCCAGTCAGTGAACAAGATGCAAATCCGAATGTTACTAATCTGGAAGGTGATGTAGATGTTCCAGGCGAAGTAATGCCACGAACTCTTTCATATCATCCAGAGGAATTGATCATTGGAGAACTGCAGACAGGCGTTCGCACTAGAAGACAGCTTGATAAATGGCTTACATGTTTTTATACAACAGTTGCTCCTTTGCAAACTAAATTCTCATTGAGTTGTTTTATATCACAGGTTGAGCCAAGGACTTACAAAGAGGCGCTTACTGAAGATTCCTGGGTCAATGCGATGCAGGAGGAACTGAGTCAATTTGAAAAGCTGGGAGTGTGGAAGTTAGTGGATTTACCTGACGGTCAAAGGAAAATAAACACCAAGTGGTTGTTCAAGTGTAAGAGAGACGATAGAGGAGTTGTTGTTCGGAACAAAGCTCGACTCGTAGTCCAGGGTTTCAGTCAGCAGGAGGGTATAGATTTCACTGAAGTGTATGCTCCAGTTGCGCGACTAGAAGCGATCAGGATTTTCCTGGCATTTGTGTCTTGGAAAAATTTCAAAGTATATCAGTTAGATGTTAAATCGGCTTTTCTCTACGGGAAGGTAGAAGAGGAGGTATATGTCGGTCAGCCACCGGGCTTTACCAATCCACTTCACAAAGACAAGGTCTACTTGCTAGACAAAGCGCCGTATGGTTTACACCAGGCCCCGAGAGCTTGGTACGAGACATTGTCTCAACACCTACTAGCCAACAGTTTTATCCGTGGAAAAGTGGATGCCACCCTCTTCACCAAAGAGGTCGATGGTCATCTTCTGATAGTTCAAATATATGTGGACGACATCATATTTGGGTCAACAAATGAGAATCTATGTAAAGATTTTGAAAGAGTTATGAAGAAGAAATTTGAAATGTCATCGATGGGTGAGATGAAATTCTTTTTGGGACTGCAGGTTGATCAACTACCCAAAGGAATTTTCATACATCGAACGAAGTACGTTCATGACATCTTGGAGAAATTCGGGATGTTAGGTTCTACTCCGGCTTCCACCCCATTAGCAACGAATCATGGGATAAACCCTGATCTCACCGGAGAGAAGGTAGATGAAACAATGTATCGTTCCATGATCGGATCGCTGATGTATTTGACAGCTTCAAGACCCGATATCATGTATCCAACCTGCCTCGCAGCAAGATTTCAATCTAACCCGAGAGTTTCGCATATGGTGATTGTGAAAAGGATATTACGCTACCTGAAAGGAACTCCATCATTGGGGTTGTGGTATCCAAGAGAAGGCGATTTCATGCTCGAAGGGTATTCCGATTCCAATTTCGGATGCTGCAAAGTTAATGCTAAATCAACAACAGCAGGGTGCTAGTTTTTTGGATCAAGATTGGTCACCTGGCAATGCAAAAAGCAAACCTCTGTGGCTTTATCCACATGTGAAGCGGAGTATGTATCTGCTAGCAGTTGCTGCTCACAGATCTTGTGGATCCAGCAACAGATGCGCGACTACGGTTTGCAATTTCTAAACACCCCTATCTTTGTTGATAATGAGGCAGCGATTAACATTACGAAAAATCCTGTTCATCACACTAAAAGCAAACATATTGAGATTCGTCATCACTTCATTCGAGATTGTTTCGAGAAGAAGTTGATACGAATTGAGAAAATCCACACTGACGATCAAAAAGCTGATTTACATACCAAAGCATTTGATAAAACACGTTTTTAGTATTTGCTAAAACTGAATGGTATAAAGCTTTTATCGGTGTTGGAGGAGATTCTTGGCGTTGATGAAGGAGACATTGTAGATGATGTTGAGAAGCAATCTGCAATGGTTTGTCGATTTTTTAACTGTTTTGGTATTTAGGGGGATGTATAGGGTAAATTTTTCAGAAAATACAAAAACAATAAAAAATGACAAAAATACAAAAACATGAGATATTTTTCAAAATCCAAAAACAATAGAAAACCAGAAAAAGAGGTTGTGTAAAAAGGGAAAATGATAGTACATCGGCTTGACAGTTACAGTATGCTAAAGAAATGGAATGTTTAAATGCGTTAAACAGTCTCGCTGATGATGTGTCGATAGGTTTTTACACATTTAGTAGGTTTGTTCGGGATATAAACCTAAATCTTACTTGCTTATTTTGTGGGGAACACTACTTGGATATATAGGTAACCCCTGAAATCTTGTTTGAAAGATTCCTTTTTCTGATATACTAGGTCTTTATACTCAGTGATATCTGGGCTATTATTCCGGGACTTCTGCTGAATGGAAGTTCTGACCTAGTCCTTGAATAATACTTTCCTCAATGCTTGAAACATAGCATCACCCTCAGCATATATGATAAGACAATAAAATTGCTTAGCAATGCTGTTGTAAAAAAGATCCTCTAAAGGGGACACACCTAAAAGTTAATTCATGATCTCTCTGCTGAACGGTAGTTCTGACCTGAGCTCTCATGATTCTTCATAATTTATTAACCTCTACAGATATCATTTGTGTTATAATTATCTGTAAGACTGAATATTGGGATCTAGATATGGGAGTATATTCAAGAGGTGGGACACACGTATAAGTTCAAGTCTCTAAAACACTAAATTCGTATCCTGGACAGATTGAAAATTGTGTGAGAATTTAAAGTGGATCAATATATCGACAATCTAAGCGAATTGTTTAATTCTGAATATGTAATTGAAGCTTAACGGTACTTGTAATTTGTCGAATAGCTGATATGATTCCCTAACACGCTCATCAAAAATATGTTTGTAAATAGTTTACTTTTATTGCATTTTAGTTCTGTATTTCATTTCTAGTTTAGAAGCTTTATTAAAAATCCAAAAAGATTTTTCATTTCTGCTTTATTTTTTGACAAACCAAAGTGGAGAGTTGATCTTCGGATTCGAAAGATTGAAAGCAGATGCAGGAGGTTTCTGGACAGGATGATGAGTCGTGAGCTGAAACATGATAAGTTTGAGAAATTGGAAAGATAAAACAAGTTCATTAACTTGAAACTTGTAATTTTCAGAAAATCAAATTGAACTAAATGTCAGTGTGAATTATCTCTGATCAACCAAGGTCATTAAGTTGGACTTGGTAGATTAACTGAGTAATCAGGGTCATTAACTTAGACCTGAACACTTAAGTGGATTTCTAACACTGAAGGTTGAATGGTAAGTATGGATTGATACTGTTATTGTTATATATCTTATATTTGGGTAGAGATTTTACAGGTTGTAGATTTCATAATCCCCATGGCAATTTAAAAAAGTCAAAGTTTGAACCAGAATTTCAAGTCCCAGCATTTCGAGAGGGGGAGTCTGTGAAAGAGGGAGTCAGAATTCTGGATCAACAATCAAAAGGGAGATTGAAGAAGGAGCTTTACAATGACAAAATCTGGAGAGAGACAAAGACTAAAGACTCGACGCCGAAGACTTCGTCAACATCCAAGGGGGAGTCTGTTGGTGCATTGAATGTCTGTTAACTACGTCTTATCGAGTCTTATGTCTAGATAGGCTAAACGAGTGTGTAATAGTGTTTGAATTAGGGTTAGAACCTGTTTTAAGTATCCTGTCCGTTTGAAATGGTCCTGTCCGTTTGAGGATGTCATGACCATTTGAGAGTGTCTGTCCGTTTGAGGCTTGTCCGTTTGAAGCAGGCTGTGTCACCTTCAAACGGTCAGGAACTAGTGTCTATAAATAGGGTCGTGCTATGTTCATTTCAAACGGACATGACCATTGTATGAGAGACAAGGTGCTGCCAAAATTTCATCAGAAATTATTGTAAAGTCTCGGAAAAGCATTAATAGAAAGATTAGAAAGGAAACAAGCTGTTGTGACTTTGTTTACTCTGATTCCGCCTTTGTAAACGAAGTTGAACTACCTTTACTGACTGTTTAGGGTCACGAACACGATGCAACAAAATGCAATATTAACGCATTTAACCCTTATTACTTGTAATTAACACTTTGGTTATCTATATGCGTCGAAACCCTACGAATTAATATCCAATATTCTTGCGGGCAAAAATATAATCGTTACAATGTTTTTGGGATCGTTAAAAGGTCACTCAGAGGTAACTTTAACATGTTGACACTTTTAACCCCTATGTTTTATAAGATCCTTATTTTTAACACAAACGACTTCTATTGTTCGATAAATTATTCACTAAAGAATACGAACGTCGTGTGAGGTCCATCAGAGGCACAAGAATGGCATGTTGACACTTTGGATCCCTTTATTAACATATTTACATTGTTTGACAATCTTAGTCCCTCAGAAACAATTCCTTACACGTTTAAAGTCCATGACACGTGTCTTTATTTTATTGGTCGTGATTTTACGAGGTGTTACATCCTCACCCCCTTAAAAGAAATCTCGACCTCGAGATTTACCGAAATAAATGAGGGTACTTCTGTTTCATTGTAGACTCAACCTCCCACGTGTACTCGGGACCTCTACAGGCATCCCATTTAACCTTCACAATTGGTACGTGCTTCTTTCGAAGCTTCTTAACCTGTCGATCTTCAATCGACAAAGATTTTTCAACAAACTTTAAGCTTTCATCTATATGCACATCTTTATGAGACATGACTAGCGATTCATCATCTAGACACTTCTTCAGATTGAAGATGTGTAACACATTATGAATCCCACTGAGCTCTTCAGGCAGATTTAACTTGTAAGCCACTGTTCCGACACATTCGATGATCTCGAATGGTCCTATGTATCTGGGGCTCAACTTGCCTTTCTTGCCAAAACGCATTACCCCTTTCCAGGGTGATACCTTAAGTAATACTTTGTCACCTACCTCGAATTTTAGAGGTTTACGCCTTTTATCTGCGTAGCTTTTCTGCCTATCTCTGGCAGCTTTGAGACGATCACGTATCTGCACAATCTTATTTGTCGTCTCCAGGACTATATTAGGTCCTGTTAGTTGGACATCTCCAACTTATGTCCAACAAACGGGCGTCCTACACTTTCTTCCATACAAAGCTTCGAAAGGTGCAGCTTGAATACTGGAATGATAGCTATTATTATATGAAAATTCTATCAATGGAAGATGATCATCCCAACTTCCACGTAAATCAATGACACAAGCCCTTAACATATCCTCCAACATTTGAATTGTACGCTCGCTTTGACCATCCGTCTGAGGATGATAAGCAGTGCTGAAGTTTAATCGAGTGCCTAGGGATTGCTGAAAGCTTTTCCAAAAATGCGATGTATATCTCGTATCCCTATCAGAGATGATAGATACTGGAACTCCGTGAAGAGATACAATCTCGTCCACATACAGCTGAGCTAACTTATCTGAGCTGTGTGTTTCCTTAATAGGTAGGAAGTGGGCTGACTTAGTCAGTCTATCTACTATAACCCAAATAGTATCATTTCCCCTCTTTGTTTTTGGTAACTTAGTGATAAAATCCATGGTTACCATTTCCCACTTCCAGGTGGGAAGTTCAGGCTGTTGCAGCAAACCTGACGGCTTCTGGTGTTCAGCTTTAACTTGAGCACACGTCAGACATTTGGCCACATAAGTGGCTATAGATTTCTTCAAACCTATCCACCAGTAATTTGCCTTTAAATCCTGGTACATCTTATCACTACCAGGATGAACAGAATATTTGGAGCTATGGGCTTCTTAAAGAATAACGTCCCTAAGTCCTCCATAGATTGAAACCCATATTCGTCCATTCATTCTTAGGAACCCATCCTTGCCATATGCTATCTGTTCAGCAGTTACGCCTAGCTTTTCATTCGGAAAGTTTGCTTCTAACACAGCTACCTTTTGAGCGGCTAACAATCTATCGTTCAAGCTGTTCTTTAACTCAATGCTCTTGGCATTGATTCTGATGGGCTTAACCCTTTCCTTTCGGCTCAAGGCATCGGCGACTACATTTTCCTTGCCTGGATGATATCGGATTTCACAATCATAATCATTCAAAGTCTCCATCCATCGGCGCTGTCTCATATTAAGGTCCTTCTAATTAAACAGACGCTGAAGGCTCTTATGATCAGAGCAGATCACACACTTAGTCCCATACAGGTAATGCCTCCAAAGCTTCAGTGCAAATACAACGACACCCAACTCTAAATCGTGGGTGGTGTAATTCTTTTCGTGCACCTTTAATTGTCGGGAAGCATATGCGATAACCTTGCCCTTCTGCATAAGCACACATCCCATACCTGTGTACGATACATCACAATACACCACAAATTCTTCAATTCCCTCAGGCAATGTCAACACAGGAGCATTGCTTAACTTCTGTTTAAGAATATCAAAGTATTCTTGTTGCTTAGGACCCCAATCAAACATGATATTCTTGCGAGTTAACGAAGTTAGGGGTGCATCAATTCTTGAGAAATTTTCTATAAAACGCCTGTAATATCCTGCCAGACCCAAGAAGCTGCGAATCTCTATGGGCGTCTTCGGCTCTTGCCAATTCATGATAGCTTCAATCTTAGCGGGATCCACCTGGATACCACGCTCGCTAACCACATGTCCAAGAAATTGGACTTCGCGAAGCCTAAACTCGCATTTTGAAAACTTGGCGTAGAGCTTCTCTTGCTGAAGAAGTTTAAGAATACAACTAAGGTGCTTCTCATGATCAGCCTGGTTCTTCAAATAAATAAGAATGTCATCAATGAAGACGATGACAAACTTGTCCAAGTATGGCTTACAAACGCGATTCATGAGATCCATGAATGCTGTTGGTGCATTAGTGAGCTCAAACGGCACCACTAAGAACTCGTAGTGACCATAGGGAGTTCTGAATGCAGTCTTATGCACATCTTCATCTCTGACCTTCAGTTGGTGATAACCTGACCTCAAATCAATCTTGGAGAAGTAACTTGCTCCTTGAAGCTGATAAAAAATATCATCAATCCTGGGCAACGGATATCTATTCTTGATTGTAACCTTATTCAGCTCACGATAATCAATGCATAAATGCATTAATCTATCCTTTTTCTTCACAAACAGGATCGGTGCTCCCCAAGGAGATGAGCTAGGTCTAATAAAACCTTTTGCCAACAAATCATCCAACTGAGTCCTTAACTCCTTCATCTCAGTTGGTGCCAACCGGTAAGGTGCCCTTGCAACAGGTGCTGCTCCAGGAATGATATCAATTCTGAACTCTACTTGCCTATCTGGAGATAAACCAGGTAGTTCTTCAGGGAATACGTCTGGATATTCAGAAATGATAGGGATGTCTTTGATCTTGGGCTTTGGTTCATCTATAGTTCCTTGTGCCATGTAGATGACACAACCCTTCTTCGTACACCTTGACGCCTTAAGCATAGACACTTGCTCAGGCAACCCATACTGAGTATCTCCTTGTATCGTGAGTGGCTCACCATACGGAGTCTTGATAACCACTTGTTTCTTGTCACAAACAATCTGGGCTTGGTTATGAGATAACCAATCCATGCCTATCACTATGTCGAAACCAGCTAGCTTCAAAGGAAGCAAAGATAATAGAAAAGAGTGGTTCCTAATGGATATAAAGCATCCATCTAACATGGTTGAAGCAGTTTCTACAGTGCCATCAGCCAATTCTACTTCATATTTTATGCTTAGGGTTCTAACAGGCAGATTAAATAACTAACAAAACTTATTATCCACAAATGATTTATCTGCACCCGAATCAAACAATACCCTTTAATAAATATCATTGATAAGAAAGGTACATGTTATCACGTTGTCATTTTGGATGGCTTCTTGTGCATTCATTTGAAAGACCCGTGCATTGGTCTTTTTAGCCTTCTCAGGCTTCTTTGCATACTTTTGGCAGTTAGTCTTAATATGCCCCTTCTTATTGCAACCATAACAGGTTGCGTCTTTCAACTTCTTGCAATCCAAAGTCTTGTGTTCTTTGGACTTACAGATTCCACATCCAATAGGCTTTGATTGTGACTGCGACTTCGATTCAAACCTGCATTTTTCAAAATGACGTTTCTAGTAGGTTTTGCATTTAGGCTTCTCATCTGTTTGCTGGTTACCCTTGTTAGACCCAGAATTCTTCTTGTAGTCTGAGTTTCCCCTATGTTTCTTATCAGAACGACGTGAGTTCTCATCCTCACGTTTTCTTTTCCCTTCTTCAGAATTCTTAAGCGATCTCAGCCTAACCGTATCGAGATTAAGAGATAATGACAAATCAGCCACTGACCTAAAGGTAGTAGGTCTCGATGCTTTCACACTTTCCTTAATTTCCAGAGCTAAACCTCCAATAAAACGAGCTATACGTTTTGGTTCCGGTGTAACCAAGTATGGAACCAATCGTGACATGGTATTGAAACTGGTAAGGTATGCCTAACAGTCTAAGTTCTTCATGACCAAGGTCAAGAAGTCAGTCTCAATTTTCTCAACTTCGTGTTGAGGACAGAAATTCTCTTTGATTAAAGCAACAAACTGATCCCATGACAGATTATATAACGGGATCTTCCCAGTAGCCTGGATCAATGACCTCCACCAAGCTAGAGCTTCTCCCTTAAACGATTGTGACACAAACTTCACAATATCTTTCTCTGCACATCCACTAATATCAACCACGGTATCCATCTCATCGAGCCAAGTCATACAATCGATGCCTCCTTTCTCCCCTGTGAAGTCTCTAGGCTAGCAGGAGACAAAATACTTATATGAACAGGTTTTAGCACGAGGCTCTTTATTGAGCACAACCTCCTTAGACGGGACACTCCTCAGGTTTGATGAATGATGAGATTTGCTCTTGCGAGCTGTATGAGTCTTGGAGGGTGGTTTTGAGTGAGGTACAGATAGGGTCTTGCTTCAAGTACCACTTGACTCTCTAAACTGCCTGTCCACGGCTTTACAAACATCATTGTCACTCAATGCTCGAAGTTCCGCACCAGTTATATTGATCCTGTTAGTATCATGATTTTCTATAGGGTGACTGTTGAGTTCTTCAGGTTCTGCCATGTAGCTTGATTGCTACATAAATATTGACAAGGATTTATTCAGGAGTCTATTATGGAATTGTCTTTTATGGCAATTTATTAACCATGGTAAATTTTAAGCCATATTGGTTAATTTAATTTATTTTAATTTTTATTATATTTTATCCCAGTTATAACTATTAAGGATAATAGGGTGGCATACAAAAGGCCTAGTCACATGGACAAATTTAATTCATAAACCATGATTTTTTTTATTGAATCAAGGCATTAAGGCTTGAACACAGTTAATTACCTTTTCTTGACAAAGAGTCATAGACTACAACTGTCTTCTTGTCTTAGAGGACAATAAACATGGCCCGTAGGCACTTCATCCCAAATGGATGTTTAAATAATAGAGAAGGAAATTGGAAGAATCCAATATAAGGATGACTTGTGTGATTTTATCGAATCACATTTGTCAGGAGTGTTAACATGTTTTCATATGTTAACAAGGATTTGAATCTTAAAAGGATCTACCATCATGGCCTAGTCTTAAAATGACACATGGCTAGGTTTTGCCTTCAAGATTTTCTTTCAATAATTATAGCAGATCAACATTAAATTAGAATGGTATATATTATATTCATGCATATGATGATAAGTGAAATTTTAAATTAAACATTCCATTAAATTTTAAAGAATTACATAATTGCCCTAAACAGGACTTTTACATAAACAAATTGTCCACATAGGGACTATAAGAAGAAATGCAAGTCCTCGCAGGGACTGAATGCATAAATAAATTGTCCACGCAGGGACTTAATTGAAAATTAAAGAAATACAAAACAAACAATTAAGGAATTTCAATGATCCCTTTTGTTCTTCCCTTTGATCAGATTTGCCAAACCCTTAAGAAATCCCCGGTGGCTTCTACGCTCCTCTTGAACCTCTTGCTCCACCCGACTCAACCTCTGAAGAATCTCCTGCTGCTGCGGTGGTTGGATCTGTGGCGGCTGCAGTTGCTGCTGCTACGGAGATTGAGGAGGTGGTGGGTATTGGTACCCATAGGCCGGGTACCCAGTCGGGTAGGAGGCTGAGTAGGGCCCTTCAGGATGAAGAGCATTGTAGTTTGCCACCTCGAGATACGGGTCAACATTGGGGGCATTGTAGTAGTTATAGCCAGGATAGGCTGGCTGCTCGAAGGGGTTATACGCCGCTGTACCGGCGTATGAAGGAATTGGGTTATCAAAACCCATCTGGGATGGTGGTGGTGCGACTGGCACAGAGTCCACCTCTGAAACTGGGTTTGAAGGCCCACCCATCTGTGGGTCTTCATATAGTGGCGGGTAGTGACTGCCACTAGAGTGTTGGGGGTGCTGAAGTGGAATCCCTCTCGCACGGACATCCGTGCACCTGATCGTCTCCGCCTCGGTGGCTCCGGAGGCGGTTGCTGCTCTGGCGGCGGTGGTGGCGGTGGAGTAACTGCCTGAAAACGCGAATCCTCAGAGGGATCCTACTGCTGCTGCTGTTGAGGCTGTGGGTTGAAAGGGGTAGTGAACTCCCAAGGGTACGAGGCAAACCTTGCTTCATAGCTGTCTGGGCCTCGATATGGCGAACCGTGAAAAGACGATCCGTCAGAAATTTCTATGGGATGCGTCGGCGTCCCACTCGGTGGCATCTCCAGATCGGGGTCATCATCCATATCCATATCTTGATCAACAGAGAAGTGATCTTCTGGTCCCAATGGGTTAAAACCCACTGGTTCTTGCACCTGATTTTCCGGGTTGAACCGGCTCTGAAAGTATGGGGTCGGATCCTGAAAGGCGTGATACGAACCCGACCGTTGCAACGGCACGTAGGAGTGGCGTGAATGGTCAGACTCTTTGTTTTGCTGAAGCCCGAAAGAGTCGTGGTAGGAAGGCGAGGAGCTGAGCGAGACAGATCGCCTCGCAGGCTCTAGATATGTCTTCCAGTCTTCTTGAGGACTAGTGCTCATGGTTGCGGAAGGAGTTCTCCGGTGTGATGGCCCGGCCTCGTGGTCATGACTTGTGAAAATTGGGAATTTTCCCCTTCCTCCTCGGCCTCTGACTCGTGGTGGCATCTCCTTGTTCCTGTCAAAACAAACAAGGAAAACAACAAAGGACAAAATAAAAGATTAGGATTAGTCCTAAGTCCTTTGCCTAGACTTGGAAGTCAAGGAATGTGCAACTGTGTCATTGAGATTAAACACAAAAGGCTAGTGTTTAATTCACTCATTGTTGGCTCTGATACCAACCTGCCACACCCCGATATTTCCACATATTACCGGTGGGCCCGGTGGGGAGTATCGTGGCGTAGTTGATATCATCATAGTCAATAATCACAGTTCAATGCACATCGAAAGTCTAAAAGTAATAATATTACAAACCGAATGAAAGTATCATAAGTATTACAAACGGAAAGTAAAAGGATCCACAGGCGGATCAAAACAAAGGAGATATTGTTCAACAGATTTTTAAGTGACAAAGCTTGCAAGACTCTTTATTTATTCACTCAGGAATAGCCAGCCTATTTCGCATAGTACCTACACTTAACCTTTTTGAAAATACGTCAGTTTACACTGGTAAATACAATTAACTGACTCTTTTGAAAATATTTAAGAAAATTGATTTAAATGCACAAGGTACAAATAATCTTTTATAACTTGGGACAATTATTATAAAAAAATAATAATCCTGTATACAGTTTTATATGTTTGCCGTCCGTCAGGGCCGGTTAGAAGAGCCGGACAAGATTAACTAACACACCATAAGTATAATGCCCACAAGGAATACCTTATTGCGGGATACTTTTATACATACGCAACTGTCAGGTGTATGCCTACACCCTGTGCTTAAGTCGTGGCCATTTCAATGAATGAGCCGAGGAAATCCAGGACATGGTCATTAACCCCCCAAAGGCCATATACCAAACAAAAGAGATTAAAACGGGTTATGTAAATATATTAATCACAATCCGATTTAAATAACTACACATCCGACCAAGCGGTATTATTATAATACCGTATCCCAAACCCGTATAATGGAAAATAAGTTAAAAGTATTTACCTGAGCAAATTATACAAATTTATCCCAGCCGTATACAATCAGCAAGTGCAAATATCTTTTACTGGGCTCCTAAACCTGGAACGAAGGTTTTAATAACCTATTAGATTCCTAACGGGTCTTACTTAAGTTTAAACTTAGACAGGTTAGTTTTAAAGAAAGGTTTACGGTTCAAAATGCAAGATTAAGCGAAGACCGGATTAGAATGTGATTTAGACCCGACAAGTATGAAGAATTGTATAATATGGGTGAACTAAACACATTCTGGATTTTGAGGTAAAAATGATAAGGTTTGACCCGTTTCGGTCAATTTATGCAAACTAGTTATATAAACCGTACCGAATGTTAATAATGCATAACGGTAACCAAATGAGTCATATGCAGGTTTCCCAAATTAATATACCTTAAATATGTTGTGATATCAGTAGGGTACCTTCCATTATGCCCAAAACGAATTTAGAACCAATTTAAGCCCCGTAGGGGTATATTGGTCATTTTAAAGATTATAAAAGAGATTAAATAATAATCTGAGGTTCTGATCTAAAATGATCAGTAAAAATATTTATTTTTGCAAGTCATATCAGTAGGGTGTTGCATATATGTGAAATTTATCATTTATAACCAAACTATGCACCGTAGGGGCATTTTGATCATTTCACATTTGCTTTAAAGGTCAAATTCGGAAATTTGAGTTCAAAACTTTTACTTACTATTAAAATATAAAAATTTACTTAAAACATCAGTAGGTAATAAGTTTTATGTGTCAAATATAGTTTTAACCCATACTATGCGTTTAAATGCGTAAAAAGTTGGTTTAAGGTGATTTTTAGGTTAAATAAGGAAATCTGGGTTTTTGATCAGTTTATAAAGTTCAAAGTATTTCATTTATCATATAAAATAAATAGCAAGAGATTCGGTATCAAAATGTTATGTAAAACTCATTTTATTAGTGAAAAGGGTATAACCGTCAATTACCGAATCAACGCAAGAACCCTACGTTATGATCAGTTTAAAAATTAATAAAAATCTTCAAAAATCCCAAAATATTATATTACAACAGTGGGTAAAAGGTTTGGTGTCAAAATTTGAGTTTAAATAGGTTTTATGCTAAAAATGCCGTTTAATTAATAAAAAGCTTTCAAATTACGATATTGGGCATAACTCCTAATTTAGACCACAAACTGATGTCAAATTTTTAAGACATGTTTATAAATCAGTAACAAAGGTATTTGTCCACTCACATTTTCAAAAATCTCATTTTAATATCAAAAGGGCATAATGGTCAACATTTAAGCAATTAATGGAAACATGCAAATGAATCGGATAAATAAGGAACCATGTAGTATAACCTCAGAGGGTTTTACTAACTTATAATATGGTCCTAAAGGAACCCTAAGGCATATCTAAATTAAGCTAATTTGGGTCAGAACTGAAAGTCAAAGCAAAAGTCTACTTTTGCGACTTTCGGTTCCGAACCGAGCCTAATCTCAGAATTGTCGGGTTGAATATGCTTAGACATGTTCTTACATTATTTACCAGGTTATCTTGGAGTTAAAACATGTTCCATAACTTCTACATTATTAGTTATGAATTTATTTGCAAAAATAGCTTCTGTTGACTTTTTAATATTAAGTTTGACCCGACAATTGACCAAGTTAGAGTGATAATCAGTGGGTGCCCTTTTAAGGGTTTATTACCCGCATAATTACCAACTCATAGCCACTTTCAATTCGAAAAATGACTGGACCATTAGTGATTAATCACTAAGTCAAAGCTTAATTATGATGGCTTTGACTTTTGGTCATTAAACTACTAAAACTTGAACTTAAGGGGTTAAGAACACTTACAATGGTCCTTTACACGAATTTGGGACTTAAGAAAACTTGCTTGAGCTCCAGGAAGCTCCAGAGAATAGTTGAGAATGATTTTTAAGTGTGCAAGAACAATGTTGCAACAAAGGCTCCTTATATAGGAATTCAAACTTCACAAGATCCTTCCACATAACTCTACAACTGATCTCTGATGATTCCAGGTGTCCCCTATGCATGAAAATCTGTTGGCTCAGTCCCTGGAATCGAATTCAGGCTTTCTAAGGCGGTGGAACTGGTTGTACATGCAGCTGCCAGTGTTTTCTGCATCTGCCAGTTCTACGCGGCCCGCGTAAGAACTGCCTTGATGTTTACGCGGCCCGCGTCAAGGCTATCCCCGGTCACCATGTTTCAATTATTGCAATTTTAGTCCCTGGTCCTTCTAAACTTGATTTAAGTTGCGTTTATTGCACTTTTAACCCCCAAACTTGACTTGTAAGGGTCTTGAATCTTTAACATTTAACAATAAGCCTTCGGTTAGTTACGAGGTCATCCGAATGGTCTTGAAATGCAATATTAACGCATTTAACCCTTATTACTTGTTATTAACACTTTGGTTATCTATATGCGTCGAAACCCCACGAATTAATATCCAATATTCTTGCGGGCAAAAATATAATCGTTACAATGTTTTTGGGATCGTTAAAAGGTCACTCAGAGGTAACTTTAACATGTTGACACTTTTAACCCCTATGTTATATAAGATCCTTATTTTTAACACAAACAACTTCTATTGTTCGATAAATTATTCATTAAAGAATACGAACATCGTGTGAGGTCAATCAGAGGCACAAGAATGGCATGTTGACACTTTGGATCACTTTATTAACATATTTACATTGTTTGACAATCTTGGTCCCTCAGAAACAATTCCTTACACGTTTAAAGTCCATGACACATGTCTTTATTATATTGGTCGTGATTTTACGAGGTGTTACAGGTTCGTGATGCAAAACGAGTTATTTAAACAATCATCGCCGCAGTAGGTACCCTTCGCGTCGTGCGACGGCTTCCTGCCCTTACTGTCGCGTGGCTCGACCCCCTGTATTTTCCAGAAAGTTGCAGCTGAAATGCTACAATTTTTCGAACTTCGAAAACTCACCAAAACATACATAACTCTTTCGTTATTAATCCGTTTTACACGATTCTTTTTCCTACGAAATTGTAAATTGATTCTCTATCATATGAGTTGGTAATATAACATTCGAACTAAGAAAAATCTTAACTTAAAGCCTTTGCCTTTACACGCTTGATTTCAACTTTTGACCCATACATATTTATATTAATAAAACTCGCATATCTCGGACATTCCACAACCAATTTACTCAAAACTTATTTCTATTGTCCGTAAAACATGGCTTTACATTATTAACTAAAAATCTTTACCCCGGGTCCTTAATCTTTACGTAATTCATTATGCTTACAAAACTTATGCACATTTATTCGACCCGTTCGTATTATTGCCAAACAACTCTTTTGTTTAAGGTCGAAAGCTAAGTCTTTTGACCATTAACCTAAGTCACCATTCTCGGTTAGCGCTTATATTCAATTCTACCTATTACCCGGTTACAACACCGTAGCCGTTACTTAGACATCACTCCGTCATATCATTACGACCTCATATTGACCCGTTCAGTCTACTTAGCTAAAAATCACAGATTTCATACAACCAAAAACATATTTAACTTCAATCATCATCATGCTTAATTAACTAAACGCTACCTTACTCAAACAAAATAAGAAGTGGTTCCGGAAATCACTTACCTTATGCATCCGTATTCGCATGTGCTTCCTCATGTCCTCTTGATCCGTTAGCCTCTTATGCTTCCACCCATCTTGACATGATTCCTATACGTTCATTTCATTACATCCACGTTCTTGTTAGCATATGAAATTATACATAAGAACGACCATATTAATTTACATTTCACATTCGGCTTCCATTAATCATTTCAACAAGCATATGGCATACTCATAGTGAAATACTCATTTAACCACATGATCACATAATTACATGTACAAACCATACTAGAAACCCCATAATTCTACACTTGCACCATGATCCATACTTAGCAACGAACTATATCTAAACGCACTTCTCATGTTAGTTTACTATCAAACACCTCTTTGTCACATTCTATATCTAATTACCACTTTCTTGCATACAATTTCACCTTCTAACTTCACCTAGTCATTTCATCAAACACTTGGCGCGCGTACAAGTAATCTTCATACTTTTTCTTCCTAGTTCTTGTTTTTAATCATCCAAAATACAAAATATCAATTCAATTTCATACCATGTTCAACATAACTAACAAGGATTGATTACACACAACATAATCTACCAAGGATTTGAACAAAGGTTGGACATGGGTGACATACCCATGTCGCCACTCTCACCATCAATGGTGGTTTCACCACTAAACATCAAATTACTCAAAACCGTTCATAATCCAAGCTTTATTTGTTGATTCTAACACCTCCTCATACTTAATTTCATATGAAATCAAAGATACATCACATAACCATACTTGCAAAAATCATTAAATCAAAAACTATGACTTACCACATGTTTAGCAAGGCTAGATGATCATGTATTTAGGTCCATGCATAAGATTTAGCCTTGATTTCCATTCCAATTCTCTGATTTAGGGTTTGAGAGGGATTTCCCCCTATTTTCTTCTCCTCTGCTCGAACACACACATACGCCCAAGTGGGTGTTGGGATTTTTGGGTTTTTGTTTTATATTTTATCTTTCCAATTGCCCATTTTCGACCCCTCAAGTTTGAGCATTTAACCTTTATTGGCTATCCTTTGTTATAATGCATTCTTAACTTAAGTCAAGAGGTCACTTACATTCTAACTAGGTTAGTATTCCTAGTTATTACTATTGCATGCTATATAATAGAAGACATATTAGAAATTATAAAAGTTCGGATTTTGGGGCGTTACATAAATACAATATAATTGTACCAATCTTGATTCAAGCCAACATCTTTGGAAGAACTTCAGCCGCACCATCTTGTATAAACCTCCGCTGCAAGAATGAACAAACTGTCATTGACGGTTTTGGTTAAGGATCGTGTTAGACACAGGGCCCTTAAAACAGATTCCGCGCCTCCTCTCAGACGGTCTGTTTCCAGGATACAACAACCAAAGCAGTAGTTGTACTACCGGAGATGACACTCACGCCCGAGATTACACCGGGTATAATTTGGTGTTCTTTATTTTATAGGAAAATACTGAGTTGTCTAAAAAGACAATTTGGAGAATACTCTTCTCTAAATTTCTATGGAAC
The DNA here is from genome assembly GCA_030545235.1 of Helianthus tuberosus. Classification (NCBI taxonomy): domain Eukaryota; kingdom Viridiplantae; phylum Streptophyta; class Magnoliopsida; order Asterales; family Asteraceae; genus Helianthus; species Helianthus tuberosus. The sequence continues at coordinate 114,006,117 of CM060433.1, read as the reverse complement.
AAAAGTTCTTTCATGTGTGTGTATTTCTCCATCTATTTCGATGATGTCTAGAATGAACCATCATTCTCTTCTTATACCCACACACATAAAGAAGCCATTAAACCTCAATTATTATCGTCATGAATTAGAGAATTAATTCTATAATAAACAAGGTTTAATATCATTTTAATGAATTTAAGTGTAGTCAAAGCTTTCCTGTAACTGACGGAGATTGGGTTGACTGAGTGTGACCCGCCTGCAAGCAAGCCGCGTGCTACGCAGTCTTCGCGCCACATGTGAGACACCCACCACATGTTGCGCCATGCGCCGCCTGGAGTAGTACTGTTGCGCCATTGGCGTTCATGCCAATGAACGCGTCACTCGTGTACCATCCGCCACGACCAATGACATTCCCCCAAGGAGTGTGCATATCAACGGGATACCTCACACCATCCTTGGGTGCCCCATAAGCAGAACCACACATAAGGACCTCGTACGCATACTGTGCTTCCGCCGTTGGCAATGACTGACGCATAACGAACTTACGCCATGTGCCTACGCCACCTAAGGTGCGCCATAAGCGGACCCGCCATGTATCTGACCACACGCTCATGGGCAAAAATACAAAGGCGGTGTGCGAAGTTCAAAGTGCGCCACATTTGGCCTATAGCCCATGTTATGCACGCATATGAGATGTGGAGTCGCGCGCCACACGGATGCCACTGCGCATACCAGGACGCCACCTGGTCATGCGCCATTCATACTCGCGCGCTTATGTGCGGGTGCGGCGCACCCTTTTGTCTCCACTAGTGTTTTCCTTTAAGGAAACAATTTACAAGGAGTGCTCCTCCTTATATACCACTTTGATTTTTGTCATCCCACCTATGTGGGACAAGTTGACCAAACGAATCCATTTTATTCATCTTTGTTTGTTCCAAACATACAACTTCAAGCTTCGATGTCTCATTTATCTTAGCTCTATTTGGACATAGTTTGAACACAAACCCATAAATAATTATTTGTACAACACATATATAAATATTATTGATGTCCAAAATATTTAGTGAAAAACCCATTTCACAAAAATTTCCAACAATCCCCCACATGAATTGTCACACCCCGATATTTCAACGTATTACTGGTGGGCCCGGTGGGGAGTATCGTGACGTAGTTGATATCATCATAGTCAAATAATCACAGTTTAATGCACAGCAGAAGTCTTGGTAGAAAATAATAATACCAACCGAAATGAAAAGTATAATAAAATATTATAGAAACTGTTGTGAGTGTATCCACAGGCGGATCTTAAAACATAAAGTAAATATTGTTGGATAGACTTTAAGTATTAAGAGCTTGCAAGACTCTTTAACTAATACTCAGGAGCTTCCAGCCCATTTCGCGTAGTACCTGCACTTAATCTTTTTGAAAATACGTCAGTTTACACTGGTAAATACAATTAACCGACTCTTTTGAAAACATTTATGAAAATTAATTTGAATGCACATGGCACAAATATTCTTTTATAACTTGGGACAATTATATAAAATAATCTTGTATACAGATTTACATGTTTGTCGTACGTTCAGGGTCCCGGGATAGAAGAGTCGAGACAAGATTAATAGACACACCACTAGTATAAGCCCACAAGAAGTTTCCTCACGAGTGAGATACCGTTTTACATACGCAACTGTCAGGTGTATGCCTACACACCGTGCTTAAGTCGTGGCCATTTCAAATGAATGAGCCGAGGATATCCAGGACACGGTCATATTAACCCCCAAATGTTTTGTATCAAACAAAACAGATTAAAACGAGTTAGCTCAATGATTTAACCACTAATCGATTAAATATTCAATACCCGACCAAGCGGTAATAATTTACCGTATCCCAAGCTCGTATAAGGGAAAATAAGTTAAAAGTATTTACCTGAGCTAAAAATGTAAATTATACTCAGCCGTATATTCTAATCAGCAAGTGCAGGTAGCTTTTACCGGGCTCCTAATCTGGAACGAAGGTTTTAATAATCTATTAGATTCCTAACGGGTCTTATTTAAGTTGTAACTTAGACTGGTTAGCTTTAAAGAAAAGTTTACGGTACGAAACGCAAGATTAAGCGGTGACAGGATTAGAATGTGATTTAGACCCAACAAGTATGAAGACTTGTATAAAATGGGTAAACTAAATACATCCTGGATTTTGAAGTAAAAATGATAAGCTTTGACCCGTTTCGGTTAATTTATGCAAACTAGTTACATAAACCATACCGAACGCGTATATGCTTAACGGGTAACCGGAAGAGTCATATACAAGTTTCACAAGTTAATATGCTTTAAATATGATAAGATATCAGTAGGATATCAATAATTATGCCCAAAACGAATTTAAAACCAATTTAAGCCTCGTAAGGGTATTTTGGTCATTTTAAAGATTATAAAAGAGGTTTAATATCAAACTGAGGTTCTGGTCCAAAATATTCAGTAATAATATTTATTTTATCAAGTTACATCAGTAAGATATCATACTTATGTGAGGTTTATCATTTATGGCCAAACTATGCACCATAGGGGCATTTTGGTATTTTCACATATGCTTTTAAGGTCAAATTTGGAAGTCTGAGTTCAAGACTTATACTTACTGTTAAAGTATAAAAATTCATTTATAAAATCAGTAGTTAACAAGTCTTAGGCGTTAAATATGGTTTTAAACCATACTATGCGCCTAATTAGCGTAAAAGTCGGTAATTGACGATTTCTGAGATGTTTATAAAATTCTGAAGTTTTGATTAGTCTTGAATGCTTAAAATATTTTATTTAATATATAACATCAGTAGGAAAAGGTTTGGCATGTAAATGATATGTAAAACTCATTTTATTAATGAAAAAGACATTATCGTCAATTACCGAGTTCATGCAAGAACTCTATGTTATGGTCAGTATTAAATTTGACCAAAATTTCTAAAATTCCCTGAAAATTATATTAAAACAGTAGGAAATGAGTTTGGTACCAAAATTTGGGTTTAAATATGATTTATGCTGAAAATGCAATTTAATTAAAAAAAAGTTTTGTTTTACGATATCTTTCATAACTTTCATTTGAGACCAGAAACTGATGTCAAATTTTTATGACATACTTATATATCTGTAATAAAGCTTTTTGTCCTCTCACATTTTCAAAAATCTCATTTTTATAACATAAGGGCATAATGGTCAATTTTTAAGCATTTAACGGAAATATGCAAATGAACTATGATTTCTATAGGACCATGAAGTATAACCTCAGAGGGTTATACTAACATATAATATGGTCACAAAGGAACCCTAAAGCATAACTAAACTACGCTAATTCGGGTCAGAACTGAAAGTCAAAGCGAAAGTTTACTTTTGCGACTTTCGGTTGCGAACCGAGCCTAATACTCAGAATTGTCGGGTTGAACATGCCTAAACATGTTCTTATATTATTTACCAAGTTATTTAAATGATAAAACTGATTTTTATAGCTTCTACATTATCATTATGAATTTTATTTAAAAACTGACCCGTTTGACTTTTATTTTAATTACTTTGACCCGACAATTAACTAAGTAAACGTGATAATTAGGAGGTGCCCTTTTGAGGGATTATCACCTACTTAATTACCAACACATAGCCACTTTCAAATCGAATAATGGCTGGACCGTTAGTGATTAATCACATAGTCAAAGTATAATTACGATATATTTGACTTTCGGTCATTAAGCTAATAAAAACTTAACTATAGAAGCTAAGAACACTTACAAAGGTCCTTAGCACAAATATTAAACTTGAGAAAGCTTCCTAGATGACCAGGATGCTCCATAGATCAATTGAGAGTGAAATTTTGAAGTGCAAGTTCATGAGAACAACTAGAGGTCCTTTATATAGAGATTTGAGGGTCCTCAAGATGATTCCAGCTGTTATTAGGAGTCACCAGATGTAAACAAGTGTCCCCGTGGCAGTAAAAACCATTAGCACAGTCCCTGGTATCGAAAACTAGCATGCAATGGCGGTGGGAGAGCTGCAACATGCAGCTATCCAGAGAATTGTCGCTGGCAGTTCTCTCGCAGCCCGCTGAGCTTTTGAAGATGGCCTACGCGGCCCACGACAAAGGCTTATTCCGGTTAACAACTTTCAAGAATTGCAGTTTTAGTCCCTGGTCCTTATTTAGTTTAAATAACTTTTGTTTATTGCACTAATAACCCCGATAGTTAACTTTTAAGAGTCTTGGGTTCTAAAATAAACACCGTTAAGCTCCCGGTTAGATACGAGATCACCCGAAATGTACATATTTGCATCGAAACTCCATGAAATCGTTATCCGATATATATGAGAGTATAATGAAGTATTACAAAGCCTCGGGATCGTTAAAAGGTCACTCAGAGGTAAGAATTAACATGTTGACGACCCTTGTGCTTTGTAAACTTTTGATTTTTAAGCACAAACGGCTTCTTTCGTCCAATAATCTATTCATTAAAGATTACGATCATCGTGTGAGGTCAATCAGAGGCACAAGTTTGGCATGTTGACACTTTTGGTCCTTCCTCATACATCTTTACATTATTTGACAACTTTAGTCCCTCAAAGTTATCTTTTTACATGATCAGGGTTTATGACACGTGTCATCACTACATTGGACATGATTTTGCGAGGTGTTACATGAATGGAGATCGATTAAAACACACAAAATTCCCCGATGAAAACTCGACAGTCGAGTATGGCAGGATAGGTAGGTGTAGCCTTTGAACCTTCCTTTGTGAAGCATACTTAGCCTACTAGGGTTTTGTATACGTGATGTCCTTGAACAATCCCCCATTTGTGTAAACGACAATATGCATTCACACAATACTTTCCTTAGCCGGGCCATCTCCTCATTTTCGTCTCCAATAATGGTCATGGAGAACTTTCCTGGTTCTGCGGGAGCTCTAGGAATTATGCCCTAATTCCATTCGAAGCGACCACACTTCTCTCCAACATAGGTGATTTCCCTTTAAATCATTAAAAGCAGTATGGTTCATTATGATTTACACGAATCATTTAACCACATAGTATGCTTAGCCTCACAACAATGTCACTGGAAATTATAGGAATGGACTAGGACATATTTAAACACCCTTTTAAAGTTTTAGAGGGATATATGAACATAAACACTAGCTTATATATAAACATATATATTAGCTATGCCCCCCACAGTGACTACCCTTCGGTTCATGATTAAGTTGGCCTATTGAACCTAGTTCTTGGGATCTCCAGTCAACTAGGTTAGGTTTCCCTCATGTCCCTTTTTCCATGGCTTTAGTCCCATTCCACAACCTGATCTCTTATCAACCCACAGGTTGTTGGATCCAAAATTATCTTTGACTTCACTAAGTCACCAATTATAATTTAAATTGTGATCAGTTGTTCTAACGTGTTCTTGACTCGCTAGTCACTTTTGCCTTTTAGTGGATTCATTAAGACTTATAACTCATGATCTCAACCGGGATCCAGTTATGTACCTTGTCTTAGAATGACATGAAACTCAATTCATGGCTAGACACGTTTTCACCATGCCTTTGGTGTGTCATGACTGACCTCTTACTAGATTTTGAATCTAACCAATTGGCATTCGAATCCAATCTACTCGATTGACTCCATATAACCATTGTGTACTCCACTTGGTCATGCGTTTGCAATATATGCAAGTCACCCCCACATTTAAGTGTAATTGGATAGCATCCAAATTGGGGTGATGAAAGGTTCTCCCTTTCATTTCGAGTTTGAGAAAACCTCTCATCTACCATTTCCACATTCAAATGCAAATCACCCCCACATTTAAGTGTAATTGGATATCATCCAAATGGGGTGATGAAAGGTTCTCCCTTTCATTTCACGTTTGAGAAAAACTTCTCAACTACCATTTCTTCATACCCTAAAGGGTTTGTCTCTTAAATGGTGCTCATCCCCCCACATTGCTTGCACTTTGAATAAGTTTAAGTAATCCTTTTGGACTAAAAGGAAGTTATATTTATAGTTTTGTTTTAGCACAAAATTCATTCTTATTTCATCACATATTTTGAATGTTTAAAGTTAATTTAATCTCCGTCGAGCCTATAAATTAAAAAGTATTAGTCTAGCATGCTTTAGACCACAATACTCTAGCATGTGAACAGAAGATGCATCATTCTGATTCTTCACAGCCTTAAGAGATAACGCACTATCTCTTCCGAACATTCGTTTCTTAGTTTAGACACAATAACGAAATTTTATTTCACCGTTCCAAAACCATCGGTTTTAGGAAGGCCTCAAAACCATAGTTAACTTCATCCATTAGGATCATAACTTGTTTGCCTTTTTATCTCCAAGGCTTCACCATTGACTTCCTAAAGACTTAAACATAAGTCTTAATCCAAGTCACTTTGATGAAAGATCTTTGTATAAAATCACTTGAGTCTTGAGATATAGTCAATTAGATTGACTCTCAACAACAAAGCATTCACGTATGCCTATAGTGATATATACATTTACGTTGTTGTTTCATTAATACCATGTATTGGGATACTCTCCCAAATTGAGGATCAAGCCTCCACATAGTTTAAACAACATTGATGGTGGTAGAAGCATCTACAAGTCCATCACTATTGCAAATTTCCATTAATAAATTTGCCAAATTTATTAAAAACATTTACAATAATAACATATATTTCTTTCATATGTTATATTCTTTAAAAACTTACATGTGCATTTCCATGTTGATGCTCTCAACATTAGATGACATATTTCGTTTTCGTGCATTTCATCTCAAACCATACACCACGTTTCTCACGAACTCGTTATACGTTTAATGTTTGATTTGTGACTTATTACATAAGTCATGATCACAACCCGCTCGTTGTGTCCGTGTAAGTTATATTTTACACTTTGTATCAAAATGTGTATCCTTTTGACAACTTATTAGTAGTCCAAAATAACGGATATACCAATGATATCTAAACGTCAAATCCCAAAGTGTTATTATTTCCAACACTTTCGACCGAAATAAACGCAATTATATCGTTCTATCATGTTTTGAGGTACTCCCTCAATGGAACACATATAACTTGTTTCGTCTTGAAACTCTAAATTTAATAATCACAAGTTGTCCAAAATATATAGTTGTTTACAATTAACTACTCGCAAGTAGTTAAGCAACTTATTATATTTATTACAGCATCGAGTTGTTTTTCACCAAATAGTCTTTCCGAGACTATTATATGGTTCAAGACGTTATACTTCTTATGGAAGTATCGAAACACTTATAATTCGCAAAGACATGTTTTATTCGTTTAAAACATTTCTTTTTTTTTGCAGGTGTTTTAATACTAAACTATATATTTATGTTTTGATTACAAATCAAGACAATAAACCTTATAATAGTTTATTAAATAAAACACTTTCAAACTCGCTCGTTTGAAAATAAAATGAATACACATCGTTTTAATAAATGGTTTATCATATTCAAACCATTTCTAACCGCTGTTAGATAATAACGATTACCAATCGTTAAAATGAGTGGTTTGTATGATAACCAATTCTAATATGCTAATTAGAATTTAAATGTTTAACAAACATTCAAAATATTCGGTTTTATAAAGTAAACCGCTTCTAACACGCTCATTAGAAATAAAACGAATACATTTATTCACTTTTGGTTTATTTAAATGAACGTTTTCTAACACGCTGGTTAAAAAGAAACATAAACCTTTTCTAACACGCTCGTTAGAAAATATATATAAACGATTACAAATCAACTTAAATAGTTTATCATAGTTAACCCGGTTCTAACCCGCTCGTTAGAAATTAACGATTGCAAATCGTTAAAATAGTTGGTTATAAGATAAACTAATTCTAATACGCTCATTAGAAAATTAGACGATTATTTATTGCCATAAGCCGTTTTTGGCTTATATAAAATAAACGTTTTCTAACCCGCTTGTTAGAAATAAACAATTGACAAAGTCGTTAAATCGTTTCTAACATGCTCGTTAGAAAATAAACAACTATCAAACTCTATAAATCGTTTCTAACACGCTCGTTAGAAATAATCGATTACAAAATTTGTTTCGAAGTTTATAAAAAAAATATAAACTATTTCTAATACGCTCATTAGAAATAAACAAATAAAAACCATTTAAACGTATGTGGAAGAAATCCGTTTCTAACTCGCTCGTTAGAAATTTAATAGTTTAGACGAAACGGGTACAAGGTTTATTATCCAAAATAATTGTCTCCAACACGCTCATCGGTAATTATTTGAAATAATAATCTTTTTTAACATACTCGTTAGAAAATCTAAACGTATATTAACAAGTTAGTTTTACACAATCATCGTATCTAACACACTCATTAGATATAAAGGATGATATTAAAACTTATTATTCTAAAAAATTCTAACACACTCGTTAGAGATATAAAAAGTTTTAGTCGTATTCTTTCAACAACGTTTCTAACACGCTCGTTAGAAAATATTAAAACTAGTTATATTATAGAAAAATTGCTTTCTAATATGCTCATTAGAAAATAAAGATATTTCAATACTGTTAAAACCAACATTAATATGTCAATTATGGTTACTAAAAGCTTATTATTACGAAATTAAACGTTATAAACACATTTGAAGGGGTTACAAAATAAAATTTTCTAATACGCTCAATAAAAAATTTAGTATTTCAAAAACCTATTGAAATACATATTATTTTGTATATGGTTCGGTCTTATCTAAACACGAACAAAAACCATGAACTCCAAAAGTTGAATCAAAACGTTCGTTTTTGTAACACGGTATTCGGATTAAAGATTGTACTCCAATCATAAAATTAATCCGACTCGTTTGTACTACATATATATTTCCCCAAAAAAAATATTGATAAGATTTTAACAAAAATCCCATTAAATATTTTAACTTTCGTGAAACTAAATCCTCGTAGATAAGGGATTTAAGATTGTATCAACAATCTTCACGAAGGTCTGTTTTAAGATTGTAGGAACTACGTTCACTTTTTATTAAATTATTAATAAAATATATAATAACGAGAGTCTCGTTATTTGTGGGAAATTCTTCTAGTACAATACTGGTTACAAAAACTAAATAAACGAATATAAATACAATATAATTGTACCAATCTTGATTCAAGCCAGCATCTTTGGAAGAACTTCAACCGCACCATCTTGTATAAACCTCCGCTGCAAGAATGAACAAACTGTCGTTGACAGTTTTGGTTGAGGATCATGTTAGACACGGGGCCCTTAAAACAGATTCCACGCCTCCTCTCAGACGGTCTGTTTCCAGGATACAACAACCGAAACAGTAGTTGTACTGCCGGAGATGACACTCACGCCCGAGATTACACCGGATATAATTTGGTGTTCTTTATTTTGTAGGAAAATACTGAGTTGTGTAAAAAGACATTTTAGAGAATACTCTTCTCAAAATTTCTATGGAACAAATGTTCTTTCATGTGTTTGTATTTCTCCATCTATTTCGATGATGTCTAGAATGAACCATCATTCTCTTCTTATACCCACACACATAAAGAAGCCATTAAACCTCAATTATTATCGTCATGAATTAGACAATTAATTCTATAATAAACAAGGTTTAATATCATTTTAATGAATTTAAGTGGTAGTCAAAGCTTTCCTGTAACTGACGGAGATTGGGTTGACTGAGTGTGACCCGCCCGCAAGCAAGTCGTGTGCTACGCAGTCTTCGCGCCACACGTGAGACACCCACCACATGTTGTGCCATGCGCCGCCTGGAGTAGTACTGTTGCGCCATTGACGTTCATGCCAATGAACGCGTCACTCGTGTACCATCCGCCATGACCAATGACATTCCCCCAACGAGCGTGCATATCAACGGGATACCTCACACCATCCTTGGGTGCCCCATAAGCAGACCCACACATAAGGACCTCGTGCGCATACTGCGCTTCCGCCGTATCTAATTACTAACGCATAACAAACTTGCGCCATGCGCCTACGCCACCCAAGGTGCGCCATAAGCGGACCCGCCATGTATCTGACCACACGCTCATGGGCAAAAATACAAAGGCGGTGTGCGAAGTTCAAAGTGCACCACATTTGGCCTATAGCCCATGTTATGCGCGCATATGAGATGTGGAGTCGTGCGCCACACGGATGCCACTGCGCATACCAGGACGCCACCTGGCCATGCGCCATCCATACTCGCGTGCATATGTGCGGGTGCGGCGCACCCTTTGGTACCCACTAGTGTTTGCCTTTAAGGAAACAATTTACAAGGAATGCTCCTCCTTATATACCTCTTTGAGTTTTGTCATCCCACCTATGTGGGACAAGTTGACAAAACTAATCCATTTTATTCATCTTTGTTTGTTCCAAACATACAACTTCAAGCTTTGATGTCTCATTAATATTAGCTCTATTTGGACATAGTTTGAACATAAACCCATAAATAATTATTTATACAACACATATATAAATATTATTGATGTCCAAAATATTTAGTGAAAAACCCATTTTCACTAAAATTTCCAACAAAAACACCCCCAGCGCAAGCTGCGTCCTGTGTTTGTCTGACTAGTGAATTTTGGGGTTATCACCCTACTTAAAGAAACCCCAAAAGTAAGTAACCTTCACCCTAGCCATTTTTGACAGCACAATGAAGCATCTGGGAGTTCCAAACCTCAATTCCTTTATGCAATCAAGTTCCACAACAACCATAAAGATCCCACGATGATAATGAGCAACCAAATCCCTTTGTAATCACCTCCGGGTGCACGAGTCATTTATGTGAAACTCAAACCTTGTTTACTTTAGTTCTTTTAGATTGATTTTTATATTTTTGAAGAATACTTATGGTTTAGTTTATTTAAACAAGTTGTTTGTATTGTAATTATTCATCTTTCACCATTCGCATTCGGTTTTCTTGCATCGTGAGCAATTTGGTCATTTGGAGGGTTTTTGGCACTTATGATTTGGTTTTTGAATGTATGAGTTAATATTTAAAAGAGAAAAGTGCCCGGATAGTCCCTGTGATTTGCCCATTTTTCACTTTTAGTCCCTAACTTTCTAAAATTACAACTATAGTACCCAACTTTTGCAATTTCGTTCCCTGATAGTCCCTTGCGCGGATGAGGGTTAGTTTTCTAGTTAAGTTGGTGTGAAATAACTATAATACCCCCACTAATAAAAAAATCAAAAAGAATTTAATGCACATCTCTCTTTAGTCTTTCCTGTTTCTGTCTTTGTTTCCATTACTCACTTTCTTTGTTCATTCCCCCTCTTAAACTCCAACCCACAAACAAACAATTTTGCAAAATCTTGACCCAAAAGGTCTCTCAATTTTCAATATCTATCGTTCAATTATTGATAGATTTTCATTCTCCCATTGGGTTTTTTCAGACAAATACCCAGGTAATCAAACCCAGTTCTTGTATTTTGTAATCTTGAATTGTATAGTTTTTTAAGATTTGACTGATTATTTTGAATCTTTTTTCTTTGGGTGTGTTTTTTTACCTGAAAATTTTAGTGGGTGGCATTTTTCTTGTATGATTTGTGCTTACTGATGTCAAAGATGGAGAATTTGTTCATATTTTTTGTGTCGAACTATGTTAGGTTTATTAAATTTGTAACAAACTAGTTGAAAAGTCATAGTTTTGAAATTTGACCATTTGAGAATAAAAATTCAAAAATGTGAGTCTGCCCTGGTTATTTATGACTCTGTTTAATTAGGTGAATGTTATATAATTAATTCAAAAATGTGAGTCTGGTTATTTTTTATTAGTAAGGGTGTTTTAGTCATTTCGCACTCAACTAACATCAAAAACTAACCTCCATCCACGCCAGGGACTATCCTGGAACGAAATTGCAAAAGTTAGGGACTATAGCTGTAATTTTAGAAAGTTAGTGACTAAAGGTGAAAAATGGGTAAACCACATAGACTATCCGGGCATTTTTCTCTATTTAAAACTTTCCTTTAATTATGACTTGAATTAAACCATAAGCAAGGCCATGTCTATATGGTATTTATCTAATTAAATAGGTTTTGGGTGAATTATTGAACCGGAAGTCCAAAGTCCAGAGGGGGTTACGTTTCTTTAAATATGATAACTTTTATAAACACAATCAATCAAACAACAATTTGCTTTAGTATTTCATTAAATTAGTTTTAAAATCGAACACTAACTACTTATTTTCTACGAAGACGACCTTACTTACCCATACTTATATAGGTATTTAAGTGAACAAAATAGCTTGTTTTTTATTAGACCACGATATCTACATCAGTTGTGAATCAATTGATCATTTGGCGGTGTCTTGTGTGATGGTTAGATCTGTGTGGTGGCATGTTTTTGTTTGGATTAAGTTGCCCATAAATGTGCATGCTTCATCTTTTCACCACCTGGCGGAGGATCTTCATAAGACTAAAGGATCGAGGAAATCGAAGAAGGTGATGGAAGTGATCTTGTACACGACTCTTTGGAGACTTTGGAAGGTGAGGAATGAGTTGATATTTGAAGACGTCCCCTTTTCCGTCAAGAAGGCGGTAGGGTCTATGAAAGAAGTTGGTGGGTTGTGATTGGTTGGAGCACTTGACTTTAGAAATTAAAAAAAAATAGTTTTCGTGGTAAGGATAAGACCCCGCCAGTATTTTGTTGCTAAAGAGTAGTTTTTAAGTTTTTTGACATGACGGGATTGTAGGAACTAGGTTCACTTTTTATAAAAATATATTACAAAATATATAATAATGAGACTCTCGTTATTCGTAGGAAATATGATAGTACAATCCGGTTACAAAACTATATGAAAAAATAAATAAAATACAAATACATTGTACCAATCTTGATTCAGGCCAGCGTCTTTGGAAGAACTTCAACCGCACCATCTTGTACGAACCTCCGCTGCAAGAATGAACAAACTATCGTTGACGGTTTTGATTGAGGATCGTGTTTGACACGGAGCCCTTAAAACAGATTCCGTGCCTTCTCTCAGACGGTCTGTTTCCAGGATACAACAACCGGAGCAGTAGTTGTACTGCCGGAGATGGCTCTCACGCTCGAGATTACACCGGGTATAATTTGGTGTTTATAAAATTAGGAAAAAGATGAAGTTGATAAATTTGAGAGTACTCCTCTCAAAAGAAAAACGAGAGTAAAGAGAATGCCTATTTTCTTGTGTATTTAGTTTGAACCACCAAGTTCATATATTTACACCCATAGTTTTTACCTAATTAAAACTAGTAATAAAAATAGACATTAATCCTATCATAATTATAACATTAATCTTGTAATAATCAAGATAATGAATATGACTTTAATCTCTACTTAAATAGACTTAAGTGGTAAGTAAAAAACGGTCATATTCATTATGACACGCATTAAACTAGTTTGACTAGGTCCAACCAGCTCTTCTATTGTTGTTGCAAACCTGCGCGCGCTAGAACTGATCCGCTAGACCGCGCGCCACGCTTCGAGGATCTCATGCCACGCCATATGGAGTCGCGCACCACACGGATGCCACTACGCATACCAGGACGCCACCTGGTCATGCGCAATCCAAACTCGCGTGCCACTTGCAATCTTCGCCATGGCCAATGACGTGCGCCATGCGCCTAAGAAGCTTGCGCCGCATCGTCATGCGCCATGCCATGGCATCCGCCTACGCCACCCAAAGTTGCGCCATATGCGGACCCGCCATGTATCTGACCACGCGCTCATGGGCAAAAATACAAAGGCGGTATTTGAAGTTCAAAGCGCACCACATTGGGCTTATAGCCCACGTCACGCGCGCATGTGTGCAGGTGCGATGCACCCCGCCATGGCCAATGACGTGCGCCATGCGCCTAAGAAGCTTGCGCCGCATCGTCATGCGCCATGCCATGGCATCCGCCTACGCCACCCAAAGTTGCGCCATATGCGGACCCGCCATGTATCTGACCACGCGCTCATGGGCAAGAATACAAAGGCGGTATTTGAAGTTCAAAGCGCACCACATTGGGCTTATAGCCCACGTCACGCGCGCATGTGTGCAGGTGCGATGCACCCTTTTGGGTCTCCACTAGTGTTTGCCTTCAAGGAGTGCTCCTCCTTATATACCACTTTAAGTTTTGTCATTCCACCTATGTGGGACAAGATGACAAATCTCAATCCATTTTTCTCATCTTTGTTTTTCCAAACATACAATTTCAAGCTTCGATATCTCATTTATCTCAGCTCTATTTGGACAGAGTTTGAACACAAACCATAAATAATCATTTATACAACACATATATAAATATTACTAGGTTATCACCCGGGACTGCTTCCCGGGTTGGAGAAAATTATTTAGATAAACATTAAGTGTATAAATAAAGTAAAATACAAACAAAGTGCCATGTTACATAAATTAGTGACAAGTGGAAATATAATTTGAAGATAGTCGAGTCCCTTTATAGATCAAATCCTTCAATTTGCCAAAACTTTTTTTTGAGTAAATCGAGTCCCTTCTAAAAAAAGAACCAACAAAAGGTATAAAGATAGTCTTTTAATATATAATTAAAACCAACCAAAAGCTACGACTACAATAAGACAACACAAAACAATACTTTTTTTTTCTAATAATGAGGTTCAGCTATTAATAAGACTTTGCCCACAATCCCACATCACCATCTAAACCATAGTGTCCAGCAAAATTATGATGAAGACCAAATAGACCAGCAACATACTATGCATACATCATTCTAAATAAGTTAAATTAAGTATTCATCACAATTGAGAGACATCACTCTAAAGTATCAAATTCAATGCGTTGACTAAACTGTAGTTTCATAATTTTTTTACACCACATTTTGTAATCACATTATCCCTTAGTCCATAAACACACCTGGTCCCAAATGACTCTAGAACTACTACAACACGTAAGTAAATGGTCTGCAGTATCCAACATGCAATTATCATCGAGAAAACCAAAGGTGCAAACATCACTGACTTTTATTGTGTTTAGACGCATGAAATCGGACCACCCATTCACAACATACCTATAATCAAACCTGGCTTCTCTTTTCTACAATTCATGATGGCGTCAAAACCTTCCAAGTTTCTGATGCACACCTTCATAGAAACAACGGCGTCAGCTTTTCTACCACTTTCGGAAGACACTGAAATAAAACAAAAAGGCATATATTAGGTTATGTTAATGAGAGTATATAAGACAAAAAGGGTGTAATAACTTACAAAACGCTTGTCTTTAGGTAGGCGTACACACACGTTTCCATGCTTCCTAGGTTCACTATATAAAACAGGACGGACCAACATCAAGACACACATGTGATGATTAGAAAGGTTCTTGATCATAAAATGGGTATCGGGATCGGTACCGAAAAGACCCGATACGGTATGGTTTGGTACCTGTACGGATCGATACCGAACCGGTACAGAAAACGCAAAACGTCCGTATGAATCGATACCGATAATCGAGTCGATTCGGGAAACACAAACTACCATGTATTATATATTATATTATAATGTAGCATTCAATATTTCAGCAAATAAAATGAAAAACCCGATGATTCGCAAGTCAATTAGAGTTGAATAAACCAACTAAAAATGATAGGCTATTAGAGAATACAAGCATTACTACATTATATAAGCCGTATTTAGGAAATGTTTGTTATGAAATAAGTTAGTTGTAGTCTTTAATTTATAGCAAAAAAAAACTAAAATTGTGTTTACCTTTCGCGTTTCCATCACCTAAGCTAACGACTTTGTCCCTTGGAGAGCGGTGACCCTGGACTGGGCCAATGTTTGAAAGAAACAACCTACAAAATAGTTGGCAGCTATACATTTATAAGGGAAACAACCTGTAAAACCGTTGGCAACTATATATGTATAATGGATTTTCAGCCTGAATGGCTCGGTGAACCCGAGCCTTGGTTGCGAAAGCAGTTTTGGCAGGTTCTACGAAATGTGAAGTGTGTTTCCAAAGTTGAATGGATAAAATTTCTAGATGGTATGATAAGTACAAAAGTAATAATTCATAGGTTTAATAATCTCTTGACGATTTTGAAGTTATATTGTAATTATGAGTGGAGTTATTATCAGTTATAACCGAAATGAGGAAAATATACGTTCTTTAAGTAACTTCAAAAACTGAAAAGTTGGAACCCATAATTTCTAACAATCAAACAACACAAAAACTCAACAGATTTGAAATACACTCATCTTGATGTTACCAGCTTCTTTAACGGCAGCGACAATGTTGTCTTAATCGGAAAGTTGCGTTTGATCTAATCCTATAGCCAAGATCACCACATCTAGCTGCTTTATCGCTTTCATCAGACTCTCATGGTCATACAAATCACCCTACCAAAATTTTAATGAGCCTCAACTCGCTCATGTTATAACTTATAACATTAGTAAACTGCTAGTAACGACCTAATAGATTGATTATTACTGACAGTAGCAGGATATATAAACAAACTGTAACACTTAGTATTTTAGTGATAATAACTCTTGCAAATTATTTGTATCAACTAATGAGTAGGATCTATTCATAAAGGTTTAGTAAAAATTACAACTCACAATGAACTGCTTTAATCTACTAAAGTATATATCGTTACAAAGAATTTTAAATTCTTGATGAGTATAGATTCTCATAATTGAAAACAATAAAAGTCGGTATAAGTAGGTCAAATGCGTAAACGAAGATAGAAAAAATAACTTTCTTCCTTTTC
The DNA here is from genome assembly GCA_030545235.1 of Helianthus tuberosus. Lineage (NCBI taxonomy): Eukaryota > Viridiplantae > Streptophyta > Magnoliopsida > Asterales > Asteraceae > Helianthus > Helianthus tuberosus. The sequence goes on along the minus strand of CM060433.1, from coordinate 113,989,416 downwards.
TTTGGGTGTTATTTATAAAAGAAAATATGACCACCCAGCGAATGTATGCTTCCCAAATCCCAACCGTCTACAAATGCGTCCCATTCGTTAAGGTGGATGTTATATATATCCAGGTGCACCTGTCAGTTCAATTAATAAAATGTAAATAAATATAATTTAATTTAGAAAAGTAAGAAAAATAGACAAAAAGTTTAGCAAATTTTGAGTGAGTCCACTAAACAAACATATCTGAATATACTGTTGGTGAATTTATATCAGAACGTATGGCTGTAAATTCATAATTGCACTTGAAACTTCTTGGATAGCTTATGCTATAAACAGCTATCGGCCAGTCCTTACGCATAACACATTATTGAAGTATGATGTATATGAAGCAATGGTTCTCGAACCCTAATATTTGATAAAAAAAATAAAAAAAAACACTAATCAAACTATCAGATACGATTGAAATCCCAAAAAATTATTCCAAAAATTGAAATTGAAATAGGATTTAAAAGAAAAACATTACTCACCTAATCAGTGAAAATGAACTCACATACAACACAAAACATAGTTGAAGCAAGAATCAAATCAAAACCGTATACAATAAATAGGTATGAAACATACTAACTCTAATATGAATCTGAATTGAAGTGCCATGTGAACTTCAAAAAGAACAACTGATGAAGAATTATGGTTTGATAACTCACCAAATTGATATATGAGAATATGAATCGATCCAATCCAAACAGAAAATCATGATTCTCCACAGCCATAGAGACATCCTACACAATTAATGGGACTGTATGAACATACGCATCTCCTCGGGAGTAGAGAAATTATAATCAACATGAAAAGCAAAAGAACAAAATGCTGAAAGTTTAGTTGAATTCAATGTTGATTAACGGAGCCAGAAACATACCTTGAAGATAATTAAAGAGCACAAAAGCAGGATATCTAATGTGGCGGCGTCGATTATCGGAATTAATACGCACCTTGAAGAGAATGGCGTCGATAGAAGATTAGGGTTTGAAAGAGTATGGTTATAAATCATGAAAAAATGAGCAATAATAAAGCCGTACCTGATGGTTGAATCGATTCGATTGCAGAGGTTGATGGATTACAGAGCTTGAAGGAGAAGAAGGATGAACAAATGGAAATCTAGGGTTTTGTTAAAGAAGCGTACGTGAGAGAGAAGAGGAGTACATGAGGAGATACAAATATAGGGTTTTGCAAAGAAACTTATATGCGTACGGGTCATAAAAACAGAACACGGATCCCGTGTCAACCCATATACCAAAATCTTTGACCCATCCAATATCCCGCCAAAACCACATCTAAGAAGCCCTAATATTGCGACATGTGTCCCATATTTTTTTCATTTATTATATATAATAGATTGATGTCCAAAATATTTAGTGGAAAACTCATTTTCACTAAAATTTCTAACATGGATTTGATAGATTGAAGCAAGGGTACTATCATGAGTGGCCCTCCCTCATACTAAAAAAACATAGGATTAAAGGATGTTGAGCTTGCCGGTAAAATATATTAATACAAGTATAGTAACCTTCTTGTAATATAACTTTATTAGTCTCTGGTCATCGGAAAAACGTTTTTAGTCATACAACTCCTTTTTGGCTGGAAAACTCAACCTTTTCATCTCAAACCTCTTTGAAACCTTGTTACGCACCATTAGGAACCTTTTTAGTAAAAACCCCAAATTATTAAGGTCGCCGGAAAAACTGTTTTTTTCGCCAGAAAACTTCTTTTTGGCCGAAAAACTCAACTTTTTAGCCGGAAAACTCAAACTTTTCGTCTCAAACTTGTTTGTCACCATAGATCGAACCTTTAGTAACCTTTTTCCGACCAAAAATGTTTTTCCAGCGACCGGAGACTAACAACGTCAGAGTTCTATTAGTCAGGGTCCATTGAAGGCCAATATGTGAAAAAATGTGACCATCATTAGAAATTTTTAAAGTTGGAACCGTTAACGGCCAACAACCAATAGTTGAAATTATTAAAATTCATTATTCCATAATAAAAAGCTACGATACTAAATATTGTATAATCTGATTGTAACTTGTAACCAAATGGATTTGGTACGAAGGTACGGTGTAAAATGTAAATTAAACTCTTTTTTATTTGGTTGAGGGTTTTTCGGTGAATGAATATATTGATTTTGAAGAAGACTCTAAAGTTGTAACCAAATGGATTTGGTACCGGGTATATTTGGTACCGGTAACGTACTGGGTATATTCGGTACCGATACTGTTTTCCATTTTCCCCGTTTTTCGGTACCGACACCGGTACGGTACTGATATTTACGGGTAAAACACCAGTAAATTCTGGTACCGGTACCGAACCACTTTTCCCTGTTTTTCGATACCGTTACCGGTTAAGTACCGAACGGGTACCGTGCTCATCCCTAATTTAGAGTCCATTACATTATAGGCTAGTGAAATCTTAGGGTGATGTAAGGCTTAGGGATCATTAGATTCTAGTTAGGTTCTGAGTTTGATTCCCAGATAGGGGGTGTTTCCCAGATTTATTGGGTTTTTCCTAAATTGGTGTACAACCATTATTGCCTAGTGGAGTTGGATATGATTGGGTGGTCTGCTGGTGGTACAATGATAATCTATTGGTCCGTCAGTGATCCAAATTTGCCGTTAAAAAACGAAGAAGAAGACTTTAGAGATGGCCCGGTAGTATGCGTCCAAATCTTTAAATGTTAAAATATAAAGAGTAACGTTATTGTACAAATGTGTCTTTTTTTTGAACGGCAAAGAATCTCACGTGTAAACTCACCCTGCTCGGGGCTATGTCCAAGGTCGACTCTTCGACTGCCATGAGACCGTGCCCCTGATGCGCAGGAACCGGATGGTGTAACGACTCTCATCAAAAGTCATAATTATTAAATTAATTTGACCAATAGGAAACCTTAATTGAGACACCCAAGTGATTCTGTGCAAACCCTAGAATTTTCATAATTTTCAGAATCAGGATTAGGGCCCCTAAAACTCAGGGGGGGCATTCCCTAGTTGATGATTATCTAATTTTGCGTGCTCAGGAAGTTGAAATTTATGATATCGTCGACTCAGCAAGACTGGAAACACACGTGGCAAGCATATAGTGAAAATGGAACACATACGATGCGCAGGGCTTTTATGCATACGGTGCGCAGGGGTACCATACGATGCGTATGGTATCTTTAGCCTACGATGCGCAGGGCTGACAAAATTTCACCTATAAATAGAGGACATTGGCATTCGCTTTCTGGTGTTCAAACGACGAAAGAATTCGTCCAATTCTTCGTGTTATCGTCTGTTTACTTCAATTAACACACACGACACTCTAATTAAGTATAGCGGGGTGCTGCAGAACAGGGTATTAACTTAATCGCTATTACGATTCATTGTCCGATCGATCAATATATCCAATGGATGTTTAAGTGCCGCCCACATTAGGGTTATACTTTATCGTTCGTCATTAATTTGACGGATTGTCGTTAATTCGATAGGTAAAGTATTATACTTTGTCGTTCGTCGTTAATTCGACGGATCATCGTTAATTCGATGTATGAAGTATTGCACTTTGTCATTCGTTGTGAGAATATGATCTCGTGAGTTATCGTAAAATGCTATATTAAGTTACTTACCTAGTTCGTGTGCATTAGGTTAAAAAGGTTAATCAATAGGCTACGCTCTGCTCAAATTAAATCTGCAATATATCAAGGATTATCTGTAGACTAAGCTTTGCCCGTAGAAATCTGCAATGTGAGTTCATTTCTCTTTTCTCACAGTTTGTGAGTCCATTATATTTTCTCACAAGTTTTATCACCTTTTTGTGAAACAATTATATTTACAAAGATTTTCCAGAATCCTAAATAGTTACCAGTTATACTTACAGTGATTAAGTTTTTATATTAACTGCTGGTATGAAAGATTTATATATTATTTGATTCTCATTATTATTTGCCAGAAAGTTAGGTAATATTATCATGATTATAAATAACAGTGGAAATTGTGCATTTTACTAAGATTATATTTTAGTCTTAGTCACGTTAAAATATTAAATAATGATATTACAATTATTTAATTAACATATTTGATAAGTATAGTAATTTGACATAAATTGAGATATGTCATTTTCTGGATTAAATGGTTTTATGCCAAAAGTAATATATTTGATAAAGAAATGTCACGGGACATCATTATGTCTGAAGACACTGGTTGAGAGAATGATCAACAGTGTTATGAATAGAAATTACTAGTTGAAAGAATGATCAACAGTAATATAATCTAAGTTACTAGTTGAAAGAATGATCAACAGTGACAGGACCGAAAGCACTAGTTGAAAGAATGATCAACAGTGTTATAGAATCACTAGTTGAAAGAATGATCAACAGTGATATGACCAGAATCATTAATTGAAAGAATAATCAATATTGATATGATTATAGTCACAGGAATCGCCTAGTGACAGATAAATTGAATAATAGTCAAATACATTTATTTGATGAATTCTCTATCGGACTAAAGTGAAGTCAATAATTGATATGATTACTGTCACATTGGAACTGTCATTATTTGACAAATACTGAGTGAATTGGGTAAATATAAAAACCTTAATACTGTAAGGTATAACAATATATTTATAAAAATGGAATGAATTCACTCAGTGTTATCGCTGACAAAACCTTTTTAAAACATTTTTCAGGTAAGTGGAATAAGAGCTGGATACGACACTGAAAGGCTTCAAGAAGTGGCTTATTTTATTTAAATCAAATTAAGAAATATTGTAAACAAAATTCACATTATAAAACATGGGTTTATCCCATCTCTTTCAATAAAATCCGGTGTTTTCTAAACTCTGATATTTTTCCTAACTCACGGTCCTGATGAAATTTCCGCTGCAATGTTTTTAAAATAATCACCGGTACCGCTGGACTGTTCACGGCACCCGATTCCGTCCAGGGTGGGTCGGGGGTCGTGACAGAAGGTGGTATCAGAGCCAAACTCAAAGAGCCACTTGTTTAAGCTAATTAGGTGTTCTTTTTAATACCTAAACTTAAACAATAAAGTTAGGAAACTGATACAAATTAACATATGTGTTATATATGAATATATATATATGTTAATATGCACAGATAATATCCTGGAAGTATTGCTTGTTTTCTGTGATGTTAATATGTGAAAATGTTTACAATTCAGATGTCGAATGAAGTACCACATAATCCAGAAGTTCATGCTAATAATGAAAATCCTTTGGATAAAAATGCTATAGAAAATCTAATAGCCCAAGGAATAGCTAATGCTTTACCTTCAATAATTAAAGCTGTTAAAAATACCGTAGAACCTACCAAAGTTGTGAGTAGCAAGCATACTCGTGACGATGGTTTTAGCCATAGTGTCAATGGAGGTAATGATGATATTATCAAAACCCCATTTCCTAAGAAAAAGAAGGCGATGACTTTCGGGTGTACCTACAAAGAATTTCTAGCTTGTAAACCAACTGAGTTCGCCGGTAGTGAAGGAGCTACAGCTGCTCTGCGATGGTTGGAAAAGACGGAAGCTGTTCTTACAATCAGCAAATGTGCCGAAGAAGATAAGGTGATGTATGCATCTAATCTCTTTAAGGAAGAAGCCTTAGAATGGTGGAATACAATTCTTCAGGCAAAAGGAAGCGACATGGCTTATGCCATGAACTGGGAAAAATTCAAGGAAATGACAGAAAGGAAATTTTGTCCTCCTTATGAAAAGGAACGAATAGCTAATAAGTTCCTAAATCATAAAATGATAGATGTCAATTGTCATGAATATACGACAACGTTCTTCGAATATGCAAGAATGGTACCAACTCTGGCTTCGCCAGAACCTGTACTAATTTCTCGTTATATTTGGGGATTAGTTAGCAAAATTCGAGACATAGTTAAGGCCACTAGACCACAGAATATTGAAGAAGCAGTCGAGCTAGCTAACATGCTGACAGATGGACTAATTCACACAAGAGAAGAAAATAAGAAGAAAGAGTTAGCCCAGAAAATTTCCCAAGAATTCTACAAGAAGACAAGAACTGAATCGTCATTGGAGCAACCTATCTGCAGAAGCTGTAACAAAAAGCACTCAGGAAAATGCCGTTTTAGGAAAACATCCTACTGTAACTTCTGCAAGATGGCCGGACATACAGAGGAAGAGTGTAGAAGGAAAACTACTGTTTGTTTCAATTGCGGAGAAACAGGACACATTAAACCATATTGCCCTAAACTAACCAAAGCACCTGACAACAAAGCCAGAACTGTAGACGGAGCTAAGAAGAACGAGCGAGCATTCGTACTTACTACACAAGAAGCAGAAATGATTCCAGACGTAGTCGCTGATATATAGTATCTAAGTTAAGTTATTATTTGACCCTAGTACAAGTAAAAGTCTATAAATAAATATATTCTGTCAAGAATTTCATCTATTCAAAACCATAACAGAATTGTTTGGTCTTCACTTTCACTGAATCATTTATTTGGTCACGATCACCTTGTGGTGACGTTTTCACAAAAAAAAAAAATTGAAGCTTGTGCTAATCTCCTTGCATACGGGTTTAATTATTCATTTCTATTGAATCCGTTTTGCTGGTTTATTCTATAAAATCGATCTTAACACAATTATGTGCTAAGATAATGATACACAATTTCATTTCATATTTCAGTGTATCTCTTAAAGATTTTTATATCAGCAATCGAGCGTTTCGTAATCCTTATTGTTTTATCATCTTTGATCGAAAAACATTATTCAAGTATTTCGATTTCAATCCTACTCGATTTATTTGAAACATTCAGATTTACTTCATTTGATTTAAAGCATGGTGAAATTCGTTTCATTCACCGCTACTATTTTCAATTCCTATGACACCTTGTGGTGGCATTTTCTTTAATTTGAATCTTGAGATAATCTCATTTTCATTCCTGATGAACGAATTTTAATTTCTGTTGGTTCATCATCTTAAACAGTCTTAATACAATTATGTGTTAAGATAAGTGTACACAAATTCATATCATATTCCGGTGTACCTCTTAACGTTTCTTTCATCATTTATCGAAAATTTTATACTATTCATTTGTTCTTTTCATTTGAAAATCCTATTCGAACTGAATATCCAAAATTTCTTCATTAAAGCTTTCAGTTGATTTCACGGTGAAATTGTTCAGTCACCGTAATTATTGAATTATTTCAATCCTTACGACACCTTGTGGCGTCGTTATAAACTTGTAGCTTGAGCTAATCATAAGCATACGAATCTTTCAAAATCGCGTATGTATTTCGTTTGACTCATCATTTGAAAGTAGTCTTGATGCAATTATGTATTAAGACAATGATACACTAAACTCTGTTGTATTCCAGTGTATCCTTGCAAATTCAATAATGTCAACACACTGATTTTTCTCTTGTTATGATTCGATAGTTGACAAAATATTTTCGTGCTTCTATTTCATTTTGAACTTGTTGATTCTGAGTCTTCTTCAGTTGCCAATCAAAGTAAGCTTTCTTTTGACAAAAGAATTTTTATTTGATTCTAAAAGTTCTTCATATTCATTCTAAATATCTATTGATCATATATCTTTTGGCTTGAAAATAGTCACATTGAAAATTATATCATTTCATCTCATTCGTTTGACATCAATTTCTTCAACTAATTCAGTTGAATCTTTGAATTCTACTTATGATACAACTTATGTTCACAAAATTCGATTATGTGTCATCTACCTTAATATTGTTTTTATTGACTAGAATATGACATAAGTCTAAAAGAAATATCATAACCCAAATACACTTGGAAGCTGGAACCTGAGATGAAGAAAAAGTACTTCTACTTATTCCAGCAAATCTCGAGGACGAGATTTTATTAAGGTGGGGAGAATGTAACGACTCTCATCAAAAGTCATAATTATTAAATTAATTTGACAAATAGGAAACCTTAATTGAGACACCCAAGTGATTCTGTGCAAACCCTAGAATTTTCATAATTTTCAGAATCAGGATTAGGGCCCCTAAAACTCAGGGGGGGCATTCCCTAGTTGATGATTATCTAATTTTGCGTGCTCAGGAAGTTGAAATTTATGATATCGTCGACTCAGCAAGACTGGAAACACACGTGGCAAGCATATAGTGAAAATGGAACACATACGATGCGCAGGGCTTTTATGCATACGGTGCGCAGGGGTACCATACGATGCGTATGGTATCTTTAGCCTACGATGCGCAGGGCTGACAAAATTTCACCTATAAATAGAGGACATTGGCATTCGCTTTCTGGTGTTCAAACGACGAAAGAATTCGTCCAATTCTTCGTGTTATCGTCTGTTTACTTCAATTAACACACACGACACTCTAATTAAGTATAGCGGGGTGCTGCAGAACAGGGTATTAACTTAATTGCTATTACGATTCATTGTCCGATCGATCAATATATCCAATGGATGTTTAAGTGCCGCCCACATTAGGGTTATACTTTATCGTTCGTCATTAATTTGACGGATTGTCGTTAATTCGATAGGTAAAGTATTATACTTTGTCGTTCGTCGTTAATTCGACGGATCATCGTTAATTCGATGTATGAAGTATTGCACTTTGTCATTCGTTGTGAGAATATGATCTCGTGAGTTATCGTAAAATGCTATATTAAGTTACTTACCTAGTTCGTGTGCATTAGGTTAAAAAGGTTAATCAATAGGCTACGCTCTGCTCAAATTAAATCTGCAATATATCAAGGATTATCTGTAGACTAAGCTTTGCCCGTAGAAATCTGCAATGTGAGTTCATTTCTCTTTTCTCACAGTTTGTGAGTCCATTATATTTTCTCACAAGTTTTATCACCTTTTTGTGAAACAATTATATTTACAAAGATTTTCCAGAATCCTAAATAGTTACCAGTTATACTTACAGTGATTAAGTTTTTATATTAACTGCTGGTATGAAAGATTTATATATTATTTGATTCTCATTATTATTTGCCAGAAAGTTAGGTAATATTATCATGATTATAAATAACAGTGGAAATTATGCATTTTACTAAGATTATATTTTAGTCTTAGTCACGTTAAAATATTAAATAATGATATTACAATTATTTAATTAACATATTTGATAAGTATAGTAATTTGACATAAATTGAGATATGTCATTTTCTGGATTAAATGGTTTTATGCCAAAAGTAATATATTTGATAAAGAAATGTCACGGGACATCATTATGTCTGAAGACACTGGTTGAGAGAATGATCAACAGTGTTATGAATAGAAATTACTAGTTGAAAGAATGATCAACAGTAATATAATCTAAGTTACTAGTTGAAAGAATGATCAACAGTGACAGGACCGAAAGCACTAGTTGAAAGAATGATCAACAGTGTTATAGAATCACTAGTTGAAAGAATGATCAACAGTGATATGACCAGAATCATTAATTGAAAGAATAATCAATATTGATATGATTATAGTCACAGGAATCGCCTAGTGACAGATAAATTGAATAATAGTCAAATACATTTATTTGATGAATTCACTATCGGACTAAAGTGAAGTCAATAATTGATATGATTACTGTCACATTGGAACTGTCATTATTTGACAAATACTGAGTGAATTGGGTAAATATAAAAACCTTAATACTGTAAGGTATAACAATATATTTATAAAAATGGAATGAATTCACTCAGTGTTATCGCTGACAAAACCTTTTTAAAACATTTTTCAGGTAAGTGGAATAAGAGCTGGATACGACACTGAAAGGCTTCAAGAAGTGGCTTATTTTATTTAAATCAAATTAAGAAATATTGTAAACAAAATTCACATTATAAAACATGGGTTTATCCCATCTCTTTCAATAAAATCCGGTGTTTTCTAAACTCTGATATTTTTCCTAACTCACGGTCCTGATGAAATTTCCGCTGCAATGTTTTTAAAATAATCACCGGTACCGCTGGACTGTTCACGGCACCCGATTCCGTCCAGGGTGGGTCGGGGGTCGTGACAGAAGGTGGTATCAGAGCCAAACTCAAAGAGCCACTTGTTTAAGCTAATTAGGTTTTCTTTTTAATACCTAAACTTAAACAATAAAGTTAGGAAACTGATACAAATTAACATATGTGTTATATATGAATATATATATATATGTTAATATGCACAGATAATATCCTGGAAGTATTGCTTGTTTTCTGTGATGTTAATATGTGAAAATGTTTACAATTCAGATGTCGAATGAAGTTCCACATAATCCAGAAGTTCATGCTAATAATGAAAATCCTTTGGATAAAAATGCTATAGAAAATCTAATAGCCCAAGGAATAGCTAATGCTTTACCTTCAATAATTAAAGCTGTTAAAAATACCGTAGAACCTACCAAAGTTGTGAGTAGCAAGCATACTCGTGACGATGGTTTTAGCCATAGTGTCAATGGAGGTAATGATGATATTATCAAAACCCCATTTCCTAAGAAAAAGAAGGCGATGACTTTCGGGTGTACCTACAAAGAATTTCTAGCTTGTAAACCAACTGAGTTCGCCGGTAGTGAAGGAGCTACAGCTGCTCTGCGATGGTTGGAAAAGACGGAAGCTGTTCTTACAATCAGCAAATGTGCCGAAGAAGATAAGGTGATGTATGCATCTAATCTCTTTAAGGAAGAAGCCTTAGAATGGTGGAATACAATTCTTCAGGCAAAAGGAAGCGACATGGCTTATGCCATGAACTGGGAAAAATTCAAGGAAATGACAGAAAGGAAATTTTGTCCTCCTTATGAAAAGGAACGAATAGCTAATAAGTTCCTAAATCATAAAATGATAGATGTCAATTGTCATGAATATACGACAACGTTCTTCGAATATGCAAGAATGGTACCAACTCTGGCTTCGCCAGAACCTGTACTAATTTCTCGTTATATTTGGGGATTAGTTAGCGAAATTCGAGACATAGTTAAGGCCACTAGACCACAGAATATTGAAGAAGCAGTCGAGCTAGCTAACATGCTGACAGATGGACTAATTCGCACAAGAGAAGAAAATAAGAAGAAAGAGTTAGCCCAGAAAATTTCCCAAGAATTCTACAAGAAGACAAGAACTGAATCGTCATTGGAGCAACCTATCTGCAGAAGCTGTAACAAAAAGCACTCAGGAAAATGCCGTTTTAGGAAAACATCCTACTGTAACTTCTGCAAGATGGCCGGACATACAGAGGAAGAGTGTAGAAGGAAAACTACTGTTTGTTTCAATTGCGGAGAAACAGGACACATTAAACCATATTGCCCTAAACTAACCAAAGCACCTGACAACAAAGCCAGAACTGTAGACGGAGCTAAGAAGAACGAGCGAGCATTCGTACTTACTACACAAGAAGCAGAAATGATTCCAGACGTAGTCGCTGATATATAGTATCTAAGTTAAGTTATTATTTGACCCTAGTACAAGTAAAAGTCTATAAATAAATATATTCTGTCAAGAATTTCATCTATTCAAAACCATAACAGAATTGTTTGGTCTTCACTTTCACTGAATCATTTATTTGGTCACGATCACCTTGTGGTGACGTTTTCACAAAAAAAAAAAAATTGAAGCTTGTGCTAATCTCCTTGCATACGGGTTTAATTATTCATTTCTATTGAATCCGTTTTGCTGGTTTATTCTATAAAATCGATCTTAACACAATTATGTGCTAAGATAATGATACACAATTTCATTTCATATTTCAGTGTATCTCTTAAAGATTTTTATATCAGCAATCGAGCGTTTCGTAATCCTTATTGTTTTATCATCTTTGATCGAAAAACATTATTCAAGTATTTCGATTTCAATCCTACTCGATTTATTTGAAACATTCAGATTTACTTCATTTGATTTAAAGCATGGTGAAATTCGTTTCATTCACCGCTACTATTTTCAATTCCTATGACACCTTGTGGTGGCATTTTCTTTAATTTGAATCTTGAGATAATCTCATTTTCATTCCTGATGAACGAATTTTAATTTCTGTTGGTTCATCATCTTAAACAGTCTTAATACAATTATGTGTTAAGATAAGTGTACACAAATTCATATCATATTCCGGTGTACCTCTTAACGTTTCTTTCATCATTTATCGAAAATTTTATACTATTCATTTGTTCTTTTCATTTGAAAATCCTATTCGAACTGAATATCCAAAATTTCTTCATTAAAGCTTTCAGTTGATTTCACGGTGAAATTGTTCAGTCACCGTAATTATTGAATTATTTCAATCCTTACGACACCTTGTGGCGTCGTTATAAACTTGTAGCTTGAGCTAATCATAAGCATACGAATCTTTCAAAATCGCGTATGTATTTCGTTTGACTCATCATTTGAAAGTAGTCTTGATGCAATTATGTATTAAGACAATGATACACTAAACTCTGTTGTATTCCAGTGTATCCTTGCAAATTCAATAATGTCAACACACTGATTTTTCTCTTGTTATGATTCGATAGTTGACAAAATATTTTCGTGCTTCTATTTCATTTTGAACTTGTTGATTCTGAGTCTTCTTCAGTTGCCAATCAAAGTAAGCTTTCTTTTGACAAAAGAATTTTTATTTGATTCTAAAAGTTCTTCATATTCATTCTAAATATCTATTGATCATATATCTTTTGGCTTGAAAATAGTCACATTGAAAATTATATCATTTCATCTCATTCGTTTGACATCAATTTCTTCAACTAATTCAGTTGAATCTTTGAATTCTACTTATGATACAACTTATGTTCACAAAATTCGATTCTGTGTCATCTACCTTAATATTGTTTTTATTGACTAGAATATGACATAAGTCTAAAAGAAATATCATAACCCAAATACACTTGGAAGCTGGAACCTGAGATGAAGAAAAAGTACTTCTACTTATTCCAGCAAATCTCGAGGACGAGATTTTATTAAGGTGGGGAGAATGTAACGACTCTCATCAAAAGTCATAATTATTAAATTAATTTGACCAATAGGAAACCTTAATTGAGACACCCAAGTGATTCTGTGCAAACCCTAGAATTTTCATAATTTTCAGAATCAGGATTAGGGCCCCTAAAACTCAGGGGGGGCATTCCCTAGTTGATGATTATCTAATTTTGCGTGCTCAGGAAGTTGAAATTTATGATATCGTCGACTCAGCAAGACTGGAAACACACGTGGCAAGCATATAGTGAAAATGGAACACATACGATGCGCAGGGCTTTTATGCATACGGTGCGCAGGGGTACCATACGATGCGTATGGTATCTTTAGCCTACGATGCGCAGGGCTGACAAAATTTCACCTATAAATAGAGGACATTGGCATTCGCTTTCTGGTGTTCAAACGACGAAAGAATTCGTCCAATTCTTCGTGTTATCGTCTGTTTACTTCAATTAACACACACGACACTCTAATTAAGTATAGCGGGGTGCTGCAGAACAGGGTATTAACTTAATCGCTATTACGATTCATTGTCCGATCGATCAATATATCCAATGGATGTTTAAGTGCCGCCCACATTAGGGTTATACTTTATCGTTCGTCATTAATTTGACGGATTGTCGTTAATTCGATAGGTAAAGTATTATACTTTGTCGTTCGTCGTTAATTCGACGGATCATCGTTAATTCGATGTATGAAGTATTGCACTTTGTCATTCGTTGTGAGAATATGATCTCGTGAGTTATCGTAAAATGCTATATTAAGTTACTTACCTAGTTCGTGTGCATTAGGTTAAAAAGGTTAATCAATAGGCTACGCTCTGCTCAAATTAAATCTGCAATATATCAAGGATTATCTGTAGACTAAGCTTTGCCCGTAGAAATCTGCAATGTGAGTTCATTTCTCTTTTCTCACAGTTTGTGAGTCCATTATATTTTCTCACAAGTTTTATCACCTTTTTGTGAAACAATTATATTTACAAAGATTTTCCAGAATCCTAAATAGTTACCAGTTATACTTACAGTGATTAAGTTTTTATATTAACTGCTGGTATGAAAGATTTATATATTATTTGATTCTCATTATTATTTGCCAGAAAGTTAGGTAATATTATCATGGTTATAAATAACAGTGGAAATTATGCATTTTACTAAGATTATATTTTAGTCTTAGTCACGTTAAAATATTATATAATGATATTACAATTATTTAATTAACATATTTGATAAGTATAGTAATTTGACATAAATTGAGATATGTCATTTTCTGGATTAAATGGTTTTATGCCAAAAGTAATATATTTGATAAAGAAATGTCACGGGACATCATTATGTCTGAAGACACTGGTTGAGAGAATGATCAACAGTGTTATGAATAGAAATTACTAGTTGAAAGAATGATCAACAGTAATATAATCTAAGTTACTAGTTGAAAGAATGATCAACAGTGACAGGACCGAAAGCACTAGTTGAAAGAATGATCAACAGTGTTATAGAATCACTAGTTGAAAGAATGATCAACAGTGATATGACCAGAATCATTAATTGAAAGAATAATCAATATTGATATGATTATAGTCACAGGAATCGCCTAGTGACAGATAAATTGAATAATAGTCAAATACATTTATTTGATGAATTCACTATCGGACTAAAGTGAAGTCAATAATTGATATGATTACTGTCACATTGGAACTGTCATTATTTGACAAATACTGAGTGAATTGGGTAAATATAAAAACCTTAATACTGTAAGGTATAACAATATATTTATAAAAATGGAATGAATTCACTCAGTGTTATCGCTGACAAAACCTTTTTAAAACATTTTTCAGGTAAGTGGAATAAGAGCTGGATACGACACTGAAAGGCTTCAAGAAGTGGCTTATTTTATTTAAATCAAATTAAGAAATATTGTAAACAAAATTCACATTATAAAACATGGGTTTATCCCATCTCTTTCAATAAAATCCGGTGTTTTCTAAACTCTGATATTTTTCCTAACTCACGGTCCTGATGAAATTTCCGCTGCAATGTTTTTAAAATAATCACCGGTACCGCTGGACTGTTCACGGCACCCGATTCCGTCCAGGGTGGGTCGGGGGTCGTGACAGATGGAATCCATAAACTCTCGCCCACCGTTAGGTTTGAACCCGGGATTAAAGCCCTGATTCGTCCCTTCACCCAGATGTCCTTGAAAATGGCTAAAGCGAGAATCAAACCCGCATCTCCACTAGGAAGGGCATGCCAATTTACCACTAAACCAACTTCTAAGGACTGTATAAGTGTGTCTTAATATACAAATTGATTATGTGAGAAATGAATGAGGGATTTTTTTTGAATTATTTTTTCTCATGTTATTAAGCACGTATTTTAGTCCTATAATCTAAAAAAAGTTGTGTATATGCGTTTTGCACTTTTAGAGTAGTACAGTAATTATAATTACTTCACTAATGTAAAATCATGATTTTTTTTTTACTTTTTTACGTTGTGCAATTAAAGATCATATTTAAAGAGATTAAAAAAAACTAAAAAATAAAATTCCTTCACTTCTTATGTTAATGTCATTTTATATGTTAAGACCCACTTGTATTTGATTTTTAAGGTGGGCAGGGCACCCATGCGGGTACCTTCCCGGGGTTCATTGTGGTACCACAACACAACCGCCACCCACAAGGGTAGGGCTGGCGGGTTGGATTTGCCTTAAGGAGAACCAGTGAACCATTTGAGTTGTTTGAGGTTAAAGTGGAATATGAGGCGAGCTTTCTAATAAAAGGAAGTTATGAAAAGCGAGACGTTACACAGAAATCCAAAAAAACCGGTCCTTCCAGGAATCGAGAGTAGTCACAAGCGATGAAACCAAAGAAACAAAAATTTGAGATGTTTCAAACGTAAACCAGTCACCATTTTTTGCCAATCAAAAGAAGCATCTAAACATTAACAAAGTTGGGTCATAGCCAAGGGCACGGCACAAAACCTTAAAGTGCAAAACCCTAGAAACCCCTTGAGGGTGCAACTGCCCAAAGGATACACGGTAATACTACAAAACGTTGAGAACAAAGATAGAAAAAGGGTAACGGAGATTAGAAAATTCGAAATGACGGCAATACAAAGCAACAAAACCTGTCGGACGTTGGTCAATAGTTTTATCGCAACCCGGAGCAACCGGATTGACAGATGGATCAATACCCTAATGTTCACAAAAGGAATCAACTTCCTCTTGTGTTAATCGAGAGAAAGTTACTCCCATATCCTTTCTGGCACCCATTGCTTTGCAGGATGATTAGAGAAAATCAAAAACAAGGAGAAAATAAGAAACTGACCTGGAAGATTGGGAAGAGAGAATGCAGGAAATCTTCTTATGAAAAGAGGAAAAATGATTATTGTGTATTTTAAATGACAAAATAAAGAAGTAAATCGTAATTAATAAAACAAGCGGTTACTAGGGCATGGGGAAGAGAACCGTCGCCTGAATAATTGTCACATGTCAAATCAACTGTCTAATCAAATTCAAATTAATACCGCCCAAAACCTTGAAGCAGGTAACCCTCGAGGCCTCGAAGCCTTTTAGCTAAATAAAAGTGTTACACAAAAGTCAGAAGCCTTTGAGCTTACACCCAAAACACCTCTGACTTGGGGGGCCGATGACGTGGGCAGCTCAAGCTTAATAAATTGACTGAAATGTAATATTGTCACACCCCAACCGATGGCGGAAATTCGGGATGAGACGAACAAATTACCCAAAACATAATAACACTATGTGACAATATGATTTAAATTCAAATTTCATTTCAAGACTAAAATGGCAAACAAAGATTCAAATGAAAAGACGACATTGATTCAAAAACATAACATCAATTAGCAAAATTAATCTAGGTGTGTATTTAACTCCACCTAAATTGCGTTTCTTCATAACATCATCTCATCAATCAACCTGCAACATGTATTAAAATATATCAACAAAAAGTTGGCGAGTATACAAGTCTTCATACATATCATAATATAGATTCAAAGTTTCAAAGGCTCATATCCAACATGAAAAACCAATATGCAAGTTTACTAGTATGTTGAAACGGTGTACTATATGTTCAAACCCAAGAATCCAACGCGTAAATATAGCATATCCCAAAGAATAATGGGAGGTTAACATGTTTAACTTAACAATACCCCAAGTTTCGTGGGCGGTGCGTTAATCCTATAGTGCTATAATTGTTAAGGTAAACTAGTAAAGTTAATGAAACATATATCGACACAAGAAAGTTTACATAGCATACAAGTCTAACAAGCATCATATAGTTTCATGTTATAGCATGGATAGAGTGTGATTAAAATAGTTTCATGTGAAGTGTATTTTGTATAACATACATGTTGCATCCCAAAGTGTTAAAGAGTAAAATGGGATCGAGTATACTAACGATTTTGCAAGCTTTCCACTTGATAATCCCGCGAGAGTTGTTGGTTGATTAGAGTGGAACACCTTGTCCTTCTACACGAAGAAACATAGGTGTGTGAGTATGGAGAGTTTAACGGAAGATTAAAGATTTAGAGTTTAAATCACATGAAAATAACATATGGGAAAGTAATCATCTAGCACACATGATACTTGTTCTTGACACTATGAAACTCGAAAGAGTTTAAATGTTTTCATGGGACAAAATCCCATTAGAATTGATGTGTGTAAAATGCAACATATAAATTACATCAAATGAGGCATAAAACTCACCCTTTTTCAGTACTAATGTTGGAAAAAGTGTGCTTTTGTCTTCCTTTTGTATTTTCAGGACAAATTAGCTTAAACTAACAAAATGAACAAATATGCAGCAAAAACTAACATAAATACAAATAAAAGGAGTAAACGTTGCATGCCCGATCCCTCAACAGCATCTTCCCAAGCAAAAACAAGAAACAGAGGGCTGACTACGGCCCGTGCCCACTGGACACGGGGTCGTGGTCAGGTGTCTGCAGAAATGGACAAAGCTGTGGAAGCTTCTATTCCCACCACGGGGGCGTGCCCAGCTCAGCACGGGGCATGGTCAACGCTAAGATTCGAAGAATCTTGCAAATCTTGATAGTACAGATACGCTTCTACACACGGGGCCGTGCCTAGCGAACACGGGGCCATGTGGAGCCTAATGCAGACAATTGTAATTAATGAAGGAAGAGAAAGGGATTGGCCACGGGGGCGTGTCCAGCGCACACGGGGCCGTGGCCGGGCTTCTGTTCAGGCTGTAAATAGGGGTGTTTGACTCACTTCAAAGGCATCCCTTGGAAAACCACCTCTCTCCCACTTTGCCACCACTCCACCACCATTACAACACCCACATCCACCACCATCATCCATCATCCACCTTAGAGTGTGTGTAGTAGTATCGGGATCCAAGATTGATCGTAAGAGTTCTTGTCAATCAAAGGCTATGTTTGGCTAAGTCTCTTACATCACTTGGTGAAGACACGCATTTAATGTATTACTTTTGATTTTTAATCTTTTTGCACTTTTTATTTGATTTTGTATTAATGACTTTAATAACTAGTTTCTTATGTTGAAGGTGAAACTTCTTTATCATTTGTCCGTGGTGTCTTGGCATTACTTTACTGTCTATATAAAGTAAAAGATTTTCACCATTCATATCTCTACGGTCTATATAGAGATATGTTGGCTACCTGGTCGGGGGTTAAGTGAATGGTGTAGTAAGGTTCTTGCCTTGTTCATTGTATAGATCCTGAAAGGACCTGGGTCAAGCTTACTAGGAACTCCTTCAATACCCACTGGTATTGGATGGCGGGGGTGCGAATGACTTGATTCCATCTTATGTAAACTACTATTAATACATTAAACCGGCTACTTGGGATTGTATCCCTGCTGACTCAAACCACTTAGCCGATGGCAACTTCACCTTCAAAAGAGGGGCCTACCACTTTACGCATTAATAACTTAATTAATTATCTTCCAATATTCTGACCCTTTGGGATTGTATCCTTGCTGACTCAAACCACTGGGTTGAGGGTAACGTCACCTTCAAAAGAGGGGCCTACTACTATAACTAAGATAATCTCTTAAAAAGTGCAAAAGTGCGGAAATCATCAAAGGATACATTAAAGGCGAGTCGGATCCAAGTGATTCATCTTGTCTATCAGTTTTATTTTTATTTTTATTTTCAGCATTTTTAGTTTTTCATGCTTAAAACCTTTTCTAAAAATTTTAGTTTGATTAGACGTTGAGGATAAACCGGTAATAAAAGCTCTTGTGTCCTTGGACGACCTCGGTATCTTACCAACGCTATACTACGCTCACGATGGGTGCACTTGCCCATGTGTGTGTTTAGTGTTAGTAGAATATCGTGTTTTATAAATTTAAAACTTGACTACTGTGTAAAATGGGCTTAAAATATCAATAAAAACATATTAAACCTTACACACACCAAGTTTTTGGCGCCGTTGCCGGGGACACAAGGATTTTATGAAAGTTAGGAATCAACGGCCTAATCTTTTTTTCTTATTTTTCTGTTTTTTAGGATTTTTCTAGATTTTTCAGCTTCTGCAGACTTCAGCACGGGGTCGTGTCTGCTGAACACGCCCCCGTGCCCAATCTTTGGTACTGGCAATCTTGTTTTAAGTCAGACAGTAGCCGAACACGGGGTCGTGCCCACTGAACATGCCCCCGTGCCCAAGATTTAGTTACTGAAAACAGAACCGTAAGATCCCGACAGTTGGTAATTTTTGACACAAACATGAGTGATAATGATTATTTTTACGTTAGCTCCTCTTATGGTGTGTGGTGTCAAATATGTGGTGGATCTCATGATGATTTAAAATGTTACTTTTTAAATTACACTCCCCACTATATAGACCCATCATTTTCCTATAACCTTAAGATGGGCGAAAGTAAAAACGGTCCCTATCTCTCCCTCGAATGCTCTAAATCATCTATTCTAGATGATATGATTCCTGAAGAATTATTTCAAATGGAAGAAGTAATTCTCCAATTGATAAAAGAACTTGAGATGGAAATAAATTATCCATCTCAAGACGACGATCAAGGAGAATTATTGAGATCGCATTCGGATTATAACAGCATCGTCGATCCCGAAAGCACCTCTAACTCTTTTGAGGACATGAGCGATAGTCTTCCCTGTGTCTATTGTGCCGTGAAGGACTCTCCATCGGTCTTCGCCGATGCGTTCATAGACCTGAGCGATTCGACATATACCTTCTTTAACGAGAGCCTGGATAAGGGGAATAAAGGTTGGTTTCGCCCACCGGTATTCAGCTTAGGATTTACCCTTTCCGATAACCTCTTGCGTTCTTGTCTAAATCAAGGGCAATTAAGGTACCTCAGGCACTTCGGTGTTGTTCCGTCCAGTAAGGAACCGCCCGATCTGGACAAATTCCTTGAAAATAAAAGCAGACTCTCTAGCCACGGGGCCGTGTCCAGGTTAACATGCCCGCCTAAAGAATGGTGTCTGACTTTAGTGTCAGAATACGGACAAAATGTGCCAGACTCTTGTCTGACCACGGGGCCGTGTCCAGCTGACACGGGGCCGTGGTCAGCGTGCTGTCATTTTCTATAAATGTAGCAAGATTCCTGCACACTTGGACCCATTCCAAAGACAAAGATCTGGTGGAATCTTTACATATACCCTATAAGGTATATTCTAAAGAAGGTTCTCAACAACCATCTTGTCTTTACTACTTTTGTCTCTTGCCTTCTTCTTCACAAACTTCTCAAAACCTCCTTTAAAGCTTGAAAATCTCCATGTTTTCAAGCTTTATTATGCTATTTTTTAGGTTTTTAATCAAGGAATCTTATCAAAAATAAGTTTTACAACACTGTTTTAAGTTATTTCTGCTCAGAAATGTTTCAAAAGTCAGAAAAATAATTTAAAGCACTAAGATTCCTTGTTTCAAAAATCTGCAGATTGGTGGCCATGGGGCCATGCTCAGCGAGCACGGGGCCGTGGCCGGAGTTACTGTTTCAATAATTTGAAAATTTTTGACTTGTTTTCTTAGAATGTCAAGACAGATAAGCGGAACCTCTTCAGCTCACTCAAGGAACAGTCACAGGGAAAGAAGGCCATCGATAGAAGCAACCCTTGTGCGTTACGTAATGGTGCTAAGAGAGGCACTCGATGAGATGACATCCGTAGAAGAAGTCCTAATATACCGTATCAACTATCTAACAGTGGGGCTAGAGAATAGCTTCCAAGAAATCAACCTTTTGCACCAAAGGTTGAACATTCTTGCAATGCCTCCTATGGAACCAATCTTTCCTCAAGAAGATTGGAGCTTGGCACAAGAAGTTATTAACCCCACCAAATGGGACGACATTCCCCCGAAACCTCCTATTGACGCCTTACAAGAGGTTCTGGTGGAAGTAGCACCTCCTCAACATGAGGAAGAAAATGAGCCCACCTTCCTTCTCCCCCGGGAGATAGAGGAATGGCTTAACGATGTGTGAGGAGCCCTTTCAGGAGAAGAAGTTCTACAAGCCTTTCTCAACCGAAAGAATCATCTTTTCAGAAATTTTATTCTTATAATAAAAACATCTAGGCTAGGACTTCTTCGTGGTTTAAGATTTCTTGCATTTTATGACTTACTTATCCAGTTTTTAGTATGTACTTTTTATTTTCTAGGAATTATGTAATTCACCCTTGAATGAATGGTGGTTTTTAATTAATTAAATGGTGTTTGGATGATGTTGTAATGGTTGAACACACTCGAAATGGTGGAGGTTACCAAGGGAAAGAATAACCCACACCCCATGCATAAAAACAGAGCCTCCCGACAATTTTCCCTCATTACAGCAAGTTCAGCACGGGGCCGTGCTTAGCCAACACGCCCCCGTGCCCGAGGTTCTGCAGAAAATGCCCAGTTCAGGTAACTAGACACGGGGTCGTGCTCACTGAACACTCCCCCGTGCCCAGCCTTCTGTTTAAAATGACACTGGAAATCTCACCACGGGGCCGTGCCCAGACCAACACGGGCCCGTGGCCAGACGCCCAGTAACATAAATTTTGTTTTTCAACCCCTTTTTACACATTCAATCAACCTAAAAACTTATTTTTGAGACACATTGAGGACAATGTGTAATTTAAGTGGGGGGGGGGGGGATGCTAAAACCTTGAATTTTGCAAGTCCTAAAAACAAGCCTTACATAAAACTCTATTGGGACCGCTAATCACCCCAATTTTTTTCAAAAACTTTTCATTTTTTTTACTTGTCTTGGTTTAATTTGGGAATAACAAGTTCTAAAAGGTTATATTTTTACAAATTTACAACCGATAGCGTCGTGATAAAAAGAACCAACATAAGAAATTATGAAACGACATGACAAATCTAGTTAAAATTTGATTATATATACTTGATCACATTATAAACCCATTCCCACAATAAGTGAGTTTTGAGCCTTTATTGAGCATACAAGCATACATCTTTAAACTAAATGCTCATTTTTTGTTTCTTGTGTGAATAGCCGCTTGGTTCTTACGAGTCTAGAACTTGCCACGACGATACACTCCCGGTTCTTACCAACTTAAACCCAAGTAAGTAAATGATAGAAGCATTAGGACTAACCCATTTTCCTTCCAACACCATTATTTTTCATTTCCTTTTCACCTACCCAAAATTCCCCTAGTTAACCCCTTTGAGCCTAAACCTTTTCATTTCTAAGCCCACAAAACAAACACACTTTACCCACCAAAACCTTTTTCTTTTCAACCCTTTATTTTAGTAAAAAGCTCGGTTTTCTTGTGACGCTTCTTTATCAAAAAAAAAAAAAAAAAGTCTAGCAATAAACAAACAAGTTCCTCAAAGAAACTTTATTTGAAAATGCTTAGTTTGAATAAAAGTCACAAAAACAAAAAGTTTTACGACGACCGACGCTTTTTACACTTTTAGCCCTTTTTACTAACCACTAACCCAAAACCACCTACCTTTAGCCCAAGCCTAACCCTTCCCCAAGTCCTCTTGATATTTACAAAGGTTTATAGTTAAAAAGGAGGAGGATTGATTGCTTGGCAAGCATATGGTTGAAGTAAGTTCCATGCCGGTCTCGAGTGTTTCACAAAAATTCATCTTCGGCCGAGTGTTGAGTGATCTCCCGTGAGGTATGTGAACTTGTATATAAATGGAATTTTAAAGAGGCATGTTATGCCCAAATAAGTAATTTCTCTTATGAAACGTTATAAATAAATCATAACGAATAGGATTGTAAATAGTATAAAAATAAAACCCAATAAAGATCTTGGATTTCCGACACTCAAGACAAGCCCAAAACTTCTCTTCTACCCATTCCATTTGGGTGTGTAAGCCACATAATAAAGAGTTTTACTTGAGGACAAGCAAAGATTCAAGTGTGGGGTATTTGATGTGTGTAAAATGCAACATATAAATTACATCAAATGAGGCATAAAACTAACCCTTTTTTGGTACTAATGTTGGAAAAAGTGTGCTTTTGTCTTCCTTTTGTATTTTCAAGACCAAATGAGCTTAAACGAACAAATATGCAGCAAAAACTAACATAAATACAAAGAAAAGGATTAAACGTGGCATGCCCGACCCCTCAATAGCATCTTCCCAAGCAAAAACAAGAAACAGAGGGCTGACCACGGCCCGTGCCCACTGGACACGGGGGCGTGGTCAGGTGTCTGCAGAAATGGACAAAGCTGTGGAAGCTTCTATTCCCACCACGGGGGCGTGCCCAGCTCAGCACGGGGCATGGTCAACGCTAAGATTCGCAGAATCTTGCAAATCTTGATAGTACATATACGCTTCTGCACACGGGGCCGTGCACAGCGAACACGGGGTCGTGTGGAGCCTAATGCAGACAATTGTAATTAATGAAGGAAGAGAAAGGGATTGGCCACGGGGGCGTGTCCAGCGGACACGGGGCCATGGCCGGGCTTTTGTTCAGGCTATAAATAGGGGTGTTTGGCTCACTTCAAAGTCATCCCTTGGCAAACCACCTCTCTCCCACTTTGCCACCACTCCACCACCACTACAACACCCACATCCACCACCATCATCCATCATCCATCATCCACGTTAGAGTGTGTGTAGTAGTCTCGGGATCCAAGATTGATCGTAAGAGTTCTGGTCAATCAAAGCCCATGTTTGGCTAAGTCTCTTACATCACTTGGTGAAGACAAGCATTTAATGTATTACTTTTGATTTTTAATCTTTTCGCACTTTTTATTTGGTTTTGTATGAATGACTTTAAAAACTAGTTTCTTATGTTGAATGTGAAACTTCTTTATCATTTGTCCGTGGTGTCTTGGCATTATTTTACTGTCTATATAAAGTAAAAGATTTTCACCATTCATATCTCTACGCTCTATATAGTGATATGTTGGCTACCTGGTTGGGGGTTAAGGGAATGGTTTAGTAAGGTTCTTGCCTTGTTCAGTGTATAGATCCTGCAAGGACCTGGGTCAAGCTTACTAGGACCTCCTTCAATACCCACTGGTATTGGATGGCGGGGGTGCGTATGGCTTGATCCCCTCATATGTAAACTACTATTAATACATTAAACCGACTACTTGGGATTGTATCCCTGCTGACTCAAACCACTTAGCCGAGGGTAACGTCACTTTCAAAAGAGGGGCCTACCACTTTACGCATTAATAACATAATTAATTATCTTCCAATATTCCGACCCTTTGGGATTGTATCCTTGCTGACTCAAACCACTGGGTTGAAGGTAACGTCACCTTCAAAAGAGGGGCCTACTACTATAACTAAGATAATCTCTTAAAAAGTGTAAAAGTGCGGAAATCATCAAAGGATACATTAAAGGCGAGTCGGATCCAAGTGATTCATCTTGTCTATCTGTTTTATTTTTGTTTTCATCATTTTTAGTTTTTATTTTTAGTTTTTCATGCTTAAAACCTTTTCTAAAAATTTTAGTTTGATTAGATGTTGAGGATAAACCGGTACTAAAAGCTCTTGTGTCCTTGGACGACCTCGGTATCTTACCAATGCTATACTACGCTCACGATGGGTGCACTTGCCCAAGTGTGTGTTTAGTGTTAGTAGAATATCGTGTTTTATAAATTTAAAACTTGACTAATGTGTAAAATGGGCTTAAAATATCAATAAAAACATATTACACCTTACACACACCAAGAATCGTGACAAGCATCATGGTCCTTAGATGATGCAACCTACTATCTTGACAAATGACCACTAGTTCATCATCAAGAGTTTGGTTACTTGATTATATTATATAAGTTATATAGTTTTCATATTTTCATATAAGTCAAGCATGAGGTAGGAGGATGAATCCCCCATTTAGGAACCTCTTTGTAATTCACACAAGTCATGCATGAGGTAGGAAGAACAAGTCTTCCATTTAGGTACCTCTTTGGTGTTCACCACTACACTCGTTGTTATAAACAATCAAGGAGGGTCATGAACATACAATAAAGAATGAAATTATTACAACTAATCTAAGGAAAACATCAAGTAATGTGTGGATTTTCAAGTAGGATAGCCCAAGCTAGTCCTATAATCACACAATCATCAAGATTTAAGCTTGTCCATTACTTGTGGGTCAAAACCCAAACAAAACAGAAAGTTTATGAGGTTTACACCTCTGATTTTAAGTGTCACAACCTTGTTTTTAAGCCCAACTAACCATAGAAGTGATTATGAGCATAAGGACATAGGAATGTGTATGAGAATACTCAAGTTTAACAAAGTTTAAATCAAATCAGAAAGTTTGTATCACTTTGGAGCCTGTTTTGGTGATGTTCCAGGCCTTGGTTTTCCATGGAAAACCTGTGGAAACGTACCTAGGCTTGTTCTAAGTGATTAGGAAGAAGAATCAAAAGAAAAGACTAAGAAATGAAGAAGTTATGCATACATAAGCACCTTGAAGTGATTCTGATCTTGTTCTGATTTACAGCAGATTTGAGAGTGATTTGAGAGTGTTGTAAAGTGGAATATGTGTGGAAGGCACTTGGGTTTTATAGGGAAGTGATTAGGGTTGGGTTTGGTGAACATTTATTACAAGAAGCACACTTGAAAACCCAACTAAACCACATAAACTCGTCCAATCAGCGAAGCTGATCTCGTCTCGTCGCGGATCCACGGCCTCGCGGCCCGCGAAGCAAGTGAAGAGCCGGGTCGCGGCCCGTGAGGGTTCGAGTTCAAGCCAAATGTTTGATTTTTGTCATATTACACCCCTAGTCTTCCAAATCTTGATGTTTTAAGGTATGTTTAGGGTGTTTTAAGTATAAGAATCATACTTAAAGGTGTCTTATGTAATTTAATCATAATCCAATCATAAAAACACCTATAAACAAGTATGTACATCGAGAATAAGTATCGAATTCGTGTAATTTAGGATATAAAGCATATGTTTACAAGTTTGACGTATTTAGCACAATTTGAGCGTAAAGTATCACCTGTTTAATAATTCCAAGTGTATGAACAAGTATAAAACGTGTATAACATGAATGTGAAGGAAATACGAATTTCATTATGATTCAAGTCTCGGATTTTACAATGATTACAACGAAAGAATGATTATAAGAACACAAGACTTCCAGAAATAGAATTACAAGCAACGGTTTCTAAATATGGAAAGCATGAAAAAGCAGGGCGTTACAAATATAGCTTAAAGGGTTAAAAGGTAAAAGGGTTCGGAAAAAACCAACTGTGGTGAATAGCAAAAAGCATGAAACAGTGTCAAGTCATGTCACACTTTACGTGTGGTCTCTCCCACTCAGCCGCAAAAGAGCATGTGGAGAGTGACACCCTTTTATCCGCATGTCCGAATCCTTCAACTTACCAAAAAGGGCAACCCCCTCACTGAACTCTCGGATCACTAGTCAAAGGTTTCCTTTCATGGCTAACTCCCTCTCTATAAGTAACGACACTTGTCCATTCCATCAGCCATCCCAGAAATCTTACTCTCTCTCTAGAACTTGTGCTTCACTTGTTCTATTCTTCACTAACTCCAACACTAACGCATTACATGCTCACATTCTGGGTTGAGTCTCCTTCTATCCCGAATTCAAAGCAATCAACAGTAATTGACCCGACCCTATGTATTGCATACGTGTGGGGACCCTACGACCTGCGTTAGACAAACCAAGACTCTTGAACCCTTTTGCCTAGCTAGTCTAACCACTATCCTTGGTCTTATATTTTTTGTAGCAACACATACAAAGATATACTAATATGAGTTAACCGTATTTTATTGAATACGATTATCCAAGCATATTGTAACCAGGGGCGAAGGATAGTTGGTGCCCGGGGGTGCACCCTCCTAATGTTTCGGTTAGAAGTGTATAAGTTCTGATTTTTCGTCCAAAAATTTTAAAATTATATAGGATCGTCCCCCGATTATTTTTCCTAAATTGTATATCCTAAATACTTAGAAAAAAATATTTAGTTTTTCTATGTGTAAGAACGGGTCCTTTGAATGAATGAACTTTTTTAGTTTTATTTGGAACTATTATTATTTGACCCGACCTGAATCGAATAGCCGACCCGACCCGAAACATAACGATAGGAAACAAAATTTTTGGGTCTAATCACTTTACGCCCCCTCGAAACTTTTGATTAAGCTCCGCCACTTATTGTAACTCTTCAATTCACTTGTTGTTTTTGGTTGGTTCGCAAGGTCACTTGGGTGAATGATGTTGTGCTAACATTTTCAACTTATCAAAAGGTTAGAACACACTAATGCCCCTTTTGTAGCCACATGTTTGCAAGATACCTAATAGAAACATGGCGGGCTATCAGGGCCGGCTCTGAGCAAGTGCCGGGTGGGCGCTGGCTCAGGGCCAAAAACGTAAAAGGGCCCGTAAAATTTTTATAAATTTTATATATTATATATGTATATTATTTATATTCTACATTAAATTAAGATAACATATGGCCTCATAGATTAGTGGTTGATAACTTGGTTTTTAAGGTGATAGTCCCGAGTTCGAGCCTGCTTGTTCCCTTAATTCTCTTTTTACAATTCAATTAATCCTTTCTTAATTAATGCTGGTTGCTGGTTACTATATATATCTTTCTTTATTTCTCAATTAATGCCCATGCCCAGTTCTGCGAGTCATTCATTTTAATTTCCATCATAGCCCTTTCATATTTTATTTTATTGGTTAATGTTAAAACATGAATGAATAATAGGCATAATAATGAAAATCATAAGCTAATTAAGAACGTTAAACTCTAACTCTAATAAAATAATCATTTTTTTAGCTTTTTCATCATGATCTCATTGTTTTATATACTATAATATTCGTTAACATCTATTATCTGTAAAAGGATTAAAAATGAGTACAAGTTTAAAAGAAAAGGATACTTGAGAATATGATAACTAATTAATAGGAAAAAGGCGTAAATTTTATTGAAAACATAGTTGTATTCAAAATAGAGTATGGTTTCGACCGAATAACATCGATAACGATGTCCACATTATCAAAATCGGTACCGATATTCGTTTTACTAGGGTGGGTAGGGCCAGATTTTTTTATTTCGCACAGGGCCCAGATTATTTTTTACATTTTCGGAGACGGCCCTGCGGGCTATTGTCTAATAGACAGTAGCATTGTGAAAGAGACGCTATATTATGGTTTGTACCTTGTCGAAACAGGCTAACAAAAAAGCATTCGGTTGAGCGCTTACTTTTGGTCTTCATTCTCCAAAACCTATTTTTTTTTTTTTTTGGTAAAACTTGCAATACATTTGAGCCATGTGCTACCGATCACTAAATTAATAACATGCTAACAGCTTTTAGACAATATCGACCTAACATAAAGTGAGACGTTTGGCCTTCAAAAACCTATCACGTAAAATGTTGATATTGTCTACTTTCTATATCGGCTGGAGCATGATGTTTAATTACCGCAAATCTTTAATCATCATGACATCATGGAAAGAATATGTTATATAACATTTGATAGTTTTCATATTCTCATCATTGTATCACATCTATTTTGTAGCTCTCATACGTTATTATATAGTATTAGCGAAAATATACGTAGTGTTGATACAGTTTTGTGTTGATGTGGCTCGGTTCGGTTCGGTTCAAGACCGACGTCGCGACATTCCTCCATCGATTCGACTCGGCCTACAAGATGGACATGACGAAGACACGATACGAAACGAGATTGACATCATCATCATGACATCATGATGGCAAGTGGAATCAGAGCTTTGGCTCTCATCCTTCTTAAAACCGAGCCGTGTGTCAAGTTTTCGAACCTTTTTCTTGAAGATTTTTCAGAAAATTTGTTTGTTTTAAAAGAAAAATGGCTTAGATCTCTGAAAAACTTGCTAGTTTGTAAAAAATTTTCATAAAAACCTCATTTAAACTCGTTGAGAGATTTGGTTTTTCTTAAAATTCTTGGCAAAAATTGTGTTCGAAAACTTTCTGGTGTGTTGTTTGACCGGAATAGTCATCGGAATTGTATTGATAAGATCAGTTTTCAAAAGATTTGAAAAAGGTGATTATTGTTTAATATTTTTCGTATAATTTCAAATCAACTTTTCACCAAATCTTACCTAATACCTACTGACACTCCCCTCCGTACCTGTGAAAAACCTTGTGTCAACGAAAAATCTCTTTTTTGTCTGGTTCCTCACGGAAAACCCCTTCATACGAAATACTAGTTCTTCGTCCTGGTATCCCACGAAAAACCATTTCCACAAGACCTGGTCATTTCTAATGTCAACAAAATATATATTTGAGTCAACAAAATACCAAGTTCTTTGTCTTGTTCCAATTTCAACTAAAATCACAACTTTCACGAAGAACCTTTAGGGTGTAGGGAGTGGTTAAACACTTTGGAGTGGCAAACCAAAAAACGACCAACCAGAGCGCGCCATGTCAATCAGTCAAAAGTGTTTAAACTTTGGTGAAAAGTGTTGGCAATGGTTTAGACACTTGGTGAAGTGGTAAACTATTTAAAAAAAAGAAAAAATGTGTGATTGGTTGAGAGATGGAATGAACCCCACCCACACACCCCCTCTCTCTCTCTCTCATTCCTCCCCTCATTGATTCGGCATGCCCTCACCGCTTCGGTAAATGTTTGATCGATAAAGTTGGATGGCATTGGTTTGCCACTCTTTACCACTTCGGTAAAGTGGTTTTACCGATGCCACTCCGAACACCCTTATTCTTTCGTGAGAATTGAAGTCAAAGAATTACCTTTGGTCAACAATTAACCAAGTCTTTTGTCTTTTCTTGAGGTTTTTCGTCCTATTCATACATTTCACAAAAGCCAACCATTCTTCTTGGGATGATATTCCTAGTGGGCCAGATTCTATTTCCATTGGATTTTTGTTTGGGCTGGGAATTAATTCGGGCTTGAAAGACTCAAGTGAATTGGGCCTGTTCCTTTAAGTTTATTTTTAGTGGGTTTCTTATTTTTCACAGAGGATTTTAGTTCTTCAAAGTTGTTTCAAAATTATTTTTAAGTTGTTACTTTCACTTCACCATGAGTTCAGATTGGTGGGGTTGGAAACCTGATCCTAATGCGGATATGTATACGAGTAAAGGTTCAGGTCCAGTCCCTTCATGGGCTCAGACTCCCACGTCTTCGTCATCAGCACAATCGAGTTCAATTACAGCAAATCAGTGGGCTTTTGTTATAAACCAAAACCAAAGTATTCAAAGTCTTCTTTTGAGCGAAAATGAAACCGGTAGTAACAACCGCCCACCAAAGCTCATGCATATGAACGAGTAACCCGGATGGCAAGAGAGATTTCATACGTATATTCTTGGGCAAAACACGGAGTTGTGGTTGTCTTTTACCATGAAATTCGATCAAGCACTTGAAGAAGCCGGTTCAAATGATACGACATTTGCGGATCTTTCTGTCGATGATAAGAAGACATATGATTTAGAAAAGAAAGCATTCTCAATTCTAACTCAAGCCTTAAACAAATATATTCATCATCAATTTGTGGGATTCAAAACGACAAAAATTCTGTGCGATGCACTAAAGGCAAAAGGTCAAGGAAATGCGTCGTCACGCAAACTGAGACATGATCTGCTCAAAAAGGAGTTCGACGGCTTCATGTGTATGGAAAGGGAGTCGCTGGGAGACATGACAAGTCGATTTTATCATCTGTTGAGTGAGATGGGTAATTTTAAGGTCACGGTAACTCCGGAAGAGGTTGTCACAAAGTTTGCCGACGCGTTGCCAGCTCAATGGAATGGTTTCTTAGAGATTCTGAAATATAATGGCATGCTAGCTACAACTAACATCCATGATTTCATTTAACTCTTGGAGAACAAAAATCAAGAGGAAATCAGGAAGGCAAAAAGAGTGCCGGTACCACAAAATCCCAAGATGTACTATGGAAATTGTGAAGGTACCAGCACGGTTGCAAGACCTGTTCAACATGCTCAGCTACAAACGGCTTTTGTCTCGAGCAACGATATGTATGGAACACCACAACCAGCAGCCTCAGAGCAAAGCTATCAGTCTACTGGAGTACCATCATTTCTTGATCCAAACTACAAAGGTCAACAACAAGCCTGTTATGGAAACACTTTATCAACAGTCAATGCTGGTCAGTCAACTAATCCAAACACAGTTCGGCTAGATACTTCAAGTTTCTCGAAAGTAAGTGTTGAGGTGGCAAAGGAACATATGGAGCTTCTAAACACTTTGGTGAGTGCGTACTGTGGGTTGGTAGCAGGGCAAATTGGGAACATCAATTTGACTCAGGAAGATTATCAGCAGGTAGATAAGGATGAAATGGATTTGATGGATATCAAGTGGGCATTTGCTAGTGCTGTGAGGCGAGCAAAAGACTTCATGGAAAGAACTAGTAGAACCAGCTTGGAAAGCAAGAAAGATACCAAGTATGGGTTCGATAAGCAAGCGGTCAAGTGTTTCAACTATGGTGAACGAGGCCATTTCAAACGTGAATGTACGAAGCCAGCTCAGCATGGGAACCAGAATCCATTCAGAACTCAAGATAATCAACAGAATCAGAATCAGACCAGGAATAATGAACGTGCCTTGATGCCTGCCAACAATTCTCATCAAGCAGGCCCATCAAACAACAACCTAGCTCTTGTGGTGCAAGTTGATGAAGGTTGTGACTGTTCAATTCAACTGGGTAGCGGTGATCAGGGTGGAACAGTTTGTTTTGCTGAAGTTGTCAAGGATCTAAAACAAGCGTGTGGTGGAGAATCTTCAGATGAAGACAATTATAGTTATAGTGGAAGCTCAGATGAGGAATCCTCAAGTTCAGGAGAAGACGGTACGGATGAAGTGTCACATGAGACCATTGATGCAGATGTTGAGGAGCTTTTGAGTGAAGCTAAAGTAGGGAATGACCGAAGATCAATTCTGGTGGATCAAGCTGCTTATTCTTCTCATCATTCAGCCTTCATGGCTAATGTTGTCAGTTCCTCAAGTCAGGTACGTGTCGATGAACCTAAATCTGATAAATGTGATAATTGTGTTGATTTAGGTGCTAGATTGTCTAACTTGCAAAGCAAATATGATGATTTGCAAAGCAAGTATGACGTGACATTTATCCACAATCAAAGTTTGATCGTGGATCTTTCGAAATGCACAATGGCCAACTTGTTCCATAAAAATCATGAAAAGAAATTTAAGAAAGTAATTGACACATTAAGGGAAAATAAATCCGAGCTAGTAAAATCAGTTTCAAGAAAACAAACTGCTATAAACAATTACATCACTAGGCTCGAGGAAGCACAAGAAGAGTTGGCATGTGTCAAGTGTGAAAATGAGGCGATCCAGCTTAGATAGATACTTACTCAAACTCTAGGTATGTGCTGGATCACATCATTGACATACAGAAGAAGAAAAAGGATGTCACGTGCATTGGATATAAGAAGTGTCCTCCACCGTACAGACACAATTATATCGCAATGCCTGATGAGGAGGATAAGCCTCAATTTGAGCCATCTATTCCATTAGATGTTGAGGAATTTGCAGCTGGACTTGGTTACAAAAAGGAAGTATCATCAGATTCAGATGTGTCAGCGGATACGAAAGTATCAACTGCTGAACAAAATCAGGATCCTCCAGTCATTTTGAGGATGCTGATTCTTTAGATGATGAATCTGATGATATTGACTCTGCACAGTCTGATGCAGTTATCAAAGAAGATGACATACCTCTCGAGAATCACATTCTATGTGATCCTCCCGCAAAACCTGCTAAGACTGTTCGGGTTGACTCCAATTCTGCACAAGAATCTGAGAGTGTGAATCTGCTATACACTCTAGTTGGTGATGATAAAGTTTATCCAAACAAAGATTTTCTGACTAAAAATGTAAATCAATCTCTAATCAGTAAAGGTTTCGAGGATTCGACAAGTAAGTTTTTGGGAGAGTCGAGTTCACGAGTTGTGGTGACACAATGTCCTCCGATTCCAAAAGCCGAAGTTCGAAAACAATATGGCAATCAGAAATTACCAACAGAGAAAATTCGGCAAAATCACACTAAACCAAAAGGAAAATCGATAACTCAAGGTCGAAAAGAACAGAACTAGCGAAAGAATCAGAAGATAAACTTTGTGAAGTCGAAGGGAAACGATAAAATTAAAACATTTGAAAACAAATCTAACGTAGATTTTGTTAAGCAAGTTAAAATTTTGAAAAGAGAAGGTCAAAACAATTCAGGACCAAGTACTTCGAAATCATAAAGTTCATCAAAGAGACGTCAACATGATACTTCGGGGTTTGTTGAACGAAGATCATGTTTCAAGTGTGGTAAATTTGGACATATCATTCGAAATTGTCCATATCTTCATAAGTTAAATGCTAAAGCTGATGTTCCCCGTGAGCAAAGTTACCAAAAGCGATCTGTTTCTCCAAAACAAGATCCCCGTCTTGTTAAAGAAAGGGAGAAGAAACAGAAACACAAGCAAATCAAGGTAATTGAAAAGGCTCCTAAAACCGATGTGGTTCAAAAACAACCTGTTTCAGTCAAACCAGAAATTTCAAAAACTTCAAACAATCACGAAGTTAAAATTTCAAACAATCAAACTGGTAAAACTCAACAGACATGCAAACCTAAAATGGTCACAACTTCAGGGGGAGCATCACCATTTCCAAATCATCATGAGGTTGAAATAACTTTTGCCGATGAAAATGGAAGACTCAAGTCCACGAAGGCTTGGGTCCCTATCTCCAACTGATCATTTGAGTACATGTGCAGGGTGTTCCAGGAGGAACTATCAGTAGTCTTTGGATTGTTGATAGTGGGGCATCCAGGCACATGACCGGTGACATGAGACTTCTCTACGACGTCAAATCTATTAGAGGAGGTTATGTTGCTTTTGCTGGAGATAAAGGCGGGTATATTACAGCTGAAGGAATGGTATCCAACGGTGTTGTCAGTTTTGACAAGATCAACTTTGTGCAACAGCTTGATCACAATCTTCTAAGTGTTTCTCAAATCTGTGATAAGAAGTTTTCGGTGCATTTTGATGCAAATGGTT
Source organism: Helianthus tuberosus (assembly GCA_030545235.1). NCBI lineage: Eukaryota > Viridiplantae > Streptophyta > Magnoliopsida > Asterales > Asteraceae > Helianthus > Helianthus tuberosus. Next base: position 113,955,046 of record CM060433.1, on the reverse strand, counting down.
GTGATGTGTTGAAGCCCGGTTTCAAGATTCCCAAAGACTGGATTCTCTTATCTTCACCAAGGATTAATGATTTATATGTCCTTGATATGAGCCAAGCAATTACAACCTCTGCACAAGTAACATGTTTTGTTTCTAAAACCATGGAAAAGGAAACAATCTCTTGGCAAAAGCGGATGTGACACATTCACCTAAGGAAAATGAATCATCTGGTGAAGAATGAGTTAGTAACTGGTGTTCCCGTCAAAAACTTTCACTTGCAAGACGTCTGTGTTTCGTGCCAGAAAGGAAAACAAAGTAAGAAATCGCACCCGATAAAGAAAATCAACACGGTTGCAGTGCCGCTTGAACGCTTGCACATGGATTCATTCGGTCCTGTCAATCGCAAAAGCATCAGTAATGACTCGTACTGCCTCGTAGTGACAGATGATTATTCAAGATTTTCTTGGGTGGCGTTTGTAACAACTATCACCAAAACTATTATTTCTTATGATTTATTTTCCAATAGGAAACCCTAATTTAGACCCCCAAGTGATTCTGTATAAACCCTAAAATTTTCAGAACAATCAGAATCAGGATCAGGATCAGGGCCCCTAAAACTCAGGGGGGGTATTCCCTATTGAAGATTATCCTAACAACTTGTTGTCAAAATCGAAATTTGACAAACCGCTGACTCACCTGAGCTACAAACACACGGGGCTACCCTGTAATAGGGTGGTGCCCCTCGCGTCACGAGACGCACTCACGTGGACCCCTCGCGTCACGCGAGGGTGTCAAATTTTCAGTATAAATAGAGGGGTGTGGGATTTGCATTTTGGCGTTGGAACGACGTTAAAACTCAATTCGTACACTGAGTTATAGTCTATTTACTACAAAACACACACACAGCACGAAACGCTGCCGCAAAACAGGGTAATAACTCGATCGCTGCTACGATTCAATGTCCGATCGATTGAAACTATCCAATGGATGTTTAAGTGCTGCCCACATTAGGGTTATGCTTTGTCATTCGTCGTGAATTCGATGGATGTTTAAGTATCGCACTTTGTCATTCGTTGTGAGGGTTTTAATCTCGTGAGTTATCGTAAATGTTGTATTAGTTACTGACCTAGTTCGTGTGCATTTTTTTAAATTAGGTTACAAGGCTAATCAGTAGGCTAAACTCTGCCCGTATAAACTTGCAATGTGAGTTATTCTCTTTTTTCAAAAGTATTTTACAATACTCCATTTTCAAAAGTTATAATTACAGGGAGTAAGTCGTGGTTATCTTGAATCACTGGCTAGTGGGGTATTGTGCACATTACTAATTTCTCGGGTTAGGCTAATAAATCCTAACAGTGATAAACGTCACTACTTGGGGAAAGACCCAATAGTGGTATGACCATCGTCACCAGGTGACGCGGCGCCAGATAAAAATAAGATAGAAGCCATTGTAATCGCTCTTATGCTGTAATTTATAACCATGTGTCGTTTTATCAAATTTGAATAACTCGCCAGCGTTTCCCCGCTGATAAAATATTTTTAAAACATGTTTCAGGCGACCTGTTGTAAATCAAGGAAACGTGCTACGGAGCACTAACCAGCTTGAAGAGGTGGCTCAGTTAAAATGAATAAACATGTTTTAATAAATCAGGGAATTTCCTAGTTAAATTCCTCTATTGTAAATTACGGGGTTTATCCCGCATTTTGAAATAAAATAATCGGGCATTTCAAGTTTTAAAAAGATCATGTTAAAATCTTCCGCTGTCGTATCATAAATACCACGGGTTCTTGTCCCGCGGCTCCTGACCGGGTTAAACCAGGGCTGGGACCGTGACAGGAAAAAGGTGGTATCAGAGCTACCGATTGAGCCACTGATTTAAGCCTATTAAGTATTTTAATATACTTAATCTTCCTAATTGCCATTTTTTGCTTATGTGTTTTATTAACTGACTAATTGTTAGTTACAGTATGGGTAAGCAAAAGCTTTCAGACATCTATCATCAATTAGATAAAGATAAGGGATCCTCATCCCAATCAAATTCCTCAAGATACCCAGTAGATACTGAGGAGGGAATATTTGTTCGTAAGGCACAATATGAGAAACCACTTTCCCCTAATAAAAGAAGTTTGATTATTAGAAAAAGTCAAGAGAAAATAAAGAAGTCCCAAGAAAAAGGAATGATGGATAATAAGGAAACTCAGAAAATAGGCAATAACCCACCATGGGAAGACAAGTTAGATGAAAAATGGGCAGATCTTTACATGTTAGCCACTGTAGCAGTAAATGTTAACCTCTAAATTATCAATACTCCGAACCAGTATTAGTACCCATATTATTCATAAGCCAGAAACTCTAATCTATTAAATAAACTACTAGTATATTTCAAAATTTAGTTGTAATAAAAATGAGTTGTTTCAATAAAGGGTTTGTATAATTACTTAGATTTTTCTGATTACTTTTCTGTGACTATGTGAAAATTTTAACCTAAAATTTTGTGTATGCTAAACAGCATGAATGAATTATCTGAAGCCCTAGAAAATCTCAATCTTTATCCTGTGAAAATAGAAGTTTCCAGAGATTTTACTGGTTACATAGCCGACGTGGAAGAACCTATTGAATTTCAAGCTCCACCTCCGGAGAAACAAAAGCCTAAGAAACGAAGAAGATTTGTAGGATGGAGGCGTGTGCACAGAAGGAAACCAACAACTAGGAAAGTTCCCAAAATAGAGAATCCCATGGATAAAGGAAAAGGGATTGAGATTGAGGGAGATTCAAGACAAGTAGGGATGGAAATTGGAGAAAGCTCCAAGCAAACCAAGGAAATGACGTTGCAAGAAGAGCTAGATTTCATACTGGCAAGCTGTGATAACTTTAAACCGGTCAATGAAAATATTTTTACTTATCCTGCTGAAACCCAAGTTCCAATAAACTTAGAACCAACCATCCCAGAACCTCTGATTCACACTCAACCTCTAGGAATGGACGAATGGTGGACCAACGACTGGCAGTTCCAAAACCTTCTCAATAATCCTTATACTTTTTTTCCCTCAGTTTGACCCAGAACCTGCACCAAACCCACTGATATTCACCAATGTATACATATTTTAGTCCCCCATTTATCCCCATTTTATGCGTTTTCGGCCGTGAAACCGTTATTCAGATACTTAATCAGGTATACTTTTGTTTACAGGCCTAAAACAGCATACCAGACAAGATGATAGTGAAAACAAGGATTTTCTGGGCGAAACGAATGAACTGCGAACATTCTGTGGAAAATTTTGGACATTTTGGAAGCGATTCTGGCGATTTTCAGGCTCCGGAGGCTTCTGCTTTCACCCGGATTCAAGCCACATTGTGCCGATTAGCTTTGTTATCTTCCAGATTCTTAATCTTATGCTTGTTTATGGTTTGGTTTTCTAATCTCTCCATGATTTTGTTAATCTTTCAAGCATTTAGATTAATGTTTATGTATTATTGTAGCCTTTGGGCAAAAACACAACAATCCCTTGCTTGATTATAGCCATTAGTATGTTAATCTTTGTTTGTAATGACATTTGGAAGTATTTTCTATGATTATCTTTGATGATTAGTTTGCAACCTTGTTATAGATATTGATTTCTTGATTATAAGTAATTGTGTTGGATGATTGGTGCTTGGTTAGTTAAGATAGTTGAAAAATGAAGCTTAATTAATTTTGTATTAGTAAACTTTAAACTTGGTTAACTAGTTTAGCTTGGTTAAAATGTGTGCATCATGATACTAGAAATGGTTAGTGATTTAATAAAATTTAATTATTGTTAATCAAGAAAGCTTGCCGTCACGGAAGGACCTTAACGGGTTAAATGGTGTCGTTATAAATTCTTGCCATGATTTGCTAGCTTAGTTAGTAGTTTAGGCCAAAATTGCTATCTTGGTGAATTTATGTGCAAGATTTGTAAAATGAACTCGGTTGTGATTTAATCTAGTTTATGCTTATCTCGGTGGTTGCATTGTGTTTATCGGTGTCGCTTTCCTTGTTTAAGTGAGGTTAGAAAACTCCTAACGGATGACAAACTTATTTTTAAGAGATTTTCATAGACATTTATCAATTGCACGTTAAAGAACAATTTTAGGTGGTTAAAGTGTGTTTATCGTTTTAGCTTTCCGAATGATTGTCATGTTAGGATTCCCGAAAGGGATACTAATTGTCTTAAAATGGAAAATTGACTGAATGCTTCTAGTGCCAAAACCGACTTAGTTGACATACTTTGGTTGTGTATTAAGCAAGGCTATTTATCTATATTCTATTATGTTTTTATAAGTAGTTGTTTATGCTTACTTTAGTTTATAAAAAATCAAACAACTTATGTTTTTACCGGTAGTTTAGTGACAAAGGTCTAGTATTATTCCTCCGCCCATTTCCTTGGATCGATACTTAGTTCTTACTGATACTTTACTACATATATGACGGGGTACACTTGCTTCTTTCGTGTGTGTTTTGATGTTAAAGTAATAATCACTTTTGTAAATTTAAAACCGAATCGTGTGTTTATTCATGATAAAAATATGTGTAGTCACGCACACGTCAAGTTTTTGGCGCCGTTGCCGGGGACTTGGCGAGTTTTAGGAACGACCCGAGTCATTGTTTTATCGGCGTATATATTTGTGAATATTTGTGTATATTTTCTTGATTATTTATTTGTTTATTTTTTTTGTTAATATTTCTTGCTTTTAATTCGATTTATTCGTTTTCGTGAATATTTTGTACACTTGTAAATTTTTGTTCCATTTATTTATTTAATCCGAATTTATTATTTATTTATTCTTTGAGTTTTCGGCTCCTAAAAATCATTTTTGTACTAGCCGATTCGATTATTTTTATTGTGTTGATTTTTATAAAATTTCGGGCCCATTTTCGAATTTTTATAAAATTTTCAGCCCATTTAAAATAATATTCTGTTTCTTTTCAGCAAAAAAAAAAAAAAACAGCAGCATGAGGTGCGGTTCTTGGTCAACGAAGGAGAAATGCAGAGTCAAAAGGCTTCCATTCAGACCATCGAGAATCAAGTGGGCCAGTTGGCAAAAATGATGTCGGAGAAACCCCCAGGTGGTCTTCGGGGCAATACAGAGCAGAATCCGAAAGGGCGTGGTAATGACCCGCACATGTAACAAGTGTGGGGACATGAGTCTTGCTATCGACTCACCGAAAAAAATTTAGCATGAGTCTTGCTATCGACTCACCGAAAAAAATTTAGCATGAGTCTTGTTATCGACTCGCCGACAAAAATTTAGCATGAGTCTACGCTACTGACTCGTGATTTAAAAATGTAGCAAGAGCGACTTAAGCGCTTTAGGGGTAAAATCGTTTTTTTTGTGCTTTTGTCGTTTTAGAGTAATTTAGGTGTGTTTGGTAGATTTCGTTAGTTTGTACAGTTTTTAAACGTGCCGAGCGTAGGGTCTAGGTTGAAATAATGTTATAACAGCGTGCGAATGGAAAAAATGGCGAAAAATGGTCTATTCGGACGCTGAAACTGCATTCTGCAGTTAACAGACATGTCTGCAGATCTCGCACGGCCGTGCCATGGGTCGCACCCCCGTGCATTACCGAGGTCAACGTGCTAGAATGGGTCAACATTGGATCCGCACGCCCGTGCGAAAATCCGCACTACCGTGCGCATGTTCAGGGGCATTTAAAAAAAAAGTTCTATCTTTTAGTAGTGTATTTATCGGGTGTTCATTTTGGCTACTATTTCAAACACCCTCAGATATTTGTTTTATTTTCAAACATTGTCTTTTATTTTGTCAGTTTATGTATGGATGATTGTTATTATTATTATTATTATTATTATTATTATTATTATTATTATTATTATTATCTAGATCATAGTTTATGTTGCGACTAGATTCTCCCTTGTGTTTTGTTTTGCTTTGCTTTGCTTTGCTTTGCTTTGTGACATCATTACAGATTTTAGAAGCAAATCTTGGACCGGAGCACACCACAGAAGCAGCTTTGGAGACTCGTTTCATCTAAATCATCTTCAAGGGAGTGTTATTCTCCTTTTTCTCTATATTTCGGGTTTCGCATTGGGGACAATGCGCAGTTCAAGCGTGGGGAGGGGTTTAACTTGTTAACTTTGTTTGTCCTTTGCAAAAAAAAAAAAAAAAAACCAGAAAATAAAACACCCTAAATAGGGTGAAGTCGACGAAAATCAAGCAATTTTGAATGCTTAATGATAAAATTTCGATTGATAAGCTCAATTTCGCAAAAGTCGCCTTTTTAAGGCGTTAGTATGTATAGTTGTATTGTTTTACGCTAGTTAAACGCTAAAACCGAGTTTTAACCATTTCGCCACTTTAAATATCCATTTCCATACCCTTCGCCCAAGCCTAACGTTAAAACCCGTAAAGACCTCTTGATTTACACTTTGTCGCATGTTAGTTGGTGGAGACGAGATCTTATAACAAGCTTATGATATTACACAATTCATTGACGAGGCATTGAGTGTTTGCACATACACATTTTATGTATGTTTCACATATAAAACCGAGTGTGTGTGAACATTGTGAGTTGTGTGAAGATTAGCATGTTAAGTCAATTGAAAGTGAAGTCACGGCTTTTTGGTTATCTACATATATTTGCATATGCTTGTTTGGTTTGATTTATTTGATGTTGTCTTTCGAAAAACCGGCTAACCGTTTGTAGTTGTTTCAATAAATAGTTTCTAAATACTCGTTGTTGTTAGATTCTTGTTTTTTATCGCATTTTAGTTTAGCTTGCTTGAGGAAAAGAAAGGTTCAAGTGTGGGGAGATTTGATATTCACCAATTTATACATATTTTAGTCCCCCATTTTATCCCCATTTTATGCGTTTTCGGCCGTGAAACCGTTATTCAGATACTTAATCAGGTATACTTTTGTTTACAGTCCTAAAACAACATACACAAGATGATAGTGAAAACGAGGATTTTCCGGGTGAAATGAATGAACTGCGAACATTCTGTGGAAAATTCTGACCTGGGCAAGTTGCACCCCCGTGCGACTGGTGGCACCCCCGTGCGGATGCGACAACAAGGCCCATATCGATGACGCACCCCCGTGCGAATGGTGGAACCCCCGTGCGGATGCGACAACAAGACCCATCTCGATGATGCACCCCCGTGCAACTGGTGGCACCCCCGTGCGGATGCGACAACAAGACCAATCTCGGTGATGCACCCCCGTGCGACTGGTGGCACCCCCGTGCGACTGGTGGCACCTCCGTGCGACTGGTGGCACCCCTGTGCGGATGCGACAACAAGGCCCATCTCGGTGATGCACCCCCGTGTGACTGGTGGCACCCCCGTGCGGATGCGACAACAAGGCCCATCTCAGTGATGCACCCCCGTGCAACATATGGCACGGCTGTGCGAGATCGAATCTGGTCAAGATCTGATGACGTCATGCGGTATGGTGCACAGTAACTTCAATAATGCAAAAAGTGAACGGTCGTGCCATAAAGTGCACGACCGTGCGAGATCGAAAAAATATAAAAAACCTGCAGAAACATTCTGCTCGTAACTCTGGACATTTTGGAAGCGATTCTAGCGATTTTCAGGCTCCGGAGGCTTCTGCTTTCACCCGGATTCAAGCCACATTGTGCCGATTAGCTTTGTTATCTTCCATATTCATAATCTTATGCTTGTTTATGGTTTGGTTTTCTAATCTTTCCATGATTTTGTTAATCTTTCAAGCATTTAGATTAATGTTTATGTATTATTGTAGCCTTTGGGAAAAAACACAACAATCCCTTGCTTGATTATAGCCATTAGTATGTTAATCTTTGTTTGTAATGACATTTGGAAGTATTTTCTATGATTATCTTTGATGATTAGTTTGCAACCTTGTTATTGATATTGATTTCTTGATTATAAGTAATTGTGTTGGATGATTGTTGATTGGTTAGTTAAGATAGTTGAAAAATGAAGCTTAATTAATTTTGTATTAGTAAACTTTAAACTTGGTTAACTAGTTTAGCTTGATTAAAATGTGTGCATCATGATACTAGAAATGGTTAGTGATTTAATAAAATGTAATTATTGTTAATCAAGAAAGCTTGCCGTCACGGAAGGTCCTTAACGGGTTAAATGGTGTTGTTATAAATTCTTGCCATGATTTGTTAGCTTAGTTAGTAGTTTAGGCCAAAATTGCTATCTTGGTGAATTTATGTGCAAGATTTGTAAAATGAACTCGGTTGTGATTTAATCTAGTTTATGCTTATCTCGATGGTTGCATTGTGTTTATTGGTGTCGCTTTCCTTGTTTAAGTGAGGTTAGAAAACTCCTAACGGATGACTAACTTATTTTTAAGAGATTTTCATAGACATTTATCAATTGCACGTTAAAGAACAATTTTAGGTGGTTAAAGTGTGTTTATCGTTTTAGCTTTCCGAATGATTGTCATGTTAGGATTCCCGAAAGGGATACTAATTGTCTTAAAATGGAAAATTGACCGAATGCTTCTAGTGCCAAAACCGACTTAGTTGACATACTTTGGTTGTGTATTAAGCAAGGCTATTTATCTATATTCTATTATGTTTTTATAAGTAGTTGTTTATGCTTACTTTAGTTTATAAAAAATCAAACAACTTATGTTTTTACCGGTAGTTTAGTGACAAAGGTCTAGTATTATTCATCCGCCCATTTCCTTGGATCGATACTTGGTTCTTACCGATACTTTACTACATATATGACGGGGTACACTTGCCTCTTTCATGTGTGTTTTGATGTTAAAGTAATAATCACTTTTGTAAATTTAAAACCGAATCGTGTGTTTATTCATGATAAAAATATGTGTAGTCACGCACACGTCACCCACCAATGAGCAATGAAAACTTGGCTAACTCCGCCATTTTGGCGAGGAGTTAATGGATGCAGGAAATAGAATCAAGGAGGTAGGAGAACAGATCTCTTGGAAGTACGACGAGAGGGAGCGTCGTTTCTAAGATGACAGCTAACAAAGGTGGATGGACTATGGTTATGTGGTAGTAGGAATATATGTTTAATAATAATAATAATAAAATATAATCCTGTGAAATAACCTAAGAATAAAACTTTGTAAGATAACCAGTTTGTACGGATGCCTAATATAATATATATAAACAATCGAAAGTCGAAAGATCGACAATTTTGGTTATATTTGTTTACGTGATTATGTGCAATTTTTCTGTTATGTTTGATTAATAATTATTTGGTGCTAATCACTTATATAAATTAATTACTAGATGGCAAACGATGGTAATGAACAAGTTAACCAGGATAACCAATCCGAGCACAACAATGAGGATCAATTTCTGAATAGGCAAGATATCGAAAATATCGTTGCTCAAGGAATAGCCAATGCTATTCCAGCAATCCTTGCTGCTGCTCGAAATCCAGTTGAACCTCAACAGATTATTCATAGTAAACGTACCCAAGAAGATAACTTCAGTAATAGTGTAAACGGAGGCAGCAACCATACTAATCACGATAATGATCCACGGCAGGCCCCACTCCCTAAGAGAATGAAAGCTGCAACGCCTGGTTGCACTTACAAAGAATTCCTTGCTTGTAAACCTGCTGAGTTCACAGGCAATGAAGGGGCGACTGCGGCACTGCGTTGGTTGAAGAAGACCGAAGCAGTAATTATGATAAGTAAATGTGCCAAGGACGATAAGGTCATGTACGCGTCGCATCTTTTCAAAGAAGAGGCGCTAGAATGGTGGAATACAGTACTTCAAGCCAAAGGAAGAAATGTGGCCTATGCCATGAGTTGGGAAGAATTTAAAAATCTGATAGAAAGAAAATTCTGTCCCGAATATGATAAAGAACAAATAGCGAATAAATTCCTAAACCATCGGATGGTGGACGTAGACTATCGAGGGTATACTTCGATATTCTTTGAATATGCTAGAGTGGTACCAACCCTGGCTTCGCCAGAACCGGTACTTATTTCCCGTTATATTTGGGGATTGATTGGTGAAATTCGTGATATCGTTAAAGCTGCGAGACCTCGCACTATTGACGATGCTGTGGAATTGGCTAACACCCTAACAGATGGGCTAATATGCACAAGAGAGGAAACCCGGAAGAAAGAAGTAGCCCAAAAGATTACCCAGGATTTCGGATGGGTAATAGAAGCAATTTCAGGAAAAAGGGAACTGGGCAATCTTCCACTGTTCCATTTTGCAATGCCTGCAAAAGGAAGCATTTTGGAAGATGCAAAGGATATTAGAATTTCTGCAAAATTCCGGGGCATCAAGAAGAAGATTGCAGGAAGAAGAAAGCAACAGTCTGCTACAATTGCGGAGAAGCTGGACATTTCAGGCCAGATTGCCCGAAATTGGCCAAACTAGTTTATAACAAAGCCGAACCTGCAGAAGGAGCTACCAAGAAGAACGTAAGGGCTTTTCAGTTGACTATTCAGGAAGAAGAGCTAATTCCTGACGTGATAGCTGGTACGTTCTTAGTTCACAACGTCTATGCCAAAGTATTATTTGACTCTGGTGCAAACCAAAGTTTTATAAATACTTTATTTTGTCAAGCTCTTAACTTACCTTTAACCAACCTTAGGCATATTTTTAAGGTCGAAACGGCAGATGGTAATTCGGTTAACATAGATAAGGTTTTGCAAAATGAAAAGATAGAACTCTTAAGTCATAAATTTTCTGCAAACCTATTACCTATGAATTTAGCTGGATTCGACATTGTATTATGAATGGATTGGTTAGTAGCCAATCATGCTCGAATTCTTTGTGATAAGAATTCCATAGAAATTCATACACCCTCAGGAGAAGTAGTGGTGATTACAGGAGATAAACCACGAAAGCCATTGAAATTCATTTCAGTAATGAAGTTGGCCAGTTATGCACGAAAGCAAGAAATGGTGTATATGATTTCAGTAATCATTAATACGAAAGGTAAGGAACTTAAAGAAATCCCTGTAGTATCAGAATACCCAGATGTCTTTCCGGAAGAACTACCTGGATTACCACCCAACAGAGAAGTTGAATTTAGAATTCATCTAATTCCTGGAACTACACCGATAGCCAAGGCACCTTATCGGTTAGCACCTACAGAAATGCTAGAATTGAAAAAGCAATTAGATGAATTATTAGGTAAAGGATTCATACAACCTAGTTCGTCCCCTTGGGGAGCTCCAGTGTTGTTTGTAAAGAAGAAACATGGGTCAATGAGAATGTGTATTGATTATAGGGAATTAAATAAAGTTACCAATAAGAATCGATACCCATTACCTAGGATTGATGATCTATTCGATCAACTTCAAGGAGCTAGATATTTTTCTAAAATAGATTTATGCTCTGGATATCATCAATTGAAGGTACAGGAAGAAGACATACCTAAAACTGCTTTCAGAACTAGGTATGGTCATTACGAGTTTACAGTTATGCCCTTTGGGCTAACAAATGCTCCAGCAGCATTTATGGACATGATGAATAGGATCTGTAAACCGTACTTGGATAAATTTGTAATTGTCTTCATCGACGATATACTTATTTATTCCAAAAGTCAAGACGAGCATTGTGAGCACCTGCATGCACTCTTAACTTTGTTAAGACAAGAAAAGCTTTATGCCAAATTCTCGAAGTGTGAATTTTGGCTACAGGAGGTGCAATTTTTAGGTCACATGGTGAATCACGAAGGAATTCACGTAGATCCCTAAAAAATAGAAGCAATCACCAAATGGAAAGTCCCACAATCAACTATGGAAATTAGAAGTTTTATAGGTTTAGCTGGATACTATAGACGATTTATTAAGGATTTTTCCAAAATAGTTGTACCATTAACTAAGTTAACATGTAAAGCAGCTAAGTTTGAATGGGGACCTAGGCAAGAAGAGGCCTTTAGGATTTTGAAGCAAAAGCTAACAAATGCTCCAATTTTAGCCTTGCCAGAAGGAACAGAGGATTTTGAAGTATATAGTGATACCTCTAAGCTAGGATTAGGATGTGTGCTAATGCAACGCAAAAAGGTAATTGCGTATGCCTCCAGACAGTTGAAAAAGCATGAGGAAAACTATATGACTCATGATTTAGAATTAGGAGCCATAATCTTTGCCCTTAAGATCTGGAGACATTATCTGTATGGAAGTAAGTTTACTGTTTATACAGATCATAAAAGTTTAAAATACATATTTGGGCAAAAAGAATTAAATATGAGGCAAAGAAGATGGATGGAAATCCTAAGTGACTACGACTGTGATATTCAATATCACGAAGGAAAGGTAAATGTAGTTGCAGATGCTTTAACTTGTAAGTATCATGAAAAGCAAAGACGAGTTCGTGCTCTCAGATTAAATTTACAGTTAGATTTAATAGAGCAACTAAGAAACATTCAAGAAACAACAATCAAGGACGATGCTGAAGGAATGAAAGGAAGAATAAAAGAATTAGAACAAGGAAGTGATGGAATTTGGAGATTCCACAAGAAAAGAATTTGGGTACCTAGACAAGGAGAATTAAGAAATAAAATTTTAGAAGAAGCCCATAAATCTAGGTATACCATGCATCCTGGTAACCATAAAATGTACCAAGATTTAAGGAATAATTTCTGGTGGATAGGAATGAAAAAGGATATAGCTAGATATGTTTCTAAATGTCTTACTTGTTCACAAGTTAAGGCAGAACACCAGAAACCTTCAGGTCTACTACAACAATTGGAAATGCCTGTGTGGAAATGGGAACTCATAACAATGGATTTTGTTACTAAGTTACCCAAAACCAGAAAAGGTAATGATGCTATTTGGGTAATTGTGGATCGATTAACCAAATCAGCTCACTTTCTACCTATGAAAGAAACCTTTAGCATGGAAAGGTTAGCCAAGTTGTATGTAGATAAAGTAGTATCTTTACATGGAGTTCCACTCTCCATTGTATCAGATAGGGATAGTCGTTCCACTTCCCATTTCTGGACAAGTTTCCAGGAAGCAATGGGAACCCGACTAAAACTAAGCACTGCATATCATCCTCAAACAAACGGACAAAGTGAAAGGACGATTCAAACCTTGGAAGACATGCTTAGGGCATGTGTGATAGATTTTGATGGAAATTGGGATAACCACTTACCTTTAATTGAATTCTCCTATAACAATAGTTATCATTCAAGCATCGAAGCTGCACCGTTCGAAGCACTGTATGGACGGAAATGCAGAACTCCAGTCTGCTGGGCAGAGATAGGAGAAAGTCAATTATCAGGTCCCGAAATAGTACAAGAAACTACCGACAAGATCACTCAAATCAAGGAAAGACTGAAAACGGCTCGAGATCGCCAGAAGAGTTATGCTGATAATCGACGCAAGCTGTTAGAATTCCAAGTTAGAGACCGAGTGTTGTTAAAAGTTTCTCCTTTGAAAGGAGTAGTTCGATTTGGAAAGAAAGGAAAACTAAGTCCACGATACGTAGGACCATTTCCAGTAATCCAATGTATAGGACCAGTTGCTTATCGTTTACAACTACCAGAAGAATTAGCTGGAGTACATGACGTATTTCATGTATCCAATCTCAAGAAATGCCTATCTGATGAGGCCCTGGTAGTACCTCTTCAAGATGTAAAGGTGAATGAAAAGCTAAAATTTGTTGAGAAGCCATTACAAATAGAAGACAGAAAGATCAAGTTTCTCAAACATAAAAGACTCGTACTAGTCAAAGTCAAGTGGAATTCAAAGAGAGGATCTAAGTACACTTGGGAACTGGAATCGGAAATAAAGCGAAAGTATCCTCACTTATTCCAGTAAATCTCGAGGACGAGATTTTTATTAAGGTGCGGAGGATGGAACAACTCTCACCAAAACTATTATTTCTTATGATTTATTGTCCAATAGGAAACCCTAATTGAGACCCCCAAGTGATTCTGTATAAACCATAAAATTTTCAGAACAATCAGAATCAGGATCAGGGCCCCTAAAACTCAGGGGGGGGGGGGGTATTCCCTATTGACGATTATTCTAATAACTTGCTGTCAAAATCGAAATTTGACAAACCGCTGACTCACCTGATCTACAAACACACGGGGCTACCCTATAATAGGGTGGTGCCCCTCGCGTCACGCGACGCACCCACGTGGACCCCTCGCGTCACACAAGGGTGTCAAATTTTCAGTATAAATAGAGGGGTGTGGGACTTGCATTTTGGCGTTGGAACGACGTTAAAACTCAATTCGTACACTAAGTTATAGTCTATTTACTACAAAACACACACACAGCATGAAACGCTGCCCCAAAACAGGGTAATAACTCGATCGCTGCTATGATTCAATGTCCGATCGATTGAAACTATCCAATGGATGTTTAAGTGCTGCCCACATTAGGGTTATGCTTTGTCATTCGTCGTGAATTCGATGGATGTTTAAGTATCGCACTTTGTCATTCATTGTGAGGGTTTTAATCTCGTGATTTATCGTAAATGCTGTATTAGTTACTGACCTAGTTTGTGTGCATTGTTATTTAAATTAGGTTACAAGGCTAATCAGTAGGCTAAACTCTGCCCGTATAAACTTGCAATGTGAGTTATTATCTTTTATCAAAAGTATTTTACAATACTCCATTTTCAAAAGTTATAATTACATGGAGTAAGTCGTGGTTATCTTGAATCACTGGCTAGTGGGGTATTCTGCACATTACTAATTTCTCAGGTTAGGCTAATAAATCCTAACAGTGATAAACGTCACTACTTGGGGAAAGACCCAATAGTGGTATGACCATCGTCACCAGGTGACACGGCGCCAGATAAAAATAAGATAGAAGCCATTGTAATCGCTCTTATGCTGTAATTTATAACCATGTGTCGTTTTATCAAATTTGAATAACTTGCCAGCATTTCCCCGCTGATAAAATATTTATAAAACATGTTTCAGGCGACCTGCTGTAAATCAAGGAAACGTGCAACGGAGCACTAACCAGCTTGAAGAGGTGGCTCAGTTAAAATGAATAAACATGTTTTAATAAATCAGGGAATTTCCTAGTTAAATTCCTCTATTGTAAATTACGGGGTTTATCCCGCATTATGAAATAAAATAATCGGGCATTTCTAGTTTTAAAAAGATCCTGTTAAAATCTTCCGCTGTCGCATCATAGATACCACGGGTTCCTGTCCCGCGGCTCCTGACCGGGTTAAACCAGGGCTGGGGCCGTGACACCGTTTATGGCACACAAGAGTGAAACTTTCGAAATTATCAAAAACTTGATCACTACGATTGAGAATTTGTATACTTTGAAAGTAAGACGCATACGCAGCGACAATGGAACCGAGTTTAAGAATCTTGCCATGGAGGAGTTCTATTGATCCAAGGGTATTCTTCACCAATTCATTGCTAGATACACTCCTCAACAAAATGGCGTCGCTGAGCGTAAGAATAGAACATTAATCGAAACCGTAAGGACAATGTTGGTAGAGTCACAGTTACCTATTCCCTTCTGGAGTGAAGTTGTGGCCTCTGCATGCTACACATTGAACCGAGTCCTTACAGTAAAAAGACATAACAAGACCTGCTTTGAGCTTCTGCACAAACGGAAACCAGACTTACAATTTCTTGAACCGTTTGGGGCTCCTTGCACTATGATCGATCCAGATGGAAAATTTGGGGCAAAAGCAATTGAGGGATGCTTTCTTGGGTATGCCACCCCAAATTTAAAAGTTTGGAATCTTGAAACGAAAAGGATCGAGGAATGGTCTGAAGTCAGAGTACAGATGTCACACCCCAACCGATGGCGGAAACATCGGGGTGTGGCACTGAGCGAAACAGATTGTCCAGAAGTTTCCATAACAACTATAATTACCAATTATTTAAAGCATCATGTCCCATACCATGACATAAAAAAGTAATATAATTATTACAGACAAAATCTAGTCAAATTGTTCTGTTCCGACAACTCAGATTTCAAATACAGACAATTCGTTTATTCGTTTCTAGACCTTTCCTAGCCTCGATTTCACAGCAAGCCAAGCATATAAACATCTTAAGCACCTGTCACATACGTTAAATTAAAAGTCAATACACATAGTGTAAAGGTGAGCATACAAGTTTAATATTAGCATATAGAGTTCAAAATAGTTTACGCATAACCAGCACGTATACAGAGTGAAATGAAGCACGTAACTTATCGACATGTTCCTATCAAAACCAATGACTACGGGTTGACTGCGCAAGGCTGTTCGTGATACATATTCACCACTGTGAACCATTTAACTAATTGTCCTTAACAACCCCTGAATGAACAGGTGTTGAGTCCAAACTATAGTACTATCGTTGCTAAGGCAGGTAGACATCAATCCATGTGTAAAGATAACAAACAAGCATTCATTAAGTTACGTATAACATGCGGTAATGGTTAGCGTTAAAGTATTGAGTAGTGTGTTCGATGTGACTTAGAATAAGTAACGTATGTAACACCCAAAAGTGCGTAAAGCAAAAAGGGTTCGAGTATACTCACAGTGATGATGGATTGAAGGGAGCGCTTAAAGCGGGTTTAGCCTTATCAGAACGATAGCATGAAAGATAAGCGACGCGTAAAACGATGAAGAGTACCAAGTGTCGAACAGTAATCCGATCGGATGGCCGGTCGATCAGGTGACAATCCTTTCGGATGGTCATCTGATCGGGTGACCATTCGATTGGATTGTTACCTCATTTGGTAAGGATGTGTTTGTATATGATGGCTTGACTTTTGAAGTTTTCGTTGTAGCATTTTGTAAACAGAGAAGTTTCTCTACCTTTCAGGTCGCTCGATCGAGCGACAGCTCGATCGGATGACGATCCATTCGGCGAGTTATTTCTCAGAGAACAAGTCCACCGCGGTGTTGTCACTCGATCGAGTAGTCTACCGATCAGGTGGCAATCCGTTGGAACTACTAATGCATTGAACATGTTGAAAATTGTTTAAGTGTTGAAGTCCAAACATCACATGGTCGGGTGGTAATCCGATCGGATGGCAATCTGATTGGACGGTAATCCGTTTGATGTTCAAAACCTCACATTGTTGAAATAAAAGTTAAGTGTGGTGTGACAACCCTCACCAAACCAGGTATCCGTACGACTTAATTAATAATTAATTACTGCTTAATTACTGTGCTTGTTTGAAATTGCTGATGAACTGCTACTTGATTTCTGATACATGCATATACCTGCATCATACTTTACTTACCGTCACTACATTATTTATATGCTGAACCTTAGTGACAAACATGATGCACAAAAAGCACAGTAGCACTATAAATGGATAACCTATTGAACATGCTGATAAAGCCAGCATCAGGCAGACACTGCCTCTAAGGCCTGTATGAGCCAGAAATATTTTACTACACTAGTGGTGAGTGTAGGGATACAAGGGTTGTAGAACTGCGTCTCTAGGAATAAGTTACAATGACTGGATGTGCCTAAAACGTGCTCTAAGCACAAGAATTCAGCACTTTAATAAACAATTCAGCTTTTAGCTAACTAATAAAGTGCCAAAACATGAGGAAAATATTCCCGACACTTTGGAAGAATAAGTTGTGTCACTAAAAATAATTAACGACACTTTAGAGCTTGTTTAACGCTTTAACGGATTACCATCCAACCGAACAACCGGACTATACCCGGAACATGAAAATATTGTTAATAACATTATTTATCCTTTTCTGAGCCTGTTAGGGTCCCTGAATACCCTAACACCCGCAATAAAGCACAACACACTACTAACCGGGTTAATCACTTAACTAACTAGATTAACCTAACTATACATTAACTAATTGGTTGATTTGGAACCGGATACCCCCCCCCCCCCCCGTAACCAAACCGTCCCCAAGAGGGGGGACACCCTTTTGTCCTTCTTGTAATTATTTTATTAAACTTGTCCCATATCTACTAAACACAAGAACTCTTGGGTAATGATCATATGTATTGCCTATAAGTTCTAACCTAAACACCACATATCATTCTTACACACAACTCACCAACACACACACCCCCTCTCCTCTCCAAAACTCACGGCCGAACACCCTCTTGCACCCATCATTTTTTCGAGCTTTGATCTTCACATTCCAAGTTCATACAAGCGTTAAGGATCACCTACAAGGAAGCTTGGTGCAATCGGAAGGCGAAGGACCTCACTCTATTGCTTTTATCCACTCATTTTGCGTCTAGATTCTTCCCTAGCCTCGAGCTAGTAGTAAGTTGCTATAATCACCCTCTCGAACTATTTTGAAGTGGTTAATATGATTTGTAACGGTTAAAACTCGTAAACTTACAAAATGACACACAAAAGTCTACTAAAAACACTAAAAGTGATGGTTAAAAGCTCATATGTTGTGTAAAATTTGTAGTAATTGATTTGTGTGATTATTTGGACTCGATCTATGTTGTGGTAGCTCGGATCGTCATTTAACCCGGGTTGGTCATGATCATGGATCATGACATAAGGTTGTTTTGGAAGTAACAAGGGTTAAAGGATGAAACTCTACCACACACGAATCATGAACTTGTGTAAAAGCGATTTTGCTTAAGAAATAGTGATTAAAACTAGTAGATCTATGTATCTACAAGTGGTATTTTCAAAGAACCAAGTATCAAAGAAATCATGTTTTCTAAAGACGGATCTTACACTAACACGAATGATTTATATAAAGATCCACTAAAAGTAATGGAATTTGCTTTATGTTCTTGGATAAAACGCAAGTTCATGTAATTTATGCGATATACATATTTATTTACTAGTTTATTGTTTGGACATTGTTTTGACCGAATGAAAAGAATGTTGGTTTGATTTATAAAAGAAAATGATACGCTTGAAAGCGTGGCCACCTCCAGTTACAGAGGAAACTCTGGCGAAATTTTTCTAAAAACCTAACACTTAGAATTATTTTCACTATAAGTGTTAGAAATACTTTTCGACTTGTTTTCAAATTATAGATTTCGCCACGACTTTATTTACAAAACATCGGAGGTGGGATTTCACAAAATAAAACTTGGTAAATATATATTTAGTATATATTTTTCATAAAGTCACTTGATGTGTGTTTATGATTATTTTGTGAAAATACTAGTATTATTTTTAGGGTAAAAATAATACTATCGAATGTTAACGAATCCAAAATAATACGAACGCCTCTACGATAAATATATAAGTTACACCGGTAATTATTATTACCACTCGATCATTAAAACGTAACTTACGCATTTTAAGAAACATTTATGAACGCGTAATTTTGACAAAGTATTATTTTGAGAAAATCATATGAGTTAAAATATAATATTTTTGAGAAGAATATTTATATTTTGGAGTTAGAAATAAAATATATTTTAAGTGAGACTTAACAATATATTTCGAAATTATACGAATACACATGTATTAAATCACCCATCCTTGGGAAGGAAAATGATTACCAAGTATACAGAAT
The DNA here is from genome assembly GCA_030545235.1 of Helianthus tuberosus. Taxonomy (NCBI): domain Eukaryota; kingdom Viridiplantae; phylum Streptophyta; class Magnoliopsida; order Asterales; family Asteraceae; genus Helianthus; species Helianthus tuberosus. The sequence continues at coordinate 113,935,682 of CM060433.1, read as the reverse complement.
ATAAACACGAAATAGTTGTCTAACTATTTCCCAAAAACTTAAACCTTAAAGCTAAGGCATGGCCGTCCGTCTAATAGAGTTTGTACGTGTAGGTCGTCACACAGCTACTTGATTTGGAGGTATACCTGGTAGAGACGCACCACTGTGAGTTCATGTCCCCCTTTTCTCTTAACTGTTTTCAGTTTTCTAAACTGTGGGGGTGAAATACATGTTACTTTGATTACAAGTACTTTATACATGGTATGGTTAGCGTAAGGAGGTTTACTACTTAGATCATGTGAGTGGGTAGGCGGGAACTGGAGGCCATTAATCCTCATTGTAGGACCGAGGGACGTAAGCGGTAGATCTATCTGGGTGTAGCGAGCCCAGCCCCAGGCCCAAATAGAACGGACCTCGGGGTGACTTTGTACCCATCGCTAAATCTGCTAGGTTTGAGTCTTCCTACTTGCACTTCACACATATCAATGGCCTTGCAAACCATTGGTGATCTCTTTTTCCTTATTTGCTACATACCAGGGATTTTTATACTTACAAGTGTTTTACATACTCACTACACATGAACTCGCTCAACATTATTGTTGATTTTTCAACTTACATGTATTTCAGGGAATTAAAGGATCTGGCGCGGTATGACACGTTTTCCCGCTGCACTAGTTACGAGGTCATCCGGGTTTGGGGAATGTGACTCTTTCCTGGACAAGTCACATGTCCTTAAACTGTGTTTATGTCATGTTGATGTTTGTGTTTGTTGAACAATGTCGTTAGGATGTGTTTCCGTTGAGACAATGTTGTTGTATTTGGTTTTTAAAACTTAATTAAATGGATGATCTTGCATGGTTTTATTTCATATAGCTTTGTTATGGTTAAGCTATGGTATTAAGAAGTCACACCAAATTAACCACGCTTCCGCAAAGCCAGGGTGTGACATGTGGAACCCAAGGTGCAAGCCGATCGGGTGGCTGGTCGGTCGGGTGGCAATCTGATCGGACGGCAATCCGTCCCAGTTGACCTGATCGTCTTCTTCACTTGGTTTTTTTGATAGTTGCGATTTATCGAGACGGTATGATAACGTGCCAAACATGTGACAACTGGCACAAAACCGGTAATTTCCGTATAATTTAATTAATACTTGATAACTACAATTATGTGCTTAAATGTCAACATTGTCTGATTTCATGCTATACATGTGAATTCATGCACGTTTTATACTACAAATATTGCTTTATGCATTAATGAAAGCGTTGCGTCAGAAATACTAGTAAACTCAAATGTAAGACACATTGTGTCAACAATTCTGCAGAAAGCAGTCAGACAATAGAATTGGGGCCTAAGAGTAGGTCCAAAGTCTAAAATACATTAAAACCCAAGAATGGATACAAGGGTTAGCATATAGACTTTCCGGAAGCTAGAATATGCACCAAAAAGCACCCGAAACACACTTTAAATGTTGAATTTCATATATTTCAGCAAAAAATCAGCATTGTAATGAGTTAGTAACATGTAAAAATATGACTAATTGGTCCTGAATGCTTTCCTAAGTGTCGGGAATTAAAAGTCTCACAAAAGGATACATGAAGGACATTAAACGGTGCAATTTAGCACTTTAACGAACCGGTATCTAACCGAACAACCGGACATTACCCGAAACATCAAAATTATACTAGAAGCATTGTTTTAATATTTCTGAGCTAGTTATGATCCCCAAACACCCTAACACACTATATAACACCATATATGCATAACACCTAAACATTACACTTGAAAACTTACTTATTTATACAATTAGTGATTGGAAATTTACACTTTGCCCCCCTCCCCCATAAAAGTGGATGGTCATGGGTGACCCCACCATAGATCTCCTTGGATCTTGTATGATCTTGCTAAATACCTAAAGATTGTGAAGATATCTTTAGAAGATTATGTCTAGTACTTGAGAAACACAAAACACAATGGGTAAAGGGATTGGATGTTTATAAAAGACTAAAGCTCTCATTCATCTTCACACCACCAACCTTATTCTCTCCCTCTCCTTGGCTCACGGCCGAAACCACCATCAATACCACCACCATCTTCATCCATTAATCATCCATTCCAAGTTAGTCACAAGGTGCAAGAGGGTGTTTAAGGAGGTTTAGAGCTTGTGGATCTTGAAGGACCTCTCCCGATTGCTTTTATCCAACACTTTTGTCATCTTCAACTTCTAGTATTCTTCCCTAGCCTTGTTGCTAGTGGTGAGGCCCTCATGATCTCTTATTACTTCATATTTTGATGATTAAAAGATGATAAATATTGTTAATCACAGGAACACTAAAGAACATGATCATGATACTTTAACATAAGGTTTAAAAAATAAGAATACATGTTGAATGTGTTGATTTGCTTCTTGTTGATTGATGATTTGTGTTAGTAATATTAGACATCATAAGAAACCTACTAGATTGTGATTAAACACATGATCTAGTAAGTTAAGGAGGTGATCTTGTGAAAGACCAAGATCATCATGCTTTATGTCTTCATGAACTTGAATGATGAAAGTGAATTTTCATATGTAAAGATGATTTAAACAAAATACAAATCTTGTAAATAGAGGATTACAAAAATAATTTTCTCAAGAAACCAAGTTTATTTATGAGATTTACAAAGTCATGGTTTCTAAACAAACTAATCATATTTTTAGTGTTTAAACAAGACTAGAAACATGTGTGTAGCAAGAAAAATACAAAAGAAATATTTTTAGAAAAATCATCTTACAAGTTGTAAATGACCAAATCTTTTAATAATGTGATTTACAAACAAATAAATATGTTTTTAAGGGTAACTCAACCTACTAAATAGCATGGTAAGTTACTACTAGTTTTTACAAGACTTCAAGTTCATGATGTAGTGTAATTTACTTGATTTTGACACTCGGTAAGTGTTGAATAAGTTGATGATTTCTTGTGATGATTTTAAAAGAAAATAAACACATGTTTTGAAAACATGGGAAAACTCCATTTTTAGGGGAAACTATGTCAAAATTTCTATAAAATTTTGACACTTAGAAAATATAAGTTTTGGTGAAACTTATTCCCTAAAAATGTATCTAAAAATGTTTACCAAGGTTTCCCTAATTTTTGTGTAAGTTTCAAGATTAAGAAATGATGATTTCTTCAAGATAAAATTGATATTAAGTATGTATATTTTTGAGGAAAATATATATATTTATTGATCACCAAATTTCGTGCTAAGTGTATGTAGTATGTATTATATATGAATAGTGTATTAGGACTTGAAAATACACTAAATACTCCTAAAGAGTAAAAATACAAAAATGCACATACAACATGCTTAGACAAATACAAGAAAATATATTTATGAAAATATAATTCTTAACACATTATTTAACTTGGATAAGTTATGAACTTAAAAAGTTTTGGACAAAAATACATAACTCGGGCGAAGAATACAAGATACTTATATTTATTTTTGAGAAAATAATATAAGTAAGATACAGAGTTAAAAATATAAGTAATTTTTAACAACAAGGAACAAATACATAAAAGATGGTGACTTGTACTTGTGTGATACAAGTCTAGTGACTAACGTTAATAAAACACGTATAGGTCACGACGCTATATAAGCAAACCCGGTGAAGTTTACGGCGCAAGAAACGCAAAGTTGTGAGTTCATGTCCCCACTTTTAATCTTTTACATGCTTTTTAAACTTGGGGAAAATACATGTGTTATGGTATGTTGAATAGAAAAATGAAGGAATGATACTTTAGATCGTGTCACGAATAGGGTACCAGAAGCACCATTAATTGTGTACATACTAAGACCGCAAAACAAAAGGTTAGATCTAATGGGTTTTCGGGCAGCCACACTCTTGGTGATAACTAGTACCAAGTAGTGCTTTTGTGTCTCAGTCGTGAATCGACAACTAGAAAAATGCCTATGGTTTGGATGCTTCCTATGTCGTGTCACATGTTAATGGCCTTGCAACCCATTAACAATCTCGATACATACAGAAATACTTGATTTATACAAATTACATACCATGTTTTCATACAAAGTATACAAACGTTCAATACAAAAACTGCATGAATTCACACCAACATTATGTTGACGATTTTTCCAAAAACTCACATGTATTTCAGGTAACTAAAGTGGGTGTACGCGCGGTCATACTCTTGCTCGTGGATGTTGTTTATGTTTGTCTTTGAATAATGTTGTAAACTTTTCAGACAACGTTTTATGATGTGATGTAAACTTCAATCTTAACCTATGTTTTCAGTACGTAATGTTATTGGTATTTGAAGTTATTTTTACGAGCATGTAGTATGTTTACCATTCGTATGCAATGAGAACCTTTCATGATCACACCTCGTGCTTCCGCCTTAGAAAGGGGTGGGACAAAACAACAGAACCTCATCAAGGCCCAAGTGACCCGATCGGACAGGAATCACCCAAGTCCAACCAGCTCACTGGTTCGTGACGGTGGTTCACGTTTAACCCGAGATCGGTTCTCTCGTTGATAAGAACCAAGTCTTGAACTAACACATCACCAAGAAGGAGTAGAGGGTTAGATCAAGCTCCGATTCTATTGGTTATGACAGCATTGAGTATAAAAGAGTTGAAAGAAAGTTAGAAATCATCTTTCAATCCTTTTTCTTTATGAATATGTTCAGATCTATGAAAGATCTTTGTTGTTTCTTGTGGAAATTGTTCAGATCTAAGTTGTTCTTGGTGGATTGAAGCCAAAACATGAAGTTCATAAAAACACCATGATGACATCATCCTAGAACACCTCAAATCTAGTGATTTCACGGTTAAAAGTTAAGATTCAAAAGATAGAAGGGTGTAGGAGTGCGTGTAGATCAAGAAAGTACAAGATGTAGGTTGAAAACTTACAAGACTCGCGAGAAATCTGAAGAAATAGCAGCTGGAACGAGTTGAGGGAGAGAGAGTTGTCAACATCAAGTGAGGTTGACATATTGGGGTATTTATAGGGTTTCCATAAATGGAAAGGGAGGAGAGTGGCTGGTCGATCGGGTGGCAGCCCGATCGGGTAGTAGCTCGATCGAGTGGCACCTCGATCGGGTGGCAACTCGGTCGGTTGGCCACTCGATTGGCAATCTTGTCTCCCTTTGACTTCAATGTTGAGCAAGGAGTGACAGATCGCAATTAGCAATCTTGTCTCCCTTTGACTTCAATGTTGACTTTGACTTTGACTTTCGAAACACAGGGTGTTACAGCCTTCCCCTGTTAAGGGAATTTCCTCCCGAAATTAGGCTTCAGCTGTAACAAACAACTATGGGTACTTTGCCTTCATGTCGCTTTCGAGTTCCCAAGTGAACTCTGCGCCTCGTTTGCCTTCCCAGCGAACTTTCACAATGGGAATGCGTGAGCGTCTGAGCTGCTTGGTTTGGTGGTCCATGATTTCAACAGGCTTCTCCACGAAGTGTAGTGTTTCGTTTACTTGGAGGTCCTCTAAAGGAACTTGTAAATCATGCTCAGCCAGGCACTTTTTGAGGTTTGAAACATGGAAAGTCGGGTGGACGTTGTTAAGTTCCTCTGGTAGTTCGAGTCTGTAAGCCACCTTTCCGATCCTTTCCAGAATCTTAAAGGGTCCAACATATCGAGGCGTGAGCTTTCCTTTCTTGCCGAATCTGACCACACCCTTCCAAGGTGATACCTTTAGGAGTACGTGGTCGCCAACGTCAAATTCAAGGGGCTTGCGTTGTCTATCGGTGTAACTTTTCTGACGACTCCGAGCCTTCAGTAGATTGTCTCGAATTTGGAGGATTTTGTTAGTTGTTTCTTGCAATAGCTCAGGACCGATCAATTACGAGTGCCCGATCTCGTGCCATACAATAGGCTACCGACATCTTCTTCCATATAGGGCCTCAAACGGTGCCATTTGAATGCTGGAATGATAACCATTATTGTACGAGAATTCGACCAAAGGTAAGTATGCGTCCCAATTACCACCGAAGTCTATGACACACGAACGGAGCATGTCTTCAAGGGTACGAATCATTCTTTCAGTTTGACCGTCGGTTTGGGGATGGAAAGTGGTACTTAGATTCAGCGTGGTACCGATAGCCGTTTGAAACGTTTCCCATAGGCGTGAGGTAAACCGAGCGTCACGGTCAGAGATGATGTCGCGAGGCGTCCCATGTCGACAAATGATCTCGTTGGTGTAGATCCAGGATAATTTTTCTACATTGTAGTCTTCTCGTATCGGCAGAAAATGAGCAGATTTAGTCAAACGGTCGACGACAACCCAGATGCTGTCGCGACCTGATGTCGTACGCGGAAGTTTCGTTATGAAGTCCATAGCTATGCTTTCCCACTTCCACACCTGGATCGCAGGTTGTTCAAGCAAGCCAGAGGGTCTTTGATGCTCGGCCTTGACTTTCAAGCAAGTCAGGCACTTCCCAACATAGAGAGCGATATCTCGCTTCATGCCCGGCCACCAGTACTTGTAGCGAAGGTCCTGGTACATCTTATCGGCACTGGGATGAATAGAATATCGAGACTTGTGGGCTTCGTCCATGAGGATCTGTCGTAAATCGGTCTGTTTGGGGATCCAGATTCGGTCCAGATAGTGGAATATCCCATTCGACTTATTCACTAGATGGGCTCCATCGTGATAGATTATTTCTTTCTTCAAGGTTCGCTCGGTAAAACAAACATGTTGGGCTTCGCGGATGAGAGTCTCGAGATGATGCCGGGCTGGGACATTACGAATGCTATGCAAATAGCTTCGTCTGCTGAGAGCGTCGGCAACGACATTTGCTTTGCCCGGGTGAAAACGAATTTTTCAGTCATAATCGTTGAGAAGTTCTACCCATCGGTGTTGACGCATATTAAGTTCTTTCTGGCTGAAGATGTATTGTAGGCTCCTATGGTCGGTGAAGACCGTACACTTTGTACCGTAAAGGTAGTGTTGCCAAATTTGCAACGCAAAAACAACTGTGCCTAGCTCGAGGTCATGGGTTGTATAGTTCTTCTCGAGGATCTTGAGCTGACGAGATGCGTAAGCGATAACCTTGTCCCGTTGCATGAGAACACAACCGAGACCAAGGTTTGAGGCATCGCAGTAGACAATGAAATCATCGTTTCCGTCGGGTAAAGCAAGAACGGGAGTATTGCAAAGCATGTGCTAGAGGGTTTGAAAGGCAGTCTCTTGTTCAGTTCCCCAAACAAATGGTCTGTCTTTACGCATGAGAGAAGTAAGCGACACAGCGATTTTAGAGAATCCTTTGATAAATCGTCGGTAATAGCCCGCTAGTCCGAGAAAAGAACGGACTTCAGACGGGTTCTTAGGTGTAACCCAACTTTTAACTGCTTCAATCTTCGTGGGATCAACATAAATACCTAGACTATTGACAATGTGACCAAGGAAATAAACCTCCTCTAGCCAAAATTCACACTTGGAGAACTTGGCGTAGAGTCGATTCCCCTGGAGTAGCTCGAGAACCAAATGTAGATGTTGCACATGTTCGGCTTTCGACTTGGAATAGATCAGGATATCATCGATGAACACGATGACGAAGCGGTCAAGAAATGGTTTACACACACGATTCATTAGATCCATTGTAACACCTCGTAAATTTATGTCCAATAATGTATTGACACGTGTCATGAGCTTTAAACGTGTAAAAGATTACTTTAGAGGGACTAAAGTTGACAAACTAAGAAAGTATGTGAATAAAAGGGTTCAAAATGTCAACAATGGATAAATATGCCTTCCAATAACCCTACACGATGTTTATACCCTTAAACGAATGAATCATGGATCATACAAAGCTAATTATGGAAGAAAGTGAGAGAATACAAACTACAGGGGTTAAATGTGTCAACATGTTTAAAGTATACCTCTGAGTGACCTTTTAGCAAACCTGAAGCTTTGTAACGATAAATTATACTCACTAGAATATGTGATAAAAATTTCACCAAGTTTCGTTAAAGTATGAGAAAGTTATGACAATATTCGTATACGAGGGGTTAAAAGCGTCAACGTTGAAATTTAAGGCTTTTCGGGTGATCACAAAGTTAACCAAGGACTTAACAATGTTTGGTTATGTCATAGAGCCCTTAAAAGTCATGTTAGAGGGTAAAAAATGCAAGAAATAAACTTAAAACCACGTTTAAAAGGACAAGGGGCTGAATTGCAATTAATGAAACTTGTTTGGCTGGTTCTGGGAAGCCACACGGGCCGCGTAAGGTGTCAGGGAATCCTTACGCGGGCCACCTCAGCATGCCAGCGACGGAAAAATACCTGCAGGTGCCAGTTCAGCCTGTTGCACCGCCTTTAGAGCTTTGATTTACATACCAGGGGCTGTGCAAATGGGATTTCATGCATAGGGTGGCACTTGTAAGCATCTGGGATCAATCATAGACCTATTTGGCATGATCTTGTGGAATTGAATTCACTATATAAGAAGAACTTGGTTGCAATAATTTGTCATTCACTTCAAAACTCTCACAACTCAACTTCTGGAGTTTGCTGGAGCTCAAGGACATTTCCTAGAAGTCATTAGTCGTGCATAGGACTATTGTAAGCTTCCATAACCCTTCTTAATTCAGTTTAGCTTAGTTAATTAGCTTAAAGTCAAACCGTCATAATTAGAGTTTGACTTTGTGATAAATCATAATTTGTCCAGTCAATTTTCAAATTGAAAGTACCTATGAGTTGGTAATTATGTGGGCAATCAACCCTTAAAAGGGCACCCTCTGATTCCCACTCTAACTAGGTCAATTGTCGGGTCAAAGTTAATCTTAAAAAGTCAATAGAAAGCTTATTTTCAAATTAATGCATAATTAGCAATGTAGGAGCCATGCAACATGTTTTATCATTAATATAACTTGGTAATTAATGTAAGAACATGTCTAAACATGTTCAACGCGATAATTTTCAGTTTAGGCTCGGTTCGGAACCGAAAGTCGCATAATTTGACTTTTGCTTTGACTTTTAGTTCTGACCCAATGTAGCATGTTTTAGAAATGCCTTAGAGCCTTATTAGGACCAGGTTTCATGTTAGTATAACCCTCTGTGATTATACAACTTGGTTCATTAGTTATCCGATTCATATGCATGTTTCCGTTAAGTGCTTAAATGTTGACTATTATGCCCATATGACCTTAAAACGTGATTTTTGAAAATGTAAAAGAGTGGAAACCTTCATTACTGATTTATAGACTTGTCCCTAAAAATTGACATCAGTTTGAGGTCTAGATTAGGACTTATGCTCATTAGCGTAATTAGAAAGCTTTTTATTAATTAAACGGAGTAATTAGCATATAGCCTATCTAAACCCAATTTTTAATACCAAACTTTTTATCTACTGATATAAAATAATATTTTAGGATTTTTGAATATTTTTATTTAATTTTAGGCTGAGCATAACATAGAGTTCTAAGCTTGATTCGGTAATTGCCGGTTTTGCCCTTTTGGCCTATAAAATGAGTTTTACAAATTATTTTGATACCAAACCTTTTTTTACTGATCTAATATGATAAATAAAATATTTTGAGCCTTCTGGAATAATAAAAATATCAGCTTTCCTTTAAAAACCCGGAAATAGCTCAAAACCGCCTTTTTACGCGTTTTAAACGCATAGTATGTACTAAAAGTATTTTAAATATATAAGATTTGATACATACTGATATTTTTAGTAAATTTTTATATTATAACAGTAAGCAAAAGTTTTAAACTTAGATTTCCAGTTTTGACCTTTTAGGCTTAAGTGAAATTACCAAAATGCCCCTACGGTGCGTAGTTTAGTTATAAATGGTAAATTTCACATATAAATAATACCCTACTGATATTACCTATTAATTTAAGTATGTTTACTGATTATATCAGACCCAAAACTCAGATTTATTTTAAATCTCTTTTATAACCTTTTAATTGACCAAAATACCCCTACGGGGCATAATTTGAGTTTAAATCAATTTCGGGCATAATAGGAGATATCTTACTGATGTCACAACATATTTAAGGCATATTAACTTTGGAAACCTGTATATGGCTCTTATGGTTACCCGTTACGCATCCTTCACGTTCGGTTCGGTTTATGTAACTAGTTTGCATAAATTAGCCGAAACTGGTCAGACCCTATCAATTTTGTCTCAAAATCCAGAATGTGTTTAGTTTATCCATATTACACAAGTCTCCAAACTTTTCGGGTCTAAAACGCATTCTATTCCGATCCTCGCTTAATCGTGCGTTTGAACCGTACCTTCTCTTAAAACTAACCGGTCTAAGTCTAGGCTTAATTAAAGACCCGTAGGAATCTAATAGGTTATTAAAAACTTTCGTTCCAGATTAGGAGCCCCAGTAAAAGCTACGTGCACTTGCTGTTTGTAAATTATACTTGCTCAGGTAAATACTTTTAACTTATTTTCCCTTTACGGGCTTGGGGTACGGTATATAAAATACCGCTTGGTCGGGCATTGAATTTTTAATTGTATGAAGATTAGTTTATTGAAATGTCCCGTTTAAATTGTTTTGTTTGCTTAAAGCCTTTGGGGGGTTAATGACCATGTCCCGGATATCCTTGGCATCATTTTACGAAATGGCCACGACCTAAGCACGGGGTGTAGGCGTACACCCGACAGTGCATATATAAATAATAAGGTATAACCGCCGGTTACGGGAATAACCCGCCGCGGGACTATACCATGTGGTGTGTCTATTAATCTTTAACCCGGTGTCAATCCGGGCTACTGAACGTATAACGAACATGTAGTTCTTTTACAAGTTTATATATAAATAATTATCCCAAGTTATAAAATGTTTTGTGCCTTGTGCATTTAAATCAATTTTCTTAAACCTTTTCAAAATGAGTCAGTTAATTGTATTTACCAGTGTAAACTGACGTATTTTCCCAAAAAAAGGTTAAGTGCGGGTACTACTCGAAATAGGCTGGCCTCTCCTTAGCATCAATAAGAGTCTCGCAAGCTTGGATGCATTTTATGTCTGATGAACTATGTTTCCTTTTTTATTTGATCCGCCTGTGGATTCTTACAGTCCGTTTGTAATACTTTGATATTACTTTATATTCGGTTTGTAATATGATTCATCTTTTGCTTCCGCTGTGCATTTAAAATTGTGTTGTTTGACTATGATGATATCAACTACGTCACGATACTCCCCACCAGGCCCACCGGTAATACGTGGAAATATCGGGGTGTGACAGGTTGGTATCAGAGCCAACACTGAGTGAATTAAACACTAGCCTTTTGTGTGTAATCTCAGTTACGCAGTTGCACATTCCTAAACTTTCGAGTCTAGACAAAGAACTTAGGACAAATCCCGATTTGTTTCATTTGGTCTTTTATATATATTTCCTTGTTGTTATTTTTGTTTATGTTGACAGGTTAAATCATGCCACCAAGATTCAACAGGGGAAGAGGAAAGGCACCAATCACAGGCCACGACCATGAGGCCGGGCCCTCACACAGACGAACCCCACCAGCCTCAATGAGTACGAGTCCTCAGGAGCATTGGAGGACGTATATAGAGCCAGCGAGGCGATCCGTCTCGCTAAGTTCGTCACCATCCTATCACCATTCCTATGGGCCTCATTCTGAAAATGAGCCCCATAACTCGCAGCCATCTTTTATCCCCCTCCAGAGATCCAGCCCTCACTATTCATTCGATGACCCGACACCTGTCTTCCAAAGCCGGTTCAACTCGGCAAACTACATTGAAGAACCAGTGGGTTTTAACCCACTAGGACCTGAAGACCACTTCTCGGGTGACCATGCGATGGACATGGACGAAGACACCGATCCTGCAGAACCACCATCCGGAACCCCTAACCACCCCATCGAAATTTTGGATAGGTCACCTTTTGTTGGATCTCCTTATAATGGTCGCGACAGCTATGAGGAGAGGTTCAGACAGATCGACTGGGTGTTTACTCCCAGTTACCACAACTCACCACAGTCGCAGCAGCCATAGCAGGATCCCTCCGAGGATTCCCGTTTCGTAGCGGTCACTCCGCCACTACCACCAGCTCAGCAACAGCCTCCGGAGCCACCGAGGCGAAGAAGATCGAACGCACGGATGTCCGTGCGAGGAGGAGTGCGTATCAGCACCCCCAACCTTCAAGTGGCAGCCGCTACCCGCCACTCCATGAAGACCCGCAGATGGGTGGACCTTCAAACCCCGTCTCGGAAGTAAACTCTGCGCCAGACGCGCCACCACCGTTGGGCTTTGGCGACCCAATTTCTACATACGCCGGTTCAGCGGCGTATAATCCCTTTGAGCAGCCGGTCCACACCAACTACAACTATGCCGAGGCCGACCCTTACCTGGTAGCAGTGGCAAACTACAATGCCCATCATCCGGAAGGATCCTTTGGGGTCCCATATCAAGCCGGATACCCACACTATGGGTGCCCACCTTATGGGTATCATCAACCACCACCTCCTCAACCTCCGCTATATCAGCAACCCCCGCAGCCGCCAGTGATGTCGCCACAGCAGCATCAGGAGATTCTTCAAAGGATTAGTGAGGTGTGGCAGGAAGTGCGGGAAGACCGTAGGCAAAACCGAGGAATGTTCAAGAGTCTGGCAAACTTAATTAAAGGGAAAAGCAAGAAGGATCATTAAATCCTTTATTTGTTTGTTTGTTCTTAGTGTTGAAATCATGTCCCTGCGTGGACATTTGTTTCTGTATTCTGCCCCTGCGTGGGCATGTCTTTTTGTATTCTGCCCCTGTGTGGGCATGTTTTTCTGTTTAACCCCTGCGTGGGTATGTTATTTCTGTTTAAGCCCCTGCGCGGGCATGTTATTCTTGTAGAAGTCCCGTTTAGGGCAAATCTGTACTTGATTAATTTTTGAAGTGGAATGGTTTAATTTAAATTTTCATTTTGTTAAAATATATGCATAAATATAATATGTGAAATAAATGAAAATATAACATTCCTTTCTAAGATCTATCATTATTATAAAATGACAAAATCAAAAAAAGGACAAGACCTAGCCATGTGTCATCTTAAGACAGGGCCAAAATGGTAGTTCCATAATTAGATTCAGAATCTTATTAACACCTCAACTTAGGATTGTTCTGCATTAAATATTAAAGGTAAAACCTAGTCTATATGTCGTTGCAGACATGACCAAGATGGTAAAACCTATTCAAAAGGTTCCAATCCTTGTTAACATCTGAAAACATGTTAACACTCTTGACGAAAGTGATTCGATAAAATCGCCTAAGTCATCCTTATATCTGATTCTCCCAAATACTTTTAATTAATTAAAACACCCATTAGGGATATAACGCCTACGGGCTATATTCATTGTCATATAAGACAAAAGACAGTTGTGGTCTTCGACCCCCTGTTAAGAAGAGGTAATGAATTATAATTAAAACCTCAATACCTTGATCCTATAAGATCATGATTTAAAATTTAAAACTGTCCATGTGACTAGGCCTTTTTGCCATTAATATACTTTAATTATAACTAAGGATTTATATAATGAAAATCCTGAATAATTGTATGCTTAATTAATCAAAATGGTTTCTTAAATACCATGATTAATAAATCATCTAGAATGATAAAACTGTTATAGACCTCTGAATGAATTAAAATCATTATTTCATGTAGCAATCAAGCTACATGGCCGGGTCAGACGAAGCCAATAGTCACCCCAGAGAGAATCATGACACCTCCAGGGTCAACGTAGTAGGAGCAGAATTACAAGCATTAATAGATAATGTTGTTATGCGAGCTCTGGATAGACAGTTCAAAGAATCCAGTGATACCCAGGTCAGGACTCAGTCAGCACCACACTCTAAACCACCCTCAAGAACTCATACTGCTCACAAGAGTGATTCTCATCACTCATCGAACCAGAGGAGTGTTCCATCTAAGAAAATTGTGCTGAACTAAGAACCACGTGCTAAAGGTTGCACCTATAAGTACTTTGTTTCCTGCAAACCCAGGGATTTTACTAGGGAGAAAGGAGCAGTTGACTGCATGTCATGGTTAGATGAGATGGACACTGTAGTAGATATCAGTGGTTGTGCTGATAAGGATGTGGTAAAGTTTGTATCTCAGTCATTCAAAGGCGAGGCACTAGCGTGGTGGAGGTCTTTGATTCAGGCCACTGGGAAGATCCCATTGTACAATCTGTCTTGGAATCAGTTTGTGACGCTGATTAAGGAAAACTACTGCCCTCAGCATGAGGTTGAAAAGATTGAAGCCGATTTCTTGTCATTGGTTATGAAGAACCTAGATTGTCAAGCCTACCTTACAAGCTTCAATACTATGTCAAGATTGGTACCGTATCTGGTAACTCCGGAACCCAAGAGGATAGCTCGTTTCATTGGGGGTTTGGCCCCAGAAATCAAGGCCAGTGTGAAGGCCTCTAGACCAGCTACTTTTAGGTCTGCAGCTGATATATCATTGTCACTTACTTTGGATGCGGTCAGGCAGAGATCGCTGAGAAACACAGACGCTGAGAAGAGAAAGCGTGAGGATGACAACTCATGACGTTCAGACAAGAAGCGTAAGGGAAACAATGACCACAAGAAGAGTTCTGGAACTAAGAAGGATGGTCATCAGTCGGGTGATAAGCCCAAGTGTAAGGTCTGTAAGAAGCACCATTTCGGGAAGTGCAGATATGAATCGAAATCCCAGTCACAGCCAAGAGTTTGTGGGATTTGTAAATCCTCTGAGCACAAGACCTTAGACTGTAAGAAAATCAAGGATGCTACGTGTTATAACTGCAATGAAAAAGGGCATATCAAGTCCAACTGCCCAAAGTTTGCTAAGAAGGCTGAGGATCGGAAAAAGACCAATGCTAGGGTCTTCCAGATGAACGCACAGGAGGCGATCCAGAATGATAATGCCATAAGAGGTACCTTCCTTATTAATGATGTTTATGCAAGGGGGTTATTTGATTCTGGAGCAGATAAGTCATTTGTTGATGACAAGTTTTGTAAGTTGTTAAACCTACCTATTAGAACCCTAAGCATAAAATATGAGGTTGAATTAGCTGATGGGACCATAGAAACCGCATCAACCGTGTTAGATGGATGTTTCATATCCATTAGGAGCCACCCTTTTCCTTTGTCCTTACTTCCTTTGAAGTTAGCCGGTTTCGACATAGTAATAGGTGTAACAACTCTCATCAAAAAGTCTTAATTATTATTTTAATTAACCAATAGGAAACCCTAATTAAGACACCCAAGTAATTCTGCGCAAACCCTAAAATTTTCAGAATCATCAGAATCAGGATCAGGGCCCCTAAAACTCAGGGGGGGCATTTCCTACTTGACGATTATCCTCTTAATTCGTTATCAGAATAAAAAATTCAAGAATCGTCGACTCAGCAGGCCTAGTCCCACACGTGGCTACTCTATAAAAAAAATAGGTAACCCTTACGGACCGTAAGGGTTATTTGTTACGGTCCGTAAGGGAGGGCAAAAATCGTGTATAAATAGAAGAGGTTGGCACTTGAAATTCTACGTATGTTCGACGAAGAAATTCGTTCTAGGCACTGAAATATGCTCTGTTTATCACAATTAACACACACAGATCACTAATTGATGCCGCAATCAGGGTAATAACTCGATCGCTATTACGATTCAACGTCCGATCGATTATAACTATCCAACGAATGTTTAAGTGCCGCTCAAATTGAGTTTATACTTTGTTATTCATCGTGATTTCGACTTGAATGTTTGAGTGCTGTTCGAACTCGGACTATACTCTGTCATTCGTTGTGAATCCGCTGAATTGTTAAGTATTGCACTTGTAAATCGTTGTGAGGGTTTAATCTCGTGAATTGTCGTAACTGCTGTATTAGTTACTAACCTATTTGTGTGTGCATTATTATTTAAATTAGGTTAATCAAGGCTAATCAGTAGGCTTATACTCTGCTCGTTAAATCTACAATGTGAGTCATTCTCTTTTTATCAACTATTTTACAATACCTCAAATTATTTTCAAGGTTATAATTACAGGGACTAAGTCGTGGATATCTTGAATTACTGGTTAGTGGGGTATTGTGCACATTACTAATTTTCTCCCAGTTAGGTTCATTGACCTACTCGGGATAATCACCGTTAGGTTCATTGACCTACAGGGATAATCATCACTATTTGGATTCATTGATCTAATAGTGGTATGACCATCGTCACCATTGTGACTTGTCACCATTGTGACAGAGCGCCAGATAAAAATAAGATAGAAGCCATTGTAATCGCTCTTATGCTGTAATTAATAACTATGCATCATTATGCAAAATAGAATGATTCACTCAGTATTTCCCGCTGACAAAACATTTTTCAAACATGTTTCAGGTGATCTGTTATGATCTAGGAAAAGTGCCATAAAGCACTACAAGCTCAAGGAAGTGGCTCAGTATAAAATAAAGAAACATGTTTTAAGAAATAAAGATTTCCCAGTGAAATCACTTTATTGTAAATTATGGGATTTATCCCTATATTATATATAAATGAGCAGTTTTAATATTAATCGATCCTGTTTAAAAAGACTTCCGCTGTCACCTAATTAGATACCATGGGATTTCCTGCCTCGCGGCTCTGGACCGGGTCAAACCGGGTCCGAGGGCCGTGACAGGAAAAGGTGGTATCAGAGCCACTGATTTAAGCTTACTATTGATTTTAGCCTATTAAAGTAATTGAGAGATACTTAGGAAATTTAATTGCCATTTTATGATTATGTGTTTTATTATCTAACTAACTGTGTACATTATGGACAGATCTCTATATGCTAGCCACTGTAGCAATAAATACAAATCTTTAATTTAATATGACTCAAAGTTTTAGCATCTTTATTATCTACAGTCTATAAACCGTATTCAGTAAATAAATAAATTCATAAATAAAACCTAGTATGTTTTCATATTCGATTGTTTCATAGTTACCCAATACGAAATAATATTTAAAGGTTTTCTATGAAATTTGATATAAATTTTTACTTAGTAATTGTGTATTTTGCATAACAGCATGAGTGACTTGTATGACGCCCTTCAGAATTTAAATCTCTATCCAGTAAGAATAGAAGTTTCCAGAGATTTCAATAGGTATATACCAGACTTAGAAGAGCCTATAGAATTCAACGCTTTACCTCTCGAGAAACCCAAGCCTAAGAAAATGGAAATTGGGGAAAGCTTTAGGCAAATTGAGGGGTTACCATCTCAAGAAGAACTAGATTTTATAATGGCAAACGATGATACTATTGAGCCTATTAATGAAAATGATTTTATTCATTCTCTTGAAACACCACTACCAATAAACTTAGAACCAGCTATTCCAAACCCTTCAATCCACTCGCAAATAGACGAATGGAGGAATAATGAAATACTGTTACAAAACCATCCCTATAAGTTTTTTCCTAAGTTCAATTCAGAACCTTTACCAAAGAGTAATGAGAATATGGTTGAACTCCGCCACTTTGGCGAAGAACTAATGGATACTGGGAATAGGATCCAAGAGATTTTGGGACAGATCTCCTGGAAATACGATGAGAAGGAACGCCGTTATTAGAATATCATCTAACAAAGGATAGGGGATTATGAAACTGTGGTTGTGTAATAGTAATAATAAAAATCAGTATGTAAAATAAATAATAAAACGGATGTATATAGAAGCATGATATATAAAACAAATGAAATTTTTAGAAAATTTCAGTTTTGTTTGTATATTCGTTTATGTAAGTATGTGCAATTAAATTGTGACATAGGATTATTTCCTTTATACTAATTATTTATCTATAAATTAGATATCAGAAGGAAAATGCTAATAATGAACCAGTTAATGAGGTTAATCAATCTGAGCAACAACCGGGGAATCAATTTATGACTAGGCAGGATACAGAAAATATCGTTGCTCAAGGGATAGCCAACGCTATTCCAAAAATAGTTGCTCAAGAGATAGCCAATGCTATTCCAGCAATCGTTGCTGCTGTTAAAAATCCAATCGAACCGCAACAAATCGTTCCTAGTAAACGTATTTCTGAAGATAACTTCAGTAAAAGCGTAAACGGAGGCAATAATCATGTTAATCATGATAATGAACCACGGCAAGCTCCGCTCCCTAAGAAAAGGAAAACTGCAACGCCTGGTTGCACTTACAAAGAATTTCTTGCTTGTAAACCCACTGAGTTTGCAGGCAATGAAGGAGCGACTGCGGCACTGCGTTGGTTAGAGAAAATCGAGGCAGTAATTGCCATAAGTAAATGTGCTCAGGATGATCAGGTCATGTATGCGTCAAATCTTTTCAAAGAAGTAGCGCTAGAATGGTGGAATACGGTGTTACAAGTAAAAGGAAGAAGGATGACATATGCTATAAACTGGGAAGAATTTAAGAGCTTTGTAGAAAGAAAATTCTGTCCCGAGTATGAAAAGGAACAAATGACAAATAAGTTTCTAACCCATCGGATGGTAGATGTAGATTGTCGAGGGTATACTTCGACATTCTTCGAATATGCTCGAGTGGTACCAACCCTGGCTTCGCCAGAGCCGGTACTTATTTCTCGTTATATTTGGGGATTGATTTCCGAAATCCGTAATATCGTCAAGGCTGCGAAACCTCGCACAATTGATGATGCGGTGGAATTAGCTAATACTCTGACTGACGAACTAGTACGGACAAGAGAAGAAAATAGAAGGAAGGAAGTAGCCCAAAAGATTTCCCAAGAATTCCGTTCGGATAACCATAACAATTTCAAGAAAGGAGGGAATGGGCAATCTTCTACTAGCCCATTTTGCAATTTTTGCAAAAGGAAGCATTTTGGAAGATGCAAAGAATATTGCAATTTTTGCAAAATTCCGGGGCATCAAGAAGAAGACTGCAGGAGGAAGAAATTTTCAGTCTGCTACAACTGTGGAGAAGCTGGACAGGCCAGATTGTCCAAAACTAAACAAACCATCTGACAGTAAAGCCAAACCGGCAGAAGGAGCAAAAAGGAATGCGAGAGCCTTCCAGCTGACTACTCAAGAAGCTGAGATGATTCCAGATGTGATAGCCGGTACGTTCTTAGTCCACAAAAGTATTATTTGACTCTGGTGCAAACCAAAGTTTTATAAATACTTCATTTTGCCAAACTTTTAACTTACCGTTAACCAGCTTTAGGAAAATTTCTACACTAGAAACGGCAGATGGGAATTCAGTTAAAATAAATAAGGTTCTGCAAAACGTAGAAATAGAACTTTTTAAGTCATAAATTTTCTGCAACCCTATTATCTATGAAATTAGTTGAAATCAAGGTTGTGCTAAGAATGGATTGATTAGTAAAACAATTATGCTCGAATTATCTATGATAAGAATTCCATAGAAATTTGTGCACCACTGGAGAAGTAATAATGATTACAGGAAATAAGCTATGTAAAACCCTAAAGTTCATATCAGTAATGAAAGTTGCTAATTATGAACGAAAGCAAGGAATAGTATACATGATTCCAGTAATCATCAATACTAAAGATAAAGAATTTAAGGAAATTTCTGTAGTTTCAGAATACCCAGATGTATTTCCAGAAGATTTACCTGGATTACCACCAGATAAGGAGATAAAATTTAGGATTCATCTAATTCCAGGAATTTTACTGATAAGCCAAAGAACCTTATCAGTTAGCACCTACAGAAATATAAAAAACTGAAAAAGCAATTAGATGAATTATTAAGTAAAGGTTTCGTACAACCTAATTTATCCCCGTGTGGGGGACACTAGTGTTGTTTATTAAGAAAAGATGGTTCGATGAGAATGTGTATTGATTATAGGAAATTGAATAAAGTTACAATTAAGAATCGATACCCATTACTTAGAATTGATGATCTATTCGATCAAATCCAGGGAGATAGATATTTTTCTAAGATTGACTTACGTTTCGGATATCATCAATTGAAAGTACAAGAGGAAGACATACCTAAAACTGCTTTCAGAACTAGGTATGGTCATTATGAGTTTACAGTCATGCCCTTCGGATTAACGAATGCACCTACAGCATTCATGGACATGATGAATAGGATCTGTAAACCATATTTGGATAAATTTGTAATTGTCTTCAAAGATGATATACTTATTTATTAAAAAAGTCAAGACGAACATTGTCAGCATTTGCATGCACTCTTAACTTTGTTAAGAAAAGAAAAGCTTTACGCCAAATTCTCGAAGTGTGAATTTTGACTGCCAGAAGTGCAATTTCTAGGTTATATGGTGAATCATGAAGGTATTCACGTAGATCCTGCTAGGATAGCAGCAATTATCAAATGGAAGATTCCGCAATCAGCAATGGAAATTAGGAATTTTGTAGGTTTAGCCGGATACTATAGACGGTTTATTAAGGATTTTTCTAAAATAGCTATACCATTAACTAAGTTAACCTGTAAAACAATTAAGTTTGATTAGAGATCTAAACAAGAAGAAGCCTTTAGGATCTTAAAGCATAAATTAACAAAATCCTAGCCTTACCAGAAGGAACAGAAGATTTTAAAGTATATGGTGACGGTTCAAAATTAGGAGTTGAATGTGTGCGTATGCAACGCAAGAAGGTAATTGCGTATGCTTCAAGACAGTTGAAAAAGAACAAAGAAACTATACCACTCATGATTTAGAATTAGGAGCCATAAATTTTGCCCTTAAAATTTAAGACATATATTTGGGCAAAAAGAATTAAACATGAGACAAAGGAGATGGATGAAAATCTTAAGTGATTACGACTGTGATATTCAGTATCACAAAAGAAAGGCTGAAGACAGCTATAGATCGCCAGAAGAGTTATACAGATAATAGATAAAAACCGCTGGAGTTCGAGTTGGAGACAAAAAGTTATTGAAAGTATCTCCTTGGAAAGGAGTAGTTCAATTCGGTAAGAAAGAAAAGCTAAGTCCAAGATATGTAGGACTATTTCCTATGATCCAACATATAGGACTAGTTGCTTATCGGTTACAACTACTAGAAGAATTAGCTGGAGTACATGATGTATTTCATGTATCCAACCTCAAGAAATGTCTATTAGACGAATCTTTAGTAGTACCTCTCCAAGATATAGAGGTAAACGAAAAAAAATTAAAATTTGTTGAGAAACCTCTTCAGATAGAAGACAGAAAAGTGAAGTTTCTCAAGCACAAACGACTAGTGCTAGTTAAAGTTAAGTGGGATTCGAAACGAGGACCCGATTACACTTGGGAACTGGAATCCGAAATGAAGCAAAAATATACTCAATTATTCCAGTAAATCTCGAGGACGAGATTTTTATTAAGGTGGGGAGAATGTAACAACTCTCATCAAAAAGTCTTAATTATTATTTTAATTGACCAATAGGAAACCCTAATTAAGACACCCAAGTAATTCTGCGCAAACCCTAAAATTTTCAGAATCATCAGAATCAGGATCAGGGCCCCTAAAACTCAGGGGGGGCATTTCCTACTTGACGATTATCCTCTTAATTCGTTATCAGAATAAAAAATTCAAGAATCGTCGACTCAGCAGGCCTAGTCCCACATGTGGCTACTCTATAAAAAAATAGGTAACCCTTACGGACCGTAAGGGTTATTTGTTACGGTCCGTAAGGGAGGGCAAAAATCGTGTATAAATAGCAGAGGTTGGCACTTGAAATTCTGCGTATGTTCGACGAAGAAATTCGTTCTAGGCACTGAAATATGCTCTGTTTATCACAATTAACACACACAGATCACTAATTGATGCAGCAATCAGGGTAATAACTCGATCGCTATTACGATTCAATGTCCGATCGATTATAACTATCCAACGAATGTTTAAGTGCCGCTCAAATTGAGTTTATACTTTGTTATTCATCGTGATTTCGACTTGAATGTTTGAGTGCTGTTCGAACTCGGACTATACTCTGTCATTCGTTGTGAATCCGCTGAATTGTTAAGTATTGCACTTGTAAATCGTTGTGAGGGTTTAATCTCGTGAATTGTCGTAACTGCTGTATTAGTTACTAACCTGTTTGTGTGTGCATTATTATTTAAATTAGGTTAATCATGGCTAATCAGTAGCCTTATACTCTGCTCGTTAAATCTACAATGTGAGTCATTCTCTTTTTATCAACTATTTTACAATACCTCAAATTATTTTCAAGGTTATAATTACAGGGACTAAGTCGTGGATATCTTGAATTACTGGTTAGTGGGGTATTGTGCACATTACTAATTTTCTCCCAGTTAGGTTCATTGACCTACTCGGGATAATCACTGTTAGGTTCATTGACCTACAGGCATAATCAACACTATTTGGATTCATTGATCTAATAGTGGTATGACCATCGTCACCATTGTGACTTGTCACCATTGTGACAGAGCGCCAGATAAAAATAAGATAGAAGCCATTGTAATCGCTCTTATGCTGTAATTATTAACTATGCATCATTATGCAAAATAGAATGATTCACTCAGTATTTCCCGCTGACAAAACCTTTTTCAAACATGTTCCAGGTGATCTGTTATGATCTAGGAAAAGTGCCATAAAGCACTACAAGCTCAAGGAAGTGGCTCAGTATAAAATAAAGAAACATGTTTTAAGAAATAAAGATTTCCCAGTGAAATCACTTTATTGTAAATTATGGGATTTATCCCTATATTATATATAAATGAGCAGTTTTAATATTAATCGATCCTGTTTAAAAAGACTTCCGTTGTCACCAAATTAGATACCACGGGATTTCCTGCCTCGCGGCTCTGGACCGGGTCAAACCGGGGCCGAGGGCCGTGACAATAGGCATGGATTGGCTATCCCATAACCAAGCTCAGATTATGTGTGACAAGAAGCAAGTAGTGATCAAGACTCCGTATGGTGAGCCACTTACCATACAAGGAGATACTCAATATGGACTACCTAAGCAAGTATCTATGCTTAAAGCTTCTAGATGTATGAAGAAAGGATGTGTCATTTACATGGCACAAGTGACTATTGATGAGCCGAAGCCTAAGATTGAAAATATCCCCGTCATTTCTGAATATCCCAAAGTATTCTCTGAAGAACTACCTGGTTTACCACTAGATAGGCAAGTAGAATTCAGAATTGACATTATTCCAGGAGCAGCACCTATTGCAAGGGCACCCTATAGGTTAGCACCAACAGAGATGAAAGAGTTGAAGACTCAACTAGATGATTTGTTGATAAAGGGTTTCATTCGCCCTAGTTCATCTCCTTGGGGAGCACCAATCCTGTTTGTGAAGAAGAAGGATGGATCGATGCGTCTATGCACCGTTTATCGCGAGCTTAACAAGGTTACCATCAAGAATAGATATCCATTGCCTAGGATCGACGATCTGTTCGATCAGCTTCAAGGGGCGAGTTATTTCTCCAAAATCGACTTGAGGTCAGGCTACCATCAGTTGAAGGTTAGAGATGAAGATGTGCACAAAACTGCATTTAGGACTCGCTATGGTCATTACGAGTTCCTGGTGATGCCTTTTGGGCTCACTAATGCACCAGTAGCGTTCATGGATCTCATGAACCGTGTCTGCAAGCCATACTTGGACAAATTTGTCATCGTCTTCATTGATGACATTCTGATTTATTCAAAGAATCAAGTTGACCACGAGAAGCACCTACGATGTATTCTGGAACTACTTCAGCAGGAGAAGCTTTACGCCAAGTTTTCAAAGTGTGAATTCTGGCTTCGTGAAGTCCAATTTCTTGGACAGGTGGTTAGTGAGCATGGTATCCAGGTAGATCCCGCTAAAGTTGAAGCTGTCATGAATTGGCAAGAGCCAAATATGCCCACAGAGATTCGTAGCTTTTTGGGATTGGCAGGATATTACATACGTTTTATTGAGAATTTCTCAAGAATTGCAGCACCCCTAACTTCGTTGACTAGAAAGAATATTAAGTATTATTGGGGTCCTAAGCAGCAAGAATCTTTTGACATTCTTAAGCAGAAGTTGAGCAATGCACCTGTGTTAACTTTGCCTGAAGGAATCGAAGAATTTGTAGTTTATTGTGATGCATCGCACATAGGTATGGGATGTGTGCTTATGCAGAAAGGCAAGGTTATTGCCTATGCTTCTCGATAATTAAAGGTGCGCGAGAAGAATTACACCACCCATGATTTGGAGTTGGGTGCCGTTGTATTTGCACTGAAACTTTGGAGGCACTACTTGTATGGTACTAAGTGTGTAATCTACTCTGATCACAAAAGTCTTCAACATTTGTTCAATCAGAAGGACTTGAACATGAGGCAGCGACGTTGGATGGAAACTTTGAATGATTATGACTGTGAGATAAGATACCATCCTGGTAAGGCGAATGTAGTCGTCGATGCCTTAAGTAGAAAGGAAAGAGTTAAGCCTATAAGAATCAATGTCAAGAGCATTGAATTAAAGAACAGATTGAATGAAAGGTTGTTAGCTGCACAGAAGGAAGTCGTATTGGAAGCTAACTATCCTAATGAGAAGCTAGGAGTAATTGAAGAGCAATTATCTCAGGGCAAGGACGGAATCCTGCGATTAAATGGACGAATATGGGTTCCAATTTATGGAGGACTTCGGGATGTTATCCTCCAGGAAGCCCACAGTTCTAAGTACTCCGTTCATCCTAGAGCTGACAAGATGTACCAGGATCTGAAGGTAAATTATTGGTGGATAGGCTTGAAGAAGTCTATAGCTACCTATGTAGCCAAATGTTTGACGTGCGCGCAAGTTAAAGCTGAACACCAAAAGTCGTCAGGTTTGCTACAACAACCTGAACTTCCCACCTGGAAGTGGGAAATGGTGACAATGGATTTTATCACCAAGTTACCAAAGACAAAGAAAGGAAATGATACAATTTGGGTGATAGTGGATAGATTGACTAAATCAGCTCACTTCCTACCTATTAAGGAAACACATAGCTCAGATAAGTTAGCTCAGCTGTACGTGGACGAGATTGTATCTCTCCACAGAGTACCAATGTCTATCATTTCTGATAGGGATACAAGGTATACGTCGCACTTCTGGAAGAGCTTTCAGCAATCCCTGGGCACTCGATTGAACTTCAGCACGGCATATCATCCGCAAACGGATGGTCAAAGTGAGCGAACGATTCAAACACTGGAGGATATGTTAAGGGCTTGTGTTATTAACCTAGGTGGAATTTGGGATGAACATCTTCCACTAATTGAATTTTCGTACAATAATAGCTATCACTCAAGTATCTAAGCTGCACCATTTGAAGCCTTGTATGGAAGGAAGTGCAGAACGCCCGTTTGTTGGGCAGAAGTTGGAGATGTCCAACTGACAGGACCTGATATAGTCCTGGAGACGACCGATAAGATTGTACAGATAAGAGATCGTCTCAAAGCTGCCAGAGATAGGCAGAAGAGCTACGCAGATAAAAGGCGTAAACCTCTGAAGTTTGAGGTTGGTGACAAAGTGTTACTGAAAGTATCACCTTGGAAAGGAGTGATGCGATTTGGAAAGAAGGGTAAGCTAAGCCCAAGGTATATAGGACCATTCGAGATCATCGAATGTGTAGGAACAGTGGCTTATAAGTTAAACTTACCTGAAGAGCTCAGTGGTATTCACAATGTATTCCACATCTACAATCTAAAGAAATGTCTAGCTGATGAGTCGCTAGTCATGCCACATACGGATGCGCACATAGATGAGAGCTTGAAATTTGTGGAAAAACCTTTTTTGATCGAGGATCGACAGGTAAAGAAGCTTCGAATGAAGCATGTGCCAATTGTAAAGGTCAAATGGGATGCCCGTAAAGGTCCCGAATATACATGGTAGGTAGAATCCACAATGAAAGAAAAGTACCCTCATTTGTTTCAGTAAATCTCGAGGTCGAGATTTCTTTTAAGGGGGTGAGGATGTAACACCTCGTAAATTTATGTCCAATAATGTATTGACACGTGTCATGAGCTTTAAACGTGTAAAAGATTACTTTAGATGGACTAAAGTTGACAAACTAAGAAAGTATGTGAATAAAAGGGTTCAAAGTGTCAACAATGGATAAATATGCCTTTCAATAACCCTACACGATGTTTATACCCTTAAACGAATGAATCATGGATCATACAAAGCTAATTGTGGAAGAAAGTGAGAGGTTACAAACTACAGGGGTTAAATGTGTCAACATGTTTAAAGTATACCTCTGAGTGACCTTTTAGCAAACCCGAAGTTTTGTAACGATAAATTATACTCACTAGAATATGTGATAAAAATTTCACCAAGTTTCGTTAAAGTATGAGAAAGTTATGACAATATTCGTATACGAGGGGTTAAAAGCGTCAACGTTGAAATTTAAGGCTTTTCGGGTTGAGCACAAAGTTATCCAAGGACTTAACAATGTTTGGTTATGTCATGGAGCCCTTAAAAGTCAAGTTAGAGGGTCAAAAATGCAAGAAACAAACTTAAAATCACGTTTAAAAGGACCAGGGGCTGAATTGCAATTAATGAAACTTGTTTGGCTAGTTCTAGGAAGCCACACGGGCCGCGTAAGGTGTCAGGGAATCCTTACGCGGGCCGCCTCAGCATGCCAGCGACATAAAAATACCTACAGGTGCCAGTTCAGCCTGTTGCACCGCCTTTAGAGCTTTGTATTACATACCAGGGGCTGTGCAAATGGGATTTCATGCATAGGGTGGCACTTGTAAGCATCTGGGATCAATCATAGACCTATTTGGCATGATCTTGTGGAATTGAATTCACTATATAAGAAGAACTTGGTTGCAACAATTTGTCATTCACTTCAAAACTCTCACAACTCAACTTCTGGAGTTTGCTGGAGCTCAAGGACATTTCCTAGAAGTCATTAGTCGTGCATAGGACTATTGTAAGCTTCTATAACCCTTCTTAATTCAGTTTAGCTTAGTTAATTAGCTTAAAGTCAAAACGTCGTAATTAGAGTTTGACTTTGTGATAAATCATAATTTGTCCAGTCAATTTTCAAATTGAAAGTACCTATGAGTTGGTAATTATGTGGGCAATAAACCCTTAAAAGGGCACCCTCTGATTCCCACTCTAACTAGGTCAATTTTCGGGTCAAAGTTAATCTTAAAAAGTCAACAGAAAGCTTATTTTCAAATTAATGCATAATTAGCAATGTAGGAGCCATGCAACCTATTTTATCATTAATATAACTTGGTAATTAATGTAAGAACATGTCTAAACATGTTCAACCCGACAATTTTCAGTTTAGGCTCGGTTCGGAACCGAAAGTCGCATAATTTGACTTTTGCTTTCACTTTCAGTTCTGACCCAATGTAGCATGTTTTAGAAATGCCTTAGAGCCTTATTAGGACCAGGTTTCATGTTAGTATAACCCTCTGTGATTATACAACTTGGTTCATAATTTATCTGATTCATATGCATGTTTCCGTTAAGTGCTTAAATGTTGACTATTATGCCCATATGACCTTAAAATATGATTTTTGAAAATGTAAAAGAGTGGAAACCTTCATTACTGATTTATAGACTTGTCCCTAAAATTTGACATCAGTTTGAGGTCTAGATTAGGAGTTATCCTCATTAGCGTAATTAGAAAGCTTTTTATTAATTAAACGGCGTAATTAGCATATAGCCTATCTAAACCCAATTTTTAATACCAAATTTTTTATCTACTGATATAAAATAATATTTTGAGATTTTTGAAGATTTTTATTTAATTTTAGGCTGAGCATAACATAGAGTTCTAAGCTTGATTCGGTAATTGCCGGTTTTGCCCTTTTGGCCTATAAAATGAGTTTTACAAATTATTTTGATACCAAACCTTTTTCTACTGATCTAATATGATAAATAAAATATTTTGAGCCTTCTGGAATAATAAAAATATCAGCTTTCCTTTAAAAACCCGAAAATAGCTCAAAACCGCCTTTTTATGCGTTTTAAACGCATAGTATGTACTAAAACTATTTTAAATATATAAGATTTGATACCTACTGATATTTTTAGTAAATTTTTATATTCTAACAGTAAGCAAAAGTTTTAAACTCAGATTTCTAGTTTTGACCTTTTAGGCTTAACTGAAATTACCAAAATGCCCATACGGTGCGTAGTTTAGTTATAAATGGTAAATTTCACATATAAGTAATACCCTACAGATATTACCTATTAATTTAAGTATGTTTACTGATTATATCAGACCTGAAACTCAGATTTATTTTAAATCTCTTTTATAACCTTTTAATTGACCAAAATACCCCTACGGGGCATAATTTGAGTTTAAATCCATTTCGGGCATAATAGGTGATATCTTACTGATGTCGCAACATATTTAAGGCATATTAACTTAGGAAAACTGTATATGGCTCTTATGGTTACCCGTTACGCATCCTTCGCGTTCGGTTCGGTTTATGTAACTAGTTTTAAATTAGCCGAAACGGGTCAAACCTTATCAGTTTTGTCTCAAAATCCAGAATGTTTTTAGTTTATCCATATTACACAAGTCTCCAAACTTGTTGGGTCTAAAACACATTCTATTCCGGTCCTCGCTTAATGGTGCGTTTGAACCGTACCTTCTCTTAAAACTAACCGGTCTAAGTCTAGGCTTAATTAAAGACCCGTTAGGAATCTAATAGGTTATTAAAAACTTCCGTTCCAGATTAGGAGCCCCAGTAAAAGCTACGTGCACTTGCTGTTTGTGAATTATACTTGCTCAGGTAAATACTTTTAACTTAATTTTCCCTATACGGGCTTGGGGTACGGTATATAAAATACCGCTTGGTCGGGCATTGAATTTTTAATTGTATGAAGATTAATTTATTGAAATGTCCTGTTTAAATTGTTTTGTTTGCTTAAAGCCTTTGGGGGGTTAATGACCATGTCCCGGATATCCTTGGCATCATTTTATTAAATGGCCATGACCTAAGCACGGGGTGTAGGCGTACACCCGACAGTGCATATATAAATAATAAGGTATAACCGCCGGTTACGGGAATAACCCGCCGCGGGACTATACCATGTGGAGTGTCTATTAATCTTTAACCCGGTGTCAATCCGGGCTACTGAACGTATAACGAACATGTAATTCTTTTAAAAGTTTATATATATATAATTATCCCAAGTTATAAAATGTTTTGTGCCTTGTGCATTTAAATCAATTTTCTTAAACCTTTTCAACATGAGTCAGTTAATTGTATTTACCAGTGTAAACTGACGTATTTTCCCAAAAAAAGGCTAAGTGCAGGTACTACTCGAAATAGGCTGGCCTCTCCTTAGCATCAATAAGAGTCTCGCAAGCTTGGATGCATTTTATGTCTGATGAACTATGTTTCCTTTTTTATTTGATCCGCCCGTGGATCCTTACAGTCCGTTTGTATTACTTTGATATTACTTTATATTCGGTTTGTAATATGATTCATCTTTTGCTTCCGCTGTGCATTTAAAATTGTGTTGATTGACTATGATGATATCAACTACGTCACGATACTCCCCATCGGGCCCACCGGTAATACGTGGAAATATCGGGGTGTGACATCCTTGAAAACCGCGGGTGCGTTGGTTAAACCAAAAGGCATAACAACGAACTCATAGTGGCCGTATCGAGTGCGAAAAGCGGTTTTGGGTATATCTTCCTCTTGGATTCGTAACTGGTGGTAGCCTGAACGTAGATCGATCTTCGAGAAACATGAAGCACCTTGTAGCTGATCAAATAAATCATCGATTCGAGGCAGGGGATAGCGATTCTTGATAGTTAGCTTATTCAATTCCCGATAATCGATGCACATCCGAAACGACCCATCCTTCTTTTTGACGAAAAGGACTGGTGCGCCCCAAGGAGAGGTGCTCGGGCGAATGAAGCCTTTGTCAAGTAATTCCTGGAGCTGACTTGAAAGTTCTCGCATCTCAGACAGAGCAAGTCGATAAGGAGCTCTGGCGACAGGGTTTGCTCCAGAATGAGGTCGATTCGAAAATCGATATCACGACTTGGTGGTAAGCCCAGAAGATCATCAGGGAACACCTGAGGAAATTCACAGACAACAGGAACATCTTTTACTTCCATCTGCACTTTCTTTTCCTTCTCTGCTACTATAATGTTGGCCAAGAAAACTCTGTATTCCTTGCGGAGATACTTTCTAGCTTGGACACACGACATAAGCTTGAGACCTTTCGAGGGAGTTTCACCATACACACAGAGTTGATCACCATTAGCGAGCGCGAATCGAATCATCTTATCAAAGCACACAACTTCAGCATGGTTTTCGAAACTTCCAAGCTACATCGGAATAAGATCGATTGGGAAGATGTGATTGTTGAGCTCGAGGGTACAATCACGGAGAATAGAGTTAACGGCGACAGTTCTTCTGGTGGAAACTTCGACATCGAATGACGAGGAGAGATGGGCGTGCTTACGATTAAGGAGCTTTTCGAATTCCAACGAAACAAACCAATTATCGGCTCCAGTATCAAATAAACACGAAGCATAAATACCATTCACAAGGAACGTACCATTGACCACATTGTTGTCAGCCTGGGCCTGGCGTGGATTGATGTTGAAAGTTCGGGCGCGTGTTGCTTGTTGTTGTTGTTGCTGCTGTTGCTGAGGCTGCTGCTGTTGTGGCTCTTGCTTCACCACTTTGTTTGGGCACATGTTCGCAAAATGGTTGGAATCACCACACGCGAAGCAGACTCTGGCGTTGATCGCGGGTGCCTGAGCCGCTTGTTGGCCTTGCGGAGCGGTAAGTAGAGCTTGTTGAGCAGGAGCTGGAGCGGTAGCTGGGGGAGGAGCTGCAAGGCAGTTTGCTGTGAAGTGGTCGTACATATTGCAATGCACGCAATATCTACAGGCAATACCCATTGGATGGTGGTAGGTACATGTCGGGCAGGCAGGATGAGGGCCAGTATACGCACGCTTTGCAGGCGGCGCGTAAGTAACTGGTGCTGCAGCTGATCATTTTTGTTGTTGAGTTGGTACCGCTTGAAGTGGAGCAGCGGTAGTGACAACAAAGTTCTTGTTGCTGGAGTTGCTATTGTTACCCTTCCTCTTACGACGAGAGGCTTTTGAAGACTGAGAGGCGGCGGTTTCGGTGGCTGGTGCGGCAGTAGCTTGATGCAGAGATTTCTAGGCTTTATCCCAAAAACCAGATTTGACACGCTTGTCGTTGATTTCAGCGGCAAGCAGGTAAGTTTCTTCGATTGTTGCTGGCTTGGAAGCTTGAACAAAATCTGCGACACAGTCTGGCAGAGCTCGGATATACTTCTTGATCGTCACATCAGGAGTCTTGACTTGATCAGGACAGATAATACTGAGCTGTTTGAAGCGAGAAGTCAAAGCAGCGTTGTCACCATATTTCTGCTTGATATGCCAGAACTCATCCTCTAGCTTTTTGCGCTCATGGGGAGGGCAAAATTCTTCCAACATAACGTTCTTCAACTCGTCCCATGACAGCCCATAAGCTACATCGTTTCCGCGTTTGTTCCTCTCAGCAGTCCACCAGTCTAAAGTGCGGGACTGGAAGACGCCGGTAGCATTCAGAGTGCGGAGATTGTCAGGACAACCGCTCTGGCGCAGTGTGACCTCGATCGAATCGAACCATTGAAATAAGGTCGTAGGGCCATCTTCGTCAGTGAATTCTTTCGGTCCGCATGCCTTAAACTGTTTGAAGCTGAAAGCATCTTTGGGGGTTTCAGTCCTGGATTCCTTGGACGATTTGCCCATATTCTCGTATAGTTCACTCACGATCTGAGGAACTGCCTTTGCCATCTGCTTAGCGATGAGAGCAGCAAGGCGTTTGTCTTTCTGGTTCTGGCGAGCAGCGCGCGAGTGACGGGATCCATATGACGACATTCTCTGTAACTAACATCGCCATAGGACTCAAACATAATATAATCGAATCTCACCTCACACGCCTAGTAATACTAAAGCTCAGGAATACGTATAGTCACGTAACCACATAAACACTTAGGCACATAACACATATTCACATAAGCACAGAAACACATAAACACGTAAGGCACATAGAGCACAGAGAGGTAGTCAGAATACAGAAACCTATCATTCAAAGTCCGCGAGCGTTCGAGTATAGCGGTTGCGATTACACATCGAATAGTATATCGAGTAGTATAGCATAAGCGCGTAGTATAGCATGCGATCTTCCACAAGTAGTAGCGATTCGGTTAGCGTATCAGGGTAGATGTGTAGTGCGGGTAGTGTGTGTCGATCAAAACGAGGAGCGAAATTCGAAAGGAGAATAAATCACCAAAAAAATCGAAGCACATAAACAGGTAAAACCACATAATTCACATAAAATCCACATAAAAAGTGCCGATTATCAAAGCCGGCGTTGGTAAATCTTGAATCGTAACACATAAAAATCGAGTAATAGATTGTCTCGGCTAGATAGACATCGACTACCCAAAGTGATTTGACTATTCACAAGGACTGTTGGTACACTTTTGGCCTTCAGGACTATGCCTTCTGCCTCGATTACAGGCAATTGGCACGCATCCTTCCAGTTACAGTGTGACTTCCAGTCGTTGGAGTCCGTCGAGACTTTGGTGAGGGTTTTGTAAAACCAAAAATAGAGATCGGATCAAGTCCTCAAGGTTCGGGTTTTACCCCTGACTTAACAACTTTGTCCCTGTTTTGATAAAATAGAGAAGAAATTTGCCTCGAAGTATGGATTTCACTCCTGATTCAACGCAAACTCTTGTGTTTATAGATGAAAATGCGGGTTGAACAAGCGATTTAGTCGAGAGTTTACGGTTTTTCACACCTAATCTCGACCTAATCACTCGTTCATTTTCAAAAATTAAAGTGAAGTGATAGTGTAGCGTAAGCGAGAAGTAACGAAAATAGCAAGTAAGCTTGTACTAAACCCCTAAGGGTAAGCACAAGTCGGTCTGTTGGTACTTAACTATAGACTAGGTCGTTTCTAAGACATCGACCCGGACTAGGTCGAGTCTTACCTAATTCCCTATAGTTATGGCTCTGATACCAATATGTCACACCCCAACCGATGGCGGAAACATCGGGGCGTGGCACTGAGCAAAACAGATTGTCCAGAAGTTTCCATAACAACTATAATTACCAATTATTTAAAGCATCACGTCCCATACCATGACATAAAAGAGTAATATAATTATTACAGACAAAATCTAGTCAAATTGTTCTGTTCCGACAACTCAGATTTCAAATACAGACAATTCATTTGTTCGTTTCTAGACCTTTCCTAGCCTCGATTTCACAGCAAGCCAAGCATATAAACATCTTAAGCACCTGTCACATACGTTAAAGTAAAAGTCAATACACATAGTGTAAAGGTGAGCATACAAGTTTAATAACAGCATATAGAGTTCGAAATAGTTTACGCATAACCAGCACGTACACAGAGTGAAATGAAGCACGTAAGTTATCGACATGATCCTATCAATACCAATGACTGTGGGTTGACTGCGCAAGGCAGTTCGCGATACATATTCACCACTGTGAACCATGTAACTAATTGTCCTTAACAACCCCTGAATGAACAGGTGCTGAGTCCAAACTATAGTACTATCGTTGCTAAGGCAGGTAAACAGCAATCCATGTGTAAACATAACAAACAAGCATTCATTAAGTCACGTATAACATGCGGTAACGGTTAGCGTTAAAGTATTGAGTAGTGTGTTCGATGTGATTTAGAATAAGTAACGTATGTAACACCCAAAAGTGCGTAAAGCAAAAAGGGTTCGAGTATACTCACAGTTATGATGGATTGAAGGGAGCGCTTAAAGTGGGTTTAGCCTGATCAGAACGATAGCATAAAAGATAAGCGACGCGTAAAACGATGAAGAGTACCAAGTGTAGAACAGTAATCCGATCGGATGGCAATCCGATTGGATGGCCGGTCGATCGGGTGACAATCTGTTCGGATGGTCATCCGATCGGGTGACCATTCGATTGGATTGTTACCTCGTTTGGTAAGGATGTGTTTGTGTATGATGGCTTGACTTTTGAAGTTTTCGTTGTAGCATTTTGTAAAGAGAGAAGTTTCTCTACCTTTCAGGTCGCTCGATCGAGCGACAGCTCGATCGGATAACGATCCGTTCAGCGAGTCATTTCTCAGAGAACAAGTTCACCGCACTGTTGTCACTCGATCGAGTAATGTACCGATCAGGTGGCAATCCATTGGAACTAGTAATGCATTGAACATGTTGAAAATTGTTTAAGTGTTGAAGTCCAAACCTCACATGGTCGGGTGGTAATCCGATCGGATGGCAATCCGTTCGATGTTCAAAAACTCACATTGTTGAAATAAAAGTTAAGTGTGGGACCCAAGATGCAAGCCGATCGGGTGGCTGTCCGGTCGGGTGGCGATCCGATTGGACGACAATCCGATCGGACGACAATCTGTCCCAGTTGACCTGATCGTCTTCTTCACTTGGTTATTTTGATGGTTGCGATTTATCGAGACGGTATAATAACGTGCCAAACAACAGAACCTCATCAAGGCCCAAGTGACCCGATCGGACAGGAATCACCCAAGTCTAACCAGCTCACTGGTTCATAACGGTGGTTCACGTTTAACCTGAGATCGGTTGTCTCGTTGATAAGAACCAGGTCTTGAACTAACACATCACCAAGAAGGAGTAGAGGGTTAGATCAAGCTCCGATTCTATTGGTTTTGACAGCATTGAGTATAAAAGAGTTGAAAGAAAGTTAGAAACCATCTTTCAATCCTTTTTCTTTATGAATATGTTCAGATCTATGAAAGATCTTTGTTGTTTCTTGTGGAAATTGTTCAGATCTAAGTTGTTCTTGGTGGATTGAAGCCAAAACATGAAGTTCATAAGAACACCATGATGACATCATCCTAGAACACCTCAAATCTAGTAATTTCACGGTTAAAAGTTAAGATTCAAAAGATAGAAGGGTGTAGGAGTGCATGTAGATCAAGAAAGTACAAGATTTAGGCTGAAAACTTACAAGAATCGCGAGAAATTTGAAGAAATAGCGGCTGGAACGAGTTGAGGGAGAGAGAGCTGTCAACATCAAGTGAGGTTGACATATGGGGGTATTTATAG
Organism: Helianthus tuberosus; assembly: GCA_030545235.1. Lineage (NCBI taxonomy): Eukaryota > Viridiplantae > Streptophyta > Magnoliopsida > Asterales > Asteraceae > Helianthus > Helianthus tuberosus. The sequence continues at coordinate 113,900,755 of CM060433.1, read as the reverse complement.
GGTTTCCATAAATGGAAAGGGAGGAGAGTGGCTGGTCGATCGGGTGGCAGCTCGGTCGGCTGGCCACTCGATTGGAGTGATTGGCGCGACGAGTTTTGCAGTTTTGATTCGCGTATCGAGCGTTGCGATGCGATAGAGTTTCTTATCAAATTACTTTTAATCCCAACTACTATATCTAACATACAATCATCCTAAATAAATTGCGTTTAGCGTCTTCGATTTGATTTCGATTGAGTTTTGATTGCGTTTCGATTGATAACCACAACATAACATAAATAAACATGCACAAGCAACACATAAGTAGCAAACACACGTAAAACAATATCCAGAACGCATAGTTCGAGTTACGAGTGCGATTGCGATAAACGATAAAACATGCGATACTTTGATGAGACTTCGATTATTAATAAGTACTCCACATAATACAACTATTGTAACAAAGTAAATAAATTAGCTACAAGTCAAAGAAGTCAAAACAGCAGTTGAGCAAGGAGTGACAGATCGCAATTAGCAATCTTGTCTCCCTTTGACTTCAATGTTGACTTTGACTTTGACTTTCGAAACACGGGGTGTTGCAGCCTTCCCCTGTTAAGGGAATTTCGTCCCGAAATTAGGCTTCAGCTGTAACAAACAACTGTGGGTACTTTGCCTTCATGCGCTTTCGAGTTCCCAAGTGAACTCTGCGCCTCGTTTGCCTTCCCAGCGAACTTTCACAATGGGAATGCGTGAGCATCTGAGCTGTTTGGTTTGGCGGTCCATGATTTCGACAGGCTTCTCCACGAAGTGTAGTGTTTCGTTTACTTGGAGGTCCGCTAAAGGAACATGTAAATCATGCTCAGCCAGGCACTTTCTGAGGTTTGAAACATGGAAAGTCGGGTGGACATTGTTAAGTTCCTCCGGTAGTTCGAGTCTGTAAGCCACCTTTCCGATCCTTTCCAGAATCTTAAAGGGTCCAACATATCGAGGTGCGAGCTTTCCTTTCTTGCCGAATCTGACCACACCCTTCCAAGGTGATACCTTTATGAGTACGTGGTCGCCAACGTCAAATTCAAGGGGCTTGCGTCATCTATCGGCGTAACTTTTCTGACGACTCCGATCCTTCAGTAGATTGTCTCGAATTTGGAGGATTTTGTCAGTTGTTTCTTGCAATAGCTCAGGACCGGTCAATTGCGAGTGCCCGATCTCGTGCCATACAATAGGCGACCGACATCTTCTTCCATATAGGGCCTCAAACGGTGCCATTTGAATGCTGGAATGATAACCATTATTGTACGAGAATTCGACCAAAGGTAAGTATGCATCCCAATTACCACCGAAGTCTATGACACACGAACGGAGCATGTCTTCAAGGGTATGAATCGTTCTTTCAGTTTGACCATCGGTTTGGGGATGGAAAGCAGTACTTAGATTAAGCGTGGTACCGATAGCCATTTGAAACATTTCCCATAGGCGTGAGGTAAACCGAGCGTCACGGTCAGAGATGATGTTGCGAGGCGTCCCATGTCGACAATCGATCTCGTTAGTGTAGATTAAGCGTGGTACCGATTAAGCGTGGTATCAATTGCACGCTTTTCATCAAAGAAAAGGATTTTGAACTTCTGTTGGTTCAGGTATACGTAGATGATATTATTTTTGGTTCAACTAACGATGTTTTGTGTAGGCACTTCGAGCGTGTTATGCAGGAGAAATTCGAGATGAGCACCCTGGGGGAAATGAACTTCTTTTTGAGCCTTGTCGGTGACATCTTGAGCCGGTTCCAGATGTCCGAAGTGACGCCCATTGGTACCCCACTTCCGCAGAATCACGGGATTACTCCGGACTTGAAGGGTGAAAGCGTTAACTCTTCATTTTATCGCGCAATGATCAGATCTCTTATGTATCTCACAGTCTCGAGGCCCGACATAATGTATCCTACGTACCTGCTCGCCTGATATCAAGCCAACCCGAAGGCCTCACATCTAGCAGCTGATCGGATCTCTTATGTATCTCACAGTCTCAAGGCCCGACATAATGTATCCTACGTGCCTGCTCGCCTGATATCAAGCCAACCCGAAGGCCTCACATCTAGCAGCTGTAAAAAGGATTTTTCGCTATTTGAAGGGTTGCCGGGACACCGGTCTCTGGTACCCTAGGGATGATAGCTTCGGCTTGATCACGTTCAGTGATTCTGACTTTGGTGGCAGCAAAATCGACGGCAAATCCACAACGGCTGGATGTCAGTTTTTAGGAAATCACCTGGTCACATGGAAGTGCAAGAAGCAGACTTGTGTCGCTACATCAACTTGTGAAGCCGAATACATTGCTGCCTCAAGTTGCTGCTCCCAAGTCCTGTGGATCCAACAACAAATGCGCGACTACGGTTTTGAATTCCTATCTACTCCTATTTTCTTTGATAATTCTGCTGCCTTACAGATCACTAGAAATCCTGTGTAGCATTCTAAGACCAAACACATCGAGATCAAATATCACTTCATACGTGATTGTTTTGATAAAAGACTTATCGATGTTGTTAAGGTCCACAACGATGACCAACGTGCCGACCTTTTTACCAAAGCTTTTGACAAATCACGAATTGACTATTTACTAATGGTAAACGGCATTAAGGTCAAACCAGAGTAAAACCAACATCGGAAAATCATTTTTGTAAATATTAATTTGTGTTTTCTTAATTTCTCGTACTTTTTGCATTTTAGGGGGATTAAAAACGAAAAATACAAAAAACATTTAAAAATTTCAAAAATACAAAAACATCGAAAAATTTCAAAAACACAAAAACAATAGAAAAACAAAAATGAGTTTCCTGGTGAGCAAAAGAGAAAATGATAGTACATCAGTGGTCTGTCGAAACCTCTTTAAACCTAAAATGAAAAACGATAAGCAGCTCTATATAAGATGTATCGGTAGGCTCACAATCATTTTAAAGTGTGCAGGGTGATATAAACCAAAATCGACTTAAGACTGTGTGGGAACCACTCATTGGCATATGGTCTTGGTATCGAAATTTCGTTTGATAGATTGTCGAGGTTCTGAGATACGTGGTCTTTATAATGTTTATCATTTGGGTATCTTGGTTGATTCTTTTACCGAAAACAACGGGGACACAAGTCTAGAACTTCCATGATACCATACATGCGTGTACATATCACATATACATGTATATAATACATGATGCATACAACCTCAATAAGTGATAAACAACCACATGTCCCAATCAATAAGTGATAATATATCACAGTTTTTTTTGCAAGAGTCAAGTTCGTCTCTTTGTCGGTACGGTGGTACTAACCTGTTCACATACTTGCTCTTGTGCCCTGCATGCATCGAATATCAAGTTCCTCATTAATAAGTGATTTAATCACATAGGGCTTGTATTCATTAAAAAATGAGTGAGTATCTCACATTATATACGTTGAAAACAGATGATAAATGGTATATTCACCAGTAAGATGAACTCTCGTGCATACCTTGATACGGGAATGTGTCGTGTGTGGATGAACACTGGTCGGTAAGTATAAATCATACCTTAATCGTATCCCATAATCGCGAGTACATATGATAAGTTGAGCTTAAGTGGACAACAATACTGATAATCGTTATAAGATGCTTATCTAAATGTTAACTAATTGAACAACAAGAGCGTTTTGGCGTGACCGTCACTGATATGATTCTCTTATCCTCGAAACTCGCAAAAAGAATGTCTATAAATATTTATTTAATGCTTTCCGTTTCGGCATCATTGTATATATTTATTTACTGCTTTCCGTCTTTACATTTGAAATATGCAAAAATACCAAAAAGATTTTAGGTGTGTTTTAATATAAACTTTATAAAAGTCAAAAAGATTTTATTTCTATCTTATTTTTGATTGTACGATGTTGGATCTCGAGTCTTTACCACCTGAAACCTGATCAAAACCAAAATAACTGCATCTTCATAAGCGGTCGAAGTTAACAAGCTTTGAAAGTTATAAATCTAAAATTGATCAAATTTTTAAACTTTCAAACTGTTGTCGGTTGGTAGTTGATTAATAGTTGGTCACATGTACGTTATTTGTCTATGTTAACTATATTCCAAGTGGATGTTCTCATTACGCGTTTAGCTTTCTTGAATGTACAGATGCGATATTCAAACCAGCTAAAGGCGAAGAGAACGTGTTTGACGACAAACTTGGAATGAAGACACGACATGGATGCAATCAAAGGATCAAGATGATCGAGTTGCCCCTGACCACTTCTCAACACCACAAGGATCTAAAATTCGAAGATCAACGCTTCACGAGCAACGTTCAAGGGGGAGTTTGCTAATACACTCCCTGTCTGTGCCAAGTGAAGACATCTCAAGATCCGACAACTATGTGAAGAATGAACCCTCACGAGCAGCATCCAAGGGGGAGTTTGTTGATACAGTTTTGTGTGGATGTGGCTTGGTTTGGTTCGGTTCAAGACTGACGTCGTGACATTCCTCCGTCGATTCGACTCGGCCTACAAGATGGACATGATGAAGACACGATACGAAACGAGATTGACATCATCATCATGACATCATGATGATGTCATGACAATTAAATCCATGCATCTCATGAAGACTCTGCAATGTTAGGAAGGCCATGAAATATTCTGTTATGCATGAGGTTCATGAAGAACCTTATTAGTCACATGCATGTTTGCTGTTTATGGCCCTCCACGAAAGACCATCATGGGTGAAAACATATTTCGTCAATTGAAGTCCACGAAGAAGTCCTTCATGAAGAAGGTTCTTCGTCATATTGAAGACCACGAAGAACCCAACTCTTTCGTGGTTTTTGGTTCTTCGCTGATGCTGGACGAAAAAATACCAATCTTTCGTGGGCTTTCTTATTGGGCCCAGATGTTCTTCGTAGGGTTCTCAGATGGTTGCCTATATAAAGCACACTTGTAGAACAGATAAGGTAGAGCACACAGAGAGAACTAAGTGAGAGAACTTCAAAGAGTTAGAGTGTTATTCTTGTAATCTATGTATTTGTGACTCTTCTGAAGTAATATAAGTGTGTTTAAATGTTGAATCTTGTCTTATACTCTCGAGTTCTTTGCTCGGTTGCATACCCGCTTGGATTCCGCACAACCGGGTGTGCTCAGTAACAAGGATAGGTGTTCTAGATCCTCCTCTAGGGACCTACACGTAGGTCTAATGCCTTGAACAATATGGTGATTTTATTTAACATTCAATCTTTTTAGCCATTATATAAAATAGTAATACAATTTACATACATACTACAACATTATAAATAGTATTGGGAAATGTTCAAATACATAGTCTCTAAAAAATAGGAAGTCGTAAGAAATGTATCAAACGGACTTCGATTAAACTCATTTTAGCGGCATTGGAAGTGTCTCGTCGAACTCTAAGATCTTAGATTTCAGGTTTTCACTAGATTTTAGAATTTTTATTTAGATCATTGTGTCTTTTTATTTAGAATGTGTTTTTATTTTATTTTCATTATTTTGCATTTTTTTGCGATTCATCGTGTATTTTTTACTAAACATTGTGTTATATTCTTTGGAATGTGTTATATTTTGTGATCTATCATGTCTTTGTACCTTTTCTAGAATTGAGATTCCAGGATCCGGCGAGTTTGGCGGAGTTTTGGCCCCGATATAACCGGTTCAGTAGAATATTATTACTAAGAAAGGAGTGAAAGTAGAGTAGACACCGAACATGTTAATTTAAACTAGTTTCTATTGATGATTTGAAGTTAATACCCGCGAAACCAATTGGACAGGGTTTCCCTGTAACATTCCTATTTTTATATAAAAATTATAGGTTTGTTTAAATTTATTAACCACTAGTAACTAGTTTATTTTTAATATAAATATTCAACCCAAATAATTTTAAACACTATTTGATATAGTTGGTTGAAATATTATATTAATTAATTGGCTTGTATATAAGTAACCTTTCTAAACAAAATAAAAGTATATAAAACCTTATATTATTAGACGGGTAGATTACGGGTAAGTTAAATGTTAAAAATATGAAGTACCTAGACGAGCTCAGAAACCGTTTAATAATTAAATTATAAAAATACATTGTATTTGGACCTACTCCGTTTTTAATGAAACTTGGTTCAAAATGTAGACAAAAATATTCTCGTTCTAAAGATATATTCATTGTTTTATAAAACGTCCTATTTTAGAAGTTATAAACGCCAAATAAATGAAGCAGTTAAATTAATTATATTATATAAATAATAAATAAATAAAATAAAGTTACATTTGCAAAGTTGTTGCATGTCTACGTATATTTTGATAAGAGTGAAAATTCCACCAATCATATGTATAGAATAAATGGCTATGTGTACCCTCAAAATGGAATTCAACAAAAATTAGAAGAATACGTGTCCTACTGCTTGAGATTCAAGCTAAATAAATTTTACTATAAATATATGAGAACTTCACAACATCACAATTGCTCATTTCTTTTTATCTCTTTTGGCGCCCCTCTTTCTTTCCATATATATTAATTTAATTCATTTTATGATAATAATAATAATAATTCCCTGTTCCATTTTAAGTATTTTAACAACCGATCACCGCTACCCTTTCCGATTGATCTGAGCCCCATAACACATGTCAAGGCTCTGCCTGACTAAGTTCGTTGGGGTTCTGTCTCGTGACATAGGGACAAGGTTGAATTAGGGGTACTATACTAAAAACAAGTGCATTATATATTTTTAAAATAACTCAGAAGTTATACCCAAAAATTTATACCAAGAGGCTTTCTAGTTGAACCCTAAATTTACAAAGTGGGTCCATGTTCTTTTCTCACCATTTTATTTTATAAACAACTCTCATCAAAGGTCCTATCTATTATTTTATTTACCAATAGGAAACCCTAATTGAGACCCTCAAGTAATCCTGCACAAACCCTAAAATTTTCAGAACAATCAGAATCAAGATTAGGGCCCCTAAAACTCATGGGGGTATTCCCTATTAACGATTATCTTCATAAGTTGCTGTAGAATGCGAAATTCTTCGATCCGTCGACTCAGCTGAGCTACAAACACACGTGGCAACCCTATGTTAAAAGGGTCCCCGTCGCGTGGCGCGACAGGGTGTCGCGTGGCGCGACCGCGCCGTTTTCCAGATATAAATAGAGGGGTGTGGGACTTGATTTCTGGCATTAGTTCGACATTAAAATTCGCTTTATACCTCGAAATATCACCAGATTACTACCAAACACACACTAGCTCGAATTCTGCTACGATACCGGGTATTAACTCGATCGCTGCTACGATTCAATGTCCGATCGATTAAAACTATCCAATGGATGTTTAAGTGCTGCTCAAACTTGGGTTATGCTTTGTCATTCGTCGTTAATTCGATGGATGTTTAAGTATTGCACTTTGTCATTCGTTGTGAGGGTTTTAATCTCGTGAGTTAACGTAAATGTTGTATTAGTTACTTACCTAGTTCGTGTGCACTAGGTTACAAGACTAATCAATAGGCTAAGCTCTGCTCGTATAAATCTGCATGCTTATAATGTGAGTCATTCTCTTTTTATCAAATTTAATTTCAAAAGCATGTTTATTTTCAAAGTTAAAATTACAGGGATTAAGTCTTTGTAGTCACCAAATTACAGCCGGTATGTGGGGTTTTGTATACATTACTTGATAACCGTCACCATTGGACAACGGGGTAGCCAAGGGGTGATATGACCATAGTCACAGACACCATTGGACTCAGAGGTTACCGATGGATGTTCGAGTGACAAATATTGTGGGTAGTTGGTTGATATATGGAAACATTGTAATCGCTCTTAATATTGTAGATTATAACAAATGCGTCGTTTTAAGCAAAATGAATGAACTCACCAGTATTTCCTGCTGACAAAACCTTTTTAAATCGCGTTTCAGGTAATTACGGTAGATTAGAGTAAGAGATGGATACGGCACTGAAAGGCTTAAAGAAGTGGCTTATTTTATTAATTAAATCAAATTAAGAAATATTGTTTTATGTAATTGGGTTTATCCCTTATTAAAAGCTACCTTTGTAAAACATGGGTTTATCCCATCTATTTAATAAATAAAATCCGGTGTTTTCTAAACTCTGATATTTTTCCTAACTCACGGTCCTGATGAAATTTCCGCTGCAATATTTTTCAAAATAATCACCGGTACCACTTGGCTGTTCATGGCTCCCGATTCCGTCCAGGGTGGGTCGGGGGTCGTGACAGAAGGTGGTATCAGAGCCACTGCTTTAAGCCAATAAGTCTTGTGATAATAATACCTAAGCTTATATAAAAGAGTTAGGAGATTGCTATTAACTGGTAGCACACATGATAGCATTTAGACTTGAACTTAAGAAAAGATGCCTTAGTATAAGCTTCGAGATAATCTAAGTACTTGTGTAAATAAAGTATGATGGATTTTGGTATGCTGTAAGAATGACGATTAGAACATTGCAGGCAATAGCACTTAATTGCTATTAATTCTTGCTTGTTGATATTACTTGGTCTAGAATAATATATGTTACAGGAATACAAATTTCCTTGATTCTGGATAAAAGCCCTAATAAAAGAGGCACTTTTAAAATCTTGAAAAGATACTATTTATGGGAAATAGAAAATTTTCTCAGGCAAGACTGGGTATGGTGTAACAGACTCTCCAGCTTGTCTGGATATAATAGGGTTACCTCTCCGGCACGAACCGGATAAGACGGGGTATATAATATGTCAAACAAGTGACAAGTTTTCCCTAAATAGTATCATGACCTGATATCTGATTTGTTTTTGGAAATATGAATCTGTTAAATACATAGACCTTATAGAGGGTATGTATATTACAGCAGGTGAAATATATGATTATATAGATATGTATATCTATAAGGAATTCCAAAAGTCAATTAAGAATAAAGCAAAAGCATATGTGTCTAGATTTCTTTATCAGGAATCTCTTTTCCGATATCAAACATTATTTCGTTTGATCATCTACCTCGAAACTCGTGTGAAAATATAAACAATGGAAACCCTTTAAGTTGGTACGCCATCACAAGTATAAGAATTTCCAATATGCAAGTAAGAAGCATGTAAAATTGTGCTAGTGCACAAGAAAACACATGAAAATTTAATTATATACAGACGTCGAAATATAGCACACACGACTTTTAAGGCAAGACCTTTGGAAAATATGATTGGGCATGACGACACCAACGCGAATTCCGTCTGTGGAAGAATTACTAATAAAAAAGCAGCACTTGGTCATGTGATCCTACAAACAACATGAATCTCGCTGAGGTACGTTGGAACAAGATTTCACAACTATCGGTGCACAGTCTAAACAGAGTCATAAATATTAACACTGCAAAAGGAATCACATACCTTTGCAATTCTCTATTTCATTTTATTCGACATTCCTTGGTAATGTCACTTAACAACGGTTATCACACGAAATTCCAGATAAAGTTCTTATATTTCTTTTCATTGAAATTCTGACTTCTGCATATAATAAGTTGACTTTCACGTTTCTATTTCCCTAATGGTCATCATACCATGAGGAATTCTTTCATAATAGCAAATATTGATCTGTTTCATTTCTTGGTAAATCCACACATTACACATGCACTATTTGTTGCGCGTATGGTTCGTTTGATTTATGAAGACCACTGGAGGGCTTCATTCCAATTTGTTATTTTATCCAAACTCAAATATCATTCCGCTTTTTGCACTGTGAACTGCATTATTGCAAAACGATGACTCTTTGATATCGAGTCAATGAATTTCTTAAAAAAACCATAAATTTAATTGATTATATATAGAAACTTACATAAGTAATTTACAATATAGTATTACTGTATTTAAAAAAAATTCTTGTTAAACCATTGAGGTGAAGAATTTATATTTTTATATATATGTATAAAATTATGTTTGAGGTATACTCTCATTTAAGTTTATGTTTAGTTATTTATTATTGATAATTAATATTAGTTTTATTATTAATAATAATATATTAATAGTAGTAGTGTTAGTATTATTTTTAGGTACTAGGGTTATTGTCAGGGGCAGGTATTGGATAGCCTAGCCTTAGTTAGGCATGAACTGATCACCCATGCTTAAACAAGGCAGCACTAACCAATATCCAACCATGATAATGACTAGTTAATGTATATAAATTAAGTCATCATACTTATTTAGTAAATTTTAATTATATATAAAAATATATATACTTTGTACTGTAATGAGAAGACATATTTTCATAAAACAATACAAGAATTAGAGGGACGAATAAAATTATATAAATAATTGTCTAAATATTATGGACAAGACATTTTATACTTATAAGTAATTGTTCATCTTGTTTAATATTCCACAACTATTAAATACTTATAGAAGTATTATGTATCAAGATCGACAAAAGAGTTATGCAAATCAGAGACGTAAACCCCTAGAGTTTTCATTAAAAGCTTTCAATTAATTACATGGTGAATTTGTTCGATCACCATAATTATTGAACTATTTCAATCATTACGACACCTTGCGATATCGGTATAAACTTAGGGCCTGTTTGGTTGACAGGAATCCATTGGATTTCAAGGGAATTGGAATTTGAATTCCATTCCTTTGTGTGTTTGGTTGGACAAATTAGTTGAAGAGAATTGGATTTCAATTCCAACAAAATCCCTTAGGGCCTGTTTGGTTGACAGGAATCCATAGGATTTCAAGGGAATTGGAATTTGAATTCAATTCCTTTGTGTATTTGGTTGGACAAATTAGTTGAAGAGAATTGGATTTCAATTCCAACAAAATCCCTTATATAATGGAATTCAGATTCCTTCTAAATTTCAAAGGAAAGTTTAAAAAACCACGGGAATGTTTCCAAAGTTACGGAAATAACCCCTTACCCTTTCATTTTTGTCTAAAAACAAAAAAATAATAAAAAAACCAAAAATATAATAAAAAATCCAAAAAATTCTAAAAAATAAAAAAATTCTAAAAAATAATAAAAAAATCCAAAATATTCTAAAAAATCAAAAAATAATAAAAAATAATAAAAAATCCAAAAAAAAATCTAAAAAAACCAAAAAATTCAAAAAATCAAAAAAATAATAAAAAGTCTAAGAAATTCTAAAAAATAAAAAAAACTCAAAAAAATTAAAAAAACAATAAAAAATCCAAAAAATTATAAAAAATCAAAAAAACTCTAAAAAATCAAAAAAATAATAAAAAATCTAAAAAATTCTAAAATATCCAAAAAATCAAAAAAAATCAAAAAAAAATCAAAAAAACTCTAAAATCAAAAAAATAATAAAAATACAAAAATATAAAAAATCCAAAAAATTCTAAAAAATAAAAAAACTCTAAAAAATCAACAAAATAGTAAAAAATCTAAAAAATCCAAAAAATTCTAAAAAATAATAAAAAATAATAAAAAATCCAAAAAATTCTAAAAAACAAAAAAAATCTAAAAAATCTAAAAAATAAAAAAAATAAAAATATAATAAAAAATCTAAAAAACCCAAAAAATTTCAAAAAAATAATAAAAAATCCAAAAAATTCTAAAAAAATCAAAAAATCATAAAAATACAAAAAAAAAATTTGAATTTTTTCATTTTTTAGAATTTTTGGATTTTTTTTATTATTTTTTATAATTTTTTTTTATTTTTTAGAATTTTTTAGATTTTTTATTATTTTTTAGGTTTTTTATTATTTTTTAGATTTTTTTAAATTTTTAGGATTTTATGGATTTTTTTATTATTTTATTGAATTTTTATAATTTTTTGGATTTTTAGAGTTTTTTTGAATTTTTTAGAATTTTTTTTTATTTTTTAGAATTTTCTGGATTTTTTAATATTTATAGATTTTTTTTTATTTTTTATAATTTTTATATTTTTTATAATTTTTTAGTTTTTTTTTTTTAATTTTTAGGATTTTTTGGATTTTTTTTAGAATTTTTTTGATTTTTTAGAATTTTTTGGATTTTTTATAATTTTTTAGATTTTTTTTTATTTTTTAGAATTTTTTGGATTTTTATTATTTTTTAGATTTTTTCTTTAAATTTTAGGATTTTTTGGATTTTTTTAGAATTTTTTTGATTTTTTAGAATTTTTGGATTTTTTATTATTTTTTTGATTTTTTTTGAATTTTTAGGATATTTTGGATTTTTTATTATTTTTTTTAATTTTTATAATTTTTTGGATTTTTTAGAATTTTTTTTAATTTTTATCTAAGATAGTTGTTTTTAAAACTTTTGCCAATTGTTTATAACTAAGGATAATTTTGTCTTTTTAGGTATTTTTAAAATCTAATTCCATTAATACATTTATCAACCAAACACATCTATGGATTTCAAAGGAATCCATCAAATTACAATTCAAATTCCAATTCACATAGGGATTCCAATTCCAATTCCTACACATTCCGCGAACCAAACGCCCCCTTATAGCTTGGGCTAATCACAATCATTCGAATCATTCAAAACCACATCTGTCTTTCAACTCATCAATAAAAAAATCGTCTTAATGCAATTATGTATTAAGACAATAATACACTAACTCTATTGTCTTTTCATGTATCCTTGCAATTCACTCATCTCAGCACATTGATTTTCTCATATCATAATTCAATATTTGACAAATCATTTTCATGCTTTTATTTCATTTTGAACCTGTCGATTCTAAGTGTTCCTCAGTTGCCAATCAAAGTAAGCTTTCTTTTGACAAAGAATTTTATTTATTCTAAAAAGTCCTTCACATTCATTTTAAAATATCTATTGATCATATATCTTTTGGCTTGAACCTAGTCACCTTGGAAATTATATCATTTCATCTCATTCGTTTGTCATCGATTTCTTGAACTAATTCAGTTGAAACATTGAATCCTACTTATTGTACAACTGATATTCACAAAATTTGATATTTTAATTCTGTATCATCTACTTTAAATTTGTTTTTATTGACTAAAATATGACATAAGTCTAAAAGAAATATCGTAACCCAAATCTCGAGGACGAGATTTAAAACAAGGTGGAAAGGATGTAACATTCCTATTTTTATATAAGAATTATAGGTTTGTTTAAATTTATTAACCACTAGTAACTAGTTTATTTTTAATATAAATATTTAACCCAAATAGTTTTAAACACTATTTGATATAGTTGGTTGAAATATTATATTAATTAATTGGCTTGTATATAAGTAACCTTTCTAAATAAAATAAAAGTATATAAAAACTTATATTATTAGACGGATTGATTACGGGTAAGTTAAATGTTAAAAATATGAAGTACCTAGACGAGCCCAGAAACCGTTTAATAATTAAATTATAAAAATACATTGTATTTGGACCTACTCCGTTTTAATGAAACTTGATTCAAAATATAGACAAAAATATTCTCGTTCTAAAGATATATTCATTGTTTTATAAAACGTTCTATTTTAGAAGTTATAAACGCCAAATAAATGAAACAGTTAAATTAATTATAATATATAAATAATAAATAAATAAAATAAAGTTACATTTGCAAAGTTGTTGCATGTCTACGTATATTTTGATAAGAGTGAAAATTCCACCAATCATATGTATAGAATAAATGGCTATGTGTACCCTCAAAATGGAATTCAACAAAAATTAGAAGAATACGTGTCCTACTGCTTGAGATTCAAGCTAAATAAATTTTACTATAAATATATGAGAACTTCACAACATCACAATTGCTCATTTCTTTTTATCTCTTTTGGCGCCCCTCTTTCTTTCCATATATATATTAATTTAATTCATTTTATGATAATAATAATAATAATGCCCTGTTCCATTTTAAGTATTTTAACTCCCGATCACCGCTACCCTTTCCGATTGATCTGAGCCCCATAACACATGTCAAGGCTCTGTCTGACTAAGTTCGTTGGGGTTCTGTCTCGTGACATAGGGACAAGGTTGAATTAGGGGTACTATACTTAAAACAAGTGCATTATATATTTTTAAAATAACTCAGAAGTTATACCAAAAAATTTATACCAAGAGGCTTTCTAGTTGAACCCTAAATTTACAAAGTGGGTCCATTCTCTTTTCTCACCATTTTATTTTATAAACAACTCTCATCAAAGGTCCTATCTATTATTTTATTTACCAATAGGAAACCCTAATTGAGACCCTCAAGTAATCCTGCACAAACCCTAAAATTTTCAGAACAATCAGAATCAAGATCAGGGCCCCTAAAACTCAGGGGGGTATTCCCTCTTAACGATTATCTTCATAAGTTGCTGTAGAATGCGAAATTCTTCGATCCGTCGACTCAGCTGAGCTACAAACACACGTGGCAACCCTATGCTAAAAGGGTCCCCGTCGCGTGGCGTGACAGGGTGTCTCGTGGCGCGACCGCGCCGTTTTCCAGATATAAATAGAGGGGTGTGGGACTTGATTTCTGGCATTAGTTCGACATTAAAATTCGCTTTATACCTCGAAATATCACCAGATTACTACCAAACACACACTAGCTCGAATTCTGCTACGATACCGGGTATTAACTCGATCGCTGCTACGATTCAATGTCCGATCGATTAAAACTATCCAATGGATGTTTAAGTGCTGCTCAAACTTGGGTTATGCTTTGTCATTCGTCGTTAATTCGATGGATGTTTAAGTATTGCACTTTGTCATTCGTTGTGAGGGTTTTAATCTCGTGAGTTAACGTAAATGTTGTATTAGTTACTTACCTAGTTCGTGTGCACTAGGTTACAAGACTAATCAATAGGCTAAGCTCTGCTCGTATAAATCTGCATGCTTATAATGTGAGTCATTCTCTTTTTATCAAATTTAATTTCAAAAGCATGTTTATTTTCAAAGTTATAATTACAGGGATTAAGTCTTTGTAGTCACCAAATTACAGCCGGTATGTGGGGTTTTGTATACATTACTTGATAACCGTCACCATTGGACAACGGGGTAGCCAAGGGGCGATATGACCACAGTCACAGACACCATTGGACTCAGAGGTTACCGATGGAAATACTGTGGGTAGTTGGTTGATATATGGAAACATTGTAATCGCTCTTAATACTGTAGATTATAACAAATGCGTCGTTTTAAGCAAAATGAATGAACTCACCAGTATTTCCTGCTGACAAAACCTTTTTAAATCGCGTTTCAGGTAATTACAGTAGATTAGAGTAAGAGATGGATACGGCACTGAAAGGCTTAAAGAAGTGGCTTATTTTATTAATTAAATCAAATTAAGAAATATTGTTTTATGTAATTGGGTTTATCCCTTATTAAAAGCTACCTTTGTAAAACATGGGTTTATCCCATCTATTTAATAAATAAAATCCGGTGTTTTCTAAACTCTGATATTTTTCCTAACTCACGGTCCTGATGAAATTTCCGCTGCAATATTTTTCAAAATAATCACCGGTACCACTTGGCTGTTCACGGCTCCCGATTCCGTCCAGGGTGGGTCGGGGGTCGTGACATTCCCCTCTGGGAACCAAAACTTGTCCAAATGAGGAGACCTCATCCCTATTCATAGGCATAGTCCATTCGCAGGTACCAACATGTGTGAATGGACATAATCACGGATGAGCACCTACGGGACGGATCTACTCATTCGTGTGGATCTACCTATGTAGATCCGTGCGGACCTGTCATGATGTCCATTCGTACGAATGGACTCCATCCGTACGAATGTACATTTACAATACAAAACCTTGTCCGTTTTCACACTATTCTATACAATATTCAACACACGCTCTATCTAGCCTATTCGCACAGTGGCAGACATACAAAATATGCACCAACATGATTTAGGCGACTTTGTAGGATAACTTTACCCTAACATTATTAAGTTATATTACATGAGCCTAATAAAATTTTTCACTAAAAAACTATATCATGCAAGCCAAAATTGATATGCAGATATGGTTTACGCATGAACTCTGAAGATATGATTCTATTGGTATTTGACTTTGATACGCTACCACTAGCACTCAAAACTCACAAGTCACGAGTAGGGAGCCGCCACATTAGGGTTGCCGGGCCAGTGAGCATCTCACTTTTGATTAACTCTTATTACATCTTGACACATAGTTTCCCAGTAGTACCCTTAGACAAGAAAGTATGAGTCCAATCTTCTTCCTCATGCACCCACACCTTGAATACAGTCTTTCACCAAATAACGTTGATCTCGCTGTTAACCTTAGGCCAACCTTCACTAGAATGGCAATATGATCAAAAGCTAGGTTCCCATCCTTCCAAGATGCTCCTGAACTATGAATGAACCTCCCCAGACTTTCTCCATTTTTTCTTAAAAACTACAAGTTCAACCGGACACCCCAAATAACAATCCAAGCTAATCTATCGAAGCCAAGCCAACTGCGTAACCATCCCAAACTTCAGACCATGTAAACCACATGAGAACTTTTATGCCATTTGCAAATATCTCTATAAAAACAACTAAACAAGCAAAACCACCAAGAGATTCAAACTAACTTAACGATGGCAAAGCCAGTGTAGGCGATGATGGTATTTGAGGTACGGAATGCGATTTCCGTGACAGATGATGAAGGATTGATGCTCGTAGCATTGATTTTTGAATGATTTTGAAGCTTGGGTCATCATCGGCCTCGTCGTTGCTGGTGAGGGTGATTGGAGTAGAGTCGGATTTTGGGTCTTCTTCAGATTTAGAGTTTTAAATGATAAATGATATCCCTAAACCAAAGAAAAACAACTTGATAAAACCATAAACGGCGATTGAACAACACAAATGATAATCGATTGAAGATTAAGCGGCAATTGAAAGATCAGAAGAGAGAGAGAGAGAGAGAGAGAGAGAGAGAGAGATGTGTTGAAGACAGAATCTAAACAAAATTAGGGCTTTGGCTAATTTGGGTAGCTTGGTAAAGAATCTATGAAGCGGGTCACATAAGATCCGAGGGTAAGGTTGATTGTGGGATGACACGTGTCCAAAATGATTTTCTTTTATTAGATAGTAAAGATCGACATCTAAAAACGTATTCTTTAAATAGCATTATTTAATAGGAGGGAGAGAGAAAGTTGCGTCCTTGTAGTTTGATGGCGGGATCACTATTCGTCCCAACCTTTTATTTTTCGCAGTCAAAGTGAGAGAGCTGAGTTTAACACAAGTTAATAGTTTCCGAAACATTTAGTTTTAGAATTTCCTCCATAACCATGCATGGCCTTCCATAACATGCATGAATCAGCCCTTGTCATCAAACATACATGAATCGGCCATGAATCCATGGCTTGATCATAGTTATCAATAGAGTCTATGGCGGCCGCTATAGCGAATAGCGTGGTGTGGCGGCCATATGCCGCTACAAGGTACATATCGACCTTATATCGACCATATAGCGACTTCCAACGTGAAATCCGGTGACGGTGTTGCTTTCAGCCGAAAACTAGGAAGAAGGGGGAAGAAGAAGACAACGGCTGCGTATATATGTCTTTTAGGCTTTTTAGGGTTTTTATAAGTTTAGGTTTTAAACATTTAACCCCTCTATCATTCATTAGTTTTTATTCAGTCCCTAAAACTTGTAACTTTTTACTTAAAAAGTGTAAAGATAGTTTGTCTATTTAAACATTTAACCCCCTCTATCTTCAATAGTTTACATTTACATTTGGTTCTTAACCTTTTCAACTTATACATAAAATGCACAAAATTAATATTATAAAATACATATATATAATACGGATAACTATTTTTTATTTTTTTAAATTATCTACTACCTTATCGCTAAACACGAAATAGCGGGCGCTATTTCATCGCTATCACTATGTAGCATATAGGTTGTCTATCGCTATTAACGGCTATTCGCTATCGATAACTAGATAACTATGGGCTTGATTACCCATGTAACATAGACAAAACCATGGCATGATTACCCAACCAACATAGACTCAGCCATGAATCTAACCATTTGATTACCCAACGTCCCAACCATGGCTTGATTACCCATACCCAACCAACATAGAATTAGCCATGAAACCAACCATTTGAACCAACATAGAACTGACCATTTGAATCAACGTAGAACCAACACAAAACCAACCAATTAAACCAACTTAGAATCGGTCATGAAACCAACATAGGACCCAACATTAGAACCATACACTACCATATATCTTAAACCAACCAAACCATTTGACCTGACATTAGAACCTTATACAACCAAACATCTCATGGTAATCCAAACCAAGGTGCATTGATAATCTAAACCATTTACAACTATATACATTTTCAAAATCATGATCCTATCTACTCGATCCTATCTTCCCTACCTCCTTCAAAGCGGATTTCAAAGTTCATATTGTTAAGAACTTCATAACCACCTTCAAGTGCAATACGAGGTTGGTTAGGGTACCATTGACCCTAATGGCAGCTACAAATGTTCAAAATCAACTTGTATCATGTTCAATTTCAAGTAAGCTACACTAATCAAGATCAAATATAGTGAATCTGAGGTTACTTGTGACTGTTTGTGTATACATGACCGCCTCCATAGAAAATGCCATGATCGGGGTCGGTGGGTGATGATTGGAGGTGGATGAAATGGGTGTTGATGTGTTCAAAATGCAACATATAAATTACACCAATTGTGGCATAAAACTAACCCTTTTTTAGTACTAATGTTGGAAAAAGTGTGCTTTTGTCTTCCTTTTGCATTTTCAGGATTAAATGAGCTCAAATTAACAAAAGAAGCAAAAAGACATCAAAATCTAACATAAATACAAGAAAAGGAACAAGATGTGACATGCCCGACCCCACGACAGCATCTTCCCAAGCAAAACAAGACAACAGAAGACTAAACACACCCCGTGCTCAGCCAGCACGGGGGCGTGCCCAAGTGTCAGCAGAAAAGACAAAGTGGTAGAAGCTTCTATTGCCCACCACGGGGCCGTGCTCAGCGGACACGGGGACGTGGTCAACTATAAGATTCGCACAATCCAGGCAAATCTTCATGGTACAAAGATTCTTCTGCACACGGGGTCGTGCTCAGCGGACACGGGGGCGTGGCCAACTAATAAGACAAAGCTGCATTAAATGAAGAAAGAGAGGATGTGGACACGGGGCCGTGCCCACTGGACACGGGGCCGTGCCCGAGCTTATGTTCAGCCTATAAATAGGAGTGCTTGGCTCAAGCTCAAACCATCCCTTGGCACACCACCTCTCTCACACTTCACCCACCACCACCATAACACCATCATCCACCACCATCATCCATTGTCCATCGTAGAGTGTGTGAGTCATCTCGGGATCCAATATTGATCGTAAGAGTTCTTGACAATCAATGCCATGGTTGTAGGATCGTTTGCAGACCCGAACGAGTCGTTCAGAAGAGTTTATTTCGGTTTCAGAGGCGGAAACAGAGAAACCGAGTTCAATTCAGCGAGATTTCACTTTAAACTGTTGTTGTATTGATAACGAATGCGATTACAGACCTAACAACACTTCGGCAGCACTTCGTGGCTTACCGGAAGAGTCTCAGAAAAAGTTTCGAACTGTTACAACTGAAACCTATCATCACCTATATATAATATGCATGATTTCGCTTCAAGATACAAGCGAAATCTCAATCTTTCCTTTGAAGCGAAATCTTACAATGAAATATCATTCTGTTTGAAGCGAAACTCACATTTAATTCATATATGTTTTGTCTTCACGTGAATATGTCATGTGATGAGGTCATCCTTGATGTCACTTGGATGATGTCATTATGACATCATTCTTGATCAACTTCGCAACGAACCGAGACTCGATATAAGACGAAGACGACAGATGTATGCACCAACAGACTCCCCCTCAGATGTTGACGAGTCTTAAGTGTCGAGTCTTCGCAATCTTCAGTCTTTATCAGTCTTTGAGCTTTCTTCATACTTCAACTAATCTCCTCCTCAGATGTCTTCAGACTCCCCCTTTCGATAAGCTGGGATCGCAGTCTGGAATTCACTTTCCACATGTTCTTAGATCGTAATCTGGCACTTCATCACTCTCAGGTTTCAGAACCTGGCTAACCTGCATAAACTCTACCCAAAAATAAATTTTCTGATAACCATTTTGTAGATAAGATTTTTAAGTCTAATTTACCACTTGCAGGAATAACATTTATATTTCAAAACATTTTTTTCATTTCATTTCAACATTCTTCAAACACTTTCACCCAAACCATTTGTTCATCATGTTTAGCACTTGGAATTTTGAAAATCAGCTCTTCAACACCAGTTGTCGAAAATCTTTTTGAATTTTTCAAAATTTATGCTAAAACACACTAAAATCTTTTTGGATTTTATAAAAGAAAATAAATGCAGAAATGAAATATTTACAGACAATATTTTTTGCGAGTTCGTGCAAGAGGATCATATCAGTTTTTGAGACATATCACCAACACCGTTAAGCTTTAAATCATTTTAAGTTCTAAACGATTCACTTAGATTGTCAGTATACTGATCCACTTAAATTTTCACACAAAGTTCAACTGATCCGAGATATGAGATTAATGTTTTAAGCTCTCGAACTTATTCGTGTGTCCCACTACTTGAATATACTCCCGTATCCAGATCCCAATATTCAGTCTTACAGGTGAGTATACCACAGATGATATCTGTCAGGGGAATAAATTATAGTACGAGGGCCGTGAGAGCTCAGGTCGATCTTTCGATACGCAGAGAGATGACGGCTTCGACTTTTGGTGTGTCCCCTTTAGAGGATCTTTTGCATTACAACAGCAGCGACTATCAATTTTATTGTTTCATCAGCTTGCTGAGGGCGATGCTATGTTTCAAGCATTTGCAGAAAGCATTATCCGGGGACTAGGTCAGAAATTTCTTTCAGCAGAAGTCCCGGGATAATACCCCAGATATCACTGAGCATAAAGACCTAGTATCTCAGAATAAGGGACCTTTCAAACAAGATTTCAGGGGTTACCTATATATCCAAGTTTGTGTTAACCCACAGAACAAGCAAGTTTGAAATTTAGGTTTATATCTCGTCACAATCTACTAAATGTGTAAAAACCTACTGACACATCATCAGTGAGACCGTTTATCACATTTTTACTTTCCAATTCTTTAGCATGCTGTGATCGTCCACTGATGTACTATCATTTCCTCTTTTATGCAACAAAAACTCATTTTTCATTTTATCATGTTTTTGATTTTTTCAAATTTTCAAATGTTTTTGGATTTTCTAAAATTTCTTACTCCCCCTAAAATGCAAACACATTTTAGGAAATTTGAAAACAAACTGTACAAGAACATGACAACTGATATCGAATTGCTTCAATTCGCCATCCACTTGGCATAAACAATCAGAACTCCCCCTCACAACAAACTATTTTCCCATCGATTTCAAAACACTTAAGTTTGTTTTAATCAAATGGTTTTTCCGGAAAATAAGTTTTGTTGATTTTATCACTTGTAAAATTGGGGTTTGGTTCATCACCTTGTCTATCAACCATTTGTAGAAAATCAGATACAACTTAATGTCCCTGATTTACCACTTGAAACCATCACAAACATACAACTTAAACCTGTTTTTCAACCAATTTACCATCTTTTGATTGAATTCTCAAGGTGCCGATTCCTACTCCTCGCTTACATACCTGGGAGTTCCGGCAAGTCCTATAAAAACTTCTCAAACATTTTATACAAAAATGATAAAGAATGATGCCGATTCATGATCCACGATTATCAACTTGGGATCTCCGGCAAGTCAGGTTTTTACTCTTTGAAAAATATGTCCACCCAAGCCTGACCTTCCTTGGGTGTAACAACCTCTTTATCATCTTTTCTTTCAACTAACCTGTGACCTCCTCTTTTGGCAGCGTAAAATTCTTTAACACCTTTGACCTTACCATTGATCATTTTGCCAAAAATGTGTTTCACAGTTCCATTGAAAGCTTTATCAACATCAAATTTCTTCTTATCAGAATAAAATTGATTTGATATTTCAACTTTTCCAACTTTCTTTTTAAAATTTTCAGCACTCAAAGGTGGAAAATTCACATCATCCACTTTTGAAACTGATTTTTCAACCTTTTCTTTAACAACTTTTGGCTCCTCTGATTTTGTGGAATCAGATTCATCACCAGAACTATTACCTGAACCCTTCACAACCCATTTTTGATTTATTACATTTTCTTTTCTTTTTACCACATTCTTTGAACATTCACCAATCTCAAAGGTCGAATTTTCAAAGCCAGTAAATTTTTTGGTTGTTAGTTCAGTTTTCTCGATCACTTTCTCTTTTAGTTTACCAGAAATTTCCTGTTTTGGTTTGAATGTCTTCGGACAGTCCCTAGCAACATGACCAACAGTTTTACACTGAAAACAGGTTCTGGTTTCTATCTTCTTTGGCACAGCATTTTTCTTCAACTCTTCTTGCTTCTTGGCAAGGAATTCTTGATTTGTCTGCTTTCTGAATGCTTGCTCTTTCTCATCATTTAAAAAATTTCCTGAAACAAACACAGTTTTTGGTTTAGAAAATTTTTCATTTTTATAGTTTTTCGGTGGTACAAAACCAAGACCTTTCTTTTTGAAATTACGATTATGGTTTGGATTCTTTTGGAAACTATAACCACAATTGTAACCCATTTTCTTGTTTAAACGTTGTTGAACTCTTGAAGTGTAAGGATTAGGTTTTACATGAAGATTTTCATCTTTTATTTCAGAAATATTGATTTCTGTTAGTTTGAAAACCTTTTTAATCATTTCAGTTTTAACACCTCTTATTGGAAAATCTTCATCAGAATATAATTTGTCAGAATCTTTCAAAGTATATGCCACTTTAAATGATTCATCATTCAAATTAAATTTTGATATCAAAAACTCTTTATCATAAACCCGTTTCTCCTTTTTGACTGTTGACTTTGACGAATCGGACTCAGACTTTGACTTGGATTTGGACTCCGGTTTTGACTCCTCTATGTCGTCTTTATCTAACACCTGATCGACCACACTTTTTATCAATTTTGACTCATGATCAGTATCGGACGACGTGTACGTGACATCAATATTTTCTGGCAAGTTATCCGACGGCCCAGACTCCCATTGTAAATTCATTGCCTTTTCGACTCTTTCGGAATTTGGATTTCGAGGTAAAAATCCATTTTCAACCGGGGGCGGACATCTAGTGTAGTCCACACTTAGTTTCTTACCAGAACTTGTCACTTTATCTTTTGTCACGGATTTCTTTTCTTCGGACATCTTCACATCTTCAAACGTCTTCAATTCTTCCACAACCGGATAAATCCTGTCAACAACAAAAGTAGAACATGAGTAACTGTCTAATAATTTCTTAACTTTCTCAGTTTCTATCTTTTGTGTTGCCAACTCAAGCTCGAGATCTGCACATTTCTTAATGTTATAGTTTGCCGTATCAAGCTGTCTCAGATAAGCTATCTTCAAAGTATTCATAGCTTCAGCTTGTTCACCATTTGAATCAGTATACTTGTTGATTTCTCTGTTCATTGTATCATATGATTCTTTCAATCTGTTTATGTTGTGCAGCAATTCATTGTTTTGCTTGATTAAAGAATCACAATTCATGCACTTTTCAGGATCTTTGACAGGTTCTGCATCAACTTTGATCTCAAATTCAGGAACTTCTTTGACTGTTCTGTTTGATTGTAAAAATTCAGCTCTTCTTCTTTTCTCAGCTTTCGCTTCGTTCTTCAATCTCTCTTCTTCTTCTTCCTCTTCTTTGTTCTTCCTTCGTCTTTCTTCAGCTGCTTCCATGACTTTTCTGCATCTTTCTGCGCATTTCAAATCATAAGCATTAGCAAAGAAAACATTAACATTTGAAGTGTCTTTAGACATCTCTTTGGCCATAAATTCTTGATCTGGACAAAAATTATCCCAATTGAAACCATCAGCCAGTTTTTCATCATCTTGTTCTGCCAAACACCCTTTACTGTTTGTTGGAACATATTTATCCCAACTGAATCCACCATCATTTCCCAGACAAGCTTTCTTTGAGTCTTTAATCTGCATCATTCCATGTGCAGTTTGTGCCTGATGCAGTGCTGGTGGTGTGATTTGATGATAAATTGCCTTTTTGTGATAATCGTTGTTTCCAAAAGGATTCTGGGCTCCGGTAGCTTCACGATTTTTACACTCTCTCTTAAAATGCCCCTTTTCCCTGCAACGAAAACAAGTAACTTTAGATTTATCAAAGCCTAAATTTGAAACACTTGCATCCAGGAAATCATTTCTTCCAGTAATTTGTTTAAACTTCTCAGCTCTTCTCATTACACTGGCCATGCACCATTTAATATCC
Source organism: Helianthus tuberosus (assembly GCA_030545235.1). Taxonomy (NCBI): domain Eukaryota; kingdom Viridiplantae; phylum Streptophyta; class Magnoliopsida; order Asterales; family Asteraceae; genus Helianthus; species Helianthus tuberosus. Next base: position 113,876,499 of record CM060433.1, on the reverse strand, counting down.
ATCAATTCCATTTCCTCAGCATCGATTTGATCGTAATCCTCTTTCGTGAGCATTGGATTACCGATCTTTCCGGTCACAAAACTACTATAGGATTCCAACACCATTCCCAACAAAGACATTTGATTTTTAACAACCTCTTCAGTATAATCTTGATCATTTTCAAGACTTAGAACAATATTGCACTGAAGTTTTCTTCCATTCTTTGTTGCTGAAATGTTTGGATCAAATGATGAAAATCTTGTGATGCTTGAACCCTGAGATGATCTCTTTTCAGAAGAATCTTTCACACTGTAAGCAGTTTCGATCTTTGGAGAATGCCTTGTTGTTCCAGTAACACCACTCTTGTAATACAAGCTGATATCTTGTTCTCCATCATAATTCTTCATCCTAGCAATCTTTCTTTGCTCCATTTCTTGAGCTTCCAGGTGTTTGATGAAATCTCCCAATGTCATTTTCTTATAATCTGTTTTGTTTGACCGCAACATCATCAGAAATGTTCCCCATGTTTCATATGGTAGCGCATCTGCAAGTTTTTCAACCAATTCATCAGTATCTTACTTAACACCAAGTTTCGTCATATTTCTCACCAAGTTACAATATCTATCAATTAATTGCTTGACACTCTCATTTTTCAATCCCCGAAATAAGTCAAATTCCTTTTTCATGAGAGACATCTTATTCCTGAGCATATCATCACTTCCATTAAACTTTGCTTCCAACTCTGTCCATATTGAATATGCAGTTCCATCATGTTGAAGCAGTATCAAAATATCTTCTTTTATTGCTTGCTGAAGCAGACTCACCATCAATTTCTCATCTCGATATTTCTTTTTATCTACAGTAGTCATTTCTCTAAGTGTCAACGGAGTACCATTCACAACATTGTCCTTTGTGGGTTTAACATACGGCTCTTCAGTGTGTTCCCACGCATCCAAGTGATACGCCTCAACCCAATTTCCAAACCTTTCGGACCATCCATTGTAATCATCAATATCCATGAGTTTTGGTGGTTTCTGAGACGTCCCGGTTTCATTTTCATGCAAAGCACTCTGAGTAACTGTAACTGGACTAGCAAAAGCATTGTAGAACTCGTTCTCCATGTTTCGGATTTTCAAATGAGCTGTATCGCCTTGTAAAATACTTGTCGATTACCTAACAATACACAGAACAAAAAACAATCAGTTTAAAGATTTTTTCGATTAACTGAACCAAACTAGTACTCGAACTGATGATTTCTTGTGCGGACTGAATGTTGACAAACTGTGCGGACTGAATGACTCGAATCGAATTCAAATGACCCGGACAAAACGACTTGACTGATCAACTGTACTAATCGAAACTTGTGAATCAACTAAACTCCAAGCCTGACAAAATCACCAAGATACAAACCACTTGACCTGACAACACAACTTGACTGATAAGTGAACTGATCAATCCTTGTGACTTGAACTGATTCTGATGCAGACTGAGATCTTACACAACAATATTTCAAACTATGAGATCTTGCGATGATTTTAATCTGACCGACCACTTTAAAAGATATTGTAAAATGTTTTGAATCACACTATCACGTGACCTTATGACACACTCAAATGATTGTTATCTCATGCCATCACACAAATCAATAACATGCAGCCGACACTTAATATATGATCATTTCTTGCAACCTTAATTGAACCGTTCACATGCTATTCAAATATCAAGACCTGACAACAACTTAATCCTGCCAACACTTATCAACTTCTTCACACGTATTCACAATACTGACACAAATAATCCGACAAAATGATTTATCGCATGCAATCCCTGTTTTCAATACTACTTATCTGACAACCTTTAAAAGTTCACAAGTACCAACACAGATCTGATTACAAGCGAGATTTTCTATGCCATTATAATTCAAGCGAAATCTCAATATATCTATTTCGCTTCAACAACAATTCAAGCTAAATCAGAATATTTCAAGCGACACCTTCAATTTCGCTTCAGCTTTTCAATTTTAATCAGAATATTTCAAGCGAAAACTTCTATTTCGCTTCAAATTCAAATGAAATTATCAAGTAAACTCAAGCGAACCAGCATGACATCATCATTTTCGGTCCGTTTTTGATCTGATTGAACGAGTAAATGATCGAATTAGATTCTGAAACTTTCAAGGGTTAGTTAAAATGTATTTTCGCACAATATGTGAAAGTTTGAACCGATTTGAACCGTAAAAAGTTGATTAATTTTGAAAGAAGGTGTAGAAAATCAGAAAACGTGGCTGAATTGGTATGAACTCTTCCTCCTGAGCTCTGATACCAATTGTAGGATCGTTTGCAGACCCGAACGAGTCGTTCAGAAGAGTTTATTTCGGTTTCAGAGGCGGAAACAGAGAAACCGAGTTCAATTCAGCGAGATTTCACTTTAAACTGTTGTTGTATTGATAACGAATGCGATTACAGACCTAACAACACTTCGGCAGCACTTCGTGGCTTACCGGAAGAGTCTCAGAAAAAGTTTCGAACTGTTACAACTGAAACCTATCATCACCTATATATAATATGCATGATTTCGCTTCAAGATACAAGCGAAATCTCAATCTTTCCTTTGAAGCGAAATCTTACAATGAAATATCATTCTGTTTGAAGCGAAACTCACATTTAATTCATATATGTTTTGTCTTCACGTGAATATGTCATGTGATGAGGTCATCCTTGATGTCACTTGGATGATGTCATTATGACATCATTCTTGATCAACTTCGCAACGAACCGAGACTCGATATAAGACGAAGACGACAGATGTATGCACCAACAATGGTTGCCTAAGTCTCTTACATCACTTGGTGAAGACAAAGTGTCTAGTGTAATACTTTTTACTTTTAATCTTTTCGCACTTTATACTTGGTTTTGTATTAATGACTTTAATAACTAGTTTCTTATGTTGAAGGTGATCTTTCCTTATCGTTTGTCCGTGGTGTCTTGAAATTATTTTACTGTCTATATAAAATAAAAGATTTTCACCATTCATATCTCCACGGTTTATATGAAGGTATGTTGGCTACCTGGTCGGGGGTTAAGGGAACGGTTTGGTAAAGGTCTTGCCATTGTTCAGAGTTTAGAGGACCTGCCATGGACCTGGGTCAAATTTAGTAGGACCTCCTTCAATACTTAACGGTATTGGATGGCGGGGGTCCAAACTCTTTGATCCCCTCATAAATTAACTACTATTAATACTACAACCCGGCTATTTAGGACTGTATCCCTGCTGACTCAGACTACTTAGTCGAGTGTAACGTCACCTCCAAAAGAGGGGCCTACCATAATTTGCATTAATAACTTAATTAATTATCTTTCAATAATCCACCCTTTTAGGATTGTATCCTTGCTGACTCAAACTACTGGGGTGAGGGTAACGTCACCTTCAAAAGAGGGGCCTACTACAATAACTAAGATAATCTCTTAAAAAGTGCAAAAGTGCGGAAATAATCAAAGGTTACACTAGATACGAGTCGGAACCAAGTGATTCATCTTGTCTATCTGTTTTTCTTTTATTTTTATTTTTTTCAGCATTTTAGTTAGTTTTTATTTTTCTTAGTTTAAAACATTTTTCTAAACTTTTTGATTTGATTAGACGTTGAGGATAAACCGGTACTAAAAGCTCTTGTGTCCTTGGACGACCTCGGTATCTTACCAACACTATACTATGCTCACGATGGGTGCACTTGCCCATATGTGTGTCTAGTGTTAGTAAATATCGTGTTTTATAAATTTAAAACTTGACTAAAAAAGTGTTAAAGGGGCTTAAAATATACACCTAATATATATAACACTCGACACCCATCAAGTTTTTGGCGCCGTTGCCGGGGACACAAGGATTTTAAGAAAGTTAGGAATCAACGGCCTAATCGTTTTTTCTTATTTTTCGTTTTTTTAGGATTTTTTTTTTAATTTTTCTGTTTCTGCAGAGCTCAGCACGGGCCGTGCCTGGTCGGACACGGGCCGTGCCCAGCACTATCACTGGCAATTTTTATTTTCTGAGTTACAGAGGGCTGAACAGGGGGCCGTGTCGGTGCAACACGGGGCCGTGTCCAACTCCCAGTAACAGGGATCCGGAGAACAATTACTGTAAACTTGACCACGGGCCGTGTTCGCTGAGCACGGGGCCCTGGTGAACCTTCTGAGCAACATTCTTTTTTGTTTTTATCGCAGGACTTGGAACCCTGGCGCCACATTTGAACTTCCTACGTAGTGCATGAGCTCTAGTTCTAGTAGAGACATAAAAGAACCTCTAGAAGAACCCGAACGCTTTCTCAGAAAAAGACTCAAAACTAAAAATCAGGAGAAAGTTTCGGGGGACCCACTTCCAATGGCGGACCAACGTACCCTCATGGATTACCTACGGCCCACCGTAGGTAATCTCGGCGCCGCTATCAATGCACCGAATGTCGAATCCAATAACTTCGAACTTCGGCCACATTTGATACAAATGCTTCAAAACTCCGCAACCTTCCATGGGCTTGCGGACGAGGATCCCCGTCTACATATTACTAATTTCTTAGAAATATGTGATACCTTTCGGATCAATGGTGCATCAAATGACGCCATCCGCCTTCGAATGTTTCCATTTTCACTAAAAGACCGAGCTAAGGCTTGGCTTAATACCCTCCCAGTTGGCTCGGTAAACACCTGGGATGAACTAGCCCAAAAGTTTCTATATAAGTATTTCCCTCCTGCTAAAACGGCTAAATTAATGACTGAAATTAATACATATTCACAAGAGGATGGGGAATCCTTATATGAAACTTGGGAAAGGTTCAAGGAGCTACTAAGAAAGTGTCCTCATCACGGTCTTGCGGTATGGCAACAAGTATCCACTTTCTACAATGGGTTGTTGCCACACACAAGACAAACACTTGATTCTAGCTCCGGGGGACTTTTAGGTAATCGTCGCCCGAATGAAATATATAATCAAATTGAGGAAATTGCTCAAACCAATTTTCAATGGCACACTCCCCGAGGTAATAAATCTATTGCCCCGGGCGCCCATAAGGTTGATGAAAGCACCTCTTTACAAGCCCAAATCGAGGCCCCCTCTTCGAAAATCAAAAAGCTAGAAATAACAAAAACGGCCTCGCTTATGGCTTGTGAAGGGTGTGGTGGGCCACATGAAAATTGGAGTTGTATGAAAGAATTAGATGAACAAGCAGAAACGGTAAACTACATTGATAATAGACCTAGGCCGTCGGGTCCTCCAACGGGTACCTACATACAAGGATGGCGTAACCACCCAAATCTTGGTTGGAGAGATCCCGGCAATAGTAGTAAGCAACAAAACCAACGAACTAACTTTCAACAACTACAAAATTTCTCTCAACAACAAGGTGGAAGGGAAAGGCTTGAAGATACTGTATCTCGCCTCATCTCCGACACCGAAAAGAAAAACTCGGATCGATTTCAACAATTGGAATCGAATTTTAGAAATCAACAAGCTAGCATTCAAAACATTGAAAAACAATTAAATCAACTAGCTCCAAATTTCTCTGAGAGACCACAAGGCGCGTTACCAAGTAATACCGAAACCAACCCAAAGGCGCAAGTACACCTCATCACATTGAGAAACCGAACCGTGGGTCCCGAGGAGGCTCCATTACCGCCAGATGAAAGAAGCCAGTCTAGCCAAACCACAACTCCACCCGCACAAGAAAAAGCCTCTTTACCAAATCAAGAGCCCGCCAAGACTCCTCCAATTCCGTACCCCGGTAGGTTAAATCGTCAAAAGACCGATGAGCAATTCGCAAAGTTCGAAAATTTACTGAAACAATTGCATGTTAATATTCCTTTTATTGAGGTCCTAACCCAAATGCCAAAATATGCAAAATTCATGAGGGATTTCCTCCCTCACAAAAGGAAAATTGAATCATTACAATTAGTTAACTTAGGCGAAGAATGCTCCGCCTTAGTACTCAACAAACTTCCACAAAAGAAAATCGATCCCGGAACCTTCACAATTCCTTGCTCGATTGGGGAATCCCCCGTTCGTAATGCATTAGCCGATCTTGGGGCTAGCATTAACCTCATGCCCACATCAATGTTCAAACGACTCAGCCTAGGAGCAACAAGCCCTACAAAGATGAGCATACAACTCACCGACAGATCCGTCAAATTTCCACAAGGTGTCGCTGAAAATCTATTGGTCAAGGTTGACAACTTCGTTTTCCCAACCGACTTTGTCATCCTAGATATGGAAGAAGACACCGATGTTCCTCTCATCCTCGGGAGGCCATTTCTAGCCACCGCCCAAGCAGTGATGGATATGAATGACGGAACGTTAACATTGAAGTTTGGGGACAAGGAAGTGAAGTTTGAATGTGGAAAGAGAATAGAGGACGAAGACCCGATCAACTACATGAAGGTCATAGACTCAAGCTTGGATGACGCTCTCCGACGGTGTAACATGGGATGCAATACATCCCACTTGGGTAACATATGACCAGGCTTTGAGTCTAGCCAAGGACCCTTATAAACGTGGCGCACCACGGAGGCATTCCGCGGAACTATCCTTAGTTTAGTTTATTTTAATTTTCTTTTATGTTTTCTAGTTAGTTTTAATTTTCAGGAATAAAACACACTTGAGATGGCAAAGGATACAAGGGAAACTTGAACCAGCACCCCACGCAGGAAAACAGGACCATCCGACAAAATTCTTCATTTACAGTAAGTTCGGCACGGGCCGTGTCCGCCCAACACGGCCCCGTGCTGCACAGCCTGCAGAAAAAGACCCAGTTCAGGTAACTGGACACGGGCCGTGTTCACCCAACACGCCCCCGTGTCCAGGCTTCTATTTCTCTTGATTTAATTTTGTTACTTACACTTGAACAAGGGGCCGTGCCCGGACAACACGGGCCCGTGTTTAGCGCCTAGTAACACAAAATTTTTGCTTTTTACACCTTTTTACACATTCAATCAACCTAAAAACTTATTTTTGGGACACATTGAGGACAATGTGTAATTTAAGTGTGGGGGGGATGCTAAAACCTTGAATCTTGCAAGTCCTAAATACAAGCCTTACACAAAACTCTATTGGAACCGCTAATCACCCCAAATTTTTTCAAAAAAATTTTTCATTTTTTTTACTTGTCTAGGTTTAACTCGGGAAATTCAAGTTCTCAAAAAGGTTATATTTTTACGAATTTACAACCGATAGCGTCGTGATAAAAAGAACCAACATAAGAAAATTACGAAAAGGCATGACAAGCTTAGTTAAAATTTGATTATATATACTTGATCACATAAAAACCCATTCCCACAAAAGTGAGTTTTGAGCCTTTATTGAGCATACAATTACATATCATTAGACTAAATGCTCATTTTTCGTTTCTTGTGTGAATAGCCGTTTGGTTCTTACGACTCTAGAACTTGCCACGACGATACATTCCCGGTCCTTATCAACTTAAACCCGAGTAAGTAAATGATGGAGGCATTAGGACTAACCCTTTTTATTTCTACACCATTATTTTTCTTTTTTATTACCACCTACCCAAAATCCCCCTAGTTAGCCCCTTTGAGCCTAAACCTTTTCATTTCATACCCCAAAACCAAACACCCTTTTTACCCACCAAAACCTTTTTCATTTTTAACACTTTGTTTTAGTAACAAGTTCGGTTTTTCGTATGACTTTTCAAAAAAAAATGTGTTAATGATGAAGCAAAAGAAAATAAACAAACAAGTTCATCAAAAATAACTTTGTTTGAATAATAGCTTCATCAAAATAAAAGTTACAAAAATAAAAAGTCTTACGAAAACCGACGCTTGTTACGCTTTTCGCCCTTTTTCTACTAACCACTAACCCAACCACCTACCTTTAACCCAAGCCTAACCCTTCAACCACAAAGTCCTCTTGATATTTACAAAGGTTTATAAGTTAAAAAGGAGGAAGATTGATTGCTTGGCAAACCTATGGTAGGAGTAAGTTCCATGCCGCTCTCGAGTGATCCACAAAAATACATTTTCGGCCGAGTGTTGAGTGATCCCCGTGAGGTATGTGAACTTGTATATAAATAAAATTTTAAAAAGGCATGCTATGCCCTAATAAGTAATTTATCTTATGAAAAGTTTTAAATAAATCATGACGAATAGGATTGTAAATAAATAAAAATAAAACTAAATAAAGAATCTTGGAAATCCCGACACTTTATGACAAGCCCAAAAACCTTCTTCTCTACCCATTCCATTTGGGAGTGTAATAGCCACATATTAAAGCGTTTTGCTTGAGGACAAGCAAAGATTCAAGTGTGGGGGTATTTGATATTTTCAAAATGCAACATATAAATTACACCAATTGTGGCATAAAACTAACCCTTTTTTAGTACTAATGTTGGAAAAAATGTGCTTTTGTCTTCCTTTTGCATTTTCAGGATTAAATGAGCTCAAATTAACAAAAGAAGCAAAAAGACATCAAAATCTAACATAAATACAAGAAAAGGAACAAGACGTGACATGCCCGACCCCACGACAGCATCTTCCCAAGCAAAACAAGACAACAGAAGACTGAACACGCCCCGTGCTCAGCCAGCACGGGGGCGTGCCCAAGTGTCAGCAGAAAAGACAAAGTGGTAGAAGCTTCTATTGCCCACCACGGGGCCGTGCTCAGCGGACACGGGGCCGTGGTCAACTATAAGATTCGCACAATCCAGGCAAATCTTCATAGTACAAAGATTCTTCTGCACACGGGGTCGTGCTCAGCGGACACGGGGGTGTGGTCAACTAATAAGACAAAGCTGCATTAAATGAAGAAAGAGAGGATGTGGACACGGGGCCGTGCCCACTGGACACGGGGCCGTGCCCGAGCTTCTGTTCAGCCTATAAATAGGAGTGCTTGGCTCAAGCTTAAACCATCCCTTGGCACACCACCTCTCTCACACTTCACCCACCACCCACCACCACCATAACACCATCATCCACCACCATCATCCATTGTCCATCGTAGAGTGTGTGAGTCGTCTCGGGATCCAAGATTGATCGTAAGAGTTCTTGACAATCAAGGCCATGGTTGCCTAAGTCTCTTACATCACTTGGTGAAGAGAATGTGTCTAGTGTAATACTTTTTACTTTTAATCTTTTCGCACTTTATACTTGGTTTTGTATTAATGACTTTAATAACTAGTTTCTTATGTTGAAGGTGATCTTTCCTTATCGTTTGTCCGTGGTGTCTTGAAATTATTTTACTGTCTATATAAAATAAAAGATTTTCACCATTCATATCTCCACGGTTTATATGAAGGTATGTTGGCTACCTAGTCGGGGGTTAAGGGAACGGTTTGGTAAAGGTCTTGCCATTGTTCAGAGTTTAGAGGACCTGCCATGGACCTGGGTCAAATTTAGTAGGACCTCCTTCAATACTTAACGGTATTGGATGGCGGGGGTCCAAACTCTTTGATCCCCTCATAAATTAACTACTATTAATACTACAACCCGGCTATTTAGGACTGTATCCCTGCTGACTCAGACTACTTAGTCGAGTGTAACGTCACCTCCAAAAGAGGGGCCTACCATAATTTGCATTAATAACTTAATTAATTATCTTTCAATAATCCACCCTTTTAGGATTGTATCCTTGCTGACTCAAACTACTGGGGTGAGGGTAACGTCACCTTCAAAAGAGGGGCCTACTACAATAACTAAGATAATCTCTTAAAAAGTGCAAAAGTGCGGAAATAATCAAAGGTTACACTAGATACGAGTCGGAACCAAGTGATTCATCTTGTCTATCTGTTTTTCTTTTATTTTTATTTTTTTCAGCATTTTAGTTAGTTTTTATTTTTCTTAGTTTAAAACATTTTTCTAAACTTTTTGATTTGATTAGACGTTGAGGATAAACCGGTACTAAAAGCTCTTGTGTCCTTGGACGACCTCGGTATCTTACCAACACTATACTACGCTCACGATGGGTGCACTTGCCCATATGTGTGTCTAGTGTTAGTAAATATCGTGTTTTATAAATTTAAAACTTGACTAAAAAAGTGTTAAAGGAGCTTAAAATATGCACATAATATATATAACACTCGACACCCATCAGTTTCTAACTTACGAGGTGGCGTTGGGTTGGAGTATAGGTGGCCGGCGTCGGAGGTTGATGGGTGGCGTCAAGTAAACGATCGAATGGGAGGGAGAGTTGGTGGGGAAAAGGATAGGGACTCAGTTTGTTGATTATTAGATATATGAGGGGGTTACGGTTTTTAATGGTTCAAAAGACCAAAAATGCCCCCCATGCTGTTAAGCCAGTAACCAAATATGTTGATAAATATGCTGATGAAGTGTAGAAAAAACAAACTACAACGACTCAAGTAGCGAAAAATAAAAGGGAGGGATGAAAAATATCCCCCCATATAATCATAGGGACACAAATTGCAGTTTACTCTTATAAATAGAAGTAGATAATAGATATTAAAAATAAATTGTATGAGTTAAAAGCAACATAATTGATATTCAATTATATAATCTTTTTTTTGTTTCATAAACTTGTACAAATTACCTTCTCAGTCATCTCTATCCCTAATTGTTTTTCTCTTCGAGTTACTTAGATACATACTCTTGAAGATGTATCACGTGCCACCAACAACTTCTCTCGTAAAAATCTGATAACGAAAGGTGCATTAGGAAAGGTGTATAGAGGAAAATGTTTGATTTATGGCAATGTGCTCGTACAAAGGTTGGATTGCAAGTACGGGCAAGGAGACGAGTTACAAACAGAGATTTCAACGATCAAGTGTCTCGAACATAATAATATCGCTCCTTTTTTAACGTACTTTGATGAGAATAATGAAAAGATCATTGTTTACAAAGCATTTCACGGAACTCTGAACCAACATCTGAGTGATCCAACTCTCACATGGTCTAAAAGACTTCAAATATGTTTAGGTGTTGCACGTGCACTGAATCACGTACATTATGATATCATTCATTGTGATATCAATAGCTCTAAAATAATTCTAGATGAAGATTGGGAACCCAAGATATATGGTTTTGAACTTTCCACAAAATATCCTCAAAGTTGGAGGCATCGCTTTCTCTTCTCTCGCTACTTCAACACCAGCAATTTGACACCCAAATATGATGTTTACTTTTTTGGGGTGATATTGCTTGAAGTCCTCTATGGGCGGAAACCACTTATTACAAATCATGGTGTTGAGGAAGAACTAGATGAGATCATTGATCCTAATTTAAGGAGACAAATGGACACACAAACGTTGGCACACTTCACTAACATAGCTTTTAACTGCTTGAATCAACAACCTGTGCAACGTCCAACTATGGATCAGATTGTCAAAGAACTTGAGGAGGTTTCGGAACTTCAATGGAAACACGTTGATCTTGTAAGCCAAGTCTTTTGTTTTTATTGTTTCATCCTTTTCTCATTATTACCTTTTATGTTTACGGATTTTATTGTTTTCCATTGTGGTCATTTGTATTAAAGGAGCACTCAAAAGCTGCAGATGAAGGTACACCATCCAATAGCCTGAAGGTAATTTCCATTTTAGTTATTAGTTTGAGGTGATTATGGTAAATAAATTTGACTTTTAAATACAACATGGGCAACCATTCAACTGTATTTAATTTTCTTATAGTTTGTTTGAACTTCAAGTTCCTCAAATATATTTTTTATGATTGAAGTAAGTTAATTTTCTAACAAAAGAATTTAATGCATTGGAAAGGATAAACAGAAAACCATTTTTCAGCACCAAAATTACTAAAAAAAATAGGGTGTAATTTTGAAAATGGTGTTGGGATAATTGCATATTTCCTCTTAAAAAAAACTATCAATTGCATATTTATCCAAACTAAAATAAATATTGCATATGTCTCCTTCGTTAATTAATAAAATTGCAAATTTACCCATTTTGATTTATTTTATTAAAATTAAATAAAATGACTTTTTTACCCTTAGTTTTACAAAACCTTACAAAATTGCATCTTTACCCATATGTTTACTAGTTTTTGTGTCAAAAGCGATCCCATGATATAAAACATATATGTATATCAAACGATTCAACCTCAAACGTCAAAAGGGATCCCATGAACCAAATATTTTTTTTTTCAAACATAAGGAATATCACAAATGAAAGACAGCAACGATGGTATACAAATACTAATTAATTTTGTTCTTCAAAATGTTACTTAGCATTAGATAGTAGCAATATTTTGAGAGACAGCAGCGCATATACTAACCTGCATTTCATATTATAGTTGCTGTTAATATGCTTGGAGTTACAAAATACTAATTCATGTCAAACAAGCATTTAATATAGCTGGAGATATTTGGACACCCATCGCGCCTATTTTCACACCTTTTGTGCCCTAGACGCCTCGTATAGGTCTATACGAGGCGTCTAAGCACTGAATTCAAGGGGGTCTAAGAGGGTGTCAGGCACAAAGTTTAAGGAACCCTAGACGCCTCGTACAGACCTATACGAGGCGTCTAGGCTTGGGTTTTTTTTTTGGCTGAAATGAGGGGTGTTTTGGTATGGTTTTTTGGATAGTTTTTGAAGATGTGTTTTTTGGTTGAAAATTTTTTTGGTTTTTAAAAAAGTTTTGTTTTTTTAAAAATCAACTATTTTAAAAATCGGCTCTTTAAATATATTATATCGATTAGATATTATAATGTTTTTTAACATTTTACTTTTTTAAATATTATTCTTCCGATTAAAATTTTATCTTGTTCAAATATTGTTTCCGTATTATATTTAGGGGATATATTGTTTCCGTATTATATTCAAAACATATTTTGTTTCCGTATTATCTCAATTTAAGACAACAATCATTAGGTAACCGAATAACTGAAAGCAAACATAAATATGACATATATAAGATAACTTTGTACATCCATAACAAAAATATATAAGATAAGTTTGTACATCCATGATAAAAATAAAAACAAAAACAGGTCTATGCAGCCAAATCCGAATCCGAATCTGGATGTGGCTGCTACGGCTGCTGCTGCTGATGTGGTGCTCGAGCCGGGGGAAGCGGTATCGGGGGCCATCCCTCTCTCTCTCGTCTATCCTGCTCGCACCGTACCAGCCAACCTACCAAATCGTTGAGCCTGTCAAGCTCTGCTCGTACATCCGGATGTAGCGCAGCTCCTGGGGCATGACCTGGAATAGCGTGACGTGGAAACTGAGGCGCCCCGGCAGGTGGCGGTGGCTGTGGCATCGCTGCACCGTCTACATCCTGCGGAGGCTCCTCCACGGGCACTACATCAGCAGGATCTGCAGGAGGATGAACGGGCTCGAAATGCTCTGTCTATATGCCCCCTCGCGGTTTTTAAACCGCGGGCCAACTGGAACCTCTTGATTACCCTCATCCCCCACAGCGACTGCATGCCTATCTGCGTCGGCATGACTGGCGGCGTCCGTAGATGTGGGTCCTCGTGCAGTACGAGGCCAAATGAACGGGCAATGACGGTCACGTACGCCCCGCCATACAAAAATCCGCGCTCCTGCCGGTGATGAGCGGAGGCGTAGTACTGGGCTAGACCGTGTGCTAGCGCGCACGGCCTCCTATACAACAAACAATAAAGGAAAAAAAGATCTGTGGTCGTACACCACTCACGGCTGTAGCCGCGCGCTGAAATAGAAGTAGCGAGCAAATGGTGCAGATACCTGCAGATAGTGTTAGCGAAATACAGAAACAGAGATTAATAAACAATGCACATAATCACAATAATTGCCGTAATAAACGTACGTACCTGTACAGTGGGTCCCTAACAAACGACACCCTCCCCTTCGACTTGTCGTACTCCTAAGTATTTGGCCCCGCAATCACCTGCCAAAACCCTACAAGAGTGGGTTTGTCAACCACCACTTGCCCCGCTGTGTAAATCTCAGTCTCGATCTCCCCCTGCATATATAAACCAGAACACACCGCAAAGTCTGCTAGCGTCATCGTACGCAAAACGCCAGCGAGCCCGAAAGAAATCTCAGGCGTAGGGGGAGCATCTGGGTACGGAAGCGGCACTGGGATCCCAGGAGGGTGAAATGTGAATGACGAAAGTAACTCGACCAGCAGCTCCCTGTAGGTCGGCGTGTGCGCCAAATAAAAAAGACGATGCCACGGCGAATCGAGAGGTATAAACCGACGCACTCTATCCGTCTCAGCAAGCTGGTCCATCGCATCCCAGTCGATCGATGCATGCGATCCAATGTGCATCCTCCTAAGCTTCTGGCAATGGCGGGCGGCATCGGTGCAGTCGGGAAACTCTAGGTACGGACAACCCTGCAGCGTATCCAGAGCCGGTCTCCGTCGTGGACCCTGCTGAACCGGCTGACCCTGCTGAACCGGCTGAACCTGCTGAGCCGGCTGACCCCCCGGCAGTGCCCCATCAAGATCTATCTGAATGTCGTCGCCCTCCATAATCAATCTGCAGGTAAATAACGTATACGTATAAAAACAATAATAAATAAATCAGAATAATAATAATAATTAATAAATAATAATAATTAATAAATAATAATAATAACAATAATAATAATAAATAATAATAAATAATAATAATAATAATAACAATAATAATACTAATAATAATAATAATTAATAAATAATAATAATAATAATAATAATAATAATACTAATAACAATAACAATAATAATAACAACATTAACAATAATAATAATAAATAATAATAATAATAAATAAATAAATATTAACAATAATGATAATAAATAATAATAATAATAAATAAATAAATAAATAATAATAACAATAATAATAATACTAATAATAATAATTAATAAGAAAAAAAAATTACAAAGCCTCGTATAGGGCTATACTCGGCGTCCTGTTCTTCCCCATTCATCTTCAACCTCACACTCAAACCCCCAAACCCCACAAAAATCAAATTTCAGGGTAAACTTACGGTCTAAAGGCAAAAACGTGGCAAAAATACTAAACTACGGGGCGAAATACGTACCGGTGATGCTTCAAATCTTCGAAAATCCGGTCGAAATACGTATCCGATGCGTATAGAGGTGTATTCTCCGTATGTTTGTTTGTTTTTTGTTTGTGGGTTATAACCAGCCTCGTCTAGACCCACCCAGCCTTATACGAGGCATAGACGCCTCGTATAGGGCTATACGCGTCGTCCTATCTTTTTATTAAATGACCATTTAGCCCCTGTTATGCCCCCAGTATAGGCATTATTCAGGGGCAAAATGGTAATTAACCAATCCAAAAGGATATTTCTGGAATGGTTAATTACCATTTTGCCCCTGACTAAAGCCTATACTGAGGGCTTTACAGGGGCAAAATAGTAATTTAATAAACCTTTTTTCATAATTAAAAAACAAAACCTTAAAAAGTTGCCGCCTCAAAAGACGACACGTATAGCTCTATACGCGGCGTCTGGATTTCAAAATTACCTTTAAGCCCCTGTTAAAGGCCTATACTGGGGACTTTCAGGGGCAAAATGGTAATTAACATAAAATATTTTCAAAATTCAAATTAAAAAAAAAGAATTGTTGCCGACACTATTGACGCCGCGTATAGCTCTATACGAGGCGTCCTCATTCAGTCCCGATGAAGAAAGAAGATCTCTGTTACGATCTCTGTTCCGGGTTCCTCCCGTGTCTCGTAAATAAAGTCGTTGTTTATCAGTATGTTTTCTAGTGACTGCATGGGAGTCAATCCTTGGCTTTGTTCGGCTCTAATCTTCGCCACAACGTTTTGAACGTCTTTCAGAACATGAAACCTGTCGGGGTCCTGCTTCCTTATCGTTTGAAATATTTTGCGCGACTCCATGTTTTGAGCTGTCAGCTGCTCGATCAGTTTCATTTCGCTTGGAGTAAACCTTCGCACAAACGCGTGGCCGACAGGTCCTCACAAAGTTCGTGGTTATGTTTAATTTTTCCGTCTTTAATCTCCCAGGTTTCATACGGGTGGTTTCGCACAGCCAACAGGTAAAACGGGCAACTGGTTTTTTTGCTTCCGGCTTTTCTAAGTGTTGCTGTAGTCTGGTGCTCACCACCACGATCACATTCAAGCCATACCCTCCCGATTCTTCCCCCGGTTTTCTTTGATCGACGGGTGACAATAGCGAAACCATCCGCGTTTGCTATTTCTTGTATCCGAGTCTTTAGTTCATCTAAAGAGTTGAAAACATGTAACATCGACAATAATAATAAATAATTTTAATAAATAATAATAATAATAATAATAATAATAATAATAATAATAATAATAATAATAATAATACTAATAATAATATTAATAATAATACTAATAATAATACTAATAATAATAAAAATAATTAAATAATAAAAAAATAGTAATTAATACCTGCTTTTTTAAGTACGGACTGTCCTGGATGGGAGGTGTCTCACCACCATATCTACCATATCCACCATAACCACCGTCTCCTCCGTATCCACTGTATCCACCATCTCCTCTGTAACCACCGTCTCCTCCGTATCCACCGTCTCCTCCGTATCCACCGTCTCCTCCGTATCCACCGTCTCCTCCGTATTCACACCCGTATCTATAATCCGGATACCCTTGTTGCTTCGGATAACTTGGTTGACAAGCATGGTATGAGTCATCTACAGGGGCTGTTTCATCAACAGGGGGATGCTTGTTCAAATCTAGAAACGGTTTGTTTTGTTCTCCTTGTATACTAGACACAACCGAAATACGTTGAAACTCAAGAGTCGGAGACCCATTTATTAATACCGACGCCCTCGCAGATGTCAAAATGCCTCTTACCCACATCCTCCATCTACCGGGGAACCCCATTTGCTCAAAAACTTTTTCAATGAAAACCCAATTAATCGAATCGTATGCTTTTTCGATATCTATTTTTAAAATAAAAGCTTTCTTTTTAGATTTTTTAACCCGAGAAATAATCTCATTTAAAATGAGAGGACCATCAAGAATGTTCCGGTTAGAAATAAAACCGGACTGGACCTCGGACACAACAGACCCCACCACCCCTTTGATCCTATGGCGGTTATGCTGAAGTGTACAAAGCAGAACTTGACTTTTTAAATATTAAAGGTTTGTCATTGATGGAAGGGAAGAGTAAAGATGAAGTTCCTAAGATAAGCAAAACTGTAGCTATAAAAAGGATTACTAATGGAGCAGATAAGCAAGCTAAACAAGGGTTCTTGACAGAAATTGAATTGCTTTCTAGTTGTAAGCATCCAAATATAGTCTCTCTCCTTGGTTTTTGTGACGAAGCTGGTGAAATGATTCTTGTTTATGAGTTTGCTTTTAAACGAAGCCTTGCTGATTATTTGGTAAGCACTGACACGGTTATTCTTACTTGGACGCAAAGAATAAAAATTTGCCTTGATATTGCGAGTGGAATTAGTTACCTTCACACTGACATGGAGGGAAAACCAAGGATAATACATAGAGATATAAAGAGTGATAACGTTTTATTTGATGAAAATATGAATGCAAAGGTTGCTGACTTTGGGCTCTCCAAATCGCATCCTACGAATCAACAACCTAGCACTATCTATTCAAAAAATATTGCAGGGACACCATATTATATAGACCCAGAATATTATGCTACAGGTAAGTACAAAAGGGAATCTGATATATATTCCTTTGGAGTGGTTTTATTTGAGATTTTGTCTGGGAGAGTGGCATATGATTCAATTTACACCAAGGAAGATGACTATGGGCTTGCACCCATTGCAAGGAGGCGATTCAACGAGGGAACACTAAAGGAATTAATTGATCCGAAAATAATTGAAGAAGATGACAGTCACATTTTTACTTTTAATAGAAGACCCAATCAAGATTCGTTCCACACATTTTCAAAAGTCGCATATCAATGTTTAGCAGAAACTCAAGTCAAGCGTCCAACCATCAAAGTTGTCATTAAGGAACTTCAAAATGCATTAAAATTGCAAGTAAGTCGATGGTTTAAAAAATATATTATATTTTTCTTCATATGCTTGATCACGTTTAGAAATACTACGTATGTTAGTTAACATTTTAAAAGGGTGGTAGGATTTATTCTCACTTTAGTTTAGAATACATAACTCACAAATTAACTTGATTTCGTATGTACTAACGTAGAATATATGAATTTTTATCTCATACCTTTAAACACGGACATAGAGGAGGATTAAATAAGGCTTCCACTATTCCCACACTCCTGTATCTTATTCACACATTCTTTTTCACTCTATCTCTCTCTATGTATATATAGAGAGAGATAGAGAGGAGGAATGTGTGAATATTAACTCCCTTAAATAAAAAGGACCGTAACATCTTTTTAACTTACATTTTTTAAAATCAGTCTCTATATAGAATTTACAATACTGATTCAAATGTAGATGTATCACTTGGGAAAAATGTGAAGCAGATAGAAGAGAAATGTTATTTACATAGTTTTCATGTTAGATTTGGTCATTTAGTTTAGCACGTGATGTTGCAGGGGGAAACGGTGGTACTCTCGAGGTTTCTACTCCGTGATATAGTATTGGCTACTGAGAACTTTTCTGAAACATACTGCATCGGTTTAGATACAACTGGGAGCGTGTATAAAGCTGAACTCGATCACTTTGGCAACACTAGTTCGTTGGCAACAAAAGGGAAGAACAATGGTGAACCTTCCAAAACCCGCATTACCGTAGCTATAAAGCACATCACTACTAGAGAAGGTGGGCAAGGAAAACAAGAATTCTTTGAAGAGATAGAAATGCGTACGAGTTATAAGCATTCAAACATTGTTTCTCTTCTTGGCTTTTGTGACGAAGGTGATAAACTAATCCTTGTCTATGAGCCTGTGTCTGGGAGAAGCCTCGATGACCATTTAAAAAGCGTTGATAAAATAGATACTTTTACATGGACCCAACGTCTACACATGTGTCTTGATATTGCACATGCACTCAATCACCTTCACACCAATATAGTCAACCGACAAAGGATAATACACATTGACATAAAGAGCGCCAACATTAAGTTAGACAAAAACTGGGGGAGATCTCCTTTGGTTGCAATGCTATGTTTCTCGCCCTCATTCCAAAGAAAAACGACCCCCAGGATTTCTCAGACTTCCGACCAATCTCGTTGGTCGGATCTTTGTATAAAATTATCTCCAAAACGCTCATGAACCGGCTCAAATCAGCTATTTCGAATCTCATCTCTCCAACTCAGTCAGCCTTTGTCTCTGGAAGGTACATACTCGACAGTCCTTTAATTGTTAGTGAAATTGTGTCGTGGAGTAAAAATCAGAAACGGAAATTGCTGATTTTTAAAGTTGACTTCCGGAGAGCTTATGACTCCCTTAATTGGAAATTTTTGCTCAAAGTTATGGAATTTATGGGGTTCCCGGATAGGTGGATTCTTTGGATTAAGGGGTGTTTAAAGTCCGGTAGAGGCTCGGTGTTGGTAAACGGATCCCCTACGGGGGAATTCCCTTTTAAGAGGGGCCTAAGACAAGGTGACCCCTTATCTCCGTTCTTGTTTATTATCGCCATGGAAGTTGTGAATATGTTTATGCAAAGGGCTCTTGATCTGGGCCTGTTCCATGGTGTCAAACTCCCAAACAACGGACCGGTGATATCCCACCTTTGTTATGCGGACGACATCATCTTTATTGGCGAATGGTCTGAACACAATGTGGTTAGCCTAAGTCGGTTTCTAAGGTGTCTTTACTTAGTTTCTGGGCTGCAAGTTAACCACCAGAAGTGCCAATTATTTGGGGTCGGGGTGGAGGAGACGGAAATCAATCTGTTTGCAAAAATTTTGGGTTGTCAGGCCAGTGATTTTCCTTTTACCTACCTTGGTATTCCTATCGGGGCAAATATGAAACAAGCTAAGTTCTGGCAGCCAGTGATTGAAAAGTTTAATAAAAAACTTTCGTCTTGGAAGGCGAGAAATTTAAGCTTTGCGGGAAGAGTCACCCTTGCGAAAGCGGTCCTCGGCAGTCTTCCGTCTTACTACTTGTCTCTTTTTGCGGCTCCAAAGGTTGTTATAAAAAAATTGGAAGGATTGAGGAGAGATTTTGTTTGGGGTAAAACGGGGATGCGAAAAAAGGTCCGATGGATCCGTTGGGAAAAAATGATAAAACCAAAAACTCACGGTGGGATTGGTATAGGAGGGATCAATGATTTCAATATTGCCATGCGTTCTAAATGGTGGTGGCGTCTTAAAAATGATCCTAAACAACTTTGGGCTGTGGTTATTGATGCGATTCACAAGACAAAGAAGAATGATAAATTGGTTCCGATAAAAAAGACGATACCGGGGATTTGGAAAGATATATGTGCGGTCGAAGGGACTTTGCACAGGCTGAATATTCGGATCCAAGATAAGCTGAAAGTCGAGGTTGGAGATGGGGAAAACACTAGGTTCTGGAAAGATACTTGGCTGCTTGACAAACCTCTAAAAGTCCTTTTTCCAGATTTGTTCAGGTGTGCGACTGACAAAAACATTAAGGTTGCGGCCTGTATGCATCGGGTGGGGTCAAAAATCCTCTGGGCTTGGGATTGGGCTAAAAGCCCAGTGGAGCATATCGAGTGGTCTCAACTGGGGGAGATTATGAATTTATTGGACCAGTTCAAAACAACTGGCGGCAAAGATAAATGGAGATGGGATAACAGGTTTGGAGTTGATTTTTCAGCTAAAAGCCTGCGTCTCGAGATCGTTACTAAGGATGTGCCTGAGGAGATTGTGCGTTGGAACCCATGGGCTCCGCCAAAGTGCAATCTGCTGCTTTGGAGAGCTTTATTGGGAAGGGTAGCAGCCAAAGACCAACTTATCGCTAGAGGTTTCACTTCGCTTAATGGCTGTTGCGACAGATGCGGTTTCGGATGGGAAGACACTAATCACATATTTGTTAATTGTTTGCTTGCTAAAAGCATCTGGTGGGAGATTTTTGTGTGGATTCGGATACCTTACCCAGCCAACATAAACAACCTCAAGGATCTGATTGAGGTCTTTCACAACAGCCCCGGCTCGAAGATTTGGAAGCGGCTCGTTTTTACCGTGGCTTCTGCCACAGTTTGGAGAATTTGGCATGCGAGGAACGCGAAGGTTTTTGAAAGCACGAATATAAGTTACCGGATTACGGTTAGCCAGATAAAAGAAGACGCCTATTTTTGGGTTCGCCATCGGTCAAAGGTCTCAGCTCCTTCGTGGGACAAGTGGTTGGACTTTGATGTTTTAGATTGTATCTAGGCGTTTTTTGGTTGTTTCGGAGTGTCTTTTTCTGTTTGTTTCAGCCCCTTGCTGGCTCTTTATATATATATATAAAGTGATTGCCGTTCAAAAAAAAAAAAAGACAAAAACTGGGGGGCAAAAATTGCTTACTTTGTGAACTCCAAGTTACACCCAGCAAATCAAGAGGTAGGCATGAAAGTGTATGAGGACCCGGAATATGAAAGGACAGGTGAACTGGTAAGAGAAAGTGATGTATACTCTTTTGGAGTCGTTCTTTTGGAAATCGATTGTGGGAGGGTGGCATATGATCCAGTTACATAAAAGAAAACGACAAAGGGCTTGCACCCATTGCATGCCAATGTTTCACTGATGGAACCATAGATGGACTAATAGATCCGAGCTTAAAGGAAGAAATGGGTGAAGACATTCTCACTTTACCCAATAAATTTCTTTGATTACATTCTTAAAAATTGCATTTCAATGTCTGGGAGAAGCTGCCAAGCGTCCTACAATGGAAGCGGTGATCAAGGAACTTAAGAGTGCATTAAACTTTCAAGTAAGTCTACAATTTCCATGTACCGCATTATTAACTATTAAGTCTATTATGCCCAGCCATATTCTTACTCTCCCAGGCCTATTTGCATCAACATAGAAGGGTATAATCATCACCATTTAACATTTTCGTGGTCATATACAATTGAAATTGTTATAATAAAGTATCTTTTGTTTTTACAAAATTCAAGTGTAATTATTATTTTTCGTATCTTACCTGACGTGTTATGCATTTTATTGTACTTGGTCTTTTTATATTTTCTAATCACTAAGACTCTTAATTGTTATTTATGTATTTGATGTCTATATGTTTTCTAGGTCCTCCAAGGCCGTGCAATATAGGTGATATTAATCTGGTCCTCAAGAGAGGGAAGATGGGTGGATTGATTTATGCGTGGAACATATAATCAACTAACGTGCTTCAGAAGGTGGTATTTATTAGGCAATATCGAAATGATTGCCTCAAATCAATCTCAAGACACTGTGAATAAATTGTAGTTATGAGCAATCTTTTTATTTTTGTAAAGTGGATAATTCCTCTCTCTAAATTGTAGCCTAGTTGTTGTGTTTATAGGCATCTTTAGTGTATTGTAAAATCATTGAGAATTACCACAATAACAAGTTTGACGTTGACCCGCGTGTTGCGGCGGGATATTGATTACTTTTATCCAAATATCTTAATTTTAGTATCACTATATGAAATGCAAAATTTTTAATTTTAAGGAAAACAGTTTTTTTCATTTTACTATATCCCCATTCTATAATACCACACTCAACAATTTTACTTTGAAATACATAAAGTGTTTAAGGAATAGGTTAATTCTAAAACACACAATTTAAATTAGACCTTTAGGCACAACCAAATTAACCAATGTTGTTTTACCCAACTAATAAAAAATTAAAACCAGTCAACATCAAAACGATACTTATTGACTTTAATTTACCATATTTTAGATTATTCTGTGGATGAAGTTGGTTTCAAATTATCCCAATTTCAAGGTTGATTTGTTTATGTTTTCATAAATGCGTACATGCATTGCAATTTTTAATAAACTCATTTCTGGTTAGGTACATATATGAAAAGAACTATAAAATATATAAAAGAACTACAAAACATATACATTAAACTTTTTATTAGAAACATTATTAAAACCATAAGTTGTATGTAGCATGAAACACGATTATTTAAAATACTACATACAAATTGTACATTAGAAACACATACAGCTTACAATTTTCAACCGCAAAAGAGTCTCATTGCCATTTTCTAAAGGATAGAAGAAATAGTGTTATACTACTTTTATTAAATATGGCTTTGCATATATGAAATTGTAACAGGATTTTGAATCAATATATTTGAAGAATGGTAAATGGTAAAACAGTGAATAAAGCAAAACTTAAAACAAATACCACCATATTATACCATCCAAATTCATCTTTCAGAATCAAAACATCTTCACTCTTTCAAAAAAAAAATAAATAAATAAAATAAAAAAAAAACTAACTGGTATTATCATCTTATACTTTTCTCATACTATTATAGTATAGGATAATGTACACTCAAAACATACCACAAAAATGGCCATCCCAACCATCAAGCCGTCGCTACCACAACAGCACCACCGAACCACCGCCACAACATCACCATCACCGAACCACCGCCACCACCGCCGCACATTTTTTTGTAACAACGAATCTCTTGTTTCCTCTGTCTCATGCTAAACTCTTCAACATCCATCACGGCCACCACCGTCGATCCCGTCCGTCTCTAACCTACTTCTCCGTAACCGTGGCCCCACCACCACGCCACCGCCATATAAAAAACGTTGGTGTTTTGTGGCTCCATTCCTTTTCCATAACCGTCTAAACTTACTAAGAAGTAATTGTAAATGTTTAGATCAATCGGTGAGGCCGTGAGGGCTATATAGGGTGTGAAAAGGTGGACGATGGGGAAATAGTGGTCGGAGAGGAGACGCGTCTCTTTGATTCTCAACTGTCATGAGGGTTTTTGAAAAGTTTTATTGGACGTTTGTTTTTAGAGTTTTTTGCTGTTATAGTGCTGTTTTCAAAATCATGATCACAACTAATGCCTGTTTGAAAAATGATTCACAAATAATGCCATAGCCATTATAAATGGCGAAATTTTAAAGGAGCTAGGTTGTGTAAGAGAATAATCAGAAATGTGTAAGAACCAATCATCTTGAAAAGGATGAAAGGCAGCAAAAAGCCACTTGGAATGGCGAAAATTTTTAAATTCTGCATGCTTAGCCATTCAAAGTGGCGATTTTTTATAAAGCCTGACATTTGCCATTCAAAATGGCGAAATTTTTGAATCATTTCTTATAATTACGAAACCTCTTCACAATTCAATATTAGATGCTACAAGACATAACTGTTATCTACAAGAGATATGTTGTTTTTAGACCGTGGGGTATGGTGGGGCGGGGGTTTGGGGCATGGGTTGACACGTAGACTTTGAGGGGCACCGCTGGTCATGTGCATTTTGGGTCGGTATGGCGGGGCGTGGTTAGCCCGCGTGGGTTGGCCACATGTTTTTTTTCAATTATTATAAAAATACACACAAAATTAAAAAAAATTAAAAAAAGCCTAAAATTATTATTAAAAGTTCCTAAAAATTACAAAATCCTACAAAAAAAAAACAAGGATTACAAATCTAAAAAAAACATAATTAGACATATAAAAAAACCCCTAATTAAGCGTTAGGTAGATTTCGAACAGGGCGAGCTTGTCAAACGGCTTCCGCTCCTTGCCCCAGAACTCGATGTTGGCCACCGCCACCCGGTCTTCGTGACTTATATCACCGCCCGGGACGCTGTCGTAGTTCGCTCACTACTAGAAAATAGGGGGGTTTCCTACCAAAATTTCCGACAAAACCAATTTCGTCGGAAAATTCCGACCATTTTCCGACAAAATACCAACTAAAAAAATAATCTGGTTTTACCGACTATTTTCCTACAATTTACCGACCAAAAAAAAAAGAGAAAAAAATTGGTCGGAAAATGGTCGGAAAATTTCCGACTAAGTTCCGACTAAAAAACTAATCTGGTTTTATCGACTATTTTCCTACAATTTACCGACAAAAAAAAATTTGGTCGGAAAATGGTCGGAAATTTCCGACAAATTTCCGACTAAAATTTTTGTTTTTTTCATTTTTTCAACCTTTAAACATCGTTTTTCCATTCCATCTTTTGTACACATTAATTATACATGAAATACTTTTACTTTACCAACTTATACGCATTGTACATGTTTATACGTGTATGTACCGACTAAAAAACAATTATTCTTTTCATATTTAATTATACCGAGGTGTATATCTATATATATAAACGTATTTCTTGTCTCTATATGTATATGTATGTGTGTATGTATATATATATATATATGTATGAGTATGTGTTTGTCCAAGTGTACACACACGCATACATACACACATACATATATATACACATACTTAGCCTGTTTTAATTAATAGGTCCCGATAGGGTACATACACGTATAAACATGTACAACGCGTATAAGTTGGTAAAGTAAAAGTATTTCATGTATAATTAATGTGTACAAAAGTTGGAACGGAAAAACGATGTTTAAATGTTGAAAAAATGAAAAAAACGAAAATTTTAGTCGGAAAATGGTCGGAAATTTCCGACCATTTTCCGACTAAAACCTTTATTGGTCGGAAAGTTGTCAGAAATTTCCGACCATTTTCCACTGGTGTTGGCACGCGTTTAGATTGTGCTGGCCGTTCCCCATGTTGTGCCGGTAGCTAGCGAAAGCTTCCGGCCAGTAACGGGTCTCGCCGGGTTGGCGGCCCTTCATCGCGTCCACGACGCTCGTTACAAGTGCTATCTCTTCCTCGTGCGTCCATGTGGCCATTTTTCAAGTATGGGTAGCGGGCTCGGGTAGGTGGAGTGAAGGGTTGGGGTAGCGATGTGGACATGTGGTGGGGGGTTTTATAGTAGTTGGGGTATCCGTTTGACTTGGCCAAATGGTTATTTTTTAAATTTAAATCCTAGCCACCTAGCCTAGCCAACCTAGCCAATGAGAGCCGGCCATGGAAGACCGCTAGGCCTGCCCAACGCCCGGGCTGAAACCTCCGCCCAAGGGGCCCCGCCGAAACCCAAGCCCACCTGGGGTGGTGACTTGGGCGTTTGTACCCATCCCACGCTCCAACCCCGCCCCATACCCCATAGTTTTAATTGGAAATATGTTCAGAACTTTTAACATTTTGCAATTATAAAGGACTTTACATCAGAAACTTTTAAGCTTTCGCCATTATTAATGGCTTTATGTGCAGAACCTATATACTTTAACATTTTTCAATTATAAAAGGACTTTACATCAGAACCTTTCGCCATTTTAAATGGCAATTGTGCAGAAAAATTGCATATTTCGCCAATTACAATGGCTATTCTGCAGAAAAGGGAACTTTTCGCCATATTAAATGGCAATTGTGCAGAAAAATGGAAGATTTCGCCATTTCAAATGGCATTTGTGCAGAAAATGGCAGAATTCGCCATTTCAAATGGCATTTTGTGCAGTAAGTTGAAAATTTCACCATTACTAACAGCAATTGTACCTGCACCCAATCATTGGTCTCGTACACATTCTGATCATTCTGATTATTCACTTACACAAGTCTAGGACCCTTAATAATTCGCCATTTGCAATGGCGCTGGCCTTATTTGTGAAATAATTCTGAAAGCAGCATTATTTGTGATTAACATTTTGAAAACAGCAGCATTTCAGTAAAAAACTCTTGTTTTTAACGACTTCCGGTTGTTTAGAGTTTTGATAATTGTTGTTTATGTTTATTATTTGATTTGATATGCGGTGTTGTATGATATATGCGATGGGCCGGTGCTATTAATTATGTGAAACGGTGGCAGCTTTTATCTTGAAACAATTTGAAAAGGCATGTAGATGCGATGGTGCCTTGTTATCAATAAGAAAACTTAAACGGTGTGTTTGTGTTATGTGGACATGATGGTTACAAAAATGCATGTAGTTAGTTTTTTTTATCATATAAAATGAAAGGGTGTTAGTAAAATGAAATAAAGGGTGTGTCTTTTAAATAAATGAGAGATGACCCAAGTTGATAATTGTATAAGAGTATAATATGGTATCAGCCATCTAAAGATCCTCCTCTCTTCCTTCAATCTTCCTGTCCTTCTTCTTCAACAATCTTTTTTGTCCTCCTTCTTCTTCTTCTTCTTTACCATGACTGACACATCCGACCTAAGTGCCATCCCTCTCCACTCCTTAAGCCACCTTATCAATATCAAACTCAACTCCACAAATTACCTACCATGGGAGAAACAAATCTCTCCTGTGATATCCTACCTTAAACTTCTCGGCCACATCAACGGTTCTAGCTAGTGGTGCACAAAAAATCCGAACCTGGACCCGGACCCGAAAATAAAACCCGGAACCGGGTATTATAAAACCCGGGTTTTTTATACCCGAACCCGACCCTACCCATAGGGTAGGGGTTGGGTATGCATTTCTGTTATAAAACCCGAACCCGGAACCGGGTTTTTTTATACCCATTTTCAACCCGGGTTTTACGAGTACCCGGTTTCAACCCAAAGCTGGAACCGGGTTTTTTCAATACCCGGTCCGGGTTTCCCAATACCCTGTTCAGGTTTTTTCGTTTTTTTGTGTTTTTCCGAGTTTTGTACCTTGGTAACGGCTATATAACCGTTAGAAAGTGTATTATGATCATTTGTTTGGTTTACATTGTATCTATATACCCTATAAAAGGGGTCTTTGATGATGAACAATAAACGAAGACGATCAAGTTATTCGAAGCTATCTATGTTCATCATCTTATTCGATCCGGTTCAATGATTATTTAGGTGTCATGTATTTCTATATTTTATGAAATAAAAAGGTTTTGCATTTTATATTTCTATGATATATTAAAAAAAAATGAATACCCGAGGCATACCCGAACCAAACCCAAGCCCAACCCGATCCATACTCGAACCCGAAAATAGGGTATTATAATACCTGGGTATTAGAAAACCCGACCCGAACCCTACCCGAACCCGGGTATATAGGGTATACATTTTTTATATAAAACCCGGACCCGGACCCGACCCGGGTATTGTCAATACCCGATTTTGTAGAACCCGATCGTACCCGAACCCGGTTCCATACCCGGAACCGGGTATTCAGAAAACCCGATTTGTGCACCACTAGTTCTAGCCCACCCCCTTCCGAAACCATCACAACAAATGATAAAACCTCACCCAATCCTGCCTACACGACTTGGAAAACGGCTGACCAAAAAGTCATTTTATTAATAAATTCGACTCTCACTGAAGAAGCAATGGCCGAAACCATCAGTCATGAGACTGCTTCCCAAGTCTGGAAGGCACTTGCTGATGCTTACAGCCACTGTTCTATTGAACGAGTTCATAAACTTCAAAGACTCTTTGCGCACTATTCAAAAAGGCACATCCTCAGTTTCTGATTTTGGATGTAAATTCAAGGCATTAACAGA
This sequence comes from Helianthus tuberosus, assembly GCA_030545235.1. Lineage (NCBI taxonomy): Eukaryota > Viridiplantae > Streptophyta > Magnoliopsida > Asterales > Asteraceae > Helianthus > Helianthus tuberosus. The sequence goes on along the minus strand of CM060433.1, from coordinate 113,848,265 downwards.
CCAACTCGTTGCTATCAGACACCCGGTAAGTGACGAAGACAAACGATACTATTTCCTTTGTGGACTCGGTGCATCGTTTGAAAACTTCTCAACCTCCCAAAGAACAATCCGTCCAGCACCTTTATTCCGTGATCTTCTCGCTAATGTGGAAAATCAAGAAATGTTTATCCAAAAACTTCATGGCTCTCAAACCCCTCAAGCCGCCTTTTATGCTAACCAACCCAAATCATTCAACCACCGGTCCACTTCCCATCATGGTCGAGGCCGTAACACCTCCTCCTCACGTGGTCGTAGTGGAACAAACACCAAACGAACACCTCATTGTCAACTATGCCGAAGGGATGGACACTATGCGAGTGCTTGCCCTCAATTCGCCTCATTTGCTCAAAAAGCTCCTTCTCTTGATGCCAATTTAGCCGACGCATTTCATGCTCAATGGAATGTTGCTTCCGACATTCCAAATTGGACTGCGGATTCAGGTGCAACCACACACATGCTCCCCACAACCTTTGGTTTAAATTATTCTAAACCTCAAACCGGTAACACTCGTGTTACTTTCGGTAATGGTGAATCTTTACCGATTACCCACATCGGTAACACAAATCTGAATCACAACATCTCTTTACAAAATGTCTTAGTTGTTCCATATCTCACAAAAAATTTACTTTCTATTAGTAGATTAACAAATGATTTACCGGTTGATGTCTTATTTTCTAACAATTATTTTCAAATTCAGGACCGAAAAACGGTGGAAGTTCTAGCTAAAGGCACATGTGAAAATGGATTTTACGTTCTCACTCAAAGTCACAAGTCTCTAGTTGTCGCGCTCTCGGCTTCGCATCTTCGTGCTTCTTTCAATAAATGGCATAGTCGCCTTGGACATGTCTCTTTTGATACTATCTCAATTTTGGATAAATGTGGTCATGTGTTTGTTACATCATTGTTACCCAAACCGGGATTATGCAATTCTTGTGAATTATCCAAAGCAAAACACTTACCTTTTATTGAAAATAATAAACGTGCATCACATGTTTTGGACCTCATTCATTGTGATCTTTGAGGACCCGCACCGGTTCCATCCACTGATGATCTTTTAGTTAACGCAAAATAATAGTTTCTCTCCTTCCCAAAATCGGGATCAGTCGGAGATACGAAACACGTTTCAATGAACGTAGAATGTAAGTCTTTCCTCCTTCCACATAGTCGGGATTAATTGGAGGATTGGACACGTATCGTTGCATAGTTGAACGATAAATTCCCTCTCCTTAGTTGGAGATTCAGGACACGTGTCGTCTCATAGTTGGACGAAGATTTACGGGTGTTACATGTTTGCACCTCTAAACTTGTAAGAATCAAGCTCCAACAAGTCCCTTAACCATACGTGGGTTTAGGAAGATGTTGAGCATGAGATTCATGAAGAAAAAGTAAGATTCTTAAAAGTTTTCCATATAATCTTCCAAAATAGAAAGTTTGGACCTCAAAATGATGATGTTCCACCTTAGTTTACCATAGTAAACTTGTGGAAACACTCCTAGAGGTGTTCCAAGCTTTGTAGAGGAAGAAATGATGGAGGAAAGTTGAAGAAAAGTGAGTTTGAACTCACTTTAGAACTTAGAAGATTATGCCTTGTTCTTGCAATTACAATAGATTTGAGAGAGTTTTGAGAGTGTAGATGAGTTGGGAAAGTGAAAATGAGGGATAGGGAGTTTACTTATATAGTGGTTGGTTAGAGTTTAGTGTTTAATGAAGATTAAAGATGATTGGGGAGTAAAAAGGTGGCCAATCCATGACCAAGAAACAATAATCTGCGGATTGATATGTGTAAAATGCAACATATATATTACATCAAATGAGGCATAAAACTAACCCTTTTTAGTACTAATGTTGGAAAAAGTGTGCTTTTGTCTTCCTTTTATATTTTCAGGACCAAACGAGCTTAAATGAGCAAAAGGAACAAATATGCAGCAAAAACTAACATAAATACAAAGAAAAGGAATAAACGTGGCATGCCCGACCCCTCGACAGCATCTCCCTAAGCAAAAACAAGAAACAGGAGGCTGACCACGGCCCGTGCCCAGCGGACACGGGGGAGTAGTCAGGTGTCTGCAGAAAGTGACAAAGCTATAGAAGCTTCTATTCCCGACATGGGGGCGTGCCCAGCTCAGCACGGGGCGTGGTCAACGCTAAGATTCGCAGATTCTTGCAAATCTTGATAGTACAGATACGCTTCTGCACACGGGGCCGTGCCCAGCGAACACGAGGTCGTGTGGAGCCTAATGCAGACAATTGCAATTAGTGATGAAAGAGAAAGATGATGGCCATGGGGCCGTGCCCAGCGGACACGGGGCCGTGGCCGGGCTTCTGTTCAGGCTATAAATAGGGGTGCTTGGTTCACTTCAAAGGCATCCCTTGGCAAACCACCTCTCTCTCACTTCACCACCACTCCACCACCACTACAACACCCACATCCACCACCATCATCCATCATCCACCTTAGAGTGTGTGTAGTAGTCTCGGGATCCAAGATTGATAGTAAGAGTTCTTGTCAATCAAAGGCCATGTTTGGCTAAGTCTCTTACATCACTTGGTGAAGACAAGCATTTAATGTAATACTTTTGATTTTTAATCTTTTCGCACTTTTATTTGGTTTTGTATTAATGACTTTAATAACTAGTTTATTATGTTGAAGATGAAACTTCTTTATCATTTGTCCGTGGTGTCTTGGCATTACTTTACTGTCTATATAAAGTAAAAGATTTTCACCATTCATATCTCTACGGTCTATATAGAGATATGTTGGCTACCTGGTCGGGGGTTAAGAGAATGCTTTGGTAAGGTTCTTGCCTTGTTCAGTGTATAGATCCTGCAAGGACCTGGGTCAAGCTTACTAGGACCTCCTTCAATACCCGCTGGTATTGGATGGCGGGGGTGCGAATGGCTTGATCCCATCATATGTAAACTACTATTAATACATTAACCCGGCTACTTGGGATTGTATCCCTGCTGACTCAAACCACTTAGCCGAGGGTAACGTCGCCTTCAAAAGAGGGGCCTACCACTTTACGCATTAATAACTTAATTAATTATCTTCCAATATTCCAACCCTTTGGGATTGTATCCGTGCTGACTCAAACCACTGGGTTGAGGGTAACGTCACCTTCAAAAGAGGGGCCTACTACTATAACTAAGATAATCTCTTAAAAAGTGCAAAAGTGCGGAAATCATCAAAGGTTACATTTAAGGCGAGTCGGATCCAAGTGATTCATCTTGTCTATCTGTTTTTATTTTATTTTTATTTTCAGCATTTTAGTTTTATTTTTATGTTTAAAACCTTTTCTAAAAATTTTGATTTGATTAGACGTTGAGGATAAACCGGTACTAAAAGCTCTTGTGTCCTTGGACGACCTCGGTATCTTACCAACGCTATACTACGCTCACGATGGGTGCACTTGCCCATATGTGTGTTTAGTGTTAGTAGAATATCGTGTTTTATAAATTTAAAACTTGACTAATGTGTTAAAAATGGCTTAAAATGTCACACACCGACCACGTAGGACAACAAGACGTGGCGGAAACGTCGGGGAGTGTTGTAACATAAGCTATTGTTTCACAAACATGGATACAAAAAGAGTTTCGTTTTATTGATCATATTAAATATTAACATTATCTTAACATAGAACAAACAAGTTTTATATCGTCTATCATAGTTATTATGTCGCTAAGGCCTTGTCCAGATCCTGTGTGACGCATGCATCCTAGAAATCACATTAAGCAACATCACCTGAAACATATGTAAAAACAAAGTCAGCAAAGAAATGTTGGCAAGTACATAGGTTTTATAAGAGTGTCGGAGTCATGGCTCGTTTATATGTTGCAGTACTTTATTAGACTTCAAGAGTCAAAATACAAACCTCGTTTTGAAAGTGTATTGCAACATAGTTAACCAACTCAAATCAAGTTGATTATAGCTTATAAAATCTCGTAGCCATGATTCTTAACCCCAAAAACATTTGTTTTAGAAAACCAACTTGTAAAACATCTTGTAAAAACTCGTTAAAAACTCGTATGGTTTATATCCTTTAGAAAACATCGTTTGTGTGACATCGTTTCAAAATCGTTTACCCAAGTGAACTAAATAACACCACGGTATGTAATATGATGAAAACACTTATATATAGGAAGTACCAGCGGCGTATCCACCATGCTTTCACCACATTACACCCGTCCCGTTATCTATACACTAACCAAAAACCAATCGTTTATCCAATTCGTTTAACTTGTTCAAATCGTTTTCAAATCGTTTCCAAATCTTTAACTCGTTTAAAATCATCCTCGTTTTAATTGTGAAAACTTATTTATGGTTGTCTCGCTAATAACATTCAAACCTTTGTGACCCGACCACCTCGCGTCTCGCTTCTCGCGTTAACAAACCACCAAAGGGTAAATTAACAAACATCAGATTCAGTCGTTACCCACAACCCCCGCACATAACCATGGGTGTAGTAAAATAACGGGATTTGTCAGATCCTATGGTACCATAACCTAATATTGGTCGGCTTGATCAATGCTAATGAATGTCATTTGTTATGTAACTACAACCAACAAGTTTGTTCACTTTATTGAAATCGTTATTAGTTTTGTATAAACCATCTTAATTGTTTTTGAAAAACCATTGTTTAAACCTTAAAAATCATTTTGTACATATGAATCACCCCAACACAATTGAAAACAGTAAAATAGGGGAACTATGTACTCACATGTAGTGCAAAGTATCCTCAATCAATAGAACTTTAAACAACCTCAAGCAAACCAAAGGAATCAAGTAGCACCTAGTAATCGAACCACTAGTCAAACAATAGACGCCTAAATCAGACGATCGGATAGAATGAAGTCTCGTAAACCAAATGAGTGTTGGAACTCATGTGATATGGTTTAACAAAGCTTACATCCTAAATTGAAACCTAACCTAAGTGCTTTCGACCCATCACGACCCATTAAGGTAGCTTATGCTACTTTAACGCGTCGTGTGCGCAAAAGCGCGTTCAAGACGTCTAACTAGTCCTATGACAAGTATTATATGCCCATACATGTTTAATTATGTTACATAATCAGTTACGTGTCAAAAGTTTAGGTTACATATGCTTAATTACCAATTATGTATGAAAAGGGTATTTTGGTAATTTACCAAAGGCATATAAACTACCTATCATGCGACTAATCAAACCTAAGTGACCATAAGGTATAACCTCAGAAGGTTATTCCCTACGCTACTATGGTCACTTAACATGTTTGGTCGGATCCTAATGATCGACCAAACGGGTCGTGTTCGAAAGTCTAAGCGGGTGTTTAGTCCGCTTGACTTTCGGCTCCACACAAGCACTAATCTAAAAAAGTGACGAGCTAAACATGCTAGAACATGTTTAGTTAAGTTAGAAAACAGGTTTTGATATCAAAACAAACGGTTTTGATATCCTAGAGTAGTTTGGTTACAAAATACGCGAGAAAACGCATTTTGGCCGAAACTACGACTCGTCACTGAGCCTAGCTAACGTGGTAATCATTAGGTATAGTCACTAGGGACTATAACCATCCTGATTACGCTCACGTTATGAAGTTCAAACGAACTTCGCGTTGACCATAAAATGGTCAAAGCAGAAAGTCAAACGCAGTTTGACTTTAACGACAAAAACGAATGAAAAGAACGAAAGAATACCTACAGAAGGTCCCCGCAAGCTCTTGATCTGATTTACTCTCAGGTATTAAGCATAAACTTCAACTTAGAGAGCCAAAATCAGATTCAAGTGTGCTTTGGGAGGAAGTGAGGGTGGGTATTTATAGGAATTCAAGAACCGTTAAGATCGTTCATCGAAAACTGAGCTTTGATCTGGACCTTACATGTGTGCCCATGGTTTTCTAAAACCATGGGAGCCCCTAATATGAGTCATAATGGACTAGGTTCATTGAATACCAGCCCATTGTTTTGCAAAACCATGGGTTAAAACCATCAACACTTCAAAATGGACTAGGTTCATTGAATCTGGTCAGAAATTTCAAAAATGGTCCCTGTACTTGTAAAACTTGATTTGTTTTGCACTTTTAAGCCCCGTTAACCCCATTTCAAGGCTCTAAAATAAAGTTAAAGTATAGGGAACTCAAAACATGCTCAAAAATATCTCGGATGTCGGTTCGTTTGGTCGTACGGTTGCGTTATTCGCTTAATTACGACGAAAGTCGTAACGAACGCAAAAACGATCCAAATTAAGCGAGGAATGGAATTTTATCATGCCAAACACTAAAATAAAATATTTTAATGCTTACATAAATTTTTTGGATGTCCGGATATATTCAGAACGTAAAATATGCGTGAAAATGCAAACTTGTGCACTTTTTGACGCCTTTAGTCCATATTGATCTATAAAGTTTATTTTAGCATACCGAACCCCTCAAAGCCTATTTCTAAGCTATGTAAAGGTTATTTATGGTATGTTTAACTTATGATCAAGTTCCGGAATGTTTGTTACTATACAAATCGGTAGAGTTTCGCAGTTTGACACAAATAGTCCCTGCGATCGAACAAACTTGATTTCAACACACCAAACCATTCAAAACTTATTTCTAAGTTATGTGGAGGTTATTTAAGGTTTGTTAAGCCTATGTCACTATTCCGGGGTGTTTTTCGCATTATACTGACTGCGTTTACGCACCAGTTTGCGTATAACCTTCTAGAAAGCGATTTAAAGCTTGAAATTTGGAATTGAATTAAATTGTAAAATCACCAAACACAAATACACACATAATGAAACCAAAACACATATAATAACACCAAAGCACATTGTTTTATTGATAATCAACATTGTTTTACATTGTATAACGATTATAGAACACAGTTATCACAGTCTCCCCTACTTTTGGAAATTTCGTCCCGAAATTTTAACTAAAGGAAGCTTGTGAAAACAAATGCGGATATTTTTCCTTCATCTGGTCCTCACGTTCCCAAGTAAACTCTGGGCCACGTTTGGACTCCCAACGAACTTTGACCAATCGAATCCGGTTGTTCTTACTGTTTGAAAGTACGGTCCACGATCTCCATGGGTTTCTTGAAAAAGTGCATCGTTTCATCGATTCGGATCTCGTCGAGAGGAATGTGAAGATCGTCGTCAGCTAAACACTTTCACAAATTGGACACGTGAAAAGTCGGGTGAATATTCCCAAGTTCTGGAGGTAGCTCTAGTCGATAGGCATCTTTCCCAATTCTTTCCACAATCTTGAATGGTCCCACATATCGAGGTGCAAGTTTTCCTTTCTTTCCAAATCTCACAACTCCTTTCCATGGTGAAACCTTGAGTAGGACACGGTCTCTCACTTGAAATTCTAAGGGCTTGCGTCGCATATCCGCATAACTCTTTTGACGGCTTCGAGCTGTCACAAGATTATCGCAGATTTTCTTGATTTTTTCTGTTGTTTCCAGAACGAGCTCAGGTCCAGTAAGTTGGGCTTCACCGGTCTCGTTCCAACAGACAGGTGAACGACATTTTCGACCATAGAGAGCTTCGAACGATGCCATATTAATAATAGTATGATAGCTATTGTTGTAAGAGAACTCGATCATTGGCAGATGAGAATCTTAATTACCACCAAAGTCTATCACGCATGCTCTAAGCATATCCTCCAAAGTTTGAATTGTTCGCTCAGATTGACCATTTGTTTGGGGATGATAAGCAGTGCTTAGATTTAGTTGGGTTCCCAAAGAAGATTGCATGGTCTTCCAAAAATGAGATGAAAATCGAGCATCACGATCAGAAATGATATCCAAAGGCACACCATGTCGTGATACAATCTCATCAACATAAATCTTTGCAAGTTTATCAGCAGATAGATCCTCGCGAATTGCAATAAAATGAGCTGATTTCGTTAATCGATCGATAACAACCCAGATAGCATCATGACCTTTAGAAGTACGCGGTAGCTTAGTGATGAGATCCATCGCAATGTTTTCCCACTTCCAAACCGGTATCTCTGGTTGTACAAGCAAACTATAAGGTCGTTGATGTTCAGCCTTGACTTTGAGACAAGTCAGGCATTTTGATACGTACAAGGCAACATGTCACAACCCCCGATCCCTAGTTCCCGGGAACGGGCGGCCGCGAGCCAGTTTTGGTGGTATCGGTGTTTATTAATTTGGCAGCGGAAATTTCATCAGGACCGTAGTTAGGAAATATTTAATCAGAGTAAACCACCATATTTTATAAATATAATTATATATGGGAAAAACCCAAGTTCGTAGTACACATGTTTCCATAGGAATAAATCCTATTTTATTTATTAAAAACATCTATTTTATTTTAGGTAACTTTTATTGCCACTTTTCCAAGCCTTCAGTGCTCTCCAGCTGGCTTTTATTGGCTTCACACTAAGTTACCTGAAACACGTGTTGAAAACATTTTATCAGCAGGAAATACTGGTGAGTGAATCCCAGTTTAATCAAGTTTAAATAAAAAGTCACAGTGAACAGTATTGAGAGCGATCACATTGTTTATGTCTACACAATTATTCCATTAGTACTGTCAATCATGACTTGTGGGTCATATTACCCATTGGCTAACTCATTGTCCAATGGTAACGTATTGTCATCCCGACTTACTACTCGCAAGTAGTACAAATTTTGTATACAAAACCCCAACATACCGGCAATAATTGAAGAACTACAAAGACTCAATCACTACCAAATTTCATAGTAAAACATTTAAGGTTTGGTAAAACATTACCAAAAACATTAACAAAAAGAGGATAAACTCACATTGCTATGTTAGACTTCGCGTAAGGGTTTCCTGGGAATAATCTATAATTTATCCAAAGGTACATTGATTAGTATCATAACCCTTTGAAAATATTAATGATACCCTCCCTGAGACGGCATTCCAACAACTACGTCGGGCAGCACCACGACAGTTGTTACGGAACCCTAAATCAATCGGGCAGCGTAACTATTACGAATCCAGGGTTATAATACTTACAACGGAGCAGAACCTCGCTAATTAGGGGTATAATACCCGAGTATAATGCCTCTAATTCAGAAAGTGAGATTTGAGAATGAAATTGTGAGCGAACTGAAATGAGATCCGATGCCATCCTTATATAGGTGCTGAAACTGGTTCCCACGCGGCCCGCGTAAAGAACAGGCAAGGCTTACGCGGCCCGCGTCAATGCTGGGTCAACGCGTAGCTTTGCTGAGTCATTGAGTAGGCTTGACGGGTGTTGGGACACGTGGCGGCACCGGGCTGCGCCACAATTCAGGGCACTCGCGGCCCGCGTCAACTTAATATATGGTTTACGCGGCCCGCCTGAACTTAAGAAATCAAAGGAATCTGGTTCTAGCTTTCATACGGCCCGCGTAAGGGTTTGGGGTGGGCTCACGCGGCCCGCCTCAGCCCTAGATGTAAACTTTTATATTTTATTTAAATACTATATTGTATCACGGGCTCGGTTTTTACATACGGGGTGTATTTTAGAAAGTGTAGGGTGTCAAGGGTGTTTTAGGAGGGTGGTTATATTTTGGGTATTACTCCTGGGTTATTTGATAAAATATATAGTGCACTCACACTTAAATATAGTAACCCAATTCCACTTTTATCCCTACGTCACAAGACAGAACCCCAACGAATTTAGGCAGAGCCTTGACATACGTTACGGGGCCCTACGTTACTTGGACAGGGTATCGGTGATCAGGGGCTACAATACTTAAAACGGGGCAGGGCTTTATTATCATTATGGGGTATAATACTAAGCAAAATATATAGATGTTGAGATCGAGTGTGATGAAGAATTACAGGAATGGGCAATTGTATAGAATGCTTCCCATTCTATTTATAGTTGTTGTAGTTGCTTTGGCTTCACGCCAAATTTGTCGATCTGTGCCTTCAACTATGCCACGCATCCATTTAATTAAATTCCTATATTTTTACGTTGACCATGTGTACTTCATGCAGGTATTTAATTCTAGTCCATATCCTTAGTAATTCTTACATTCATTATAATATGTTAGATTTTATTATAATTAAATTCCTTAACGTGCATTATATATATATTTACTTTCAACTTTTTTTTTTATTTTTATTATTAACTATTTAATTAATTATATATGATAATTAATTTAGCTGCTTTACTTATTTGGTGCGTATAATGTCTGAAATATGCCATTAGAACGAGAATAATTTTATCTACATTTTGAACCAAGTTTCATTAAAAACAAAGTAGGTTCAAATTTAATTATTTAAACGGTTCCTACGGTGGCCCAAAATACCTTATATTTTTATTGGTCAACTTACTCATGATACATCCTTTTAATAACATAAGTTTTTATATATATTTTAAATAAAATTTTGGGATTGTTACATTCTACCCACCTTATTTTTAAATCTCGTCCTCGAGATTCCCTGAAATATAGATAAATATTTTTAGGTAGTCTAGTTTCTAGGTATATTCTGGTCCTTGTTTTGAATTTCACTTTGACCAGAACTATTCTCTATGTTTTGAGATTCTTATCTTCTCAAGAATTCTGAATGATGGTAGACTTACTATTAGCGTAAGTTTTAGACGTTTTGTGTCTTAGCACAACTTTTAGTTATAGGTTTCCTAATACATTAATAATCGCAAGGGAATTCTTATACTTCCGATGGCATCCCAACTTATAGAGTTTATGTTGTTCATCTTGTCGCACGAATTTCGAGACGGATAATCAAACGAAATAGTGTTTGATATCGGAATTTAGAGACGTATACGAGAGATTCCTAATAAATAAATCTAAAATTATCACTGACACACTTGTTCATGATTTATTCCGAATCGTCAATCAATATAGTCTTTGGATTTCCTCATAGACATACATGTCTATATAATCATATATTTCACATACTGTAATATGCACATTATTCATAATGTAAACAGACTCACAAGTCAGACATCAGGTCATGGTATTATCTAGTGAATTCCATTATTATAACACATACCCCATCTTACCCGGTCTTGCCGGAGAGGTAACCCCATCTCACCCGGTCTCGCCGGAGAGGTAACCCCATCTCACCCGGACAAGCTGGAGAGTCTACCGCACCATGCCCAGTTTTACCGGAGAGGCAATTATAGTATTTCCCATAAATAGACTTCTCTTAAATTAGGATTTTGAAAGCACATCGTTTATCATAGTTTGCATCAAGAAACAAGGAATTCAGTATTCTCATGATGGATCATATTCTAGAACCGAGTAGTATCAATAAACAAGAAATAACAGTGGCCAGTTGTTATTGCTTATTTATCATACAGGCACTGTTCTAGTCATCATCATCACAGAATACCTATAACCATCACACTTTATTTATGTAAGTACTTGGCTTATCTCAAAGCTTTATACTAAGGCATTCTTCTTAGATTCAAGTCTAAATACCGTACTGGTTGTTACCAGTGAATATCAATATCCCAACTCTTTCATTTAAGCATAGATATTATTATGGTGGTGGTTTTCTTTTGGTTGGGGAATGGAGTTTCAAATATATCATTGTCTCCATTGACTCTATGGTTTTGTTAAATGTGAAGAGTATGCTTACAGCTAACTCTATTTATGCATATAAAATCTTAGATCCCATTACAAGGAATATTTCATTGAGACAGATAGCTTTTTAAAACATAATAGGTTTCATGGTTTATTCTTATAATAACTTCATATTTTCATATGAATTACCAATGACATTTTCTCTTATGTTTATCTTACAAAAGATATTATAATGGGTATACCATCAAGAAATTCTATCAGGTATATGCATATAAAATTTCAAATCTTTAGTTCATATTAAACTTATGGAATATATATACACGTATATATAATACTAAATTATTTTGTAAATAATAACTATACATCCGATGATACCAATCATCAGGCTTATTTCCATGACTTTATTTTATAAAAGTAGTATATTGAAATAAAATTCAGTCAAATATAATATTTTGGAATTAAAAGTTTAGGGAAATAAATTACTCAAAATATAACTTTTCTGGACTCATAAGAACAGTTTCATTTTTAACTAATGAGTTAAACAATACCATACTCACTATTTTTGTTACCTTAATAATTTCTCCTTAAGTAACCATCTATGTATCTATTCCAATTATCACATTCCTACCTTTTCCTTTATTAGAATCAATAATACGCATTTAAGATTGAGAGGCATTATTTAGAAAAATATGTGCATATGTGACCCATGACATTGTATTTATGGGTTACCAAGATATATATATATATATATATATACTATACATAAATTTATTTCTGTAATTCATAACAATATAGCGGATATATATTAAATATATAGTATAAACTTAAAACACATAGCATAGTAAGTAATACAAAATTTGACGTTTCAAAAATTGATTCTAAATATATTTGAGTAATATACATGTATTGAAATATGTATGTATATCCCATACAATAATAATTTATTTAAAGATATTACAATATTAAAATTGTAATCTGATTTTTAAATTTTTTTTTTTATTATTATTTTTTTATAAAGGACAAACGTACTAAACACACATTTGATTCAAATATTTTTATGTAGGGCATCCATTTTAAATTCTAGTTTGAAAAATGAATGTTTAAGAACATTTTATCGTGCAAGAATAAAAATATACAGTATATTATTTTCGTATAGTATAATATACTTATACTTATGAGAAGATAGGATTTGTATACATATTCCAGTAAAAAGATCTAATAACCTTGTTACATTTTAATAAACCCGCGACGGACTTATAACATAAGTGCATATACTATTCTATATACTATATTACACTTATTAGAATTTATTACACCATGATATTTTATTAAAATTTTAGATATAAAATATATCTTTTACTTCATGTACTATCTCATAGTAAAATATACTATTCATATATCATTGTAAAATGTTTTACCATTATACTAATAATATAAAAGGTACGGATGAACTCAAATATTATGAGTTATAAGATTATAAGTATAATATTTATAAGTCAAAAATGTATTTGACTTACTGTTCAAGTCGAATATTTGAAAATTTTATATTAGACTTTAGATATCATATTATTTTTCAACCGAAAACCGTGTAGGATAGATACCCATATGTACTAGTGGATTTTTATTTTTGGTCAAACTTTAACACCTGTTTGAAAAATGAATATTTCCCTCAAGTATTTTGTTAAAGATACTCCAAAAATGTACTACAAAATAAATTTAAGTTTAAATAAATTATTTTGAGAAAGAACATCTTAATAAAAATAATTAATTTATGGTTTTAGGCACACCAATAAACAATGTGCTAATATACAAACCAAAATCAAAAACTTCGCACTACTTAGGGTAAGTTTAACATCCAATTTATTAACTCTATTCATTTACTAATATTGTTTTATTTAACTATTATACATTAGCCAGCTGACTCGAATATTTTTCTTTATAATTTAGGATATACAATCTTATAACTAATATGGCTGGTTAATCTTATAATTATTTTCGGGCATAGGACATACCTTAAAGATTTGTAGAAAGTTTTCAACATTTAGTTAGGCCTTTTTACATAGTCCAATCAACCCAAATTTCAAAGAATTTTAAAATTAATCATGAATATCCATCATATTCATTTAATCATTTATTTTATTACTAAGTATTTTAATATAACTCTTTACAAGTAATCCCAACATCAATTACTTCATAAAATGATGAAAGTATGAAGTCTTATGGTCAACTAGTTATAAACCAGAAATGATAAAATAGAGTGAAAAATTGATACACATGGGTTTCAAAACTTGCTTTGGCTAGATCTACTAAAGCAATCTTTTAAAGATTTTATTACTTCTTAAAATCCTTTAGGTTAATTTACTAGCTTTATACCAAATATTTCAATGTGTATTTTAAACCAAAGTAAATGATTGATTTCAAAAGAGAATCATAAACATGACTGCTTTGTTAATAATCAACTTAGTTTGATATATATTATGATATTAATTGAGTAGGTGGTATTAATCATCACAGACAATTTCTAGTATATACATTTGGGTACAATCATAAAATAGATTGATTAAAAATGGCGAACATTGTGACTCATATATATATATGTATGTATTTATTACAAACTACAACTGAAATTCAAAATAAACTAGGGATTATGCATCCGTAACTTATTTTAGTCTATCTATGTTATAGGAGTATTATGCTCAACATGCCCTTATGTAAGGTTTATTTCATCTCCTGTTTCTACTACGTTGTTATCTAATAAACGAAGTTCTTTTAAAGTTTCTAGCTCATAGGTGGCATGGGTACTGGTACTGGTTTGGCCGTTCGACTATTTAATATAAATTAGCAATTATTGCTGTAGTGGCTAACATATAGAGATTTTCCCATTGTTCATCTAATTCATTTTTCCCTAGTGGATTATTGTCTGCTTCCTGAGTTTGTGCATTTATTTCCTGATTGATTATCGCTTCCTTCGGTTGTGACTTCTTTATTTTCTCTCGACTCTTTCTAATAATCCTACTTCTCTTCTCAGTGGTAAATGGTTTCTCAGACTGTGCCTTACGAATAAATATTCCTTCCTCAGTATCTGCTGAGTATCCTGAGGAATTTGGTTGAAATGAGGTTCCCTTATCTTTTGGTGAACTATCTAGTTGACAATAGATGTCCAAAATTCTTTGCTTACCCATACTGTAGACTAACAAATAGTCAAATGATATAAAACACATAATCACATAAGTTATTTCCTAACACAAAATTAAAATTTAAGTGTCAGCAGAACACTTCTTTGGCTTGAACCAGTGGCTAGGCTCTGATACCACCTTCTGTCACAACCCCCGATCCCTAGCTCCCGGGAACGGGCGGCCGCGAGCCAGTTTTGGTGGTATCGGTGTTTATTAATTTGGCAGCGGAAATTTCATCAGGACCGTAGTTAGGAAATATTTAATCAGAGTAAACCACCATATTTTATAAATATAATTATATATGGGAAAAACCCAAGTTCGTAGTACACATGTTTCCATAGGAATAAATCCTATTTTATTTATTAAAAACATCTATTTTATTTTAGGTAACTTTTATTGCCACTTTTCCAAGCCTTCAGTGCTCTCCAGCTGGCTTTTATTGGCTTCACACTAAGTTACCTGAAACACGTGTTGAAAACATTTTATCAGCAGGAAATACTGGTGAGTGAATCCCAGTTTAATCAAGTTTAAATAAAAAGTCACAGTGAACAGTATTGAGAGCGATCACATTGTTTATGTCTACACAATTATTCCATTAGTACTGTCAATCCTGACTTGTGGGTCATATTACCCATTGGCTAACTCATTGTCCAATGGTAACGTATTGTCATCCCGACTTACTACTCGCAAGTAGTACAAATTTTGTATACAAAACCCCAACATACCGGCAATAATTGAAGAACTACAAAGACTCAATCACTGCCAAATTTCATAGTAAAACATTTAAGGTTTGGTAAAACATTACCAAAAACATTAACAAAAAGAGGATAAACTCACATTGCTATGTTAGACTTCGCGTAAGGGTTTCCTGGGAATAATCTATAATTTATCCAAAGGTACATTGATTAGTATCATAACCCTTTGAAAATATTAATGATACCCTCCCCGAGACGGCATTCCAACAACTACGTCGGGCAGCACCACGACAGTTGTTACGGAACCCTAAATCAATCGGGCAGCGTAACTATTACGAATCCAGGGTTATAATACTTACAACGGAGCAGAACCTCGCTAATTAGGGGTATAATACCCGAGTATAATGCCTCTAATTCAGAAAGTGAGATTTGAGAATGAAATTGTGAGCGAACTGAAATGAGATCCGATGCCATCCTTATATAGGTGCTGAAACTGGTTCCCACGCGGCCCGCGTAAAGAACAGGCAAGGCTTACGCGGCCCGCGTCAATGCTGGGTCAACGCGTAGCTTTGCTGAGTCATTGAGTAGGCTTGACGGGTGTTGGGACACGTGGCGGCACCGGGCTGCGCCACAATTCAGGGCACTCGCGGCCCGCGTCAACTTAATATATGGTTTACGCGGCCCGCCTGAACTTAAGAAATCAAAGGAATCTGGTTCTAGCTTTCATACGGCCCGCGTAAGGGTTTGGGGTGGGCTCACGCGGCCCGCCTCAGCCCTAGATGTAAACTTTTATATTTTATTTAAATACTATATTGTATCACGGGCTCGGTTTTTACATACGGGGTGTATTTTAGAAAGTGTAGGGTGTCAAGGGTGTTTTAGGAGGGTGGTTATATTTTGGGTATTACTCCTGGGTTATTTGATAAAATATATAGTGCACTCACACTTAAATATAGTAACCCAATTCCACTTTTATCCCTACGTCACAAGACAGAACCCCAACGAATTTAGGCAGAGCCTTGACATACGTTACGGGGCCCTACGTTACTTGGACAGGGTATCGGTGATCAGGGGCTACAATACTTAAAACGGGGCAGGGCTTTATTATCATTATGGGGTATAATACTAAGCAAAATATATAGATGTTGAGATCGAGTGTGATGAAGAATTACAGGAATGGGCAATTGTATAGAATGCTTCCCATTCTATTTATAGTTGTTGTAGTTGCTTTGGCTTCACGCCAAATTTGTCGATCTGTGCCTTCAACTATGCCACGCATCCATTTAATTAAATTCCTATATTTTTACGTTGACCATGTGTACTTCATGCAGGTATTTAATTCTAGTCCATATCCTTAGTAATTCTTACATTCATTATAATATGTTAGATTTTATTATAATTAAATTCCTTAACGTGCATTATATATATATTTACTTTCAACTTTTTTTTTTATTTTTATTATTAACTATTTAATTAATTATATATGATAATTAATTTAGCTGCTTTACTTATTTGGTGCGTATAATGTCTGAAATATGCCATTAGAACGAGAATAATTTTATCTACATTTTGAACCAAGTTTCATTAAAAACAAAGTAGGTTCAAATTTAATTATTTAAACGGTTCCTACGGTGGCCCAAAATACCTTATATTTTTATTGGTCAACTTACTCATGATACATCCTTTTAATAACATAAGTTTTTATATATATTTTAAATAAAATTTTGGGATTGTTACACAACATCCTTCTTCATACCAGGCCACCAGAACTTAGTACGAAGATCCTTGTACATTTTATCAGCACCAGGATGGATAGAATATCAAGACTTATGAGATTCGTCCATTACCAAGGTGCGAAGATCGTCTTGTTTCGGAATCCACAAATTATCCTTGAAGTAGAGCAAACCATCGTCTTTTCTTTCGAGCTTAAGCTCAAGCTGACGTGGCAATTCCTCACCTATCAAATTTTGTGAAACACAAAATTGTTGAGCTTGAAGAACACGAGTTTGAAGATCAGACAGTGTTTGAACAGAATGAAGCTTGACTCGCTCTTTTCGACTAAGCGCATCGGCTACGACATTCGCCTTACCAGGATGGTAACGAATTTCGCAATCGTAATCGCTCAAGAGTTCAACCCAACGTCGTTGCCTCATGTTCAGCTCTTTCTGATTAAGAATATGCTGGAGACTCTTGTGGTCTGTGAAAACCACACACTTCGTTCCATAGAGGTAGTGTCTCCAGATTTTAAGCGCGAAAACCACAGCTCCTAATTCAAGATCATGAGTTGTGTAGTTCTTCTCATGAATTTTCAACTGTCTAGACGCATAAGCTAAGACTTTACCTCGTTGCATAAGCACGCAACCAAGTCCTAGATTCAACGCGTCATAATAGACAACGAAATCATCAACTCCTTCGGGCAGAGATAAAACAGGAGCATCACAAAGCTTCTGTTTCAGCGTTTGAAACGCTTCTTCTTGCTTGGGTCCCCACTCAAAAGGCTTATTCTTCTGAGTCAAAGCAGTGAGTGGAACCGCGATCTTTGAGAAGTTTGAAATGAATCGACGATAATAACCAGCAAGACCAAGAAAAGATCAAACTTCTGTAGGTGTTGTTGGTGTATTCCAGTCTTTAATAGCAACAATCTTGGTTGGATCCACATGAATACCCTGCTCATTGACTATATGACCCAAGAATTGAACTTCTTTAAGCCAGAATTCACACTTGGAGAATTTAGCAAAAAGTTGTTCCTTCTTCAGGAGTTCCAATGTTAAGCGAAGGTGTTGCTCGTGCTCGGCTCGAGACTTCGAATAGACAAGAATATCGTCGATGAACACAATAATGAACTTGTCTAAATAAGGTTTACAGACCCTATTCATTAAGTCCATAAAGATAGCTGGAGCATTCGTCAAACCAAAAGGCATGACAGTGAACTCATAATGCCCATATCTTGTGCGGAAAGCAGTTTTGGGAATATCTTCTTCGAGAACACGAAGTTGATGATACCCAAAACACAGGTCGATCTTGGAGAAGCATGAAGCACCTTGCAGCTGATCGAAGAGATCATCAATTCAAGGTAGGGGATATCGATTCTTGATGGTAAGCTTATTAAGCTCACGATAATCGATACACATTCGAAAAGACCCATCTTTCTTTTTCACGAAGAGGACAGGAGCTCCCCAAGGTGAAAAGCTCGGTCGAATGAATCCTTTTTCAGATAACTCTTGAAGCTGCTTCGATAATTCTTGCATCTCAGACGATGCAAGTCGATAAGGCGCTTTTGCAATTGGGTTGGCATTGGGTACAAGGTCAATATGAAACTGGACTTGACGAACTGGAGGCAAACCAGGCAGTTCATCAGGAAACACCTCTGGATAAACCCTAACAATCGGAATATCCTGAATACTCTTGCTGTTGTCTTTTTCCTCGGTGACATGTGCTAGAAAAGCAACATATCCTTTCCGTAAATACCTTTGGGCTTCCATACAAACATAAGCTTCAATCCACCTGAAGGTTTCTCGCCACGAACTTCCAAAACATCGCCAGAAGACAAAGGAATACGAACAATTTTGTCAAAACAAACCACCTCAGCATGATGTTTAGTTAACCAATCCATTCCAACGATATTGTTGAAGCTCCCAAGTTGCATTGGCGTGAGGTCAATAGAAAAAAGGTGGTTATCAAGGTTCAACTGACAATCACGAATAACAGAATCGCGAACAAGAGGTTTACCAGTAGCAACTTCAACAGATAAGGGTTTCCTCAATTTAGTTCTAGGTATCACAAGCAAAGGTTCAAAAGACAAAGAAACAAAACTGCTATCTGCACCAGAATAAAAAAGAATAGATGCAGGTCGATTGTTAACAAGAAACGTACCATTGACAAGAAAGGTACCATTAACAACGAGGTTGTCAGCTCGAGCCTCGTTTGCATTCAGATTGTATGCTCGTCCACGGGTGGGATTGACAATTGAAAAAAAAAACAAAAGAGGCATTGAAAACATCGACAAAACACAAGGGAGGCGATCATTCGTTTGTTACCTCGAACAAACAAACGATACGCAGTGACTAATCAAAGTAAATGGGTCAATATAATGTATCGCCGAAGACATGCTCGCCTATAAGTGAATACTCACTCCAAGAGTTCCCAGGTAAGAGTGACTGGTCCGATAATGTGGATTTGTACGAACACTCTAGCCTTAGACAGAAAACTTAGGGTACAGGCACTCACCCTTCCAGTTTGCACTTGTTCACATTATTTTGGCCCAAACTTTGACGAGACTTTGAAAACTTAGAGGGTTCAAAACCTAGTAATCAATCATCCTAGAACAGATGATTAGTTTTCAAAGCGGATTCGAACTTATTATGGTTATCACCTAAGGGTAGGTGACGATATTGTTTTAAAATCTAAACACAAGTAAACTTGTGTTAGGGTCCTAAATTTACAGTCTAGGTTAAAGCATTACTAATAACCTAATTCCCCATAACCATTGGCTCTGATACCAACTTCTTCTGTCACACCCCGACCACGTAGGACAACAAGACGTGGCGGAAACGTTGGGGAGTGTTGTAACAGAAGCAATTGTTTCACAACCATGGATACAACAAGAGTTTCGTTTTATTGATCATATTAAATATTAACATTGTCTTAACATAGAACAAACAAGTTTAACATCGTCTATCATAGTTATTATGTCACTAAGGCCTTGTCCAGATCCTATGTGATGCATGCATCCTAGAAATCACATTAAGCAACATCACCTGAAACATATGTAAAAACAAAGTCAGCAAAGAAATGATGGCGAGTACATAGGTTTTATAAGAGTGTCGGAGTCATGGCTCGTTTATATGTTGCAGTACTTTATTAGACTTCAAGAGTCAAAATACAAACCTCGTTTTGAAAAGTGTATTGCAACATAGTTAACCAACTCAAATCAAGTTGATTATGCTACTTTAACGCGTCGTGTGCGCAAAAACGCGTTCAAGACGTCTAACTAGTCCTATGACAAGTATTATATGCCCATACATGTTTAATTATGTTACATAATCAGTTACGTGTCAAAAGTTTAGGTTAGATATGCTTAATTACCAATTATGTATGAAAAGGGTATTTTGGTAATTTACCAAAGGCATATAAACTACCTATCATGCGACTAATCAAACCTAAGTGACCATAAGGTATAACCTCAGAAGGTTATTCCCTACGCTACTATGGTCACTTAACATGTTTGGTCGGATCCTAATGATCGACCAAACGGGTCGTGTTCGAAAGTCTAAGCGGGTGTTTAGTCCGCTTGACTTTCGGCTCCACACAAGCACTAATCTAAAAAAGTGACGAGCTAAACATGCCAGAACATGTTTAGTTAAGTTAGAAAACAGTTTTTGATATCAAAACAAATGGTTTTGATATCCTAGAGTAGTTTGGTTACAAAATACGCGAGAAAACGCATTTTGGCCGAAACTAAGACTCATCACTGAGCCTAGATAACGTGGTAATCAGTAGGTATAGTCACTAGGGACTATAACCATCGAGATTACGCTCACGTTATGAAGTTCAAATGAACTTCGCATTGACCATAAACTGGTCAAAGCATAAAGTCAAACGCAGTTTGACTTTAACGACAAAAACGAATGAAAAGAACGAAAGAGTACCTACAGAAGGTCCCCGCAAGCTCTTGATCCGATTTACTCTCAGGTATGAAGCATAAACTTCAACTTAGAGAGCCAAAATCAGATTCAAGTGTGCTTTGGGAGGAAGTGAGGGTGGGTATTTATAGGAATTCAAGAACCGTTAAGATCGTTCATCGAAAACTGAGCTTTGATCTGGAACTTACATGTGTGCCCATGGTTTTCTAAAACCATGGGAGCCCCTAATATAAGTCATAATGGACTAGGTTCATTGAATACCAGCCCATGGTTTTGCAAAACCATGGGTTAAAACCATCAACACTTCAAAATAGACTAGGTTCACTGAATCTGGTCAGAAATTTCAAAAATGGTCCCTGTACTTGTAAAACTTGATTTGTTTTGTACTTTTAAGCCCCGTTAACCCCATTTCAAGGCTCTAAAATAAAGTTAAAGTATAGGGAACTCAAAACATGCTCAAAAATCTCTCGGATGTCGGTTCGTTTGGTCGTACGGTTGCGTTATTCGCTTAATTACGACGGAAGTCGTAACGAACGCAAAAACGATCCAAATTAAGCGACGAATGGAATTTTATCATGCCAAACACTAAAATAAAATATTTTAATGCTTACACAAATTTTTGGATGTCCGGATATATTCAGAACGTAAAATATGCGTGAAAATGCAAACTTGTGCACTTTTTGACGCCTTTAGTCCCTATTGATCTATAAAGTTTATTTTAGCATACCGAACCCCTCAAAGCCTATTTCTAAGCTATGTAAAGGTTATTTATGGTATGTTTAACTTATGATCAAGTTCCAGAATGTTCGTTACTATACAAATCGGTATAGTTTCGCAGTTTCACACAAATAGTCCCTGCGATCGAACAAACTTGATTTCAACACACCAAACCATTCAAAACTTATTTCTAAGTTATGTGGAGGTTATGTAATGTATGTTAAGACTATGTCACTATTCCGGAGTGTTTGTCGCGTTATACTGACTGCGTTTATGCACCAGTTTGCGTATAACCTTCTAGAAAGCGATTTAAAGCTTGAAATTTGGAATTGAATTAAATTGTAAAATCACCAAACACAAATACACACATAATAACACTAAAACACATATAATAACACCAATGCACATTGTTTTATTGATAATCAACATTGTTTTACATTGTATAACGATTATAGAACACAGTTGTCACATAAAATATCAATAAAAACATAACACACTCTACACGCATCAGGATCAAGGGGTTTCATGGACCGCGACAGATATGGCTTTGGGTATCGCGCCCCGTGGCATCCCATTTTACCAGCCCTAAGTTGGATTTATTGCATTTTGGCCCCTGAACTTTGATATTCTTATTATTTTTGTCACACCCCAACCGATGGCGGAAACATCGGGATGAGACAAACTAATTGCTCAAAACTTCATAACACTATGTGACAATATAAATTAAATTTGATTTCATAAAAATTTCTAAAAATGTCATACAAGAATCAAATAAGACAACATTGTTTCAAATCATACATTGACAAAATAGATTAATCTAAGTGTTTTTCTAAGTCCACCTAAATCACGTTTCTTCACTTAGCATCATCTTGTCTATCAAACCTTCAACATGTATTAAAATAGAGTTCATTGTAAAAGCAAAGGCGAGTATACAAGTTTCGATACATAGCATAAAAATAGTTTTAAAATAGTCTAAAGGCTCGTATCCAACATGAATTACAATATGCGAGTTACTAGTATGTCGTAACGGTGTCAAGTATATGTTCAAACCCAAGAATCCAATGCGTTAAAATAGCCTATCCCAAGTAGAATAACGGGAGGTAACATGTTTAACTTAACAATACTCCAAGACTCGTGGGCGGTGCATTACTCCTATAGCGCTATAATTGTTAAGGTAGGCTTGTATGAAGTTAATGAGCATATAGACACAAAAAGTTTAACATCACATACGAGATTAACAAGCATCATATAGTTTCATGTTCAAATATGGATAGAGAGTGATTCAAATAGTTTCAAAGTTTCGTGAGTTTAACATAGAATACATGTTGCACCCAAAGTGTTTAAAAGTAAAAATGGGTTCGAGTATACTCACATTGGTTGCGTTGCGATTTCTTGTGAAATAACGCACTAGTAAAAGTTGAGAAACCGATCGAACGGAAAGATTATCCTATATATTAAGACACCATAACACAATCTAGTTAAATTCTACAACTTAGGTAATAATCCTAATTTTTATGGTTTAAAAATTAGTTATTTAAATATTAAAAATTTATTATATTATTAGTAATCAATGTAAAAGAAAGATTTTAGTAAACTTCCCACTAAAGGAATTTAAATTGGTCATTTTTACTTGGAAACGTTCCATTAAAGGAATTGTTTCATTTTTCAAGAAATGGTCAAAAATTGAATACTAATGTTCATCAACATAAGCAAACTGTGATAACTCGTTTCATATATTCTGTTGATTTGAAAGTTACTTAAACATTATAACACCTCAACAGTCCCATACATAAACGAAATAAGAAAATTAAACCTGATCAAAGAAAGAAATATACCGAACTAAACCCGAAAACAATCTGGACCAGTTTGACCGGTGCGGCCTGAACCGAAATAACCCGAGTCGTGAACCACCACCATCGCCACCGTCGTCCACCGCCGCAGACGGCGGCGACGCAGCCGCCGTCGTCACCACCACCGTGATGTTGTCGGAGAACAAAGCACCACCTATTCAGCCGTCCGTAGTCCGCAGTGACCTCTACCTCCATCGCACCCACTGCCGCCGCTGTCGTTAATTCCGGCGGCTTCACCGCCACCGTCGTCCACCCTCTCTCTCATTTCCTGCATCTCTCTCTCTCTCTCTCTCTCTTCGAGATCAGTGGGTGTGGGGTTGTGCGTAACAGGTACACGAAGGAGACGGGTTGGGGATGTCTTTTGCTGGAAGCAACCACCGCCGGCAGTCTACCGGTTAATCGGCTCTGGAAGCCAAACCAACGGGAGAGGAAGAGATCGAGAGGGTGTTGTCTTTGATGGATGAGTTCTGATTTTTTTTATTTGTGTGTGTGTGTTTGGATACAGTCAGTGGATGAGAGTAATTGGGAGGGAAGGAAGAAAAAGGCAGCGGCTGGTGTATGTGAAATAGGGTTTCAAAAAACGAATTGATTTAGGCTATCACTACAAATATATAGTTAGGGTTATTCTCTTAATGGGCTTAGGCCCAAGGCCCACGAGCCCAATCCCGTGTTTTGAGTGGTCCAAACGTACTCACGAACCCGTTTTCAACCCAAACTCTCTGTAACGTCGTAAACTAATATTTTAGATTCAAAAATATTTAAAATAGTGCAGGTAGTCGTTGTTGTCGTGTTTGGGCGTCGGTTGCGTAAAAAGATCGTAAATTTGCGTCGGTTGCCGTTTTTCGTCAGTTTTTCGATCCGATTTCGACTGTGATTCCAAAATTAGAAAACGAACTCGTATTTCTAAAAAAAGAAATACGGAAAGAGCGGGGCGTTACAGTCTCCCCTCCTTTAGGAAATTTCATCCTGAAATTTATCCAAGAGGAAGACTTAATAAAGGATTTGGCTAAAGAATGATCGTCTGAATCGAGACTTGGAAGTTTGGATACGCGGGGAATAGTATGAGGTTTTGAGGAACGAAAAGTTAGGTTTGTAAAAAGAGGTTGTTGACTAAAATGATTTAAGGTATTAGTCGTAACTAAAACGTTCATGTGTGTGTATAGGCAAACGAATTTAAACAAGTTTGAATAACTCAAAATGAATAGGTAATTTTAAGATATGATATCTAAGGAGTAAAACTTTCGTATAAAACGGTAAGCATTTCGATGAAAAGTGTGATCGCACTGTAAATTGTAAGAAGAATTTCGTTGATTTCAAAGAAGAATAATAAATCACTTATTTGTAAGAAACTATTTATTGACGAGGAACGAGAACATTAGGTATTTTAAGTAAAAACAATCTTGGAGGTACAACCAACTAAGTATGTTTGCACGTAAATAGGGAGTAGAAGGATAGTTTTAACCAAGAAAGTACTTTTAGACTTCGCACGTATAAACAGATTCGATCGTAACGAGGTTTGTATGAAGGACAACGGATAATGGGGAATGGCGGAGGTCAGAGAGGGAAAGATTGACCTAATAAACGAATGCAAGTGTGAGAAGGGTAAGTGTATTGGACGAACGAAAACAAGGTGCTAAGAATGAAGTCTCGTCATGAATAATCGGATATCGCGCGCTTAGCAATGGGTTTGTAAGTTGTTAAAGTTTACGTATAGGTCTAAGTAGGTCTGCAAAACACCGAATTTCTCATGGCACATTTTACGAAAGTTTGGTAACATGGTAAAAACACTTATATATAGGAAGTACCAACGACATATCCACCATGTTTTGACCATGTTACATCCTTTTCGTGTTCGGTGTCATGATACGTTCCGTGTCTTACCATACACAGTAGTACACTCTATGGTTCTCATACGCCTATCACTATAATCCCGTGTGCACCCGCGATTATACCGATCATCACATGATCCGCATCGTTTGTACTAGTTGCGTATGAATCAAGGTATACATAAATTTTGAAAAAAAAAATAGGATTGCGCGTGTATAGAAATGTAGCATATAAGCATGTTTGTGCTCCAAATAGTATAAAAACCTACGTAAGTGAATCCCTCGGGTTTCGCTCGCGTACAGGTGCGAATGTATAAATTTCGAGTATGAATAAAAGCAAGAGCTTAGCATAAGTTTAAACATGAATACGCATATGGGCATAACACAAATGCATGAATAAGAGTATGATTACAAGTATAAGCATAACGTGTATAAAAAACGAGTATAAATGGGAGTATAATTTGAGCATATACGAATGAACGTGAGCATAAACATAAATCGTATAAATGAGGGCATATACATGAGTATGTGTATAACATAAGTCGTATAAATGCGAGTATAACCATGAATATAAGTGTAAACACAATTGTATTTGCATGAATAAAATGCACGGGTGTGAATATCAGTTTAAGCATAGTTGAATAAGTATGAGTATAAGTAGGATGTGTGAGTATAAACATGAATAGGAATATTAGTGTAAACGTATTTGCATAAATGTGAGTGTAAGTATAATTGTATTAATATGAACATAAACTTGGATATAAGTGTAATGTAAATGTATAATTTGGGAACATGAGTATAATATAAAATGTATGAATATGGATATGATTATGAAAATAAATGTCGCAACCCCCGTCCCCTAAATACCCGGGAGCGAGCGGCCACGACCAGTTTTGGTGGTATCGATATTTATCATTTTGGCAGCGGAATTTACATCAGGATCGTAGTTAGGAAATATTTTATCAGGGTAAAATACCACATTTTCATAATATTAAACACGTGGGAATAATCCCAAGTTTTAAGTACACACATTTTCATAGGGATAAACCCTATTTTATTTAATAAAAACATCTCTTTATTTTAGGCAACTTTATAGCCACTTTTCCAAGCCTTCAGTGTTGTCCAGCTGGCTTCTATTTGGCTTTCACATTTGGTTACCTGAAACGCGTTTGAAAACATTTTGTCAGTCGGAAATACTGGTGAGTGAATTCCAGTTTAATCAAGTTAAGTAAAACCATTGTACAGTATTGAGGGCGGTTGCGCAATTACATTTGTTTCCATCTACTTTAATTACCACCCACGGTACTGTCAACCCGACTTGCGGTCATGTTACTACTCACAATGTAGTAACAAATTTTGTATACAAAACCCCAACATACCGACGATAATTGTAGAATACAAATACTCAATAACTGTTTAATATAATATTAATTGTGTGAGGTTTTTTAAAAACAGTTTGCAAAAAGGAGATTATTCACATTGCTGTTTTAGGGTTTTCCTTAAGGATTTCCTGGTGATTATCTATAAATTACACAAATGCACACGTGTTAGTATAATAACCCAATATTTACATTAGTAATACCCTCCCCGAGATGGCATTCCAATGACTACGTCGGGCAGAACCACGACAGCCGTTACGGAACCCTGGATCAATCGGGCAGCGTATCTAATACGTAACCGGGGTTATGATACTTACAACGGGGCAGAACTTCATTATTTAGGGGGTATAATGCCCGATATTATAATTTCTATTCAGATTTGAGAGAAAGAGATCGAATTTTGAACGACGAAATTTGAATGCCGATCTCGGCTATTTATAGGGCTGTTTATCGAGTCTCTGGCGGCCCGCGATAGAGACACAAGGGTCTCTCGCGCCCCGGGAGCTAGGTGTATTAGGGCGTAGGTCGGCTAAGTCAAACCCCTAGCCACGTTGAATTATGGGACACGTGTCGTGACCGGGTTGAGCCTGGTGGCACTAGGTTACGGCCCGCGACAATATGGAGAAGGGGGTCGCTCCCCGCCAGAGACCATATATTTTTATTTTTTTAATTAATCTTTAATTATATATGATATTTTAGGCTCGGTTTCCGCATACGGGGTGTATTTTAGGACGTTTTGGGATATTTTAAATATTTTTAGGGTGTTGGAATTATTTTTAGAGGGTTGTTATATCCTCCCCACCTTGTTTTAGAACTCGTCCTCGAGGTCTACTGGAATAAGTGTGGATATTTCCTTTGCATTTCTGATTCAAGCTCCCATGTGTATTCTGGTCCTCTTTTGGAGTCCCATTTCACTTTGACTAGAACCAATTTCTTGTGTTTGAGGTTTTTGACTTTTCTGTCTTCAATCTGTAGAGGTCTTTCTACAAATTTTAACTGTTCATTTACCTCTATATCCTTAAGAGGTACTATCAGTGATTCATCAGTTAAGAACTTTTTGAGATTGCATACATGAAATACATCATGTATTCCTGCCATTTCCTCTGGCAGTTGTAGCAGATAGGCTACAGGTCCTATTCTTTTAATAATTTCAAAAGGTCCAACATACCTGGGGCTTAGCTTTCCCCTTTTGATGAATCTTACCACTCCTTTCCAAGGAGAAACTTTCAACAACACTTTGTCTCCTACTTGAAATTCTAGTGGCTTTCGTCTGTTATCAGCATAACTCTTTTGTCGGTCACGTGCTGCTTTCAGTCGTTCCTTGACTTGAATGATTTTGTCTGTTGTTTCTTGCACTATCTCAGGTCCAGATAGTTGCTTTTCTCCAATTTCTGCCCAACAGACTGGGGTTCGGCACTTTCGTCCATAAAGTGCTTCAAATGGTGCAGCATTGATACTTGTGTGATAACTGTTATTGTAAGAAAATTCTATTAATGGTAGGTGATCGTCCCAATTACCTCCGAAATCAATTACACAAGCTCTAAGCATATCTTCCATTGTCTGAATTGTCCTTTCACTTTGTATGTCTGTTTGAGGATGATAAGCTGTGCTTAGATTCAACTTGGTTCCCATTGCTTTTTGAAAACTTGTCCAAAAATGAGAGATAAACGGCTATCTCTATCAGAAACAATTGATAAAGGAATTCCATGTAATTAAACTATTTCATTTACATACAACTTAGCTAACTGTTCCATACTGAAGGTTTCCTTCATTGGTAGGAAGTGAGCTGACTTAGTTAGCCTGTCTACAATCACCCATATTGTATCATTACCTTTTCTTGTTTTGGGTAATTTGGTAACAAAATCCATTGTTATCAATTCCCATTTCCACACTGGCATTTCTAACTGCTGCAATAAACCTGAGGGTTTCTGATGTTCAACTTTAACTTGTGAACAAGTTAAACATTTGGAAACATAAGCTGCTATATCCTTTTTCATTCCTATCCACCAAAAGTTCTTTCTTAAATCCTGATACATCTTATCACTTTCAGGATGCATCGTATATTTAGACTTATGGGCTTCTTCTAATATACGGTGGCGTAGGTTTCCTAATTTAGGTATCCACATTCTTTTCTTATGGAATCTCCAAATTCTATCTATTCCTTGTTCTAATTCCTTGATCATTCCTTTTAACTTTTCAGTATCATCCTTGATTACTGATTCTTGTGCTTTTCTAATCTGTTCATTTAAATCTACCTGTAGATTTAATTTAAGAGAACACACTCTTTTTGGCTTTTCATGATACTTTCGACTTAAAGCATCAGCCACTACATTGGCCTTTCCTGCATGATACTGGATATTACAATCATAATCACTAAGTAATTCCATCCAGCGTCTTTTTCTCATATTCAATTCCTTTTGTCCGAAGACATACCTTAAACTCTTATGGTCAGTGAAAATAGTAAACTTACTACCGTAAAGGTAATGTCTCCAAATCTTAAGGGCAAAAATTATGGCTCCTAATTCCAAATCATGGGTTGAATAATTCTCTTCATGATTCTTAAGTTGTCTAGATGCATAGGCTATAACCTTTTGACGTTGCATCAATACACATCCATAACCTAACTTAGAAGCGTCACAATAGACTACAAAGTCTTCAGTTCCTTCTGGTAACGCTAGTATGGGTGCATTGGTTAGTCTTTGCTTAAGAATTCTAAAGGCTTCTTCTTGTTTTGGTCCCCATTCAAACTTAACAGATTTACAGGTTAGCTTAGTTAAAGGAATGACTATTCTAGAAAAATCTTGAATAAATCTTCTATAATAACCGGCAAATCCTAAGAAACTTCTAACCTCGGTTGGTGACTCAGGGGTTTTCCATTTAGTAATTGCCTCGATCTTGGTGGGATCCACATGAATTCCTTCATGATTGACTAGATGTCCAAGAAACTGTACCTGTTCTAACCAAAACTCGCACTTTGAAAACTTAGCATAAAGCTTTTCTTTTCTCAATAAACTTAGAAGTGCGTGCAAATGCTTTGCATGTTCCTCTTTACTCTTAGAGTAAATGAGAATATCATCTATAAAGACAATTATGAATTTATCCAAATATGGCTTACATATTCGGTTCATCATGTCCATAAATGCGGCTGGGGCATTGGTTAAACCAAATGGCATGACAGTAAATTCATAATGGCCATACCTTGTTCCAAATGCGGTCTTAGGAATGTCCTCTTCCTGTACCTTTAATTGATGATATCCTGACCGTTAATCAATTTTGGAGAAAAATCGAGCTCCTTGCAATTGATCAAACAAATCATCGATTCTCGGTAATGGATACCGATTTTTAATCGTGACTTTGTTCAATTCACAATAGTCAATGCACATACGCATTGATCCGTCTTTCTTTTTAACAAATAAAATCTGTGCTCCCCATGGCGATGAACTTGGCTGTATGAATCCTTTCTCCAACAATTCGTCTAATTGTTTCTTCAGTTCCTGCATTTCTGCAGGTGCCAAAACGGTAAGGTGCCTTGGCAATCGGTGCTGTTCCTGGTAGCAGATAGATTCTGAATTCAACTTCTCTGTCTGGCGGTAACCCTGGTAATTCTTCTGGAAACTGAGATACTACTGGAATATCTTTTAGTTCTTTTCCTTTAGTGTTAGTGATTATGGAAATCAAATACACTAATGATCTTTTTTCTTATATAACTTGTTGTTTTCATGACAGAGATGAATTTTGTGGATCTAGAGGACTTATCTCCTTTTATTGTGATCTTTTCACCCTTTGGTGAATTTACTTGGATCGACTTTTGATCACATAGAATACTGGCTTTATTGGCTATTAACCAATCCATTCCTAGTACAACATCAAATCCTGCTAGATTCATTGGATAAAGGTTTGCAATAAACTTTTGATTTAAAAATTCTATTCTTGCTCCCTGCAAAATTTCAGAAATCTTAATGGTTTCTCCATTTGCTATTTCTACTAGACATTCTTGTGGGAGTTTAGTTAATGGTCGACTGAGAAGTTTGCAAAATGAAGTATTAATAAAACTTTGGTTCGCACCAGAGTCAAATAATACTTTAGCAAAAACATCATTAACTAAAAACGTACCGGCTATCACATCCGGAATCATCTTTGCTTCTTCTGCAGTCAGAACAAATGCTCTAGAATTTTTAGTAGTCTTGTTGTTCATGGTTGGTACTAACTCATCTGTCAAGGTGTTTTCTAGTTCTACAGCTTCTTCTATGGATTGAGGTCTAGCTGCCTTGACTACATGCCTAATCTCACTAATTAATCCCCAGATGTAACGGGAGATTAATACTGGTTCTGGTGATGCAAGGGTTGGTACTATTCTAGCATATTCAAAAAATAACGTAGTATAACCCTTACTATCTACTCCAGTCATTCTAAGGTTTAAAAAACTTATTTGCTATCTGTTCTTTTTCATTGGGAGGGAATAATTTCCTTTCTACCATATTCTTAAATTCCTCCCATTCCATATTGTAAACCCCGTCACTTCCCCTAGACTGGAGGATAGTGTTCCACCATTCTAAGGCTGAATTCTTAAACAGATTGGAAGCAAACATTATCTTATCCTCTTCTGCACATTTGCTTATTTTTAAGACAGCCTCAACTTTTCTATCCAGCGTAGAGCTGCAACGGCCCCTTCATTGCCCGAGAATTCCATTGGTTTACAAGACCAGAATTCTTTATAAGAACAACCATAAGACATGGTCCTTCTTCTTCTGGGAATGGGCACTTGAAGTATGGGTCCATTGTTCACGCTGTGTTCAGGTTTAGTCGGTCGCTTATTGCCATTGTTACTTTTATTATCTGCTTCCCTAACTGTTTTGATAATATATGGCATCGCATCTATTATCCCTTGTGCCACTATGTGTTGAATGGCACTGTTATCCACTTGGTTTCCATTATTATCATTGTTCGGGTTATCGTTATTCGGGTTATTGTCATTCTGGTTTTCCTGGTTCACTTCGTTGTCCATCTGAATTTTAAACATTTGCCACGTATTAATATCACAAGATAATATTTAATCAATCACACAATACGCATATTGATCAAAATCATCAAACATTGCGACTTACTCTTTCTTATATAGTATGCATCCACATGTTTTACAATACAACTAAAATTGAAATTACACTACTAATAGGCATCCATAGCTATCGTCTAGATTTTTTTTTCAAACATACACACATATTATATATTATTATTATTATTATTATTATTATTATTACTACCACCATCACTGATATGGGTTCATCCAGAACTCCATATTACGCTCGTAATACTTCCAGACGAGTCGTTCTCCGACCTGCCTCATCCTCTTACTACTTTCTAAAATCTCCTCACCAAAGGTTCGGAGTTCTTGCACATTCTCTGCACTCATTGGGGGTGCAGGGGCAGGTACTAGGTTTGGGAACTGGGGCATGGGTTCCTGGTACGGGTATGGATTCTCTAAAATTTCTCTGATGTATTGATCGCTATCATAGAAGGGATCTAGAGGGTCCAAACCTGGGTAGGCTGCTAGATTCGGCATGGGTTCGTCTTCTGGTATTGGGTAGCGTTGCTGGTAGTCCCTATTGTCGTCTAACCACGGGTCGTAGTTTGGGTCTAAGGGATTGGGTGCTGGTATTCTAGGTATCTTTTCTGGGTTAAAATCAAGCATTGGGATTTGATTTTCTGGGTTGTTTTCAATTTCCATTGGCTGGGTGGGAAACAGTGGTAAGGGCTGGGGTGCTATGAGTTGCTCCAGGTTAGGATCTGCAGCTGTGGTTGCTAGGATATGGAAATTTGCTAGACTCCTATTGAGCAAATCTTGGGTGTGGGCATCTGTTTCTCTCTTGGCGGCTGCTACTTATTGTAACTTTTTTCATTCTCTTCCTACGTTCATGCGCTCCCCTACAGAACCATCCTCTCTTTTTAGGAGGGAATGACTCTTCAGACTGAGCCTTAAACACGAATATCCCATCTTCATTGTCAGCTGAATACCCTGAGAGGGCAGGCTGTGAAGAGGTGCCTTCGCTCCTAGGTGAGCTGGACAACTGACGGTAGGCGTTGGAAGGTCCTTGGTCGCTCATACTGTAAACTAACAAATAGTCAAATAACACACAATAATAAAATACAAATATGCACGTAATTCGGTAGAAAATTTCCTAACACTTTAGATAAATTTTGGTGTCAGCAGAACACTTCTGTGGCTGAATCAGTGGCTTAGCTCTGATACTACCTTCTGTCGCAACCCCCGTCCCCTAAATATTCGGGAACGGTCGGCCACGGCCAGTTTTGGTGGTATCGATATTTATCATTTTGGCAGCGGAATTTACATCAGGATCGTAGTTAGGAAATTTTTTATCAGAGTAAAATACCACATTTTCATAATATTAAACACGTGAGAATAATCCCAAGTTTTAAGTACACACATCTTCATAGGGATAAACCCTATTTTATTTAATAAAAAACATCTCTTTATTTTAGGTAACTTTATAGCCACTTTTCCAAGCCTTCAGTGTTCTCCAGCTGGCTTCTATTTGGCTTTCACATTTGGTTACCTGAAACGCGTTAAAAACCTTTTGTCAGTGGGAAATACTGGTGAGTGAATCCCAGTTTAATCAAGTTAAGTAAAAACCATTGTACAGTATTGAGGACGGTCGCGCAATTACATTTGTTTCCATCTACTTTAATTACCACCCATGGTACTGTCAACCCGAATTGTGGTCATGTTACTATTCACAATGTAGTAACAAATTTTGTATACAAAACCCCAACATACCGATGATAATTGTAGAATACAAATACTCAATAACTGTTTAATATAATATTAATTGTGTGAGGTTTTGTAAAAACAGTTTGCAAAAAGGAGATTATTCACATATTGTTTTAGGGTTTTCCTTAAGGATTTCCTAGTGATTATCTATAAATTACACAAATGCACACGCGTTAGTATAATAACCCAATATTTACATTAGTAATACCCTCCCCGAGACGACATTCAAACGATTACGTCGGGCAGAACCACGACAGCCATTACGGAACCCTGGATCAATCGGGCAGCGTATCTAATTCGTAACCGGGGTTATGATACTTACAATGGGGCAGAACTTCGTTATTTAGGGGGGTATAATGCCCGATATTATAATTTCTATTCAGATTTGAGAGAAAGAGATCGAATTTTGAACGACGAAATTTGAATGCCGATCTCGGCTATTTATAGGGTTGTTTATCGAGTCTCTGGCGGCCCG
Source organism: Helianthus tuberosus (assembly GCA_030545235.1). Lineage (NCBI taxonomy): Eukaryota > Viridiplantae > Streptophyta > Magnoliopsida > Asterales > Asteraceae > Helianthus > Helianthus tuberosus. The sequence goes on along the minus strand of CM060433.1, from coordinate 113,814,176 downwards.
TGAGAGAGACACAAGGGTCTCTCGCGCCTCGCGAGCTAGGTCTATCAGGGCGTAGGTTGGCTGAGTCAAACCCCTAGCCACGTCAAATCATGGGACATGTGTCGTGACCGGGTTGAGCCTGGTGGCACTAGGTCGCGGCCCGCGACAATATGGAGAAGGGGGTCGCGCCCCGCCAGAGACCATATATTTTTGTTTTTTAATTAATTTTTAATTATATATGATATTTTAGGCTCGGTTTCCGCATACGGGGTGTATTTTAGGACGTTTTGGGATATTTTAAATATTTTTAGGGTGTCGGAATTATTTTTGGAGGGTTGTTATAATAAACATAAATGTGTAAGTATAAATATAAGTGTAGACGTAAGATGTATAAATACGAATATGGATATGAGTGTAATAAGTAATGATTTTTATATGGTATAAATCATAATATACAAATTTAAACATGTAAAAAGTCAAGAAGTTTTGAGTATGAGTGTAAAAATGAGTGTATAAGTGAAATTGTCGTGAGATATAAACTAGAACACGTAAAATGATATAAATATATAGTTGTTTGAGCAAAACGTGAAGTTAAAATAGATTGAGTTGTCACGAAATATAGATTCTAGTTTGTGAATGTAAAGGGAGTATAGGGCATCTATTGATTACGTGAGTTGTACCATGTAAACGAATGGAAATGCTAATACGGTTTTAAAAGAGTTTACCAAAGTTGAAAATTGTCGGTCCTTATGAAGTTTTCTTACCCACGTGTTTTGAATTTAATTGACGTATCGAGTGAGGTTTTGAAAAGTTCTAGGGATTAACAAGTTTGCACCGTCTTAAGTAAGTTTGTATTATAAAGTTTTGAAGTTTACAGATTTTTATGAAAAAGTTGATCCTTAGAAAAAGGAATTTGGTATATGAACTTAGTGTTTGTCGAAAAGCGTCTTTTAATAAGATGTTTTTATTGAATTTTGAAAGAAGTTTTAGTAATTGTTTGAATAAAATTTCTAGCGTTTTATAGACGTGTGTGAAAGAGGTTGGTTGATTCCCAATTGAAAATAAAAATCTCTAGTTTAATGTTGTGTGGTGAACGCATTTTAATAATTATGTTGAATACGAAATTTCGTGGGCAATGGATTTATTAGACTGACTAAGTTGATGAGTAGCATTCCGTGAAATTTTAAATATTGAAGAACAAGCGTCTACGAAAAAAATTAAGAATTTTATGTATGTGAGCTATATGAAAATAGATGGTAGGGTAAGAAATTCCTTTATATAAATAATACATCTTGAAATAATTAGATGTTTGACTAATGATAAACGATTTAGATATAAAAACGATCGGGTTTACATAATATAGTTTATTAAAAGAAACTATCGGTAACGATCAACTAGGTAAGGGAATCACCCCTAATCCATTGGCGAGGTCGTTGTAAGATGAGAAAAAGAAGCGAAGTTAATCGTCAAGGTAAGGAAATCATTCCTATCTTGATGATATGTTTCCACTTATTGTTACAAAAAAATGTAAATAAAATTACGAGAAGTTATGCATGCTAATAATGTATAATCGTATGAAAAGTAACAGTATGATGTATGCACAAAATTGAAATCTCAAAAACGGTTCAAAATTGACAAGAGAGAATTTCATCATAAAAAAATTGAAAATAATAAAGCTTAAGTTCGATTAAAATTTGGATGGTTCCAAAATGGAACGTTGACTAACCAAAGTGGTCGAAAGGTCTCTTGAAATTGAGAAGCATGCTTTGGCCTAATAGGTGGTACACTCTCGTCAACAAGTCGGTTAACGGTATTCACCCTTCCGGTTACTACATGCCCCGATTCAATCAAAAATTCGAGACTTGACGGGATTTATAAAATCAAGGAGTGGGACTAGTCGGCGAGGTGCGGGTTTCACCCCTAACTTGACGACTTTGTACCCTAAATGTGGTTGGTACTCGTCGGGTCAAAATTAAATTTCAACACGTTGACGAGGGTCCACTAGAATTTGAAATTGAAATTTGAAATTTCAATTAAAATGTGGGTTTCACCCCTAACTTAATGGTGCAATTTCATGCAAAAATAGAATTTAAACAGAATGAGAGTCGTTTGTATAATATGAGTGTTGTCGGATTTAGGATAATCAAACAAAAGCCTTAGAAAACGCATGTGAAGGAAATAAACGAACAAGTAATAACACATAAGAAGGCATGTCAAGACTAACACATAAGAATAGAACGTTAAAACAAGCATCAACACATAATAGAACAAGCATTAGTCTCAAAGGATAGCATGTCAAGTGTTAACACATAAGTGACATATATGTTTAAAAGACCAAAGAGAGTAGTTAAGAAACAAATAAAGTAGCATGCAAGTAGTTTCAAACAAAGCATAATATTTAAGGTTCTAAAACTATAGACTAGGTAAAAGCATTCCTACTTTTCCTAATTCCCTATAGTTATGGCTCTGATACCAATCTGTCATACCCCAACCGATGGCGGAAACATCAGGATGAGACGAACAAATTGCTCAAAACTTCATAACACTATGTGACAATATAAATTAAATTTGATTTTATAAAAATTGCTAAAAATGTCATACAATAATCAAATAAGACAACATTGTTTCAAATCATACATTGACAAAATAGATTAATCTAAGTGTGTTTCTAAGTCCATCTAAATACCGTTTCTTCACTTTGCATAATCTTGTCTATCAAACCTGCAACATTTATTAAAATAGAGTTCAATGCAAAAGTAAAGGCGAGTATACAAGTTTTGATACATAGCATAAAAATAGTTTTAAAATTGTCTAACGGCTCGTATCCAACATGAATTACAATATGCGAGTTACTAGTATGTCGTAACGGTGTCAAGTATATGTTCAAACCCAAGAATCCAATGCGTTAAAATAGCCTATCCCAAGTAGAATAACGGGAGGTAACATGTTTAACTTAACAATACCCCAAGATTCGTGGGCGGTGCATTACTCCTATAGCGCTATAATTGTTAAGGTAGGCTTGTATGAAGTTAATGAGCATATAGACACAAAAAGTTTAACATCACATACGAGATTAACAAGCATCATATAGTTTCATGTTCAAATATGGATAGAGAGTGATTCAAATAGTTTCAAAGTTTCATGAGTTTAATATAGAATACATGTTGCACCCAAAGTGTTTAAAAGTAAAAATGGGTTCGAGTATACTCACATTGGTTGCGTTGCGATTTCTTGTGAAATAACGCACGAGTAAAAGTTGAGAAACCGATCGAACGGAAAGATTATCCTAGATATTAAGACACCATAACACAATCTAGTTAAATTCTACAACTTAGGTAATAATCCTAATTTTTATGGTTTAAAAATTAGTTATTTAGATATTAAAAATTTATTATATTATTAGTAATCAATGTAAAAGAAAGATTTTGGTAAACTTCCAACTAAAGGAATTTAAATTGGTCATTTTTACTTGGAAATGTTCCATTAAAGGAATTGTTTCATTTTTCAAGAAATGGTCAAAAATTGAATACTAATGTTCATCAACATAAGCAAACTGTGATAACTCGTTTCATATATTCAGTTGATTTGAAAGTTGCTTAAACATTATAACACCTCAACAGTCCTATACATAAACGAAATAAGAAAATTAAACCTGATCAAAGAAAGAAATATACCGAACTAAACCCGAAAACAATCTGGACCAGTTTGACCGGTGCGGACTGAACCGAAATAACCCGAGTTGTGAACCACCACCATCGTCCACCGCCGCAGACGGCCGCGACGCAGCCGCCGTCGTCACCACCATCGTGATGTTTTCGGAGAACAAAGTACCACCTATTCAGTCGTCCGGACTCCGCCGTGACCTCCACCTCCATCGCACCCATTACCGCCCCTATCGTTAATTCCGGCGGCTTCACCACCGCCATCGTCCACCGGCTCTCTCTCTCCTTTCCTGCATCTCTCTCTCTCTCTTCGAGATCAGTGGGTGTGGGGCTGTGCGTAACAGGTACACGAAGGAGACGGGTTGGGGATGTCTTTTGCTGGAAGCAACCACCGCCGGCAGTCGGCCGGTTAATCTGCTCCAGCAGCCAGACCATCGGGAGAGGAAGAGATCGAGAAGGTGTTTTCTTTGATGGATGAGTTCTGATTTTTTTATTTGTGTGTGTGTGTGTTTGGTTACAGTCAGTGGACGAGAGTAATTGGGTGGGAAGGAAGAAAAAGGCAGCGGCTGGTGTATGTGAAATAGGGTTTCAAAAAATGAATTGATTTAGGCTATCACTACAAATATATAGTTAGGGTTATTCTCTTAATGGGCTTGGGCCCAAGGCCTACGAGCCCAATCCCGTGTTTTGAGTGGTCCAAACGTACTCACGAACTCGTATTTATAAAAAATAATTACGGAAAGAGCGGGTCGTTACAATTTTAAGCCATAACTTCCATTTTTAGCACATTTTCAAGTATGTAACATGTATGCAACCATAATTTGAGTGCCGTGAATGCATGTATAAGTATTTGAAACGCGTATTTAAGTGACTGATTGTGTGTATAACAATTATGTATAAAGAACGAATTTCATTATGATCAATTCTCGGATTACAAGGCTGGAAATGAAATACGATTACAAAGAGACTAAAAGTTTCCAAAAATAGAAATACAAGTAAACTTTCTAAATAAGGAAAGTTCCAAAATGCGAAGCATTACATGCAAGGAGTTCAAAATTAATTAAGTAGTTCAAAATTATAAAGGTTGTATACGACACATATAACTTTGACATATGAGTTCAAAATTAATTAAGTAGTTCCTTATATGGCAAAGTTATTGCTAGATCCTAGAAGGATATGATCAACCTATATTTAAGTTCAAGAATTATTATGAGACCTATATTCAGAACTCCACTCCACTCTTACACTTCAAATTTTCAACCTTAGTTTCCAACATAACACGCCTCATTTCATCTTTTTTACTCTTTTCTTTGATTTCAACAAATCTTTTCAACAATCAGTAAGCAAATACACAAATTTAGCCCTAACAGAAACCCTAGATAATCAGTAAGCAAATACACAACGGTTCTCCAATTCCAGGTCAGCGTTGTTTATCACCCTCTATGAGCATTGGAAGCCCGATAAATAGTCTTGCAATTAGTCAGCGGTCATTACTTCTTAATGAACTCAAATTCATGAAATGATGAGTAATGTAAGGAGAAGCGTTGGGATTCAAGGGTTTAGACGCCATGTCACAGGAAGATGGGTACGGAAACCACCAAGGGTGTCACACCCCCAAAATCCACATGCGGAGTACCACCGCTTGGAGGCGTGACTGACCAGGATCCAGCCACCAATTATACTGAGCATTGGTTAATAATAAAAATGTTCACCAACCATAATAGTTAGTAAACACCATAGCTTGAAGTTCTAAAGGTTTAAGTTCAAATAACAGTTTAAGTAAACAGCGGAAGCATAAACCAAACAGTTTTAAAACAAAGTTCATGGTTCAAGATTATTTAGAACCCAACACATGGGTTAGACGACCACTACACATTCCCAAGCTGCAAGCTCCTAAGTCACTGGGTACCTGCAAAGCATGCAGTAGGGTATCAACAAAAATGTTGGCGAGTTCACGAGTTATCCAGTTTTTAATTACCAAAAACTTGTTTCACCAGTTAATTTATCTGTTTATACATGCGATGGGGAGCTACCCCATAAGTAAGCGACTAAACTGTTTTTCCAATACCGAATACTTACTTAACCGTACGTTTCCGTAGTGCCCCGTTTGTCAATGTTCTATCATCATTGACGGTTTGCCAGAGTTCATTAGTTTACTCCCGTTCCCAGTAACAAGGGTCGGTGTGAGGCTGGTTACACCTAAATAGCGCTATTAACTAATAACCCGTTCGCCAGGCCCCGGCGACTAATCGGTATTAAATGGTAGGGACTTAAGTGATAGAGTTTTGTTTAGTGTTGCTCGTTGCATTCCGTATAAACCGAAATTAACCAAGAGTTCCCAGTAACAAGGGAAGTAAGTAAGTTTGTTCCCAGTAACAAGGGAAGAAAAATAAGTTTGTATCCCTCACAAGGGGATAGTGTTGTTTTTAGTTCCGTTTTCCCAATCCACCGGGAATGCATGCTTTAAGTTGTGAACTCACCTTGGGTTGCTCGGCAGACCGTTTACTTGGTCAAGTACGTTGGTCACCACGTCCTAACATGGTTACCAATATAGGTCAGGTTTGGGTACAGGAAGATCACGTATATTCTACACATAGCTAACACATTGCATGTATAACATATAAATATCCAGCAAGTTATCGAGCCTGTTCTAATACGTAAGCAGTTAAACAGTAATCGTCAACACCTAACATACAAATCATAAGTGTTATTGGGCCTATCCAATCATACTAACAGTTAACAGCATCACGGAGTCCAAATAAAACGGTATGCACAGTCCACACACTTTTGGCCCAATAACGGAGGCAAGCAGCCCATTCGAGACAGGGTGGTCTCGACTCGAGAACGTGTGGTCTCGAGTCGCAACCATGAGATCTCGAGTAATGCAGGCATGAGTTGCAACCTCGGAAGTCTCAAGCTTTGTCTCGAGTCGAGAACAGGAGGTCTCGAGTCGAGATCTTGATAGTCTCGGGTCCTTGATGCCTGCCGCTTGGTCTCGAGTTGCCACTTTGGTGGTCTCGAGTCGCAACCGAAGGTGTCGACTCGCAACCACAGATGTGTGCACAAGAAATCCTTCTAGAACCTGTCCAACTCGTACTATCCAATAGGATTGTGATTTCATGAAACTGAGTACTAACCAATAGGATTTCATAACATGTTTTCTTGTCTAAATTCTAATTAAATCAGATCAAACATCACATATTCAAATGTTTATCTCATATTCAACATTGTTCATCATATGTTCATATCATATTGGGAAAATTACAAGTTTTGTCCTTTATCTTTAGGGTACTTTACAGGCGCTGTCCTTTTTTTCAAAAGTTGACAGGCGGTGTCCTTTATAGGAAATTTTGTTGCAAGTTTTGTCCTTTGAGCCTAACCCAGTTAGATTTTTTTGTTAAATCTGATTACCCAAGGGTATTTTCGTCTTTTTACTTATTTAAATGACAAAACTTGTAATTTATTCTTTAATTTATAAATATTAGAATATCTCTCTCTACAAAAACACAAAGTTCTCTCTCTCTTTCTCTCTCACCTATATCTACCACCACCATCTCCCACCTCCCACCATCTGCCACCCTTCTCATCAATATAATTATTGGTAAAACTAGTTAACACACATCATATGATCCCAAATGTGTTAGTATCACACTCAAATCAACCGATTCACAATGAAACTCCTACAATTCTAATAACAATAACAGATAATTTTTACAAAAAAAACACCCCACCAACCCACCCACTCTCTCCAGCCAAACCTACATCTGCGGCCAAATCATCAGCACTACTTTTATTTCAACTGACTCAATAACTTCAGCAGCAACATTAAACATCACCTGGGCATTTTATCTCATATTCAACATTGTTAATCATATTCATCATTTGTTCATCATATGTTCATATCATATTTAACACATATTCATAATGTTCTTCATGAGCTCATTCAAGCATGAAATGTTGTGATCAAGTAAATCTTGCATCATCTCATCAAACACACATTTGTCCTAAAATATCTAACATGAATCGGATAGCAAAAATCATCCTAAGCTATTGATCATTTACCATTCAAACATCTTAGCAAAACATTATCATACAATAGTTCACACACATTATTCATCATTTAACCATTACAAACTCACTAATCATACAAAAATCATGCAAAAAGACCTCTAAACTATTCATGTATCTTATTCATTAAGCACACATAATATCTAACACACATTAAAACACTAACCGGTTGTGTTACAAGGTGTGAGGGTATGGAGGATCGATGAACGGGCTTCCAAATGATGATTCCAAGCTTGAACCGAGAGTTCTAGTGTTGCCGGTTGGATCCGAGAGAGGAAGAAGATGGTTTTTGTGTTGGTGCTCTAGGGTTTTAGTGATGGAAAGAGTGTGTAGGAGGGTGTGTGTGGAAATGTTGCAAATGGTGAAAAGTGGCAAGGTTGGCCACTCTTGTGGGTTTTATACCCGGACCGAGTTGGCCGGACCGAGTTGGTGCACCCTAGTGGGTTTCCGAGCGGCATGGCCCAACCGGCCCAATTGTTTCACTGTTTACTCGAGACCAAGTGGTCTCGAGTCGGGTTCATGGTCTCGGTTTACTACATACGAATATATATATATATATATATATCTTTAACCATTCATTATACATACACATAATTAGACGCGAGGATCACATAGCACACCAAGATAATTCACAATCTTTCATTTAATAGTATTCGTACACATAATGCTAATACACGTAGATTTCCCGGGAAAACCCAAAGTGTCACATTATCCCCAAGTTTTAAGAACTTTCGTCCCGAAAGTTAAGGCAGACACTGTCAAGCTGATGAGAACGTTTCAACGGGGTGTCACATCATCCCCCCGTTAGTTTGGAATTTCGTCCCGAAATTCGGTTGTAGCTTCAGTGCTGGGAGTTTCATTAGGGAACAACTGGGGATACTTGCGCTTCATCTGGTCTTCCCGCTCCCAGGTAAACTCTGGGCCACGGCGCGAGTTCCAACGAACTCGTACGAGAGGTATCTGGCTACGTTTGAGGGTTTTGATTTCTCGATCCGTGATCTCAATCGGTTCCTCAGTAAAGTGTAGCTGTTCGTCAATAGTAAGTTCCTTGTAAGGAATGATGAGCGTTTCATCTGACAGACACTTCTTCAGATTAGACATGGGAAAGACGTTGTGCACAACACTCAGTTCTTTAGGCAGATTCAATCTGTAAGCGACTTTACCGATCTTTTCGGTAATTTCGAATGGTCCGACATATCGCGGATTAAGCTTGCCCCGCTTTCCAAAACGAACCACACCCTTCCAGGGTGAGACTTTAAGTAGAGCCCGGTCACCAACCTGGAACTCTAGCGGTTTCCTATCCTTATCAGCGTAGCTCTTCTGACGGTCACGAGCTGCCGCCATACGTTGCCTAATCTAGGCAATCTTTTCCGTAGTGTCTACCACAAGTTCTGGACCTGTGATCTGGCTGTCACCAACCTCCGCCCAGCAGAGAGGCGATCGGCATTTACGACCGTACAATGCCTCAAAGGGTGCTGCCTGAATGCTGGTGTGGTAGCTGTTGTTGTAGGAGAATTCTACTAATGGTAGGTGCCTTTCCCATCCCTTGCCAAAATCGATCACACATGCCCTAAGCCTGTCTTCAAGTGTTTGGATGGTGCGTTCAGACTGCCCATCCGTTTGTGGATGGTAAGCGGTGCTCATGTCTAAATGTGAGCCAAAAGATTTGTGCATAGCTTGCCACAACTCAGAAGTAAAACGGGCGTCTCGATTGGAAATAATAGAGGTTGGCACTCCGTGCTTCGAAACCACTTCCTTTAAGTAAACCTCTACTAAGGTAGAGAATTTTTATGTTTCTTTAATAGCCAAAAAGTGGGCCGACTTAGTTAATCGATCCACTATCACCCAAATGGTGTCATTTCCGCGTTGAGACCTGGGCAAGCCAGTAACAAAATCCATGGAAATTTGCTCCCATTTCCACTGCGGGATCTCTGGTTGTTGGAGTAGGCCTGATGGTTTCTGATACTCGGCCTTGACTCTTGCACAAGTCAAACATTTTCTGACATAGGTTGCTATGTGGGCTTTCATGCTAGGCCACCAGTATGTAGTCTTTAGGTCGTGATACATCTTATCCGAACCAGGATGCACTGAGTAACAGGACTTATGGGCTTCATCCATGACAAGCTCGCGCAAATTCCCATAAAGTGGGACCCATATACGCCCGTTTACGTAGTAAGCACCATCTTCTTTTTGTTCTAGCCGTTTCCTTGATCCTCGCAGGGACTCAGCCCTGATGTTCTCGGCCTTCAATGCTTCAACCTGAGTGTTTCGGATCTGCTTAGGGAGGTTCGAGTGGATGGTTAGCTGTAAAGCACGAACGCGCTTAGGTTTGGTTTCCTTTCTGCTGAGGGCGTCGGCCACCACATTAGCCTTGCCTGGATGATATTTAATTGAACACTTGTAATCGTTTAGGAGTTCGACCCATCGGCGTTGCCGCATATTCAACTCCTTTTGTCCCATTATGTGCTGGAGACTCTTGTGATCGGTGTAAATCGTACACTTGGTACCGTACAAGTAATGTCTCCAAATTTTGAGCGCGAAGACCACAGCTCCGAATTCTAAGTCATGTGTCGTGTAGTTCCGCTCGTGGATCTTAAGTTGTCGCGAAGCGTAGGCAATAACCTTCTCGCGTTGCATCAGCACGCAACCAAGTCCCTGAATGGAAGCGTCGCAGTAAACAACAAAGTCGTCAGTACCTTCAGGTAAGGAAAGAATAGGTGCACTACAGAGGTTCTTCTTTTGTTCCTGAAAGGCAGATTCCTGGGCATTACTCCACTTGTAAGCAACACCCTTCTGAGTGAGGGTTGTAAGTGGTTGAGCGATCTTAGAAAATCCCTTGATGAATCTTCGGTAGTATCCTGCCAATCCCAAGAATTGGCGAACTTCGGTCGGAGTCTTAGGTATAGGCCAATTCTTAATGGATTCGATCTTAGCGGGGTCGACATGAATCCCATCCTGATTAACTATGTGCCCAAGGAAATGGACTTCTCTAAGCCAGAAATCGCATTTCGAGAATTTGGCGTACAGTTGCTCATTGCGAAGGAGTTCGAGAATAAGACGCAGGTGTTGTTCATGCTCCTCTTGACTCTTCGAGTAAATTAGGATGTCATCAATAAACACAATCACGAACTTGTCGAGGTAGGGCTTGCACACTCGGTTCATGAGATCCATGAAGATCGCAGGTGCGTTGGTCATTCCGAAAGGCATAACAAGGAATTCGTAGTGACCATAGCGGGTTCTGAAAGCATTCTTAGAGATGTCCTCATCGCGGACTCTCAGCTGGTGATAGCCCGATCGCAGATCGATCTTGGAATAATAGCTCGACCCTTGCAGCTGGTCGAACAGGTCGTCGATACGGGGAAGTGGATAACGATTCTTGATGGTGACCTTGTTCAGTTCGCGGTAATCAATGCACATTCGGAATGTGCCATCCTTCTTTTTGACAAAGAGCACTGGGGCTCACAGGGTGATGAGCTAGGATGGATAAAACCTTTGTCCAAAAGTTCCTGTAGTTGAGTAGAAAGTTCCTTGAGTTCTGCGAGAGCTAAACGATAAGGCACACGAGCTATAGGTGCTGCTCCGGGGGCTAGCTCGATTTGAAATTCGACCTGACGGTGAGGAGGGAGTCCAGGTAGTTCTTCAGGAAATACCTCAGGATAGTCGCGTACAACTGGAAAGTCTTCAATCCTGTTTTCCTTTTTCTGCGCGTCGGCAACAAGTGCTAAGATAGCGGTGTGTCCCTTTCGTAAACACTTCTGGGCTTTTAAGAATGAAATGATGCCTGTGACTTCTCCGCTTTTGTCGCCTTGGACGATAAGGGGTTTGCCAGGAGGACGGGGAATACGAACAGCTTTCTCTTGGCACAGGATTTCAGCTCGATGCTTGGATAACCAATCCATACCAATGATGACATTGAAGCTTCCAAGAATGATGGGGAAGAGATCGATACGGAAGGTCTGACTAGACAATTCTAATTTGCAGTTACGAATAACGTGTGAGGCCTCGAGGTTTCTACCATTAGCTATTTCAACGGTGTGCTTAGAGCTTAGCGGCGTAAGAGTGGACTTAAGCTTCTTACTAATACGTAGGGATACATAACTAGCATCTGCTCCAGAATCAAAATGTGGAAACATAACGATCATTAAGTAGGAACTTACCCGCCACCACATTGGGGTCGTTCCTTGCTTCAGCAGCCCCAATCACAAATGCCCTTGCATTGTTTCCAGCTCCCTGGTTGTTGTCGTTGTTTCCAGCACCTCGATTATTGTTGTTGCGATTCTGGTTCAGCTGAGGGCAATCCTTTCGCATGTGCCCTATTGCCCCACATTTGTAGCATTCACGGTTGTTTCCTTGATGCTGGTGTTGCTATGGTTGATGCTGATTCTGCCTAGCTGGGAACTGGCTCCTGCAGTCTTTGGCTTCATGCCCCATCTTGTTGCATCGCTGACACTGACCTTTGCCACATGGCCCATTGTGGTGTCGGTTACATTTGTTACACTTGGGGTGGTTTCCTCGATAGCCACCCTGTTGCTGAGGGCCTTTGTTGTTTTCAGTCTTCCTTTGTTGAACTGGGGCCTGAGTGGGGTTAGCATCCTTACCCTGATTTCCATCCCACTTTCATTTGTTATCGCTAGAAGTTCCGGCAGTAGCACTGATCCTTTTGGGCAACTTGCCCTCCTCCACAGCCTGATTGGTGAGTTTGTGAGCAAGACGGACCACGGGCTGTATGGTATTGAGGTTGGCTGAGGTTACATGGCTCCGGATTTCTGGGACCAAACCTTTGATGTACAATTCGATCCTTCGATACATAGGTCGGGACATGTTTGGGCAAAGTGCAGCATAGTTGTTGGACTGCTTGGTGTAGGTCTCAATCTCTGACCCAACCATTTTGAGCTCATAGTATTCGTTCTCGAGTTTGTGAATGTCGTCCCTGTGATAGTATTCTTCCTTGATCATGTCCTTGAAATCTTCCCATGCAATAGCATTAGCAGTTTCTAAGCCAAGCATTTGAATCTGTGCTTTCCACCATGAAAGCGCGTTTCCTTCAAGCGTGCCAGTCGCAAACTTTACCCAGTTAGCAGGGGGACACTCGCAGACAGCGAAGACAGCTTCGGCCTTTTCAATCCAGTGCAGAAGGCCTATGGCACCCTCAGTGCCGTTGAAAGGGAGAGGCTTGCCATCCATGAAGGTTTTGAAAGTACAAACACGTGGCTGCGCAGGCGCTTGCTGACCTGTTGTGAGAAGCGAAGCGAATAGACTTAGAGGTGAAAAGACGATGTGGGGGTAGGATCTAAACATCCTAAAGTAGCGAGTTTACCTCCAGGGTGAGCTGTGAAAGCCGCAGCCACCGTGTTGAGCAAGTTAGTGAACTGAGCCTGAGTCATGTTAACGGTTCCTCTTCCGCGTCCACTCATTGTCTTCATAGCCAGAAATCACAGTATGAGTGTGATGTCGTAATGTAGCGAGAATGAGATAGAAGAGGGATGTGTATCTATCTGATTAGGCACACTAGTACGTATAGTAGAACAACAACATAAAGTAAACAAGCAAGTAAACACAAGTCCGAGCTATGAGGTCTAATAAGCTGAGTCTTGCCCTTGGAGTGTAGTGTCGTCACGAGTCACAGGTTATAGTCTGGTTTTTCTCAAAAAGACTTTCTTTTTAAAACCGAGTTCACTATAACCAATGGCTCTGATACCAATCTGTCACCCCCCCAAAATCCACATGCGGAGTACCACCGCTTGGAGGCGTGACAGACCAGGATCCAGCCACCAATTATACTGAGCATTGGTTAATAATAAAAATGTTCACCAACCATAATAGTTAGTAAACACCATAGCTTGAAGTTCTAAAGGTTTAAGTTCAAATAACAGTTTAAGTAAACAGCGGAAGCATAAACCAAACAGTTTCAAAACAAAGTTCATGGTTCAAGATTATTTAAAACCCAACACATGGGTTAGACGACCACTACACATTCCTAAGCTGCAAGCTCCTGAGTCACTGGGTACCTGCAAAGCATGCAGTAGGGTATCAACAAAAATGTTGGCGAGTTCACGAGTTGTCCAGTTTTTAATTACCAAAAACTTGTTTCACCAGTTAATTTATCTGTTTATACATGCGATGGGGAGCTACCCCATAAGTAAGCGACTAAACTGTTTTTCCAATACCGAATACTTACTTAACCGTACGTTTCCATAGTGCCCCGTTTGTCAATGTTCTATCATCATTGACGGTTTGCCAGAGTTCATTAGTTCACTCCCGTTCCCAGTAACAAGGGTCGGTGTGAGGCTGGTTACACCTAAATAGCGCTATAAACTAATAACCCATTCGCCAGGCCCCGACGACTAATCGGTATTAAATGGAAGGGACTTAAGTGATAGAGTTTTGTTTAGTGTTGCTCGTTGCATTCCGTATAAACCGAAATTAACCAAGAGTTCCCAGTAACAAGGGAAGTAAGTAAGTTTGTTCCCAGTAACAAGGGAAGAAAAGTAAGTTTGTATCCCTCACAAGGGGATAGTGTTGTTTTTAGTTCCGTTTTCCCAATCCACCGGGAATGCATGCTTTAAGTTGTGAACTCACCTTGGGTTGCTCGGCAGACCGTTTACTTGGTCAAGTATGTTGGTCACCACGTCCTAACATGGTTACCAGTATAGGTCAGGTTTGGGTACAGGAAGATCACGTATATTCTACACATAGCTAACACATTGCATGCATAACATATAAATATCTAGCAAGTTATCGAGCCTGTTCTAATACGTAAGCAGTTAAACAGTAATCGTCAACACCTAACATACAAATCATAAGTGTTATTGGGCCTATCCAATTATACTAACAGTTAACAGCATCACGGAGTCCAAATAAAACGGCATGCACAGTCCACACACTTTTGGCCCAATAACGGAGGCAAGCAACCCATTCGAGACAGGGTGGTCTCGACTCGAGAACGTGCGGTCTCGAGTCGCAACCATGAGATCTCGAGTAATGCAGGCATGAGTCGCAACCTCGGAAGTCTCAAGCTTAGTCTCGAGTCGAGAACAGGAGGTCTCGAGTCGAGATCTTGATAGTCTCGGGTCCTTGATGCCTGCCGCTTGGTCTCGAGTTGCCACTTTGGTGGTCTCGAGTCGCAACCGAAGGTCTCGACTCGCAACCACGGATGTGTGCACAAGAAATCCTTCTAGAACCTGTCCAACTCGTACTATCCAATAGGATTGTGATTTCATGAAACTGAGTACTAACCAATAGGATTTCATAACATGTTTTCTTGTCTAAATTCTAATTAAATCAGATCAAACATCACATATTCAAATGTTTATCTCATATTCAACATTGTTAATCATATTCATCATTTGTTCATCATATGTTCATATCATATTTAACACATATTCATAATGTTCTTCATGAGCTCATTCAAGCATGAAATGTTGTGATCAAGTAAATCTTGCATCATCTCATCAAACACACATTTGTCCTAAAATATCTAACATGAATCGGATAGCAAAAATCATCCTAAGCTATTGATCATTTACCATTCAAACATCTTAGCAAAACATTATCATACAATAGTTCACACACATTATTCATCATTTAACCATTACTAACTCACTAATCATACAAAAATCATGCAAAAAGACCTCTAAACTATTCATGTATCTTATTCATTAAGCTCACATAATATCTAACACACATTAAAACACTAACCGGTTGTGTTCCAAGGTGTGAGGGTTTGGAGGATCGATGAATGGGCTTCCAAATGATGATTCCAAGCTTGAACCGAGAGTTCTAGTGTTACCGGTTGGATCCGAGAGAGGAAGAAGATGGTTTTTGTGTTGGTGCTCTAGGGTTTTAGTGATGGAAAGAGTGTGTAGGAGGGTGTGTGTGGAAATGTTGCAAATGGTGAAAAGTGGCAAGGTTGGCCACTCTTGTGGGTTTTATACCCAGACCGAGTTGGTGCACCCTAGTGGGTTTCCGAGCGGCATGGCCCAACCGGCCCAATTGTTTCACTGTTTACTCGAGACCAAGTGGTCTCGAGCCGGGTTCATGGTCTCGGTTTACTACATACGAATATATATATATATTTAACCATTCATTATACATACACATAATTAGACGCGAGGATCACATAGCACACCAAGATAATTCACAATCTTTCATTTAATAGTATTCGTACACATAATGCTAATGCACGTAGATTTCCCGGGAAAACCCAGAGTGTCATAAAGGGGATAATGGACATCCATCAAGCTCAAAAAGAAACTTGTCAAGGTTTCTTGTTATGTAAAGTACTTGGTTTCAAGTCCAATCTTGGATGAATCATTGACGTATTCTCTCTTGCTTGTCCCGAATGCATCTCCGTCTCGCAGGTATAACACATAGTCAATGTAGTAACATGTGAGCTTTTACAACAACCATATCGATATTCTAGTTCTGAAAGAATCTCGTTCCGTATTCTCTCATTTTCTAGTTCTCGAAGAATCTCGTTCCGTATATAGATGTCAATCAAAGTTACACAAGGCAAGTAAACCTTACAAACACCATCTAAAAACTTATATAATATGCTTCATATATTAAACATAAAATAAGTAAAATATATTCCTCCATTCATTGCTTCACTTGACCCAAAAGATGATAACTTTCACCAAGGTGTTTATAATAAAACTTCAAGCATTCTGAACACTAGCTACAAACAACCCAACAAACCCTAGCTAGAAACGATTCCCATAAACCAAATTATACGCGATGAATCCTTTGTTAATCAACTTATTCCCACCGATTTCCGCTCTTTTAGCACGTCTAATTCTGACATAAAATTCACTGTTATCTGCTTCATGTAGTGAATAGTTGATATGATTAGACCACGAAAGTACTCCATCCGGTAGTTAATAGACGAACATCAGCAGGGTTATGGCGACAACCCACATGACATACATCGGTAGCGAGCTGGGAA
The DNA here is from genome assembly GCA_030545235.1 of Helianthus tuberosus. Classification (NCBI taxonomy): domain Eukaryota; kingdom Viridiplantae; phylum Streptophyta; class Magnoliopsida; order Asterales; family Asteraceae; genus Helianthus; species Helianthus tuberosus. Next base: position 113,797,523 of record CM060433.1, on the reverse strand, counting down.
AACTTTTACAAGGAATGTATAACTCGATATCAGAAAGCCACTGTGTTTACATGCAGTGTACAGTGTTCTAATATCACCATATTCAAGCATTCTGAACCATAGCTACAAACAACCCAACAAACTCCGGATACTGAAAACCTTCAGCATCCGTACCCTCAGTACTCTCACACACCCACCGTCGTCGCCACCGAACAAACTCCGGATACTTTAAACGGTTGTTCGGTTTTACAACAAAAAAAAACAAAAAAAAACTTATATACGGGTCGTATAGCATTATACGACCCGTATACAGATCTTAAAAACCCAAAAATCTGATCAAACCTCACAAAAATAAACACATTTGGCCTTATAACATTATATTACTCGTATACAATTGTATACGACTCGTATAATGTTATACGACTCTCCACCGCCACCGCCACCGCCATCGACTACCATCGCTGCCACCCGCCATCGTAAACCACCGCCACACCGACCACTACTGCCACCCTCCGCCGACCACCACTACCATCCTCTGCTGCACCACCCGCTAACGTCGACCACCACTACCCACCGTCGTCGTCGCCACCACCACCCGTCGCCACCACCATCAACCACCATCTCCGCCAAGTACCACCACCGACCACCGCCACCGCGACCACTACCACCAACCTCCGCGGCCACCTCCCGAACCGTCGACCACCACCACCCACCGTCGTCGTTGCCACCACCATCGACCACCATCGCCGCTGCCCGCCACCACCGACCACCGCCACCCTGACTACTACCACCACCCTCCGCCTACCACCACCACCATCCTCCGCGGCCACCACCCACTACCGTCGACCACCACCACCTACCGTCGTCGCCACCACCATCGACCACCATCGCCGCCACCTACCACCTAAGACCACCGCCAACCCCGACCATCGTCGCCGCCACCGCTAACAACCGTCACCTACGGACCACCGCCACCGCCACCGACCACCGCTACCACCGACCACCGCCACCAATCGCTGCCATCGCCATTAGCCGCCACCGGTCACCACCACCACCACCACCCATCACCGATTTAGTTCATTCCTCTTTTCTTACCTACCAAACAAGACTATGGAATGTAATGATGCATTTCATTTCTTTGTCCATTCCATTACCTCGTTCATTTCATTCACTCATCTATTCCATTAAGCTATATCAAAGGATGTAAAAATAAGATTACATGTTTGTATAGAATTAGCCTTTTATATTACTAGATTTATTGAAGTCGCGCGTTGCGGCGAAACAAACCAAATGATAATGTAAAACAAACGTTATTTGAAAACGAAGGGTATTGTTTAAAAAGCCAAACCGTCAGAATCGGTTCGGTTCAAGTCATCATCCTACCGTTTTAAGATACCAAATACATACTCTATTTTGAATACAACTTCGTTTTAATAAAATTTATACCGGAATGTAGAAGAAAAAAATTTAACACAACTACGTACATAGGTTTTTAGAAAAAGGTAACGAACAAAAGTTATTAAAAATATTAAATTAATTGATAAAGGAAACAAGATTAAAAAAATAAAAAAGAATGATTAAAATAAAAAATTAAGTGATAAATATGATTTAAAAAAGAAAATAAAATTTAAAAACAAAAACGCTATTATGTATATAATTCTTTGCTCACTAAAAATGACAACGAAAAGGAAAACAAAATAAAAGAAAAAGCCAAAACACATAAAAAATAACATGAAAACAAAGAAAAAGAAAAAGAAAAGAGTAAACTGCCATTTTGGTTCCTGAGGTTTGGTCAGTTTTGCCATTTTAGTTCAAATTTCAAACCTTTTGCCATTTTGGTCCATGTGGTTTCGTTTTTTGCCATTTTGGTCCAAATTTCAAATTTGACCAGATTCCCCAACTTAAAACCTTCCATTTTGTCTTTATTCTCAATGGCATTTTGGTTATTTTAGAATTATTATAACTCACAACTGATTAAAAACCATCTAAGTCAACCTGCTCATTATCTTCATCTACATCAACATTACTGCACACACTACACACGGTCTCTCTCTCATAAACACCCTCCGTCTCTCTCTTCTCCCTCTCTCTCTCTCTCGAGCAACACCACCGCCACCAGAACTCCACCACCGCCACCATCAACACCCACCCATCAACACTGAATCATCATCATCTGTTTCACCCCTCCGTCTCTCTCTCTCTTCTCTCTCTCTCTCTCTCTCTCTAACACAAATCAAGTCCAATTTCATTTTAATTCTAGAAAACCAAAAATCAAGTCCAGTTTAATGTAAGCACCGGAATCAGAAAACAGAGAATCATTCAACCACGTTACACCGGAGAAGTAGAAGTCTATTCCGGCACCTGGATTGGCGTCGATTGGGACGGATCAGTTAACGGAGAAGTCACCATCAATTGAAACCCTTCAACATAGGGTTTAGTTTCCCCGCCGTCAACAACCAAAAAAACATGTTGCTTAGAGAGAGAGAGAGAGAGAGAGAGAGATCTAACAGAGGGTTTAGTTTCCCCGTCACCGCCGCTTCCACCGTCAACAACCTCTCAAAAATGTCAAAACCCTAACCCTCCACCGGATCTGCAACCACCTTCGACCAATTTCCCTATTATCTAAGGTATATATATTTGTCTGGATTTGAGAAAGAGAGAGAGAGAAGGGAAGAAGATGAGGTGGGGATGATGGTAGTGAAGTGGTGGTGGTGCGGGGGTGGAGGTGAAGCCATCGAGGATGGTGGTTGAAGCCGTCAGGGATGGTGGTTGTTGGGGTTTTGAGAGGATGGTAGTGTTGGTGGTTGTCCAGAGGTGGCGGCAGTTGGATGGTGGTGTTGGCGGCAGTGGGATGGTGGTGGTGGGGATGATGCGGTGGTGGGGGTGGTGGTAGTTCAGAGAGAGAGAGCAGAGTGAGAAAGAAAGTTGAGAGAGAGAGACTTGTCTGTATGTGTGTGTATATATATATATATAATTGTTTTAGGGTATTATATATATAATTGAGTTATAATAATTAGAAAAATGACCAAAATGCCTCTGAGAATAAAGACAAAATAGAAGATTTTAAGTTGGGGAATCTGGCCAAATTTGAAATTTGGACTAAAATGGCAAAAAAAACGAAACCACAGGGACCAAAATGGCAGATTTTTCAAAATTTGGACTAAAATGGCAAAACTGGCCAAACCTCAGGGACCAAAATGGCAGTTTACTCAAAAGAAAAAGAAAAAAAAGAAATAGATAAAATGAGAAGAGAAGATGGGTTAAAAAAATGGAAAAAATGTTGTTTAAACCTAGAATTGAACTTGTAACCATATGGATGCCACATGGCATCCACTGATTGGTCTATCAATTACAAATACTATTCATCAAGCCTCACTAATAATATATATATATATATATATATATATAAGAGTAAAATGCACGGATATTCCTTATGGTTTTGCAAAATAACACCTATACTCCCCAACTTTTGGAAGTTACACCGGTGCTCTCTTTGGTTTGACAGTTTGTTACTTGGATAGTCCCTGGAGTGGATAACGGTTAGTCTTCTCTGTTAAGTGAATGTAAAATGACAAATTTACCATTCATCTTCTCCACTCTATAAAAACAAAATAACCCCACCCCACCCCCACCTTTCTCTTTGTTTCCCCCCACTATTAACCACCTCCCACCTCCCACCTACACCACTTCAAACTGAAAGCAAAAACCTCAACTTCAAGGGTTTTATACATCTACAAAAGCTCACGGTTTGGATTAATGCTTACAATGTTTGTATGATTCATGTAAGCATATATTCTTTTAATTCTCTTTGTATGTACATATATATATATATCACTGGTGTCAAAGACATATATATCGCTGGCTTTTTTACCAAAAAATCAGATGGCAATGCTTAACTAAAATACGGGTGTTGAAGTTATAATTAGAGAACAGGACTTTTTGTATGACGAGTTTGACTGATTATCAACAAAACTAATCTAGCTTGACATATACAATGGTGTTGTTCAAATTCAAGAGAATCTTTATTTTTCTGTTTTCACATATTAACAGAAGGATGTTATTAAGCCTTGGGTCTCTAGTTGACTGTAACATCCTGTGTTGTAGGTGGGAGGTGGGTGGTGGTTAATGGTGGGGGAAACAGAGAGAAAAATGGAGGGTGGGTGGGGTTGTATTGTTTTTCTAGAGTGAAAAAGATGAAGGGTAAATTTGTCATTTCACATCCACTTAACGGAGAAAACTAACCGTCATCCACTCCAGGGACTATCCGAGTAACAAACTGTCAAACCACAGGGAGCACCGGTGTAATTTCCAAAAGTTGGGGACTATAGGTGTTATTTTGCAAAACCACAGGGACTATCCGTGCATTTTACTCTCTATATAATGATTTATTGTTAAATATAATTTGAGTTACTATTCATGAAGACTTCAAAATAATATCTATAATAATAACTAGTGCCCCCGCGCGTTGCGGCGGGAAGTCAGTTGGTATCGGTTCAATTCAGAAAATTATTGGTACCATAATCAGCACTTCGTATAGCGACTGGAATATAAACCCCAATCAATAAAGTCATTATATGCTCAAAAATATATCGACACATATTTTACATCGATAAAAATAAATACCGATAAAGGTTTCAAAAGTATAAATTTACATGGATAAAAAACTATATAAATAAATACCGATAAATGTTTCAAAAGTATAAATGCCGGTACCGATGTTCAGTTGAAATTGACGTAGTACCAATGTTGTTCAGACCTATCAGTTTTGTTCTTCACCGACACTGCCTATAGCTTATGATATAAAAGGTAACTTGTACTGCAACCAAAGGTGTTTAGACAATATCGGTCCAGTTTGTCACGGTCATAAACAAAAAAAATCAATTATATTTGACTCATTCAAATTTGAACAAAGCTTTTATCGAAATGCATATTAAATAAGCATGTCACAACAGTATATTTAGAGTTTTATAAAGCAGTATACTATATTATTAAAATAATGAAAGAAGGTAAACGACGTTAGTTTATAAAATATCGTATCTTAAAAGTTATAAAAGAAAAACAAAGCATGTTTAAAATTAGAATCCAAAAAAAAAAACAAATACTTAAAAACATTTTTTATCAAATAAACATAGTCGCGAGGTTAGTTTTTTTTAATGTTAATAAATGCAACTTATTAGAAAAGGTCAATATAAATAATGAATACATGTTACTTAAAAAATGCTCCAAAAATAGAATCAAGAAATAAGTATATGCTCAAAAATTATAATAAAGAAATAAAAATATATTTTCAAAAATTATATCATTGTTTATCAAAACTTTCTATTAATATAATATAATATAATATAAGTGTTGATTTCTATACTGATTGCATGAATCATACCGATACTATAATTAATCGAACTGATAACAATCCGATGCCCGCAATAACGTACTATCACACTGCGCGGTCAAATAACTTTGAATATTAAAAAAACAAACATAGATGCAAATTTAGAATTTTTAAAAAATTTTACGATCGTAGTTATTACTAAAAAGTCAAATTGAATTCCAAAAGAAATACTACTAATAAAAAAAACAAATACCTAAGAATTATCAATTACTATTTATTACTAAAAATTAAATAAATAATAAATAAAATACTACTATTACTAAAAAATAAAAAACCAAATACTTAAAAAATTTGGAACACTATTCATCACAACTTTATATTAATTTGAATAGTATTATTCCCCGTGCATTACGGCGGGTCTAAGGCAGTATCGGTTCGATTTACAACGGGATCTGTATGATATCGGCACTCGATATGGTAACCAAAAGATACAACCAAAAAATTAAAGTAATGATATGACCAAAATGATGTCAACACGTGTTTTACAATGGTCGAAAGACGAAAACCATAAAAACGAATTTTGGTTCCAACAATAATGATACCAGTACCAATGTTATTCGGTCAAAATCGACAGGGCATTGATGTTGCTAGGACGGTGTCAGTTTAGTTAGTCAAGGTAATGATATGATACCAACACTCGCTATAGCTTACAATATATAAAATATACTCTATACTACTACCGAAGTTGTTCAAACCGTATTGGTTCGGTTCGTCACAATTAAAAAAACAAAAAAAATCAACTATATTTTACTCGTTCGATTCAAATACAACTTATATTTAAATATATATAAAAATAAGCATGTCGCAACACTATATTCGAAATTTTATAAGGCATTACTTGTATTATTAAAATAATGTAAAGGTTAAACGGCGTCGACATATAATAAAAATACTAAGGGGTTGTTTGTTTACCTCTTAATGAGGCTCTTAATGGCTCTTACTGGTTCAGCACTTAATGGTTCAGACTGTTTGTTTCATGAGCAGATGTCTGAATGGTTCAGACATTTGCCTCTGAATGGTTAAGATTTATACAGAGTCTGAATGGTTAAGACCTCTAATCTGAATTGGTCAGACATTTGCCTCTGAACGGTTAAGCATTATACATGTTTTTATACCTCTTACTGGTTCAGTACTTAATAGTTCAGACCTTTTACGGATTGAGCACGTAACCATTCAGATGTTGCCAAACAGCCCCAAAAACGTAGATAAAAAATAGACACATCGTAACTGCAAACTCAAAATTTTATAAAACATCATATCATATAATAAAAAAATATATTTAATTAATATAATTAAATAATTAAAAGCTAGAAAAAATATAATAACATATATAATTTTAATTGTATTTATTGTTCATGACCAGTTTCCTTTAATATGTATAATAATATTATAAAACATCATATCATATAATAAAAAAATATATTTAATTAATATAATAAAATAATTAAAAGCTAGAAAAAATATAATAACATATATAATTTTAATTTTATTTACTATTCATGAGCAATTTCCTTTAATAATAATAATAATAATAATAATAATAATAATAATAATAATAATAATAATAATATAATGTATCTATACTTTCTATAAAAGAAGAAACTTCAATGACATAAGAAAAGCTGATGTGTCAGCAGGAGAGGCTGTCCAACAATGCTTTTCTTATGTCATTATTACATCATAAACCTTAATATTAAAAGACTTTAAAATTCAAAGCTGGCCCACATTCAAAATCCAAAGGTCTACCCACATAAAGCCTAATATAAAATATCATTTAAACATCTGCCCTCAACATTTTATAATCAAACATCAGTTCCCAATAAACATCTGTCCAGATTCAAAATTCTGGCTCCACATTCAAAATTCAAAATTCAAACCATATATTCTAATTTCTAATCCTATAAATAAGATATAATTATCTGGCTCCGCATTCAAATCTCTCTCGCTCATATCTGTGAGCGTATCTCTCTCTCTCTCAAATGCATCTTTCTCGTGATTCAGCCGCTAATCTCCGATTACACTTCTTTGTTTGAATGTTTGTTGATTCTGTTTACATGTTATCGTTCCAGTATCATTGTTCCAACATCGTCGTTTCAATGAAGCTTCCCATCACACATCAACCTTTCAATATCGATGTTGCAGTATCATTGTTGCAACATCATGAAAAGTTGCATGTGCTACCTTCTTTGATGGGAGAGTTGTATTGTTCGATTTTCGTTAAATCGAAAGTCAGGTTTTCTTGCGTCAGTAAGATTTTCTACTTTTATAGAAAGTATAGATTCGTGCAATATCGTGAAAAGTCATATGTGCTACAACAGTTGAGAAGAGACGTTTGCATTTTAGGTTTGTTTCTTATTTTGATTAACTATTGATGATGTTGAGAGTTTTTATTTACACTGACATTTTAGAATATGTTATGATGCATGTTTATATTATTAAAATGAACTACTACATAGAAAAATAGAAATTTAATGAAATATTTATAAAGTATTACACGCTAGAGTTAACACTTGCTAGGATTTCGTAGACTCTGGCCTTTCTCCATGTGATTTCATGCTCTCTTTTGAATTTCAGGTCAGTTAGCATGTTGCAGATTTTCTGATCCTGTTTTAGAAGTTGTGTCAGAAACTCTTCTGCTTTCTTCTGGAACTCTGATGTAGGAGAGTGGAGGACTTCATCGAGCAATGCTGTGCTGTTCCAGGTTTTGTTGTAATTAGTGTCATTGATTATGTCGACTTTCCTGTTTAGTTCTTCGTCTGTTCTTTGTTCTTTGAGTGACCACATCGAGAATTGTGTTTTAACATCGCTGGTGTCTGACCAGTGGTAGAAGCTGAAGTTTGCCATGTAGATTTTTTGTTGGTTTTATGATTTGGAACAATTTTTGACAGAAAGTGATTTGTAGGACAATTTGTTGATGTTTTGAATCAAAAGTAATCATCGGTCTTTTATAGAGTTTAAAAACACGTCTACATGGTAAATGAAGAGGTTAATTATAATTGTGATAATCTGCTTTTGTTCTTTGAACTTCGAAATTTTGTCCCTTGGGTTTCTTGGTATTTAATTTTACAGTTTTCCCATAAAAGTTGAGGTTTGAAAAGGTTTTTGCATTAAAAGACTGATGTTTTGATATATACATTAATATGTTTATATTAAATCTACACGTTTTCACAATTACAAATTTCAGTATATAAACTCATAGTCACTTCACTTGTTGTTCATCATGTTTTCCTACAAAGATATCATACTTTCAGGAAAGTCGAGTAATATAGTTTATTCAAATGGCGTCATTCACAAATGCAAAATCAGATAATTTAAAGCAGCGTTTTGTTAGGCAAATCGAGGAACAGGTGTATGAAGATAGGGCTACTCTTCAAGAACTGAAGAGATGTTTTGATGGATTGCAAGTTGGCCTGTTCACTAGAGAGCAGGTTTCCAGAGATCTTATGTGGATGCCTTTAACTTCTGTTCGTGAGCTTTGTGTTGTCAGTAATATAGAGTGCGGTGATAGAGACGTGCAGTTCATGGCGATGCTGAAGGACATACATCGAGAGGTTCAGTGTGACACCTGGGTCACTACGACCATAAAAAAAATACCAAATCAATGAAATATTGTGTTTCATACTTGGAATTTGTATAAATATGTGTGTTCTTTACACATATCAATTCTTGTTCGATTTCAAACTCTACATCGCCTTCTGGAGAGTTATACGCCAACTGGTGCGTAAACGTAATCAGTTTAATGCGACAAACACTCCGGAACATCAACATATGCTTAACATACCTTAAATAACCTCTACATAACTTATAAATAAGTTTTGAAGGCTTTGGTATGGCAAAATCAAGTTTAATCGCTTACAGGGACTTAATTCGACAAACTGTGAAAGTATGACGATTCGTACTGGAACAAACATTCCGGAACATGACCATAAGTTAAACATACCATAAATATCCTTTACATAGCTTAGAAATAGGCTTTGAGGGGTTCGGTGTGCTAAAATAAACTTTTGGGTCATTCAGGGACTAAAAGCGTCAAAAAGTGCACAAGTTTGCATTTTCGCGGATAACTTACGTTCTGAATACATCCGAACATCCAAAAATTTATGTAATCATTAAAATATTATGTTTTAGTGATTGGCTTGTCAAAAATCCGTTCGTCGCGCAATTTGGACCATTTTTGCGTCCGTTACGACTTCCGTCGTAATTAACCGAACCACGCAATCGTACGGCCAAACGAACCGACATCCGATATATTTTTTAGCACATTTTAAGTTCCCCATACTTTAACTTCATATTAGAGCCTTAAAATGAGGTTAACGGGGCTTAAACGCGTCAAAACGCATCAAAAATCAATGTCAGAGTCACAGGGGCTTGTTCTGTCATTTTTGAAACTTGCTGACCTGCACAAGGCTTACGAACCGTAAGCACAAAGCCATACGGTCCGTAAGGACCCCCCAGAACATCAGAATGTTGTTTAACAGCTATTTACAGCTATTAAGCACTCTTAACCCACATGCAAATGGTATTTCTGAAACTATGGGCTGGTTTGGAGGCTCCCATGGTTTTGTAATACAATGGGCACACATGGAGGGTTGAGATCGAAGCACGGGAATCGAGAAACGATCCTAACGGTCTTGCATTTCCTATAAATAGCAACACCCATTTCACTCATTCCTCACACCTTTGAATCTGAATTTGTTCTCTAAGTTGATGTGTTTATCACTTCATACCTGAGAATATTCGGATCAAAACTTCCGTTCTTGGACCCATTGTAAGTCCTCTTTCGTTCTTTTAGCATTTTCTGCGTTGACCAGTTTATGGTCAACACGAAGTTCGGTTGAACTTCGTAATGTGAGCGTAATCACGATGGTTATAGTCCCTTGTGACTATACCTACTGATTACCACGTTATATAGGCTCAGTGACGAGTCGTAGTTTCGGCCAAAATGCGTATTCTTGCGTATTTTGTAACCAAACTAATTTTAGGTATCAAAACCGTTTGTTTTGATACCAAACTTGTTTTCCAACTTAGTTAAACATGTTTTAACATGCTTAGCTCGTCACTTTTAGTTTAGTGCTTATATAGGGTCGTAAGGTAAGCGATCTAAACAATCGCTTATACTTTCGAACCCGACCCGTTTGGTCGGTCTTTAGGATCCGACCAAATACTTTAGGTGGCCATAGTTGTATAGGGAATAACCTTCCAAGGTTATACCTTATGGTCACGACGTTTAGTTAGTTGTATGATAGGTAGTTTATATGCCTTAGGTAAATTACCAAAATGCCCTTTTTACGCCAAAATCCATTTTAAGCATATGTAACATAATTTGTGATATCTAAACTGATTTGGCAACAATATTAGACATGTTAAGGCATATTTTACTTATCATAGGACTAGTTAGGCGTTCCGAACGCATTTTACGCGAATGACTCGTTAAAGTAGCATAAGCTACCTAAACGGGTTTTAATGGGTTGTAAGCACTTAGGTTAGGTTTCATTTTAGTATGTAGGCTTTGTTAAACCATATCATATGAGTTCCAACACTCATTGGGTTTACGAAACCTCATTCTATCCGATCTCCCTATTTAGGTCCGGTTATTAACATAGTTACCTATATTAGGTGCCGTTTGATCCTGTGATCTTCTAGCTTTGCTTGGTGGTTATCCTAGGACTATTGAGAAATCTCAAGTGAGTACATAGACCCCCTTTTACTGTTTTTAAAATGTTTTGGGGTGAAACACATGTGCCTACTTGTTACTTTCGTGCTTTCCTGTTTTCACATCATATACTTGCTATGCTCATTAGTACATTTATAGTACATGATTTACATTACATTGTTTTGCTATGTATGTTTACTTAGCATACTTAGTACATTGTTTTACTTCACATTTCTGCTATGTATGTTGACTGAGCATGCTAGCACATTGATTTACATTACATTAGTTGCATATGTTTACTCAACATATGGACACATTGTTTTACATTACATTTTGTTGCATATGCTCATCCAGCATATGAACACATTATATTACATTTTGAACCGTTGTAACTATTTGACTATGTAAACCGTTGTAACTATTTGACTATGTGAACCGTTTGACTATGTGAACCGTTGTAACCATTTGATTATATGAACCGTTTGTAACTGTTGAACCGTGTGAACTGTATTTGACCATACATTAACATTTCTACAATTTTTAAACATTTCATCTTGGTGGCTGTTTGGGTAAGTGATTTAAGTAACGAGGCGACATGTAATACAATAAAAACATGGTGGATACGCCGCTGGTACTTCCTATATATAAGTGCTTTTATGGTATTACATATTGTAGCGTTATTTAAACCATTTTAGTTTAGACATATTACATCTACAATACAATTTTCACATAAACATCGTTTTACAAATAACTTAACTTATACAAACTCATTTTACATGGTTATTCACTTAACCATACATTATTCTTTTATACATATATATCATTTGGTTTATTTATCACTTTTCAAATGATTTATGAAAGGGAACACTCCACAAGATTCATGGCTACTTTTTATTAAACAGTTTCTTTAAACGCAAGTCATGAATCCTATTTTAACAAAACCTATGTATCTCACAGGCATTTTTATGCTGACGTACCTATTTTCACATGGGTTTTCAGGAGCTGTTGCATAGGATGATCGAGACACACTTAGGCGGACCTGTGCCTTAGTGACTTAAAACGAAGCAAGAACTAGTTAATTTATGTTATGTACTCTTTGTTTCTTGTTTAAGACAATGTAACTCTCTTGATTGATAAATAAAACGTAACTTTAATTTCCATGGTTTTGAAACAATTAATTCTGTTACAACACTCCCCGACGTTTCCGCCACGTTTTGTTGTTCTACGTGGTCGGGGTGTGACAGAAAAGTTGGTATCAGAGCCAATGGTTATAGGGAATTAGGTTATTAGTAATGCTTTGACCTAGACTATAACCTTCCTTGGACCCTAATGCGAGTTTACTTGCATTTAGTCATAAAACAATACCGTTGCCTATCTTTTGGCAGCAACCACAACGAGAACGTCAATTCCGAATCCGCTTTGAAAATTAATCATCTGTTCTTGGATGATTGATTACTAGGTTTTGAACCCTCTGTTACAAGGTTTTGAACCCCTTTGAGTTTTCAAAATCTCGTCAAAAGTTTTGGGTCCTAAATAGTGTGAACACATGCAAACTGGAAGAGTGAATGCCTGTACCCTGGGTTTTCTATCTAAGGCTAGAGTGTACGTACAAATCCACATAATCGGACCAGTTACTCTTACCTGGGAACTCTTGGGGTGAGTGTCCACTTATAGGCGAGCATGTCTTCGCAATACATTATGAGGACCTACTTGCTTTAATTTAGCCTTTGTGTGCCGTTTGTTTGCTTCGTGGTTCAAACAAATAACCATCACCCATGATTTTGGTCGGTAGTTATAACATCCTATTCTTACCCAATGCCATTTCATTTGTTTTCTCTCTTATTTCCCCTTTTAGAATGCCTCCTCGACGCGACAATCAAATAGCGAATGTTGAACTGGCAGAAATCATCGCGCAGCAAATGGCTGCTGCTTTCCCAAATCTTATTGCTCAACTGAACCAAGCCAACAACAACAATAATGCTCCATGCAATTTCAAGAGTTTCAATTCGGCTAAGCCACTCAAGTTTAGTGGTTCTGAAGGAGCAACTGGGCTCCTACAATGGTTCGAGAGCACTGAGAGTACATTTCGTCACGTTCAGTGTCCTGATAATCGCAAGGTCGAGTTTGCTTCCAGTGTGTTTCAGAAGAGGGCTCTTACATGGTGGAACGGGGTGATGAGAGACCGTGGTGCTGAGGTTGCTTTAGCACAGACTTGGGCCGAGCTTAGGGCTCTTATGATGAAGGAATTTTGTCCTCGTCATGAGCTAAGGGCTCTAGAAAGGGAATTTGATGATCTTAAGCAAGATAGCGGTGAGCATCGAGCCTACACGGACCGTTATGAGGAGTTAAGTCTGTTATGCCCAAACATGGTCACGCCTTTGGATAAGGCAATCGAAAAGTACATTGATGGCCTCCCTGACTCAGTACAAGACATTATAACTGGTAGTAAACCCACTATAGTTAGACTGGCCATTGAGCTATCCGCTACCTTGACTGAATCTCAAATCAGGAAAGGTAAACTTTTCCGAAAAAGTGACAATAAACCAATCGAGGAATCAAAGACCATGGATGAACAGACCGGATCCCCTAATAAGTCAAAGAAGCGAAAGGCTTCTCAGAACTTCGCCATGGTCGCTCACAATGGTCAAGCCATCCCCAACCAACCAGCTCAACCCCCTGCTAGGAAGCCCTACAACGGAACTGCACCCTTGTGCAACTAATGTAGCCTACATCATCATGCTGGTGTGAAGTGCCGCACATGCCAAGTTTGTGGACTTATAGGTCATACGGCGAGGGTTTGCCCAACAACAGCTGCACCAAATCAAGTTAACAACAATCCTGCTCAAGGTCATTTTCCACCAGGATCTTGCTTCAACTGTGGCGAGATGGGCCATTTCCGAAGAAACTGCCCAAAGCTTGCTAATGCGAATCCAGTGCAGGGATGAGCATCTAACCGAATGGAAGACAACGCTGTTTAGAAATAATCACGTCTTATGTATTATTTTCTTTTGTTGTCAAGGTCCATGAAACAGTTGTTATCGTTGTTTATAAATAAAGCTTTTATTTTACAATGCAATATACAAATATTGATGTGGTTACATGTGTAAACAACATATCCCCTACAATACCGACAATCAAGGAACCGTATCCCTTGAAGAACAGACTACCCCCAAAATTCTTCCACTTTATGATCTCTTGCGTTTTCCACGAAAATCCTAAGTACCCATTTCTTACAAGGAAAACGAAGTACAAGGCGCAAGTTACAACTCTGGACGAATACCCACTCCTTAATAAGGTACCTAAGGATATTCCCGTAAGTCCTTAATTGTTGTATACCTTAATTCAAATGTGGTGATTCCTTGTAATCAAAAATCGAATTTTTAGAAGATCATCCTATCTTTTCAGATAGATGCTTGAGGACGTTGAAGTCCATATACTGGGTTCCTGGTATGCCTTGAATACCCTTGTTCAAATCAACGCCAAGTTAATAACAATCAATAACAAGATGATAACAAATTAATAACCAAGAAAACAATTATGTGATTATGTGCTTGTGTGTTGAGGTGTTGACCTAATCATAAGTTGTCTCGACCTTTTCAAATTCTATCCCCTTCACATTATAAAACAAACTGTGATTACTATGCAAGAAATTACGTAATTATGGATGCATACATAATTATGGAATTTAGTGAATAGAAATCACAGCAAGTTCTGTCATGTGTCTAGAGTTAACTCTATTCATTTCCACTTCTGAAGAATATCCGTTGAGGGAAATGAATATCCGTTGATTATTCCTTCATTCCCATTTCTGACGAAGAACCCGTTGAGGAAAATGAATCATCCATTCATTTTCGCTTCTGAAGAATATCCGTTGAGGGAAATGAATATCCGTTTGTTTAAATCCTTCATTCCCAATTCTGAAGAATACCCGTTGAGAAAAATGACTCCGTTTGTTCATTTTTGCTTCTGAAGAGTATCCGTCGAGGGAAATGAATATCCGTTTATTTAATCCTTCATTCCCAATTCTGAAGAATACCCGTTGAGGAAAATGACTCCGTTTGTTCATTTTCGTTCTGAAAAGTAGCCGTCGAGGGAAATGAATATCCGTTTGTTAAATCCTTCATTTTCCATTTCCGAAGAACCCGTTGAGGAAAATGACTCCGTTCGTTCATTTTCGCTTCTGAAGAATATCCGTTGAGGAAAATGACAGGATTACACCTTGCTTATCTTTGATGATCATTTAACACAAAGTCACAGACAGACTCCTACAAATAAATTTCGGGATGAAATTTCCTAAAGTAGGGGAGACTGTGACACCTGGGTCACTGCGACCATCAAAAAAATACCAAATCAATGAAATATTGTGTTTCATACTTGGAATTTGTATAAATATATGTGTTCTTTGCACATATCAATTCTTGTTCGATTTTAAACTCTACATCGCCTTCTAGAGAGTTATACGCCAGCTGGTGCGTAAACGTAATCAGTTTAATGCGAAAAACACTCCGGAACATCAACATATGCTTAACATACCTTAAATAACCTCTACATAACTTAGAAATAAGTTTTGAAGGCTTTGGTATGGCAAAATCAAGTTTAATCGCTTACAAGGACTTAATTCGACAAACTGCGAAAGTATGACGATTCGTACTGGAACAGACATTCTGGAACATGACCATAAGTTAAACATACCATAAATATCCTTTATATAGCTTAGAAATAGGCTTTGAGGGGTTCGGTGTGCTAAAATAAACTTTTGGGTCATTCAGGGACTAAAAGCGTCAAAAAGTGCACAAGTTTGCATTTTCGCGCATAACTTACGTTCTGAATACATCCGGACATCCAAAAATTTATGTAATCATTAAAATATTATGTTTTAGTGATTGGCTTGTCAAAAATCCGTTCGTCGCGCAATTTGGACCATTTTTGCGTCCGTTACGACTTCCATTGTAATTAACCGAACCACGCAATCGTACTGCCAAACGAACCGACATCCGATATATTTTTGAGCACATTTTAAGTTCCCCATACTTTAACTTCATATTAGAGCCTTAAAATAAGGTTAACGTGGCTTAAACGCGTCAAAACGCATAAAAAATCAAGTTCGGAGTCACAGGGGCCTGTTCTGGTTTGGAGGCTCCCATGGTTTTGTAATACAATGGGCACACATGGAGGGTTGAGATCGAAGCACGGGAATCGAGAAACGATCCTAACGGTCTTGCATTTCCTATAAATAACAACACCCATTTCACTCATTCCTCACACCTTTGATTCTGAATTTGTTCTCTAAGTTGATGTGTTTATCACTTCATACCTGAGAATATTCGGATCAAAACTTCCTTTCTTGGACCCGTTGTAAGTCCTCTTTCATTCTTTTAGCATTTTCTGTGTTGACCAGTTTATGGTCAACACGAAGTTCAGTTGAACTTCGCAACGTGAGCATAATCACGATGGTTATAGTCCCTTGTGACTATACCTACCGATTACCACGTTATCTAGGCTCAGTGATGAGTCGTAGTTTCGGCCAAAATGCGTATTCTTGCGTATTTTGTAACCAAACTACTTTTAGGTATCAAAACCGTTTGTTTTGATACCAAACTTGTTTTCCAACTTAGTTAAACATGTTTTAACATGCTTAGCTCGTCACTTTTAGTTTAGTGCTTATATAGGGTCGTACGGTAAGCAATCTAAACAATCGCTTATACTTTCGAACCCGACCCGTTTGGTCGTTCTTTAGGATCCGACCAAATACTTTAGGTGGCCATAGTTGTATAGGGAATAACCTTCCGAGATTATACCATATGGTCACGACGTTTAGTTAGTTGTATGATAGGTAGTTTATATGCCTTAGGTAAATTGCCAAAATGCCCTTTTTACGCCAAAATCCATTTTAAGCATATGTAACATAATTTGTGATACCTAAACTGATTTGGCAACAATATTAGACATGTTAAGGCATATTTTACTTATCATAGGACTAGTTAGGCGTTCCGAACGCATTTTACGCGAACGATGCGTTAAAGTAGCATAAGCTACCTAAACGGTTCGTAATGGGTTGTAAGCACTTAGGTTAGGTTTCATTTTAGTATGTTGGCTTTGTTAAACCGTATCGTATGAGTTCCAACACTCATTGGGTTTACGAAACCTCATTCTATCCGATCTCCCTATTTAGGTCCGGTTATTAACATAGTTACCTATATTAGGTGCCGTTTGATCCCTTGATCTTCTAGCTTTGCTTGGTGGTTATCCTAGGACTATTGAGCAATCTCAAGTGAGTACATAGACCCCCCTTTTACTGTTTTTCAAACGTTTTGGGGTGAAACACATGTGCCTACTTGTTACTTTCGTGCTTTCCTGTTTTCACATCATATACTTGCTATGCTCATTAGTACATTTATAGTACATGATTTACATTACATTGTTTCGCTATGTATGTTTACTTAGCATACTTAGTACATTGTTTTACTTTACATTT
Source organism: Helianthus tuberosus (assembly GCA_030545235.1). Classification (NCBI taxonomy): domain Eukaryota; kingdom Viridiplantae; phylum Streptophyta; class Magnoliopsida; order Asterales; family Asteraceae; genus Helianthus; species Helianthus tuberosus. The sequence continues at coordinate 113,780,027 of CM060433.1, read as the reverse complement.
CTGCTATGTATGTTGACTGAGCATGCTAGCACATTGATTTACATTACATTAGTTGCATATGTTTACTCAACATATGGACACATTGTTTTACATTACATTTTGTTGCATATGCTCATCCAGCATATGAACACATTATATTACATTTTGAACCGTTGTAACTATTTGACTATGTAAACCGTTGTAACTATTTGACTATGTGAACCGTTGTAACCATTTGATTATATGAACCGTTTGTAACTGTTGAACCGTGTGAACTGTATTTGACCATACATAAACTTTCTACAATTGTTAAACATTTCATCTTGGTGGCTGTTTGGGTAAGTGATTTAAGTAACGAGGCGACGTGTAATACAATAAAAACATGGTGGATACGCCGCTGGTACTTCCTATATATAAGTGCTTTTATGGTATTACATATCGTAGCGTTATTTAAACCATTTCAGTTTAGACATATTACATCTACAATACAATTCTCACATAAACATCGTTTTAAAAATAACTTAACTTATACAAACCCATTTTACATGGTTATTCACTTAACCATACATTATTCTTTTATACATATATATCATTTGGTTTATTTATCACTTTTCAAATGATTTATGAAAGGGAACACTCCACAAGATTCATGGCTACTTTTTATTAAACAGTTTCTTTAAACGCAAGTCATGAATCCTATTTTCACAAAACCTATGTATCTCACAGGAATTTTTATGCTGACGTACCTATTTTCACATGTGTTTTCAGGAGCTGTTGCATAGGATGATCGAGACACACTTAGGCGGACCTGTGCCTTAGTGACTTAAAACGAAGCAAGAACTAGTTAATTTATGTTATGTACTCTTTGTTTCTTGTTTAAGACAATGTAACTCTCTTTATTGATAAATAAAACGTAACTTTAATTTCCATGGTTGTGAAACAATTAATTCTGTTACAACACTCCCCGACGTTTCCGCCACGTTTTGTTGTTCTACGTGGTCGGGGTGTGACATTCAGCAATCGATGGAGTGGAAGCTAAAGTTTCTTAATTCTTGCTGTTATTGTTAGATTTGAACTTTAATGTTGTTCAGTATGTGATGTAATTATTGGACTTTTAGTTTTAATGTCATGAATAAATGAATAAATTTTAATTTTATGAATCTATGTTGTGTTTTAGTTTTACTTATTTAGTGTTTGAGTAAGATTTAGATTATGTTGATGTTGAATTGTGTCTGAACATCTGTTTGGTAAGTCAACAGAGGTTTAATAGTGTCAAGGGTTGGTTTGATGGTGAACAGATTATGTTGATGTTGAATTGTGTCTGAACATCTGCTTGGTAAGTCAACAGACGTTTAATAGTATCAAGGGTTGGTTTGATGGTGAACAGATGAGTACAAAGATAAAACAAATGTTTAGAATTTGAACATTGATAGTAGTTTTTTGAAGAATCTGTGCTCCTGCAAATTACAGAGAGTCAATATTTGGAGTTGTAAAAGGTCTGTTGTAGTTAAAGTTTGGTAAAAGAGAACATCTGTTGATGATGAAACAACTGTGTATTCTAACAACTGTTTGTTTACCACTGTTGACTAAATGAATAAATTTTAATAGTATTAATCTTTGTTGTCGCATCTTCATTTTAATTATTTCAGTCATTCCTAAGTATTATTGTATAATTTTGTTTATCAATAACAGTTTTTTGGAAGAATTTACCGTATATTTTGGTGTTATAAAAGGTGTGTTGTAGCTAAAGTTTGACAAAAGAGAACATCTGCTGATGAATAAATGTCTGAAGATGCAAAAGTCTGCTATGGGTCAACAGATGTTAACGAACAGCAGATGATATTCAATCTTAAAATGCTTAACAGAGGATTTGATTCTAACAGTGGTTGGGCTAATGATGAATAAGTATTATTATATAACGTCTGCTATAAGTATTATTATATAATTTTGTTTATCAATAACAGTTTTTTGGAAGAATTTACGGTATATTTTGCTGTTATAAAAAAATGTGTGTTGTAGCTAAAGTCTGACAAAAGAGAGCATCTGCTGATGAATAAATGTCTGAAGATGCAAAGGTCTGCTATGGGTCAACAGATGTTAACGAACAACAGATGATATTTAATCTTAAAATGCTTAACAGAGGATTTGATACTAACAGTGGCTGGGCTAATGATGAATAAGTATTATTATATAACGTCTGCTATAAGTATTATTATATAATTTTGTTTATCAATAACAGTTTGTTGGAAGAATTTACGGTATATTTTGCTGTTATAAAAGGTGTGTTGTAGCTAAAGTCTGACAAAAGAGAGCATCTGCTGATGAATAAACGTCTGAAGATGCAAAGGTCTGCTTAACAGAGGATTTGATACTAACAGTGGTTGGGCTAATAACAGACGTTAGACTTACGACTGTTGAGTTACACGGATTGAAAACAACTGTTTTTGAAACTTCTGCTTGCCTAAAAATACATCCACTGCTAAAGGGTACCGTCTGTTGTCATAATTTCTCTTTACCCTAATGACTGTTTATTTACTATACTGCTGACTGTCATCTATTATGACAACAGAGGTTCTGACGTGGACAGATGTTAGCTAAAAATAAAACAACTGCTGAAAGTTATCATCTGTTCTCATAACTTCTGTTTATCTAACGACTGTTTGACTCACACTGTTCCCAACGACCAACAGAGGTTTCCAAACAACTGTCATCGGTTGTCGCAAGAGAGGTTCTGACGTGGACAGATCTTAGCCATCAAATATTTGTAACTACTACCACGTCAGCATTCACTTCTTCTCTCTATATAAAAGCTGTTTCATCCCTAAATCGAGGTTCTACCACTGCCGTCTCGAATTCAAAATTCTCAAAAACAGTTTCCAACATATTAAAAACCCTCCAACTTAAACCCTGTTTCATCTCCAAATCACCTTCTTCTCCGATCATGTCTCTGAACATCAAAAAACCCTCACAACTACCTCCCCATCTTCGAGAAAACCAGCAAAAATACCAGCTATCACTCAATAATTGACCTTTTAACGTCATCAAAATACAAATCAATTCTTACTGCTGATGCTCCATTTCATACAGAAACACTCCGACAATTTTGGTTTAATGCTGAAATAGAGTCTGAAGATAATAATCCAGTTGCCATCACATCTAAGGTCGGGGAAAGTGTGGTACGAATTTCTCCATTTACAATTTCCACTACATTTGCATTAGACGACTTGGGAGGTAAGGCCAACTTTGAAAAACTTGAACTACATACAGAGTTCATTGAAAGAGGGTATGATGCACAATTAAAGGAAGTTACTATCTACAAACCCAACTTCCCTCCGCCAATGAAATTTTTGTTTCATACTCTTTTAACTTCTCTCTCAGCCAAGACCACCGCATATAATAAGATACCTTTGAACATTCAGTATTTGGGTTATGTTTTTTTAACAAAATCCGATTACAATTTATCACAAGCACTGTTTTCTGATTTGTTGAATAATGTGAAAAATGTGAAAAAATTGAAAAAAAGGTGTTCGTAGTAATGCTTTTCTGTTGTATCCAAGACTTCTAAGCTACTACCTACGAAAACAAGTGTCACAAACATATTTTGAACAAGGTGTAGCTTTTCAAATAAATAGTCTTACAAGTAAAACTTTTACTAAACTTATGGATAAAGAGTCAAAAGTTTCAACAACTGAAACAAAGGGGGATGAGCCTGTTTTAGATGCGTCCGCATCAGTTGCTCAAACTTCTTTTGTTGAGCGAACTGCTCCTGGTGATCATGACACCACAACCGGTGTTGTGAAACACACACCAGAAAAACGCAAAAAAGAAAGTTGTCACATCCAAAAAGCCCACCAAAACCAAACAAAATAAAAAGGTTTCTTTAGAAGATGAGATCCCAGAGGTTAATGCAGTGACAACACAAATGTCACTTGAAACCACTGCTGCTACTTCCTCACAGTTGTTGGAAAGATCTCAACCCATCCAAACTCCTCATGTATCCTTACAAAAGGATCATGTTGTAAGTACAGGGACACCACAACATGAAGTAGACCTTTCATATGAAAGTATGTTTAAAAGTCCCTCTCCCAGGGCAATCACGCTTTCTACACCACAACCCTCGACTCAAGTTCCATCAACAATATTACCTCTGTTTGAAGCAATTGAATTTCAGAAAGAAAACAGTTCCTCTAATGCACACATTACTGAGAGTAGATCGCAATAAATGACTGTGTCTGAACCAATTCAATCTCCTATCCTACAAACAGTTGAGGAGATTATCCCCGTTGAGTATTACGAAACTCTTGGTGGTAGTTCAAGTGGAGCAGCCACTACAACTGTTGAACCCATTGGTGATCAGTTGGACAGTGGTTACATCATTAAGACTCCCTTGAAGGCAACTACTGATGAGGTTACAACTGTAATCTCTGCTTCAGTGGGAAGTCCCCAAAACAAAGAAAAAGGGGCATATGTTTCTGATGATATGGAGACTTCTCCTATTATCAAAACAAATACAACCACTACAGGTGGGAATTCAGATGATCCTATTAATGTAGGTGATGAATTAACTTATAAGGATTTGACGGTTAGAGTGTCTACCATTGAAACAGATGTTGCTGAAATGAAAGAATTGATTAAGTAGATGATAGAGCTTTTTAAAAGTCAACCTACCAGACAGGAAATTGCCAATGAGCTTTGGAATTCTATGCAACCCATCCTTCAAGCTCAGAGGAATTTGGCTGAAAGTAACTGCAATTTCAGTTTGGAATTTATCAGAAATTTAGTTGATGCCATGTATAAAGACACACAAGCAGACATTATGAACAATAAGGAACATCTGTTGAAACTTACTGGCTCCACCTCTACATCAATCTTTGAGAAAGATGATGATAATGATGCGAAAAAGGGGGAGAAAGATTCACTGAGAAAGTTGCCACCAGATTCAAAAGCTAATACTACAGAAATTATATCTCCTGCTCAACCTAAATCCCAACCTTCTCCAAAAAAAACCACCACAAAAGAAGGAGAAAATACCTTCCACACCATCATCACCCATTTTGTCAATAGATGCTGGGAACACAAAAGTATCAGCAGATGTTCACCAAACAGCTGCTGAGACACCAGTTGTTTCAGCAGAAGTTTGTCAAACATCTGTCATGATCATTTTCACTACACCAACCACAATCCAACCATCTCCAACGTCACAAAGATTTCCCATACATTCATCTTCACTACCAAAACATTCTCCTTCACCAGAAATCATCTCCACATGTAAGAGAAAAACTCATATCGATAGAATCACAAAAATGAACAATGATCCTCTAGTAAAGCCAACTCCACCTAATTGGAAGAAAGTCAAAACAGTGGATTCAGATGAGGTATTGAAGTTTAAAAGAATGAGAGCAGAGCTTGTGGCTGCTGGTTATGGTCCAGTTAGATCCATTGCCAGATGGTCTAAACTGAAGATAGTTGAGACCTACAAAAAGCTGGAAGTAGTTAGAGCTGAATATTCAAATGTTCTTCAAAACCCAGTCTATCCTACAACTGCTGCTCTGTCTCTAAAAATTGGTACACTGAAAAACCTTCTCTCATCATCTGATTTGTCTGAATTAATTGAAAATTTAGTTAGCAGACCACAATCACCAAACTCATCTTCAATAATTCTTTGCGTAAGAAAACCAACTGATCCAAAAATAGTAAAGTGGAAGTTGTAACACCTCGTAAAATCGTGTCTAATAATGTGTTGACACGTATCCCTAATCCTAGCTATGTCAATCAATGACTAGGAGGGACTATTATTGCCAAACAATGAAAACTTTGAATATGCAAGGACTAAAGGTGTCAACATGCTTAAACTAAGCCTCTGAGTAACCTTATACGGTATTCGTATTCTTTTAATAAGCCACTTGTTGGATAAACGAAACCGTTTGCAATATAATTCAAAAGTTGTGCATCGAAGGGTTAAAAGCATCAACATGTTAATTCTTACCTCTGAGTGACCTTTTAACGAATCCGGAACGTTATGATGTTTGATCACACTCTTGGGAATACTTATATTGGCTGTCTAGAGCTTTTATGCCGTTAAACGGTAATACGCACAAGTTTGTGCGTTAAAAGGGTTTAAAGTGTCAACATGTTTAAATTATACCTCTGAGTGACCTTTTGACGAACCCGGAGCGTAACGATGTTCGAATATACTTCCAAGAATACCTACAACCTAACTTGAAGGGCCAAAAGTGCTAAATATGAAAGTTATATCAAGTTAAAAGGTTAAGGGGCTTAATGTGTCAACATTTAAAATTGTTTTGCTGATCCAGGTGAGTGTCGCGGGCCGCGACCCCCCCTGAATTTCTACGCGGGCCGCGAGGCCTTGATCTGCAGCAGAATTATTTTTATTTTATTTTTCCTTTGCTTGTTCTCCACACATACCACCCATACTCATATAAAATCAATTCTATGGGTGTTAATTGTTTTTAAAACATGGTTTTACACATGTAATGATCCTATAATTACTTGGAGAACACACATTACACTTGTCAAGATCTTGTTCTTCTCAAATTAGTATAAATAGGCCATGAGTCTTTCATTTTCAAACGCACCATTTCTTTCTATCCTTCTCTTATGGGGACTCCTGATCATAAGGAAGCCTATTCTAGTTGAAAAGATTGCTAGGACCCTTTGTAAGTGTTCCTAGCCACTAGTTTATGTTTTATAGGCTTTTAAGCCAAAAGTCAAGCGTTATCAAAATGACGCTTAGACTTTTAGCTAGACCTTAAACGGACAAGCCATTGTTCGCAACGAACATGGATACGTGATCGTAATTAGGTAGGTGTTAATCCCTCAAAAGAGCACCTCCTAAGAATCACGTTTGCTAGGTCGATTGACGAGTCAAAGTAATATTAATTTAAAAAGTCAACGGGTCAGAATTTTAAAATAATTGCGATCTGAGTTTAAGAGTGTTCTAAAATATGTTTCATCACTTAAACAACTTGGTAATAATTATTAGAACATGTGTAAACATGTTCGGCTCGTCAATTCCCGTTTTAGGGTCGGTTCGCTACCGAAAGTCGCGTAGTTTGACTTCTACGTTGACTTTTGGTTATAAACCGAATTAGACTAGTATGCTACTGATTTTAGGTTCCGTTATGATCGTAATATAATGTAGTATAATCCCATAAGGTTATATTACACGATCGGATTAGGAATCTGAGTTTATGCGCATGTTCCCTTATTATGCCATACTTTGACTAAAATGCCCTTTTGATTAAAAATAAGGTTTAAGACATAAATGAGCATGCAAGTGAGTTATGTACTGATAAGTAAACATGTTTAGAATATTTTGGTGCTTATACGCTGGTTATAAATTGAGTTTACGCATATGGTCGTAAACTATGCTTTTAAAAGGACTAAAATACCCTTTTAAGTATAAAATGAGTTTTAAATATAATTTTAATATAAAACTCATTACCTACTGATATGATATTATAATTAGGATTATTTGGGATGCTAAGTCAGATTGTAAACTGAGTTTAACTTTAGTTTCGTATACAATGCCGATAAATGACGATAACGCCCTTATGGTACTTAAAATGTGTTTTAAGCATAATATTCAAACCAAAACTTTTACTTACTGATATGTTATGACAAATAAACTTTTACTTACTGATATGTCATTTAACGACTTTAACGCCGTTTAGGCGCGTAGTATGGTTTTAAACCATATGTGTGAACCAAGACTTGTTACCTACTGATTTTATAAACCATTTTAAATGTTTTTACAGTAGGTATAAGTTATGAACTCAGAATCCCAAATAATGTCTCAAAACTATGTGTGAAATGACCAAAATGCCCTACGGTGCATAGTTTGGTCATAAAGCATAAACCACACATGTATTTGATATCCTACCGATATAATATCATAATTTAAACATTTTTACAGAATTTTTATGACCATGACATCAGTTTACTTGCAAGATCCTTTTATAAGTTGTAAATTACCAAAATGCCCTTATAAGGAATAGTTTGATTTTAAAACCTTAACGGGCATACAAGTTGATATCCTACTAATATTATAACTTGGTTAAAGTGTTTTGGCATATGGAATTTGTTCAGTACTCATTCGGTTACCCGTTATCGCTTATACGCGTACAGTTACACTTACGTAACTAGTTTACATAAGTTTGTCGAAAAGGGGTTTAACCTTATCGTTTTGATCACAAAATCCAGAATGTATTATGTTTACCCATCTTATACAAGTCCTAGTACTTGTTGGGTTTAAACCACATTCTATTCGGTATACTCTTAATCTAGCGAACCTATTCTTTAGTATCGGGTCATGTCTAAAGGAACTACCTTTGGCCCGTATACATTCTAACAGATAATAAATCTATTCATTCCTGACTACAGTACCCCCCAGATAATCGGACTTGGGTCAATATATTTAGACTTCCGGCTTTTTGCCAAATATAGTCTTATTGATTGGAAGCTATCAAAAAGGTAAATACTCTTGACTTATTTAAGTGTAAACTTGGGATGGCCATTATGCCTCTTAGGATGGTTATTACACAAGTAAGTCGCCTATGATTGCGCAAAAGTGTATGAATACGGTTTTATTCTGTTTACTTGATAATTACTGTTATTGGGGGTTATTGATACCATGTCAGGACAACCCAATAGGTTAATCAAGCATATAATCTCGTAACAAGAAAAATCCCAAGATATATTTAAAAGATCACATACGGGTTATCTATATGTATAAAACTCTTTTTGAAAAACTATTTTTCTAAAGAGTCAGTTAATTGTATTTGCCAGCTTTGGTTGACGTATTTTCAAAAGATTGAACAGCAGGTACCGAACCATAATATAGGCTGGGATTACAGGTCGGCTAGAATGAAGGCTAAGGAATTTGCACACCTGATGCTTAAGGCCTATGCTGTCTAAAGCTCTGTTTATTTGGATCCTGCCTGTGGGCTTGTATCAAACGCTTGTAATACTTTTATACATTCAAGCTTTATTTTAATAATTTCAATCCAATACTTCCGCTGCATATTATTATATTGTGATAACTGTTATCCAACCGGGGCCACCGGAAATCGGGGTGTGACAGGTTGGTATCAGAGCTACAGTTTGAGTGAATTAGACACTAGCCCTTAGTGTCTAATCTCAAATATCACAAAAATGCAGATTCCTTTAAAAACTCCGAGTCTAGACCTGAACATAAGACTAAGAGCACGTATGCAAAACTGCTGTCTTTATTGATTTTTGAACAATCGTACAAGGGGCCCTTTATATAGGGATCAAATACAAAGAAACCCTAAACACTATTTTAGGAGATGATAAACATTCCTAATTACAAGATAATTACAAAAAGTATTTTAAATAAATATACATAATATTATCTTTCATATTATCGGCTAAGACTCCCCCGCAGTTCGAGCGGGTGTAGGACAGACGCTCAAAATGGAACGAAAAGATTGAAACAGCTGCCGTGAAATCCCTTTAGTAAAAATATCAGCGTATTGCAATGAAGACGGGACATGAAGAACCCGTATGTGGCCAACCCGCACTTTTTCCCGTACAAAATGAATGTCGATCTCAATATGCTTCGTTCGTTGATGTTGGACGGGGTTATCAGAAAGATAAACCGCAGATACATTGTCGCAGTAAACAACCGAAGCATGCCGTAGTGGAAGATGCAACTCCAGAAGTAAATTACGAATCCAAGTGGCTTCTGCGACAGCATTGGCGACGCCACGGTACTCAGCCTCAGCACTAGAACGGGAAATAGTGGGCTGGCGTTTAGACGACCAAGAAATTAAATTATCACCAAGAAACACACAGTACCCACTTCTAGATCGTTGTGAGTCAGGACACCCGCCCCAGTCTACATCAGAATAGGCAACCAAAGAATGCGAAGTAGACTTGGTTAGTCGAATCCCATAAGTAAATGTCCCCTGTAAGTATCTGAGGATGCGTTTCAAGAAAGCATAATGGGGATCCCATGGTTCGTGCATAAAAAGACAGACTTGTTGAACCGCATAAGAGATATCTGGGCGAGTAAAAGTAAGGTACTGAAGAGCACCGACAAGGCTACGATACAACGTAGGATCCTGAAATAATGGACCGTTAGACGCACTTAGTTTTGACGAAAGATCAACTGGTGTAGCGCATGGTTTACACTCCGTCATGTGAGCGTGCGAGATAATATCCTTGGCGTACTGAGCCTGATCTAAAAATAAACCTTTATCATCCTGAGTAACCCTGATGCCCAAAAAATGATGGAGATGACCCAGGTCTGTCATAGCAAATTCCCGGGAAAGTGTTGAAATAATATGTTTGAGCAACGAGGTGGTGGATGCCGTAAGAACAATGTCGTCCACATACAAAAGCAAGTAACATGTTTTATCCCCGTCTTTGTAAATGAAAAGCAAATTATCGCATGTACTACTACGAAACCCATGAGCTAGAAGAAAAGTTGCGAATCGCATATACCATGCCCTCGGTGCCTGTTTAAGTTCATAAAGGGAATTCTTCAATCTGCAAACATAGTTAGGATACCGCCTATCAACAAACCCGGGTGGTTGATGCATAAAGACTGTCTCATTCAAATGGCCATGTAAAAAGGCGTTCTTGACATCCAACTGATGAATGGGCCAAGAACGAGAGACAGCAATGGAAAGTACCGTCCTGATAGTTGCCGGTTTGACAACCGGGCTAAAAGTATCTTCACAATCTATACCAACAGTCTGCGATTTACCATTTACGACCAACCGTGCTTTGTAATGTTCAAGAGAACCGTCTGATTTAAATTTATGTCTGAAAAGCCACATACACCTGATAACTGGACAATCATGAGGACAGGGAACGAGTTCCCATGTTTCGTTTTCCTGTAACGCACTAAATTCGGTTTGCATAGCATGTAACCAATGAGGGTCGGCAAAGGCTTTTGCATAGCTATTAGGAACCGGAGAGATGGTAGTGGAGGTATGTAGTATCGGGTGTGGGAAGTGGCAATGGTTGAGGTGGACGGGAGAAAGAGAACCCCCGGGGGGGTAGTGTCATCGAGAAAAGTATAGGCATTAGGTGTGGTGGGAATAGTATATGGAAAGGTGTGTTTATCAAAAGTTACATGACGGGATATGTGAACCTTCCCAGTTGTCGGATCGAAACACCGATAACCACAACAATCCGGTGGATATCCAAGAAAAATGTACCGGATGGACCGGCTGTGTAGTTTATGAGGCTGGGTGGCTGAATGGTTTAGATAGCAAGCACACCCGAACACACGAAGGTAGTCGTATGTAGGCTGGCGGAGGTATAGGGCAAAGGTGGGAGTGAAGAAATTTAGGCGTTTGGTGGGAAGGATGTTGTGAAGTGTTAGTGCATTTATATCTATCGCCTCCGTCAACTCAAATCTGTCACACCCGCTCGTAGCGGAAGCGCGAGGTGTGATCTGATCGGTTCTCATTGCATAACAATATAAGTGAACAATACTAAATGAATAAAAACAAGCTCCAATGCCATTGTCATAATTGTTTCGAAAGAACGCAACATACGTTAAATGTATTTGTTACAAACCATCAAATGAAAATACGTTTTCATCGTTCTATACATCAAAATGTAAGTCTTAAAATGTCAAGGCTTTGACCACTATATCACCGCAAAGAGGCGGTATATAACGGGCAAACCCTTCAAATGGTGGCATGGAGTCTTGATACTTGTTTTCCTTGACTGAAATGTCTGCCAGGTCCACTAATTTCCTGAAATACATGTTAAGTTTGAAAACATCAACAAAAGTTGAGCGAGTTCATGCAGTTTAGCTGTATGAGATGTATCTGTAAAATGTGAGTTGTATAAAATGTATCCGTAAAATGTGAGTTGTATAAACTGTATCCGTAAAATGTGAGTTGTATAAACTGTATCCGTAACATGTGAGTTGTATAAAATGTATCTGTATGTATGATGTATAAACTGTATCCACAACATGTGAGTTGTATAAAATGTATCTGTATGTATGATGTAGTATGTAAAGCGTCAATGAAATCGTTGATCATTAATGTTTCGCGAGGACATTAATATGTGTGACGAATTAGGAAGCAATCCAAACCTAGACGATTTTATGTTGACTCCTATCGACTGGGACACAAACGCACTCTTCTGTATGGGTCCACGACCAAGAGTGGGGCTCGCCAATACCCATTAGATCTAACCACTTGTACCTAGGTCCAAATTGGATTAATGGTGCTTAGATGTATAACCCTAATTCGCACATGATCTAAGGTGTTTCATTCCCTAACTTTAACATACGATTGAACATGTATCTTCCCCGATAGTTGTAAAGTTGTAAAACATTTAAATGAATAGGGGACATGAACTCACTGAATTGCGTCCGTGAATAGAAGTAATTATGATCTCGCGTGTGGTCGTCTTGAACAATGTTGCGACCTACAAATGTTCTTTATTTGTTAGACACTTCGGTCTTTATAAATGACTTGAGTATAAGTCTTGTGTCTTGAATATGTGTTAAGACCTGTATGTCTTTGTTACTCATTGAACTGTGTATTAGATGTATTAACTGATAACTGTTTAGTGTATATATTTCTCCAAATACATATTCTTGTATCTCGTGAGTTGTATCATCGGGTCTTGTCATCTTGGTTTCGTGTCTTGTATAAGTAAATTGTATAATTGTAATGTTTATCAATTATATGTCATTGGGCTTAGCCCAAGAATTAATGTTATTGGGCTTAAATAGTATTGGGCCTAAATAGTGTTGGGCCTCAATAGTGTTGGGCCTAAATAGTGTTGGGCCTCAATAGTGTTGGGCCTAAATAGTGTTGGGCCTCAATAGTGTTGGGCTTAAATAGTGTTGGGCCTCAATAGTATTTGGCCTAAATAGTGTTGGGCCTCAATAGTGTTGGGCTTAAATAGTGTTGGGCCTCAATAGTGTTGGACCTCAATAGTATTGGGCTTAATGTTATTGGGCCTTGGCCCATATGTTTGGTATTGGGCTTAGCCCATGTGTTTTGATAAGCCCATTATGAAATTAAGCCCATTTAGAAAAGTAAGCCCATTTGTATAAAAATAGCCCATTTGTATAAACATAGCCCATTTGTATAAACATAGCCCATTTGTATAAAATAGCCCACTAGTAAATATAAGTCTTTCATTTTTATAAAAAAAAACATTTTTATAAAAAGATCACTAAATATACTTTTTAGTTAATAAAAACATAATAGTTTTTATAAGTTTCAAAATGTCCGAATTTTGTTAATGGTAACGAAATTTTTGTGCCCGCGTCGGAAGATCGCCTAAACGTCGTAGTAAGTTCTCCGAATGGCGATATGTTTATAAATTCGTCCGTCGTCCGATTTGACCATAAGTTGTGTCCGATCCTTCGGAATGTCCGTAAGTTGTTTTCATGTGTGTCTATATGTATTCTTGTAAGTCTTTAGTTGTAAGTATGTCTTGTATTTATTCGTGTCATTGTTATCAAGTCTTAACTTGTATATATAACTAATACAAATAATAACACATAGCACATACTTGATATGTTCACTAAATATATATTTTACCAAAATATATATTTATGTCAATTTTTATGTTTAGAAAGACCAACTTTCTAATCTTGTAAAGACTTTGTTAGAAAAAAAAATGATAGTTTTGTTAACATAATGTTCTAAAAAAAATGGCCATATAACCTTTGTATTAATCATTTGGCCATGTTTCATAAACATATCATTTTCTTTTCCAAATCACCATCAATTTACCCAATCATCTTAACTAAAAACACATGAGATTTTTATAACATAAACTTATCAAAATGATCTCCAAATCATGTAGGGTTTTGGACATGATCATAACATGTGCTAACTAGTTCAAAAACCAAGTTTACTTCTAGTTTTAACAACTTTTATAAAAATCTCATGTTGTATGTTACTTTTCATAATTTTGTAGAAGTATTGTTTTTAGTGAAAAACATTAAATACTTTAACAAAATTAAAGGTTATGATCATCCAAGTAATCCTTTATGTTAAAAACTCTTTAACATAAACATGTATAATTGTTAGATCATATTTTTAAAACATCCCCTAACAATTTATTTATATCAATATCATCACAACAAGATCATATATGCATATCACAAGTCTTAAATCACAATATAAACCAACATAAATGTATCATGATTATTATCTTTGCTTCTTTGTATTTTCTTCATGTTTATTATGTATGATTTCTTGGTTATTATTTGTAATAATAACAATCATAATCATAATATATGTATCAAAGAAAAAAAAATAGATATAGAAGCTTACTTCTAGCACTAGGCTAGGGATGATCTTAGATGATTTTAAGAAGCAAAGAAGATGAAGATCTTGATGATATAAGGCTCTTGAATGGATGAATACACTTCCTTTAACTTGCTAGTTCTTTAGATCACCTTAAGCTCCATAGAAGTACAACTTGATCATCAAATAAAGGCTAAAAAGGAAATGGGTTTTTGTGGTGTTCTTGGTAAAAAGATGAAGATGATGAGAGTATTTTAGTGAAAAAAAAATAATAAAGTGTAAAATGGTCTTGAAATGATCTAGTTACTTAGTTAGTAAGTTACTAATTAATCACCAACATCATCCACTTGAACAAATGGAGTAAATATCTAGATATTTGCAAGTTGTTAATAAGTGTGGGACCCACATAACAAAAAAAAAAACGTTCATATGAGGGGGGGGGTCATGCTTGGTGATTTGTTTCTAATTATTTCAAGTGTTAGAATTTGTAGACAAATGTTAGGAAGTTTAGGTGTTCAAGGATTTCAATTGATTTAAGATGTTTAGATGTTATAACTAGCCTTAAAATGACCAAAATAATATTAGATGGTTACTAAAAAAAAGATTAGATATCGTTCGGATAATCGTTTCGAATTGTTTCGGTTAGATGTTATTTGAACGCTAAGTTGCGTAACTTGTGTGAATTGATGTAGTTATTGGCTCGGATGATACCCGAAGGTATCCTCACATGAATTCTATGTTAAATAATATTTTTACATGTCGTAAAAATATTAGAAAGCTGATTTCAGCAAAATTTCTGCGGAAAAGTGTAGAAATCGTCGCTTTTAGTGCTTTTCGGCAGTTTTCGGGCAGTTTTTGGTGCTACCGGACATTGGTAATATATTAAACCAAACCCTTTTATTCCCATATAGGGTTTAATGTATATTTGATGTTGGAATTTTGTCTAAGTCCTAAAGATGTAATTTAGATGGTTTATGCGGAACCTGAGTTCTCGTCAGCACACTAGTTTACTAGGTACTACTCTAGTTGTTTCGATGCATTGTTTACACTATTTCAAGTGTAACCAATAAAAATGAATAATGTGCATCATAAATGAATATTCCTTGAGTGTTCTAAGATGTATATCATGTAATCATGCAGTTCGAATATTCACAACACATACTTGTATAATGTAAATCATTGCTTTAAATGTATGTAAATTACCAGAAAGTAGCAGTTGTCACATTCTCCCCCTGTTATTGAGAATTTCGTCCCGAAATTCAAGCTGAGTCATCCTATACAGGAGACTACTCGAACAGGTGAGAGTATTTGGCTTTGATTTAATGTTCACGTTCCCAAGTATACTCGGGTCCGTGTCGAGAGTTCCAACGTACATTTTAATAATTTGATACGACTCCACCATGATTTCTAGACTTTACAGTCCATGACTTCAACAGGTTCTTTAGTGAATTGGAGTTTGTCGTCAATGTGAATTTCATCCGAAAGAATGATAACGGTTGCTTGTGTTGGACTCTTTTTTAAGATTCGACACATGAAACGTGTCGTGCACACTGCTAAGTTCATCTGGTAACTTCAACTTGTATGCAACAGTGCCAATCTTTTCTAAGATTTCAAATGGTCCAATGTAATGTGGGTTAAGCTTTCCACGTTCACTGAACCTCGCTACGCCTTTCCAAGGCGAGACTTTCAACAAGACTTTGTCTCCAACCTCGAAAGATAATGGTTTTCGTCTTTTATCTGCGTAGCACTTTTGTCGATCGCGAGCCGTCTTGATACGGTTTCGGGTCTGAAAAATTTTATCCGTAGTCTCTTGGACTAGTTTCGGACCAATTAATTAACTATCGCCTGTTTCCGCCCAACATAGCGGAGAGCGACACTTTCGACCATATAGAGCTTCAAACGGTGCAGCTTGTATAGTAGTATTGTAGCTGTTATTGTAGGAAAACTCAACTAAAGGTGGATGAGTATCCCAATTGCCGCCTAAATCCATAACACATGCACGAAGCATATCTTCGAGTGTTTGGATTGTCCGTTCGCTCTGGCCGTCAGTTTGTGGATGAAAGGCCGTACTTAGATTCAAATGAGATCTAAAGGCCTGTTGAAATGATTTCCAAATTCTTGAAACAAAACGACCGTCTCGGTCCGAAATGATTGAAATAGGTACTCCATGACGAGCCACTATTTCTTTGAGATAGAGTTCCGCTAGTTTCTCAGTATTATCCTTCTACCAAATCGGTAAGAAGTGCGTGGACTTTGTTAGTCTATCGATGATTACACATATCATGTAGTGACCTCTTGAGGTCCTGAGTAACTTCGTAATGAAGTACATCGATATTTGTTCCCATTACCAAACGGGAATCTCGGGTTGTTGTAACAAGTCCGAGGGATTTTGCTACTCGACTTTGACTTTCGCGCAAGTCAAGCATTCTCCGATATAAGTCGCGATATCACTTTTGAGGTTAGGCCACCAATAGTATTCTTTCACTACTTAGGCCTATGTGCTTCCTCAAAATGTCATCTCGAAGGCCGCCAAAGAATAGAACCCAATTTCGACTCTTAAGGTATAAAGTTCCATCTTCTTTACACTAATTGTTTCTTCATGCCTCGAAGTGTTTCTGCTTGAATATACTCTTCCTTGAGCACTTGTGAATCATCTTCTCTAATGCTTGAACTCTTAGTGTTCTAACTCGCTCCTTGCGGCTCAAGGCATCTGCTACAACGTTTGCCTTGCCCGGATGGTACTTTATTTCACAATCATAGTCGTTCAACAATTCAACAAACATCGTTGACGTATATTTAATTCTTTTTGGTTGAATATGTGTTGAAGACTTTTATGATCCGTGAAAATAATGCATTGAGTACCATATAAATAATGTCGCCATAATAATTTTTTTTTTTAAAACGAATACCACCACGCCTAACTCAAGGTCGGGAGTGGTATAGTTCTTCTTGTGAACTTTTTAAATGGGTGCGACGTGTACACAATAACTTTTTCACGTTGCACGAGTACGCAACCCAATCCTTGATGCGAAGCATCATAGTCTACAACAGAGTCATCGGTATCGTCGGATATTGATAAGATTGTAAAATGCTATGCACCAATCTTAAGAATAAGTTGTAATGCTATATCTTGTTTTTCGATTTGAGGCGAATTTATTGTCTTTAACAACTCTAAAATGGTTCTCAAATGTTGCTCATGTTCATCAGTCGATTGAGAGTATATCAAAATGTCGTCAATAAACACTATGACGAATTTGTCGAGATACGGCTTGCACACACGATTCATTAAATCTATGAAGACCGCTGGTGCATTCGTTAAACCAAAAGGCATAACGAGAAACTCGTAATGACCGTAACGAGTCTTAAAAGCCGTTTTCGGTATGCTTTCCTCTTGAATTCGTAACTGATGATACTCCGATCGTAAGTCTATCTTAGAGTAGAAGCTAGAACCTTTCATAAACCATTTGAGTTAGTTGGAAATTCATTTGTAACATGGTTTAAAAATATGAATTTTCATTCATCGAAATATTGTGCACTTTTGCAAAACTTGCGTGTCTTTCCACCCCCAAAACCTTTATAAAGATGTATAGTGGTAAAGAGTGGGGGTTATGAACTCACAACATCCTTATTCGGTCAACTACAAGGTTCAGAAGGTGCTAATCGACATGGAGATTTGGCTATGGGTGCGGCTCCAGGTACCAAGTCGATGTGAAACTCGACTTGTTGATATGGTGGTAGTCCTGACAAGTCTTCAGGAAAGACTTCAGGGAATTCTTTTACCACAGGAATATCTGTCATCTGAGGCCCATCGGCCTTCTTGTCGACAACAAGCGCTAGAAAGGAAATACAACATTTCCGTAAGCACTTTTGTGGCTTTATGCAATTTATGGTCCGCAATGATGTGTTGCGCTTCTCTCCATGGATAACAAGTGTCTCTTCGTTCAGTAATGGTAAGCGAATGATCTTCTCATGACAGAAGACTTCGGCTCGATTATTGGATAGCCAATCCATGCCAACCACTACGTCTAAAATACCTAACTCAATGGGTACGAGATCGATATGAAATTTCTGCTCCTGACTCGGCTAGTTTACCGTTTGCCAATTCTATAGAATGAGGAGACGTCTAGCTTACTTGACTCTAGGCCAAGTACCTTTTGAATTCTATGTAGTAAGGACTTCACTGTACAAATGTAGAGGACAACCCAATCCCTATGTTTAGATGTAGGATAACCCAATCCCTATGTTTAGATGTAGGATAACCCAATCCCTATGTTTAGATGTAGGATAAATCAATCCCTAATTGTAGCTAGGACATTCCCGTCACTAGCCATGAAACTATGCATGTGAAATGTTGCGATAAAGCTAAAAATCGCCAATGGTATCAAATAATATGGATGTGAAATGTTGATTGGTAGGATACGTAACGGTGACCCTTTATGATTTGACAAGAGTCAGCTAATTTCCCATTAGCTAAGTTGATATAGTAATGTGTGTCCAACATGACTCTAATTCGAGTATATGCTTAACATTTAAAGACAATAGCTAAGCTTGGTGTTGGTATTAAAAGAATTGATACATGATGATCGTAGAGTGTACGTACTCATGACTTCATTGGGATTTTGTGGAGTATTTATAGTTCTAACCACACACACACTTATTCACATTTAGGATTTCGACAAGTTACCAGCATACATCCTGGTACCAAAATCGTTTATGGCAGCAATTGCCTTCATTTTTCTCATGGCGAGAGTTATTGTTTGAGTGATTGAGGTAGGGAGGGATGATGCTGTCATGCTTCGGATCTCCGAGGCTAAACCCGAAATGTAACACTCAGTGTGTTTGAATTCGGGTGTTTCCCAGTATGGAACAACCCTTGAGAGACCGTGAAAGCATCAAGGGTAACCATCAACATTGGCTCCAGTTATGATCGAGTTCTTTTATAAAATCATATGAAAATAGATATGAAAATCAGATGATATAAAAGAATGATGTATGGTTAAATAAATAACCAATAAAAATGTAGTGTATAAATATATCATGTTTTGAAATAGAATATTATGTCTTGTGTAGAGGATGTCGTGTCTTGTGCAAAAATGTCATGTCTTGTCTTTGTCGAAGAGATTTGAATAACACCACGATATGCAATATAATATAAGCACTTATATATAGGAAGTACCAGCGGCGTATCCACCATGCTTTTATCATATTACACACGTCTCATCACTTACAAATAACCACCAAAAATGTCTTGTGTATACCAACGTCAAATGACATGTATAACAATGTCTTGCGTAACAATGTCATGTATAAAACATGTCTTGTGTAAAAGCAATGGTTTTCAACACATAACTTTTAACTTAAACAATTGATTCTTTTGGCGCCATGATCTTTTTAATACACACAATTAAAAGAATCTAGACATTTATTTGAATAAATAAAGTCTATCATGTGCCCAAGAATGAAGAATACAATCAATCGGTCATGGAAACCTCAAGACCATATTGTTCATACATGTTTGAATAAATGATAATGTGGATAACCAAAACCAAAAGGTGTAATGCCTCTTGCGTGTATTGGTCATATGTTTAAATGGAAAAAGAAAAAAAAATAATTCGTTGAGGAGGGGAAACCAACCAGTGGTCTTCGTCTATATAATATGTATTCCCTACTCTATGGACCTCGATCATCCTAAGTAAAGAAAATCCTTTGTCTTACTTGTCCATGTGACAATTATGGTAATAGTGCTTGAGTTTCACGAGCTCTAGCAAAATTATTTAGAATTTCCAAAGATGTCGAATAGAATGTAATGAGGGAGTTGCAGCATGGCGCATGCCATACCATCCCTTGGAAAAAAAGACAATGTCAAACAACGGAATTTATTGTATCACTTCCAATGAATATGATAAGGTGGAATATGATAAGGTAGGGTAAGGTAAAGTAGGGTAAAGTGTCATAGACACCATGGAACCAACCCATGTTCAAGAATTTCGAGAATGTTGAGGAAAATCCTCCATGAGTAGCTAACAAGTTTTATTCGTTTAAATGACTAGTCTCAATTGAATCGTGATATAGATCGAATGTTAGGTGTGAACAAATACGTGTTGTCTTCCTGTATTGTATTGTATTGTATTGTATTGTATTGTATTGTATTGTATTGTATTGTATTGTATTGTATTGTATTGTATTGTATTGTATTGTATTGTATTGTATTGTATTGTATTGTATTGTATTGTATTGTATTGTATTGTATTGTATTGTATTGTATTGTATTGTATTGTATTGTATTGTATTGTATTGTATTGTATTGTATTGTAGGGTGTTATACTAACCACCACAGTTCGTGTTCTAATAGAATCTCAAATAATAACTTAAGAATTTCGAACAAATAGTGATCATTAGCTTGGCCCGCAAAGTCCACCAGAATTCCCATGCACTACAAGTTGTTATTACGTTGGCCACCGTAATAATAAATTGTCTTGCATGGTCACCCTAGCATTCTCTCGTACGAAGCTGCCGATCAATAAGAGAGGAAACATTATTGTCAATATACCTTCAACATAGGAGGGACCTTCGTGATAACTCACGTGTCAACGTTCGTTGTCATTACTCGCATAACGGTACGGCGTTAGGTGAAATAGAAATGAAAAGAATCTATAATAGTAACAATTGAAGGGGCACCTTCAAGATGAGTACTTCATCTTCCTTGTAAGGACAAGAGTATATCCACCTTGATTAGTATGAGTCACATGGATCTCGTCCCACTAATGGAGTTGTTGTCCAAGGTTACCACCTTCGCCTCGTCGTCATTATCATGGTCAGGCATCTCAGCATTCGCGAGAAAGCAACCATATTTTACGGAATTAAGTTTAAGATTTCACTTAGGAATCATGTTCGCCATAAGCTCCGCAATAGACATGAGGTCGATATTTTCACCGTGTGAGTAAAGAATAATAATAGAGTTTGAAGTCGAAGGTATTTTGTTTTTGGCAAAATATTTCATGCAACCAAAGAATGCGAAGTAGACTTGGTTAGTCGAATCCCATAAGTAAATGTCCCCTGTAAGTATCTGAGGATGCGTTTCAAGAAAGCATAATGGGGATCCCATGGTTCGTGCATAAAAAGACAGACTTGTTGAACCGCATAAGAGATATCTGGGCGAGTAAAAGTAAGGTACTGAAGAGCACCGACAAGGCTACGATACAACGTAGGATCCTGAAATAATGGACCGTTAGACGCACTTAGTTTTGACGAAAGATCAACTGGTGTAGCGCATGGTTTACACTCCATCATGTGAGCGTGCGAGATAATATCCTTGGCGTACTGAGCCTGATCTAAAAATAAACCTTTATCATCCTGAGTAACCCTGATGCCCAAAAAATGATGGAGATGACCCAGGTCTGTCATAGCAAATTCCCGGGAAAGTGTTGAAATAATATGTTTGAGCAACGAGGTGGTGGATGCCGTAAGAACAATGTTGTCTACATACAAAAGCAAGTAACATGTTTTATCCCCGTCTTTGTAAATGAAAAGCAAATTATCGCATGTACTACTACGAAACCCATGAGCTAGAAGAAAAGTTGCGAACCGCATATACCATGCCCTCGGTGCCTGTTTAAGTTCATAAAGGGAATTCTTCAATCTGCAAACATAGTTAGGATACCGCCTATCAACAAACCCGGGTGGTTGATGCATAAAGACTGTCTCATTCAAATGGCCATGTAAAAAGGCGTTCTTGACATCCAACTGATGAATGGGCCAAGAACGAGAGACAGCAATGGAAAGTACTGTCCTGATAGTTGCCGGTTTAACAACCGGGCTAAAAGTATCTTCACAATCTATACCAACAGTCTGCGATTTACCATTTACGACCAACCGTGCTTTGTAATGTTCAAGAGAACCGTCTGATTTAAATTTATGTCTGAAAAGCCACATACACCTGATAACTGGACAATCATGAGGACGGGGAACGAGTTCCCATGTTTCGTTTTCCTGTAACGCACTAAATTCGGTTTGCATAGCATGTAACCAATGAGGGTCGGCAAAGGCTTTTGCATAGCTATTAGGAACCGGAGAGATGGTAGTGGAGGTATGTAGTATCGGGTGTGGGAAGTGGCAATGGTTGAGGTGGACGGGAGAAAGAGAACCCCCGGGGGGTAGTGTCATCGAGAAAAGTATAGGCATTAGGTGTGGTGGGAATAGTATATGGAAAGGTGTGTTTATCAAAAGTTACATGACGGGATATGTGAACCTTCCCAGTTGTCGGATCGAAACACCGATAACCACAACAATCCGGTGGATATCCAAGAAAAATGTACCGGATGGACCGGCTGTGTAGTTTATGAGGCTGGGTGGCTGAATGGTTTAGATAGCAAGCACACCCGAACACACGAAGGTAGTCGTATGTAGGCTGGCGGAGGTATAGGGCAAAGGTGGGAGTGAAGAAATTTAGGCGTTTGGTGGGAAGGATGTTGTGAAGTGTTAGTGCATTTATATCTATCGCCTCCGTCAACTCAAATCTGTCACACCCGCTCGTAGCGGAAGCGCGAGGTGTGATCTGATCGGTTCTCATTGCATAACAATATAAGTGAACAATACTAAATGAATAAAAACAAGCTCCAATGCCATTGTCATAATTGTTTCGAAAGAACGCAACATACGTTAAATGTATTTGTTACAAACCATCAAATGAAAATACGTTTTCATCGTTCTATACATCAAAATGTAAGTCTTAAAATGTCAAGGCTTTGACCACTATATCACCGCAAAGAGGCGGTATATAACGGGCAAACCCTTCAAATGGTGGCATGGAGTCTTGATACTTGTTTTCCTTGACTGAAATGTCTGCCAGGTCCACTAATTTCCTGAAATACATGTTAAGTTTGAAAACATCAACAAAAGTTGAGCGAGTTCATGCAGTTTAGCTGTATGAGATGTATCTGTAAAATGTGAGTTGTATAAAATGTATCCGTAAAATGTGAGTTGTATAAACTGTATCCGTAAAATGTGAGTTGTATAAACTGTATCCGTAACATGTGAGTTGTATAAAATGTATCTGTATGTATGATGTAAAAACTGTATCCACAACATGTGAGTTGTATAAAATGTATCTGTATGTATGATGTAGTATGTAAAGCGTCAATGAAATCGTTGATCATTAATGTTTCGCGAGGACATTAATATGTGTGACGAATTAGGAAGCAATCCAAACCTAGACGATTTTATGTCGACTCCTATCGATTGGGACACAAACGCACTCTTCTGTATGGGTCCACGACCAAGAGTGGGGCTCGCCAATACCCATTAGATCTAACCACTTGTACCTAGGTCCAAATTGGATTAATGGTGCTTAGATGTATAACCCTAATTCGCACATGATCTAAGGTGTTTCATTCCCTAACTTTAACATACGATTGAACATGTATCTTCCCCGATAGTTGTAAAGTTGTAAAACATTTAAATGAATAGGGGACATGAACTCACTGAATTGCGTCCGTGAATAGAAGTAATTATGATCTCGCGTGTGGTCGTCTTGAACAATGTTGCGACCTACAAATGTTCTTTATTTGTTAGACACTTCGGTCTTTATAAATGACTTGAGTATAAGTCTTGTGTCTTGAATATGTGTTAAGACCTGTATGTCTTTGTTACTCATTGAACTGTGTATTAGATGTATTAACTGATAACTGTTTAGTGTATATATTTCTCCAAATACATATTCTTGTATCTCGTGAGTTGTATCATCGGGTCTTGTCATCTTGGTTTCGTGTCTTGTATAAGTAAATTGTATAATTGTAATGTTTATCAATTATATGTCATTGGGCTTAGCCCAAGAATTAATGTTATTGGGCTTAAATAGTATTGGGCCTAAATAGTGTTGGGCCTCAATAGTGTTGGGCCTAAATAGTGTTGGGCCTCAATAGTGTTGGGCCTAAATAGTGTTGGGCCTCAATAGTGTTGGGCTTAAATAGTGTTGGGCCTCAATAGTATTTGGCCTAAATAGTGTTGGGCCTCAATAGTGTTGGGCTTAAATAGTGTTGGGCCTCAATAGTGTTGGACCTCAATAGTATTGGGCTTAATGTTATTGGGCCTTGGCCCATATGTTTGGTATTGGGCTTAGCCCATGTGTTTTGATAAGCCCATTATGAAATTAAGCCCATTTAGAAAAGTAAGCCCATTTGTATAAAAATAGCCCATTTGTATAAACATAGCCCATTTGTATAAAATAGCCCACTAGTAAATATAAGTCTTTCTTTTTTATAAAAAAAACATTTTTATAAAAAGATCACTAAATATACTTTTTAGTTAATAAAAACATAATAGTTTTTATAAGTTTCAAAATGTCCGAATTTTGTTAATGGTAACGAAATTTTTGTGCCCGCGTCGGAAGATCGCCTAAACGTCGTAGTAAGTTCTCCGAATGGCGATATGTTTATAAATTCGTCCGTCGTCCGATTTGACCATAAGTTGTGTCCGATCCTTCGGAATGTCCGTAAGTTGTTTTCATGTGTGTCTATATGTATTCTTGTAAGTCTTTAGTTGTAAGTATGTCTTGTATTTATTCGTGTCATTGTTATCAAGTCTTAACTTGTATATATAACTAATACAAATAATAACACATAGCACATACTTGATATGTTCACTAAATATATATTTTACCAAAATATATATTTATGTCAATTTTTATGTTTAGAAAGACCAACTTTCTAATCTTGTAAAGACTTTGTTAGAAAAAAAAATGATAGTTTTGTTAACATAATGTTCTAAAAAAAAATGGCCATATAACCTTTGTATTAATCATTTGGCCATGTTTCATAAACATATCATTTTCTTTTCCAAATCACCATCAATTTACCCAATCATCTTAACTAAAAACACATGAGATTTTTATAACATAAACTTATCAAAATGATCTCCAAATCATGTAGGGTTTTGGACATGATCATAACATGTGCTAACTAGTTCAAAAACCAAGTTTACTTCTAGTTTTAACAACTTTTATAAAAATCTCATGTTGTATGTTACTTTTCATAATTTTGTAGAAGTATTGTTTTTAGTGAAAAACATTAAATACTTTAACAAAATTAAAGGTTATGATCATCCAAGTAATCCTTTATGTTAAAAACTCTTTAACATAAACATGTATAATTGTTAGATCATATTTTTAAAACATCCCCTAACAATTTATTTATATCAATATCATCACAACAAGATCGTATATGCATATCACAAGTCTTAAATCACAATATAAACCAACATAAATGTATCATGATTATTATCTTTGCTTCTTTGTATTTTCTTCATGTTTATTATGTTTGATTTCTTGGTTATTATTTGTAATAATAACAATCATAATCATAATATATGTATCAAAGAAAAAAAAAATAGATATAGAAGCTTACTTCTAGCACTAGGCTAGGGATGATCTTAGATGATTTTAAGAAGCAAAGAAGATGAAGATCTTGATGATATAAGGCTCTTGAATGGATGAATACACTTCCTTTAACTTGCTAGTTCTTTAGATCACCTTAAGCTCCATAGAAGTACAACTTGATCATCAAATAAAGGCTAAAAAGGAAATGGGTTTTTGTGGTGTTCTTGGTAAAAAGATGAAGATGATGAGAGTATTTTAGTGAAAAAAAAATAATAAAGTGTAAAATGGTCTTGAAATGATCTAGTTACTTAGTTAGTAAGTTACTAATTAATCACCAACATCATCCACTTGAACAAATGGAGTAAATATCTAGATATTTGCAAGTTGTTAATAAGTGTGGGACCCACATAACAAAAAAAAAAACGTTCATATGAGGGGGGGGGGGTCATGCTTGGTGATTTGTTTCTAATTATTTCAAGTGTTAGAATTTGTAGACAAATGTTAGGAAGTTTAGGTGTTCAAGGATTTCAATTGATTTAAGATGTTTAGATGTTATAACTAGCCTTAAAATGACCAAAATAATATTAGATGGTTACTAAAAAAAAGATTAGATATCGTTCGGATAATCGTTTCGAATTGTTTCGGTTAGATGTTATTTGAACGCTAAGTTGCGTAACTTGTGTGAATTGATGTAGTTATTGGCTCGGATGATACCCGAAGGTATCCTCACATAAATTCTATGTTAAATAATATTTTTACATGTCGTAAAAATATTAGAAAGCTGATTTCAGCAAAATTTCTGCGGAAAAGTGTAGAAATCGTCGCTTTTAGTGCTTTTCGGCAGTTTTCGGGCAGTTTTTGGTGCTACCGGACATTGGTAATATATTAAACCAAACCCTTTTATTCCCATATAGGGTTTAATGTATATTTGATGTTGGACTTTTTTCTAAGTCCTAAAGATGTAATTTAGATGGTTTATGCGGAACCTGAGTTCTCGTCAGCACACTAGTTTACTAGGTACTACTCTAGTTGTTTCGATGCATTGTTTACACTATTTCAAGTGTAACCAATAAAAATGAATAATGTGCATCATAAATGAATATTCCTTGAGTGTTCTAAGATGTATATCATGTAATCATGCAGTTCGAATATTCACAACACATACTTGTATAATGTAAATCATTGCTTTAAATGTATGTAAATTACCAGAAAGTGGCAGTTGTCACAAAATCGTAGCTGAAACAAATTAATTCTAGGCCTTATATTGTAATATCTAAAGTAGAAGGCAAGGTGGCAATATTGTAAATAAGAGGAAAGATCTTATAAGCCTTGGCCTATAAATAGATATGTTAGGGTTAGAGTTTAGTAATTTTGCTCATTTTGGCATTTAGGAGCTTTGGAGATCTAGAGATCTAGAGAGAGATTCTAGAGAGAGAAAGCTCGTGTACGTGATTCAGGTGTTGTACGTTATCAGATTTATCAAAGAATCACATATTATATTACATCTTGTGTGTTTCGATCTCGTTCGTGCACGGATTCCGCACGTGTCACGTCCGTTTCGCAATCGTTTCAGAGTTGAAAACCGGTCCTAACAAGTGGTATCATAGCAGGTTCTCGGTTGCGAAGATCAAACGCACAGATTCGTACAAGAATTGTTCAGATTCAGATCCAAATTCATACAGATTTGTCAAAATTTCTTCACTTTTTCATCTATTCACGTTTTTAACTGATTTTCGTCAAATTTAACAGGTTTCTACGGTTGAAAATTGCTGATTTTCGGATATGTTGTGCGAAAGTACCTGATCTACAAGCCTACAAATTTTCAGATCTTAATTCCTAGCCGTTTGGGAGAAATTAAAGATTTTTGGTTCGAAATATACATAAACATGTTGACTGTTGATGTTGGAGTTCATATGAATGCCAACCGATCGGCCAGCTGACCGATCGGCTAGCTAACCGTTCCATTGCACTACTTTTCATTAAAGTGTTTGACTTTGTTGACTTGCCAGCCGATCGGCTAGCATCCCAGCCGAACGGACAGCAAACCGTATCACTACATTCATTAATATCCTTGATTATTGTTGACCTAGCCGAACGTACACCTGTCCGTTCCACTGCCATACATTTAAAAAGGTTGACTTGTTGACTGGCTAACCGATCGGACACCTGTCCGATCCTCTGCACATCACTGCATTTCATTAAAATTCATTGACTTGGTTGACCTAACCGATCGGACACCTGTCCGATCCATAGCATTCCAGCCGAACGGTCAGCAATCAGATTAAAACACACCTCTTTCATTAAAGTCTGCATTGTCAGTCAACTTTATCTGCAGGACATGTGAATCATTTTGAGAAGTCAATAGTTATCAACAAAGGGTCACGTGATCTTTCATCAAGATAGTCACTCACATTTTTAGGTCCAATTGAAATAGAATAACATCAGACTTTGCATATGAGCATTTAATATTCGTCAGACTATAGGCCATTTTGCATGTGAGTTAAAATTAATAGGTGGGATATTTGGTATCATTGCTACACGTGAATTGTTAGATGTCAGTATGAATATGATGATCTATTAACTAAAGTCAAGAACCATGTGAATTGTCAGATTCATTAATAGCTCATGTGAATTTAGTCACTGTTTACAAATATCATTGCATGTGTGTGTGATCAGTTTGAATGTGTCATGATTTGTCGGCCACATAATTGATGTTTGCATGAGAGTATAGCTTGAATATCAAAGTTCATTGTTGAGGTGATACAAGTCAAATCACCACCCGTTCGACCAGCATCTTCATTTGATCGAACAGCTTTGTCCCAACCGATCGGCTAGCATCACCAACCGATCGGCTAGCAAATTCCCAACCGATCGGCTAGCATTTCCCAACCGATCGAACAGCAAATTCCCAACCGATCGGCTAGCAATTCCCAACGGATCGGCTAGCATTTCCCAACCGATCGAACAGCAAATTCGCAACCGATCGGCTAGCAATTCCCAACCGATCGGCTAGCAGTTCCCAACCGATCGAACAGCAAATTCCCAACCGATCGGCTAGCAATTCCCAACCGATCGGACAGCACTCCCAGCCGATCGACCAAGAGATTTGTCGTGTAGTGTCAGCCGATCGAACAGAGGGTCGATCAAACAGCTTTCCCGTTCGATCGAACAGCAACTCCAACCGATCGGACAACACTGATTATTTTCATTGTTGAATTTTTTTTTTTTTGGATACCCGTTCGATCAAGTTGTTTGATATTTTTAAGCTGATCGTTTGTTTGTTTGTTTTCAGGAGATTCAAGATTTACAAAGTGCGAATTTCAAGAAATTGTTTGAAGATGTCAAGCAGCAGTGAAGAATTTTACAACACGTTTTACAATGCCTTTACTTCAGAATCATCCGAAAGAAGATCTGAACAAGAGAATATTCGAAAGAGATTTCAGAAAATTTGAAATATGACAATATGTATGGAAGCCAACAGAAATCACCAAAATTAATGAGGATTGAAGATTATAACTGGTGGAAAAATCGGTTTTATTGTTGGGTAAAAGCTTTCGCTCCTGAAAGTTGGTTAAAATTGAAAAATGGATATACAGAACCAGTAAAAGCAGGAGGAGAGTTATTAGATGAAAAAGAGTTTACAGATATAGATGTGAAAAATGTTGTAGCTGAATACAAAATGATTACATTGATAAAACAATCAGTGAGAGAAGATATCATTTCGCTACTTGAGCAAGAGAAAACGTCAAAGAGTTTATGGGAAGCGTTAGAGAGAAAGTGTGTAGGAAGTAATGAGATTGTGAAAAACAAAAAGAAATTGTTGCGTAAAGAGTTTGATCTTTTTGGCTGTATGAAAAATGAATCGGTTTGTAAAATGATTGAGAGATTTGGACATCTGAAGATGGAGCTGGCCAGACACAAAATCACATACACTCAAGAGGAGCTGGTGGATAAATTGTTTGACTCATTGCCAAATGATCAAGAGTGGCAATACTTTGCCTTAATGTTGAAAAACACAATCAAGCCTGAAGAGTTAACAGCGGATTTGCTGATTGAAAGACTTGAAAGCCATGAGTTGGAGATAAAGAGATCTAAAGTCAACAATACAGCTCATCAGCAGAATGTGGAGCTGTACTACCGAGGAAATCTACCACAAGCTGGGTCTCCAAGAACAGCATTTTCTGCAGAAAGTTCAAATTCTGTAAACAATGAAAGTCCTCACAGTGGTTTTCACAGTGGATCTTTTTCAATAACATCGAGCCAATCTGCATCAAAGAATGTATTCCAATGCAACATTGCAGTAGATTTGAAGAATACTCAAAATTTCAATGAGGATTCTGCAAAGCAACAGATGGTCTTCTTAGCATCTGTGCTTGAATCATATGAGAGCCTTGTGGCAGGCAAGATAGGCAACACCAATCTGACGAAGGAAGACTACGATCAAATAGATCCGGAAGAGATGGAACTGATCGATATCAGGTGGTGTATGGCCAGTGCTATTCGACGGGCTCAGCGTTTCATGGAGATTACCGGAAGGCAGTCTATTGGTGGACCTTCTACCAAGTTAGGGTTTGACAAGTCCAAAGTGACATGCTTTAAATGCAAACAGAAAGGTCACTTTAAACGTGAATGCAGGAATGCTTATGCTGATGATACTGCTAATCCATTCAAAGAAGATTATTACAAGAAAGCAATCTATCATCAGAACAAATATGAACCTCCCAGATTGAAGCAGCCTGAAGAAAAATCAAGAGCTTTGGCAGTTATTCATGACGATGAAGGTTATGACTGGAGTCAAGTTCTACCTGAAGAAGATGCAGTTGGATATGCATTTGTGGCTAATGTTGATCATGATAGATGGTGGAAAAATGATTACGCAAGATGGGAAATCAAAAAATTCAGGGAACCATTCAAAGAAGCCCAGAGAGCCAAAAGATGGAATGATGAATTGGAGTGTTACATGGATCCACGGGGTAATCCAGTTGTTGACCCATCAAAGGTGGATTTTGAAGCTGTAACAAATTTGCTTCCAAGTCAGGCTACTTTCAACACAAGAAGGTTATCTGAAAAAGAATATTTGCCAGATTTGGTGAACAAAATCAAAGAAGTTTGTGAAGCCAGTCTACCAAAGGTGGTAGAAATAAAGAAGAGAAAAGAAGAAGAGTTGAAAAAGATGGTAGAGGAAGTGAAGATTACTGCAAAGATTACTGCTGAAGAGGAGCAGAAGATTGAAGAAGAACAGAAAGAAGAAGAAGAAGAAGAAGAAGAAGAGAACAAAAATGAAGATCAGACAGACGAATTGGTGCTGAAAGAGACAGAGGTAAATGAATCTTCTGATCTATCGAGTGTTGAAATTGTTGATAAAAATAAGAACAAATGCAGGAATTGCATAGAAATGTGCAAAGCCTGTATTGAAAAAGATGAAACAATCAAAACAAAAGATATTGAAACAAGCAAACTTGAAAATATTTTCAAAATGAAATGTAAAGAAATGATTGAAAAAGAAGAAATTTTGAAACTAAAAGTTGAAAAGCTGACACAGAAATGTCAAGATCTTGAAAAAGAAAATGATGTGTATAAAAAATGTGTACAACAAAATGTGTTGGTTGTGTTGAAAAAGAAAATAAGTTTCAAGATTTTCAAAAAGAGTATGATGTTTTAAAGTGGTCGAGTCAGAGAGTACAAGAGGCTTATGATACTTTGAAGAGCCAAGTTAAATGTTTTGATCAAAGATTGTCTGAAACTTTGGTAACCAAAGAACTGTATGAGAGAAAGTTTAAAGAAAAGCAACTTGAATTAAACAAGTGTGTTGATGAAGTTGCTAATCTCAAACAAGTTCTGGCTGAAAAAGAAAAGGTTATTACCAAACTTCAAAGTTATCATAACTCTTTGTACATTCTCGAACGAATTTTCAACATCACACCAGATGACAAAGATACTGACAAGAACAAAAAGGGTATTGGTTCAAAATTTCATCAGGTACCACCACCATTGAGAAACAATTATACTTTTTATGATGAGGAAAAGGTGGCAAAAGGTCTGACCATAGTTGACCAATTACCTGAAAGTATCGATGTGACTTACACCAAATCTGATGAAGCTGAGTATTCAGAGGTGGTAAGTAAGGTTCTTGATAGCGTTTTGAAAGATGAGTCTTCAAAAGGTAAGTCTGAATCACATGATGAAAATGAAGGTAATTTTCATGATGAGTATCTGAAAAACATAAAATCTGAGAAAGTTGTGAATGATGATTCAAAAGGATTGGTTTACACCATGATTGGATCGGACAAATTATTCTTAGATGTTGTATTCCCGATTCAGAATGTGATTTCAGAAAAGGTTGATAAAGTTTTCAAAATGGTTGAGATTGAAAAATCTGAAATTTCAAAATTTGCTGGAAAAGGTCACAAACCTTTTTATAACAAACCTGGTTACAACAAGAAAAACATGAAGGCTGGGTTGGGTTATAAAAGGAAACAAAATTGGAAGAAAAATGAAATGCCAAATTCTCAAGGAAAAATGAGTTTTGTTCAAGGAAAAAGTTTTGAAGAAGAGGAAAAACTCAAATTTAGACAACAGTCTAATGAAGAGTTTTGTGCTCAAAAGAAAAGGCAACAACCACATGTTAAAGATGTTTCAAAAAGAACATGTTTTAAGTGTGATCAATTAGGACATCTTGCACGAAAGTGTCTAAATCTGAAACCTGTAGATGTTGAGACCAAAAAGAAGTTTGAAAATGTTGAGAAACAAAAATCTGAGAGTGTGAAACAAAGGTTAACCAGATTTGATTCAAAACAAACTTGGAGGTACAACACAAACAAGTTTGCTTCGAATCAAACTTGGAAACCAAAATAGACTAGGTCTGATTCTAGACAAACACAGATTTTTCACACACCCAGATTCAGAACAACACAAAGTTGGAACACATCAGTTGATATGACAAAATCCCAACAGTTTTGGAAACCAAAAGTTGTTGTTCAAAAACAAAATGTTCAAAAACATTCACATTTTTACAAAAGAGGTACTCCAAAAGGACAAACATGGAATGTTAAGAAACAAGTGTCTTTGGTAAAAGATGAGAAAATTGAAGTTAAAGATGAAAAAGTCTTTGTTCAGAATGAAAAAGATTTTCCGAAACTGCATGATACATATTATGTTGAAATGCCTAAGGTCCAACAGACCTGGGCTAAATTGTTCAAGTAATCAAGTAGTCTGAATGTGCAGGTGCTCAACAAAATCAAAGATTGTGAGAATGGAAGTTGGAGCAGCCTGTCACAACGAGGAGAGGAGGCTGCTCGACCCTTGTCTGGTTGAACAGGGAGTTTAGTTTGTTTGATTTTCTGTACATAAATAAACAATATTTTCAAAAACTCTAAAAATTTGAAAAATTTAAAAAAAAAACCTAAAACATGTCTGTTTTTAATTTTTGTCAAAAATAGAAAATTACAAAAATATGCGTTGATTGAATACGCCGAAACTCTCACGGCTGAACAAACATGATTAATTTCACAAGATTGGAAAACGGTTTTCAAACTGTAAACTATCAATGTGTTGTAAATCATGGGGGTATTTGATGCTTCTTATGTTAGATTTTCTGCAAATCAGTACACTTTTAGCAGAAAATGGATGGCGAGACAAAGCTATCTACATCGGGTTGTCAAATTTTCTTTATATGGTTTTTCATTTTAGGGGGAGTAAGAATTTTCAGAAAATCCAAAAACTTTAGAAAATTTGAAAAAGCCAAAAACATGATAAAAACCTATTGGCAAAAAGATAAAAAAATTAAAAAATTGAAAATTGAGTTTTTGTGTAAAAAGAGGAAATGATAGTACATCAGTGGACTGTCACAGTACGCTAAAGAAATGGAAGTTAAAAAGCGATAAACAATCACACTAAAGATGTGACGATAGGCTCAGCTAGACTAGTAGATTTGCGTTAACGATACAAACTTAAATGAAAAAGCCTAGTTCTAGTGGGAAACGCGGTCGAAAACATAGTACTTAGTTTTATCCTTCTTGACTGTGTGCCTGCTCGGTAATCGCTGATTGTCGAAAGACATAAAACCGGTTAAGTCTGTGAGCTTTCACAACTTTGCTGAAAAGTCACTGTGATTCTGTGTTTTCATTTTGCAAAGACTTAAACTTGTTTGATTTTTTTTATTTTGTTTAAGCATTGGACATCCTCTGCGTATACGTGAGTATCGACCTGGATGTTATTGCCTAAACGTTCTGCTTTATTTTCTTTGGTGTTTCGTTTAAGCTTTGGATCACCTCTGCGTATACGGGAGTATCGAACTGGTGGTTAAAGCCTAAACAATTTCAACTTGTTTTTATTTCTTATTTTGTTTAAACATTGGACTTTCTCTGCGTATCGAAAGATCGACCTGATGGTTAATGTTTAAACATTCTGCGTTGTTTTCGCACAAATCACAGTTGATGAAAGTTTAAAAGCATTACTTGAGTCAGTGTATTGCATGATGAGGGGATATGCTGAGATCGTGGGGTCCATAAGAATTTAGTGCAAATTAATATACCTTAACGTATCGGTAAGCATTTCGAAATTTTTTAGATTGAGTTTAAGTGGACAACAATATCGTCAATCTATGTGAATTGTTTAGAACTTAAAGTGTTTAAAAGCTCAACGGTGCTAGTGATTTGCCATAGACTGATATGATCTTCTAACGCAAACTCAAACAAAAATATTATGTGTAAATATGTTTGTACATATTACTTTACTGCTTTATGTTTCAGAAAACTACAAAAAGATTTTGATTTCTGCTTTATTTTCGACAACCGATGTCTGGGAAGTTGAGTTTCAAAATCTAAGTATGCTGATTGTGTTTCTGAAAATAAAACAAGTTCATTAATTTGAAACTTGAATTAAAAATCAAAATAAAAAAACAGTTTGTGATATCTCCAAGGTCATTAGTTTGGACTTGGATGATTAACTGTGAGGGATTTGGATGCTTATACTGTTAAAATCTGTAAAAGAGCTAGTTTCCGATCTGGTTTGTTGAAACTGCCAAATCCTTAAAGCATTTTGATAGGGGGAGTGAATCAAGTATTTCTGGATATATTCATATTATTATATCTTTGAGCTAGGATCTTGATTTAGAAAGTTTAATAGAGCCAGGTTACGATACCTGGACAACTGAAAATGTTTTCACTGTAAAATGTTTTACTTATGAATGTATGAGATTTGCAGATGGTATTCCAGATTACGATCCCGATAGTCGAGTCTAAGGGGGAGTCTGAAGACGAGCTCAAGGAAAGGGGGAGCGTGCATTCAAGGAGCCACGTAACTATCCCATAGGAGCTTGTAACCGGAAAGCCAGGTGTCGATCCCAAAGCACGGAAGCTTGACGAAAGGGGGAGCTGAAGCTGAAGACAGATCCACCGGGATTCTGTTCAAGTGAGAGAGAGAAAAATCAAAAGCTACGAGTCTGACTAAATGTTTGAGATTGACTGCGGCAATATCCAAGGGGGAGTTTGTTAGTGCATTTATGTCTATCACCTCCGTCAACTCAAATCGTAGCTGAAACACATTAATTCTAGGCCTTATATTGTAATATCTAGAGTAGAAGGCAAGGTGGCAATATTGTAAATAAGAGGAAAGCTCTTATAAGCCTTGGCATATAAATAGATATGTTAGGGTTAGAGTTTAGTAATTTTGCTCATTTTGGCATTTAGGAGCTTTGGAGATCTAGAGATCTAGAGAGAGATTCTAGAGAGAGAAAGCTCGTGTACGTGATTCAGGTGCTGTACGTTATCAGATTTATCAAAGAATCACAGATTATATTACATCTTGTGTATTTCAATCAGATTTATCAAAGAATCACAGATTATAAATCTCGTTCGTGCACGGATTCCGCACGTGTCACGTCCATTTCGTAATCGTTTCGGAGTTGAAAACCGGTCCTAACATGAAGGTAGGTGGCTGTGTGTAGAG
This sequence comes from Helianthus tuberosus, assembly GCA_030545235.1. Taxonomy (NCBI): domain Eukaryota; kingdom Viridiplantae; phylum Streptophyta; class Magnoliopsida; order Asterales; family Asteraceae; genus Helianthus; species Helianthus tuberosus. Next base: position 113,744,444 of record CM060433.1, on the reverse strand, counting down.
CCTCAACCCAAAAAATGGGTGGAAGATGGGCATGGATAAGTAAGGCACGAATGATATCATTTAAGCGATGAATCATTCTTTTCGCACGACCATTTTGGGATGAAGTTTGCGGACATGAAAAACGAAATAGAAGGCCCTGTTGGGTAGCGAAGGTTTTAAAAGCATTATTGTCGAATTCACCACCCAGATCACACTGAAAGGTTTTGATTTTGCGTTGAAATTGAGTAGTGATGAGGGTGTGAAATTTGACAAAAGTGGGGAAGGTTTCGGATTTGTATTTAAGGGGATATACCCAAATAAAGTGTGAGAAGTTATCAATTAGGACCATGTAGTATTTGTAGCCGGTTTTACTAGTTATTGGGGATGTCCACAAATTACAGTGTATTATATCAAAAGGAGAAAAAGTAAACGAAGTAGATTCATAAAAAGGAAGACGTTTACTATTAGATAAATGACAAGAATTGCAAAAACTAGAAGTGTGTTTATTACATAAAAAACCAGAATTACACCTAAGAATATCTAAAACTTGAGATCCAGGATGTCCAAGTCTATCATGCCAAGGAAGAGATGCTGTTGAAAGTGAGCAAGCTTGAGGTGGGAGTGTTGGTGGGGTAATAGGATAGAGATCTCCCGTGCTATTGTGGCGCGAGGAGGTGGCCCATCTTGAGGTCCTTCAAAGAAAAACCAAAAGGGTCAAATTCAATTGAAACATGATTATCATGTGTGAAACGACGAACAAATATTAAATTTTTGATAATTTGAGGGCTAAACAAGATATTCAGTAGGATATAGGTGCGATTATGGATAGGGAGAAAGCCAGTGCCCGAACCCTGAATTGGTAAAACATTACCATTACCTACCAAAATTTTTGTGGAAACAGGAAAAGAATCATGGTGAGTGATCATACCTTTGTTGTTGGAGACGGTCCGCTCAGCGCCTGTGTCAAAGTAAGATGACGGGTCCGTGTAGGCAAGCTGGGATGTGTTGTAGGCATCACTTAAATCAGATGGGTTGAGAGCATCAAACCTGTGCTGAATTGGGCCGAATGGACCATAGCCCATTGGGGACTGTGGCTGATTGTAACCGGCGAAGTGGGCCGCAGGAGGCGGTGGCGTTGCAGCAGTGTTGGGCCTCCATTGTGATTGTGTCGGGTATGGACATGGTGGTGTGGTCCACCAGGCCCATTGCGGGTAAGAATTTGGTTGATAGGCCCAATGGTTACTGTTGGGTATGGCTGATCGGTTTCCACGGCCGCGACCACCTCGGCCTCTGCCATTACCACGACCACCGCGGCCACGATAAGATTGACCGCGGTAGGGCTGTTGTTGAGATGTATCAGATGGCGAAGGTGTTGCTACAGCGGAGGAAGAGTTTGCGGTCGGAGCAACAGGAGCGGCCAAGACTGAAGACGTCTTCTGAGTACGGGCTTCCTGACGGAGAACTTCATCGTGAAGCATGGAGTGAGCCAAATCCCAATCAGCCTTTTGGTTATTAATCAAGGCTGCTGTAGTATCAAATTCAGGCGATAAGCCACATACCAATTTAAGGACGAGTCGGGACTCGGTAACCGGCTGATCAACGTCTTGAAGTTGAGCAGCTAAGCTTTTTAACTGCTGACAGTAATCATCGACGGAGCTGCACTGTTCAAGGGTGAGATTAACAAACCGTGATTCTAGGGCAGCGGCCTTAGCTTGCTTGTTGCTGAGGAATATTTTTTCTAACTTCAACCATGTGGTGTGAGCCGTAGCATCGGTGTCAAGAACACGTGTGAGGAGGTCATCCGAGAGTGTGCTGTAAATCCATTGAGAAACCAATGCGTCCAATTCTTTCCAAGACGGATATTGTGGATCTGCTTTGTCAGGGGCTGGTGTGTCATTGATGTGGTCAAGAACCTTTATGCCATGGTGTGAAGTTTGAAAAGCTTCACCCATGACGTATAGGTGACCTTGGTTCCATCAAGAATACGAACCTTCGTCTGAATGTTGGTAACTGAGTATGCAGGGTGGAGGGATTTGTTCTCAGAACTGTTAGATTGATTCTGATCATCAGTGCTTTTGTTTTCTGAAGTGCTCTTTGTCATGGTGAACAGGGGCAGACAGCAGGTTATCGAAGGTCAGACGAGGACAGCAGGTTATTGAATGAGACAGCAGGTTATCGAAGGCAGCAGGCAGACATGGACAGCAGGTTATCGAAGGGAAAAGGGCTGTATGCAGAAGGTCGACTGGCTGTATGCAGAAAAAGGCTGAGTGATCTGGATCGAAACTCAAAAAAAAAGTGCTCGAGAGCTTAGAGATGGCGAGACAAAACTGCTGAATATGCAGAGCAAGGCTCTGATACCATAAGAGCACGTATGCAAAACAGTTGTCTTTATTGATTTTTGAACAATCGTACAAGGGGCCCTTTATATAGGGATCAAATACAAAGAAACCCTAAGCACTATTTTAGGAGATGATAAACATTCCTAATTACAAGATAATTACAAAAACTATTTTAAATAAATATACATTATATTATCTTTCATATTATCGGCTAAGAAAGACTACTCTTAATTTATAGTAGTTATTGATTTTATACCGCCAAGATATCGTGGACAAGATGAAGAATCTATAATGGGTCGCGGACTCGAGGATCTCTACCATTAAGTAGCTTGAGGTTCCATATGGTGAAGTACATATGTTATGGAGACGATGACTCTGATACGAGGATGATAAACCTCGTCACCTGATAATATATCTTTTGATATTCTTGTGATATCCTAATATCATTTATCCAAAGTCTATCATATTTGATAGACATTCCAGTGATATCTCACCAGCTGATTGAAACAGCAACAATTATGGAAAGCCGTGTCATGGCAATATGTGCACTTTGCACCAGAATTTCTATTCTTTGATTCAAATGTTCTCATTCTAAGAGAATAAGCAGAAAAAGGAATCATCTTTCTGACTCTTGCTTAAAGCATAAAATCTCGAGTCTTGGAACTCGAGTAATTCAAACCCATCTGGGTATGTATTATATTATATATAAATTCGGCAAATCTCGCCAGAAATTTCTCTAATTGGAGTACGACAATGATTTTTATTTCATTGATTTTTAGCAACTACGAATGCCAAACTTAGTTTGATAGAAGCACCATATGATAATTGACAGTGTCTTAGTGTGTCCCATAGATTGCTTTCATGCCTGGCCAGTATGACGGTTTAATGTATGGAACCACTAAGATCTCCCAACGGTCATATTGTACCGATATCGGCTAATAGTAAGCATCTAATATATTTTGGCGATATTACTGCCATAAGAAGAATCATTGATTTTATGGAGCCCATTTTATGATTTCTCCTTCTAAAAATATAAAGGTCACAATTATTGCTCCTACCTTATCAAACAAATCTCTTGATTGCGCAATAGACGTAGGCCAAAAAGCACGCGTTCCCACCAATGAGTGGTTGAAATAGTGCAAGATGTTCGTCCAAATATGAGACGACATATCCCCAATTGTCCTGATAAGGAGAGGGGTATATTTATAAACGGTGTACTTTATTGAGTCGTACCATATACAGCGTACTTTATTGAGCTGTATTATATACGCTGTACTTTATTTAGGCGTATTCCCGAATATCCCATGTGGAGAAAGGGTATATATTTAAACGGTGTACTTTATTGAGCCGTATCATATACAGTGTACTTTATAGAGCTCTATCATATACGTTGTACTTTATGGAGGCGTATCCCCATGTCTCCCGATAAAGGAGAGGGGTATATATTTAAACGGTGTACTTTATTGAGCCGTATCGTATACACTGTACTATATTGAGGAGTATACCAAATCTCCAATTAAGGAGAAGTGCATATAATTAAAACGTCAAATGAGACGTGTCCTGGAAACTCCAACTGAGGAGAAGGACTAGAAGTGCCAACTCTATTGGGTGAAGACAATTAGTCGAAGAACCACTAGTAATCAAGCAAATAAATTTCTTTTAAATATTACCCGGTCTACTAATTATTATATGATTAAGACAAAAAAATAAGACATGATGAAAGACTCTGTCTTAATTTCCCACCAATGGTAGTGGTTGAAAAAGTAATAGAAGTGGAAAACTGATTCCCTCACACCAATATAATCGTAAAAATCTTTAAGTGATTCTTGTCCACCTATAGGAGGACACTTATCTAAGATCTCCAATTAATTCCTGAATGTGTGGAAAGGAGAAAGAAAGTTCATCCATCTATAATGCTAATCATCCCCGAATCTCCCAACATGGAGAAGGATATATATTTAAACGGTGACTGTATTGAGCCGTATCATATACGCTGACTATATGGAGGCGTATTCCCAAATCTCCCAATGCAGAGAGGGACTTATACTCAGACGTCAACTGCGAGGTATTCCCAAATCTCCCAATACAGAGAGGGACTTATTTTTCATCGTCAACTGAGACGCATCTCCAAATGAGGAGAAGAATCCATACCAATACGTTGGCTGAAACGTATCACTAAATCTTCAATAAATTCCCAATTTTGTGGAAAGAAGAAACTCTTCGTCAACCTTGTGACGATATCTGTTCCAAATCTCCAACTAATCCCAACTATGTGAAAGGAGAAGAACCATATAAATATGTTGGCTGAAACGTATCATTAAAGATCTCCAACTATTCCTAACTGCGTGGAATGGAGAAAACTCTCATCAAACTTCGTGAGGATATATGTTCTAAATCTCCAACTATTCCCAATTGTGTGGAAAGGAGGAAGAATTTTAGTCAACCTTGTGACGATACTTGTTCCAAGTCATTAACCGTTCCAAACTATGTGGAAGGATAGAAATCATAATACTGCATTGTCAGTTAAAACAAAGACAGTTGTGACCTTTATAATCCCATGTCTAAGGTAATGAGCTATGCTCAAGCCTAATAGTCTATTGATCAATGTGATCATGACTAAAAATCATCTAATATGATGATCATATTATTTAACATCCTTAGTGATGTTTTTCCTACGCGCTATAACATTGTCCATTTGAGACATTGACATTATGATCTTTATGATCCCCCGTCCAAAGTAGTGAGCTATGCTCCAGCCTAATAGTCTATATAATCAATGTGATCATGACTAAAATCATCAATATGATGATTATGTTTAACATCCTTAATGATGTTTCGCCTTCGGGCTATATTATGTTGTCCAATTGTGACAAGATAAATTGTAATCTTTTACAATTCCTTGCCCAAGGGGGTGAACCATGCTCAATTCTCTTAGTTTATATGATATGTGCGATCCTGACTAATATCATCAGTATGATGATCATATTATTAACATCCCTATTGATGAAGTGCCTACGGGCTATACTTTACTCTATTGTCAATAAGACAATGATAGTGTTGATCTTTATGGTCCCCTGTTCAAAGTGGTGGGTCATACCCAAAGCTAATAGTCTATATGATCCATGCGATCATGACTAACCTCATCAACATCATAATCATACTAAACATTCCTAGTGATGTCTCGTGTGTGGGCTACATTATATCGTCTATTTGAGACAATGACAGTTGTGACCATTATGGTTCCCTGTCCAAAGTGGAAAGCTATGCCCAAGCCTCACAATCTATACGATCAAGTGTGATCATGACTGATATCATCATTGCGATGACCATTAATTTAACATCCTTGAGATGCCAATCGAATCGCCTACGGGCCATATCATATCGTCAATTGTGACGACAGTAGTGGTCTACGACCCCTTATTCAAAGGTAAAGAACTATGCTCAAACCTTAAAGCCCTTTGATCAAATGAGAACGTGACATATATATATATATATATATATCTTAAAATGTTCTTCATAACAAGGCTTCAGTTCCATATCTTTTAATTGTCCTTCGTGACGAGGCCTTTGTGCCATATATTTCACAATCTTATGCCAGGCCCTTGTGCCATGTCTTTCACGTCTTCTGTGACAAGCCAATGTGCTATATTTAAATGTTCTTCGTGACAAGCTAATGTGCTATATTTAAATATCCCTTATGACAAGCCGATGAGTTATACGGCTAAAGTCCATTACAATTTGTGGTAAGCATGGCTAGTGAAATTGATATATAAACATATAGATCCGTAAGATCTAATGCAAATAAATTTATTTGCTATTTAGTTCTCGAAGAACTACTGATGGCTTTATTATCTTTCAGATAAACTTATGGCGAGCCTGAGTATTGGCAAAACAAGTAAGAAAAACGGTGGTGACGATTTAGAGCACCAGAACCGTAATGACGAAGAGAATCGTCTTCGATCCATAGTTGCCGATGAAGTCGGTAAAGCCCTGGCTGGATTTATGGCCACATTTAAAGGTCCAGAGCCATCAGTACAGAGAGAGAACTCCGTTTCTAAACCTCGTTCAAATACTCATAAGACTGAGAAGTCTCAATTCTCCTCAACTAAAAGTGAGTAGAATATTAAAAGTATCAAGAAAGTTGAGTCTCATGACTCTAAGAAGGGGTGTACTTATAAATACTTTGTTTCTTGTAAACCCCGTGACTTTAAGGGCGAGATTGGAGCTATTTATGCTCTGAAGTGGCTGGATGAAATGGAAACTGTTGTTGATATAAGCGGTTGTGCCGCCAAGGACGTCGTTAAATACGTGTCCCAATCCTTCAAAGAGGATGCTCTGACTTGGTGGAAGGCACTAATCCAATCCACTAGGAAGGTTGCAATGTACAACCTTAGTTGGTCAAAGTTCGTGGAACTGATCCGCGAGACTTATTGCCCACCTCAAGAGGTGGAGAAAGTTGAAACTGACTTTCTAAAACTGACCATGAAAGGCCTCGAGTGTCGAGCCTATTTATCTGAATACAACTCCTTATCAAGACTCGTGCCATATTTAATTACCCCCGAGTCTAAACGCATTACGCGGTTTATTGGAGGACTCGCTCCAGAAATCCAGGGGATGGTCAAATCCTCCAAACTTGCAACCTTTAGATCCGCTGTTGATCTGGCTCTATCTCTCACCGAAGATGAAATAAGAGCAAGGGCGATTAAGGCTGAGGAGGATCATAAGCGAAAGCGTGATGCTACCCTAAGTGAAGATTTCAAAAAGGGTAAGACTGGTTCAAATTATAACCAGTCCAAGCCGAATGAGGCAAAACCCAAATGTAAAACCTGTAGGAAGCAACACTTCAGAAAATGTTTCCATGAGCAGACCAAGGGTTGTGGCATCTGTAAGGAGATGGACCACAAGTCTCATGAATGCAAAGATTTGAAAGACGCCACCTGCTATGGATGTGGCGAAAAAGGGCATATAAAGACCCGCTGCCCAAAGAGGGCGACTGACGGGAAGATCAAGGCCATTAATGGCAAGAAAGGCAATGTATGAGCCTTTCAAGCTGCTACAACAGAAGCAGTTCAAGATATATCTTTACGAATCTATTTCCCGTCAACAATTTATTTACTAGAAACTTGTTTTAAATTCTGGAGCTAGTTAAAGCTTCATCTATTGTAAATTTAATAAAACTTTAAATCTGCCTTTTTTAAGGCTTGGATATTATTTATAAAAATCAAGTGGCCAACCTAGATGGTTTCATATATAAGATATCCTCAGCGAATCAATTTGTCTTTGATAATCTCTTTATCTATAAATCCTGCGGGATTCGATATGTTCTTAGACATGGATTGGTAAGTTCAAAAACCAAATCAACATTGTCTGCAGTAAGAATCTTATCGAAATTAAAATCCCCATCTGGTGATATACTCACCATTCGTGGAAGATCAACATTTTGGATTGCCCAAAGAAGCTTTTATGCTTAAGATATCAAAGTGATTATATGAAGGATGTGATATATCACATGACACCAGTAGATTCTGACGAATTTAAAGTCGAAAGTTGAAGATTTTTGTGCGAATGGACATGAGAAGCCCATAGCTACCAAGGAAGCCTAATGCTTAGAATGTTCGCAAATGAGTCGAACATCGTAGACCTTTTGTGGTCTGTGTAATGAACTGGAAAAATCCCACAGAAATTTTGGAAATGGGACAACGAATCTAATCTCCCAGTTACCTAAAATAAATCGCTACCATGATGCGATGTAAATTATAGTCGACAAATCTACTAATTCGACGCTTCTTGTCAAATAAGGCAAATTCTTGAGTTCCGACAAGTTAAGCTATATAAAGACAACATCGAGTCTCCTTATAGAGCACCGTTGTCTGAAGTATCGAATTATGATACTGAATATATTCTTATCTCTAGTAAAATCGAAGCATGATGCTCGGCTATTAAGCACTTGTCATGCTTCGCCATGACATTCAAATGTGAGCATAAGGTTTATTGAAAAACCTTATCCATTATGTACCATGAGATTTAAAAGTCCCAAGTTTCCCTCGTAAATGTGAAATGGGATTCCATCGTGGCCCAGGATACTCTTAAAAGGTTGAAACCTACTATGATACGGAATTGACCGTATTACTCTGAGAAAATCTTGGGGTCGAGATTTCTTTTAAGGGGGTGAGGATGTAACACCTCGTAAAATCGTGTCTAATAATGTGTTGACACGTGTCCCTAATCCTAGCTATGTCAATCATTGACTAGGAGGGACTATTATTGCCAAACAATAAAAACTTTGAATATGCAAGGACTAAAGGTGTCAACATATTTAAACTAAGCCTTTGAGTGACCTTATACGGTATTCGTATTCTTTTAATAAGCCACTTGTTGGATAAACGAAACCGTTTGCAATATAATTCAAAAGTTGTGCATCGAAGGGTTAAAAGCATCAACATGTTAATTCTTACCTCTGAGTGACCTTTTAACGAATCCAGAACGTTATGATGTTTGATCACACTCTTGGGAATACTTATATTGTCCGTCTAGAGCTTTTATGCCGTTAAATGGTAATACGCACAAGTTTGCACGTTAAAAGGGTTTAAAGTGTCAACATGTTTAAATTATACCTCTGAGTGACCTTTTGACGAACCCGGATCGTAACGATGTTCGGTTATACTCCCAAGAATACCTACAACCTAACTTGAAGGGCCAAAAGTGCTAAATATGAAACTTATATCAAGTTAAAAGGTTAAGGGGCTTAATGTGCCAACATTTAAAATTGTTTTGCTGATCCGGGTGAGTGTCGCGGGCTGCGACCTCCCCCCTGAATTTCTACGTGGGCCGCGAGGCCTTGATCTGCAGCAGAATTATTTTTATTTTATTTTTCCTTTGCTTGTTCTCCACACATACCACCCATACTCACATAAAATCAATTCTATGGGTGTTAATTGTTTTTAAAACATGGTTTTACACATGTAATGATCCTATAATTACTTGGAGAACACACATTACACTTGTCAAGATCTTGTTCTTCTCAAATTAGTATAAATAGGCCATGAGTCTTTCATTTTCACTGGTACCATTTCTTTCTATCCTTCTCTTATGGGGACTCCTGATCATAAGGAAGCCTATTCTAGTTGAAAAGATTGCTAGGACCCTTTGTAAGTGTTCCTAGCCACTAGTTTATGTTTTATAGGCTTTTAAGCCAAAAGTCAAGCGTTATCATAATAACGCTTAGACTTTTAGCTAGACCTTAAACGGTCAAACCATTTTTCACAATGAACATGGCTACGTGATCGTAATTAGGTAGGTGTTAATCCCTCAAAAGGGCACCTCCTAAGAATCACGTTTGCTAGGTCGATTGACGAGTCAAAGTAATATTAATTTAAAAAGTCAACGGGTCAGAATTTTAAAATAATTGCGATCTGAGTTTAAGAGTGTTCTAAAATATGTTTTATCACTTAAACAACTTGGTAATAATTATTAGAACATGTGTAAACATGTTCGGCTCGTCAATTCCCGTTTTAGGGTCGGTTCGCAACCGAAAGTCGCGTAGTTTGACTTCTACGTTGACTTTTGGTTATAAACCGAATTAGACTAGTATGCTACTGATTTTAGGTTCCGTTATGATCATAATATAATGTAGTATAATCCCATAAGGTTATATTACACGATCGGATTAGGAATCTGAGTTTATGCGCATGTTCCGTTATTATGCCATACTTTGACTAAAATACCCTTTTGATTAAAAATAAGGTTTAAGACATAAATGAGCATGCAAGTGAGTTATGTACTGATAAGCAAACATGTTTAGAATATTTTGGTGCTTATAAGCTGGTCATAAACGGAGTTTACGCATATGGTCGTAAACTATGCTTTTAAAAGGACTAAAATACCCTTTTAAGTATAAAATGAGTTTTAAACATAATTTTAGTATAAAACTCATTACCTACTGATATGATATTATAATTATGATTATTTGGGATGCTAAGTCAGATTGTAAACTGAGTTTAACTTCAGTTTCGTATACAATGCCGATAAATGACGATAACGCCCTTATGGTACTTAAAATGTGTTTTAAGCATAATATTCAAACCAAACCTTTTACTTACTAATATGTTATGACAAATAAAATATTTTAATTATTCAAAGCTAGTAATAACATCAGATTTCATAAATCTTCGCATAAATCGTCATTTAACGACTTTAACGACGTTTAGGCGCGTAGTTGGTTTTAAACCACATGTGTGAAACAAGACTTGTTACCTACTGATTTTATAAACCATTTTAAATGTTTTTATAGTAGGTATAAGTTATGAACTCAGAATCCCAAATAATGTCTCAAAACTATGTGTGAAATGACCAAAATGCCCTACGGTGCATAGTTTGGTCATAAAGCATAAACTACACATGTATTTGATATCCTACCGATATAATATCATAATTTAAACATTTTTACAGAATTTTTATGACCATGACATCAGTTTACTTGCAAGATCCTTTTATAAGTTGTAAAATTACCAAAATGCCCTTATAAAGAATAGTTTGATTTTAAAACCTTAACGGGCATACAAGTTGATATCCTACTGATATTATAACTTGGTTAAAGTGTTTTGGCATATGGAATTTGTTCAGAACTCATCCGGTTACCCGTTATCGCTTATACGCGTACGGTATAAGTTTGCCGAAAAGGGGTTTAACTTTATCGTTTTGATCTCAAAATCCAGAATGTATTATGTTTACCCATCTTATACAAGTCCTAGTACTTGTTGGGTTTAAACCAAATTCTATTCGGTATACTCTTAATCTAGCGAACCTATTCTTAAGTATCGGGTCATGTCTAAAGGAACTATCTTTGGCCCGTATACATTCTAACAGATAATAAATCTGTTCATTCCAGACTATAGTACCCCCCCCCCCCTAGATAATCGAACTTGGGTCAATATATTTAGACTTGCGGCTTTTTGCCAAATATAGTTTCATTGATTGGAAGCTATCAAAAAGGTAAATACTCTTGACTTATTTTAGTGTAAACTTGGGATGGCCATTATGCCTCTTAGGACGGTTACTACACAAGTAAGTCGTCTATGATTGCGCAAAAGTGTATGAATACGGTTTTATTCCATTTAATTGATAATTACTGTTATTGGGGGTTATTGATACCATGTCCGGAAAACCCAATGGGTTAATTAAGCATATAATCTCGTAACAAGGAAAATCCCAAGATATATTTAAAAGATCACCTACGGTTTATCTATATGTATAAAACTCTTTTTGAAAAACTATTTTTCTAAAGAGTCAATTAATTGTATTTACCAGCTTTGGTTGACGTATTTTCAAAAGATTGAACAGCGGGTATCGAACCTTAATATAGGCTGGGATTACAGGTCAGCTAGAATGAAGGCTAAGGAATTTGCACACCTGATGCTTAAGGCCTATGCTCTCTAAAGCTCTGTTTATTTGGATCCTGCCTGTGGGCTTGTATCAAAAGCTTGTAATACTTTTATACATTCAAGCTTTAATTTAATAATTTCAATCCAATACTTCCTCTGCATATTATTATATTGTGATAACTGTTATCCAACCGTCACGTGTGTACCCATCCGGGGCCACCGAAAATCGGGGTGTGACAGAAGTCATGCTCAAAAACCCAAGTATTGACTTTGATCAGATCAGATGGTAGTGTTGAAGAGATTAAAATGGATAGGCATATAATCTGAATGCATACTGATGTGTGCTAAACAGACTATTAAAAATTAACTAAATTAGACTCTCTAAGCTAGACACTAAAAAGCTTTAATTCTAGACTCGACCTAAACCACACAATCGGCAAGTGTACCGATCACTGTAGTATGACCTAAGGAAGTCCGGATATCGAATCACGAGACTCTATTAATCACGTTAACTAGACTCTAACAGACACGACTAGAATTGTCTAATTGTTGGGGGGGGGGGGTTACTGAAAATCAAAAGAAATCTATTTAAACTAATCATTAAACTAGAATGAAACTAATACGAAGTAAGGCGAAGGCTTGTCTTATATGGTGAACGAGACCACCTAGACTAGAATCCTGGATTGATTTTAAGAATTTACCGATTAAGTTAACTGCATGATTTATGGAACCGGGATCTTATGATACTAAACCTATTAAGACACCAACTAAGCCCCTCAACCCTTCTCGAGGTGAAACTTATGGCGCTACCAAGGCCGTTAATCCTACCGGTTATTAGACGTCCTTCTAGTTGTCTAGTTATTGTGTAAGTACCCTAATATTGACCTACTCTTTTCCAATTATAGATCTAGGGTAGTTTAGGTTTCTTAACTTGACTTGATAGACTAATAAACCGACGGGGCAACTAAGGCACGACTTTTTTCCAAAGACAGTCTAAAGCAATTCGTCGGGTAAGACCTATCAATAGCCCCGCACCTTCCAGCTATAAGGACTAGTAGAATACTAAAATCTAGCAAATCACTAACAATTACTTCTAGGGGTTATTGGCCAATTCTCCCTAAAGGTCAAAAACACACAGTCAAAGACCTAGCATGAACCTATTCCGTAGCAGACAACCGCCAAGATTCATACGAAGCAATTGAAAATAAGAAACCAAATTAAAGAATGCATACACATCAAATTAATTAACCAAACTTTTTACTAAACACAATCAATCCATAAAATACATGCAATTAACAAAAAAGGTTAAAACTTTATATCAATCCATTCATCTTAGTCTAGGCGGCTTAAAAGTTTAGCCAAGCATGTTAAACAAAGAAAATAAATCAAAGATGTTCAAACAAGAATTCATGACAACGAGTTTCGAAAGAAAATCAACAAACAAGGAATTGGAAAACCCGAGCAAGTCTTCAATTATTCGTCCCGAACTTGTACCAATGATTCTATTGCTTCAAATCCTTCAAAATTGCTCAAAGAATGCTCCCAATATCGCCTATGATTGCCTCTATTCGTCACTAGGGTTTAATACTGATTTTCTTGGGATTATATACGTAACCCTAATCGTTAACGAAGAATTTTCGTCATTTACCCCCGTCGCGTCGCGCAACGGCTATATAACCTTGAGGTCGCGTGGCGCGACCATATAAAATTCCAGAAATTGTTATTATATTGCTGGTGTAGCGCGACGGTGATGATGGTCCCTTGTGGCGACACGCGACGGCTTAAATATCACAGACTCCTTCGTTTTTCAACCAGCTTCAGCACTCCAAATTCTCAAGAATTATTCTAACTCCCAAATCAGCTCGTTCTTTATCATTTTTTCAACATTTTCAGCATTAACGACCTGTAAAACGAAATTTAATCAATAGTATGCACATTCTAACGAAAACAGAACTAAATATAACGGAAAACTATACAAACCGTACACGAATAAGAGATGTATTTTGCAATACAATAAATATCCCCACACTTACTCTTTTTTCGTCCTCGAAAAAGAATTATGCAATGGAATCAGAGATGAATAGTCACTCGGGTCAAAAACATATTTATATTTTATTAAAACCAAAGCTTGCGTTAGCCGCGATTGCGAATATATTTATCCGTTTAAACCTAAATCTGGCCTTAAGCCCATATCATTTGAATTTAGTTTAAGTGCGGTCAATCTACCTAGGGTCTCACGCTAGAATCTACGGTCCACCTACTCCCGCCTCAAGCTTATAGAACGAAAGGAACGATCACTAGACCAATTCCCAACCGTCTTATATCAAAACCAAGAGAATTTAGAATCAACTTTTCTCATTTTTTTATCACTTTTTTTTTCCTTTTCATTTTTTTTCTTTCTTTAACGAGCGTTGACGTTGCTTTCCCTAACCCAGAGGCATTCCGGCTGTAAAGTCACTATCCCCAACTCGGATTACTTAGGCTTCGGTACTTTTTATTTGCAAGTTCGATTTCACACTTCCTAGAGGTATTCCGGTTGTAGAGTCACTATCCCCAACCCAGACTACATAGAACAACGCTACTTTCATTCAGTTTCTAGCTCATCATTTTTTCTATTTTTTTTTCTTTTTTCATGATTACAAAATTCTAGCGGTTTTAACTTATAACGGTGTCCCTTATACTCTTATTGGCGGTTTCAATTTCCCATATTTCCCATATGAAAACCCACTAGTAGACCGACAATTAAGGTATATTAACTCAAAGGGACTTAAAACCAAACCCGGGCCTACTCACATATCCCTAACTAGACACAAGCTCGATTTATTTAATCTCATATTATTATTATTTAAACCCGAATAAAAACTCATCTTTTCTATCATTTTCTGCTTTTTATTTGCAAACTTCTTTATTCGAAAGACATTTTCTGATTTTTTCCAATTTTTTTGGAATTTTTTAATTTTTTTGTATTTTTCAATTTATGACTCGATTATTTACATGTATCCCATCCCCACACTTAAAGATTGCATTGTCCCTAATGCAAGAACGGAAATACGACTCAACACTACCTAAAAACATAAAAACTAAAAACTAAATAAATAAATAAATACAAAAATACAAGGGAAACGACTTAGCTGAATATGTGAGACTGTCAAAGTGCCAGTCGTTTCCACATAAGCCCTCCAATTCGAAACGCGCTCAACAAACAACTCCTATTCTCGGACACGCGAACGAAAGCGGCTAATAACATCAACCTATCGATCATAAGCAAACTACCAACATATCATAATATATATCATCAAAATATCAGTTTCCAACACAAACCAACCCATCCTGCCCAACCAACCTGTTCAAAGTATATAAGTATAAGTGCAAACCAACAAAGGAGGATCAAAAACAGCATAAAAGAAAAATCAAACAAAAGATATAGTCAGCTGCTGCATCCTCATCTGATCCCCACACTAGTCCTCGCCATGCTCACTGGCAGTCTCCTCACTGCCCTCCTGTCGTCCACCTATACCAGAGCTACCCTCACCAAATACACGGAATGGAGGATCCGGATCAAACCTCTCACCAGCACCAGCCGAGCCACCCTGCTGTCTTGACTGAAAGAACTCTGGAATCCCCATGTTATGCTTGCTCATCATGTACCTGAGAGCATCATCCTGCCTCTCCTGACCCAACTGAATCGGCTGAATAAGATGCTCCATCTTGTCGAATCTCTGCTCCACATAGCCAGAGAGTGACTGCAAAGTGAGAGGCTCAGGTGGTGGCTGCCTGCGGGGGTACTGCTGTGCTGGTAACTCATGTCGCTGTGGTGGCCGCTGTTGTCGAGTAGGGTCAATCTGAATCATCACATCCTCAGCTGGATGTCCCTCTGGCGGCTACACATGCGGGCCCTGCCTAATCGGCTCCCAGCCGTAGGGCTCCTTATACGACACTATCCTAGCCTGCTGTAACTCCTTAACTCCAAACGTCATTGTCTTCGGCCCCTCATGTAGAAATTGAGGGACATACTTGTTAAACACCCCCAAATTCTATGCAATCCGGGTAATATACAAGCCCATAGCCAACCCAGCATGATGACCACCTCTACGTCCCCTACTGAACGAGTCCGCTAACACCGTAGCTAAGTTCATCTCCCGGTTCTCCACACGGCACATGAGAATGAACAACTCGATCCAATTCGCCTTATTTTCCCTTGATTTCCGCCCCACCAATGTAGTAGATGTCACACCCTGATATTTCTACGTATTACCGGTGGGCCCGGTGGGGAGTATCATGACGTAGTTGATATCATCATAGTCAAATAATCATAGTTCAAAGCACAGCGAAAGTCTAAAGTAAAAATATTACAAACCGATTCGAAAGTAACATAAAATATTACAAACGGATTGTAAAAGGATCCACAGGCGGATCTAAAATAAAAGAAGTATTGTTCAACAGATTTAAGCATCGAAAGCTTGTAAGACTCTCTATGTGATACTAGGAGTAGCCAGCCCATTTCGCTTAGTACCTGCACTTAACCTTTTTGGAAAATACGTCAGTTTACACTGGTAAATACAATTAACCGACTCATTTTGAAAATGTTTAAGAAAATTGATTTAAATGCACAAGGCATAAATAATCTTTTATAACTTGGGACAATTATTTAAAAATAATCTTGTATACAGATTTATATGTTTATCGTCCATTCAGGACCCGGTTAGAAGAGCCGGATTAGATTAATTGACACACCACAGGTATATGCCCACAAGAGATGTGAGATTCCGTTTATACATATGCAACTGTCAGGTGTATGTCTACACCCCGTGCTTAAGCCCTGGCCATTTAATAAATGAGCCGAGGATATCCAGGACTTGGTCATTAACCCCCCCAAAGGCATGGCATAAAAAAAACAGATTAAAACGGGTTATGCATCTTTTAATCACATTCCGATTGTACGATTTCATACCCGACCAAGCGGTATTATTATAATACCGTATCCCAAGCCAGTATAACGGAAATTAAGTTAAAGTATTTACCTGAGCAAAATATAATTTAATCTCAGCCGTATAACAATCAGCAAGTGCAAATAGCTTCTACTGGGCTTCTAAATCTGGAACGAAGGTTTTAATAACCTATTAGATTCCTAACGGGTCTTACTTAAGTTTAAACTTAGACCGGTTAGTTTTAATGAAAGGTTTACGGTTCAAAACACAAGATTAAGCAAAGACCGGATTAGAATGTGATTTAGACCCGAAAAGTATGAAGACTTGTATAATATGGGAAAACTAAACACATTCTGGATTTTGAAGTAAAAATAATAAGGTTTGACCCGTTTCGGTTAATTTATGCAAACTAGTCACATAAACCGCACCGAACGCGAAAAATGCATAACGGGTAACCAAATGAGTCATGAACAGGTTCCCTAACTTAATATGCTTAAAATTTGTTATGATATCAGTAGGATACCTTCCATTTTGCCCAAAACGGATTTAAAATCAATTTAAGCCCCATAGGGGTATTTTGGTCATTTTAAAGATTATAAAAGAGGTTAAATAGTAATCTGAGGTTCTGGTCTAAAATGATCAGTAAAAATATTTATTTTTTACAAGTCGTATTAGTAAGATATTGTATATATGTGAAATTTATCATTTATGGCCAAACTATGCACCGTAGGGACATTTTGGTCATTTCACATAAGCTTTAAAGGTCAAATTTGGAAATCTGATTTCAAAACTTTTACTTACTGTTAAAGTATAAAAATTTACTTATAATATCAGTAGGTAATGAGTTTTAGGTGCCAAATATAGTTTTAACCCATACTATGCGTTTTAAAAACGTAAAAGTCGGTATTTGGCGATTTTCGGGTTATTTAAGGAAATCTGAGTTTTTGATCAGTTTCTAAAGCTTAAAATATTTTATTTAACATATGAAATTAGTAGAAAAAGGTTTGGTTTCAAAATTATATGTAAAACTCATTTTATCCAAGAAAAGGGCAATTTCGTCAATACCAAATTTACATTAAAACTCTATAGTTTAATCAGTTTAAAATTCAGTAAAAATTTTCAAAAATCCCTAAATATTATATTATATCAGTAGGTATAAAGTTTGGTGACAAAAATTGGGTTTGAATGTGATTTATGCTAAAAATGCCATTTAATTTATAAAAAGACTTCAATTTACGATATCGAGCATAACTCCTAATTTAGACCACAAACTGATAGCAAATTTTTAGGACATGCTTACAAATCAGTAATAAAGGCTTTTGTCCCCTCACATTTTCAAAAATCTCGTTTTTATATCAAAAGGGCATAATGGTCAACTTTTAAGCATTTAACGGAAACATGCAAATGATTCGGATTTAATAGGAACCATATAGTATAATCTCAGAGGGTTATACTAATATGAAATATGGTCCTAAAGGAACCCTAAGGCATATCTAAAACAAGCTAAATCGGTTCAGAACTGAAAATCAAAGCAAAAGTCTACTTTCGCGACTTTCGGTTGCGAACCGAGCCTAAACTCAGAATTCTCGGGTTGAACATGCCTAAACACGTTCTTATATTATTTACCAAGTTATTTTAGTGTTTTGTAACGCCCCAAAATCTGAATGTTAATAATTGTCGTATGTTCTTACGTGACACGTCATGAAATAAATAACTAGGCTATTTAACCTAGTTAAGGGTATGGTCAAAAGTATTAAATGATGAAGGTAGTGTCAGTTATGTTTTAAAGGTAAACCCGAGGGGCTAAAGTGGAACAAATGAAAGTAAGTTATAAAATAACTTGACATACACAAACACACACATACGTGTGTGTTCTGGAAAGATCGAGCAGGGGCTCTCAAGAGCCCCAAAACCCTAGTTCTTCAAAAGCTTCAATTTGAAGAATGAATCAAGGCCCAAATCCATAACCGAGCATGGATTAATGATCACCAACACGAGAGGATCATAAGGTATGTTTTAAATCTAAGATTGGTGATCATGGGTGAAGTGGGTTATGTTCTAATCCGTGAGTTAATATGAAATTGATCATGTACAAGGGTTAGAATCCTCGTATAGAACATGGGTTATGTATGGTTTGCGTTAATTTGATGATTAGAGGTGAAACCCGTTAATTAGGGTGAAGAGGATGACTAGAATCACCTCCTATGTTCAAGTCTTGTTGAATGATTAATGTATTATGTGGGTATGATGAATTATTGTTAGATGAAAGTATAGGAATATGATGATGTTATGTTTAATGTTCATTTGGTATGATATATGATGATTAGTAGAAGGATTTGATGAGTTATGTATGAGTTTAAAAGATTCATGCATGAATTAGTTGTACGTTATGCTTAAAAGGTGGTACGCACACCAAGTGTATGATAAGATGTATATAGTGTCGTCCGTTTAGTCGATTATGATGTTACGGGTATATGATGATAAGTCGATAGTTAAGTATGGTTAATAGTTGACTTTTGAAAGTCAACTAAGTAGAAGAAACATGATTTGACTCGTTGTCGTAAATGTAGGTTGATGGGAAGTCGTATGGTACATGTTATAGCAATCCGTGTTAACTGTAATGACATGATGAGTTACATGAGTTTAACGTATACGGATATGGTTATATGAAGTTGATTGTGTATTTTAATGCTTGTTAGAAATGACTAAGGAAAGTTAAGTGTGAATTATGCGAGTGATATGATTGTTACATGTACAAAGGTGTATGCTAATAAGAGCGTGATTTCGATGAAATGAAAGTATAGGAATCACGTCGAGACAGACTCAAGCATGAGGTGTTAACGGGTCAAGAAGAGGCAAGGAATCGGATACGAGCACGGACGCATAAGGTAAGTGATTTCCGTAATCACTTCTTAGTACAAGTAAGTAATATAGTGTTGTAATGAATTAAACATGATGTTTGAGGTCAAATATGTGTTAAAGTCTTTCGTCGTAAATGATGGGTTTAAGGTTGACCAAAATGCCCTTGATGGGTATTTTGGGGTAAACGATCTTAAAAGTAGCTTAGAACCAAGTTATGTGAGTAGTGTAATGCTTTGGACGAGTATAGAAGTGGGGATGATGGTTTGGTTAGTCATAGACCAATTAATGTGCGAATACCCTTAACGGGTCGAAATGAGCATATGAATGATAATGTGTAAAGAGGATGCAAGACATTCAAGAATTTAGTAATTTATGATAGACGTCATTGATATCATTATGTTTATAAGAGGTTATGGTAAAACGAACAAGTTACGTTGATGAATGCATGAACGGGTCAAAGTTGGGTAAAAGGGTAATAAGCCGAAGAGTTAAAAGTCTGAAATTTTATTAAGTCGGATGTTGGATTTTAGTTCCATTAGATGGGGAATTAAATTACGGACGTGTAGGAAAAAGAATCGGGTAAAACGGATCAAAAACGAGAGAGTTATGCTCGTTTCCGTGAAACGGGATCGTGCTGAAAATATTCAGCAACCAGCTGCGATGTTTCTGCTGTTTTAGGGGGGTCGCGTAGCGCGACGGCCCGACACGTCGCGCGACGGGTCATGTTTCTTCGAAAATCGTTTTCGTGCCTCGTTTTGCCTTGGGAACTCGCTTAAACGCGTTTTAAGTTGCGTATGACTAGTTTAACTCATGTTTTGTGACCAATAGGGTAAACGCAAGTGTGGATAGGTATGTATGGATGTTGTATATCTCTATACACGTATGTAGAAGTATATGTAAGCGTGTATGCGCGAATGTATGTAAGATTATAGTGTGTAAGCAAGTACATAAGGATATATGAAGACGTATATGAATAGGTAAGTATGAGTTGGGTATGTCGAAACAGGTGACTATAAATATATATGTAAGTAAGTATGTAGGCATGTACGTAGGTATGTTTTATAAACCTAAGTGTATGTATGTAGGGGTGTATGTAGGAAGTATGTATATGTACGCAAGTGAGTATGTACGAATGTATGCACGTATGTAGGTTTGTGTGAAGGCATGTAATATGGTGTATGTATGTATGTACGTATGTATGTATGTGTGAATGTATATATATGGGATGACATGATCGTACGTGACGATGTAGGTATGTATATATGTAGATACATATAGAATGATTGATATGTATTTATATGTAAGTTTGCATGTAGGTTGACATGTATGTGTGTACGTATGTATGTATGGAAATAGTGTGTATGAAGTTTAGGTATGTATGTAAGTCTTTTGGTACGATCAAGTGTTTACGTTGTTTATTCGTGTACATGGAGTTATAAGTGAAATGCAGGAATGGCAAAGAAGTCTCACCACATATGGTATGACAGGATGGAAAAACTGGAATGTAAAGAGTAAATGAAATGAGGTGTAAACGTGAACAAACCTTGTATGTTTATAATGCATACTAATGTGTGAATTTTATGTGGTGAGCACAGGTAGTACCAGTCATGAGGATATCCAAGGATTGGAGATCGAGGATCGAGTCACAAGATAGATTGTACGGAAGTGTTGAGTACGTATTTGAGTGAAGCTAGTTTATGGTTGCTTAATGAAGATAAGTATAATAAATGTATTTATTGTGAAAGAATTTATCTTAAAAATGAATTTAAGTGCGTCAAGGTGTTTGTAACGAAAGAAATTTTCATGGTACGATTTTTCCGCTGCGACTTTTGTCATGTACGAATTAGGGTCTTACATGTTTAAACATGTTCCATAACTTCTACATTATCAGTTATGAATTTATTTGCAAAAATGGATTCTGTTGACTTTTTAATAATAAGTTTGACCCGACAATTGACCAAGTTAGTATGAAAATCAGTAGGTGCCCTATTAAGGGTTTATTACCTACATAATTTCCAACTCATAGCCACTTTTAATTCGAATAATGGCTGGACCATTAGTGAATAATCACTAAGTCAAAGCTTAATTACGATAGCTTTGACTTTTGGTCATTAAACTAATAAAACTTGAACTAAAGAGGCTAAGAATGCTTAGTAGAGTACTTTGCACGAAAATAGAACTAAGGAAAGCTTCCTAGAGCTCCAAGGGACTCCAGAGAATGAGTTGTGAATTGATTTTCAACTGTGCAAATGAACAAGTGAAGAACAAGGCCTTATATAGGATTTTCTAGTTCATATGATCAATCCACATGTCCCTACATTGATCCCAGATGTTACCAGGTGTCCCTAGTGCATGAAAAACCATTGGCACAGTCACTGGTATCGAAATTTAGCATGCAAAGGAGGTGGAACTGGCTGAACAAGCAGCTGTCCTTATCTGTTGTTGCTGGCACTGCTCACACGGGCCGCGTAAGACTCAGAGAGAGTCTACGCGGGCCACGACACTCCCTCTTGACCGGATAACATCATTTAAACTTTGCAGTTTTGGTCCCTGGTCCAATATAAGTTTATTTAACTTTCATTTATTGCATTTTTGACCCCCATAGTTAAATTTTAAGGGCCTTGGGTCCTAAACTAACTCCGTTAAGCTCCTGGTTAGTTGTACGATCACCCGAAAAGTCTTGTTTACTTCGAAACTCCACAAAATTAATATCCAATATTCTTGAGAGCGAAATATACAATTATTACAATGTTTTTGGGATCGTTAAAAGGTCACTCAGAGGTATCTTTTAACATGTTAACACTTTTAACCCCTTTGTTTCGTAAGATCCTTATTTTAAACACAAACAACTTTCTATGTTCGATAATTTATTCGTCAAAGAATACGAACGTCGTATGAGGTCAATCAGAGGAACAAGAATGGCATGTTGACAGTTTGGATCCTTTTACTTACATATTTACATTGTTTGACAACTTTAGTATCTCGGAAACAATTCCTTACACGTTTAAAGCCCATGACACGTGTCTTTATTATATTGGACATGATTTTACGAGGTGTTACATCTTCACCCCCTTAAAAGTGTGACAACTGTCAAAAATCCAGGTAACCGTTTAATTAATTAATCATGATTAGTGCTTAATGACTGTGCTGAATTTACAATTTACTGCTTTCTGATTACTACATTATATTTACCTATGCATCACGTATTTCATAATGTCATATCATTACTACATACGAACATATTGACATAAAGGCTACACGAAGCACCGTTAGCACAGTGAACGGATAAATCAGGAAAATGCTGACAGAACTCAACACATAGATAGACAGTGCATTTAGACGCAGTATGAGCCAGAAACTAAGTACTAACTAGTATAGTGTGTAGGAAAGTAAGGATCCCAAAACCGCCTTTCTTAGTGATGGTTTAAGTGCCGAAAAGTGCCTAAAACTCACCCAAAGTGCTGAAATTCAGCAAAATTCAGCACAAATCAGCATTTTAAGAATCTAATTTCATGCAGAAAAATGATTAAATGGTCCTGAATGCTTTCCTAAGTGTCGGGAATTAATAGTGTCACAAAAAATACATAAAGCACCCTAAACTGCAAAGTTTAGCACTTTAACAAACCAGTAACCAAACGAACAACCGGACACTACCCGAAACACCAAATCTACACTAGAAGCACTGTTTTAACATTTCCAAGCTAGTTATAGTCCCTGAAAACCATAACACCTCCTAAAAATATCTAATAACCAAAACACGTAACGAATACTTAGATTTCAACTAATCACTAACTAATTTGGTTACCACCTATGCTAGACCCTCCCCCCCAACCTATTCACTGCCAACATGGCCCCCACCAAGGTGATTTTATCTCAATTAAAAATTGGATCTTGTTCCCCCTAAAATGACATATTATTCAAAGGTTAAACACATGAAATGGTTATAAGTAGAACTTGTAGGTTATGAGCTCATTTCTCTCACACACTAACACACACTCATCTTCCTCCTCCTCCCTTGCTTACTCCCGGTCGACCCCAAACACACCCACAACCACCTTCATTCATCCATCTTCATACAATCTAAGCATATAGAAGGGTGTTAGAGATCATACAAGGAAGCTCGGTGGCCTTGAAGCTTAAAGGACCTCTCTTGTTTGCTTTTATCCACTCATTTTCTTCACTTGAATCATCCCTAGCCTTGAGCTAGTGGTAAGAACCTTGATCTATCTATTTTACTTCTATTTTTAGTGGTTAAAGATGAATCATAATCAAGAACATCAAGAACACTAAAAATCATAAGAAGTGAACATGAACATAAGCTTGTTTAAAGAAGTAATCTTGATGAATATAAGTTGTTATGCTTGTTGATCTTTGATTGTTTGTAGAAATGATGTTGATCATCTTAAGATCTTGCTAGATCATGATCTAGCAAGATGTAAGAAAAGAAATTGTTGTAGGATGATGGATCATCCACACATAAAGCATGAACTTGAAGGAACATGATGTTTTCTTAGAAAATAATGAACAAAGTAAGTTATTAAACAAGTAGATCTAAAGATTTATGAATAGTTTTTCAAAGAAATCAAGTTAAAAATATAAGTTTTGTCAAAACTTGGTTCTTACATAAACAAGTCTCATTTTTAGTGGTTAAACAAGTGTGGAAACACTTGTGAAGCAAGAAGAATGCATAAAGAAGTATTTTTAGAAAATATGATTTGAAGTTGTAAACAACTAACTCTTTTAAAAATGAGGCTTTTAAAGAAATAAACACATTTTAAAGGGTAACAAGACTTACTAAGAACACTAGTAAGTTACTACAAATTTTTACAAATATTCAAGTTCATGAAGTAGTAGAATATGCATGATTTTAGCAAGATTGGTAAGTAAAGATTGCTTGTTGATGATTGTCAATTGATTGTGATGATTTTTACAAAAGAAAATGATATGCTTAAAAGCATGGAAACCTCCATTTTAGGGGAAACTATGGCAAAATTTTCTAAAAATATAAACACTTAGAAAAATATTTTTAAACAAATATTTACAAGTATATTGTAAATCACAAATTTTTACATAAACTTTGTCATAAATTTTGGTCACAAAAATACAAATATTGGAGGGTGGTTTTTATAAATAAAAGTAACTAAATACGTATTTAGAAATTATATAATTAGAAGACACATATGTGTGATTATTTGTATACTTTGTATTAGTTATATTATTTTAGGACTTGAAATACTATAACTCACAAAATACCAAGAAATTACCATCCAAAATATTATCAAAATTCCAAGGAATAAATATATAAGCTTATACAAAATATTGATGAAACCAAACTATGAAGTATAGGACTTACAAAATATTCCAGAAAATTTATTCACAAAAAATATTTTGGTAAATAATATTTTGGACATCAAGGAAGTGAAAATATGATTTTTACAATTACTACAAGAATATATCATATTTTTTACAAGAGAAAAATATATTATGTTTGGCAAGTATGAAATATATTTTTCTTGAAATTTTTAAGATATATTATTTTAATTTCTTAAATAAACATGAAATACAATATTTTTGGGAAAAATATACACTTTCGTAAATAAATGGGAAGTATGTCATTATTGGGAAAAATGAGTTTATATATATATATTTTCCAAGTGGACTTAAAAATATATTATTTTTTTGAAGTCATAAGAGAATACAAATATTTTTGCCAATGAAAAATTATGAATAATTTTTCTAAGTAATATTCCTTAAAGTATATATTTTGGAAATATATATTGGATTTTTATTAAGGATACTATTCCGAAAAATTTAATACGAAATTAAGTATAAAGAATACTTAATGAATACAATAAAAATACGTACCATTGTACGTATAAATACACACCGGAATACGACCCCAAAACATGGTAAAAATACACATGAATAAGATGCCCCCAACCTTGGGAAGGAAAATACAAGTATAAATACTTGGGAAGTATTATAACAGTAATATTGTGTAACGATTTTTCCAAAAATTATAAATATAATTTAAGTTAAAATATTAATTATTTTAACAAATAATTATGTAACTTGGAATAATACCGAAGACACAAAAGAAACGTAACTCAAGAACATTAATAGTAAGTCAAGGCATGGCCCGTTCGTCTAATAGCCATTAGTACGTTGTAGGTAGTCGTGTTCACCAAAGAAGCTAGAGTTACGATTGCTTAAGACGCAAGACAGTGAGTTCATGTCCCCCTTTTCTTTTAATTGTTTTCGTTTTACGACTTCGGGGGTGAAGTACATGTTAGAAATGATTGCGATTACAAATGGTTTACGAATGAAATGAACTGCTAGATCAAGTGAAATGGTAGGCGTTAACTTGAGACCATTAATCCTTTAGAAGGACCGAGGGGTATGAGTGATAGATCTATTTGGGTGTTGCGAGCCCCACCCATGAGTCCACGAGTTGGCTCATGTGGTGACTATGTCGTTCCAGCCGGGAGGCCCGGTGCGAAATACGCAAAGGATTGAGCCTTCCTACACCGTTGCACACATATTAGTGGCCTTGCAAACCATTAATTGATCTGTTCATTTTCACATACGAATATACATATTTTTCAATGATTTCAAAGGTTTATTCACAAACACACACATGAACTCGCTCAACTTTTGTTGATGTTTTCAAATTACATGTATTTCAGGAAATTAAAGGTGGATCTGGCGGGCGTTCGAAGGTTTTCAAGTGTTGTTAAAAAAAAAGATGTCATCCATGGTCTAGGGTTTGGTTAGGGTGTCCTATCCTGGACCAGGCACTTCTTCCAAATCTTAGTTTTATTTAGAGTCTTTTGGTGAGTCCTTGTGAACTCTTAAAACAATTTGTATGGTTTGTAAAACTTGAAATTTGGAGTCTTGTTTAAACAATGATGTTTGTGATGTTTTCAAATTTATTTAATGGATGACGATCTATGGTTTTATCATATAGTTGTTGTTATGATTGAATGCAATGATATTAAGAAAGTCACACCATAATCACGCTTCCGCAATATTCAGGGTGTGACAACTAGGTATCAGAGCTTCGATTGTAGCGAACTAGGATTCTTTCTCGAGTCTAGACTACAATCATTAGGGCTCTCACGAAAATATTTTTTTGCAACATGTTTTCATTGCATACACAAAACGCCAGATCCAGGAAAACAAACATTTTTACCAAGAAAAGACACGAAACACATTCCAAGGTTTATGTTTATGGTTCAGTCTTAGAGGCTGGGTGTTTCAGTCTGAGAGACTGGGTGTTTCAGTCTGGGAGACTGGGTGGTTCAATCTGAGAGACTGGGTGTTTCAGTCGGAGAGACTGGGTGTTTCAGTCTGAGAGACTGGGTGTTTTAGTCTGAAAGACTGGGTGTTTCAGTCTGGGAGACTGGGTGGTTCAGTCTGAGAGGCTGGGTGTTTCAGTCTGAGAGACTGGGTGGTTCAGCCTGAGAGACTGGGTAGTTTAGTTTGGGAGACTAGGTGATTTAGTCTGGGAGACTAGGAAGGATATGTGATTATATTGTCATTGATTGTATGTTAAATGTTAGTAGTTGATATATGTGCATATGTTGTGATTTCTTTGTTACAGACACTATGTCATCACCTGATAGCGGATAGCCCGACGACCATGATCCCATGGCAGTGGTCCCCGACGATGAGGTTATGCCAGAGCCGAAGATCTTCACATCAGATTCAGGGAGTGACCCGGAGATGATGTCCGACGAAAATGATGATTTCCAGCCATTTGCGCTGCCCAACTTAGGAGATGATACACCAACTACTGATGGCATTCCAGACGAGGATCCATTTGCTATTTCCATTCCTGTCCATCTTATCATCGATCATCCCGATGGTGAGCATGTCGTGGCACCGATCCTCGCACCTGTTCCTTTGGTGGCCATTCCTCTTGAGGATTTGCCTTCTGACGATTTGATTGATGTTGATGTTGATGTTGATTTGCTTGTTGATGGCCCTTTTGATAACGCCCATGGTGATGAAAGGCGAGACAAGGACACTGTTACTATCCCACTTTTTGAGATCCCTGTCATCGAGATTTTCCGTGACACTAGTTTACACTCGGTCCCAGATTCCTTTGGGTCTGTGACATCTTTCGCCTTACAGGCAGTTGGTTTGCGACGTTACGCCACTGATTCTGATACAGCCATGTCAGTTGCACCGTCCCCTCCACCTGACTTAGAGCCTGGACTTGAGCCCGATTTTGTCCCTATTGATCAGCTTGTTGATGCACCCGCTGATCCTGAGCCCTTGCCTGGTCATGACGCTATTCCATTTGGCTTACCCGACATTGTACCTCTCATACCTGACCCAGTTCCTGCACCCGCTGACCCTCCTGTTATCGAGCCAGTCAATCCGCCACTAGCACCTGCACCCGCTGATGTTGCTCCTTTTCACCCAGTGGAGTCTGATGTTCACCATGTTGATCTCCCTATTGTTTTCTTGCAGGATATACCCGCACCCCGTCCAGGGGAAGGCACCTCAGGCCAGCAGCTTAGCCATGACCCTCATGTTTTAGCAGCTTTTCCCCATATACCACAGTCTGCACCTTTTGCTCCTTTTACTTCTTCATCAACCGATGAGCCATTCAGAGGATCCCCGACATATTTCAAGCCGACCTTAGATCCCTACCATCCTTCGCATTTTGTTGGCTATACACAGGATGAGTTACTTTACTCGCTTCAGTTCCGACTTGAGGTTTTGAGTCGCAGAGTCTTGGAGCTTAAGTCGATACCGCGTCCCTTACCGTGTCCTTTCCAGCATGCCTCTGTTCCCCCTAGTTCACCACCGCCTCCTTTTGCACGTCCACGTGCTCCTCTTACTCCTTTTCCAGAGTTTGATGCTCGATTACTCACTGTCGAGCAGCAGGTCCGCTACTTGCTTCGTCATGTGCACAAGCTCGAGGAGGAGCTCACACATGTTCTCAGTTTGATTTTCCTCCCTCCTCCTCCGCCGCTATTAGTACAGTAGGTTTTTGGTTTTATGCAGATGTAATACCTGTGATGAGAGCACCACCATTGAGCTGAGCTTGTGAAGTATTTTGGAGACCACTATTTGATTATATGACTTTTGTAGATTAGTATACCTGTTGGACAAGGGTAGTGTGACCCTGTGTTCCTTTTTGAAATGGTACGCTTTGCAAAATATGTAACAATACCCTATGGTCAATGATTAATTAAAGCCCAATCGTAATTTTCTCGTTAAACGTGTTGTTGATATACAGGTGTGTGCTATGATTGTAATGTACATGTTTGTGTGTTATACTCTCGTTAAACATAATCACATTTACTTGTTTATGCTATGATTATGTTGTTGCTTGATTGGTTGATATGATACTTCATTATGTGTATGTACATATAACCTCTAAACAACTATTTACACTCCCTGAACAAATGAGACCTGACCAATCCAAGTTCTTCGTAGAAGATGTCCCATCAAGAAATCATTCGGCTGACCAAGGCAGAATGGCAAGCGCATGTCTCACAGGCTATTGCTCGGTACGAGGTTCTTCGCTACAAACACAGCGAAAGTACCTCCGGGAATAACCTACCTAACGGTAATGTTTAAGTCACCTAAGACACATTACAATACGTTTGGACAATTCCAAGTGTGCTTTGCTAATACTTTCTGTGATGATGATTGCTTGGGTACAGGTTGTACCTAAAAGCAGTTTTTAGACTGCAGGCCTCTGAGCTTTGACGGCACTAGAGGTGCCATAGATTTTATGAAATGGGTCAAGAATGTGGATTCTGTTGTACGAATGAGCGGTTGTACGCCAGAGCAACAAGTCCCACACGTTTCTGGATTGTTTCAAGATGAGGCCCTGTTATGGTGGAACCTTCGGGTCGAATAATGGGCGAAACTGCAGCATATGCTTTGACATGGGGTGAGCTGAAATGAATGATGCGTAGGGAGTATTGTTTTCAGACGGAGACCCAGAAGCTGGAAAGTGAATTCCGGAGCCTGATGATGGAAGGTCCAAAGGTGGTGGAGTACGTGCAGAGACTTCATGATTTATCGCGAGTTGTTCCATACCTGGTGGAACCAGAGTTGAAGAGGATGGGGTAATTCATCTGGGGACTGGCGCCTCAAGCCTTGAGCTTGATGATGGCATCAACGCCACCAACAACTATTCTCGCAAGTATCATGAGTTTGGCGCTCGCTAAGGAAGCACTTAGACTGGAAAAACTTTCGACTCTTGGCGAGAAAAAGGAGACTCAGGTAGAGCCATCTGGAAAGAACAAGAAGAGGCTCATTGATGTGCAAGAAGATGATCGGGCAAACAATAACAACAAAGACAAAAAGGGAAAATGATACTTGGGTACTCTCCCTAAGTGCGACAACTGTCTACGACATCATATTGGGCGTTGTAGGAATAAGAAATGCGAAACTTGTAGGAGAATTGGTCATCTTAAGGAGACGTGTTGGTATGGTGCTGGTTATGGAAAAGAAGGCCAAGATGGTAGCGGAAATCGCAAGGGAAACGACAACAACCGTCAAGGCGGAAATGGTGACAATCAAGAACGTGGTCAAGGGTGTCTTAACTACGGTGACGTGGGGCACTTTAGGAAAGATTTCCCATGGAAGATTAACCAAGACCATGAAGGAGCATTCAACATTGGAGCTCGTGAAGCATGCCAGGGTCCGAACGAAGTCACTGGTACGTTCCCTACTAACCGACACCTTGCGTCTGTGCTAACTGATCCTAGTACCAGCTATAACTTTGTACATCTAGGGCTTAAGAATATACTTGGGTTAGTAGCAAATAGGGTAGATATCATATACTTGAAAAAACAAACTAAGGGGAGGCTAGTAGAAGCCTAAGGAGAGATTAGGGACTGCATTGTAAAATATGAGCTACGATAGACCTTCCGCTAGTAAGTTGGGAAGCTTCGACTTCGTAGCTGGGATGGAATGATTGCTAAGTGCCCGTGCAGAGATTGCATGTCAGGAAAAGACTATCTGCACCCCGGTGGCAAGCGAAGAGACGATCGTGATTCGTGAAGATAAGCAGGATGCGCCCCTGCAGATTGCCAAGGAAAAATTATGAATAATTTTTGAAGTAATATTTATTAAAGTATATATTTTGGAAATATATATTGGATTTTTATTAAGGATACTATTCCGGAAAATTTAATACGAAATTAAGTATAAAGAATACTTAATGAATACAATAAAAATACGTACCATTGTACGTATAAATACACACCGAAATACGACCCCAAAACATGAAAAAAATACACATGAATAAGATGCCCCCATCCTTGGGAAGGAAAATACAAGTATAAATACGTGGGAAGTATTATAACAGTAATATTGTTTAACGATTATTCCAAAAATTATAAATATAATTTAAGTTAAAATATTAATTATTTTAACAAATAATTATGTAACTTGGAATAATACCGAAGAAACAAAAGAAACGTAACTCAAGAACATTAATACTAAGTCAAGACACGGCCCGTTCGTCTAATAGACATTAGTACGTTGTAGGTAGTAGTGTTCACCAAAGAAGCTAGAGTTACGATTGCTGAAGACGCAAGACAGTGAGTTCATGTCCCCCTTTTCTTTTAATTGTTTTCATTTTACGACTTCGGGGGTGAAATACATGTTACAAACGATTACGATTACAAATGGTTTACGAATGAAATGAACTGCTAGATCATGTGAAAGGGTAGGCGTTAACTTGAGACCATTAATCCTTTAGAAGGACCGAGGGGCATGAGTGATAGATCTATTTAAGTGTTGCGAGCCCCACCCATGAGTCCACGAGTTGGCTCATGTGGTGACTATGTCGTTCCAGCCGGGAGGCCCGGTGCGAAATACGCAAAGGATTGAGCCTTCCTACACCGTTGTACATATATTAGTGGCCTTGCAAACCATTAATTGATCTGTTCATTTTCACATACGAATATACATATTTTTCAATGGTTTCAAAGGTTTATTCACAAACACACACATGAACTCGCTCAACTTTTGTTGATGTTTTCAAATTACATGTATTTCAGGAAATTAAAGGTGGATCTGGCGGGCGTTCGAAGGTTTTCAAGTGTTGTTAAAAAAAATAAAAGATGTCATCCATGGTCTAGGATTTGGTTAGGGTGTCCTATCCTGGACCAGGCACTTCTTCCAAATCTTAGATTTATTTAGGTGCTGTTTGTTTTTTGGCCAGAAGTACTTCTGGCCACTTATGTCTGCGCGACGCAGATGCGCGCAGACGTTTGATGTCTGCAGCTTGTTTGTTTTCTCGCAGTCCTTTCATTAAAAAAGGTCTACGAGACCTCTTCTTGGAGCAGACATGGACCCAAGTCTTCTCCTCGCAGACGTTTACCTCTTCTTGGCACCACCTCCACCTCCGACACCCCTGCTCCGCCACCACCTCCACTCCGCCACCACCTCCACCTCTGTTATCATCATCATCAAAACCCCCAAATCGAACCCCCAAATCATCAAATCGAACACCAAATCATCATCATCAAAACCCCCAAATCGAACCCCTGCTCCGACCCCAAATCGAACCAAAACCCTAAATCGAACAAACCCCCAAATCGAGAGAGAGAGAGAGAGAGAGAGGGAGCAGCAGGAGACCATCATCATCATCATCATTATCGGAGAACGGTGGCCGGAGCCGTCAACATGTCGTTCAGCTCCGCCGCAAATCTCGAAATCTTCACCTCCGCACCTAGTTCTGAACCGTTTAACCGGTTATCGTGGGGGAAATCGCCGTCGTCTGTCTCTGAAGAGTTCTCACTCGGTGTTGTAGCTGGTGGTCTTGTTGATGGTAACATTGGTATCTGGAACCCTAGGTTAGGGTGGTGACGGTGTGAAGGCGGAGGTGGTGACGGTGGTGGTGATGATGGCGGTGGTGAAGTGGTGGCGGTGATGAAGTGGTGGCGGTGGTGATGATGGCGGTGGTGCAGATTTTAGAGAGAGAGTAGAGAGAGATACTGTGTGTTTTGTGTGTGTTTTAGAAGAGGTTTTATATATAAAAAAATAAACCCTCTTCTCCTTGCAGACTGCAGACATTTGGTCCACCTCTTCTCCTGCAGATGCCTGCAGATGTGGTCCGCAGACTGCAGACCTTTTCCTACAGAAAAAACAAACAGCACCTTAGAGTCTTTTGGTGAGTCCTTGTGAACTCTTAAAACAATTCATATGGTTTGTAAAACTTGAAATTTGGAGTCTTGTTTAAACAATGATGTTTGTGATGTTTTCAAATTTATTTAATGGATGACGATTTATGGTTTTATCATATAGTTGTTGTTATTATTGAATGCAATGATATTAAGAAAGTCACACCATAATCACGCTTCCGCAATATTCAGTGTGTGACAAAAAGAAATCTCGACCTCGAGATTTACTGAAATAAATGAGGGTACTTCTGTTTCATTGTGGATTCAACCTCCCACGTGTATTCTGGGCCTCTACAGGCATCCCATTTTACCTTTACAATCAGTACATGCTTCTTTCGGAGCTTCTTAACCCGTCGATCCTCGATCGACAAAGGTTTTTCAATGAACTTCAAGCTCTCATCTATCTTCACGTCCTTATGCGACATTGCAAGTGATTCATCGGCTAGACATTTCTTTAAATTGCAGAAGTGGAACACATTATGTATTCCACTGAGCTCTTCAGGCAGATTTAGCTTGTAAGCTATGGTTCTGACACATTCGATGATCTCGAATGGTCCTATATACCTTGGGCTGAGCTTACCCTTCTTGCCAAATCGCATCACCCCTTTCCAGGGTGAAACTTTAAGTAACACTTTATCGCCTACCTCGAATTTCAGAGGTTTACGCCTTTTATCTGCGTAGCTTTTCTGCCTATCCCTGGCAGCTTTGAGACGATCGCGTATCTGCACAATCTTATATGTCGTCTCCAGGACTATATCAGGTCCTGTTAGTTGGACATCTCCAGCTTCCGCCCAACAAACTGGCGTCCTACACTTTCTTCCATACAAAGCTTCGAAAGGCGTGGCTTGGATACTTGAATGATAGCTATTATTATATGAAAATTAAATCAATGGAAGATGGTCATCCCCACTTCCACCTAAATCAATAACACAAGCCCTTAGCATATCCTCAAGTGATTGAATTGTACGTTCGCTTTGACCATCCGTCTGAGGATGATATGCAGTGCTGAAATTTAGTTGAGTACATAAAGATTGCTGAAAGCTTTTCCAAAAGTTAGACGTGTATCTAGTATCCCTATCAGAGATAATGGATATTGGCACTCCGTGAAGAGATACTATCTCATCCACGTACAACTGAGCTAGCTTATCGGAGCTGTATGTTTCCTTAATAGGTAGGAAATGAGCTGACTTGGTCAATTTATCTACTCTAACCCAAATAGTATCATTCCCATGCTTTGTTCTTGGTAACTTAGTGATAAAATCCATAGTTACCATTTCCCATTTCCATGGTCAATTTATCTACTATAACCCAAACATTATCATTCCCATGCGATAATCATTGCATAAACGCATTGATCCATCCTTCTTCTTCTTCACAAACAGTATCGGTGCTCCCCAAGGGGATGAGCTAGGTCTAATAAAACCCTTTGTCAACAAATCATCCAACTGAGTCCTTAACTCCTTCATCTCAGTCGGTGCCAACCGGTAAGGTGCTCTTGCAACTGGTGCTGCTCCAGGGATAATATCTATTCTAAACTCCACTTGCCTATCTGGGGGTAAACCAGATAGTTCTTCAGGGAATATGTCTGGATATTCAGAAATAACAGGTATGTCTTCAATCTTGGGCTTTGGTTTATCAATAGTCACTTGTGCCATGTAAATTACACAACCCTTCTTCAAACACCTTGATGCCTTAAGCATAGACACTTGCTTAGGCAAACCGTACCGTGTATCTCCTTGTATTGTAAGTGGTTCACCATAAGGAGTCTTAATAACCACTTGCTTCTTGTCACAAACAATCTGAGCTTGGTTAGAAGCTAACCAATCCATGACTATCACTATGTCGAATCCAGCTAGTTTCAATGGAAGCAAAGATAGTGGAAAATAGTGGTTCCTAATGGATATAAAACATCCATCTAATATGGTTGAAGCAGTCTCTATGGTACCGTCAGCCAATTCTACTTCATATTTTATGCTTAGGGTTTTAACAGGCAGATTTAATAACTTACAAAATTTATTGTCTACAAAAGACTTGTCTGCACCCGAATCAAACAATACTCTAGCATAAACATCATTGATAAGAAAGGTACTTGTTATCACGTTGTCATTCTGAATGGCTTCCTGTGCATTCATTTGAAAGACCCGAGCATTGGTCTTTTTAGACTCTTCAGGCTTCTTTGCAAACTTGGGGCAATTGGTCTTAATGTGCCCCTTCTCATTGCAACCGTAACAGGTTGCGTCCTTCATCTTTTTGCAATCCAATGTCTTATGTTCCTTGGACTTACAGATCCCACACACAATAGACTTTGACTGTGACTGCGATCTTGACTCGAGTCTACATTTCCCGAAATGATGTTTCTGGCAGGTCTTGCACTTGGGTTTCTCACCCGACTGATGGTTATCCTTTTTAAATCCGAAACTCTTCTTATGATCTGAGTTCCCTTTATGTTTCTTATCAGAATGGCGTGAGTTCTCCTCCTCACGTTTCCTTTTTCCCTCATCGGAATTCTTAAGTGATCTCTGCCTAACTGTATCGAGAGTAAGAGATAACGACAAATCAGCCACTGACCTAAAAGTGGTAGGTCTAGATGCTTTCACACTTGCTTTAATTTTCGGAGCTAAACCTCTAATAAAACGAGCTATACGTTTCGGTTCTGGTGTGACCAAGTATGGAACTAATCGAGACATGGTGTTGAAACTGGTAAGGTACGCCTGACAATCCAAGTTCTTCATGACCAAGGTCAAGAAGTCAGTTTCAATCCTTTCCACCTCATGCTTAGGACAAAAATTATCTTTGATCAACGCAACAAACTGATCCCACGTCAGATTATACAATGGGATCTTCCCTGTAGCTTGGATTAGGGACCTCCACCAAGCTAAAGCTTCTCCTTTAAATGATTGTGACACAAACTTCACAATGTCTTGTTCTGCACAACCACTAATATCAACCACTGTATCCATCTCATCGAGCCAAGTCATACAATCAATGGCTCCTTTCTCCCATGTGAAGTCTCTAGGCTTGCAGGAGACGAAATACTTGTAAGAACAGGTTTTAAAACGTGGCTCCTGATTGAGCATGATTTGTTTAGATGGAACACTCCTCTGATTTGACGAATTGTGAGATTCGTCCTTATGAGATACATGAGTCTTGGAGGGTGGTTTTGGATGAGGTACAGATAGGGTCTTGCTACGAGTACCACTTGATTCTTTAAACTGCCTGTCGAGAGCTCGAGTAACGGCATTATCTATTAATGCCTGCAGTTCCGCACCAGCTACATTAACTCTGGTAGTATCATGATTCTCCGTTGGGTGACTGTTGACTTCTTCTGATTCTGCCATGTAGCCTGATTGCTACATAAAATAATGATAATGATTTATTCAGAAGTCTATATCAGAATTATCATTCTTGATGATTCAATTAACCATGGTAATAATAAACCATATTGGTTAATTTAATTTATTTAAATTTTTATTATATTTTATCCAGTTATAAACTATGATGGATAGTAGGGCGGTATACAAAAGGCCTAGTCACAAGGACAATTTTAAATTATAAGCCATGATCTTATAGGATCGAGGCATTAAGGCTTGAACATAGTTCATTACCTTTTCTTGACAGGGAGTCGTAGACTACAACTGTCTTTTTGTCTCAGAGGACAATAAACATGGCCCGTAGGCACTTCATCACTAATGGATGTTTAAATAATAAAGAAAGGAATTGGAAGAATCCAATATAAGGATGACTTGTGTGATTTTATCGAATCACATTTGCCAGGAGTGTTAACATGTTTTCAGATGTTAACAAGGATTTGAATCTTAAAAAGGAACTACCATCATGGCCTTGTCTTAAAATGACACATGGGCTAGGTTTTGCCTTTAAGATTTTCTTTCAACATTTATTGGCAGAACAATTGTAAAATGAAATGTTATTTTGATTAATTTCATATTATATATTCATACGTATAATGACAAATGAAATTTTAGAATCAAAACATTCCACTAAATTAAAAAGAAGTACATAGATGCCCCAAACGGGACTTTCAAACAAATAACTTGGCCCACGCAGGGGCTAAAATGAAAATACAAGTCCTCGCAGGGACTAAGTACATAAATAAATGTCCACACAGGGACTTAATTGAAAATTTAAAAATTACAAAACGAATAAATAAGGAATTTCAATAATCCCTTTTGTTCTTCCCATTGATTAAATCAGCCAAACCCTTAAGTAGACCCCGACGGCTTCAACTCTCCACCTGAACATCACGTTCCACCTGGTTCAACCTTTGAAGGATCTCCTGCTGCTGTGGTGGTTGGATCTGTGGGGGCTGCTGCTACTGCTGCTGTAGAGGTTGAGGAGGTGGTAGGTATTGATACCCATATGCTGGGTTCCCAGTTGGATACGTAGCTTGAAAGGGTCCTTCAGGATGAAGAGCATTGTAGTTTGCCGCTACGAGATACGGGTCGACATCAGGGGCATTGTAGTAGTTGTAGCCAGAATAGGCTGGTTGCTCAAAAGGGTTATACGTCGCTGCACCGACACCTTGAAGGAATTAGGTTATCAAAACCCACGTGTGGCGGTGGTAGTGCGACTGGCGGAGAGTCGACCTCTGAAACTGGGTTTGAAGGCCCACCCATATGTGGGTCTTCATACAGCGGCGGGTAATGGCTGTTGCTGCTGTGATGGGGGGTACTGAAGTGGAAACCCCCTCGCACGGAAATCCGTGCACCTGATCTTCTTCGCCTCGGTGGTTCTGGAGGCGGTTGCTGCTCTGGCGGCGGCGGTGGTGGTGGTGTGACCGCTTCAAAATGTGGGTCCTCTGAGGGGACCTGTTGGTGTGGTGATGAGTGGTGGGAAGGTGTGTTCTCCCAGTGATAATTGCTCCACTATTGAGCAAATGGATCGGGACCTCTATAAGGCGAACCATGGAAGGATGATCTGTTTGAAATCTCAACGGGATGCGTTGGCGTCCCAGTTGGTGGCTCGGCAGGCTCTGGATCTGGATCCTCGACCATATCCATATCCTGGGCTCCAGGAAAGTGGTCTTCTGGTCCCAATGGGTTATAGCCCATTAGTTCTTCACTCACGTTCGCCGGGTTGAACCGGCTCCGAAAGTATGGGGTCGGGTCCTTAAAAGCCCGGTGTGAACCGCTGCAGTGGAAGGAAGGAGTGGTGAGAATCATTAGGCTCGTTTTCTGATTATGGCCCAAAGAAGTGGTGATACGAGGGCAAAGAGCTTAGCGATACAGAACGCCTCGCCGGTTCCAAATACGTTCTCCAGTCTTCTTGAGGACTAGAGCTCATGGTTGCTGAAGGAGTTCGCCGGTGTGATGGCCCGGCCTCGTGGTCATGACTTGTGAAAACTGGGGCTTTTCCGCCTCTACCCCTTCCTCTGATACGTGGCGGCATTTTCTCGTTCCTGTCAAAACAAACAAAAGAAACAACAAAGGAAAACAATAAAGGACAAAATAAAAGATTAGGATTAGTCCTAAGTCCTTTGCCTAGACTCGGAAGTCAAGGAATGTGCAACTGTGTCATTGAGATTAAACACAAAAGGCTAGTGTTTAATTCACTCAATGTTGTCTCTGATACCAACCTGTCACACCCCGATATTTCCACGTATTACCGGTGGGCCCGGTGGGGAGTATCGTGACGTAGTTGATATCATCATAGTCAAATAATCACAGTTCAAAGCACAGCGGAAGTCTAAAGTAAAAATATTACAAACCGATTCGAAAGTAACATAAAATATTACAAACGGATTGTAAAAGGATCCACAGGCGGATCTAAAATAAAAGAAGTATTGTTCAACAGATTTAAGCATCAAAAGCTTGCAAGACTCTCTATGTGACACTAGGAGTAGCCAGCCCATCTCGCTTAGTACCTGCACTTAACCTTTTTGGAAAATACGTCAGTTTACACTGGTAAATACAATTAACCGAATCATTTTGAAAATGTTTAAGAAAATTGATTTAAATGCACAAGGCATAAATAATCTTTTATAACTTGGGACAATTATTTAAAAATAATCTTGTATACAGATTTATATGTTTGTTGTCCATTCAGGACCCGGTTAGAAGAGCCGGATTAGATTAATTGACACACCACAGGTATATGCCCACAAGAGATGTGAGATACCGTTTATACATACGCAACTGTCAGGTGTATGCCTACACCTCGTGCTTAAGCCGTGGCCATTTAATAAATGAGCCGAGGATATCCTGGACATGGTCATTAACCCCCCAAAGGCATTGCATCAAACAAAACAGATTAAAACGGGTTATGCATCTTTTTAATCACATTCCGATTGTACGATTTCATACCCGACCAAGCGGTATTATTATAATACCGTATCCCAAGCCCGTATAACGGAAATTAAGTTAAAGTATTTACCTGAGCAAAATATAATTTAATCTCAGCCGTATAAAAATCAGCAAGTGCAAATAGCTTTTACTGGGCTCCTAAATCTGGAACGAAGGTTTTAATAACCTATTAGATTCCTTACGGATCTTACTTAAGTTTAAACTTAGACCGGTTAGTTTTAATGAAAGGTTTACGGTTCAAAATGCAAGATTAAGCGAAGACCGGATTAGAATGTGATTTAGACCCGACAAGTATGAAGACTTGTATAATATGGGTAAACAAAACACATTCTGGATTTTGAAGTAAAAATGATAAGGTTTGACCCGTTTCGGTTAATTTATGCAAACTAGTCACATAAACCGCACCGAACACGAAAAATGCATAATGGGTAACTAAATGAGTTATGAACAGGTTTTCTAAGTTAATATGCTTAAAATGTGTTACGATATCAGTAGGATACCTTCCATTATGCCCAAAACGGATTTAAAATCAATTTAAGCCCCGTAGGGGTATTTTGGTCATTTTAAAGATTATAAACGAGGTTAAATAGTAATCTGAGGTTCTGGTCTAAAATGATCAGTAAAAATATTTATTTTTTACAAGTCATATCAGTAAGATATTGTATATATGTGAAATTTATCATTTATGGCCAAACTATGCACCTTAGGGGCATTTTGGTCATTTCACATAAGCTTTAAAGGTCAAATTTGGAAATCTGATTTCAAAAATTTTACTTACTGTTAAAGTATAAAAATTTACTTATAATATCAGTAGGTAATGAGTTTTAGGTGCCAAATATAGTTTTAACCCATACTATGCGTTTTAAAAGCGTAAAAGTCGGTATTTGGCGATTTTCGGGTTATTTAAGGAAATCTGAGTTTTTGATCAGTTTCTAAAGCTTAAAATATTTTATTTAACATATGAAATCAGTAGAAAAAGGTTTGGTATCAAAATGATATGTGAAACTCATTTTATCCAAGAAAAGGGCAATTTCGTCAATACCGAATTTACATTAAAACTCTATAGTTTAATCAGTTTAAAATTCAGTAAAAATTTCCAAAAATCCCTAAATATTATATTATATCAGTAGGTATAAAGTTTGGTGACAAAATTGGGTTTAAATATAATTTATGCTAAAAATGCCATTTAATTAATAAAAAGACTTCAATTTACGATATCGAGCATTACTCCTAATTTAGACCACAAACTGATGTCAAATTTTTAGGACATGCTTATAAATCAGTAATAAAGGTTTTTGTCTTCTCACATTTTCAAAAATCTCGTTTTTATATCAAAAGGGCATAATGGTCAACTTTTAAGCATTTAACGGAAACATGCAAATGATTCGGATTTAATAGGAACCATATAGTATAATCTCAGAGGGTTATACTAATATGAAATATGCTCCTAAAGGAACCCTAAGGCATATCTAAGACAAGCTAAATCGGGTCAGAACTGAAAGTCAAAGCAAAAGTCTACTTTTGTGACTTTCGGTTGCGAACCGAGCCTAAACTCAGAATTGTCAGGTTGAACATGCCTAAACATGTTCTTATATTATTTACCAAGTTATTTTAGTGTTTAAACATGTTCCATAACTTCTACATTATCAGTTATGAATTTATTTGAAAAAATGGATTCTGTTGACTTTTTAATAATAAGTTTGACCCGACAATTGACCAAGTTAGAGTGAAAATCAGTAGGTGCCCTTTTAAGGGTTTATTACCTACATAATTACCAACTCATAGCCACTTTTAATTCGAATAATGGCTGGACCATTAGTGAATAATCACTAAGTCAAATCTTAATTACGATAGCTTTGACTTTTGGTCATTAAACTAATAAAACTTGAACTAAAGAGGCTAAGAATGCTTACTAGAGTACTTAGCACGAAAATAGAACTGAGGAAAGCTTCCTAGAGCTCCAAGGGACTCCAGAGAATGAGTTGTGAATTGATTTTCAAGTGTGCAAATAGAACAAGGCCTTATATAGGATTTTCTAGTTCATATGATCAATCCACATGTCCCTAAATTGATCCCAGATGTTACCAGGTGTCCCTAGTGCATGAAAAATCATTGGCACAGTCCCTGGTATCGAAATTTAGCATGCAAAGGCGGTGGAACTGGCTGAACAAGCAACTGTCCTTATCTGATGTTGCTGGCACTCCTCACGCGGGCCGCGTAAGACTCAGAGAGAGTCTACGCGGGCCACGACACTCCCTCTTGACCGGATAACATCTTTTAAACTTTGCAGTTTTGGTCCCTGGTCCAATATAAGTTTATTTAACTTTCATTTATTGCATGTTTGACCCCCATAGTTAACTTTTAAGGGCCTTGGGTCATAAACTAACTCCGTTAAGCACCTGGTTAGTTGTACGATCACCCGAAAAGTCTTGTTTACTTCGAAACTCCACAAAACTAATATCCAATATTCTTGAGAGAGAAATATACAATTATTACAATGTTTTTGGGATCGTTAAAAGGTCACTCAGAGGTATATTTTAACATGTTAACAATTTTAACCCCTATGTTTCGTAAGATCCTTATTTTAAACACAAATGACTTTCTATGTTCGATAATTTATTAGTTA
The DNA here is from genome assembly GCA_030545235.1 of Helianthus tuberosus. Taxonomy (NCBI): domain Eukaryota; kingdom Viridiplantae; phylum Streptophyta; class Magnoliopsida; order Asterales; family Asteraceae; genus Helianthus; species Helianthus tuberosus. The sequence continues at coordinate 113,702,847 of CM060433.1, read as the reverse complement.
AAGAATACGAACATTGTATGAGGTCAATCAGAGGCACAATAATGGCATGTTGACACTTTGGATCCTTTTACTTACATATTTACATTGTTTGACAACTTTAGTCCCTCAGAAACAATTCCTTACACGTTTAAAGCCCATGACACGTGTCTTAATTATATTGGACATGATTTTACGAGGTGTTACAACCTCACCCCCTTAAAAGTGTGACAACTGTCAAAAATCCAGGTAACCGTATAATTAATTAATCATGATTAGTGCTTAATGACTGTGCTGAATTTACAATTTACTGCTTTCTGATTACTGTATTATATTTACCTGTGCATCACTTATTTCATAATGTCATATCATTACTACATACGAACATATTGACATAAAGGATGCACGAAGCACCGTTAGCACAGTGAACGGATAAATCAGGAAAATGCTGACAGAACTCAGCACATAGACAGACAGTGCATTTAGACGCAATATGAGCCAGAAACTAAGTACTACACTAGTATAGTGTGTAGGAAAGTAAGGATCCCAAAACCGCATTTCTTAGTGATGGTTTAAGTGCCGAAAAGTGCCTAAAACTCACCCAAAGTGCTGAAATTCAGCAAAATTCAGCACAAATCAGCATTTTAACAATCTAAATTCATGCAGAAAAATGATTAAATGGTCCTGAATGCTTTCCTAAGTGTCGGGAATTAATAGTGTCACAAAAAATACATAAAGCACCCTAAACTGCAAAGTTTAGAACTTTAACAAACCAGTAACCAACCGAACAACCGGACACTACCCGAAACACCAAATCTACACTAGAAGCACTGTTTTAACATTTCCAAGCTAGTTATAGTCCTCGAACACCATAACACCTCCTAAAAATATCTAATAACCAAAACACGTAACGAATACTTAGATTTCAACTAATCACTAACTAATTTGGTTACCACCTATGCTAGACCCCCCCCCCCACCTATTCACGGCCAACATGGCCCCTACCAAGGTGATTTTATCTCAATTAAAAATTGGATCTTGTTCCCCCTAAAATGACATATTATTCAAAGGTTAAACACATGAAATGGTTATAAGTAGAACTTGTAGGTTATGAGCTCATTTCTCTCACACACTAACACACACTCATCTTCCTCCTCCTCCCTTGCTTACTCCCGACCAACCCCAAACACACCCACAACCACCTTCATTCATCCATCTTCATACAATCTAAGCATATAGAAGGGTTTTAGAGATCATACAAGGAAGCTCGGTGGCCTTGAAGCTTGAAGGACCTCTCATGTTTGCTTTTATCCACTCATTTTCTTCACTTGAATCATCCCTAGCCTTGAGCTAGTGGTAAGAACCTTGATCTATCTATTTTACTTCTATTTTTAGTGGTTAAAGATTAATCATAATCAAGAACATCAAGAACACTAAAAATCATAAGAAGTGAACATGAACAAAAGCTTGTTTAAAGAAGTAATCTTGATGAATATAAGTTGTTATGCTTGTTGATCTTTGATTGTTTGTAGAAATGATGTTGATCATCATAAGATCATGCTAGATCATGATCTAGCAAGATGTAAGAAAAGAAATTGTTGTAGGATGATGGATCATCCACACATAAAGCATGAACTTGAAGGAACATGATGTTTTCTTGGAAAATAATAAACAAAGTAAGTTGTTAAACATGTAGATCTAAAGATTTATGAATAGTTTTTCAAAGAAACCAAGTTAAAAATATAAGTTTTGTTAAAACTTGGTTCTTACATAAACAAGTCTCATTTTTAGTGGTTAAACAAGTGTGGAAACACTTGTGAAGCAAGAAGAATGCATAAAGAAGTATTTTTAGAAAATATGATTTGAAGTTGTTAACAACTAACTCTTTTAAAAATGAAGCTTTTAAAGAAATAAACACATTTTAAAGGGTAACAAGACTTACTAAGAACACTAGTAAGTTACTACAAATTTTTACAAATATTGAAGTTCATGAAATAGTAGAATATGCATGATTTTAGCAAGATTGGTAAGTAAATATTGCTTGTTGATGATTGTAAATTGATTGTGATGATTTTTACAAAAGAAAATGATATGCTTGAAAGCATTGAAACCTCCATTTTTAGGGGAAACTATGACAAAATTTTCTAAAAATAAAAACACTTAGAAAAATATTTTTAAACAAATATTTACAAGTATATTGTAAACCACAAATTGTTACATAAACTTTTTCATAAATTTTGGTTACAAAAATACAAATATTGGAGGGTGGTTTTTATAAATAAAAGTGACTAAATACGTATTTAGAAAGTATATAATTAGAAGACACATATGTGTGATTATTTGTATACTTTGTATTAGTTATATTATTTTAGGAATTGAAATACTATAACTCACAAAATACCAATAAATTAACATTCAAAATATTATCAAATTCCAAGGAATAAATATATAAGCTTATACAAAATATTGATGAAACCGAACTATGAAGTATAGGACTTACAAAATATTCCGTAAAATTTATTCACAAAAAATATTTTGGACATTAAGGAAGTGAAAATATGATTTTTACAATTACAACAAGAATATATCATATTTTTTATAAGAGAAAAATATATTATGTTTGGCAAGTATGAAATACATTTTTCTTGAAATTTTTAAGATATATTATTTTAATTTCTTAAACAAACATGAAATACAATATTTTTGGGAAAAATATACACTTTCGTAAATAAATGGGAAGTATGTCATTTTTGGGAAAAATGAGTTTATATATATATATATATATATATATATATATATATATATATTTTCCAAGTGGACTTAAAAATATATTATTTTTTGGAACTCATAAGAGAATACAAATATTTTTGCCAAGGAAAAATTATGAATAATTTTTCTAAGTAATATTCCTTAAAGTATATATTTTGGAAATATATATTGGATTTTTATTATGGATACTATTCCGGAAAATTTAATATGAAATTAAGTATAAAGAATACTTAATGAATACAATAAAAATATATACCATTGTACGTATAAATACACACCGGAATACGACCCCAAAACATGGCAAAAATACACATGAGTAAGATGCCCCCATCCTTGGGAAGGAAAATACAAGTATAAATACTTGGGAAGTATTATAACAGTAATATTTTTTAACGATTATTCCAAAAATTATAAATATAATTTAAGTTAAAATATTAATTATTTTAACAAAGAATTATGTAACTTGGAATAATACCGAAGACACAAAAGAAACATAACTCAAGATCATTAATACTAAGTCAAGGCACGGCCCGTTCGTCTAATAGACATTAGTACGTTGTAGGTAGTCGTGTTCACCAAAGAAGCTAGAGTTACGATTGCTGAAGACGCAAGACAGTGAGTTCATGTCCCCCTTTTCTTTTAATTGTTTTCGTTTTACGACTTCGGGGGTGAAGTACATGTTACAAATGATTACGATTACAAATGGTTTACGAATGAAATGAACTGCTAGATCATGTGAAAGGGTAGGCGTTAGCTTGAGACCATTAATCCTTTATAAGGACCGAGGGGCATGAGTGATAGATCTATTTGGGTATTGCGAGCCCCACCCATGAGTCCGCGAGTTGGTTCATGTGGTGACTATGTCGTTCCAGCAGGGAGGCCCGGTGCGAAATACGCAAAGGATTGAGACTTCCTACACCGTTGCACACATATTAGTGGCCTTGCAAACCATTAATTGATCTGTTCATTTTCACAAACGAATATACATATTTTTCAATGATTTCAAAGGTTTATTCACAAACACACACATGAACTCGCTCAACTTTTGTTGATGTTTTCAAATTACATGTATTTCAGGAAATTAAAGGTGGATCTGGCGGGCGTTCGAAGGTTTTCAAGTGTTGTTAAAAAAAAGATGTCATCCATGGTCTAGGGTTTGGTTAGGGAGTCATATCCTGGACCAGGCACTTCTTCCAAATCTTAGTTTTATTTAGAGTCTTTTGGTGAGTCCTTGTGAACTCTTAAAACAATTCGTATGGTTTGTAAAACTTGAAATTTGGAGACTTGTTTAAACAATGATGTTTGTGATGTTTTCAAATTTATTTAATGGATGACGATCTATGGTTTTATCATATAGTTGTTGTTATGATTGAATGCAAGGATATTAAGAAAGTCACACCATAATCACGCTTCCGCAATATTCTGGGTGTGACAGCTTGGTATCAGAGCTTCGATTGTAGCGAACTGGGATTCTTTCTCGAGTCTAGACTACAATCATTAGGGCTCTCACGAAAATATTTTTTTGCAACATGTTTTCATTGCATACACAAAACGCCAGATCCAGGAAAACAAACATTTTTACAAAGAAAAGACACGAAACACATTCCAAGGTTTATGTTTATGGTTCAGTCTGAGAGGCTTGGTGTTTCAGTCTAAGAGACTGGGTGTTTCAGTCTGGGAGACAGGGTGGTTCAGTCTGAGAGACTGGGTGTTTCAGTCTGAGAGGCTGGGTGTTTCAGTCTGAGAGACTGGGTGGTTCAGTCTGAGAGAATGGTTGTTTCAGTCTGAGAGACTGGGTGGTTCAGCCTGAGAGACTCGGTAGTTTAGTCTGGGAGACTAGGTGGTTTATTCTGGGAGACTAGGTGGTTTAGTCTGGGAGACTAGGAAGGATGCGTGATTACATTGTCATTGATTGCATGTTTAATGTTAGTAGTTGATATATGTGCATATGTTGTGATTACTTTGTTACAGACACTATGTCATCACCGGATAGCGGATTGCCCGACGACCATGATCCCATGGCAGTAGTCCCCGACGATGAGGTTATGCCAGAGCCGGAGATCTTCACATCAGATTCAGGGAGTGACCCGGAGATGATGTCCGACGACAATGACGATTTCAAGCCATTTGCGCTGCCCAACTTGGGAGATGATACACCAACTACTGATGGCATTCTAGACGAGGATCCATTTGCTATTTCCATTCATGTCCATCTTATCATCGATCATCCCGATGGTGAGCATGTCGTGGCACCGATCCTCGCACCCGTTCCTTTGGTGGCCATTCTTCTCGAGGATTTGCCTTCTGACGATTTGATTGATGTTGACGTTGATTTGCTTGTTGATGGCCCTTTTGATGACGCCCATGGTGATGAAAGGCGAGACGAGGACACTGTTACTATCCTACTTTTTGAGATCCCTGTCATCGAGATTTTCCCTGACACTAGTTTACACTCGGTCCCAGATTCCTTTGGGTCTGTGACATGTTCCGCCTTACAGGCAGTTGGTTTGCGACGTTACGCCACTGATTCTGATACAACTATGTCAGCTGCACCGTCCGCTCCACATGACTTTGAACCTGGACTTGAGCCCGATTTTGTCCCTGTTGATCAGCCTGTTGATGCACCCGCTGATCCTGAGCCCTTGCCTGGTCATGACCCTATTCCATTTGGCTTACCTGACATTGCACCTCTCATACCTAACCCAGTTCCTGCACCCGCTGACCTTCCTGTTATCGAGCCAGTCACTCCGCCACTAGCACCCGCACCCGCTAATGTTGCTCCTTTTCACCTAGTGGAGTATGATGTTCACCATGTTGATCTCCCTATTGTTTTATTGCAGGATATACCCGCACCCCGTCCAGGGGAAGGCACCTCAGGCCAGCAGCCTAGCCATGACCCTCATGTTTCAGCAGCTTTTCCCCATATACCACAGTCTGTACCTTTTGCTCCATTTACTTCTTCATCAACCGATGAGCCATTTAGAGGATCCCCTCCATATTTCATGTCGACCTCAGATCCCTACCATCCTTCGCATTTTGTTGGCTATACACAGGATGAGTTACATTACTCGCTTCAGTTCTGACTTGAGGTTATAAGTCGCAGAGTCTTGGAGCTTGAGTCGATACCGCGTCCCTTACCGTGTCCTTGCCAGCATGCTTCCGTTTCCCCTAGTTCATCACTGCCTCGTTTTGCACGTCCACCTGCTCCTCTTACTCCTTTTCAGAGTTTGATGCTCGATTCCTCACTGTCGAGCAGCAGGTCCGCTACTTGCTTCGTCATGTGCACAAGCTCGAGGAGGAGCTCGCACATGTTCTCAGTTTGATTTTCCTCCTTCCTCCTCCGCCGCCATTAGTACAGTAGGTTTTTGGTTTTATGCAGATGCAATACCTGTGATGAGAACACAACCATTGAGCTGAGCTTGTGAAGTCTTTTGGAGACCACTATTTGATTATATGACTTTTGTAGATTAGTAGACCTGTTGGACAAGGGTAGTGTGACCCTGTGTTCCCTTTTGAAATGGTACGCTTTGCAAAATATGTAACAATACCCTGTGGTCAATGATTAATGAAAGCCCAATCGTAATGTTCTCGTTAAACGTGTTGTTGATATACATGTGTGTGCTATGATTGTAATGTACATGTTTGTCTGTTATACTCTCATTAAACATAATCCCATTTACTTATTTATGATATGATTATGTTGTTGCTTGATTGGTTGATATGATGATTCATTATGTGTGTGTACATATGACCTCTAAACAACTATTTACACTCCCTGAACAAATGAGACCTGACCAATCCAAGTTCTTCGTAGAAGATGTCTCATCAAGAAATCATTCGGCTGACCAAGGCAGAATGGCAAGCGCATGTCTCACAGGCTATAGCTCGGCGCGAGGTTCTTCGCTACAAACACAGCGAAAGTACCTCCGGGAATAACCTACCTAACGGTAATGTATAAGTCACCTAAGACACATTACAATACGTTTGGACAATTCCAAGTGTGCTTTGCTAATACTTTCTGTGATGATGATTGCTTGGGTACAGGTTGTACCTACAAGCAGTTTTTTGACTGCAAGCCTCTGAACTTTGACGGCACTGGAGGTGCCATAGCTTTTGTGAAATGGGTCAAGAATGTGGATTCTGTTGTACGAATGAGCGGTTGTACGCCAGAGCAACAAGTCCCATACGTTTCTGGATTGTTTCAAGATGAGGCTCTGTTATGGTGGAACCTTCGGGTTCGAATAATGGGCGAAACTGCAGCGTATGCTTTGACATGGGGTGAGCTGAAAGGAATGATGCGTAGGGAGTATTGTTCTCAGACGAAGACCCAGAATCTAGAAAGTGAATTCCGGAGTCTGATGATGGAAGGTCCAAAGGTGGTGGAGTACGTGCAGAGACTTCATGATTTGTCGCGAGTTGTTCCATACCTGGTGGAACCAGAGTTGAAGAGTATGGGGCAATTCATCTGGGGACTGGCGCCTCAAGCCTTGAGCTTAATGACGGTATCAACGCCACCAACAACTATTCATGCAAGTATCATGAGTTTGGCGCTCGCTAAGGAAGCACTTAGACTGGAAAAACTTTCGACTCCTGGAGAGAAAAAGGAGACTCAGGTAGAGCCATCTTGGAAGAACAAGAAGAGGCTCATTGATGTCCAAGAAGATGATCGGGCGAACAATAACAACAAAGACAAAAAGGAAAAGGATACTTGGGTACTCTCCCTAAGTGCGACAACTGTCTACGACATCATATTGGGCGATGTAGGAATAAGAAATTCGAAACTTATGGGAGAATTGGTCATCTTAAGGAGACGTGTTGGTATGGTGCTGGATATAGAAAAGAAGGCCAAGATGGTAGCGGAAATCGTAAGGGAAACGACAACAACCATCAAGGCGGAAATGGTGACAATCAAGAACGTGGTCAAGGGTGTTTTAACTACGGTGACGTGGGGCACTTTAGGAAAGATTGCCCACGGAATATAAACCAAGATCGTGAAGGAGCATTCAACATTGGAGCTCGTGAAGCATGCCAGGGTCCGAACGAAGTCACTGGTACGTTCCCTACTAACCGACACCTTGCGTCTGTGCTAACTGATGCTAGTACCAGCTATAACTTTGTACATCTAGGGCTTAAGAATATACTTGGGTTAGTAGCAAATAGGGTAGATATCATATACTTGATAAAACCAACTAAGGGGAGGCTAGCAGAAGCCTACGGAGAGATTAGGGACTGCATTGTAAAATATGAGCTACGATAGACCTTCCGCTAGTAAGTTGGCAAGCTTCGACTTCATAGCTGGGATGGAATGATTGCTAAGTGCTCGTGCAGAGATTGCGTGTCAGGAAAAGACTATCCACACCCCGGTGGCAAGAGAAGAGACGATCGTGATTCGTGAAGATAAGCAGGATGCGCCCCTGCAGATTGCCGATTGATTGAAGACACGGAAGTTCTGTGTAAAAGGTGTATTGCCTCCTTAACTCATGTCATGGACAAGGAAGCCGAAGAACTGAAACTCGAAGATATCCCTGTGGAAGAGAACATCCTGAAGTCTTCCCCGAAGACTTTCCAGAAATATTCCCTCAATAACAAGTCAAATTTCACATTGCCTTGGTTCTAGGCGCCGCGCCTGTAGCTAGGACGCCTTATCGACTTACACCTTCGAAGATGCAAGGATTGTCAGCGTAGCTTCAGGAGTTGTTAGAGAAGGAAGCTAACAGACCAAGCTTCTCGCCTTGGGAAACTCCAGATTCGCTCGTCAAGAAGAAGGACGATAGTTTTCATATGTGCATCCACTACCAGGATGCGTAGGACGGAACTCGTTAAAGGTTATCGCTCAGGAAACCACATCTATTAAGTCCGGCAAACCCCATCATTTCATCAGGCAAGCTATTTCGGGATAACCAAACTGGTAAAGTACTCAAATTTCTTTCATTGAAATTTCCACTTTTGATTCTAGCAAGTAGATTCTTGTGTCTCTACCCCTCTTAATGGTAGTTGCATCGCGTTAATTTTCTTCACTAGAGTGAACACTCATTTGCTTCAGTACTAGATCTTTTCATATGATGCACATGCAATTGTTTGTCATGCATGTAGCTCCCTTCTAGTGGTCGTCTCATCAAAGTTGCGAAGATTATTTCGTTATATCCGATTATTGCGTCGTGACTCGGATACTCTGCATTAATCTGAGTATCAACTCCTTGATATTGGGAAAACAAAAACCTTCTTGAAATTCCATTTCTTTTAGTTACATACATGGTTTATCCTTGTAACCATGCCGAAATTCTCTGGTCAATACTTACGTTTGTTGTCAAATTTCGCTAAAAAAATCAAGTTCGATTGCTTAAACTTGTCCATTTCGCATATTCAATTCAAGACACCATATGATGTATTGAGAACATTATATTTGAATTCATTTTTGCGAGAGTTTCATTTGTTCCAAGTCGCAGTAGACTTGTTTAGTCTACGGCTCCATTAAAGTCGTTTGTTAATTTCGACGCCTTATGGTTATGTTTTCACTAGATTGAAGCTTGCGCCAATCTCGTTACGCATCTCATACCCGGATTTAATTGTTTACTTATTGAATTTCTCTAAATCCGTTCATGATTAAAGCAGTCTTAACACGGTTGTGTGTCAAGACAATGGTGCGTAAGATTCATTTCATATTCCCGTGTACCTCCCAACGGTTCTTTCATTAGCAATCGAGTGCTTTGTAGCGTTTATCACTTTTTCATCTTCAATCAAAAACAGTAATTCTTTGCTGTTCCATATTCAATTGAGAAATTCTGCGATGTCACATTTTCAGGTTCGCTTCACTACACTTTCAGTTGATTTCAAACACGGGGAACTTGTTCGGTCACTGCTGTTATTGAATTATGTCAATTACAACACCTTGTGGTATCATTACAAACTTGTAGCTTGTGCTAGTCATGTTCAACCGTTTCACACACATCTACCCATGGTTTTACTCAACCTGTCTTTTAAACATTCTTAGTGTAACTATGAATCAAGACTATGGTACACCAGCTTCGATTGAAATTCATTTAGGTGTATTCTTGCAATTCAATACTGTCAACACACCGGTTTTATTCATTGATTTGTTCGAAAGTTGACGGATCATTTTCATGTTACTACCATATTCGAGTTGTTGATTCTGAGTTAATCTAGCGGATGTAATTGTTTCTTAAATTCGTTTGTATTTCGTAGACAAGCTGTTAAAATTCAAGTAGTCAGAACTTCTCCCTTAGTGGACCCCTGTGACTGTAAGTGACACCAGATGTTACACCTATACAACTCGTATCCCTTGAAGCCAAATGCTGAGAGACATACCTTTTAACCATTGGATTATTAAAGCAGGAAGATGCCCTTGGATTCACCTAATTCAATAGGTTTTGATTCGGTATTGTGATTATTTACCATGGTGTTATTCATATCCATACGAGCATGACGTAACCCTAAGGAGTTAAGGTAGTATAATTTCGAGGACGAAATTTTCTTAACAGGGGGAGAATGTGACAACTGTCAAAAATCCAGGTAACCGAATAATTAATTAATCATGATTAGTGCTTAATGACTGTGCTGAATTTACAATTTACTGCTTTCTGATTACTGCATTATATTTACCTGTGCATCACTTATTGCATAATGTCATATCATTACTACATACGAACATATTGACATATAGGATGCACGAAGCACCGTTAGCACAGTGAACGGATAAATCAGGAAAATGCTGACAGAACTCAGCATATAGACAGACAGTGCATTTAGACGCAGTATGAACCAGAAACTAAGTACTACACTAGTATAGTGTGTAGGAAAGTAAGGATCCCAAAACCTCCTTTCTTAGTGATGGTTTAAGTGTCGAAAAGTGCCTAAAACTCACCCAAAGTGCTGAAATTCAGCAAAATTCAACACAAATCAGCATTTTAACAATCTAATTTCATGCAGAAAAATGATTAAATGGTCCTGAATGCTTTCCTAAGTGTCGGGAATTAATAGTGTCACAAAAAATAAATAAAGCACCCTAAACTGCAAAGTTTAGCACTTTAACAAACCAGTAACCAACCGAACAACCAGACACTACCCGAAACACCAAATCTACACTAGAAGCACTGTTTTAACATTTCCAAGCAAGTTATAGTCCCCGAACACCATAACACCTCCTAAAAATATCTAATAACCAAAACACGTAACGAATACTTAGATTTCAACTAATCACTAACTAATTTGGTTACCACCTATGCTAGACCCCCCCCCCCCCCACCTATTCACGGCCAACATGGCCCCTACCAAGGTGATTTTATCTCAATTAAAAATTTGGATCTTGTTCCCCCTAAAATGACATATTATTCAAAGGTTAAACACATGAAATGGTTATAAGTAGAACTTGTAGGTTATGAGCTCATTTCTCTCACACACTAACACACACTCATCTTCCTCCTCCTCCCTTGCTTACTCTCGGCCGACCCCAAACACACCCACAACCACCTTCATTCATCCATCTTCATACAATATAAGCATATAGAAGGGTGTTAGAGATAATACAAGGAAGCTCGGTGGCATTGAAGCTTGAAGGACCTCTCTTGTTTGCTTTTATCCACTCATTTTCTTCACTTGAATCATACCTAGCCTTGAGCTAGTGGTAAGAACCTTGATCTATCTATTTTACATCTATTTTTAGTGGTTAAAGATGAATCATAATCAAGAACACTAAAAATCATAAGAAGTGAACATGAACATAAGCTTGTTTAAAGAAGTAATCTTGATGAATATAAGTTGTTATGCGTGTTGATCTTTGATTGTTTATAGAAATGATGTTGATCATCATAAGATCTTGCTAGATCATGATCTAGCAAGATGTAAGAAAAGAAATTGTTGTAGGATGATGGATCATCCACACATAAAGCATGAACTTGAAGGAACATGATGTTTTCTTGGAAAATAATGAACAAAGTAAGTTGTTAAACATGTAGATCTAAAGATTTATGAATAGTTTTTCAAAGAAACCAAGTTAAAAATATAAGTTTTCTTAAAACTTGGTTCTTACATAAACAAGTCTCATTTTTAGTGGTTAAACAAGTGTGGAAACACTTGTGAAGCAAGAAGAATGCATAAAGAAGTATTTTTAGAAAATATGATTTGAAGTTGTAAACATCTAACTCCTTTAAAAATGAAGCTTTTAAAGAAATAAACACATTTTAAAGGGTAACAAGACTTACTAAGAACACTAGTAAGTTACTACAAATTTTTACAAATATTCAAGTTCATGAAGTAGTAGAATATGCATGATTTTAGCAAGATTGGTAAGTAAAGATTGCTTGTTGGTGATTGTAAATTAATTGTGATGATTTTTACAAAAGAAAATGATATGCTTGAAAGCATGAAAACCTCCATTTTTAGGGGAAACTATGGCAAAATTTTCTAAAAATATAAACACTTAGAAAAATATTTTTAAACAAATATTTACAAGTATATTGTAAACCACAAATTGTTACATAAACTTTGCCATAAATTTTGGTTACAAAAATACAAATATTGGAGGGTGGTTTTTATAAATAAAAGTAACTAAATACGTATTTAGAAAGTATATAATTTGAAGACACATATGTGTGATTATTTGTATACTTTGTATTAGTTATATTATTTTAGAACTTGAAATAATATAACTCACAAAATACCAATAAATTACCATCCAAAATATTATCAAAATTCCAAGGAATAAATCTATAAGTTTATACAAAATATTGATGAAACCGAACTATGAAGTATAGGACTTAAAAAATATTCCGGAAAATTTATTCACAAAGAATATTTTGGTAAATCTTATTTTGGACATCAAGGAAGTGAAAATATGATTTTTACAATTACTACAAGAATATATCATATTTTTTACAAGAGAAAAATAGATAATGTTTGGCAAGTTTGAAATATATTTTTCTTGAAATTTTTAAGATATATTATTTTAATTTCTTAAACAAACATGAAATACAATATTTTTGGGAAAATATACACTTTCGTAAATAAATGGGAAGTATGTCATTTTTGGGATAAATGAGTTTATATATATATATTTTCCAAGTGGACTTAAAAATATATTATTTTTTGGAACTCATAAGAGAAAACAATTATTTTTGCCAAGGAAAAATTATGAATAATTTTTCTAAGTAATATTCCTTAAAGTATATATTTTGGAAATATATATTGGATTTTTATTAAGGATACTATTCCGGAAAATTTAATACGAAATTAACTATAAAGAATACTTACTGAATACAATAAAAATACGTACCATTGGACGTATAAATACACACCGGAATACGACCCCAAAACATGGCAAAAAATACACATGAATAAGATGCCCCCATCCTTGGGAAGGAAAATACAAGTATAAATACTTGGGAAGTATTATAACAGTAATACTGTTTAACGATTATTCCAAAAATTATAAATATAATTTAAGTTAAAATATTAATTATTTTAACAAATAATTATGTAATTTGGAATAATACCGAAGACACAAAAGAAACATAACTCAAGAACATTAATACTAAGTCAAGGCATGGCCCGTTCGTCTAATAGACATTAGTACGTTGTAGGTAGTCGTGTTCACCAAAGAAGCTAGAATTACGATTGCTGAAGATGCAAGATAGTGAGTTCATGTCCCCCTTTTCTTTTAATTGTTTTCATTTTACGACTTCGGGGGTGAAGTACATGTTACAAATGATTACGATTACAAATGGTTTACGAATGAAATGAACTGCTAGATCATGTGAAAGGGTAGGCGTTAGCTTGAGACCATTAATCCTTTATAAGGACCGAGGGGCATGAGTGATAGATTTATTTGGGTGTTGCGAGCCCCACCCATGAGTCCGCGAGTTGGCTCATGTGGTGACTATGTCGTTCCAGCCGGGAGGCCCGGTGCGAAATACGCAAAGGATTGAGCCTTCCTACATTGTTGCACACATATTAGTGGCCTTGCAAACCATTAATTGATCTATTCATTTTCACATACGAATATACAGATTTTTCAATGGTTTCACAGGTTTATTCACAAACACACACATGAACTCGCTCAACTTTTGTTGATGTTTTCAAATTACATGTATTTCAGGAAATTAGAGGTGGATCTGGCGGGCGTTCAAAGGTTTTCAAGTGTTGTTAAAAAAAAAGATGTCATCCATGGTCTAGGGTTTGGTTAGGGTGTCCTATCCTGGACCAGGCACTTCTTCCAAATCTTAGTTTTATTTAGAGTCTTTTGGTGAGTCCTTGTGAACTCTTAAAACAATTCGTATGGTTTGTAAAACTTGAAATTTGGAGTCTTGTTTAAACAATGATGTTTGTGATGTTTTCAAATTTATTTAATGGATGACGATCTATGGTTTTATCATATAGTTGTTGTTATGATTGAATGCAATGATATTAAGAAAGTCACACCATAATCACGCTTCCGCAATATTCAGGGTGTTACAAAAAGAAATCTCGACCTCGAGATTTACTGAAATAAATGAGGGTACTTCTGTTTCATTGTGGATTCAACCTCCCACGTGTATTCTGGGCCTCTACGGGCATCCCATTTTACCTTTACAATCGGTACATGCTTCTTTTGGAGCTTCTTAACCCGTCGATCCTTGATCGACAAAGGTTTTTCAATGAACTTCAAGCTCTCATCCATCTGCACGTCCTTATGCGACATTGCTAGCGATTCATCGGCTAGACATTTCTTTAAATTGCAGATGTGGAACACATTATGTATTCCATTGAGCTCTTCAGGCAGATTTAGCTTGTAAGCTACGGTTCTGACATATTCGATGATCTTGAATGGTCCTATGTACCTTGGGCTGAGTTTGCCCTTCTTGCCAAAACGCATCACCCCTTTCCAGGGTGAAACCTTAAGTAACACTTTATCGCCTACCTCGAATTTCAGAGGTTTACGCCATTTATCTGCGTAGCTTTTCTGCCTATCCCTGGCAGCTTTGAGATGATCGCGTATCAGCACAATCTTATATGTCGTCTCCAGGACTATATCAGGTCCTGTTAGTTGGACATCTCCAACTTCCGCTCAACAAACTGGCGTCCTACACTTTCTTCCATACAAAGCTTCGAAAGGCGTGGCATGGATACTTGAATGATATCTAGTATTATATGAAAATTCAATTAATGGAAGATGGTCATCCCAACTTCCACCTAAATCAATAACACAAGCCCTTAGCATATCCTCAAGCGATTGAATTGTACGTTCGCTTTGACCATCCGTCTGAGGATGATATGCAGTGCAGAAATTTAGTCGAGTACATAAAGATTGCTGAAAGCTTTTCCAAAAGTGAGACGTGTATCTAGTATCCCTATCGGAGATAATGGATACTGGCACTCCGTGAAGAGATACTATCTCATCCACGTACAACTGAGCTAGCTTATCGGAGCTGTATGTTTCCTTAATATGTAGGAAATGAGCTGACTTGGTCAATTTATCTACTATAACCCAAATAGTATCATTCCCATGCTTTGTTCTTGGTAACTTAGTGATAAAATCCATAGTTACCATTTCCCATTTCCAAGTGGGAAGTTCAGGCTGTTGCAGCAAACCTGACGGCTTCTGGTGTTCGCCTTTAACCTGTGCACACGTCAGACATTTAGCCACATAAGTGGCTATAGATTTCTTCAAACCTATCCACCAATAACTTGCCTTTAAATCCTGGTACATCTTATCACTGCCAGGATGAACAAAATACTTGGAACTATGGGCTTCTTGAAGGATCACATCCCTAAGTCCTCCATAGATTGGAACCCGTATTCGTCCATTCAATCTTAAAATTCCGTCCTTGCCATATGTTAACTGTTCAGCAGTTACTCCTAATTTCTCATTCGGGTAGTTAGCTTCTAATACAGCTTCCTTTTGAGCGGCTAACAACCTTTCATTCAAGTTGTTCTTCAATTCAATGCTCTTGGCATTGATTCTAATGGGCTTAACCCTTTCCTTCCTGCTCAAAGCGTCAGCGACTACATTTTCTTTGCCTGGATAATATCGAATTTCACAATCATAGTCGTTCAGTGTCTCCATCCAATGACGCTGTCTCATGTTAAGATCCTTCTGGATAAATAGGTGCTGAAGGCTCTTATGATCATAATAGATCACGCACTTAGTCCCATAAAGATAATGCCTCCAAAGCTTTAGTGAAAATACAACGGCACCAAGTTCCAAATCATGGGTGGTTTAATTCTTCTCGTGCACCTTTAATTATCTGGAAGCATATGCAATAACCTTACCCTTCTGCATAAGCACACATCCCATACCTGTGTGTGATGCGTCGCAATAAACCACAAATTCCTCAATACCTTCTGGCAATGTCAACACAGGCGCATTGCTTAACTTCAGTTTAAGAATATCAAAGGATTCTTGCTGCTTGGGACCCCAGTCAAACTTGACATTCTTGCGAGTCAATGAAGTTAGGGGTGCAGCAATCCTTGAAAATTTTTCGATGAAGCGTCTATAGTATCCTGGTAGACCCAAGAAGCTGCGTATCTCTGTAGGAGTCTTAGGCTCTTGCCAATTCATAATTGCTTCAATCTTAGCAGGATCCACCTGGATACCATGCTCACTCACCACGTGTCCAAGAAATTGGACTTCACGAAGCCAAAACTCGCATTTAGAAAACTTGGCATAGAGCTTTTCTTGCTGTAGAAGTTTAAGGATACATCGAAGGTGCTTTTCATGATCGGCTTGACTCTTTGAGTAAATAAGTATGTCATCAATAAAAACAATGACAAACTTGTCCAAGTATGGCTTGCAAACGCGATTCGTGAGATCTATGAACGCTGCTGGTGCATTAGTGAGCCCGAAAGGCATCACTAAGAACTCGTAGTAACCATATCGAGTTCTGAATGCAGTCTTATACACATCTTCATCTCTGACCTTCAGTTGATGGTAACCTGACCTCAAGTCAGTCTTGGAGAAGTAACTTGCTCCCTGCAGTTGATCAAACAGATCATCGATCCTGGGCAATGGATATCTGTTCTTAATTGTAACCATGTTCAACTCGTGATAATCAATGCATAAACGCATTGATCCATCCTTCTTCTTCACAAACAGTATCGGTGCTCCCTAAGGGGATGAGCTAGGTCTAATAAAACCCTTTGTCAACAAATCATCCAACTGAGTCCTTAACTCCTTCATCTCAGTCGGTGCCAACCGGTAAGGTGCTCTTGCAACTAGTGCTGCTCCAGGGATAATATCTATTCTAAACTCCACTTTCCTATCTGGGGGTAAACCAGGTAGTTCTTCAGGGAATACGTCTGGATACTCAGAAATAACAGGTATGTCTTCAATCTTGGGCTTTGGTTCATCAATAGTCACTTGTGCCATGTAAATTACATAACCCTTCTTCAAACACCTTGATGCCTTAAGCATAGACACTTGCTTAGGCAAACCGTACCGTGTATCTCCTTGTATTGTAAGTGATTCACCATAAGGAGTCTTAATAACCACTTGCTTCTAGTCACAAACAATCTGAGCTTGGTTAGAAGCTAACCAATCCATGCCTATCACTATGTCGAATCCAGCTAGTTTCAATGGAAGCAAAGATAGTGGAAAAGAGTGGTTCCTAATGGATATAAAACATACATCTAATATGGTTGAAGCAGTCTCTATGGTACCGTCAGCCAATTCTACTTCATATTTTATGCTTAGGGTTTTAACAGCCAGATTTAATAAATTACAAAATTTATTATCTACAAAAGACTTGTCTGCACCCGAATCAAACAATACTCTAGCATAAACATCATTGATAAGAAAGGTACCTCTTATCACGTTGTCATTCTGAATGGCTTCCTGTGCATTCATTTGAAAGA
Source organism: Helianthus tuberosus (assembly GCA_030545235.1). Classification (NCBI taxonomy): domain Eukaryota; kingdom Viridiplantae; phylum Streptophyta; class Magnoliopsida; order Asterales; family Asteraceae; genus Helianthus; species Helianthus tuberosus. Next base: position 113,685,258 of record CM060433.1, on the reverse strand, counting down.
CCCGAGCATTGGTCTTTTTAGCCTCTTCAGGCTTCTTTGCAAACTTGGGGCAATTGGTCTTAATGTACCCCTTCTCGTTGCAACCGTAACAGGTTGCGTCCTTCATCTTTTTGCAATCCAATGTCTTTTATTCCTGGGACTTGCAGATCCCACACGCAATAGACTTTGACTGTGACCGCGATCTTGACTCGAGTCTACATTTCCTGAAATGATGTTTCTGGCAGGTCTTGCACTTGGGTTTCTCACCCGACTGATGGTTATCCTTTTTAAATCCGAAACTCTTCTTATGATCTGAGTTCCCATTATGTTTCTTATCAGAACGGCGTGAGTTCTCCTCCTCACGTTTCCTTTTTCCCTCATTGGAATTCTTAAGCGATCTCTGCCTGACCGCATCGAGAGTAAGAGATAACGACAAATCAGCCACTAAATTGAAAGTGGTAGGTCTAGATGCTTTCACACTTGCTTTAATTTTCGGAGCTAAACCTCCAATAAAACGAGCTATACGTTTCGGTTCTGGTGTGACCAAGTATGGAACTAATCGAGACATGGTGTTAAAACTGGTAAGGTAGGCCTGAAAATCCATGTCACACCCCAACTGATGGCGGAAACATCGAGGTGCGAGCACTAAGCGTTCTGATTGCTCATGAGATTCCATAATACTATTTGTTTCAATAGAAATTAGATCAAATTCATCATGTCATTGTCTAAAGCAAACACGATTTACACAAGTATCGAATACAGACCAAACAGATATTGTTCACAATGTTCAAAGATTCTAAATTAACTAAGTGACGTTTCTAAGCATCGCCTAGCTGAATTCCATGCACTTCCAAGCATCCTATCAGCCTGCAACATGTATTAAAATATCAATACAAAAGTATTGGCGAGTATACAAGTTTGATATTAGAATGATAGATTAAAACAACTCATATCCACAGTGTAAACAATAAATAGTTTCCGCCGTGCTTGTGTCGCAGTCCACGCAGTGATAGCCCAAGTATCCCGATGCTTTAATGTTTACCCAAGACTCAAGGTAAACTAGAATCCTCCTAACAATACCCCTCGAGAATAATGGGAGAGGTGCATCTCCTATAGCGCTACTATTGTTAAGGCGGAACTACACACTCTGGATTAAACGTCACATAGCACAAATCAAGAATCAAGAATCACAAGTTTCACATAGGATAGAGTATAAGTTTCAAGATTCCAGTTTAAGTTTCATAGAATACATGTTACACCCCAAAAGTTTAAAGTAAAAGGGGATCGATTATACTCACAGTGATTGCTTAAACAGTCACAACTGTTATTGGATCAAAGGGAGCTCCTTTAGAATTAGCCTGATTAGATTATAATAGGATAAGAGTCGGGCAGAGTAACGAAGTTGGATTGAGTGTTAAACCAGTCACCAGATCGACTGGCTGTCCGATCGGATGGTCAGTCGGTCGGGTGATACTTGTGTTGTGAGGGGGTATTGGCTGCCCGATTGGATGGCCATCCGATCGGGTTGCCTCATGAGTGAAAAGGATGGCTGTCCGATCGGATGGTAATCCGATCAGATTGCCATTCGCTCCGAATGGTCGGCACCCTAGGTCACCTTAATCGGATGGTGGCTCGATCGGACGGCTGTCCGATCGGGTTGCCATTCGATCAAGACTTCCATATTTTTGAAAAGTTACCAAGTGTTTAAAGGACTTCAGAACGACTGTCACCTGATAGGGTGGTTGTCCGATCGGACGGCTGTCCGATCGGGTTGCCGCTCGGTCGGGCGACCCTTGTTCTTGGTTACCAGTTTTCATGAAAATCCTAAGTTTCAAGTTTAAGGGTGCCGGTACGACACGTACTGGGACAACGGTAAACCTATCAGTTCACAACCATTCTGATCGGTGGGAACCACCCCTGTCCGGTCAGTCGCCTGTCTCTGAAGGATTCATGTCGGAATTCGTGTTTTGCTCGTCTCTTCCGGTAAGGACTTAGATCAACACCAACTCTAGACTATTCGTCAGATCTACAGTTAGTGTAGACCCGATTCCTTCGAATAAAGTAAAAGTTTTGAGAAAAGATGATGATGTTCAAGTTTTATAGGAAAAGTCTAGATTTAGCTGAGATTTAGGTTATATTTAGTGTAAAAACGCATGAATCATCTTAGATCCGAGCTAGATCTTGCCTAGAATGACATCACATGTCAGTTTGTACAACCTTCATGATGACGTCATCCTCAAGAGCTCAGATCCGAGAGATTTCATGGTGAAAAGCATGATTTCAAGTGAGAATCACGTAGAGAATGATGTGTAGATCAGGAAAGTACAAGAATCTACCCTAAAACGTACCGAAATCAGCAAGAAAAATGGAGAATTGAAGAGTGCACGTATCTCGCCGAGCAGAGCTGTCACATCACTCAGAATGGTGATGTGACAGGCCTATTTATAGCTAGGAAGGGAGTTAAGGCGGTGTTAGAGGGATAGGGTGGTCACCCGTTTGGGTGGTCACCCGTTCGGGTGGTCATCCGGCAGGTGGTCATCCGATCAGATGGTCATCAGGTCAGACGGCCACTCTGGCCGATCCATCTTTTTCGCGTTCCCGTTTTGATTCATTTTACGCGTTAGGTTAGGCGTTGCGTTATGAATAGTTTGGGTAAAGTATCTAGATTACATTTCAAACCAAAAGTTTCCAAGTTTCATAGATTCCGCCAGTGACAAGGCTCCAGCCTCTCGTTCCACCAAGAATTAAGTTTCACGAGTCTAAGGAGTCAAGCACCAAATAAGTTTTAGGAGTCAAGAATCATAGTTTCTCAAGCATCCAGAATCAAGAGTCCAAGTATCAAGTGTCAAGAATCATAAAGAATCTAGTTTCCATAGTATCAAGAATCAAGTATCTAGATTAAGTATCACGTTTCATAGTTTAAGCGTCAAGAATCAAGCATCTAGAATAAAGATGTAGGTCCCGAAATCTGAGGAACGATATCGAAAACCAAACCCTTGTTTATAACAAACAATGTCACGGGTGCGGAATCCCCGTAACGATGCCAAATCAAACACAGTTAATAACACACACGGTATAACCAATGAAACACAATCTATTGATTAAATGGGATCAGAGCCAAGAACAACCGATACACACACAGTTTGACAGAATAACTTTCAGGGTATGCTCTCATCTAGTTTCAAAGTGAAACCAGAAAGTGTTTATATAGCAGCCTGGGCCAGACATCGTCGAAACCAAGAGTGGGCTCGACGAAACAACATTGGGCCTGTCATTGGGCCTGAAGAAGCCCAACAGTCGACGAAACAAGTCAGTTTCGTCGCTGATCACGACGAAACGAGATGAAATGGACACTTGGGCTTTTCATCGTGAGGTGTTCGACGAAACACTTCTGTTTCTTCGAAGGCTGCAAAAGATGTGTTGTTTGCTGCAAACAGACAGCAAACAGCAACAACATATAAACACTTAAACTAAAGACAGTTATACCCTTACATGCAACATGCATTGTTCGTATAATATTACATATCAAATAGAGACAAATAAGTCCACAAGTGGATAGGAGGATATCCGACTTGTTCGACTGCGTATACAGACTTTGATAAACGACAAAAGACCGTACAAAATACAACGATACAAAAGACTAGTTACAGACACAAAAAGGTGCACCAACAAACTCCCCCTTGTCTGTTACTCGTCTTCGGTCTTTCAATCTTCAATCTTCAGTGCTGTTCGGACCATGAACTGCCCGCATGAATTCCCCTGTAGTAGCAGAAGCAAGCGACGCGCTGAAATCGCAACGCTTGATGCGCGTCCTTATCTTCATAGAAAATGTCGTGCCTATATAATTTTTCAATGTCAGTTGCGGACATGTTAACGATCCACATCGGATCTAACATTATGAAAATTTCACGATTGTCATCAAAAACAATTACTGCCTCGTGCGTATCGGAGTCATAACACCATAGCCTCATTTATCCAAGAAAATTCTGCTTCATCGGCATCAAGGGTATCTTATCCACCACTTTCGCTGGCTCATAAACAAGCTTGTATCTGCCAGTGTTGGTTGCCGGATCAAGAGTAAACTTGATTTGCTGATAAATAGGGAACTGAGGCTTGTATGACTTGTCTTTCCAGCCAGACTTCTTGTTCATCTTTATCAGCCGTTCGAATAAAGTTGCGCCTTCAAAGTTTGAGCGATTTATGAGCTCAATCTTCGTCAATGCTGCCACATCATAAAAAGGCAAAGATAGTGTGCTCAGCAACGACCAGAAGTATTGAATTCCAAATTCCCGTTTGATGGTGACGCAATGTATTTCCTTGACGAACATCCAACAGAGGATTCATCCACTCGGCTTCGCTTTCTCGAACCGTAAGTAATCAACTTGAGCGACGTCTGGCACAGGCTTGGAAACCCTCGATAAGAACTGTTGTCGCCACGTAGTGAACGCATCTGTGGCATTTTCAGACATATCACGGTTCTTTAAATGCTCATCAAAGACGTCCACATTCTCTTTTAGCCATTCTTCATCGAAAGGAGCGAATTCAGTGCCGTCTTGACGCACATACGCAGACTTCTTCTCATTTCCCTCAAAAACAATATCTTCAATGTCTTCAACATCAGTAGATTCGGGCTCACTAGGCATTCGATCAATCTCTGCGTCATCAATCTCTCTCATTGCGTTTAGAGCAACCAATTGCTCATGTGAAAGATCCTCGATAATTTCACCTTCTTCAAGTAATTCCCCAGTGATTGGATGAATAACCTGCAATGCAAGATCAGCACTGCTTGGAACAGAAGATGTACCTTCAATCTGTTGAACTGTTCCAGAAGAGGTTCCTTGAGAAGATTCGATCGCTGGCGGCTGAACAACAACGATTGCAGAAGATGTAGCGGCTGGCGGCTGCTGTGATGTAGTAGAAGGATCAGGATTCCCTTGATCTTCAGGATCATCATCCCTTTTCTTCATAACTTCTTGTTGCTTACATCGATCATCCACCAGAGTAGCAACCCGCTTTTGAAGAAACCCATAGCCAGCAGTTATCGACTTAACTCCATCAACTATCGTTGTGTTGCGAGTGTCATACCATTCCTTCATAAAGTCACATCTTCCATTAAGATCCTCAGCCAACTTCTGAAGTATAGAGTGGTTTTGCTCTCTAGTTTCTTCTTCAGGTTTCAAGCGTTCATTTTCTGCTTTCAATGTATCAATTTCTGCTTGCTGGCGAGTGATCACAGCTTGTTGTCGCTCAACAGTGGACTTTAACGTATTTATTTCCACCTGTTGACTGAGCTGATCATTCTTCGTGATCCTGATGAAGTCAGTTTGCCTTTGAATACGGTCAGCAGCAGCTTCAAGTTGAGTGAATAAGAAGTTGTTCTTCTCATCTTAAGACATCTCCGAGAAAATCCTCTGACGTTCAGAACTAGGCTGAGACGTAGTCGCTCTAATTGCAGAAGCCATAGATCTTTGAGGAACAGCCTGAGGAGCTACTGTTGGAGTTTCAGGAGCTGAAGATACCACAGGAGTTTCTTGAACAGGCTCTTGAGGAACAGATTGCCAAGCAGAGGTACTCAAGTATCATCTTGATTTCTTCTTTTGACTTTCGGCAGCTTTCTCAGCTTTCCTTTTCTTTAGACGTTCTGCTTCAGTATCCTCTGGAACGTATTCAGGATCATCTTCTTCTCTAATCCTCCTGTATCTTTTAACACCACATTCATCGAGATACACTTCATATCCAGGCTCGATTAGATGATCATCCGAATCAGAATCAGACTCGTCATCACCACCTGCTGATGTTCCACCAGCTGTACCAGCACTAGATGCACCAACGGCACCTGTATTGCCACCATCACCACCATCGCTTTCACTATCACTTTTCGATGACTCGGAGTCCACTGGATCTAGACCAAAATTTTCAACCATTTTTCTCTTCAACTCCGGCTCTTCGTTATCAGATTGGCTGTCATCATGACGCCATTTATCATCTGCTGGAGCTATGTAGTCTGGTTTCCCAAGCGCACCGATCAACTTCCTTGGAGGATCGCTTTCTTTGTATCTTTTGGCTGCAAGGTTCTTGATTATTCTTAATGAATTGAAGTTCATTGGTTCTATCTTCAGAATGTCATTGTCGGATTTAGGAAGACTAGGATGTTGAACATTCATGATCATTTGAAGAAACAGTGGATACATCCAGAACTTGTTCCCGGTTATTCTACTTCCAATCCTCGTTATATTTTCCTTCATATTGGCGAAGATGTACTTTGAGATGCTAAACGGTTTATTTAGCACCAACGCCACCATGAAACCAACTAGATCATTTCCAGCCATATCGTATCCAGCACGTCTATTGCTAAGACACTGAATGAGAACGTGTAATAGGAACTTGTAGCGTAACGGCAAATCACCCTTGTTGATTTGATTGCTGAAGATGTCTCCTGTACATTTCATTCGTAACAAACAGCCTCGCGTACATATGATAGGTATAGAATATGGAGCATCCGGATGGTCTTGTAGCTGTAAAACATCGTTCAAGATATCCGGAGATACAATAACATCCACATCATTTACACGACCCTGTATAACTTCTTTTCCTTTTACTTGCACAACACTTGCGGAATCCCAGAAGGATTTGATAAGAGATTTGTAAACAGGCGTTGAGAAAGTAACAGCATGATTGATCCGCGACTCCCTGATCCATTTCGTGATATCTTTCAGTTCAGCGAGCTTTTCTTCCTGATCCAGAAAAGCGATTTGGTTATGACGCTTTTCAGACATAGTCTCCTCTTCCGACTTGTTTTCCTTCTTAGTCGGTTTCTTGCGTTTTCCTTCTTTCGGTGCCATCTGTATATGAAAATGTCCACAATAAGTCACAATAAGTGTTTTAAACTTATATACAAACATGTTTTGAACATCAAAAGAACATAAAACACATAATTATACATGTTTTGTGAACAAACACCATAATCAAAAATTTGCTAAGGCATGGACGACGAAACAGAGAGTCTTCGACGAAACTCAATGATGTGCGACGAAACAGAGTTGACCGTTGACCAGTTCATTTCGTCAACAGTACCTCGACGAAACGGATCCACCTCAAAGGGCGTTTCGTCGCTTGTTTGTTTCGTCGTGAAGGGGGTTTTTAAACAGTTAGGGTTCCAGAAATTTGGGTGTTTCGCCGTATCGAGTTTAAACAATGATCAGATCATCACAAACCAAAATCAATACTTTGTTTAACCTAACCCAAATTGGAAACACACCCAAAATGTAATGTAGATATGTTTTGTGATCAAAAACCCATTTGAAACAGTTAAACCTTCAACCTTCAACAATCATCAATCCCCTGTTTCATAGACCAACCCATAAGCCAAATCAAAGCACAATCAAAGAAAACATCCTAAGTCTATCTGTTTTTTATAGAAACCAAAATAAGTACAATCTCAAATCATGAAAAAACATCAAGTAAAGAGGGTCTCCGTGGGTTTCGGACAAAAACAGACGGGTCATTTTTTTAGAGACATGATCAGGAACATTTTTGTACCATTGATTTTTGTTAGATTTCAAGGTAAAATGACGGTTTGAGGGTTCGAGAATGGGAATGGCAGAGGGTATGGCGGTTGAGTGTTTGGAGAATATGAACAGGTTTATGTTTGAAAAAGTAATCAAATAATTGACCTGGGACCCTTTTAAACACCGCCTTACCTCGGCGAAACGCACATCTCTACGAAACGGATTGTGGGGTCGACGAAACGAAATGTTGGGCTGGACTTGGGCCTTAAAATTTAGCCCATGACGAAACGAACTGGGCCATTTGCGTTTCGTCATAACCTCGACGAAACGAGGTGTTTCGTCGATTACCAAAACAAGTTTGACCAAGGTTGACCAAATTGAAACCTTTGACTTTGACCAGCAGAGTTTCGTCGATACTAATTTGTTTCGTCGACCATACAGAGTTTCATCGACACCATTTTTCAAAAACACTAAGGCATGAAAATTTTGCACACTGAACAGATTTTGTTTAAATTGAGGACATTTCAATTTTGATTGAGTTTTCAAATGCAAGGATGTTTTATGAAGTAGGTTTCAGGCTTCCGGCAGAAAACACCAAGCAACAACTTCGGCTTAATCAAAAACGAACTTTACAAATTAAACTAAAACCGAAATTAAAGCGCGGAAAACTAAACGAAAAACTATTGAAAGCAATAAATGACTGTACAAGCGCAAACTTTTTGCGAGTTTCAAGGATAAGGAATCATACCAGCTTACGGTCTTAGTCAACATGATTTTGATTTCTGTTTAAAGCTCTGGATAAGTATACTACCTCGATTATCGGTATTGTTGTCCACCTAAACTCAAACTGATCAAACGTAATCACAATTAGGAGATACGATTTACGGTAAGGATTATACTTACAAGTCGATGTGAATCCACTCACGACACATTCCCGTATCAAGGTATGCACGAGAGTTCATCTTACCGGTGAGTATACCGATTATCATCTGTTTGACCGTATAAAAGAATGTGAGAAACTCACTTATTTTGATTTGAAAACAAGCCCTATGTGATAGAATCACTTATTGATGAGGAACTTGATTTTCAGATGCATGAGGGCACAGGAGCAAGTCCGTGAACAGGTCAGTACATTCGTACAGCAAAGAGACGAACTTGACTCCCGCAAAGAATCTGTGATATATAATCACTTATTTGTTTGGACATGTGATTGTTGATCACTTATTGAGGTCGAATGCAATATGTACACGTATGTATGGTATCATGGAAGATCTAGACTTCGTCTCCGTTTTGTTTCGGTTTGATACAACCATGATACCCAGATGATAAGCAGCATAAAGACCGAATATCTCAGATCTCGGCAATCTCTCAAATGAAATTTCGGTACTAAGACCATATGCCAACAAATGGTTCCCACCTGACTTGAAGTCTGTTAGGTTTGTATCATCCTGCACATTTTAGTCTGATTGTGAGCCTACCGATACATCGTTAGTAGAGATACTTATCATTTCTCAAATTTTTTTTATTTTCATTTTGAACATGTTGACCGACTACACCAGTTAATATCATCATCTTCCTTTTTCCAAGAAACTCATTTTTTATTTTCTATATTTTTTTTTTAATTTTGAAATTTGAAACGAAAAGACAGAAAGTAAAGACATCTTTTTGGATTTTTTTTTTTTTTTGGTTTTTCAAATGTTTTTGTATTTTCTTTGTATTTTCTTGAATTTACTCCCCCTAAAATGCTAAAAGGTTACGAAAACGAAAATCTTTTTGAATTTTTGAATTTTTAAAGAAAATATTTACAAAAACGATTAGCCAAAGAAGTTTACTCGGGTATCACCTTAATGCCATTGACCAAAAGTAGATAATCAAAACGTGATTTATCAAAAGCTTTTGTAAACAGGTCGGCACGTTGGTTATCAGTGGGGACATGAACGACATCGATTAATCTCTTGTCAAAACAATCACGTATGAAGTGATATTTAATCTCGATGTGTTTGGTATTGGAATGCTGCACAGGATTTCTAGTGATCTGTAAGGCAACATTATTATCAACAAAAATAGCAGTAGATAGGAATTCAAAACCGTAGTCGCGCATTTGTTGTTGTATCCACAAGACTTGGGAGCAACAACTAGAGGCAGCAATGTATTCTGCTTCACAGGTTGATGTAGCAACACACGTTTGCTTCTTGCACTGCCACGTGACCAGGCTATTTCCTAAGAATTGACATCCTGCCGTTGTTGATTTGCCATCAATTTTGCAACCACCAAAATCAGAATCACTGTATGCAATCAAGTCGAAGCTATCATCCCTAGGGTACCAAAGACCGGTGTTAGGGTAACCCTTCAAATAGCGAAAAATCCTTTTAACAGCTGAAAGATGAGAGGCCTTCGGGTTGGCTTGATATCTTGCAAGCAGGCACGTTGGATACATGATGTCAGGCCTCGAAGCAGTGAGATACATGAGAGATCCGATCATAGCGCGATAGTATGAGGAGTTGATGCTTTCACCCTTCAAATCCGGAGTAATCCCGTGATTCTGCGGAAGTGGGGTACCAATGGGCGTTGCATCTGACATCTGGAATCGGCTCAAGATGTCACCAACATATTTAGTCTGATGGATGAATATCCCAGACTCTGTTTGTTGAACTTGTAGGCCCAAAAAGAAATTCATCTCCCCCATAGCGCTCATCTCGAACTTTTCCTGCATAACACGTTTGAATTGCCTGCACAAGGAATCATTAGTAGAACCAAATATTATATCATCAACGTATACCTGCACCAGCAGAAGATCTCTATCTTGTTCCTTGATAAAGAGTGTGCAATCAATAAGACCTCGCCGAAATCCATTCTCCAGAAGATAGTTGGATAAGGTTGCGTACCAAGCCCTAGGTGCTTGATGTAAACCATAAAGAGCTTTGTTGAGCAACCAAACCCGATCGGGGTGAATAGGATCTTCAAAACCCGGAGGTTGTTCAACGTGCACCTCTTCTTGAACTATACCGTGAAGAAAAGCACTTTTGACGTCCATCTGGTAGACTTTGAATCCTTTGAAAGAAGCATAAGCTAGAAAGATCCGAATAACTTCCAGACGTGTAACAGGTGCATAAACTTCATTGTAGTCAATGCCTTCGATCTGGCGAAATCCCTGAACAACCAATCTCGCCTTGTTACGAATAACTACTCCACGATCGTCCTTCTTGCATTTATAAACCCAGCGTGTGCCAATTTTCTTGTAATTCTATGGCTTTTCAACAAGCTTCCAAACACCAAGCTTTTGAAATTGCTGCAGTTCGACCTGCATGGCTTCAACCCAAGAATTATCCTTTAAGGCTTCCTTCCAAGATTTCGGTTCTTCTTGTGAAACATAACACGCGAAGGACCAATCATTTTGAAGACCAGATTCTCTAATGGCTGAATACAAACCAGCATTCTGGTTATTTCTCAGCAGATTACGCGTCCGCACACCGCGTTGGACATCTCCTATAATGTTCTGCTGGGGATGGGTATCGTGAATCCTCATTTCAGGATTTTCAGGAACAGGAGCATCGACACCCAAATTGTTAATATTAAGATCAACAACCAACTCCACACCGGGAATAGGTGTAGAAGTGGATGCATTTCCTTCAGCAGTATCTACATTCTGCACATGAGGAGTTTCTACAGAAGCACCTTGAACAGGAGCAACTGGAGCTGAAGAGCCTTCTGCTGCATCATGATATTCATCATCTTCTGATGACTCATTGTAATCAGTAGCATCTTCAAATACCTCATTTTGTACCGTATTGTTAAACGAATTAGAACCTTGTGGGTTAACGATAACAGGTCTAACCAATGGTGAGCCAGCAACGTTATCACTATCGAATAACATTCTAGCAGCTGCAGATTCTTCGTCAAAGGTTGGCAGATTAAAGGAGTCGAATAGCCCTTCGTAATCGAACATCCAAGGATCACCCGGAGCTCTAACAGGATTTGTATACCTTTGAACCCTTACTTTACTCCATAGCTCAATCTTTTTGGTTGCCAGATTCCATACGCGAAAATTTGGAGTTGCATATCCAAGGAAGAAACCCTCGATAGCTTTCGCACCAAACTTTCCATCCGGCTCAATCATAGTGCATGGACCGCCAAAAGGTTCTTGAAAAGAGAGATACGGTTTCCTTTTCTGCAGAAGTTCGAAACAAGTTTTGTCGTGCCTCTTAACTGTAAGAACTCGGTTTAATGTGTAGCAAGCAGTCGACACAGCCTCCCCCCAGAACTGAACAGGAAGCTCCGACTCTACCAACATCGTTCTTGCAGTTTCAATTATCGTGCAATTCTTCCTTTCCGCGACACCGTTTTGTTGTGGAGTGTAGCGAGAACTGTATTCATGAAGAATGCCCTTAGAAGTACAGAACTCATCCATCACACGGTTTTTGAACTCAGTTCCGTTGTCGCTTCGGATCCTCTTCACTTTCAACGTATACAAATTTTCCAACATTGTAAGAAGATCCTTGAGGATTCCAGGAGTATCACTCTTGTGTGCCATAAAAGATACCCAAGAAAATCTAGAATAATCATCAGTAACCACTAGACAATAAGCATCCCCGAATGTTGTCTTGTGTTTCATAGGTCCAAAAAGGTCCATATGAAGACGTTCGAGAGGCATGCTAACAGTGTTGATTTTCTTAAGAGGGTGAGACTTCTTCGTTTGCTTCCCTTTCTGGCATGAAACACAGAGATCTTGTAGATGAAAACTTCTCACAGGCACACCATTCACAAGATTGTTTTTCACCAAATGGTTCATCTTCCTCAAGTGAATGTGCCCCATTCTTCTGTGCCAAGATATAGACTCCTTCTCTATGGCTTTTGAGACAAAACATGTTACTTGCGCAGATGTCGTAATTGCTTGGCTCATATCAAGAATATAAAGATCATTAACTCTTGGAGCCGATAAGAGAATCCATTCTTGTGGAATTTTGAAACCAGGTTTAAGCACATAACAACCGGCATTATCGAAATGCACGGTGAACTTCTTATCACAGATTTGCGAAACACTGAGAAGATTATGATCAATTTGACGAACATAATTGATCTTATCAAAACATACAACACCATTGGAGATCATTCCCTCTCCAGTGATGTATCCGCCTTTGTCTCCAGCAAATGCAACATAGCCTCCTCTAATATTTCTCACATCATATAGAAGCCGTAAGTCGCCTGTCATGTGCCTAGATGCTCCACTATCAACAATCCAATGACTACTGATAGTTCCTCCTGGAACATCCTGCACAAATCATCCAATGATCAGTTAAGGATGGGGACCCAAGCCTTAGTGGTCTTGGGTCATCCCTAAGCATCACGAAAAGTGATCTCGATTTCTTGATGGTTTTCAAAAACATCAGCTCCCCCTGAACTTTCACCCGTCTTAGGTTTCCAAGTTTGTTTTTGTTTACCAGATTGAGTTTTATAAATAGATTTTGAAACTTCTGGTTTTAATGGTTGTGGTGAACTTGGTTCCCTGTTGACCGTTTTGACTTCAGATTTTAAAGCCTTTTCAAAAGCTTTGACGTTTTGACGTCGTTGTTTCGTTTCTTGTTCCTTAACAGTTCTTTTATCATGTTTTGGTGAAACGGGACGACGTTGAGGGTGAACCTTTTCAGGTGGTGCTTTCTCAACAATTTTTTCTCTGGGAGTATTTGAATAATTTTTGATGATGTGCCCAAACTCCCCACACTTAAAACATGTTCTCCTTTCCACAAACTTAGGAGAATCTGATCGATGAGCAGATGTCGAACCCGTAGAACCTGAGGTACTTGTCTTTTCATCACACCCGTTTGTATGTTGAGTGTAATTGTTTTGACTTTTACGTTTTAAAATTTTAACTTGTTGGACAAAATCAGTGTTTGATTTATTTTCAAAAGTCTCAATTTTATCAGTACCATTTGATGCTACAAATTTGACATCATTGCTTTTCTTCTGGTAACGAGCTCCTTTAGTTTCAAACTTTGATTTAGAAACATTAGGCTTTTGAGCTCGTTGAACTGGCTGTTTACCATTAGAAGCAATAGGTTGTTGCTTTGTCAGTTGTTTTTTATTTCCAAATTGTTTTCTGATTTCAGCCTTTGGGATTGGATCACATTGAGTTACAGTAACTCCCGAGATCGTCTTTCCCAAAAATTTGCTTGTGTTATCTTCAAAAACTTATCAATCGAAGATGGATTGACGTTTTTAATTGGAAAATCATTATCTGAATAAATTTTAGAATCATCGACCAAAGTATACAACACGTTATTACTCTTAATAGTAGACACAGATTCCTTGACATCTTTGACAGGATCTATCACTTGCTTGACAACAGGTTTTACTGCAGGAGTAGGAGGATCACACAAAATATGATTCTCAATTGGAATTTCTACTCCTTTCTTCTCATCAAGTGATGTATCCTGTTCACTTACATCTGATTCATCATCTGATGAATCATAATCCTCAACAATTGGAGGACTTTGATTCGCAGATGTTGAATTTCCTGTTTCTACAGATGCGTCACTCGAGGAACTGTCCGGTTTGAACCCTATTCCAGTAGTAATTTCCTCATAATCGAGAGGCACACTGGGTTCATACCGAGGCATATCCTCTTCATCAGGCATTCTTGTATAATTGTGTCTCAAAGAGGGCGGACACTTCTTATACCCTACGCCTTTCCTATTACCTTTGAGTTGTTGAGCATCAATGATATGATCGAGCACATATCGGGAGTTAGAATAACTCTCCAATTTGAGCTTGATTGCATCATGTTCACATTTGGCAATGGCTAGCTCCTTTTTGGTTTCCTCGATGATATTAATGTAATTGTTAATACCAATTTGCTTATTAAAAACAGTTTTTGTTATCTCTGAAACACTTTTCTTTAGGGTTTCAATCACAGATTTAAACTCCTTTTCGTTTCTAGCTAGAGTCATATTTGCCTCCTTACACTTAGACAACTCAATAACCAAACTTTGGTTATGACTATGAAGCTTTTCAGATTCAAGCTTCAAATCAGCACAAGAATTACAAACACTAGGAGCAGGAGTTTCAGAATTTACCTGACTCGTAGAGGCTGAGACATTTGCCATAAAGCCAATCTGATAAGAAAAAGATGCGTCTTCAGAAAAGAATTTCTCCATTTCTTTAGATGCTACAGCAGCCTTCTTGATTAGCACAGATTTCTGACTCTTTAACTCCTCTGCTTCAGTCAATAAATCATCAATATCAGAACTCACTTCTTCCTTCACATCAGATTCCGAATTAGAATCACCCGAATTAGAACTTTCTTCATCAGAACTCCCGGTATAACCCGAACTGTCGTCACTTTCAGAAAATTCTTCCTTGTGAACGTGCTTGATGTGATTGATGATCTTTGCATAACAAGCTGTTCCTCCCCCTTCTTGATCACCTTCCCCAAATTGTACAGACCAATTACACCCTTCATCAGCTTGAACGGTCAATGCTCGATTGGTGTTTGATGGTCCAGACTGGTTCTGGTTCTGATTGTTGTTCACCGCTACTATCCTTCGTTCACGATTTTCTTGATTGACATTGACATTGGAAGTACTCGTCTGATTTATGAATGGGTTCTGATTGCCTTGTTTGCTTGGTCGGGTGCACTCACGTTTGAAGTGCCCCTTTTCGCCACAATTGAAACATGTAACCGCTTCTTTATCAAACCTGTACTTCGTATCCTGTTTACTTTCCAAAGAAATTCTCCCTGTTCGAACCATAAAGTCCTTTGCCCTTCTAACTGCACTTGCAAACGCCCACTTTATATCCATCAACTCCATTTCATCACGGTCGATTTGTTGATAATCTTCATAGGTCATATTGATGTGTCCAATTTGACCTGCGACCAATCCGCAGTATGCGTTGACCATTGTATTAATGAGTTCCATATGCTCCTTTGCTACTTCAATGCTAACTTTTGAGAGGTTCGAAGTATCAACTCTGACAGTGTTGGTATTTTGGGGTGGAGGATTGTTGGTATAATTTGCTTGTTGTTGTGGTTGGGCTTGAGGTTGGGGTAGAGATTGTGAAAGATAAGCACTTTGATTGAACGGTGGTTGAGTAGTGGTAACTTGAGGTGGAGGTTGAGAAAGATAAGCACTTTGATTGAACGGTGGTTAAGTAATGGTAACTTGAGGTGGAGGTTGAAAAAGATAAGCACTTTGATTGAACTGTGGAAACGGAGATGGGCTTGTATTGGACACAAACGCCGTTTGAAGCTTCGGTTGTTGAATGAAACTAGAACTAGCTGAAGGAGCAAAACCAGGCAAATACATTTCTGTCTTTTGAGGAGCTGCAATCCTTTTAGCTTTCCGAATTTCCCCTTCGTTCTTTTGCTCCAACTTCTGAACGAATTCATAGATAGTGACATTTGCCGTATCCAGAGCGCCCATATGCTTTAGAAGCTCAATGAATGGACTCCACTTAGGAGGTAGAGCATCAGCAAACCGTGCAATCATTTCCATATGAGTTGCAGCAACATTATAAGAACACATTTCACTAATCAAATGATAGAAACGAGAAGTCATATCATTTAGGGTTTCATTCTCCAAGAATTGAAATGAGTTAAATTCTTTCTTCAATAAATCATGGCGTGTCTTTCTAGTAGCTGCATTTCCTTCTCTTCTCACTACCAATGCATCCCATAAAGATTTTGTGTTCTTACAATAAGAGAATTGATGATAGATGTCTTTGTGAAGTGCTTGAGTGAGTGTAGGATCATTTTCAGACCCGAACGAGTCGATCAGAAGAGTTTTACTCAACACGAAAGGCGGAAACAGACGTGTAGAGGTCAATTCAGCCAGATTTACACTTTAAACTGTTGTATGATTGATTTGATAGCAATAGTCTGACAACACTTCGGCAGCACTTCGTTACACTGACCGGAAAGTTACAAATGAAATCAGGCACAAGGTATTTATAGGTGGATTAATTTCGTTTGAAATGTCACATGACACTTTCAAGCGAAATTAGCATAAACTCACATAAATCCTACCCTATTTCTCGTACAACGTGCCCTGATCTAACATTCTACGTACAAGGCTCGATACAAGACGAAGTCGACAGACGCATGCACTAACAGACTCCCCCTCGAATGTTGACGAGTCTTCAGTGTCGAGTCTTCGCATCTTCAGTCTTTATCAGTCCTCTCGAACTCTCTGAAGTGTCTGACACTATAAGCATCTTCAAATCTTCTTCCTTTAGGTGTCTTCAGACTCCCCCTTTCGATATGCTGGGATCGTAGCCTGGCTTATTAACATGATAACATTACAGAGTCCTCAGGTATCGGAACCTGGCTCTCTATTATCTATCCAAGATCACCTAGCTCTTATCCTGCACATTTTCTACCCAAAAATAAATTTTCTGATGATAACTTGTAAAAAAAATCTCACCATCTAATGAATCACTTGCAGGAATTATACAATCAAAGAATGATTTTATGTAACACCTCGAAAATTTACGTCCTATAATGTGTAGACACGTGTCATAGGTTTGAATGTGTAAAATAATGTTCTTGAAGGACTAAAGTTGACAAACAGTGAAACTGTGTAAATAGAAGGGTTCAAAGTGTCAACAATGAATAAATATACTTTGCAATAACCCTACATGATATTTATAACCTTAAACGAATAGATCATGGATCATACGAAGCGAATTGTGAAAGAAAGTGAGAGATTACAAACTACAGGGGTTAAATGTGTCAACATGTTAAATTATACCTCTGAGTGACCTTTTGACAAACCCGAAGCTTTGTAACGATTAATTATGCTCACAAGAATGCACCATAAAAATTTCACCAAGATTCGTTACCGTATGAGAAAGTTATGATAGAATCCGTGTGTAAGGGTTAGAAACGTCAACATTGAAATTTAGGGCTTTTCGGGTGATCACAAAGTTACCCGAGGACTTAACAAAGAGGGTATAAGCCTTAAAGCCCTACATGTCAAATATAAAGTCTCAAAATGCAAGAAAGCCAAGTGAAAATGACCTTTCGGGGGACCAGGGACTGAAATTGCAATTATTGAAACTTGCTAAGCTGGTCACCTACACCCTCGCGTAGCGCGAGCCTGAAGCACTTGGCAGTCGCGCTACGCGACTGCCTTGTCTGATCAGAAAGTATGTGCAGGTGTCCTGCATGTTTCTTAACCGACTTAAAGGCCATTTCTTGATACCTTGGGCTGCCCTAAGGTGGTCTTTAGTGTGTAGGACACTTGTGGATGTTATTGTTTCCTCCTAGACTTAGTTGTCGATCATCCATGCATGTTTGAACACCATAAGAAGACCCACATTCTTTGCAAATTTGATCATTCATCTTGCATTCACTTCTGGTCATTTTGAGGAGCTTTCCAGCAGATCACAAACATTCCAAATAGTGCAAAAGACTTGTGTAAGTACCCTTGATCTTCTTCAATTCATTTATGCTTAGTTTATAGCCTAGAAATCAAACCGTCGTAACTACGGTTTGACCTTGTGATAAATCACAATCGGTCCAAAGATTTGTCGAATCGAAAGTCAATATAAGTTGGTATTTATATGGTTATTAAACCCCTAAAAGGTCACTCACTGATTTAAATCTTAACCATGTCGTTTGTCGAGTCAAAGGTTGTCCGAAAAAGTCAACAGAAACCTTAATCGCACATTTAATGTTACGGAAGGCGTGTACCCTATTTTATCAGTCCTATAACTTGAAAATAAGTATAATAACTTGTCTACACTTGTTTGATTCGACAACTTTATGTTTTGAACCGATTCGGAACCGAGAGACGCAAAAGTTTGACTTTTGCTTTGACCTCAGTTCTGACCCGATTTAAATAGATTTAGACATGCCTTAGGGTTCCATTAGGACCTAGTTACATGTGTGTATAATCCTCTGCGTTTATACCACTCGAATCCCTAATCGTCCGATGTTTCCGTTAATCGCCTAAATATTGACCGTAATGCCCTTATGACCATAAAACGAGATTTTTGGAAATATGAAAGTGCCATAATCTTAGTTACTGATTATTATGCATGTCCCGAAAATTTCACGTTAATCGGAGGTCTAGATTAGGAGTTATGCTTAATGACGTAATTAAGAACGCTTTTATTAATTAAACGGCGTCATTAGCATAAAACCTATCTAAACCCAATTTTTGACACCAAACCTTTTACCCACTGATGTAATATAATATTTTGGAATTTTTGAAGATTTTTAATTATTTTTAAACTGATCATAAGCTTGGATTAGCGCCTTAATTCGGTTAATACCGAATATACCCTTTTCGGCCATAAAATGAGTTTTACAAATCCTTTAGACGCCAATCCAATTGCTACTGATTTTAAATATTAAATAGAGTGTTTTGAACCTGTTTAATTGATCAGGAGACTCAGAATCGTATTTTAAACCATACGTCGCTTAAAACGGCTTTATACGCGTATTATACGCATAGTTTGGGTTTAAAACTATTTTGACATATAAGACTTATAACCAAATGTTATAACCTGTTTAAATAAGCCATTTTACTGATGTAACCAGACCCGGTTCGCAGAAACCTAATTAAATCCTTTTATAATCTTTAAAATGACCAAAATACCCCTACGGGGCTTATTAAGAGATTAAACTCGTTTTGGGCATCATGGGTGATATCCTACTGATATCACAACTTATTTAGGGCATGTTAACTTAGGAAACCTGTTTAGGACTCTTACGGATACCCGATACGCTTCATGCGCGTTCGGTTCGGTTTATGTAACTAGTTTACATAAATTAGCCGAAACGGGTCAAACCTTATCGGTTTTATCTCAAAATCCAGAATGTGTATCATATACCCATATTAAGCAAGTCTTCAAACTTGTCGGGTCTAAATCACATTCTATCCGGTCTTCGCTTAATCGTGCGTACGAACCGTATCTTTAAAACTAACCGGTCTAAGCGTAAGCTTAACTAAAGACCCGTTAGGATTCTAATAGGTTATTATAAACCTTCGTTCCAGATTAGGAGAACCAGTAAAAGATACTTGCACTCGCTGATTTTGAACTATACTTACTCAGGTAAATACTTTTAACTTATTTTCCCTATACGGGCTTGGGGTACGGTATATAAAATACCGCTTGGTCGGGGCGTTGAATCTTTGATTGAATGAATGATAATGAAAGTATTGAGACGTCTCGTTTAATATTGTTTTGTTTACTTAAAGCCTTTGGGGGGTTAATGACCGTGTCCCGGATATCCCTGGCATCATTTTACGAAATGGCCACGACCTTAGCACTCAGGTGTAGGCGTACACCTGTTAGTGTCTCATAAATAAAGTGGTGTGTTAATTGATCTTTAACCCGGCTCGATCCGGGCTACTGAACGCATAAGGAACATGTAAATCCCTACAAGTATTATATATTTAAATAATTATCCCAAGTTATAAAATATTATTTGTGCCTTGTGCCTTAAATGCATTTTCTTAAACTCTTTTCAAAATGAGTCGGTTGATTGTATTTACCAGTGTAAACTGACGTATTTTCTTAAAAAGGTTAAGTGCAGGTACTACGCGAAATAGGCTGGCTTGTCTCCTAGCATCCACATTAAGTCTCGCCAGCTTGGATGTCATAAACTGTTGAACATTTGTTTCCTTTTTAAATTTGATCTACCTGTGGATTTATATTCGACTATTTGTGATACTTAATATTACAACATCGTTGGTTGAATTAAATCTATACTTTGCTTCCGCTGTGCATTTAAATATTGTGTTGTTTGACTATTATGTTGCCAACCACGTCACGATACTCCCCTACCGGGCCCACCGGTGACACGTGGAAATTCGGGGTGTGACAGGTTGGTATCAGAGCCAACACTGAGTGAATTAAACACTAACCTTTTGTGTTTAATCTCAGTTACACAATTGCACATTCCTAAATCTTCGAGTCTAGACAAAGAACTTAGGAATAATCCAGATTGTTCAAATTTTTATTTAATTAAATTTTTGCCCTTTATTTTTCCTTGTTATTACCTTGTGTATTTTAACAGGTACAATAATGCCGCCAAGATTTAGACGAGGTGGTCGAGGAAAGGAGCCAGCTAGCGCCCCTAACGACCATGAGGTAGGGCCTTCATATCGACGAACTTCTTCTACAAGGAATGACGAAACGAGGGAGCTATGGAGGACCTATGAAGACGATGCCAGACGATCTTTTTCGCACACCTCAACACCTCCATATCATGACTCTTATGGGCCTCAGTCAGAGAATGAACCCCACAACCCGCAACGTTTCTTTGGCGACCCTACTCCTGTTTTTCAGGGTCAGTTTAACCCAGCAGAGTACCTGCCAGAGCAAGTGGGCTTTAACCCACTGGGACCAGAGGATCACTTTTCGGGTGATCAAGATATGGACGAGGACACAGATCCCGTCGAGGCTTCAACCGGATCATTTAACCATCCTTTCGTGATCTCAGACGGTTCGTCTTTTCACGGAACACCATACCAGGGTCCGGATAGTCACATGGCACGGTTCGAACGGTGTGAGTGGTACTATACACCATCTGAACACTCATCACCTCACCAGCAGCCGCCACTGCAGCAGCAAGATCCCTCTGTGGATCCACGTTATGAGGCAGTCACGCCACCGCCTCCACCGCCGCCAGTTCACCTAGAGCCTCCAGAACCACCAAGACGTAGGAGGACTGGTGCACGGATCTCAGCACGAGAAGTTGACTTTCGTCTCAACACCCCTCAACACTCTAGCGGTAGCCATTACCCGCCTACTCATGAAGTCCCACAGATGGAAGGACCTTCTGTCCCAGTTTCGGAGGTGAATTCAGCACCTATTGTACCGCCGTCACCGGGTTTTGGCCACCCAATACCTGCTTATACTGCTCCGGCAGCTTACAACCCTTATGGACCACCAGCATACCATGGCTATAACTATGCTGATGACCCTTACAATGTAGCATCAAGCTACCAAGCCCATAATAATCCTGAAGGACCATACGGACCCCCTTGGGGAATGGGATACCCAGCTCGGGGGTATCAAGCACCTGTTCAGCCGCCACCACAGTACCAGCCACCACGGGCTCCTCCACCTGAGCAGGAGGAACTCCGTCGAAGACTGGCTAAAGTGGAGCGAGACTTCCAGAAGGAACGTAGGAAGAATGAAGGATTTATGAGTGGGTTGGCAAACTTGCTTAAGGGGAAGAAGAAACGGGATCGTTAAATCCCCATATATATATTGTTGTATTTCCTTGTTTAAATCAAGTCCCTACGTGGACATTTATTTATGTGTGTATGTAGTCCCTGCGTAGACATCTATCTTTGTACTTAGTCCTTACGTGGACTTGTCTCCAGTAGTCCCTGCGAGGACATTTACTTCTGTAGATCGTCCCTGTGAGGACATGTATTATCTGTATTGCTCCTGCGTGGGCATCTGTCTCTGTGAAAAGTCCCGTTTAGGGCAAAATGTACTACTTTTAGTTTAATGGAATGTAAGTTTATAAATTTCATCTTTGCTATGTTATGCATAATTAAAAGATATATGAAATAAATAAATCAAAATCATTCCTTTTAAAAGTCTATCTGCCTATGTTATTTTTGTAAGGATCTTAAAAGTATAACCTAGCCTGCATGTCATTTTAAGACCGGGCCCAGATGGTAAAACTAGTTAAAAAGATTCAAATCCCTGTTAACATCTGAAAACATGTTAACACTCCTGGCAGACATGATTCGTTAAAAACACACGTGTTATTATTATATATGGATCTTTTCAAAGATTCTAAACCCAAATAAATGATCTCTGAATCATGGGTTAAATCATTAATAAATATGATAAGTTCTTTTTGCCATCCATTGGTAATGGAATGCCTACGGGCCCTTCTCATTTTCATATGAGACAAAAGACAGTATTAGTCTATGACCCTGTCTGATAAAGGTAATGAACTTTGTTCAAACCTTCATGCTTTGATTCTCTGAAATCCTAGCTTATAATCTATATTGTCCCTGTGACTAGGCCTTATGTGCTAATAAATACTGTTATTTTTTTTTAATTATGATAAATTATATTAGAAATCCTAAATAAAGGTGAGTAATAAATTAACCATATATGGTCTATGTTACCACGGTTAATAAAAATTGCCATAAAAGACAATTATATGATAAACTCACCAATAAATTATTGTCAATATGTTACAGTTTAAGCTACATGGCAGACTCGAACGAGGTCAACAGTCACCCAGGGATAGGGAATGATAATGCCCATGTAAACGTAGCGGGTGCAGAGTTGCAAGCTATGATAGATAATACGGTTAATAGAGCTATGGATAGACAGCACCATGGATCAAGTGGTACCCATACGAGGACCCATTCTGCATCACACACTAGAACACCCTCCAGGACCCACACTGCCCACAACAGTAATTCTCACCACTCCTCGAATCAAAGGAGTAATCCATCCCAAAGAGTCGTACAGAACCAAGAACCTCGTAATAGGGGTTGCACTTATAAATACTTCGTGTCGTGCAAACCCAGAGACTTCAATGGGGAGAAAGGAGCTGTTGATTGCATGACGTGGATGGATGAAATGGATACTGTGGTGGATATTAGTGGTTGTCATAATAGGGATATTGTGAAGTTTGTCTCACAGTCTTTCAAAGGAGAAGCCTTAGCCTGGTGGAGATCTTTGATCCAAGCCACAGGGAAAGTCCCGTTATACAACATGACCTGGGAACAGTTCATGGCACTAATCAAAGAAAATTTATGCCCTCAACACGAGGTTGAGAGAATTGAATCTGATTTCCTGGCGCTGGTCATGAAAAACCTGGACTGTCCGGCCTACCTTACTACTTTCAATACTTTGTCAAGGTTGGTCCCTTACTTGGTAACTCCGGAACCTAAACGTATAGCTCGTTTTATCGGGGGATTGGAACCGGAGATCAAAGCAAGTGTAAAGGCCTCAAGACCAACCACTTTTCGGTCAGTAACGGACATATCATTATCTCTGACCTCAGATGCTGTCAGGCTGAGGTCACAAAGGAAAAATGATACCGAAAAGAGGAAGCGTGAGGATGACAACTCACGACGATCGGACAAGAAGCTGAAGGGAAACAATGACCAAAAGAAGGGGTCAGGTTTTAAGAAGGATGGTCAACAGTCGGGCGAAAAACCCAGATGTAAAACCTGCAAGAGGCAGCACTTTGGGAAGTGCAGGTTTGAATCCAACTCACAAACACAATCGAAGCCTTTTGCATGTGGGTTATGCAAATCCAGGGAACACAAAACCGTGGATTGCAAGAAGATAAAGGATGCGACCTGCTATGGTTGCAATGAAAAGGGGCACATCAGGAGCAATTGCCCAAAATATGCCAAGAAGCCGGAAGAGGCTAAGAAGACCAATGCTAGGGTCTTCAGAATGGATGCTAAGGAAGCCGTCAAGGACGACAACGTGATAACAGGTACCTTTCTCGTAAATGATGTTTATGCGAGAGTGTTATTTGATTCAGGCGCTGATAAGTCGTTCGTAGATAATAAGTTTTGTGAATTGTTGAAACTGCCTGTTAGAACTTTAAGTGTGAAGTATGAGGTGGAACTAGCAGATGGCACTTTAGAAACCGCTTCAACCTTATTAGATGGATGTTTTATATCCATTAGGAATCACTCTTTTCTTTTGTCCCTACTTCCTTTAAAACTAGCCGGTTTCGACATAGTTTTGGGTATGGACTGGTTATCTCATAACCAGGCCCAGATTATTTGCAATAAGAAGCAAGTGAGGATCAAGACTTTGTCTGGTGAATCACTTACTATCCAGGGAGATACCCAGTATGGGCTGCCCGAGAAAATGTCTATACTCAAAGACTCTAAGTGTTTGAAGAAGGGCTGTGTCATCTACATGGCACAAGTGATTATTGATGAACCGAAACCCAAGATTGGAGAGATCCCAGTCATTTCTGAATACCCCGAAGTATTTCCTGAAGAACTACCTGGTTTGCCACCAGATAGGCAAGTGGAATTCAGAATTGACATTATTCCTGGATCAGCACCAGTTGCAAGGGCGCCTTATAGGTTGGCACCAACGGAGATGGAGGAATTGAGGACGCAGCTAGATGATCTGCTAGCCAAAGGTTTCATCAAACCTAGTTCGTCTCCTTGGGGAGCACCAGTTTTATTTGTTAAGAAGAAGGATGGATTGATGCGTCTGTGCATCGACTACCGTGAGCTTAATAAAGTTACTATCAAGAATAGGTATCCTTTGCCCAGAATCGACGATCTGTTCGATCAACTTCAAGGGGCAAGTTTCTTCTCGAAGATTGACTTGAGGTCAGGCTACCATCAATTGAAGGTTAGAGATGAAGATGTGCACAAAACAGCATTTAGGACTCGTTATGGTCATTACGAGTTCCTAGTGATGCCTTTTGGGCTCACTAATGCACCAGCCGCGTTCATGGATCTCATGAATCGCGTTTGCAAGCCGCACTTAGACAAATTCGTCATCGTCTTCATAGACGACATTCTCATCTACTCAAAGAACCAAGCTGACCATGAGAAGCATCTTCACTGCATACTGGAACTACTTCATAAAGAGAAGCTCTACGCCAAATTCTCAAAGTGTGAATTCTGGCTTCGAGCAGTCCAATTTCTTGGACATGTTGTTAGTGAGCGTGGTATCCAAGTAGATCCTGCTAAAGTTGAATCTGTCATGAATTGGCATGAGCCAAAGACGCCTACAGAAATTCGTAGCTTCCTAGGTTTGGCAGGATACTATAGACGATTCATAGAAAACTTTTCAAGGATTGCTGCACCCCTGACTTCGCTGACACGTAAGAAGATTAAGTTTGACTGGGGTCCTAAGCAGCAGGAATCCTTTGATATTCTGAAACAAAAGTTGAGCAATGCTCCAGTACTGACATTGCCTGATGGAATAGAGGAGTTTGTAGTTTATTGTGATGCATCACACACCGGGATGGGATGTGTGCTTATGCAGAAAGGCAAAGTCATTGCCTATGCTTCACGTCAGTTAAAGGTGCACGAAAAGAATTACACCACCCACGACTTGGAGTTGGGTGCCGTTGTATTCGCACTAAAACTGTGGAGGCACTACTTATATGGAATCAAATGTGTGATCTATTCTGATCACAAGAGCCTTCAACATTTGTTCAACCAGAAGGACTTGAACATGAGGCAACGCCGTTGGATGGAAACTCTTAATGATTACGATTGTGAAATAAGATACCATCCCGGCAAGGCGAATGTAGTCGCCGATGCCTTGAGTCGGAAGGAGAGGGTGAAACCCATCCGAATTAATGCCAAGAGCATGGAAATAAAGAACAGTTTGATGGAAAGGTTGTTAGCTGCACAGAAGGAAGCTGTGTTGGAAGCTAACTATCCTAACGAAAAGCTAGGAATAACTTTGGAGCAGCTATCTCTTAGCAAGGATGAAATTCTTAGATTGAATGGACGGATATGGGTTCCAATTTATGGAGGACTCCGAGATGTTATCCTCCAGGAAGCCCACAGCTCTAAATATTCTGTTCATCCTGGAGCTGATAAAATGTACCAGGATCTTAGAGCAAATTATTGGTGGATAGGCTTGAAGAAGTCTGTAGCTACCTATGTAGCTAAATGCTTGACGTGTGCGCAAGTCAAGGCAGAACATCAAAAACCGTCAGGTTTGCTACAACAGCCTGAACTTCCTACTTGGAAATGGGAAATGGTAACTATGGATTTTATCACCAAGTTACCCAAGACAAGGAAAGGAAATGACACCATCTGGGTGATAGTTGACCGACTGACTAAGTCAGCACATTTCCTACCTATTAAGGAGACCTACAGCTCCGATATGTTAGCCCAACTGTACGTTGATAAGATTGTAGCTCTACATGGCATACCTGTAGCTATTATCTCTGACCGGGATACTAGGTACACGTCTCATTTTTGGAAAAGTTTCCAACAATCTTTGGGCACACGTTTGAACTTTAGTACGGCTTACCATCCACAGACTGACGGTCAGAGTGAGCGTACTATTCAAACGTTAGAAGACATGCTACGTGCATGTGCAATCGATTTGGGAGGTAGCTGGGATAAGAACCTGCCATTAATCGAATTCTCCTACAACAATAGCTACCATACCAGCATCAAGGCTGCGCCTTTTGAGGCATTATATGGTAGAAAGTGTAGATCACCAGTTTGTTGGGCGGAAGTTGGAGAAGTCCAGTTATCAGGACCAAAGATCGTGTTCGAAACGACGGACAAGATTGTCCAGATTCGTAACAATCTCCAAGCTGCCCGGAATAGGCAGAAGATTTACGCTGATCCAAATCGTAAGGATTTTCACTTCGAAGTAGGTGAAAAAGTCCTACTTAAAGTGTCACCCTGGAAGGGAGTGATGCGATTTGGTAAGAAAGGTAAGCTAAGCCCGAGATACATAGGACCTTTCGAGGTTATCGAACGTGTCGGGTCAGTTGCCTACAAGTTAAACTTACCTGAAGAGCTTAGTAGTATACACAATGTGTTCCACATCTACAATCTGAAGAAGTGTTTCGCTAGCGAATCAGTGGTTATACCCTATACAGATGTGCATATCGATGAAAGCTTGAAATTTGTGGAAAAACCTTTGTCGATCGAAGATCGACAGGTAAAGAAGCTTCGAAGGAAGCATATACCTTTTGTAAAGGTCAAATGGGATGCCCGAAGAGGTCCCGAATTCACATGGGAGGTTGAATCCACGATGAAAGAAAAGTACCCTTACTTGTTTCAGTAAATCTCGGGTCGAGATTTATTTTAAGGGGGTGAGGATGTAACACCTCGAAAATTTACGTCCTATAATGTGTAGACACGTGTCATAGGTTTGAACGTGTAAAATAATGTTCTTGAAGGACTAAAGTTGACAAACAGTGAAACTGTGTAAATAGAAGGGTTCAAAGTGTCAACAATGAATAAATATACTTTGCAATAACCCTACATGATATTTATAACCTTAAACGAATAGATCATGGATCATACGAAGCGAATTGTGAAAGAAAGTGAGAGATTACAAACTACAGGGGTTAAATGTGTCAACATGTTAAATTATACCTCTGAGTGACCTTTTGACAAACCCGAAGCTTTGTAACGATTAATTATGCTCACAAGAATGCACCATAAAAATTTCACCAAGATTCGTTACCGTATGAGAAAGTTATGATAGAATCCGTGTGTAAGGGTTAGAAACGTCAACATTGAAATTTAGGGCTTTTCGGGTGATCACAAAGTTACCCGAGGACTTAACAAAGAGGGTATAAGCCTTAAAGCCCCACATGTCAAATATAAAGTCTCAAAATGCAAGAAAGCCAAGTGAAAATGACCTTTCGGGGGACCAGGGACTGAAATTGCAATTATTGAAACTTGCTAAGCTGGTCACCTACACCCTCGCGTAGCGCGAGCCTGAAGCACTTGGCAGTCGCGCTACGCGACTGCCTTGTCTGATCAGAAAGTATGTGCAGGTGTCCTGCATGTTTCTTAACCGACTTAAAGGCCATTTCTTGATACCTTGGGCTGCCCTAAGGTGGTCTTTAGTGTGTAGGACACTTGTGGATGTTATTGTTTCCTCCTAGACTTAGTTGTCGATCATCCATGCATGTTTGAACACCATAAGAAGACCCACATTCTTTGCAAATTTGATCATTCATCTTGCATTCACTTCTGGTCATTTTGAGGAGCTTTCCAGCAGATCACAAACATTCCAAATAGTGCAAAAGACTTGTGTAAGTACCCTTGATCTTCTTCAATTCATTTATGCTTAGTTTATAGCCTAGAAATCAAACCGTCGTAACTACGGTTTGACCTTGTGATAAATCACAATCGGTCCAAAGATTTGTCGAATCGAAAGTCATTATAAGTTGGTATTTATATGGTTATTAAACCCCTAAAAGGTCACTCACTGATTTAAATCTTAACCATGTCGTTTGTCGAGTCAAAGGTTGTCCGAAAAAGTCAACAGAAACCTTAATCGCACATTTAATGTTACGGAAGGCGTGTACCCTGTTTTATCAGTCCTATAACTTGAAAATAAGTATAATAACTTGTCTACACTTGTTTGATTCGACAACTTTATGTTTTGAACCGATTCGGAACCGAGAGACGCAAAAGTTTGACTTTTGCTTTGACCTCAGTTCTGACCCGATTTAAATAGATTTAGACATGCCTTAGGGTTCCATTAGGACCTAGTTACATGTGTGTATAAGCCTCTGCGTTTATACCACTCGAATCCCTAATCGTCCGATGTTTCCGTTAATCGCCTAAATATTGACCGTAATGCCCTTATGACCATAAAACGAGATTTTTGGAAATATGAAAGTGCCATAATCTTAGTTACTGATTATTATGTATGTCCCGAAAATTTCACGTTAATCGGAGGTCTAGATTAGGAGTTATGCTTAATGACGTAATTAAGAACGCTTTTATTAATTAAACGGCGTCATTAGCATAAAACCTATCTAAACCCAATTTTTGACACCAAACCTTTTACCCACTGATGTAATATAATATTTTGGAATTTTTGAAGATTTTTAATTATTTTTAAACTGATCATAAGCTTGGATTAGCGCCTTAATTCGGTTAATACCGAATATACCCTTTTCGGCCATAAAATGAGTTTTACAAATCCTTTAGACGCCAATCCAATTGCTACTGATTTTAAATATTAAATAGAGTGTTTTGAACCTGTTTAATTGATCAGGAGACTCAGAATCGTATTTTAAACCATACGTCGCTTAAAACGGCTTTATACGCGTATTATACGCATAGTTTGGGTTTAAAACTATTTTGACATATAAGACTTATAACCAAATGTTATAACCTGTTTAAATAAGCCATTTTACTGATGTAACCAGACCCGGTTCGCAGAACCCTAATTAAATCCTTTTATAATCTTTAAAATGACCAAAATACCCCTACGGGGCTTATTAAGAGATTAAACTCGTTTTGGGCATCATGGGTGATATCCTACTGATATCACAACTTATTTAGGGCGTGTTAACTTAGGAAACCTGTTTAGGACTCTTACGGATACCCGATACGCTTCATGCGCGTTCGGTTCGGTTTATGTAACTAGTTTACATAAATTAGCCGAAACGGGTCAAACCTTATCGGTTTTATCTCAAAATCCAGAATGTGTATCATATACCCATATTAAGCAAGTCTTCAAACTTGTCGGGTCTAAATCACATTCTATCCGGTCTTCGCTTAATCGTGCGTACGAACCGTATCTTTAAAACTAACCGGTCTAAGCGTAAGCTTAACTAAAGACCCGTTAGGATTCTAATAGGTTATTATAAACCTTCGTTCCAGATTAGGAGAACCAGTAAAATATACTTGCACTCGCTGATTTTGAACTATACTTACTCAGGTAAATACTTTTAACTTATTTTCCCTATACGGGCTTGGGGTACGGTATATAAAATACCGCTTGGTCGGGGCGTTGAATCTTTGATTGAATGAATGATAATGAAAGTATTGAGACGTCTCGTTTAATATTGTTTTGTTTACTTAAAGCCTTTGGGGGGTTAATGACCGTGTCCCGGATATCCCTGGCATCATTTTACGAAATGGCCACGACCTTAGCACTCAGGTGTAGGCGTACACCTGTTAGTGTCTCATAAATAAAGTGGTGTGTTAATTGATCTTTAACCCGGCTCGATCCGGGCTACTGAACGCATAAGGAACATGTAAATCCCTACAAGTATTATATATTTAAATAATTATCCCAAGTTATAAAATATTATTTGTGCCTTGTGCCTTAAATGCATTTTCTTAAACTCTTTTCAAAATGAGTCGGTTGATTGTATTTACCAGTGTAAACTGACGTATTTTCTTAAAAAGGTTAAGTGCAGGTACTACGCGAAATAGGCTGGCTTGTCTCCTACCATCCACATTAAGTCTCGCCAGCTTGGATGTCATAAACTGTTGAACATTTGTTTCCTTTTTAAATTTGATCTACCTGTGGATTTATATTCGACTGTTTGTGATACTTAATATTACAACATCGTTGGTTGAATTAAATCTATACCTTGCTTCCGCTGTGCATTTAAATATTGTGTTGTTTGACTATTATGTTGCCAACCACGTCACGATACTCCCCTACCGGGCCCACCGGTGACACGTGGAAATTCGGGGTGTGACATTTTACAACGTTAATCTTTGATGAACCATTAGAAGAAATATCGTTTTTCTTATCAAAACAACACACTCTCCCACACCATCTGTTCATCATGTCTAGCACTCGGAATTTTGAAAATCAGTTTTCCAACACCAGTTGTCGAAAATCTTTTTGTATTTTTCAAAATTTATGCTAAAACACACTGAAATCTTTTTGGATTTTGTAATGAAATAAAATACAGTAAAGAAATATATACAAACAATATTTTTGTGAGTTTGCGTAAGATGATCATATCAGATTTTGTGACCAATCACGAACATCGTTAAGCTTTAAACATTTTTAGTTCTAAACTATTCACGTAGATTGACGATATTGTTGTCCACTTAAACTCAATCTAAAAACTTTCGAAATGCTTACCGATATGTTAAGATATATTAATTTTGCACTAAATTCTTATGGACCCCACGATCTCAGCATATCCCCTCATCATGCAATACACTAACTCAAATAATGCCTTTAAACTTTTATCAACTGTGATTTGTGCGAAAACAATGCAGAATGCTTAAACATTAACAATCAGATCGATCTTTCGATACGCAGAGAAAGTCCAATGTTTAAACAAAATAAGAAATAAAAACAAGTTGAAATTGTTTAGGCTTTAACCACCAGTTCGATACTCCCGTATACGCAGAGGAGGTCCAAAGCTTAAACGAAACATCAAAGAAAATAAAGCAGAACGTTTAGGCAATAACATCCAGGTCGATACTCACGTATACGCAGAAGATGTCCAATGCTTAAACAAAATAAAGAAATAAAACAAGTTTAAATCTTTGCAAAATAAAATACACAATCACAGCGACTTTTTAGCAAAGTTGTGAAAGTTCACAAACTTAACCAGTTTTATGTCTTTCGACAATCAGCGATTACTGAGTAGGCACACAATCAAGAAGGACAAAACTAAGTACTATGCTTTCAATCATGTTTCCCACTAGAACTAGGCTTTTTCATTTAAGTTTGTATCGTTATCGCAAATCTACTAGTCTAGCTGAGCCTACCGTCACATCTTTAGTGAGACCGTTTATCACATTTTATTTTTCCATTTCTTTAGCATGCTGTGACAGACCAACTGATCTACTATGATTTCCTCTTTTTTACAACAAAACTCATTTTGAATTTTTTAATGTTTTTGGCATTTTTTCAAATGTTTTTGGATTTTCTAAAAATTCTTACTCCCCCTAAAATTCAAACACATTTAAAAAAATTTGAAAACAAACTGTACAACTAAAATGACAACCGATATCGAATCACTTCAAATCGCCATCCACTTGGCATAAACAATCAGAACTCCCCCTTACAACAAACTATTTTCCCATTGTGATTTCAAAACACTTAAGTTTGTTTTAATCAAATGGTTTTTCCGGAAAATTAGTTTTGTTGATTTCATAAAACCAATTGTAGGTTGGGGTTTGGTTCATCACATTGTTTTTCAACCAAATATCACTTGTAGGAAAATACAAGTACAACTTAATGCCCTTGATTTACCACTTGTAATAGAAACCTCTTTTTCAACCACATGGCTTACCAACCAATACCACTTGTAAGTTACCATATATAGGTTGAATTCTCAAAATGCCGATACCTACTCCTCACTTACCAACCTGGGAGTTCCGGCAAGTCACACTTATACAAAAACAATTTTCATAAACAAAGAATGATGTCGATTCATGCTCCGCGATTACCAACTTGGGAGCTCCGGCAAGTCCAGGATTTTACTATTCGTAGTATGTACCATCCCAATCACAAACCAGGGAAGATACTTTACCTTCTTCTTTGTTTTCTTTTCGTAAAATTCCTTCACTCCTTTGACCTTCCTGTCAACCATTTTTCCAAAAATATGATGCACTTTGGAATTAAACGCTTTTTCAACATCAAATTATTTCTTTTCAGAAAAGAACTGATTAGAAATCTCAATTTTACCAACTTTTTGTTTAAAGCTTTCAGCCTTCAATGGTGGAAAATGAACATCATCCATTGGAGGAACTGAATTTTCACATTTAATCTCAACCTGTGGCTCCTCTGATTTTGTGGAATCAGATTCATCCCCAGAAGATAGCTCCTCTGATTTTGAAGAATCAGAATCATTGCTAGAACTATCATCAGACTTCTTAACAACCCATTTCTGGTTGTCAAGATTTCCCTTTTTCTTATAAAATCTGTTTGAAAATTCACCAATCTCAAATGTTGAATTTTTGAAAAGTTTGGTTCTATCAATTGGTGGTTCAAACTCAAATACTTTCTCTTTCAGTTTATGAGAAACTCCCTGTTTTGATTGTTTTGCCTTAGAGTAATTCTTGGCAATATGTCCAACAGTGTTGCATTGGAAACAGGTTCTCGTTTCTTTTATCTGATCAGCCAACTTCATCTCTTCTTGCTTCTTCGCAAGGAAATCTTTGTTAGATTGCTTCCAGAATGGACTCTTTAGTTCTTCCTCGGCACTTGTTCCTGAAACAAATATCATTTTTTATTTAAAGTCTCGAACTTATTTTTCATTTTTATGATTTTCTGGTGGAATAAAACCCAAACCTTTCTTTTTGAAATTACCGTTATGGTTTGGTTTCTTTTGAAAACCAGAACCAAAACTGTAACCCTTTTTCTTGTTTTCTCTTTGTTGAACTCTTGAGGTGTACTTTTTATGTTTACCATTAAGATTTACATCTTTTATTTCAGAAATATTAATTTCTGTTAGTTTGAAAACCTTTTTGATCAATTCTGGTTTAACGCCTCTTATTGGGAATTCCTCATCAGAATATAATTTGTCGGAATCATTCAATGTATATGCAACTTTGAATGTTTCGTCATTCAAATTAGATTTTGATAAAAGAAATTCTTTATTATAAACTCTTTTGCCCTGTTTATCGGATTGACTCAGAATGCTGGACTCAGACTTTGACTCTGAACTAGACTCCGACTTTGACTCCTCGGATTCATCTTTATCCAACACCTGATCGACCACTTTCTTTATTAACTCGGACTCATGATCAGTTTCAAATGATGTAAACGTGACATCAATATTATCTGGCAAGTTAACTGTAGACTCCGACTCCCACTGTAAATTTGTTGCCTTTTCGACTCTTTCTGAATTTGGATTTCTCGGAGAATATCCATTTTCAAGTGGGGGTGGACACTTGTTGTAACTGGCACTTTGTTTCTTACCAGATGTTTTAACTTCAGTATCCTTCTTCTTTTCAGGATTCTTTTCTTCAGATACTTTTTGTTTTTCAGAATTCTTTGCCTCAGAAGTCTCCTCTTCTTCAGACGCCTTCATGCCTTCTACTGTTGGATAGATCCTGTCAATAATATAAGAAGTACATGAGTAAATTTTTAACAAACGATTTACTCTTTCAGTTTCAATTCTTTGGGTTTCAAGTTTCTGTTCTAGCACAGCACACTTCTCGATGTAGTTGTTCACCACTTTTTCCTTTATCATGAAAGCTCCCTGAAGTGTCTTCATTGCTGTTGCTTGTTCTTCACTTGTTTGATTGTACTGATTCATAGCTTTGTTCAGGACATCATAAGATTCCTTCAAACTGTTCAAGTTATAAATCAATGTGCTATTCTGCTTCTTTATAGCTTCACAGTTGTCACATTTCACCGGAATCTTACTTGCATCAACTTTTTCATCCACTTTGAACTTTGGAATATCTTTCACCTTTTTCTTTATCACTGGAATAGCTTCATCATCACTGCTGACCGGTGTTTTGACCTTTTTCTTTTTCTTTTTGACTTTTTCATCATCACTGTCACTTTCTGCTATCAATTTCAAATCAGCTGCCAATCTTCTTGCATGATACTCACGATCATCATCACTATCCTCTTCAACACGAGCAACATACGCTTTGTGATTTGAATCTTTGTTTGGATCATAATCATCCCAATTGAAATTTGCCCTGCTAAAACCTTCAGGCAATTTTTCATCATCTTGATTGATTAAGCATGCTTTGTTGTTAGTTGAGATATATTTGTCCCAACTGAAACCTTCCGTTGGCTTTTGATCATCCTAATTCACCATACAAGCTCTCTTTGATGATTCTTCAATCACTTTTCTTCCATGTGCCACTTGTGGTTCTTGTTGTTGTTGAGCAACTTGATGATAGATAGCCTTTCGGTAGTAATCATTGTTATTGTTGAATGGATTTTGAGCTCCACTTGCTTCGCGGTTTTTGCACTCCCTCTTGAAGTGTCCTTTTTCCCTGCAACGAAAACAAGTGACTTTAGATTTATCAAAACCTAAAGTAGAAATATTAGCTTCACATAAACCATCTCTTCCTGTGATCTGCTTAAATTTCTCAGCTTGTCTCAACACACTAGCCAAACACCATTTAATATCCATCAATTCCATTTCCTCAGCGTCAATTTGATCGTAATCCTCTTTTGTAAGCATTGGATTCCCGATCCGACCTGTAACAAAACTACCATATGATTCCAACACAATTCCCAACAAAGACATGTGACTCTTAGCAATTTCTGCTGAATAATCCTCATCATTCTCCAGATTCAGTACAATGTTGCATTGTAGTTTCTTTCCCATCTTAGTTGTTGAAATGTTTGGATCAAAGGATGGATATGATGAAAAACTTGTGTTGCTATTTGATCCTTTTGAAGAACTTCCTGATGAACTCTTGGCATTGAATGCAGTCTCAATCTTTGGTGACAGGTTGGTGGATTTATCACTGACACCACCTTTGTAATAAAGTCTGATGTCTTGTTCACCATCGAAATCTTTCATTCTTAACACCTTTCTCTGTTCCATCTCCTGAGCCTCAATCTTTTCAATGAATTTGATTAGTGTCAAATTGCTAAAACCTTTCTTGTTTCTCAACATCATGAGATATGTACCCCAAGTCTCATATGGCAAAGCATCAGCTAATTTGTCAATCAACTCTTCATTATCTTTCTCAATGCTCAATCTCCTCATGTTGGCTAACAAATTGCAGTATCTTTCAATAATTTGTTTTGTGCTTTCATTTTTCAATCCACGAAACAAATCGAATTCTTTCTTTAAAAGTGACTTCTTATTCTTGACCATCTCTTGGCTTCCCTGAAACTTCGATTTTAATGCTTTCCAGATAGAATAAGAAGTTCCATTATGTTGCAAGAGAACCAAGATGTCTTCTTTCACAGCTTGTTGAAGTAGACTTAGCATCATTTTCTCATCTTTGTATTTCTTTCTGTTATCGGCACTAAGATCTTTGATTGCAATAATCTCTTCGTCATCATTCATCGGTCGAACGTATTTTATTTCAACACATTCCCAAGCATCTAAATAGTTAGCTTGTACCCAGTTCTCAAAACGTCCTTCCCAGCCCTTATATTCCTCGATGTTCATGAGCTTAGGCGGTTTTTGCATAGTTCCCGTTTCATTTTCCAACATCGTGTTCTGTGCAAGAGTAATCGGAGTAACCGGAGTAGCGAATGCGTTGTAAAATTCTTCGTCAGACATTTTCAAACGAGATTATATCTTTCAAATGAAATCAAGTTCTCAAACGAAATATGCTGTTCAAACGGAATTACACTCCAAACGAGATATCCTTTCAAACAAGATGACTAATTTCGTTTGAAACAACACTTGTTCAAACGAAATTGCTGAATCTGTATGACCTTTCAAACGAGATCACGATTTCAAACGGGATTGCACCTTTCAAACAAAATCTTCAAATGAGATAACTGTTTCAAACGGAATAACTAGGTTCTTTCAAACGAAATCAAGATCAATGTTCACTCTCAAACGAAATAAGCAATCAACTTCAAACGGAATACATGCTTCAAACGAAATCAACATGTATTTTCAAACGGAATCAGGAACAATATACTATCTCAAACGAAATCACCAAGTTCCTTCAAATGAAATCATCATGACATCATCAATTCGGTCAAATTTTGGTTCAATTGGTCAAGCAAATGGTCGAATAATGATCTGAAACTTTCTAGGGTTTGTTAAAACAACATTACGCACATGATATATGAAAATCAGACGTTTTTAACCGTGAAAACTTGTTCAATTTTGAAAGAAGGTGTAGAAAATCAGAATTTGCGGCTGAATTGGTATGAACTCTTCCTCCTGAGCTCTGATACCACTTATAGGATCGTTTTCAGACCCGAACGAGTAGATCAGAAGAGTTTTACTCAACACGAAAGGCGGAAACAGACGTGTAGAGGTCAATTCAGCTAGATTTACACTTTAAACTGTTGTATGATTGATTTGATAGCAATATACAGTCTGACAACACTTCGGCAGCACTTCGTTACACTGACCAGAAAGTTACAAATGAAATCAGGCACAAGGTATTTATAGGTGGATTAATTTCGTTTGAATGTGTCATGTACCATTTCAAACGAGATTAACTATGTTAATTTCGTTTGAAATGTCACATGACACTTTCAAGCGAAATTAGCATAAACTCACATAAATCCTACCCTATTTCTCATACAACGTGCCCTGATCTAACATTCTACGTACAAGACTCGATACAAGACGAGGTCGATAGACGCATGCACTAACAGTGAGAATAGCATACGCCTTCTTCTCCAGATCATATGCTTTCTTTTCTTCTTCTTGCATATTCGCCAATGCCGCCGCACTTGAACCTGCTTCTTCGAGGGCTTGATTATATGCAGAGGTGAAAACACGTCCATAATTTTGTGTTTTGCCCTTGAACATAATTATGGAAACGACCCTTCCATGATGGATAGTCATTCATGTGATTTAACTTTGGCGGGCGATTGTTGCTACCCGTCTCACTCTCACTAAGCAATAGATTTTGAATGCTTTGATTTTGATTTGACACCAATGCCCATTGACTTGCACTTATTGATTGTTGTTGTTGTTGTTGTTGAGGCACGGAATTCATTAACATTGTTGCCATCGAAGTCTGATTTTGACTTGGTCGTGGGTCCGTACTCCAATCCCACGGACTCGTACTACTCATATTTGATATATGGATGGTAAAACCTGGTCAAACACTTGAAAACACAATGTTATCACACTTTTACAAACCTTCTGTTTAAAAATTGGCAACCAACTCAACGAAACTCTTTCCACGAAACACTCTGTTTCGTCGAAATGTCTTATGACGAAACTCAATGTGTTTCGTCGAAGAAGCTTTTTGGCGAAACACTCTGTTTCGTCGCTTGTGCATTTCGTCGTGGATAAGGTCTCAGACACTTGGTGAAATAGTTGGTGAGATTTTTCAAACTCAATTCTTATCTTTGTCTGACTAAATGTGACTTGTTTTCAACTCACATTATGTTTAACTTACCAACTCAAGCATGGTGAACATATTTAATCCATTTTAAATCTTTTTCAATTTTCTTTTTAATTTTAAAACCCAAGAATATCACAAGAACACTTTGAAGGTTTTATGAATATATGAAGAACAACCCAGAAATTATGAGTTTTTCGGTCACTTAAAAACTTTCTGAAACACGAAAATGGACAAGACTTTCACTAAAAACCCGGTTTATCACTTGAACAATCAATCTAACAAGGTTTTTGATAAAACCCTTTAGCAAACAACAAGATCAACACATATTTTAAGAAGATTTTCCAGAAAACATGAGTTTTTCAAGAACACTTTTCAGAAAAACAACCACAAATACTTGATAAAAACCGAACTATGTTTAATTTTAAACAAGGATAAGAGCCAAACACTCTGATACCACTTGTAGGTCCCGAAATCTGAGGATCGATATCGAAAACCAAACCCTTGTTTATAACAAACAATGTCACGGGTGCAGAATCCCCGTAACGATGCCAAATCAAACACAGTTAATAACACACAGGTATAACCAATGAAACGCAATCTATTGATTAAATGGGATGAGAACCAAGAACAACTGATACACACACAGTTTGACAGAATAACTTTCAGGGTATGCTCTCATCTAGTTTCAAAGTGAAACCAGAAAGTGTTTATATAGCAGCCTGGGCCAGACATCGACGAAACCAAGAGTGGGCTCGACGAAACAACATTGGGCTAGTCATTGGGCCTGAAGAAGCCCAACAGTCGACGAAACAAGTCAGTTTCTTCGCTGATCACGATGAAACGAGATGAAATGGACACTTGGGCGTTTCGTCGTGAGGTGTTCGACGAAACACTTCTGTTTCGTCGAAGGCTGCAAAAGATGTGTTGTTTGCTGCAAACAGACAGCAACAGCAACAACATATAAACACTTAAACTAAAGACAGTTATACCCTTATATGCAACATGCATTGTTCGTATAATATTACATATCAAATAGAGACAAATAAGTCGGACACAAGTGGATAGGAGGATATCCGACTTGGTCGACGGCGAATACAGACTTCGATAAACGACAAAAGACCGTACAAAATACAACGATACAAAAGACTAGTTACAGACACAAAAAGGTGCACCAACAAAAGAGTCAAGCATCATAGTATCAACAATATTCACACCAAAAGTATCAAAACATGAACTCCATAAAACCACAGAGACTAAAATCGACAACATATTAGAAGTTCAGGGACTGTTCTTGCCAAATGTCTAAAGTTCAGGGATGCTGGGCGTTACAGTCTCCCCTCCTTTAGGAGATTTCGTCCCCGAAATCTTAGAAGAAGACTGTTTGAAGAGGTGCGGGTACTTGGCCTTCATATTACTTTTCAACTCCCAAGTGAATTCGGCACCACGCTTTCCTTCCCATCGAACCTTAACAATGGGAATTTTGCTGCGCCTCAGACGCTTGACAGTTTGATCCATGATTTCGACCGGTTTCTCCACAAACTAAACAGCTTCGTTTATTTGCAAGTCCTCAAGAGAAACTTGCAATCCTTCATCGGCTAGGCATTTCCGTAGGTTAGATACGTGGAACACTGGGTGCACGTTGTTTAGCTCTGGTGGCAAGTCGAGTTTGTATGCTACCTTGCCAATCCTTTCAAGTATCACGAAAGGACCTATATAGCGAGGAGCAAGCTTTCCCTTCTTCCCGAAATGAACTACTCCCTTCCAGGGAGATACCTTGAGAAGAACGCGGTCACTAACAGCAAATTCCAAAGGCTTCCGCCTATTGTCAGCATAGCTCTTTTGTCTGCTCCTAGCCATGATCAAGTTATCACGGATCTGAAGAATCTTATCCGTTGTCTCTTGAACAATCTCAGGGCCAGTGAATTGCTTTTCCCCAACCTCATGCCAGCTGAGAGGAGATCGGCATTTTCGCCCATATAAAGCTTTAAAAGGAGCCATCTGAATACTGGAATGGTAGCTATTGTTGTACGAGAATTCTATCAATGGTAAATGTACATCCCAGTTACCACCAAATTCGATGACACAAGAACGTAGCAAGTCCTCTAGGGTTTGAATAGTGCGCTCGGTCTGTCCATCCGTCTGAGGATGAAAGGCTGTGCTAAGATTCAAGTGCGAACCCATAGCGGACTGGAAGGTTTGCCAAAGACGTGAAGTAAAACGACCATCACGGTCAGAGATTATGTCTAAAGGTACGCCATGATGGCTTATAATCTCATTGGTATAGACTCGAGCAAGTTTATCCACTCTGTAATCCTCACGAATATGAAAAAAGTGAGCGGATTTGGTCAAACGATCTATTATTACCCAGATACTATCATGACCTTTAGAGGTACGGGGTAGCTTAGTAATAAAGTCCATAGCTATACTATCCCATTTCCAAACTGGGATCTTGGGTTGTTCTAAGAGTCCAGAGGGACGCTGGTGTTCAGCCTTTACCTTCGAGCAGGTAAGGCACTTAGACACATACACAGCAATATCCCTCTTCATGCCAGGCCACCAATAAGTTGCACGCAGATCCTGATACATCTTATCGGCACCTGGATGGATAGAGTAACGGGATGTAGGTCCCCTGGTTCGTATGGATCGTCACAGATTGTATATCCAATCTAGAGTGCGGAATCCTCTAGACCAGATTTGTTACAGAAACGAGTAGAAACAGAAATTCACAATCAAACAGGTCTTCTATTGATTATCCAACTTGCAGTTTACAATCAACTCAAGACCTCACAACCATACAGCCACTATCTGTGATCTTGCCTCAAGAACCCTATTTCGAATTCTTACTCTCTCTCTACGTTTTCTCTCTCTAGTGTCACACCCCGATATTTCCACGTATTACCGGTGGGCCCAGTGGGGAGTATCGTGACGTAGTTGATATCATCATAGTCAAACAACACAATTTTAAATGCACAGCGGAAGCAAAAGATAGATTTATTTCAACCGAATAAATTGTAATATTAAGTATCACAAAATAGTTGAAACAGATCCACAGGCGGATCAAATAAAAAGGAAACATAGTTCATCAGACTTAAAATGCATCCAAGCTTGCGAGACTCTTATTGATGCTAAGGAGTAGCCAGCCTATTTCGTCTAGTACCTACACTTAGCCTTTTTGGAAAATACATTAGTTTACACTGGTAAAAACAATTAACTGACTCATTTTGAAAACGTTTGATAAAAATTGATTTGAGTGCAAAAGGCACAAAATATCTTTTATAACTTGGGACAATTATTTAAAAATAATCTTGTATACAGTTTTACCTATTTGCCGTCTGTCAGGGCCGGTTTGTAGGGCCGGACAAGATTAACTGACACGCCACAGGTATAATGCCCACAAGGTTGATTCCTTTAAGTGAATTACCAGTTTTTACATAATGCAACTGTCAGGTGTACGCCTACAACCCGTGCTTAGTTCGTGGCCATTTCTTTGAATGATGCCAAGGATATCCGGTACATGGTCATATAACCCCAAAGGCCATACACCAAATAATACAGATTAAAACAGGTTATGTAAATACATTAATCACAATCCGATTTAAATGACTACATACCCGACCAATAGGGAAAATAAGTTAAGAGTATTTACCTGAGCAATGTATAAACCAAAAACAGCAAGTGCAAATAGCTTTTACCGGGCTCCTATTCTGGAACAAAGGTTTTTAATAACCTATTAGAATCCTAACGGGTCTTTAATTAAGCTTAGACATAGACCGGTTAGTTTTCAAAAGGAAGACATGGTTCAAACGCATGATAAAGCGAAGACCGGTTTAGAATGTGGTTTTGACCCGACAAGCTTGGAAACTTGTTTAATATGGGTAAACTAAACACATTCTGGATTTTGAGATGAAAACGATATGGTTTGACCCGTTTCGGCTAATATATGCAAACTAGTTACATAAGCCGATCCGAACGCGAAAAGTGCGTAACGGGTAACCAAATGACTCATACACAAGTTTCTTAAGTTAATATGCCTTAAATATGTTGTGACATCAGTAAGATATCTCCTATTATGCCCAAAACGGATTTAAACACAAATTATGCCCCGTAGGGGTATTTTGGTCATTTTAAAGGTTATAAAAGAGTTTAAATATAAATCTGAGTTTCGGGTCTGATGTAATCAGTAAAAATACTTAATTTACTAAGTTATATCAGTAGGGTATAACCTATATGTGAATTTTATCATTTCTAACCATGCTATGCACCGAAGGGGCATTTTGGTAATTTCACCTAAGGTTTAAAGGTCAAATCTGGAAATCTGAGTTTAAAACTTTTGCTTACTGCTAAAGTATAAAAATTTATTTAAAACATCAGTAGGTATCAAGTCTTACATATCTAAAGTGGTTTTAATACATACTATGCGCTTAAAACGCGTAAAAAGGCGATTTTAAGCGATTTTCGGGTTTTATAAGAAAAGCTGATATTTTTATTATTTTAGAAGGCTTAAAATATTCTATCTATCATATTGGATCAGTAGAAAAAGGTTTGGTATCAAAAGGATTGGTAAAACTCATTTTATAGCCTAAAAGGGCAAAACCGACAATTACCGGATCAAGCTTAGAACTCTATGTTATGCTTAGCCTAAAAATAAATAGAAATCTCCAAAAATCCAAAAATATTATATTACATCAGTGGGTAAAAAGTTTGGTATCAAAAATCGGGTTTAGATAGGTTATACGCTAATAACACCGTTTAATTAATAAAAAGCTTTTCATTTACGCTAATGAGCATAACTCCTAATCTAGACCTAAAACAGATGTCAAATCTTAAGGACAAGTTTATAAATCAGTAACTAAGGTTTCTATTCTTTTACTATTTCAAAAATCACGTTTTAAGGTCAAAAGGGCATAATAGTCAACTTTTAAGCATTTAACGGAAACATGCATATGAATCGGATAACTAATGAACCAAGTTGTATAATCACAGATGGTTATACTCATATGAAACCTGGTCCTAATAAGGCTCTAAGACATTTCTAAACTATGCTCTAATGGGTCAGAACTGAAAGTCAAAGCAAAAG
This sequence comes from Helianthus tuberosus, assembly GCA_030545235.1. Lineage (NCBI taxonomy): Eukaryota > Viridiplantae > Streptophyta > Magnoliopsida > Asterales > Asteraceae > Helianthus > Helianthus tuberosus. Next base: position 113,642,320 of record CM060433.1, on the reverse strand, counting down.
TCTACTTTTGCGACTTTCGGCTCCGAACCGAGCTTAAATTGAAAATTGTCGAGTTGAACATGTTTAGACATGTTCTTACATTAATTACCAAGTTATATTAATGACAAAACAGGTTGCATAGCTTCTACATTGTTAATTATGCATTAAGTTGAAAATAAGCTTCCTGTTGACTTTTTGAGGTTAACTTTGACCCGACAATTGACCTAGTTAGAGTGGGAATCAGAGGGTGCCCTTTTAAGGGTTTATTGCCCACATAATTACCAACACATAGGTACTTTCAATTTGAAATTTGACTGCACAAATTAAGATTAATGACGAAGTCAAATCTTAATTACGACGGTTTGACTTTAAGCTAATTAACTAGGCAAAACTGAATTAAGGAAGGTTAATAATACTTACCAAGGTCCTATGCACCACTAATGACCTCTAGGAATTTTCCTTGAGTTCCAACAATCTTCAGAGAGTGAGTTGTGAAAGTTTGAATGCAAGTGTCCAATGCTTGCAACAAATGCGTTCTTATATAGGAGTTTAAATTCACCAAGATCATGCCAAATAAGTCTATGGGATGATTCCTGATCATCCCAAGTGTCCCTAGGCCATTCAAAACCATCAAATAAGCCCATAGGATCGAAAACCAAGCTTTAAAGTCGGTCTAACCAGCTGGAACAGGCAGCTGTGATGATTTTCTGATGCTGACAGTCCCAGGCGGCCCGCGTAAGGTTCTGGGCAAGCCTTACGCGCCCCGTATGAAGCCCAGACTCAGGTTACAAGTTTCCAAACTTTGCATATTTGGTCCCTGGTCCTTTTAAACGTGGTTTTCACTTGTTTTATTGCACTTTTGGCCCTCTAACTTGACTTTTAAGGACCCCAAGTCATAAACCAACTTTGTTAAGTCCCCGGTTATTCATATGATCACCGAAAAGTCTTAAATTCCAACGCTGACGCTTTTAACCCCTCGTATACGAATATTGTCATAACTTTCTCATACTTTAACGAGACCTTGTGAAATTTTTATCACTTATTCTAGTGAGTATAATTAACCGTTACAAAGCTTTGGGTTTGCTAAAAGGTCACTCAGAGGTACACTTTAAACATGTTGACACATTTAACCCCTGTAGTTTGTAATCTCTCACTTTCTTCCACAATTAACTTCGTATGATCGATGATTCATTCGTTTAAGGGTATAAACATCGTGTAGGGTTATTGTAAAGTATATTTATCCATTGTTGATATTTTGAACCCTTTTATTCACATACTTTCCTTGTTTGTCAACTTTAGTCCCTCTAAAGTAATCTTTGACACGTTTAAAGCTCCTGACACGTGTCGATATATTATTGGACATAAATTTATGTGGTGTTACATCCTCACCCCCTTAAAAGAAATCTCGACCTCAAGATTTACTGAAATAAATGAGGGTATTTTTCTTTCATTGTGGACTCTACCTCCCATGTGTACTCGGGACCTCTACGGGCATCCCATTTAACCTTGACAATTGGCACATGCTTCCTTCGAAGCTTCTTAACCTGTCGATCCTCAATCGACAAAGGTTTTTCCACAAATTTCAAGCTCTCATCTATATGCACATCCGTATGTGGTATGACTAGCGATTCATCAGCTAGACATTTCTTTAGATTGCAGATGTGGAATACATTGTGAATACCACTGAGCTCTTCAGGCAAGTTCAACTTATAAGCCACTTATCCGACACATTCGATGATCTCGAATGGTCCTATATACCTCGGGCTTAACTTACCTTTCTTACCAAATCGCATCACCCCCTTCCAGGGTGACACTTTAAGCAGAACCTTATCACCAACCTCAAACTTTAGAGGTTTTCGCCTTTTATCAGCATAACTCTTCTGCTTATCCCAAGTAGCTTTCAGGTGATCACGAATCTGGACAATCTTGTCCGTTGTTTCAAGGACTATATCCGGTCCTGATAACTGAGCTTCTCCTACTTCTGCCCAACGAATAGGCGTTCTGCATTTTCTACCATATAATGCCTCAAAAGGCGCTGCCTGAATACTAGTATGGTAGCTATTGTTATAGGAGAACTCGATCAATGGTAGGTGGTTATCCCAACTACCACCTAAGTCAATCACACATGCACGAAGCATGTCTTCCAAAGTTTGGATGGTACGCTCACTCTGCCCGTCCGTCTAAGGATGGTAAGCCATACTAAAATTTAAACGCGTGCCCAAAGATTGTTGGAAACTTTTCCAAAAATGTGATGTGTATCTAGTATCTCTGTCAGAGATAATAGATACTGGTACGCCATGCAGAGATACAATCTTATCTACGTACAATTGGGCTAACATGTCAGAGCTATAAGTCTCCTTAATGGGTAGGAAATGTGCTGACTTAGTCAGTCTATCTACTATGACCCATATAGTATCATTCCCTTTCTTTGTCTTTGGTAACTTGGTGATAAAATCCATTGTCACCATTTCCTACTTCCAGGTGGGAAGTTCAGGCTGTTGTAGCAAACCTGACGGCTTCTGGTGCTCAGCTTTAACTTGTGCACAAGTCAAACATTTGGCTACATAGGTAGCTATAGACTTCTTCAAGCCTATCCACCAATAGTTTGCCTTCAGATCCTGGTACATCTTATCAGCTCCAGGATGAACGGAGTACTTAGAACCGTGGGCTTCCTGGAGGATGACATCCCGAAGTCCTCCATACACTGGAACCCATATTCGTCCATTTAATCTCAGGATTCCGTCCTTGCCATAGGATAACTGTTCTTCAGTTACCCCTAGCTTTTCATCAGAATAGTTAGCTTCTAATACAGCTTCCTTCTGTGCAGCTAACAACCTTTCATTTAAACTATTCTTTAATTCAATGATCTTGGCATTGATTCTTATAGGCTTCACTCTTTCCTTTCTACTTAAGGCATCGGCAACTACATTCGCCTTGCCTGGATGGTTTCGGATTTCACAGTCATAATCATTTAAAGTTTCCATCCATCGTCGCTGCCTCATGTTCAAATCCTTCTGGTTAAACAGATGTTGAAGGCTTTTATGATCAGAATAGATCACGCACTTGGTACCATACAAGTAATGCCTCCATAGTTTCAGTGCGAATACAACGGCACCCAACTCCAAGTCATGGGTGGTGTAATTCTTCTCATGCACTTCTAATTGTCGAGAAGCGTAGGCAATAACTTTGCCTTTCTGCATAAGCACACATCCCATACCTGTGTGTGATGCATCACAATATACTACAAATTCATCAATTCCATCTGGCAACGTCAGTACTGGAGCGTTGCTCAACTTCTGCTTCAAAATATCGAAAGATTCTTGCTGCTTAGGCCCCCAGTCAAACTTGCTATTCTTTCGAGTTAGTAGAGTCAGGGGTGCTGCAATTCTTGAGAAGTTTTCAATAAATCGTCTGTAGTATCCTGCTAAACCTAGAAAGCTACGAATCTCAGTAGGCGTCTTTGGCTCTTGCCAATTCATGACAGCTTCAACTTTTGCGGGATCTACTTGGATACCACGCTCACTAACCACGTGTCCAAGAAATTGGACTTCACGAAGCCAAAATTCACACTTTGAAAACTTGGCGTAGAGCTTCTCCTGCTGAAGCAATTCCAGAATGCATCGAAGATGCTTCTCATGGTCAGCTTGACTCTTCGAATAAATGAGGATGTCATCGATGAAGACGATGATGAATTTGTCTAAGTAAGGCTTACAGACGCGATTCATGAGATCCATGAACGCTGCTGGTGCATTAGTGAGCCCAAAAGGCATCACTAAAAACTCGTAATGACCGTAACGAGTCCTAAATGCAGTCTTGTGTACATCTTCATCTTTAACCTTCAGTTGATGATAGCCTGACCTCAAATCGATCTTAGAAAAGTAGCTTGCCCCTTGTAACTGATCGAACAGATCGTCGATCCTGGGTAAAGGATACCTATTCTTGATAGTGACCTTGTTAAGCTCGCGATAATCGATACATAAACGCATCGATCCATCCTTCTTCTTGACAAACAGGATTGGCGCTCCCCAAGGAGACGAACTGGGTCTAATGAAACCTTTTGCCAATAAATCATCCAGCTGAGTCCTCAACTCTTTCATCTCAGTTGGTGCCAACCTGTAAGGCGCTCTTGCGACAGGCGCTGCTCCAGGGATGATGTCAATTCTGAATTCTACTTGCCTATCTGGTGGTAAACCAGGTAGTTCTTCCAGGAAAACTTCAGGGTACTCAGAAATGACGGGAATATCTTCAACCTTAGGCTTTTGCTCATCAATAGTTACCTGTGCCATATAAATGACACAACCCTTCTTCAAACACATAGATGCCTTGAGCATAGAAACTTGCTCAGGCAATCCATACTGGGTATCTCCCTGAATGGTAAGTGGCTCACCAGACGGAGTCTTGATCACCACTTGCTTCTTGTTGCACACAATCTGAGCTTGGTTATGGGATAGCCAGTCCATGCCTATAACTATATCAAAATCGGCTAACTTTAAAGGAAGTAAGGTTAATGGAAAAGAGTGGTTCCTAATGGATATAAAGCATCCATCTAACACGGTTGATGTGTTTTCAATGGTTCCATCGGCTAATTCAACCTCATATTTCACACTTAGGGTTCTAACAGGTAGGTTTAACAACTTACAAAACTTATTATCAACAAAAGACTTATCTGCTCCAGAATCAAATAACACTCTTGCATATACATTATTTATAAGGAAGGTACCTGTGATCACATTATCGTCCTGAACAGCCTCTCGTGCATCCATACGGAAGACCCTTGCATTGGTCTTCTTTGCTTCCTCAGGCTTTTTGGCATATTTAGGGCAGTTGGTCTTAATGTGCCCTTTTTCATTGCAGTTGTAGCACGTAGCATCCTTAATCTTCTTGCAGTCTACTGTCTTGTGCTCCTTAGACTTGCATAACCCACATGCAGGTGGTCCTGACTGAGACTTGGTCTCAAGCCTGCATTTCCCAAAGTGACGTTTCTGGCAAGTCTTGCACTTTGGCTTTTCCTCTGTCTGTTGATTACCTTTGTTGGACCCAGATTCCTTCTTGTGGTCCGTGTAACCCTTATGCTTCTTCTCAGATCGTCATGAGTTATTGTCCTCACGCTTTCTCTTACTTTCTTCCGAACTCTTAAGCGATCTCAGCCTGACCGCATCCAAAGTAAGAGACAGAGATAGATCAGCTGCTGACCTAAAAGTAGCAGGTCTAGATGCCTTAACACTGGCCTTGATCTCTGGGGCTAAACCCCCAATGAAACGAGCAATTCGTTTGGGTTCCGGTGTTACTAGATACGGAACCAGCCTAGACAGGGTATTGAAACTGGTGAGGTAAGCTTGACAATCTAAATTTTTCATTTCTAAAGATAAGAAATCTGACTCAATCCTCTCAACCTCGTGCTGAGGGCAGTAATTCTCCTTAATGAGAGCAACAAACTGATCCCAAGTCAGATTGTAGAGTGGGATCTTTCCAGCAGCTTGAATGAGAGACTTCCACCATGCTAGTGCCTCTCCCTTGAATGATTGGGATACATACTTCACTACATCTCTTTCAGCACGGCTGCTGATATCCACCACGGTGTCCATTTCATCCAACCAGGTCATACAATCAATCGCTCCTTTCTCCCCAGTAAAATCCCTGGGTTTGCAGGAGACAAAGTATTTATAAGTGCAGGACTTGGCTCGTGGTTCCCTGTCAAATACTATTCTCTTAGATGGAACACTGTGTTGATTTGATGAGTGTTGAACATCCACTTTCTTTGGTTCATCTTTCTTAGAGGGTGGCTTGCTATGAGCCTCTGAATGAGTCTTAGGGTCAGAGTTAGTGTGGGGTGCTGATGGGGTTCTACTGTGCGTCCCACTAGACTCCTTGAATTGCCTATCCACTGCTTTAGATACAGCTGTATCAATCAATGTACGGAGCTCTTCCCTGGTTATATTAATCCTAGTATTCTCATTATTCTCCAGGGGATGACTGTTTACTTCTTCCGACCTAGCCATGTAGCTTTAATTGCTACATAAAAGAAAATTAACGACAAGGTTTATTTAGAAGCCTATACAGTACTATCGTTCTCAACGATTTATTAACCATGATTTTTAATAACTATTTTGGTTAATTTGTTAAGCATGCATATATTCAGGATCTTTATTATAATCCCTAATTACAATTTAATAATAGCACAAAAGTTAAGTCACATGGGCAGATTTAATTTATAAACCAGGATTTTACAGAATCGAGGTATTAAGGTTTGAATCAAAGTTCATTCCCTTTTCTTGACAGGGGATTGTAGGCCACCACTGTCTTTAGTCCTAAAGAACGTTAATTATAGCCCATAGGCACTTCATCTTTAGAGGGATGATTATTTTAATAAGGAAAATTTGGAGTAATCCAATTTAAGGATGACTTATGCGATTTTATCGAACCACTTTTTTTTTGCCACCAATGTTAACATGTCTTCAGATGTCAACAAGGATTTGAATCTTTTAAATAGGTTTTACCATCTTGGCCATGTCTGCAACGACATTTAGGCTAGGTTTTACCTTTAAGATTCTTTTTAATATTTAACGCAGAACAATCCTAAATTGAGATGTTAATATGGATCTGAATCTAATTGAGGAACTACCATCTTGACCCTGTCTTAAGGTGACACATGGCTAGGTCTTGTCCTTTTTAGAATTTGCCATTTTATTATAATGGTAGATCTTAAATAGGAATGTTATTTTAAATCTAACCGTTCCATTAAAATTTAAACAAGTACATGGTTGCCCTAAATGGGACTTCTAACTGAAATGACTTGCCCATGCAGGGGCTAATCAGAAAATAACAAAGGAAACAAATAAGGACAAAATAAAACGAATTAGGGTTAGTCCTATGTTCTTTGTCTAGACTCGAGAATGTGCAACTGTGTAACTGAGATTAAACACAAAAGGCTAGTGTTTAATTCACTCAGTGTTGGCTCTGATACGAACCTATCACACCCTGATATTTCCACGTATTACCGGTGGGCCCGGTGGGGAGTATCGTGACGTAGTTGATATCATCATAGTCAAACAACACAATTTTAAATGCACAGCGGAAGCAAAAGATAGATTTATTTCAACCGAATAAATTGTAATATTAAGTATCACAAAATAGTTGTAACAGATCCACAGGCGGATCAAATAAAAAGGAAACATAGTTCATCAGACTTAAAATGCATCCAAGCTTGCGAGACTCTTATTGATGCTAAGGAGTAGCCAGCCTATTTCGTCTAGTACCTGCACTTAGCCTTTTTGGAAAATACGTCAGTTTACACTGGTAAATACAATTAACTGACTCATTTTGAAAACGTTTAATAAAAATTGAATTGAGTGCACAAGGCACAAAATATCTTTTATAACTTGGGACAATTATTTAAAAATAATCTTATATACAGTTTTACCCATTTGTCATCCGTCAGGGCCGGTTTGTAGGGCCGGACAAGATTAACTGACACGCCACAGGTATAATGCCCACAAGGTTGATTCCTTTAAGTGGATTACCAGTTTTTACATAATGCAACTGTCAGGTGTACGCCTACACCCCGTGCTTAGGTCGTGGCCATTTCTTTGAATGATGCCAAGGATATCCGGGACATGGTCATTTAACCCCCAAAGGCCATACACCAAATAATACAGATTAAAACAGGTTATGTAAATACATTAATCACAATCCAATTTAAATGACTACATACCCGACCAAGCGGTATTATTATAATACCGTATCCCAAGCTCGTATAGGGAAAATAAGTTAAGAGTATTTACCTGAGCAATGTATACACCAAAAATAGCAAGTGCAAATAGCTTTTACCGGGCTCCTATTCTGGAACAAAGGTTTTTAATAACCTATTAGAATCCTAACGGGTCTTTAATTAAGCTTTAGACTTAGACCGGTTAGTTTTCAAAAGGAAGACATGGTTCAAACGCATGATAAAGCGAAGACCGGTTTAGAATGTGGTTTTGACCCAACAAGCTTGGACACTTGTTTAATATGGGTAAACTAAACACATTCTGGATTTTGAGATGAAAACGATATGGTTTGACCCGTTTCGGGTAATATATGCAAACTAGTTACATAAGCCGATCCGAACGCGAAAAGTGCGTAACGGGTAACCAAATGACTCATACACAAGTTTCTTAAGTTAATATGCCTTAAATATGTTGTGACATCAGTAAGATATCTCCTATTATGCCCAAAACGGATTTAAACACAAATTACGCCCCGTAGGGGTATTTTGGTCATTTTAAAGGTTATAAAAGAGTTTAAATATAAATCTGAGTTTCGGGTCTGATGTAATCAGTAAAAATACTTAATTTACTAAGTTATATCAGTAGGGTATAACCTATATGTGAATTTTATCATTTCTAACCATACTATGCACCGAAGGGGCATTTTGGTAATTTCACCTAAGGTTTAAAGGTCAAATCTGGAAATCTGAGTTTAAAACTTTTGCTTACTGCTAAAGTATAAAAATTTATTTAAAACATCAGTAGGTATCAAGTCTTATATATCTAAAATGGTTTTAATACATACTATGCGCTTAAAACGCGTAAAAAGGCGATTTTAAGCGATTTTCGGATTTTATAAGAAAAGCTGATATTTTTATTATTTTAGATGGCTTAAAATATTCTATCTATCATATTGGATCAGTAGAAAAAGGTTTGGTATCAAAAGGATAGGTAAAACTCATTTTATAGCCTAAAAGGGCAAAACCGACAATTACCTGATCAAGCTTAGAACTCTATGTTATGCTTAGCCTAAAAATAAATAGAAATCTCCAAAAATCCCAAAATATTATATTACATCAGTGGGTAAAAATTTTGGTATCAAAAATCGGGTTTAGATAGGCTATACGCTAATAACACCGTTTAATTAATATAAAGCTTTTCATTTACGCTAATGGGCATAACTCCTAATCTAGACCTCAAACTGATGTCAAATCTTAGGGACAAGCTTATAAATCAGTAACTAAGGTTTCTATTCTTTTACTATTTCAAAAATCACGTTTTAAGGTCAAAAGGACATAATAGTCAACTTTTAAGCATTTAACGGAAACATGCATATGAATCTGATAACTAATGAACCAAGTTGTATAATCACAGAGAGTTATACTCATATGAAACCTGGTCCTAATAAGGCTCTAAGACATTTCTAAACTATACTCTAATGGTTCAGAACTGAAAGTCAAAGCAAAAGTCTACTTTTGCGACTTTCGGCTCCGAACCGAGCTTAAATTGAAAATTGTCGAGTTGAACATGTTTAGACATGTTCTTACATTAATTACCAAGTTATATTAATGACAAAACAGGTTGCATAGCTTCTACATTGTTAATTATGCATTAATTTGAAAATAAGCTTCTTGTTGACTTTTTGAGGTTAACTTTGACCCGACAATTGACCTAGTTAGAGTGGGAATCAGAGGGTGCCCTTTTAAGGGTTTATTGCCCACATAATTACCAACTCATAGGTACTTTCAATTTGAAATTTGACTGGACAAATTAAGATTAATGACGAAGTCAAATCTTTACTACGACGGTTTGACTTTAAGCTAAGTAACTAGGCAAAACTGAATTAAGGAAGGTTAATAATACTTACCAAGGTCCTATGCACGACTAATGAACTCTAGGAATTTTCCTTGAGTTCTAGCAATCTTCAGAGAGTGAGTTGTGAAAGTTTGAATGCAAGTGTCCAATGCTTGCAACAAATGGGTTCTTATATAGGAGTTTAAATTCACCAAGATCATGCCAAATAAGTCTATGGGATGATTCCTGGTCATCCCAAGTGTCCCTAGGCCCTTCAAAACCATCAAACAAGCCCAAAGGATCGAAAACCAAGCTTTAAAGTCGATCTAACTGGCTGGAACAGGCAGTTGTGATGATTTTCTGATGCTGGCAGTCCCAGGCGGCCAGCGTAAGGTTCTGGGCAAGCCTTACGCGCCCCGTGTGAAGCCCAGACTCAGGTTACAAGTTTCCAAACTTTGCATATTTGGTCCCTGGTCCTTTTAAACGTGGTTTTCACTTGTTTTATTGCACTTTTGGCCCTCTAACTTGACTTTTAAGGACCCCAAGTCATAAACCAACTTTGTTAAGTCCCCGGTTATTCATATGATCACCGAATGTTGTCACAACCCCCGTTTTCACAAAACCAACTGTTGTTTCTTCCTCTACACTTACTAATAGTGATCTTTATGCTTTGATTTTGCAGATGAGAGGATACATGCAACAACAGGATGAAACTAATGGCAGGATCCTTTGCGAAATTGATAAAATCAGCAGAGGATCACTCCCCATTGATGCCCAGGTCATTGGATTTTACTACTCCATCATCAACAATCCAGTTTTCCAAAGGATCCAATGTCCAGATTCAAGGATCCTTTATCCTTTGGCAAGGATCACTGGAGTCAGCGCAGCCTTTAGGATCCTCTTTCCAGCCTTCAGGATCCTCATTTCAGCATCAGGGATTCTTCACCAGTTTAGGAGGATGCATGGGGACGCAGCTGGTTCAAGGATCCTCTCAGGTTCAGGGATCCTCTCAGGTTCAAGGATCCTCCTCTCAGGTTCAAGGATCCTCCTTTTAGGTTCAAAGATCCTCTCAGGTTCAGGGATCCTCCTCTCAGGTTCAAGGATCCTCCTTTCAGGTTCAAGGATCCTCATCTCAGGTTTTCGGATCCATGGATTATCCTCCAAGACCTTCATTCACAGCACATCAAGGATCCAACATCTTCCAGGATCAAGGATACTTAAGGAGTGTGCAACCCGGAAGTTCAGATGTTCATCTAGGAGACTTCATACCGATGCAGATTATTGCTTCTTCTGGTCCCTCAGTTATACCAGAATCCCGTCAATATGGATTCACATTAGGAGGTAACATTTTGAGTACTTCTTATAATGCTAACCATGGCTTCGTGCAGGATACAGGAATCAACCAAGCTATGGCTAAGGAATTGCAGGAACTCAAAGATATGATATCCAGCGTTCCATGAGTGGTTAAGCCCATTCCTGAAATTCCAGATGGAAGTCACAAGGGAAAGAACGGAGATCAATCCCATTCCTGAGAGGTTAAAAGAAGCATGTCTATGCAAGGGTTATGGATCCACACTCACAGGATCTGCTCTTAAATGGCTGCTAAGTCTTCCCCCTTACTCTATTACTCCATTTGCTAATCTAGTTAATCTGTTTAATAGTCAATTTTCATGTAGTAGAAAATTTGAACGATTAACTAGTGATCTATATAGGGTAACACAAGGTCAAAATGAATCACTTAGAGATTACATCACTAAGTTTAGTAAAGAATCCTTAGATATCCCTAACGTGGATATAGCTACGGCTGTAGAAGCCTTTAAAATGGGTTTACTTAGGGATTCAATGTTCTATGATGATCTTGTCATCACCCCTTGCAGGAACTTAGATGAGGAAAGGAACAGGGCCCTTAGGTTCATCCGTTTAGAGGATGACAAAAGGATCCACGAGAGATTGTCAGGATCCTCAAAGCAAGACAAATAAGGATCCTATCTCAAGGATAACTGATCCAAGCAATACTCCAAGCATGACAACCAGAATGTGCATGCTGTGGAACAAGAGGAAGATGATGAGGATTATCCTCCTATTTCTGAATATTGTTTTTCTGCTGATAATAATGAACTAATCCTTTCTATGCAGAGTTTAGGTGACAAGGTTAGGTGGCCAAGGAAGAATGACAAACCGTCTGCCACCAAAGACGAATCGAAATGGTGTGCTTACCATGGGGATTCTGGTCATCTCACAGATGAGTGCATAGCATTAAGGAAGGAGATAGGTTATCTTTTGAGCAAAGGATACTTGAAGGAATTGCTTGGAAGGAAAAAGTCAAGGATCAAGGATCCTGAGAAAGTTCCTGAAAAAGCTCCTCCTCCACCAGCTGATGCTCAAATCATCCATTTCATCTCCGGAGGTTCTCAGCAGCTAAGAGACATGCAAAGGAAACAAAGATGGAGAATAGGGACATACCTGTTCGAACTTCCATCCTTACCCAGGAAAAAGTCATATACTTTGATGGGGATGACCGTGTCGACATACATGATCCTCATCATGACGGTTTGGTTATTACATTATTTATATCTAACCATTTTGTTCGCAGGATTCTCATTGATGGGAAAAGCTCAATGAACATAATCCAGTTGGATGTCCTCAATAGAATCGACATCCTTGAATCCGATATTGTCCAAAGATCATCTGTCCTTGTGGGATTCAGTGGAGAGACAAAGATTACATTGGGGGACATCAAACTTCCTATCTATATAGAGGGAGTGAATTATGTTAAAAAAATTCTATCTTATTGATTGCTTATCTTGCTGTAATGTTATCTTTGGCAGCCCATGGATACACGATATGAAGGCAGTCCCCCTCAACATATCATCAATGTGTCAAGCTCCCAACTCTATGAGATATGGTGAAGATAGAAAGTGATCAGCAAGAGGCAAAGAACTGTTACACTTCTTCAATGAAGCCAGCCTCCAAGGAGCAAGACGTCATGGAGGCAAGAGAGCAAGACGTCAAGGATATTCTGTTGAACCCAGAGGATCCTGAATCCAAAATTTTTATAGGATCTGGGATCCTAGACAGTATTGAGCAGGATTTAGTATCCTTCTTGGAAAGAAGAAAAACTACCTTCGCTTGGAAACATGAAGATATGACAGGTATATCTAAGAATGTTATTACTCACAAACTTGGTATTGACAGGTCTTTCAAGCCAATACACCAAAAAAGGAGAAAGTTTGCACTTGAAAGGAATGCCATTATCCAAGAAGTGGTAGACAAATTGCTCAAGGCAAGTTTGAGTGGACTGATAAGCATGAAGCTGCACTCAAGGTTCTTAAGGATTATCTATCCTCAGCACCAGCCCTGATGAAACCAGAAAATGGAGAATCGTTATCCTTATACTTAGCTATTTCAGCTAAAGCCGTAAGTGTGATCCTAGTTAAGGATCATGAAGGCTCTCAACATCCGGTATACTATGTAAGTAAAATTCTACTTGATGCTGAGGCCAGGTATTCTCATTTAGAGAAATTAATTCTTGATTTAATTATGGTTTCTGCTAAACATAGACATTATTTAGAAACTCACACCATTATTGTGAAAACTAACCTTCCTATCAAGAATGTTCTCAGGAAACTTCAAATGTCAGGTAGAATGGCAAAGAGGGCAATCAAGCTTATTGCATATGACATTAAGTATGAACCCAGGACTGCCATCAAGTCCCAAGCTTTAGCTGACTTTGTGGCTGATTCCAGTAGTGATCTACAAAGGGAAGCTGAATTAGAAGTTCAACAACTTGAGAAGACCAAGGATCCTTAGACACTCCTCACGGATGGAGCTTCAGATGTTAAAGGAACTAGACAAAGCACACTACTAAAATCGTCATAGGGGGACATTATACCCGAATCCATTGCATGTGAATTCCAAACCACTAATCATGAGGCTGAATATGAGGCCTTGATAGCAGGTTTGCAAATAGATAAGAATATGAGGATCAGGTATCTTCAAGTATTCATAGATTCCCTATTAATTACTAATCATTATAATGGTTCTTACACTGTCAAAGGTGAAAAGCTAATCAAGTACTTAGAAATAGTCAGGAAACTGGCAGATTCTTTTGCCTTTTTCAGTCTATCACAGGTACTCAGGGAAGAAAATGCAGAAGCTGATGCTCTAGCTAATCTTAGATCATCACTGAAGATTCCAGAGGATGTGAAAATACTCATCATCCATGTTTTAACTCCTGCAATTGAGGATCACGTAGCCATGAAGATAGTGGAAGATTCTGCAATCATCCCTAGTGATGATACACAATCTCATTCAGGATCATGGACCCTTCCAGTCATGAGATATATACAACATGGAGAGATTCCTACTGGAGAAAATCCTAGAGCTTTCAAAGTCAAGGTATCTCAATTTACAATACTAAATAACATGTTATATAACGATCTCTTGCAAGTCCATATCTAAGGTGCAGTGAGGATCCAGAAATTCAAGAAGTCTTAAAGGATTTTCACGAAGGAGATTGTGGAAACCACACTGGGGGCAGAGTACTGTTCTCAAGGATCCTTAGAACAGGATACTATTGGCCTGCTGTGAAGAACGATGCTGTGGATTATGCCAAGAAATATGATCCTTGTCAAAGACACAGCAATATCCTTCATCGACAAAGAATGGCTGGAGCATATAACAAGAATGTCAGGTCCCTACTTAATTGAAGCTGAAGCAGGAAAGGGGGCATATCGTTTGTTGACAATGGATAGTAATCTCCTATCAAGAGCTTGGAATGTTGTTCATCTCAAAAAATACTTTAAGAAGGATCAGGGATCCTCAGCAATACCAGTATTCTGATTAAGGATCCGGGATCCTCAAAGGATATATGATTCTACATTTGGTAACATATTACCTTCATTTTCATTCATTTTATTCTTATTACTTATCATAAGTTAAAGATGTTAATCAGTTAACATCTATTTTCACAAAGTTTAAGCTTTTGCAGAGTTGTTATCATTTTACAGAGGATTAAAGTGGTTGGCCAACTCTCCAAAGTTTATGGGCTTGTCCCCAGTTATTTGGGCTTGTCCCCAGTTTTTGGGCTTGTCCCCAGTTTTTGGGCCTGTCCCCAGTTTCGCCAGTAGCGCACGATGATCCTGGTGCAGTTCAAGGCAATGCGACCAGTACCCGCTTTAGGGGCTGACAATTTCATTGTACTGGCTGTATTCAGGATCCTACGTATAATGGTAGACGTACCATACATCCGTTCCTAAGGTTTCTAACGTTTTCACGTTAGCTAAGGTTTCGGCATTTTCATGTCGCTCAAGTTTGGATAGTCGCCAGTGAGGGCCATACTCCAGTTTACACCCGTTTATTTGGGCTTGTCCCCAGTTTGTTGGGCTTGTCCCCATTTTATTTGGGCTTGTCCCCAGTTTATTTGGGCTTGTCCCCAGTTTGTTGGGCTTGTCCCCAGTTCATTTGGGCTTGTCCCCAGTTATTATGGGTTCATTCCCAATTATTTGGCTTGGTCCCAAGTTTGTTTTTCTTACAGGATCTTGGAGCTCTAAAGTTACACAAGTTCTGACAATAAGGATCCTGGATCCTCGAAACTTTACTTTTCACAGTTTGTTTATTCGATATTAATTTACAAGGATATAGAATCCTAACTTGGATTCTCTGGTATGTTATATTCTAACTTTTTCTAAGCTGCAAGTTGTCTCTTATCCTTTTTGGTTAAGGATCATTGATCCACATTTATATGAACACTTCAAGTTTTCTGTTAAAAGTTTAACATTATCGTCGAATTTCCAATAACTTTCCAGTTGTTTGGCGATGATATCTTTGAAAATAAAAACCATACATGAAACATAAAGAGGGAAGAAACAACACCAAATGTAGCTAAAAAAGTTTAATGTTATTACCCATTCATTATGTATCAAAATCATCTAGCCTGGATTTCACCAGCAAAACCGTGGACCATCCACCCAGGCCGGATATGGCTATCTAACAGTTAAAGTGTCAATGCAGATATTAAAGTGCAGGAAGGTTAATAGCGAACGGTGTAGAAGGATCAATTCTCCACAAACAGAAAGATCTTCTGATCTTTAAAGGCACTTGAGGAGTTATCTCTAACTCTATATTTTGCAATGATGATTATAGCAGGTCTTATCAGTGACGACAGGCAGTGTAACGACTAGTTACCAACAGCAACGGCTAGTCCGCTTCTGACGGAAATATGACAGTTGTGAATCCTTATCACAACTGCCATATTGGGGGCAATTGTTAGGGCATGGATTTTGTGCTAAGGATCATCTATCCTGAGACTAGGCATGGACCACGGATCCTTAATGGATGATGCAGGGAGTCTGAGGATCCAGAGTCAGAGAATCCAGAGTCTGGGGATCCAGAGTCTGAGGATCACAGGATCCTTAACAGAACTTATGATTTCTAACAATTGTCACGTTTTTAATGTTTAAATGCAGGTAATGGACGTAGTGGACTCATTCTTAGCTGGAATTTCGGGGAATATTCGTTCATATGGCACATGCTTGATGAAATATAACCGTTTTTGGAGAACATGGGCCATTTCCACCATTTTAGGAAAGTTTGTTAATTGATATTTCTTATCTTTTTAAAGGAAAACAAGCTCATTTGAGGCATAAGTCATACACACCACAGAAAAAACACACAACACTCGAATTCTCTGCAAACACTTAGCAAAAACACACACTTACACTAGCAATTCAATGTATTGAGCTTGTTTTCTTCCGAAGTTGTACAAGGATCATTATTGTTTTTCCAATATATTTGGTGATCGGTAGTTTCCATCACCCGAGGTTTTTTATGCCGGAGATGTTCTAAAGATCAAGGGCTTTTTCCTCGTATAAATCTCGGTGTTCATCGTTGATTTCATATACTTGTCGTTCATACAATTAACCAAGCATTATACCTCACAAAATCATATTTGGTTGCATTATCCTTGTGTGATTTTTGACCAAAACAACGGGATTTGTGAGCCTCGGTCATAATGAGCTCACGGAGGTCATCGCGATCTGGTACCCAGATGCGATTTAGATAATACTGCAGACCATCAGATTTAGTTTCGAGCTGGTCCATCCTAGCACCGTGAATTTCTTCTTCTAGACTTCCTTCATTTGCTAATGAATACTGAGCTTCGCGAATACCAGCATGCAAATCACTAGATATACGAATAGCCTTGACATGAGTCTTACGACTAAGAGCGTTGGCCACTACGTTCGCCTTACCAGGATGGTAGCGAATTTCACAGTCGTAGTCGTTTAGCAATTCCACCCAACGTCTATGTCGCATGTTCAGCTCCTTCTGGTCAAAGATGTGCTGAAGGCTCCTATGGTCGGTGAAGACCACACACTTAGTACCATATAGGTAGTGTCGCCAAATCTTTAACGCAAAAATCACCGCACCAAGCTCCAGATCGTGAGTAGTGTATTTTTTCTCATGCACTTTGAGTTGTCGAGAAGCATAAGCAATAACCTTTTCCCACTGCATGAGCACACAGTCCAATCCACGGTTCGAGGTATCGCAATACACCACAAAATCGTCATTGCCATCGGGTAGAGTTAAAACAGGTGCATTACACAAAAGATTCTTAAGGGTCTGAAAGGAGTTCTCTTGCTCGGAACCCCAAATAAAAGGTTTCTCCTTTCAGGTTAGCGTAGTAAGAGGAACAGCGATTTTTTAAAAATCCGCGATGAACCGGCGGTAATAACCGGCCAATCCTAGGAAAGAACGAATCTCAGTCACGGATATAGGCATACACCAATTTTTCACTGCCTTGATTTTCGAAGGATCAACATGAATACCCTGTTGACTAACAATATGACCAAGAAATTGCACTTCATCGATCCAAAACTCACACTTAGAAAACTTAGCGTATAGACGTTCACCACGCAGAAGTTCAAGCATAAGACGTAAGTGGCGAGCATGATTAGCCTTAGACTTAGAATAAATAAGAATATCATCAATAAAGACTATCACAAAATGATCCAAATAGGGTTTACACACACGGTTCATAAGGTCCATGAACACTGCAGGTGCGTTGGTCAAGCCAAAAGGCATGACTACGAACTCGTAGTGACCATATCGAGTACGGAATGCAGTTTTAGGAATATCATCTTCGAGGACACGTAGTTGATGATATCCAGAACGTAGGTCAATCTTCGAGAAACAGAATGCGCCTTGTAGTTGATCAAATAGGTCATCAATGCGAGGAAGCGGATAACGATTCTTCACGGTGAGCTTATTCAGTTCACGATAATCGATACACATACGGAAGGAACCATCCTTCTTCTTGATGAATAAAACGGGAGCACCCCACGGGGAGGTACTTGGACGAATAAAACCCTTATCGAGTAACTCCTGAAGTTGACTAGATAACTCTTGCATCTCAGAAGGTGCAAGACGGTAAGGAGCCCTGGCGACAGGAGTCGCACCAGGTACGAGATCAATACGAAAATCAACAGATCTGGGGGGAAGACCAGGAAGATCTTCAGGAAAGACATCGGTGAAGTACACACCACCGGGACGTCGCTTATGTTCTTCCCCTTGCCTTTTTGTTTCACCACGTGAGCCAAGAAGGCAGGGTTCTGTTTACGTAAGCTTCTGCTCGCTTGTGTGCATGACATTATCCTTAGTCCTTTTGAAGGTCGGTCACCATAGACGATCAAAGTATCACCAGATGGAAGAGAAAGACGAACAAGTTTCTCATGAAAAACAATCTCGGCATGGTTCTTTCGCAACCAGTCCATGCCAATGATAACATCAAAACTACCCAACCTCATGGGTATAAGATCAATAGAGAAGACATGATCGTTAAGAATTAAGGAACAATCACGCAAGATAGATTTTACAAGAATCGACTTACCATTGGCGACCACAACAGAGAATGACTCAGGTAACTTGGAGCGTGTACAGTTTATCAAAGACTCAAATTCCACGGACACAAAGCTTTTATCGGCACCAGTATCAAATAGAATCGAAGCATAAAGGTTATTAACAAGGAACATACCATTGACAACGTTATTGTCATTACGAGCCTGATTTGCATTTAGATTGAACGCTCGTCCACGAGCGGCTTGCTGCTGATCCTGGTTCAGCTAAGGACACTGGTTACGGAGGTGGGTAGTATCTCCACACTTGTAGCAAGCACGAACAGCGTTGACTGGCCTTGGGTTCTGCGGAGGTGCTGGGAGAGCTGCTTGAGCTGGGGCTTGCTGAGCTTGCAGGGCCGGGTTAGTTTGACGACAGTAAGGAGTCGTGTGACCATAACGATTGCAGTTGGTGCATAGACGACATGTAGAAGCAGCAGGATGATGGTAGTTGCAAGTTGCACACTTGGGATGAGGTCCAGTGTATTGCTTCTTAGCTTCTGGAGCAGCAGGGTTAGCAGCAGGGGTAATAGCATTACATCCCGAACCCTGAGTTTTCCGTTTCTTGTTCCTGCTGCCACTTGACTGCTGAGTGACTTGATTTGCGGACTTCGAAGGAGCAGGGGTAGCAAACTTCTTATCACGCACACGATTGTTGTTGAGACTAGCTGTGAGACGGTAGACTTCCTCAATAGTTTCTAGCTGAGCTGCTTCGATGGAATTACGCATAGCAGGAGGTAGACCATTGATGTACTTGGTTATCATTCGCTTAGGAGTCGAAACCAAATGGGGAACGATAAGACTCAGCTGTTTAAAACGGGTAGTATAAGCCAGATTATCATCACCAATCTGCTTCAAGTGCCAAAACTCTTCTTCAAGCTTCAGTTGTTCGTGAGGAGGGCAGAACTCGAGCATCATGAGTTCACGCACATCAGCCCATGGAAGAGCATAGGCTTCTTCATTAGAACGGATGTTTCTCTCATTCGACCACCACTCCAATGCTCTGCCTTGAAACATTCCAGTCGCACTCCTGGTTTTCAAATGATCTGGGCACTCGCTGTTCATGAAGGTAACTTCAATGCTGTCGAACCACTCAAGCATAGCAGTTACCCCATCACTGCCCGTGAAAGGCTTAGGGTTGCAAGAGATGAAATATTTGTAGTTGAATTTGGCAGGCTTCTGTTTCTCAGCCTTGGAGTCCGCAGAGGATGGCGGAGTGTTCGATCTTTGAAGCTCAGTGACGATTCTTGGCATGACTCGAGCGATCTGATCAGCCATGAAAGACATCATCTTCTTCTGAGACTTCTATCTGGATCTCCTAAGAGCGTCAGATGTTCTCCGAGCAGACATCTACAGATCCGACAAACGGGACCGTATAAGTCTAAGTTCACTAGATCTCACAATATTGATTACACACACGATAGATTTAAGAATCTAGATTGAACTATCACAAAATTCACGACCTTCGCATGGCGCGTTGCATGAAGCTCGGTCAACATGCCAAAAACACTTATATATAGGAAGTACCAGCGGCGTATCCACCATGCTTCGGGCACATCGCCTTACCCCGTACTCAGTGTCATGTTACGTGTCGCAATTACCACCCATAACAATTTACTCATCATTATCATCATCATATATCATAGATTGACAGATAGTTTTGCATAGATTGCTCAAATAGATTACATAGATTAGCCCATGGAATAACCCAATAGTTTAACATGACTACTTAATAGATTAACATAGGTTAACTCAATAGATTGCCATAGATTAACTCAATAGTTCAACACAATAGATTAACGTTGCTAGAGTACACATAGATTACATGCATAGCTTTAGAGTCTACATCGATTACATAGATTCCCCGTAGATTTCGCGAATAAAGTTCCCATAGATTACATAGATTATCCACACCAGTCTGCTAACACTAACCTCGTATGGCACTTGGTACGAAAGTTGGTAACATGTCGGAAGCACTTATATATAGGAAGTACCAGCGGCGTATCCACCATGCTTCGGACATGCCACTTCTGTCTCGTACTTCCATGTCATCTTAGTGTTTCATACCACAACCAACACCTCAAAACATAATAGTCGATCAAGATTACCACATAGAATAAAGCTTCATAAATTTAGTTTGTTATTAGTTTAGGATTAGATTGCGGACAACGTGTGATTCATGTAAAAATATACCAAAACGAACGAAGAATCAAGTTTAAAACCTCATAGATAAAACCACATTTATGGAAAATCGAGATAACATAAAAGCAAGATAGGCTTATAAAACACAGGATTGTTCCGGGTAGAGGAACGGTGACTAACCAATGTGATTCGAACCCCTCTCGAATTGAGGTAGCGTGTCTTGTCCTACTTAGACAAATACGTCATCGATGTTAGGCCTATGATATTCGTCCTTTTGGTCATTCCACGCACCCAATTGATTGGCAGTCACGAGTCTTTGGCGAGACATAAAATCATCAAGGAGTGGGACAAGCTATCAAGGTCTGAGTTTCACCTCTAACTTGACAACATCGTACCCTAGATGTTGTGGGCACTTATCCGCAGACAAGGCCTACTAGAATAATATGGAGATTTCCCATCAAGGTTAGGATGTCACTCCTATCCTGTGGGCAAATCTCGTGCAAAAATGTAAACACTGTATAACAGTGTTTCCATAATATAAAGTGTACATTGTATCAGTCTTAGGAAAGGCATGTAAGTTCAATAGGAGCATGTGCTGCTAGGAAGCAGATACGGTAGAATGCATAAGTCTTAAATAACAGATAAGAATCAAGCTTCCTAGAACTATAGACTAGGGCAAGTATTCCTACTTATCCTAATTCCCTATAGTTATGGCTCTGATACCAATCTGTCACACCCCAACCGATGGCGGAAGCATCGAGGTGCGAGCACTAAGCGTTCAGATTGCTCATGAGATTCCATAATACTATTTGTTTCAATAGAAATTAGATCAAATTCATCATGTCATTGTCTAAAGCAAACACGATTCACACAAGTATCGAAAACAGACCAAACAGATATTGTTCACAATGTTCAAAGATTCTAAATTAACTAAGTGACATTTCTAAGCATCGCCTAGTGATGTGCTAAAAGTGGTTTAACTAAATTAAACCCTAAACTAGACTCTCTAAGTTTTAAATTTATAAAACTAAGACTCTCTAAAACCTAAACCACACGACCGGCAAGTGTACCGATCGATGCAATATAGCCTAAGGAAGTCCGAGTATCGAACCCAAGAGACCCTACTAAATTACGCTAATGACTCTATCTAGACTTAGACTGACATGGACTTAACTAATTGTTTATTTGATTGAAAGGGGGGGTTTCTAAAAATCCTAAATAAAATATTAAAATAATGCTAAATAACTAGACACGAACTTGGACGAAGACTAGAACCAGTGGCGATGAAGACTACCTAGGCTAGACGCAAGTTTAACTCAGAATGGATTTCTATTCGATAGTTTTGTGGTATGGAACCGGGATCTTTGGATACTAAACCTATTAAGACACCACTAAGCCCCTAAAACACTCTCAAGGCGATTCTTGTGGCACTACCTAGGCTGTTACGCTTTACCGGTTTTCTAGATTTCCTCACAGTCCTCTAGTTTCTTGAAAGTGCCTAATTAAGACAATCTACCTCACAGCGCGAAAGTCTAAGGCAACAATGGGTTTTAATCTTGGGTTAATAGACAAGAGAATGTTTAAGGACTAGACCAATTCTTAGACCTAGCTATAAACCAAACCGAGACCTATTAATAACCTCGAGCCTCACAGCGACAAGATAAGCAGAACACTTGATTTTATTAAATTACCAAATATTACTTTTAAGGTTAATTGTGCACTTTTCACCCTAAAGGATTAATGACTTATTATGTGATATAGACACTCACCTAAATCAAGAACCCTAGCATAACCCTATTATGTGATATAGACCGTCACCAAGGATTATACGAAGCAATAAACAGCAGTAAAAAAAATATCAAGCATGCATATACACCAAGTTAAAATTCCATAGCTTTTACAATACAAGAAAATCCATAAACCACGCCAAAAACCGAATAAAAATCCAAACTTTATTTAAACCATTGTCTTTAGCCTAGGTAGTTTAAAAGAACTAGCCAAGAAACATAACCACTAAAAAGAAACAAGTCTCAAATAAATAACAAATCATGTTCATTGGTTCAAATAACATAAAGTAAATTAAAACCAAAACACTAACTCGTTGTGAACCCGGACTTGAATCTTGATCGCCGCTTTGAATATTGAACCAATCCTTTTTCTTTCTTTTCTTTCCTGTTCGTCCTTCCTCTGCCGTCGAATGATGTCCTCCCCTCTTTTCTTCGAACTCAACAGCCACCCCCTTTATTGAATATGGCAGCCTCCTTCAATTAATCTGCCGCCCCCCTTCCTGCCGTGTTCTCCACTCTCAATGTTTCGTATATAAAAATTTATATATCTCCAAAGTTTGCGTGCCCTTCTTGTTAAGGATAAGCTGATGTCTTGTAGCATGGGCCAAGCCCCTCTTCGTAGGTCTTTTCTTTCTTTTAATATAAAACCCCCCAAAACCTATAGCAGCCCATTTAGTATTAATATAAGGCAATTTGGTGTATGTACTTTGAAATATAAATGTCTGCCATCCACTAGATTTTCAATAACATAAGTTTTACAATTTCAACGCCCATTTAAATTGAAATATAAATAGTGCGCTCAACCCACACACGGAAAATGGCTGAAATTTTACTTCGGTCTCTGACATTCTACTCTGCCCAACTGGCTGGTTATTTCCATATCACTCGTTTTTGCTTAATTTGCACCAGGACCTGACCCAACACAAAATAATACAATATAACACTAAAAACCAAAAAGAATAAAGAAAAACTGAACTAAAACTATACAATTTACACGGGACAAATATGTGTATTTTACCCTACATCAAATATCCCCACACTTAACCTTTTTTCGTCCCCGAAAAAGAATTATGCATAACGGAATCATAGCCGGAATAATCATTCGGGACAAAAACTTAAATTTACTTATTAAAATCAAAACTTGCGTTAGCCGCAATTGCAAGTATATTGATCCTCTTTAAACCCAACCCGGTTCCAAGCCCTTATCATGCGATTTTAGTTCAAGTGCGGTCAATCTACCTAGGGTCTCACGCTAAGAATTGCAAATCCACCTAATCCCGCCTCAAGCTTATAGGACAAAAGGAACAACCACTGGGTTATTTCCTAACCGCCTTTTACCAAGATCAAGAGAGTTTAGAATCAAATCTATTTTTTTTTATTTTCTCCTTTTCTTTCCATTTTTGTTTTCACTTTTTCATTTTTTTTTTCGAGCTTAGACGTTGCTTTCCCTAACCCAGAGGCATTCCGGCTGTAGAGTCGCTATCCCCAATACGGATTACTTAGGCTTCGGTACTTTTTATTTTCTTTGCAAGGTCGATTTCACACATCCTAGAGGTAATCCGGCTGTAGAGTCGCTATCCCCAACCCAGACTACATAGAAATGGCTACTTTCATTCAGTTTCTAGCTCTTTTTTTTCATTTTTCATTTTTTCTATTTCAACGAGATATGACAAGAAACTCTAATGATCTTAGCTTATAACGGCATCCCTTATACTATTTTTGGCGGTTTCAGTTTCTCCACTCTCCCTAGATGAGAACCCACTAGTAGACCGACAATTATGTATAATTAAGATCAAAGGAACCTAGAACCGAATCGAGCCTACCCGCACATCTCAAACTAGACACAAGCACGAATATATTATCTCATATTATTATTATTTTTTGAACCCGAATAAAAACCCGACTTTTCTATCATTTTCCGCTTTTTGGTTTGCAAACTTCTCGTTTCAAAAGACATTTTCTAATTTTTTCAATTTTTTGGATTTTTGAATTTTTTTTTTATTTTTTCGACTTTTTATGACTCAAGACTCTACTAACTAGACACTAAACGATAGTTTCCCATCCCCACACTTAAACTCTACATTGCCCTCAATGTAGGATGGAAACCGACTAAAAAAACCTAAAAATAAATAAGAAATAAAAAGACTAAGGGCAAAAATGGAAAGGACTTAGCTGGTTTTATAACGCGTAAGCTCCCACTGTCTCATCCAATCCAGCTCGATCGTATAGCATTTCGGTCGCGATCGGCTTTGACTCTAACTGGTATGCTTAGAAAATTCCTTGAAATTTGTTGTACAGCTTCGAAATCACCCGAATGGAGATTGAGTACGGGTGGTACATATTCAAACCTGCATACACAAAAACAAGCAAAAACCAAAGCAGTACCAACTCTAAAAAAACGACTCAAAATACAAGTAAACACGAAAACATAAAACACGAATCTACCTAAAACTACGATAAAGACTCAAAATCTACAAACTCTACAAGTGGGATATCAACTTTTCTAATACTCACGAAGGATCATATAGACGCGGCTCACCTGTGTACCAAATCTCACGGGCTGTAGCACCATCATACCTATGATTACCCGAATCTCTCAAAACTCTCTCATACCTCTCACAACCTCTCCACTCATCATCGGGCGGTTTGAACTTATACATTTCAAACCTAAATCTATCCCCACACTGAGGTTTGCTCAGTGTCTCTAGCTTAGATTCTAAACACTTCAATCGTTTTTCAAGATCTCCAGCTCTCCTATCAGGTGGATCCCCACACTTGAGTCCTATCGCTTCCTCTAGACTACGACCATTTACCACATCTTTCTCACTTCTCTCATGTTTCCAACTCTTCACTGCTGACGCCACTGCCTCCACTCTATCATTCGACCCTCTCGATTTGGTAACCTTAAAAACTACCGACTCCTCACCCGCTCGAAGTGTGATAGTGCCTAAGAAGACGTATATAAGAGCTTTGGATGTGTTCAAGAATGGACGTCCTAAAATCAACGGCACGTTTTCATCGGCTTCCATGTCTAGTACTACGAAGTCCACCGGGAAGACAAACTTATCAACTTTCACTAACAAATTCTCTACAATTCCCCAGGGATACTTAACCGTTTGTCTGCTAAAGATAGTGTCATACGAGTGGGATTTAAGTCACCAAGGTCTAGTTTCTCATAAAATGAATAGGGCATCAAATTAATACTAGCACCAAGGTCGGCCAAAGCATGGTT
The DNA here is from genome assembly GCA_030545235.1 of Helianthus tuberosus. NCBI lineage: Eukaryota > Viridiplantae > Streptophyta > Magnoliopsida > Asterales > Asteraceae > Helianthus > Helianthus tuberosus. The sequence continues at coordinate 113,616,750 of CM060433.1, read as the reverse complement.
TTGAACATCACCACCAAACAAACACGGGATCGTGAAGATACCCGGATCAGTGAGTTTTTCCGGTAGTTTGTTCGTGACAACGACAGAGCATTCAACATTCAAAGAAACATTCGAAATTTCCTCTAATTTATCTTTCCCTTTAAGTATTTCTTTTAAGAACTTAGCATACTTCGGCATATGCTTAAGGGCTTCAATTAACGGCAGATTGATCTTAAGTTGTTTAAATATGTCTAGGAAGTACCCGTATTCCTTAGCGTATTTTTGGTTCTTTAAACGTTCAGGATAAGGAGCACGAGCATGATCAATCTCAGGACTCGGTCTAACTATCTTAACCAGATTCCTAACAATCTTTTCTAGTGGCGGAGCCTCTAGCTCTATCTCGTCATCCACCGGCTCCTCTTCCTCTACTCGAATCGGTGGTGGATCAACCTCTCTTAACTCTAGACCCGACCTAGTAGATATAGCTTTAACGTGATGATTGGTTGTGTTGGGTTGGGAGTTACCTGAAAACTGGCCGAAAGGCCTTTCTTGCAATTGACGATTTATATCACTGACTTTCCTTTGAAGGTCCAAAAAGTTGGAGTGATTGTTCTTCAAGAATATGGCATGATCCTCTAAGGTTCTTTGAGTGGCCTCTAAGGCCATTTGGGTTGCTTCTAAGGTCCTTTCGGTTGCTTGATTCTTAACTAGTATTTGGGATAACATAGCTTTAATCTCATCTAGACCACTACCCAAGTCTTGGTTGTTTGAACCTTGACTGTTTGACCCCCCACTAGGATATTGCCTATTTCAACCCCCTGAACCTGAACCTGTCCCTGAACTACCAAACTGGCCCTGCTGATTCGAACCCCCACTAAAATAATAATCCTGCCCCCTGTTTTGATTTGAACCTAATTGGAAACCAGGGGGATTACCGGGAGAGCAGAAGGTGTTATTGTTACTACACCAATTGGACCCTAAATTTGAGTTGTTGAAAGGGTTCGTTGGACCTCTATTAGCCATGAACTCTACCTGCTCAACAGTGAGTGTGCGATAATCTATAGTATCATGACCCCCCTCTACACACCTCACACCTATCGACCCTCGCCTCTAAATTGCTAATCCTACTGGTAAGCTTTCTCTCAAGGTTTTCCATTGCCGCGACCATCGATGTATCCAAGCTAACTTGGTGTACACCTCGGCCGGCCGAGGGAGTACTAGTCACAGGAATGGATGTCCTGCCGATGGCGCAATGATCGATGTCGGAATAGGCGAAACTCTCAAAAAGGTCACTGCATTCAGCCACTGATTTCTTTCTTAGGAGGTGGCCTCCTGCTGAAGTGTCAAAACGGGCTCGAGTCTCCGGAGTGAGACCGTTGTAGAATTTCTCTACAAGTGCCAAATCAAATAACCCATGTTGAGTGCAACGAGAGAGTAGGGTTTGGAATCTTTCCCAGGCTAGGTGGTAGGGCTCTTCAGGATCCATCCGGAACGAATGGATCTGATCACGAAGACGAGATGCTTTGGTGGGTGGGAAGTATTTGGCAAGGAAGGCATCTCGAAGGGTGACCCATGTGGTAAATGTACCCGCGGGTTGTGAATCAAGCCAGGTGGCTGCCCGGCCTGCGAGTGAGAATGGGAAGACCTGAAGGAAACGAGCATTAAGGTTAGCACCTTCAATGGAAAAGGTGCTGCAGAGGCGGGTGAGGCGGCTAATGTGAGCTGGGGCATCCTCGTCATCATGACCGTGAAATTGGCACGAGTTGGTGATAACGGCAATGATGTAGGACGGGATTTTCCAAGACTTGTCATTATTGATGGCGGGAAGGGTGATGGGTGAGTTCGCACCGGTGAAACCGGCGGTGGATTGTTGATGAACTGTTTAACGACCTGCCATGTGGACAACGGGTTGTGGGCTAGCAGGACAGGAAGATGGTGGTGAATTGTGTGGTGATGACTTTGGTGTGAAGTCAAAGGCTGGTGGTTTAGAGTGGAGAGTAGAGTCAGAAGGGGCGAAGTGTGAAGAAGAAGAACTAACCTGTGACGAAGAAGACGAGAAGGAAGACTTGATCGTAAGCGGATTTGGCAGAGGTCCTTGCGAACGCGTATGGGGCATCCACTACAAAACCGAAAACAAGCAAGCAAGAAGACACTACAAACGACTCGACAAAATATAAAAGACACTAAAATTAGTTTTTTTTTATTTTTTTTATTAGACTCCTACAACTCAAAGAAACGAACAAATAGCACGTATGATGTCAAACAAGTCCAAACAAAGTAATTAACGCAATCGCCAAAGATTCCCCGGCAACGGCGCCAAAAACTTGATGTGCTAAAAGTGGTTTAACTAAATTAACTAAATTAAACCCTAAACTAGACTCTCTAAGTTTTAAATTTATAAAACTAAGACTCTCTAAAACCTAAACCACACGACCGGCAAGTGTACCGATCGATGCAATATAGCCTAAGGAAGTCCGAGTATCGAACCCAAGAGACCCTACTAAATTACGCTAATGACTCTATCTAGACTTAGACTGACACGGACTTAACTAAATGTTTATTTGATTGAAAAGGGGGGTTTCTAAAAATCCTAAATAAAATATTAAAATAATGCTAAATAACTAGACACGAACTTGGACGAAGACTAGAACCAGTGGCGATGAAGACTACCTAGGCTAGACGCAAGTTTAACTCAGAATGGATTTCTATTCGATAGTTTTGTGGTATGGAACCGGGATCTTTGGATACTAAACCTATTAAGACACCACTAAGCCCCTCAAACACTCTCAAGGCGATTCTTGTGGCACTACCTAGGCTGTTACGCTTTACCGGTTTTCTAGATTTCCTCACAGTCCTCTAGTTTCTTGAAAGTGCCTAATTAAGACAATCTACCTCACAGCGCGAAAATCTAAGGCAACTATGGGTTTTAATCTTGGTTTAATAGACAAGAGAATGTTTAAGGACTAGACCAATTCTTAGACCTAGCTATAAACCAAACCGAGACCTATTAATAACCTCGAGCCTCACAGCGACAAGATTAGCAGAACACATGATTTTATTAAATTACCGAATATTACTTCTAAGGTTAATTGTGCACTTTTCACCCTAAAGGATTAATGACTTATTATGTGATATAGACACTCACCTAAATCAAGAACCCTAGCATAACCCTATTATGTGATATAGATCGTCACCAAGGATTATACGAAGCAATAAACAGCAGTAAAACAAATATCAAGCATGCATATACACCAAGTTAAAATTTCATAGCTTTTACAATACAAGAAAATCCATAAACCACGCCAAAAACCGAATCAAAATCCAAACTTTATTTAAACCATTGTCTTTAGCCTAGGTAGTTTAAAAGAACTAGCCAAGAAACATAACCACTAAAAAGAAACAAGTCTCAAATAAATAACAAATCATGTTCATTGGTTCAAATAACATAAAGTAAATTAAAACCAAAACACTAACTCGTTGTGAACCCGGACTTGAATCTTGATCGCCGCTTTGAATATTGAACCAATCCTTTTTCTTTCTTTTCTTTCCTGTTCGTCCTTCCTCTGCCGTCGAATGATGTCCTCCCCTCTTTTCTTCGAACTCAACAGCCACCCCCTTTATTGAATATGGCACCCTCCTTCAATTAATGTGCCGCCCCCTTCCTGCCGTGTTCTCCACTCTCAATGTTTCGTATATAAAAATTTATATATCTCCAAAGTTTGCGTGCCCTTCTTGTTAAGAATAAGCTAATGTCTTGTAGCATGGGCCAAGCCCCTCTTCGTAGGTCTTTTCTTTCTTTTAATATAAAACCCCCCAAAACCTATGGCAGCCCATTCTATATATATATTAAAACATAAAAGTCAAACAACAGTTAACTTTTAGTCAAAATCAATTTGTGCAAGTATACTTTTTATATTTTGGTTTCGACCACAGTGATATTTACTTTTGTGACACTTGGTAACTAATAGTAATTCATTTTTCTTATGATTTTGTTTTTATGCTTTTTTTTTCGTATATCTAACTTTAACATTTTTTTTTCTTTAACATTATTTCTATGTAATAAAACTTTGGCTTTGTTATAATTTTGTGACAAAATTTAAATTAATTTTGTTTTTCTAATAGTTTTATTTTACATTTTTTTCTCATGTTTGATTGTTATTTGGTTGCTACTTAGTATGATGTTTGTTGGTCACATTTGGTATGTTTTTTTTACCCCCCTTAATTTTTTAATACTTGTAGATATACATTCGCATTCGTCTATGGTTTACTTCACGTGAGTCACCAGGTGTTAAAAATTCATGATTTTATTTTATGATTTTTCTCGGTTTTGGTCTTCGTTTAATTGCTACTTAGCATGGCTTTACGGCTCCCGTCCCGCAATGCTGGTAGCATTGTTTTACGCCCCCGCCCTGCAACGCAGGGATTTATGACTAGTTTAGTATTAATATAAGGCAATTTGGTGTATGTACTTTGAAATATAAATGTCTGCCATCCACTAGATTTTCAATAACATAAGTTTTACAATTTCAACGCCCATTTAAATTGAAATATAAATAGTGCGCTCAACCCACACACGGAAAATGGCTGCAATTTTACTTCGGTCTCTGACATTCTACTCTGGCCAACTGGCTGGTTATTTCCATATCACTCGTTTTTGCTTCATTTGCACCAGGACCTGACCCAACACAAAATAATACAATATAACACTAAAAACTAAAAAGAATAAAGAAAAACTAAACTAAAACTATACAATTTACACGGGACAAATATGTGTATTTTACCCTACATCACCTAGCTGAATTCCATGCACTTCCAAGCATCCTATCAGCCTGCAACATGTATTAAAATATCAATACAAAAGTATTGGCGAGTATACAAGTTTGATATTAGAATGATAGGTTAAAACAACTCATATCCACAGTGTAAACAATAAATAGTTTCCGTCGTGCTTGTGTCGCAGTCCACGCAGTAATAGCCCAAGTATCCCGATGCTTTAATGTTTACCCAAGACTCAAGGTAAACTAGAATCCTCCTAACAATACCCCTCGAGAATAATGGGAGAGGTGCATCTCCTATAGCGCTACTATTGTTAAGGCGGAACTACACACTCTGGATTAAACGTCACATAGCATAAAGAGTCAAGAATCAAGAATCACAAGTTTCACATAGGATAGAGTATAAGTTTCAAGATTCCAGTTTAAGTTTCATAGAACACATGTTACACCCCAAAAGTTTAAAGTAAAACGGGATCGAGTATACTCACAGTGATTGCTTAAACAGTCACAACTGTTATTGGATCAAAGGGAGCTCCTTTAGAATTAGCCTGATTAGATTATAATAGGATAAGAGTCGGATAGAGTAACAAAGTTGGATTGAGTGTTAAACCAGTCACCGGATCGACTGGCTGTCCGATCGGATGGCTGTCCTTTCGGATGGTCAGTCGGTCGGGCGATACTTGTGTTGTGAGGGGGTATTGGCTGCCCGATCGGATGGTCATCCGATCGGGTTGCCTCATGAGTGAAAAGGATGGTTGTCCGATCGGATGGTAATCTGATCGGATTGCGATTCGCTCCGAATGGTCGGCACCCTAGGTCACCTTAATCGGATGGTGGCTCGATCGGACGGCTGTCCGATCGGGTTGCCATTCGATCAAGACTTCCATATTTTTGAAAAGTTACCAAGTGTTTAAAGGACTTCAGAACGAGTGTCACCTGATAGGGTGGTGTCCGATCGGACGGCTGTCCGATCGGGTTGCCGCTCGGTCGGGCGACCCTTGTTCTTGGTTACCAATTTTCGTGAAAATCCTAAGTTTCAAGTTTAATGGTGACGGTACAACACGTATTGGGACAACGGTAAACCTATCAGTTCACAACCGTTCTGATCGGTGGGAACCACCCCTGTCCGGTCAGTCGCCTGTCTCTGAAGGATTCATGTCGGAATTCGTGTTTTGCTCGTCTCTTCCGGTAAGGACTTAGATCAACACCAACTCTAGACTATTCGTCAGATCTATAGTTAGTGTAGACCCGATTCCTTCCGAATAAAGTAAAAGTTTTGAGAAAAGATGATGATGTTCAAGTTTTATAGGAAAAGTGTAGATTTAGCTGAGATTTAGGTTAGATTTAGTGTAAAAACGCATGAATCATCTTAGATCCGAGCTAGATCTTGCCTAGAATGACATCACATGTCAGTTTGTACAACCTTCATGATGACGTCATCCTCAAGAGATTTCACGGTGAAAAGCATGATTTCAAGTGAGAATCACGTAGAGAATGATGTGTAGATCAGGAAAGTACAAAAATCTAGCCTAAAACGTATCGAAATCAGCAAGAAAAATGGAGAATTGAAGAGTGCACGTATCTGGTCGAGCAGAGCTGTCACATCACTCAGAATGGTGATGTGACAGGCCTATTTATAACGAGGAAGGGAGTTAAGGCGGTGTAAGAGGGATAGGGTGGTCACCCGTTCGGGTGGTCATCCGGTCGGATGGTCATCCGGTCGGACGGCCACTCTGGCCGATCCATATTTTTCGTGTTCCCGTTTTGATTCGTTTTACGCGTTAGGTTAGGCGTTGCGTTATGAATAGTTTGGGTAAAGTATCTAGATTACATTTCAAACCAAAAGTTTCCAAGTTTCATAGATTCCGCCAGTGACAAGGCTCCAGCCACTCGTTCCACCACGAATCAAGTTTCACGAGTCTAAGGAGTCAAGCACCAAATAAGTTTTAGGAGTCAAGAATCATAGTTTCTCAAGCATCCAGAATCAAGAGTCCAAGTATCAAGTGTCAAGAATCATAAAGAATCTAGTTTCCATAGTATCAAGAATCAAGTATCTAGATTAAGTATCACGTTTCATAGTTTAAGCGTCAAGAATCAAGCATCTAGAATAAAGAGTCAAGCATCATAGTATCAACAATATTCACACCAAAAGTATCAAAACACTAACTCCATAAAACCACAGAGACTAAAATCGACAACTTATTAGAAGTTCAGGGACTGTTCTTGCCAAATGTCTAAAGTTCAGGGACGCTGGGCGTTACAATCCAAGTTCTTCATGACCAAGGTCAAGAAGTCAGTTTCAATCCTTTCCACCTCATGCTGAGGACAAAAATTATCTTTGATTAACGCAACAAACTGATCCCACGTCAGATTATACAACAGGATCTTCCCTGTAGCTTGGATTAGGGACCTCCACCAAGCTAAAGCTTCTCCTTTAAACGATTGTGACACAAACTTCACAATGTCCTGTTCTGCACAACCACTGTATCCATCTCGTCGAGCCAAGTCATACAATCAATGGCTCCTTTCTCCCCTGTGAAGTCTCTGGGCTTGCAGGAGACGAAGTACTTGTAAGAATAGGTTTTAACACGCGGCTCCTGATTGAGCACGATTTGTTTAGATGGAACACTCCTCTGATTTGACGAATGGTGAGATTCGTCCTTATGAGATACATGAGTCTTGGAGGGTGGTTTTGGATGAGGTACATATAGGGTCTCGCTACGAGTACCACTTGATTCTTTAAACTGCATGTCGAGAGCTCGAGTAACGGCATTATCTATTAATGCCTGCAGTTCCGCACCAGCTACATCAACTCTGGTAGTATCATGATTCTCCCTTGGGTGACTGTTGACTTCTTCTGATTCTGCCATGTAGCCTGATTGCTACATAAAATAATGATAATGATTTATTCAGAAGTCTATAACAGAATTGTCATTCTTGATGATTCAATTAAACATGGTAATAATAAACCATATTGGTTAATTTAATTTATTTAAATTTTTTTTATATTTTATCCAGTTATAAACTATGATGGATAGTAGGGCGGCATACAAAAGGCCTAGTCACAAGGACAATTTTAAATTATAAGCCATGATCTTATAGGATCGAGGCATTAAGGCTTGAACATAGTTCATTACCTTTTCTTGACAGGGAGTCGTAGACTACAACTGTCTTTTTGTCTCAGAGGACAATAAACATGGTCCGTAGGCACTTCATCACTAATGGATGTTTAAATAATAAAGAAAGGAATTGGAAGAATCCAATATAAGGATGACTTGTGTGATTTTATCGAATCACATTTGCCAGGAGTGTTAACAAGGATTTGAATGTTAAAAAGGAACTACCATCAGGGCCTTGTCTTAAAATGACACATGGGCTAGGTTTTGCCTTAAGATTTTCTTTCAACATTTATTGGCAGAACAATTGTAAAATGAAATGTTATTTTGATTAATTTCATATAATATATTCATACGTATAATGACAAATGAAATTTTAGAATCGAAACATTCCACTAAATTAAAAAGAAGTACATAGATGCCCTAAACGGGACTTTCAAACAAATAACTTTGCCCACGCAGGGGCTAAAATGAAAATACAAGTCCTCGCAGGGATTAAGTACATAAATAAATGTCCACACAGGGACTTAATTGAAAATTTAAAAATTACAAAACGAATAAATAAGGAATTTCAATAATCCCTTTTGTTCTTCCCCTTGATTAAATCAGCCAAACCCTTAAGTAGACCCCGACGGCTTCTACGCTCCACCTGAACATCACGTTCCACCTGGTTCAACCTTTGAAGGATCTCCTGCTGTTGCGATGGTCGGATCTATGGGGGCTGCGGCTGCTGCTGCTGTAGAGGTTGTGGAGGTGGTGGGTATTGATACCCATATTCTGGGTACCCAGTTGGATACGTAGCTTGAAAGGGTCCTTCAGGATGAAGAGCATTGTAGTTTGTCGCTACGAGATACGGGTCGACATCAGGGGCATTGTAGTAGTTGTAACCAGAATAAGCTGGCTGCTCAAAAGGGTTATACGCCGCTGCACCGGCGTATGAAGGAATTGGGTTATCAAAACCCACGTGTGGCAGTGGTGGTGCGACTGGCGGAGAGTCGACCTCTGAAACTGGGTTTGAAGGCCCACCCATATGTGGGTCTTCATACAGCGGCGGGTAATGGTTGTTGCTGCTGTGTTGGGGGGTGCTAAAGTGGAAACCCCCTCGCACGGACATCCGTGCACCTGATCTTCTTCGCCTCGGTGGTTCTGGAGGCGGTTGCTGCTCTGGCGGCGGCGGTGGCGGTGGTGTGACCGCTTCAAAATGTGGGTCCTCTGAGGGGGCCTGTTGGTGTGGTGATGAGTGGTGGGAATGTGTGTACTCCCAGTGATAATTGCTCCACTATTGAGCAAATGGATCGGGACCTCTATAAGGCGAACCATGGAAGGATGATCAGTCTGAAATCTCTATGGGATGCATTGGCGTCCCAGTTGGTGGCTCGGCAGGCTCTGGATCTGGATCCTCGTCCATATCCATATCCTGGGCTCCAGGAAAGTGGTCTTCTGGTCCCAATGGGTTATAGCCCATTGGTTCTTCACTCACGTTCGCTGGGTTGAACCGGCTCCGAAAGTATGGGGTCGGGTCCTGAAAAGCCCGGTGTGAACTCGACCGCTGCAGTGGAAGGAAGGAGTGGTGAATCATTGGGCTCGTTTTCTGATTGTGGCCCAAAGGAGTGGTGATACGAGGGCGAAGAGCTTAGCGAGACAAAACGCCTCGCCGGTTCCAAATATGTTCTCCAGTCTTCTTGAGGACTAGAGCTCATGGTTGCTGAAGGAGTTCGCCGGTGTGATGGCCCGGCCTCGTGGTCATGACTTGTGAAAACTGGGGCTTTTCCTCCTCTACCCCTTCCTCTGATACGTGGCGGCATTTTCTCATTCCTGTCAAAACAAACAAAAGAAACAACAAAGGAAAACAATAAAGGACAAAATAAAAGATTAGGATTAGTCCTAAGTCCTTTGCCTAGACTCGGAAGTCAAGGAATGTGCAACTGTGTCATTAAGATTAAACACAAAAGGCTAGTGTTTAATTCACTCAATGTTGGCTCTGATACCAACCTATCACACCCCGATATTTCCACGTATTACCAGTGGGCCCGGTGGGGAGTATCGTGACGTAGTTGATATCATCATAGTCAAATAATCACAGTTCAAAGCACAGCGGAAGCCTAAAGTAAAAATATTACAAATCGATTCGAAAGTAACATAAAATATTACAAACGGATTGTAAAAGGATCCACAGGTGGATCTAAAATAAAAGAAGTATTGTTCAACAGATTTAAGCATCGAAAGCTTGCAAGACGCTCTATGTGACACTAGGAGTAGCCAGCCTATTTCGCTTAGTACCTGCACTTAACCTTTTTGGAAAATACGTCAGTTTACATTGGTAAATGCAATTAACCGACTCATTTTGAAAATGTTTAAGAAAATTGATTTAAATGCACAAGGCATAAATAATCTTTTATAACTTGGGACAATTATTTAAAAATAATCTTGTATACATATTTATATGTTTGTCGTCCATTCAGGACCCGGTTAGAAGAGTCGGATTAGATTAATTGACACACCACAGGTATATGCCCACAAGAGATGTGAGATACCGTTTATACATACGCAACTGTCAGGTGTATGCCTACACCCCGTGCTTAAGCCGTGGCCATTTAATAAACGAGCCGAGGATATCCAGGACATGGTCATTAACCCCCTAAAGGCATTGCATCAAACAAAACAAATTAAAACGGGTTATGCATCTTTTTAATCACATTCCGATTGTATGATTCCATACCCGACCAAGCGGTATTATTATAATACCGTATCCCAAGCCCGTATAACGGAAATTAAGTTAAAGTATTTATCTGAGCAAAATATAATATAATCTCAGCCGTATAACAATCAGCAAGTGCAAATAGCTTTTACTGGGCTCCTAAATCTGGAACGAAGGTTTTAATAACCTATTAGATTCCTAACGTGTCTTACTTAATTTTAAACTTAGACCGGTTAGTTTTAATGAAAGGTTTACGGTTCAAAACGCAAGATTAAGCGAAGACCGGATTAAAATGTGATTTAGACCCGACAAGTATGAAGACTTGTATAATATGGGTAAACTAAACACATTCTGGATTTTGAAATAAAAATGATAAGGTTTGACCCGTTTCGGTTAATTTATGCAAACTAGTCACATAAACCACACCGAACGCGAAAAATGCATAACGGGTAACTAAATAAGTCATGAACAGGTTCCCTATGTTAATATGCTTAAAATGTGTTACGATATCAGTAGGATACCTTCCATTATGCCCAAAACGGATTTAAAATCAATTTAAGCCTCGTAGGGGTATTTTGATCATTTTAAAGATTATAAAACAGGTTAAATAGTAATCTGAGGTTCTGGTCTAAAATGATCAGTAAAAATATTTATTTTTTACAAGTCATATCAGTAAGATATTGTATATATGGGAAATTTATCATTTATGGCCAAACTATGCACCGTAGGGGCATTTTGGTCATTTCACATAAGCTTTAAAGGTCAAATTTGGAAATCTGATTTCAAAACTTTTACTTACTGTTAAAGTATAAAAATTTACTTATAATATCAGTAGGTAATGAGTTTTAGGTGCCAAATATAGTTTTAACCCATACTATGCGTTTTAAAAGCGTAAAAGTCGGTATTTGGCGATTTTCGGGTTATTTAAGGAAATCTGAGTTTTTGATCAGTTCTAAAGCTTAAAATATTTTATTTAACATATGAAATCAGTAGAAAAAGGTTTTGTATTAAAATGATATGTAAAACTCATTTTATCCAAGAAAAGGGCAATTTCGTCAATACCGAATTTACATTAAAACTCTATAGTTTAATCAGTTTAAAATTCAGTAAAAATTTCCAAAAATCCCTAAATATTATATTATAATCAGTAGGTATAAAGTTTGGTGACAAAAATTGGGTTTGAATGTGATTTATGCTAAAAATGCCATTTAATTAATAAAAAAGACTTCAATTTACGATATCGAGCAAAACTCCTAATTTAGACCACAAACTGATGTCAAATTTTTAGGACATGCTTATAAATCATAATAAAGGTTTTTGTCCTCTAACATTTTCAAAAATCTCGCTTTTATATCAAAAGGGCATAATGGTCAACTTTTAAGCATTTAACGGAAACATCCAAATGATTCGGATTTAATAGGAACCATATAGTATAATCTCAGAGGGTTATACTAATATGAAATATGGTCCTAAAGGAACCCTAAGGCATATCTAAAACAAGCTAAATCGGGTCAGAACTGAAAGTCAAAGCAAAAGTCTACTTTTGCGACTTTCGGTTGCGAACCGAGCCTAAACTCAGAATTGTCGGGTTGAACATGCCTAAACATGTTCTTATATTATTTTCCAAGTTATTTAAGTGTTTAAACATGTTCCATAACTTCTACATTATCAGTTATGAATTTATTTGCAAAAATGGATTCTGTTGACTTTTTAATAATAAGTTTGACCCGACAATTGACCAAGTTAGAGTGAAAATCAGTAGGTGCCCTTTTAAGGGTTTATTACCTACATAATTACCAACTCATAGCCACTTTTAATTCGAATAATGGCTGGACCATTAGTGAATAATCACTAAGTCAAAGCTTAATTACGATAGCTTTGACTTTTGGTCATTAAACTAATAAAACTTGAACTAAAGAGGCTAAGAATGCTTACTAGAGTACTTAGCACGAAAATAGAATTGAGGAAAGCTTCCTAGAGCTCCAAGGGACTCCGGAGAATGAGTTGTGAATTGATTTTCAAGTGTGCAAATGAACAAGTGAAGAACAAGGCCTTATATAGGATTTTCTAGTTCATATGATCAATCCACATGTCCCTACATTGATCCCAGATGTTACCAGGTGTCACTAGTGCATGAAAAACCATTGGCACAGTCCCTGGTATCGAAATTTAGCATGCAAAGGCGGTGGAACTGGCTGAACAAGCAGCTGTCCTTATCTGCTGTTGCTGGCACTGCTCACGCGGGCCGCGTAAGACTCAGAGAGAGTCTACGCGGGCTGCGACACTCCCTCTTGATCAGATAACATCTTTTAAACTTTGCAGTTTTGGTCCTTGGTCCAATATAAGTTTATTTAACTTTCATTTATTGCATTTTTGACCCCCATAGTTAACTTTTAAGGGTCTTGGGTCATAAATTAACTCCGTTAAGCTCCCGGTTAGTTGTACGATCACCCGAAAAGTCTTGTTTACTTCGAAACTCCACAAAATTATTATCCAATATTCTTGAGAGCGAAATATACAATTATTCCAATGTTTTTGGGATCGCTAAAAGGTCACTCAGAGGTATCTTTTAACATGTTAACACTTTTAACCCCTATGTTTCGTAAGATCCTTATTTTAAACACAAACGACTTTCTATGTTCGATAATTTATTCGTTAAAGAATACGAACGTCGTATGAGGTCAATCAGAGGTACAAGAATTGCATGTTGACACTTTGGATCCTTTTACTTACATATTTACATTGTTTGACAACTTTAGTCCCTCGGAAACAATTCCTTACACGTTTAAAGCCCATGACACGTGTCTTTATTATATTGGACATGATTTTACGAGGTGTTACAGTAGACAAAATCTTTAAAACATACCTATAAACTGGGTTACGAACCGAAGTAATCAGGTTCGTAACTGTGAATGGGTGGTCGGAAATCGTCTTCCAGAAATTACGCAGCTCAGCTCCTCCAACACTGTGATCCCTAGCAGTAGAATATGCACCTCGTAGACTAGTTACAAATCCCGGCTGCTTCACCTCCTCCTCAGTATAAAATCCCGACACAATGGCAAACCTCGCCATATTCATCTCAAAGACCTGCCTACCCAGACCGAAGGACACAATTGTGTCATTATCAAACTTCCCTTCTTTGTGTCTCCATGTGCTGTGAAACTCCAGCACCAACTCCTCATACTGAGCCTGCGTACACTCTAATGCATCAGTCAACTTTGGACCCAAGAGGTCCAACACTACCTGCCTTGAACCTATTTCCTCCAACCAAGTCCAGTCTATTACCCTGTGCTGAAGCAAATCCGTACTCCTCAACTTATCATATTTCTCCCACTCAGATGTATTCGGCTCGAATTGCAATATCGGGTTGTCGAGTCGATTAACTTTATGTGTTGGAATGAACTCATGAGCCCTTTGATACTGAATCTTTCTCAACTTTGGATCATTAGCAGCTATCTGTAAAATTGGGGTCTCCTGTGGAATCAGATCCTGTTGTGGTGCTGTCTGATCCGCACCTCTTTTTCGGGCCCTACCGCTGCGTGAGCTGCTAGCCATGTCTGCAAAACAGATATTAAACAAGAAAAAACAGGCAAACAATCAGTAATCACAAACTATTTTTGTTATTTTTAATTTTTTTAATTTTTTTTATGAATTTTTTTGAAATTTTTTTTTGGATTTTTTTTTTAAATTTCGAAAAAATTAGAATAACCGTATAGCATTTCATTCGCGGCTAATTCTGAAAATAAAGTTGAAACAAAAACAAACGGTTTACCTTTTTACAAATGCTAAGTGATACTTAAACTCGCCCGAATGGAGATTGAGTACGGGCGAGCCTAAATCACTTGTACGTGCAAGTAAACCCTAGACCGATTACAAACGACTCGAACTAGACTAAAAACAACTAAAAAGACCGTAACTTGGACTCAATGTACACTACCCCCCTCGGCACTTTAATTGTCCGTAATTAAATCGAGTGCCTAACAATCCGTCATTGACGTCCAAACTTGCTTAAAATCAGCCATTTATTAGTTTAAAACAAACTTTAGCATCGAAGAATTCCGCCTAATTAAAGGAGGTTTTCATTCTTTGCAAAAAAATTGGTTCAATAATGCAAGTTCGACACTTTAGGCGTCAATGTGTTACAACCCAAACAAAATTCAGCAATTCAAATTCCAAGTCCAACCCAACAAACATTTACACCCCGAAACCAAGCCGCAAACCATACCAACCTTGAGTGTAAACCGACTTAAAGTTGAAAACTTTAGAAACGCATCAGTGAAACGGGTTAAAACAGGGAATAAATCTGATTTTTTATGTCAAAAATTACCCAAACCGAATCCCCACACTCAATATTGGATAACCCTAGACTTAGGATGAAGTAAAACATTAACATCAAGCCCCAACCCGAACCATCCGCAACCTATAATCTGCTGAAATACCCAAACCAAATCCATCTGTAACCACCTCTATCACTAACATGACTACACACTTGCCTCAACAAAGATTAACCCTACTAAACTCAAAATACATAAATACAGGAAACATACCTTGAATCGCTGAGAATTTGCAAGAAAAAAACTTGAAATTTTTCGTGAGAGGGGGTGTCCCAATCGGAGAAAACTCAAAATACATAAATACAGGAAACATACCTTGAATCGCTGAGAATTTGCAAGAAAAAAACATGAAATTTTTCGTGAGAGGGGGTGTCCCAATCGGAGAAAACGGCCGGATAAATGGTTAAAATTTTTGGTGGGTTTTGTTCGGCACTTGAATCTGGTCACGTGGAAAAGGGTGGTTTAATGGCTGAGATATGGTGGGTTGTGTGTTGTTCGGCGATGGGGGCTGTGGAAAAGGGTTTGGTGGATTTGTGGGGAAAACAGAGAAGAAAAGGGGTTTTATTCGATACTGGGTGGGGTCGCGTGCCGCGACGTCAAAGTGTGGTGGCCGTGGCGTGACGCCACGGGATAGTTCAAACGAAAGGGTTCATGTAAGGGTGTCGCATAGCGCGGCGGATGGGTTCGAATGTGGTGGCGGCTTCAGTGGTCCGTGCAAGCGCAGATGTGACATCCACTACAAGCAAAAACCTAGATATGAGAAAAGCAAACACTAGTCACTAAGACTCAAAAATAAAAATAAAAATAAAAAATAAAAGACTCAAAACAAAACAAAACACGTAGCACGTATATGTCAATAAAGTCTATCAAAGTTAATGAACGCGATTGCCAAGAGTCCCCGGCAACGGCGCCAAAAACTTGATGTGTGCTAAACAGACTATTAAAAATTAACTAAATTAGACTCTCTAAGCTAGACACTAAAAAGCTTTAATTCTAGACTCGACCTAAACCACACAATCGGCAAGTGTACCGATCACTGTAGTATGACCTAAGAAAGTCCGGATATCGAACCACGAGACTCTATTAATCACGTTAACTAGACTCTAACAGACACTGACAGACACGACTAGAACTGTTTAATTGTTTTTTTTGGGGGGGGGGGTTACTGAAAATCTAAAGAAATCTATTTAAACTAATTATTAAATATTAAACTAGAATGAAACTAATACGAAATAAGGCGAAGGTTTTTCTTATATGGTGAACGAGACCACCTAGACTAGAATCCTGGATTGATTTTAAGAATTTACCGATTAAGTTAACTGCATGATTTATGGAACCGGGATCTTATGATACTAAACCTATTAAGACACCAACTAAGCCCCTCAACCCTTCTCGAGGTGAAACTTATGGCGCTACCTAGGCCGTTAATCCTACCGGTTATTAGACGTCCTTCCAGTTGTCTAATTATTGTGTAAGTACCCTAATATTGACCTACTATTTTCCAATTATAGATCCAGGGTAGTTTAGGTTTCTTAACTTGACTTGATAGACTAATAAACCGACAGGGCAACTAAGGCACGACTTTTTTCCAAAGACTGTCTAAAGCAATTCGTCGGGTAAGACCTATCAATAGCCCCGCACCTTCCAGCTATAAGGACTAGTAGAATACTAAAATCTAGCAAATCACTAACAATTACTTCTAGGGGTTATTGGCCAATTCTCCCTAAAGGTCAAAAACACACAGTCAAAGACCTAGCATGAACCTATTCCGTAGCAGACAACCACCAAGATTCATACGAAGCAATTGAAAATAAGAAACCAAATTAAAGTACGCATACACATCAAATTAATTAACCAAACTTTTTACTAAACACAATCAATCCATAAAATACATGCAATTAACGAAAAAGGTTAAAACTTTATATCAATCCATTCATCTTAGTCTAGGCGGCTTAAAAGTTTAGCCAAGCATGTTAAACAAAGAAAACAAATCAAAGATGTTCAAACAAGAATTCATGACTACGAGTTTCGAAAGAAAATCAACAAACAAGGAATTGGAAAACCCGAGCAAGTCTTCAATTCTTCGTCCCGAACCCGTACCAATGATTATATTGCTTCAAAACCTTCAAAATTGCTCAAAGAATGCTCCCAAGATCGCCTATGATTGCCTCTATTCGTCACTAGGGTTTAATAATGATTTTCTTGGGATTATATACGTAACCCTAATCGTTAACGAAGAATTTCCGTCATTTACCCGCGTCGCGTCGCGCGACGGCTATATAACCTTGAGGTCCCGTGGCACGACCATATAAAATTCCAGAAATTGTTATTATATTGCTAGCGTAGCGCGACGGTGATGATGGTCCCTTGTGGCGCGACGCGACGACTTAAATTTCACAGACTCCTTCGTTTTTCAACTAGCTTCAGCACTCCAAATTCTCAAGAATTATTCTAACTCCCAAAATCAGCTCGTTCTTTATCGTTTTTTCAACATTTTCAGCATTAACGACTGTAAAACGAAATTTAATCAATAGTATGCACATTCTAACGAAAACATAACTAAATATAACGGAAAACTATACAAACCGTACAAGAATAAGAGATGTATTTTGCAATACATCACATACGATCTCCAAGATTTGTTGGACCTTTAACTTGAGAGGGATGATGAAGAAGACATGTTCTCCCTGGACTTTGAACTACAATTCAAAGGACAAATCAGGGAGATGTTGATGAGAAATAAAAATCAGTAATAAATAAGGGTTTTCGTATCATCTGTTGTATAAGGAGATTGTTGGATCTGCAGCTGTTACATTGTTTGCAGTAGCATATTTAACCAGATCATAACATGTAGCAAATGACATGTTGCTGCGTAACAAATTCTTGAGTGAGGTTTGATGTGTGTTGTTTAGGCAGGTGATCGTATGTTCTTAGTTAATGTTTGTTAAAGTTAAGTTGTATTCGAATTTTATTAAGTTTGTTAGACATCTTTTATATGTACTTATGTTTATAACAATTTATATTGTCAATGGGTGAATACTCTTTTTTTTTTGAATAAGAGAATGGAAATAATCATATGTAACTGATGAATTTTATTAAGTTTGTTAGACATCTTTTAGACATCTTTTATTAAGTTTGTTAAATATCTTTTATATTTACTTATAGTTGTCTTTTAGCTATAATAGAAAACACATTTTCGTACAATATCTATACATGTATCTATATGTTCTATCAATATGTGTTATGCATGGTTTTCTAAGAAACGACCCGTGTTTGCACACGGGTCTTATCGCTATTAATAGTAATAATAATAATAATAATAATAATAATAATAATAATAATAATAATTTAAACACGAGTAAAGATGTCCATCTCACTCCATTTTCAACATATACATTTACAAGCTGCTGATGTCATAGGGGAATAGTTTTGTTAAGTGGTTGGCCACTTTTGGCGGCCACTTTTGACCTTTTTTTTTTCTTTTTTCATAATAGTTATTTATAGGTGATGCCAAATTACCATTTTATCCCAAGTGTAAAATTACGATTTCGCCCTCGATTCAAAATAAAATTTTGCTTTTGTCCCTTGCTTAAATTTACGATTTTGGCCTCAGTTAAAAAATACAATTTTGCCCTCAGCTAGAGTTCTGCCAAATTACGATTTGGTTCCCAATTTAAAATTACGATTGTGCCCCCAGCTAAAAATGACGATTTTGCCCGCAGCTAAAATATTACGATTTTACCCCCATTTGAAAATAAAAAAAATGGTTTTGCCCTCAGTTCAAAATATTATTTTACCTCCATTTTAAAATTACGATTTTACCTCCGCTAAAAATTGCAATCTTGCCATCGTTTTTTTTTTCTTTGGCAAAACCATGGTAGTGTTTTATTTTACTTTATTGACTTAATTTTGTTTTTATTCATGCCAAACAGCTGCCTAGCACTCGCTAATTGGTCCT
The DNA here is from genome assembly GCA_030545235.1 of Helianthus tuberosus. NCBI lineage: Eukaryota > Viridiplantae > Streptophyta > Magnoliopsida > Asterales > Asteraceae > Helianthus > Helianthus tuberosus. Next base: position 113,597,890 of record CM060433.1, on the reverse strand, counting down.
GACAAATTATTGTTTTGCCCCCCAACTCTAAATTACACGCTTGTCATCGTTTTAGTTAATTTTTTTTTATCATAACTATGGTACTGTTTTTCTTTAATTGGTTAACTTGATGTATCTTTTTTGATATCGTGTTATAGGTAGCATGTATAACTTACCGACATAAAGGCGTACATGTTATTAACCTAAGAAATACTCGGTTTAGCGCCCCACAACGCGGGCGGCGCATAACTCTAGCTGCCTAACACTGACTCATTAGTCCTAAAAAATTACAGTTTTGCCCTGAGCCCAAAATTACGGTCTTATCATGGTTTTTTTCATAGCAAAATTATAGAAAAGCAAAGGGTTCCAAAGTTGGTTACAAAAGCAAAGGGTTCCAAAGTTCTCAACTGGCCACCAACCACCGCCGAATCTCTTAACCCTTCATCACAGCGTCGAATATCTCTCACATTCGTTCGATTTCTCCCATTGATTCGTTTTTGGGTTTTCTTCAAGGGCTTGTCGGATTTATCTTAAGGTTTTGTCAGTCAGATTAGTTTCAAATTTGGGGGTGGTGTTGATAAATGGAAGACCTTCCGAAGGAATTTGATGTTACGCCGAAGCATTCGGTGGAGGCTGTGGGCGGTTCGAGGAGATGGCGACAAGCTGTCTCCGTCCTTTCCAACACGAGCTCAAGTCTTGACGCAAACCTCGAAGACGGTGAACGCATGATCCAGGTAACAATCCTCTCCCTTTGAATTCAGCTTCTTTTGAAATCTCCTGGAACAAGATTATTGAGAATCCAAGTTGGTTTAATTTTAGTTTCAACTTTACGGATTCTCGATTTAATTTTAAAGTAACCTTTTATAAAACATAACTTTTGTTACTAAAAGTGTAATATGAAAAGGGGGTGCCCGTACGTAGGCAGTGTTAATCGCTAGTCGCTAGTTGGTCGACGGGTGGGGACTAGGGATTAATCGGAATTAATGGGGATTAATCGGAATTAATAGGGATTAATCAGGATTAATTTGATTAATCGGCTGCTAATCGGTGATTAATCGACACCGGGATTTTTACAACCACACCCCTAGGCATCACTCTCAAATGAACAACTACATGAAGCAGAAGATTAACTTTTTCAAACATAGAACTTTTATTTTTTTAATAATCAGCCAATAAATACACATCAATCACCTTTTCTATAATCATAGAATCCTACCGTCTACCGTTCAAAAAAAAAAAAAAAACCAAAGAGTTTTTTCCTAAAAAAATGTTGTGGAAAACTCACACTATCTCCAATGCTAAGGAGGCCCTTAGGCACTAGGGGTGAGTAGAAAACCGAAATAACCGAACCGTAACCAAAATAACCGACAAAACCAAAGCGACTGTTCGGTTTTCAGATTTTTAATAACCGAAAATTTTGGTTCGGTTTTTGGATAACCATTTTCAATAACCAAAAAAAACCGAACCGAACTGATAAGTTACACATATATTTTTAAGTTTAAGTTGTTTAAATGTTTAAACCCAATGCTAGTAGAAATTATTAATTTTATTCTTGAATGTTAAGTGTTTATAATAAAAACATTACATTTTTATTTATAATTGAAGTTATCTATTTATTACCTACAAGAAATAACAAAATTTGATATAAAAATTAAATGATCTTGAAATTATTATAAAAGAAAATGTCTTAATAAAAACTTTAGAGAAACATAAAAATAGATTAGAAGGTTAGGTTTATGTAAACAATATTAATTAATAAAGTTAACTATAATAACTTAAATGTAAACATATAACAAAGATTCTTATATTTTAAATTATACTTTATATTTTTTTGAATCTTACATAATTTTGTTCCAAAAACTAGGGCTGTAAACGAGCCAAGTCAAGACGAGCTAGACCCAGCTCGAGCTCGGCTCGAACTCGATTCGAGCTCAACTCGATTAGAATTCGAGCTAGCTCGGCTCGGCTCGATCTAGCTCGGCTCGGCTCGATCTAGCTCGTACTAACAATGAACCGCAAAATTTACCACTTAAAAAACCCTTAAAAATGAATATCTTCATAGACTAAGGGCCGTAATTGCCATTTAATTTAACCATATGGCTAAATATGCAAGTATAAATAGTTAATTCACTTTGTACATTGTCTTTACCTTCTTTTATAGAGAGATACTCCCTTAGTTTTTGTTTTCTAATCGATGTGGGACAAAAAAAATGAAGGATGTAAACCTTATCGAGCCAGCTCACGAGCTGAGCCAGACCAAGCTCGAGCTCGGCTCGTTTACAAACCGAGCCTAGCCGAGCTGGCTCGTTTACAACCGAGCCAATTTCGAGCCGAGCTTTCTTCGAGCTTTTTTCGAGTGAGTTGCGATCCACGAGTTTTTTGAACACCCCTACCAAAAACCGAAAAACCGAACCAACATAAAAAACGAAAAAACCGAAACCGAAGGGTTTTAAAAAGCCAAAAACCGACATTTCGGTTTCGGTTTTGATTTTACCCAAAAACCGAACCGAACCGTGCACACACCTATTAGGCGCCATTAGTTGCCTAATCATATTTAAAAACTTTGTTCTTTAAGAGTTTATATTAAACTTTAAAAATACCGTGACATTTAGAAAAGCTTTTTTAATGGTTTTTTTTTTTAAATTCTGTTATTAAAATTCTCTTTTAACTTCATTTTTTTTTGTGATAATTTGACTGTGGAGCAAATAATAAAAAAAACTATATATAATGATGCTAACGCCGGACGAAATTATAATTTAGGTGATGTTTGATTCAGCCGGTGTTTTTTTACCGTTCAAAAAAAATTATATGTCCAGGTTTAGTCTTACTTATTTAAGACTATTAAACTATCTTTTGCTTTTCTATACATTACATAATGATACAATAAAAGATCATCATATTAAGTTAAATAAAAACAGAAATATATGATTTTTTCATATGTATTTTTAATGGTGTATAAATCATAGTTCTTTAACCATTTAGATTTATCTTAACCATTAACTAAAATTAAGTGACAACTGGACTGGGACCAAATTGAATTAACTAATAACTGAGTTTTAATTTGTTTCATAAAATATTCTCAAATCAGAATAACTTTTTCATATTAATATATTATGTATTTTGAGTTATGTAAAATCGTTTGTTAGGAAATTAAAAAAAATATAAAAGAATAGATAGGTTTCTGGTAAAAAAAAAACGTTTGAAAAAAGTTTAAAAAGCGTGTACAAAAAATTTAAAAACATATTATAAAATTTCACCAACAAAATGTTTATTAACTTTTTCATTAACTAAAAATAGATTTTTTCTTATCCAATAAAATTAGAAGTGAGAAAAGACAGATTTTAAAAAAATACCCATTTTGGTAAATAATTTTCGAACTACACCCTTTTAGGAAAAAAAAACTAATTAGTAAAATGAATGTGAAAGTGAAACCGATCATGCCTACGTGCGTCCACATAAGATCACATTCACTTTACCAACCATCACACATGTTCTGAAATGAATGATTTATTAGTGGGTTGTTCAAAGCTCTGCCCGATCCTCAATCACACCCTTGTACTATATATTTTTTCCCTGCTTTCCCCAAGTCCCAAGTAAAAGCCTTTTTTATAATATGATTCTGCCACGATTTTCTAACCCAATTCTTTACTCTCTTTTACATACACACTAGTGTATATAAATTTAACCCCTTAATATACATATGCATACTTATATATATTTTTGATCAAACAGAACGCCTTGAACTGTTATAGAATGGGGGCTCGTGTATTAAGGAGAGCAATATTGTTTCTTGATGATCAACAGGTACTTCCGCCTTTAACTCTTGCTACCTTGAATAAGACAAAATTTATAACATACTTGAGCTAAAAAAATCCAATGCATAAGAAGGTATAGTATCTCTTGATTTACATTTTTTAATGAATCCATGAGATTGTGAGAGCATAGGCCCTGTTCAAGTGTTAGGATTTAGATCACACACACACGATCAATAAACGAAAGCAATAAGAAAAGTAGACACGAGATTTACGTGGTTCGATCACAGTGTGTAACCTACGTCTACGGGGGCAACTAGGGTTTGTATTTTATTGAGTGACAATGATTACAAGTACAAGAGATATATTTATAGGCTAGAATTAGGGTTAGTCCCTTGCTAAACAAGTAACTAAACATCTGGGCCTAAAACACTTAAAGCCCATTAGGGTTAGGGCCGGCCGAACCCTTTCCCTTCTTCTCTCTAATTCTTGGCTAGCCTTAATGGACTAGGCTGAAGACAACATCTCCAACAATCTCCCACTTGGTGTCTTCGGACCTCGAACTGCACCATCTCTTCTGTACTTCTGTAAATGAAAATCCCCCTTGATCTTCAAAACTCCCTAGTTACCCCGCCTTCTCAGCATTATTCCTGAAGGCCAGCTGAAGCTATGCATAGCTTCAGCTTATCCGACACCACAACCTTGGTAAACATATCTGCTGGATTCTTAGCACCTGGGACATTCTTCAAACTGATTGATCCTTCACTAATTAATCCTCTGACAAAATGATACCTCATCCCTATGTGCTTCGTCTTCCCATGATAAACGGGATTCTTTGCAAGTTTCACAGCACTTTCATTGTCATAATACAGCGAGTAGCCAGCTTGATTTTTTCCTAACTCTTTCAGAAAAGCTTTCAACCATATTAGTTCTTTACTGGCCTCAGCTACAGCCATGTATTCAGCTTCTATAGTAGATAAAGCCACACTTTTCTGAAGTCTGGACATCCAACTCACTGCTGTTCCTCCCACTGTAAAGACATATCCTGTAGTGCTTTTAAATGTATCTTTACAGCCACCCAGGTCAGCATCTGTATAACCCTTGAGAACCACATCCTTTCCTTTAAAACACAGCCCCATCTTTTGACGTACCTTTCAAATAGCAAAGCACCCATTTAACCGCTTCCCAGTGTTCTCTTCCCGGATTTGACATAAAGCGACTGACAACTCCAACTGCGTGTGCTATGTCAGGTCTCGTGCATACCATAGCATACATTAGACTTCCTACAGCAGATGCATATGGAACTCTAGCCATATCAGCTTTTTCTTCTTCTGTTCTGGGACACTGATCTTTAGTAAGCTTTAGGTGACTTCCTAAAGGCGTGTTTCTAGGCTTGGTCTTCTCACTGTTCATACCAAATATCTCTAACACTTTCCCGATGTACTTCTCCTGGGATAGTGTCACTGAGCCATCTTTCTTGCTTCTGGTTATACTCATCCCGAGTATCTGTCTGGCTGGACCCAAATCCTTCATCTCGAATTCTTTGGACATTTGCTTCTTTAACCTGCTTATTTCTTTCATATCAGAACCTGCAATTAACATATCGTCAACGTAAAGTAACAATATGATATAAGAGTTGCTGAACTTCTTTAAATAGCAGCAATGGTCCATCTGACATCTGTTGTACCCTGACCTTTCCATGAAGTTATCAAACTTCATGTACCACTGTCTGGGTGCCTGTTTAAGACCATACAAACTCTTCTTCAATTTGCAGACCCAGTTCTCTTTCCCAACAACCTTGAATCCCTCAGGTTGTGTCATATAAATGTCTTCGTCTAGGTCACCATGTAGAAAAAGTGTTTTCACATCTAACTGCTCTAGATGCAACTTTTCTGCGGCTACAATACTAAGAACCAACCTGATGGTAGTCATCTTCACCACCGGAGAGAAAATATCATCATAATCAACTCCCTTCTTTTGCTGAAACCCCTTGATTACTAAACGAGCTTTGTACCGCTTAGAACCATCGTGTTCTTCTTTGACTCTAAAGACCCACTTATTTTGTAAAGCTCTTTTATCTGGCGGAAGCTTTACTAAGACCCAAGTCTTGTTTTTATCTAAAGAGCTCATCTCATCCTTCATTGCATGCTCCCACTGGAGAAAATCTTTCATCTTGACTGCCTCAGAGTAGCTTTCTGGTTCACCGTTTTCTGTCAAGAGAATATAATTAACTGAAGAATTATATTTATTAGGCGGTTTACTAACTCTGGTGGATCTCCTGACCCAATTTTCTGACGGGTCAGGCTGTTGTGGAGGCTGTTCTTCTTCATGCTCTGAGCTCCCACTGTCAGAGACTTCTCCTGTCTCATTATATCCACCTTCAAACTCTGGTCCTGTGTCATCTTCAGAGTCTGATTCGGGTTCTATAACTGGTTCATTCTTTTGACCATTAGTGTCAAACTCAACCACTTCTTTCAGAACCTCTGACTTTTCCGAATTCCTGTCTTTGTACAGCTCTGCTTCATTGAATTCGGCATGTTTGCTTCTGACTAGCTTCCTGCTTTCATGATCCCAAAGCCTGTAGCCAATGTTGTAGAAGGCGCTAGGCGCTAGTCGGGCGGTGAGGTACAGCCTAGGGATTAATCGGGATTAATAGGGATTAATCGGGATTAATCGGAATGGGATTTTTATATGTATTTTTTCAAAATTATATATATATACCCAATAATATAAAAATAATACTTCAAAATTCACATAAATACATCAAAATTTACATAAAAATTCAAAAATTAACCAACTTTTGACCAACTAGGACCGATTAATCCCGACCAGGACCGATTAATCCCGCCCAGGACCGATTAATCCCGCCCAGGACCGATTTTTACCAAAAAAACCATGGTCCGATTAGTCCGACTTTTGACCGACTAGGACCGACTTTTGACCGACTAGGACCGATTTTGACCTGGACCGATTAATTGACCGATTTGCTTAAAATTAGGCGATTAGCTACCGCCTAGCGCCTAGGCGGCGATTAATCGGCCGCCTAGGCCGATTTCTGCAACAGTGCCTGTAGCCCATTTTATCAGACCCATATCCAACGGTACAACTCTGCTTCATTGAATTCGGCATGTTTGCTTCTGACTAGCTTCCTGCTTTCATGATCCCAAAGCCTGTAGCCCATTTTATCAGACCCATATCCAACGAGCGTGTACTTCTTTGCTTTGGCATCTAACTTGTCACCTTCAAGATCAATATCATAAGCACTACACCCGAAGATTCTCAGGTGATCATACTCAACTGCTTTTCCCTTCCATTCTTCCTGAGGAATCTTGAATCCCAATGGTACTGAAGGCCCACGATTGATAAGATAAACCGCGGTGTTAACCGCATCAGCTTAGAACATTTTTGGGAGCCCTGCATTCAATCTCATACTCCTGGCTTTCTCACACAATGTTCTGTTCATCCTCTCTGCAACCCCATTCTGTTGCGGAGTTCCTGGAACTGTATTTATCATCCTGATCCCTTTCTCAGCACAATAATCTGTAAATTCTTTGCTGATATATTCACCTCCGTTGTCAGACTTCAAGCATTTCACCTTCAAATCAGTTTCAAGTTCAACAACAGATTTCCATTTCTTAAATTTATCAAAAACTTCAGATTTATGTTTAAGAAAGTAAACCCATACCTTGCGTGTTGAATCGTCTATGAAGGTCACATAATAGTGAGATCCTCCAGGTGAAGCAACTGATGTCGGCCCGTACACGTCTGAGTGAATCGGCTCCAATTTCTGAGCTTTTGGTGCTCTCCCTGTCTTCACAAAAGTCACCTTCTTTTTCTTGCCTAGGATGCACGGTTCACAAAACTCAGACTCGACCTGTTTCAGTTCTGGAAGCTTTCCCTTGGTAACGAGCATCTTCATCCCCTTTTCACTCATGTGGCCGAGTCGTTGATGCCATAACTTTGATAGACTCGGCCTATCAGATACTGCATTAACCCCGTCAATTGGTACCTCAACCATGTATAGTGTACCTATCTTCTTTCCTCTTGCAATGACCATACTGTCCTTAACAACTTTCCATTGTCCTCTACCAAAGTGGACATCATATCCCTGATCATCAAGCTGACCAATGGATATCAACATCCTCTTCAAACCAGGAATGACCCGAACATTCTTCAAGGTCTAAATGGTTCCCAATGGTGTTTTTAAGTCTATGTCTCCAACTCCTGTAATATCAAGACTCTGATTATTAGCCAAACGAACTTTACCAAAGTTACATGTTCGTAGATTTTTCATCTTCTTTGCGCTAGAAGTAGCATGAAACGATGCTCCTGAATCCATAATCTAGTTTTCAACAGTATTTTCGACACAGCAAATAAGGGCATCCTCTGAATCTGAAGTTGTGGTAGCATTCACCTCCTTTTTGTCTCTAGGAGGTTTAGTACATTGACTTCTAAAGTGCCCATGCTCATCACAGTTCCAGCACTGTATGTCTTTTCTTGGTTTTGTTGGTCTTGACTTGCTTCTTTGTTTTGACTTTGACCTTCCTCTATTTCCACCTCTATTATTACTTCTCCCTCTCTCCTCAGTACTCTGAGCAACGAACTTGTCTCTCCAGAATTCCTCCTTCTTGAGTCCTCATTCAATATCAAGTCACGAACTTTAGCAAAAGTGAGGGTCTCAACTGCCCCAATGACTGCAGTAATAGTTCCTGACCAGCTGTCAGGTAATGAGGACAAGAGCAGACATGCTTGCAGTTCATCATCTATCTTGAATTTTACTGAATTCAAACGAGACAAGTGAGAATTAAACAAATTAATATGCTCAATAACAGAACTTCCCTCTTTCATGCGGGTGTTGACTAACTCTCGTATCAGAAACACCTTGTTGGCAGGAGACGGCTTCTCATACATATTTGACAAAGCCTCTATGATTCCTCGTGCTGAGGTTTGTTTTGAAATATTGTAGCCAACATTCATAGAAAGAGTGAGCCTGATAGTTGACAAAGCCTTCTTGTCAATGGCTGTCCACTTATCCGTTACAGGTGTAGGAGGAGGCTCTAAGGCTGCATCCAGATCCTTCTGTATTAGCAAATCCTTGATTTGCATCTTCCACCATCCGAAATTCTTCCCATCAAACTTCTCAATTCTGACTTTTCCATCATCAGACATCTTTGCTGAATAACAGAAACTAACCAGAGAACGTGAGAGAATAAACTGAAAAAAACAACCCTGAAATCTGACCTCGAAAAACGTGCCGAAAAAAAACCCGAAAAAACGCAGCAGCGAAAATCGGTACAGAAATCCTTTTGTTTGAGCGGCGGCGGCTGGAAACCCTAATTTGGTTAGCGGCGGCGGCGGTTCTGCGGTTCCGGCAAGATGGTAGACGGCGGCTGGCAAAACCCTAATCTGGGTTAAGTGGCGGCGGCGGTACCCGGTTGCCCTGGAGTAAAGCTGCGAATACTGCAGCGGGTCGGTGGGTGTCGGCGGCGGAAACCCTAGCAGCGGCTAGGTGGCGGCGGCGAAACCCTAATTAGGGTTTGCAGCTGCGGCTGGAGGCAGGAGGTGGTAGGCGGCTGGTGTGTGTTCTTGATCAAGAGCCCGAGCTCTGATACCAGTTGTTAGGATTTAGATCACACACACGATCAATAAACGAAAGCAATAAGAAAAGTAGACACGAGATTTACGTGGTTCGGTCACAGTGTGTAACCTACGTCCATGGGGGCAACTAGGGTTTGTATTTTATTGAGTGACAATGATTACAAGTACAAGAGATATATTTATAGGCTAAAATTAGGGTTAGTCCCTTGCTAAACAAGTAACTAAACATCTGGGCCTAAAACACTTAAAGCCCATTAGGGTTAGGGCCGGCCGAACCCTTTCCCTTCTTCTCTCTAATTCTTGGCTAGCCTTAATGGGCTAGGCTGAAGACAACATCTCCATAGGCCCTATTCAGGTTGTGATATATTTAGGTCAAATATCATATAGGATTTGTAGGAGGATTCCTTTTCCCTTTGCACAAAAATGATGTAGAGGTACGAGATTCCGGTTGAGCTGGATTGCTGGAATGAACTCCTAATGCGAATAATGGAGTTTATATAGTCTTGACCTGCTAAACATTTAATGTTATTTAGCGATCCGTCGGTCATGGAGTGGTCATGGAGCGCTGGTTATAATAGTTTTCGTATGCTATGAGACTTGAGTTTTGTCAGCCAGTCACATCTATCTTCTGTGGGGGGAGGGGGTTGACCCTCTAGTTCGGAGGACAGACGCTTTACGTTTGTTCCATCACATATCGGACGATGGTCCCTGGTTGCGTATTCTGCTGGTTCGGACTTGGTGATGTGTTACCATGCACAAGCTTGTTTTGCCTGGCCGGGTTTAAGGAGACAATTGTCAGTGTCAGGAGATCTACCTGTGTTTGTTGGTAGATCAAGGGGTAGTTTCCATTTAATGTGAACCGATCCCTCTGTTTTGTCGTCAGGTCTCCCGAGGTGTCAGTAGTGTCAGTATTGGAGCCCGAATAAACGAGAAGCTATATTCTGGACCTGGTATACTGGTCCCTCCAGAAGGTTGTCATAAAAAATACTTCAGTCCTTTTTTTTTTAGATAATTGACATCGCAAGAAATACTTCATTGCTTTTAGTTGCAACATTAATACACTGAAACTACCGGATCATCCGGTCCAGAAGTCATAATAAAGCCAATTAGTACAATAAAAAGAAAGAGGATTGTTGAATATTTGAATATTAGACTATGTCGGCTATGTTAAGTTTATTATTGATGTTTTATATATTGTATAGGGTATCTAAGTGTATTTAGGTTCTCTATATATTTGGTTGTAATCTTCTATCATAATTGAATAATACCGATTACTTTTTCATAAACTGATTTGGTATCAGAGCCAAATCAACTCTGCCCTAAAACCCTACTGCCAAATTTCTGCCGTCAACCAGCTTCTGCCTTAAAACCCTACTGCCATCAACCAGCTTCTGCCGCCTAACAGCCCCTGCCGACGCAACTTCCGGCCAATAATCTGATTCAATGGCAGCAATACTTGTATTCTCAAACCAAGAAAAGACTACCCATAATTCTCACAAATTCGCTTTCACTCTCAAGCCTACTAATTATGGCTATTGGAGATCTATGATCGAATCCTTCTTAACCTCGCATAATCTCTTCGGCTATGTTGATGGAACAATTCCATGTCCAGAACAAAAAGTTACTGTTGAAGGTGCAACAACCGATAACCCCAGCTATAAGCCCTGGCTTTTAAACGATGCTCACATCCGCACGCTGATTATTTCCACCGTTTCTGAAGATTCGTACCAACACATTCAAGGGAAAACATCTAGAGAAGTCTGGTTATCTCTGGAACGGGCTTATGCGCCAGTCACTGCTTCTCACGAATTTACTCTCAAAAGTCAGCTTCTACGCATTACTATGAAGGGCGACGAAAAACCTATTGATTACCTTTGCAGGGCACAAGAATATGCAACCGCTCTTGCCAATATCGGAGAACCGGTAAAAGACAAAGATCTCGTAATGTTAACTCTTGCAGGGCTACGAGAAGAATACAATGGCTTAAAGACAAACCTGTTGGCTCGTCAACCACCTGTCTCTTTTCACGAAATCTATGCTTTGTTATGTGATCATGATTTTGTGGTCACCAAACTGATGAACACTAACCCACAGGCTCTCCTTGCAACGAATTCCCCATCTCCACAGCCGCTTCCGGCTGCCACCAATCCTTTGCCTACCCAACCGAACCTTGAACAATTGCAACAACTTCAAAACATCCAACTGATGGCTTCTCAATTGGGTTACCAGCTGAATTCCACTTCGTCACCACGTCCACAGGCTTATTTTGGATCTCGTTCCTTCCATACAAACCGTGGTGGTCGGAGTTCTCGTGGTCATTATCGAGGTAACTCACGTGGTTCATTCACTCCACGGTCTAGAAACAATGGTGGTACACGACAATTTTCATGGGCTTCCACTCAGAATACCGTATACGGTCATTGTAACCGATGCGGAATCGGTCACTTGCCATCTCAATGCCCAGGTCAGCCTATTCAGCAGAATCGGCCCCATCCCCAGGCCAATTTTACAGCCTTCTCGGATGCTGCTTCATCTTCTGGAAGCACTTGGAAGCCTGACACTGGTGCAAACTATCATGGAACTCCAGACTTATCAAGCTTGGACAACTCTGAGGCATATCATGGTAATGATTCCTTGCTTGTTGGCAATGGTAACTCTCTACCCATTTTTCATATTGGGTCGTCCAAAATCTATTCCTCAAACAAAACCTTTAACCTTTCCGACATTCTTCATGTTCCTGCCCTTAAACATAATCTTTTATCTGTTCAAAAATTTTGTCTTGACAATGATGTTTATTTTGAATTTCACTCTGCTTATTTTGTTGTGAAGGACGAGTCTACACGCACTACCCTCCTCACGGGCCCCAGTGAACAGGGTTTGTACTCTATCCGCCTTCCACAACTCAAGTCTCTGCCCAAGGTTGCTTTCACTGCTGTCAAAGCTTCTTCAAGTATTTGGCATCAACGTTTAGGACATCCCCATGCTCAAGTTTTTCGTTCAGTTGTTTCTCATTGTTCTTTACCTGTTTCGGACAAATTATTAAATAATTTATGTTCTTCTTGTCAAATGGGAAAATCATCCAAATTACATTTACCTGATTCTAATTTTCACAGTCATAATATTTTGGATCTTATTTATTGTGATGTTTGGGGTCCGTCACCGTCACCGTCCTTTGATGGTCACCGTTATTTCTTATTATGTGTTGATCATTGTACTCGATATATGTGGATTTATCCCTTAACACAAAAATCTGATGTTTATGCAATCTTAACAAATTTCATTACCATGACCCAACGTCAATTCAACACAAAATTAAAGTGTATTCAATCTGATTTTGGGGGGGGGGGGGGGGGTGAATTTCGCTCCCTCACCAACCTTTGTCGCGACCTTGGCATCATTCATCGATGTTCTTGTCCTCACACTAGTGAGCAAAACGGCTTTGTTGAACGTTGACATCGGCACGTTGTTGAAACGGGTCTTTCCTTATTGGCTCAATCAAGCCTTCCTCAGCGTTTCTGGCATTTTGCTTTTGAGACTGCCGTTTACCTAATCAATCGACTTCCTTCCCGTGTCTCATCCAACAAGTCTCCCTTTGAACTTGTCTTTCATCGCAAACCTGATTACTCCTTTTTGCGAGTCTTTGGCTCTCAATGCTTTCCTTATCTTCGCCCCTACAACCGTCACAAAATAGAATTTCGTTCCACTCCCTGTGTATTTCTTGGCTATAGCCTTTCTCACCATGGCTATCGGTGCTTTGATCCTTCCACTGAACGCATCTATATTGCCTGACATGTCCGATTCAATGAACATGTCTTTCCTTATCAACCTTCACCAAACCCCAACCCGTCACCTATGCCCACTTCCCCATACACCTCAATTTTTCCCAATCCCCCACCCGGCTTCCCACCTGAGCCAAACTCTACACACTTATCATCTCCTTCCTCACCTACCCACCAACAGCCATCGGCCCACCCCATTCACTCACCACCTCCACCAAATTCGCCCGCTTTAGCCCAACCACCAACGGACCAAAATACTATTTCGGCCCCAATACCCACAACCCAAAACACTGCTGATCCTACTCCTTCGACCCAAACACCCACTGCCCAAATGCCCAGGCCTCGGCCTTCTAATCTTCGACCGAACCCTAAACAACCCGACTGTTATAACCCGGCTGCCTATGCGGCCACTACTTCATCCAAGTCTGTTGAACCAACCAATTTTACAATTGCTAACAAGTATGCTGAATGGCGTCATGCTATGTCCGAGGAGTTGGACGCGCTTCATAAGAATGGTACGTGGACTCTTGTCCCCCCGGTTCCTAATACTAACATTGTTGATTGTAAATGGGTTTACAGGTTGAAAACTGATGAAAATGGCAAGGTTAGCAGGTATAAGGCGCGTCTAGTTGCCAAAGGCTTCAATCAACAACATGGTGTGGACTACCATGAGACGTTTAGTCCTGTTATCAAACCTGCTACAATTCGGACCATTTTGTCCTTAGCTGTCACTAATAACTGGTCCCTGCGACAGTTGGACATCCAGACTGCCTTTCTGCATGGCGATCTTGAGGAAACCGTTTATATGCGTTAGCCGCCGGGCTTTGTTGATCCAACTAAACCGGACCATGTTTGTCTCTTGAATAAGTCTTTATATGGTCTTAAACAAGCTCCTCGTGCCTGGTTCAATAAATTGTCCACTGCCCTTCATCAACTAGGGTTTTATGGGTCCAAGACAGATCCTTCTCTGTTTATCCTAAACTCCTCGGGTTCTCTGGTTTATCTTCTTGTGTATGTTGATGATATTATCATTACGGGTAACAACTCCAATACTATTGCCATGCTTATTGGTCGTCTCAATTCCCTTTTTGCTCTTAAGGATTTGGGGCAACTACATTATTTCCTTGGGGTGGAAGTTGTTCACAAAAATTCTGATTTGTTCTCTCACAGAAGAAATATATTGCAGACATCTTACATAGATCAGGTTTGGCGGATTGCAAGCCCATCTCCACCCCTATGAGCACATCTCAGGTTTTACTACCTGATGATAGTCCGTTATTGGATGATCCCTCTCGGTACAGGCACACGGTTGGAGCTCTTCAGTATGCTACCCTTTCTCGCCCTGACATTGCATTTGCCGTCAATCGGGTTTGCCAGTTCATGCACGCCCCAACCGAGAATCATTAGACTAGTGTGAAACGGATTCTGCGTTATTTGAAAGGTACAATCAACATGGGTCTTTGGATTCGTCACAACATGGGCTATCGCCTACAAGCCTTCTCTGATTCTCATTGGGCTACCGATCTACAGGCCTTTTCCGACTCTGACTGGGCTGGTTGCCCAGTCGACCGTCGCTCGACGGGGGGATTTGCTATCTACTTGGGTTCAAATCTTATTTCTTGGTCTGCTCGCAAACAAGGAACGGTATCTCGCTCTTCAACGGAATCTGAGTACAAGGCGATTGCAGACACTGTTGCAGAATTACTTTGGCTAAAGTCTCTTCTTCGTGAGCTTGGTTTGGACAGCGAGGCGCCAACACTCTGGTGTGATAATCTTGGCGCTACTTATCTCACTGCTAACCCAGTGTTTCATGCTCGTACTAAACATGTTGAAGTTGACTATCACTTTGTTCGTGAACAAGTTACTCAGGGCAATCTCAATGTTAAGTTCATCTCCACAAAGGACCAAATAGCTGACATCTTCACGAAGCCTCTATCTTCTCAAAACCATGCATGGCCCTCCATAACATGCATGAATCAGCCATGAATCCATGGCTTGATCATAGTTATCAATAGCGTCTATGGCGGCCGCTATAGCGAATAGCGTGGCGTGGTGGCCATATGCCGCTACAAGGTACATATCGACCTTATATCGACGATATAGCGACTTCTGACGTGAAATCCGGCGACGGTGTTGCTTTCAGCCGGAAACTAGGAAGAAGGGGGAAGAAGAAGACAACGGCTGCGTATATGTGTCTTTTAGGCTTTTTAGGGTTTTTGTAAGTTTATGTTTTTAAACATTTAACCTTTCTATCTTTTATTAGTTTACGTCCAGTCCCGAAAACTTGTAACTTTTTACTTAAAAAGTGTAATGACAGTTTGTCTATTTAAACATTTAACCCCCTCTATCTTCAATAGTTTACATTTACATTTGGTTCTTAAACTTTTTAATTTATACATAAAATGTACACAATTAACATTATAAAATACATGTATATAGGGTAAGGATAGTGTAAAAAGGGCCTAAAGTGTGAGAAGTGTGAGAAGTGTATTATAACACTATATATAATACTATATAACACCATATAAACACCGTATAACAATATGTAACACCATATAATACCATATAACACTATGTAACACTATATATCATTATATAACAAATATAACACTATACATCTATCATAGACATGCTATCAGACAACCTATAGTGTTATATTTGTTATATAATGATATATAGTGCTACATAGTGTTATATGGTATTATATGGTGTTACATATTGTTATACGGTGTTTATATGGTGTTATATAGTATTATATATAGTGTTATAATACACTTCTCACACTTCTCACACTTTGAGCACTTTTTACAGGATCCTCTACCCATGTATATATATATATGTAATATGGATAGCTATTTTTTTTTATTTTTTAAATTATCTACTACCTTATCGCTACACACGAAATAGCGGGCGCCATTTCATCACTATCGCTATGTAGCATATAGGTTGTCTATCGCTATTGACCGCTATTCGCTATCGATAACTATGGGCTTGATTACCCATGTAACATAGACAAAACCATGGCATGATTACCCAACCAACATAGACTCGGCCATGAATCTAACCATTTGATTATCCAACGTCCCAACCATGGCTTGGTTACCCATACCCAACCAACATAGAATTAGCCATGAAACCAACCACTTGAACCAACATAGAACCGACCATTTGAATCAACTTAGAACCAACACAAAACCAACCAATTAAACCAACTTAGAGTCAGTCATGAAACCAACATCGGACCCAACATTAGAACCATACACAACCATATATCTTAAACCAACCAAACCATTTGACCCGACATTAGAACCTTATACAACCAAATATCTCATGGTAATCCAAACCAAGGTGCATTGATAATCCAAACCATTTACAACTATATACATTTTCAAAATCATGATCCTGTCTACTCGATCCTATCTTCCCTACCTCCTTCAAAGCGGATTTCGAAGTTCATATTGTTAAGAACTTCATAACCACCTTCAAGTGCAATACGAGGTGGGTTAGGGTACCGTTGACCCTAATGGAGGCTACAAATGTTCAAAATCAACTTGTATCATGTTCAATTTCAATTAAGCTACACTAATTAAGATCAAATATAGCGAATCTGAGGTTACTTGTGACTGTTTGTGTATCCAAGACCGCCTCCATAGAAAATGCCATGATCGGGGTCGGTGGGTGATGATTGGAGGAGGGTGAAATGAGTGTCTAACTTCAGAGGTGGCGTTGGGTTGGAGTATAGGTGGCCGGTGTCGGAGGTTGATGGGTGGCGTCAAGTAAACGATCGAAGGGGAGGGAGGGTTGGTGGAGAAAAGGATAGGGACTCAGTTTGTTGATTATTAGATGTATGAGGGGGTTACGGTTTTTAATGGTTCAAAAGACCAAAAATGCCCCCCATGCCGTTAAGCCAGTAACCAAATATGCATGAAGTGTAAAAAAACAAACTACGACTCAAGTTGCGAAAAATAAAAGGGAGAGATGAAAAATGATCCCGCCATATAACCACAGGGACACAAATTGTAGTTTACTCTTATAAATAGAAGTAGCTAATTCAATCTATCTTTAAAGACAAAGTCGGTGGGTTTCCCACCGGCTTTGTCTCCCCCCTCAACTTTTACAATATTGCATTTCAAGCCCCTTAGCTTTGCTACAACCTCTCCACTTTTGGAGTAATCAATTTTAGTCCCTTATCTAACTTTACTATTCTTCTACTTTAACAATTGACATTTTTCGCCCTTAACTTTTTACTAATTTAAATTTCCTTCGACAACATTCATTCGTTACTTTCTTTTGTTTACCCATATCATTTTTTTACTTAAAAAAACTATTTTTCCGTGCATATTTTTATGTACGTATCCGTATAAATTTAAGGGTGTCTACGTTTCGACATAAACTTTTTCTGGAAACGAGTTAGGTCAAATATAACGCGTTTTCGTTTAAAAAAACCCTTTTTACGTGCAGTGGCGAAGCTTGAAAATTTCCACCGGGGGGTCGGAAGTCACCGAACATAAAAATTCTATATAAGTAAATTTTTTGTTATAAAACCGGGGGGTCGAAAATGTATATACCTAAAAAATTCTACACGAAACGTACATATATAACACTACTGAGCGAAAAGTTCGGAGGGTCGGGCGCCCCACGGCCCCTTGAAAGCTATGCCCCTGTTTATGTGCATATTTTTATGTATGCGTCTGTATCAATTCGAAAGTTGGTCTACATTTGGATATACTTTTTTTAATATAACACGTTTTCTTACTTATTTTATGTACGTTTTCATAAATTTTGTTCCAAACAAAATGGAGTCAAATTGTGGTTTCTTTTTTTTTTCTTTTTTTTTTTTTC
Organism: Helianthus tuberosus; assembly: GCA_030545235.1. Taxonomy (NCBI): domain Eukaryota; kingdom Viridiplantae; phylum Streptophyta; class Magnoliopsida; order Asterales; family Asteraceae; genus Helianthus; species Helianthus tuberosus. The sequence goes on along the minus strand of CM060433.1, from coordinate 113,579,940 downwards.
AAAGCTTTAATTAATCCTATAGAATAAGTTATGATTGTACGAGATAGATTCAATTTATTTTACGTTATGATCCAATCGCAATACTTATATAGGTTACATTGAGTTCAATCAGATATGTCGAAACACGCGTTTTCATATGGTTAACGCATCACCTACAAATCCATTCGATGTTTGCGATGTACTCGCGCCACAACGCGCGGGGGCCTTATTACTAGTAGATATTAAAAATAAATTTTATGAGTTGAAAGCAACATAATTAATATTCAATTATATAATCTTTTTTTTTTGTTTCATAAAAACATGTACAAATTACCTTCTCAGTCATATCTATCCCTAATTGTTTTTCTCTTCGAGTTACTTAGAAAAATACTCTTGAAGTTGTATTAAGTGCCACCAACAACTTCTCTCGTGAAAATCTGATTACGGAAGGTGCATTAGGAAAGGTGTACATTGGAAAACATTTGTTTTATGGCAATGTGCTCGTACAAAGGTTGGATTGTAAGTACGGGCAAGGAGACGAGTTACAAACAGAGATTTCAACGATCAAGTATCTCGAACATAAGAATATCGCTCCTTTTTTAACGTACTTTGATGAGAATAATGAAAAGATCATCGTTTACAAAGCATTTCACGGAACTCTGAATCAACATCTAAGTGATCCAACTCTCACATGGTCTAAAAGACTTCAAATATGTTTAGGTGTTGCATGTGCACTGAATCACATACATTATGATATCATTCATTGTGATATCAATAGCTCTAAAATAATTCTAGATGAAGATTGGGAACCCAAGATATATGGTTTTGAACTTTCCACAAAATATCCTCAAAGTTGGAGGCATCGCTTTCTCTTCTCTCGCTACTTCAACACCAGCAATTTGACACCCAAATATGATGTTTACTTTTTTGGCGTATTATTGCTTGAAGTCCTCTGTGGGCGGAAACCACTTATTACAAATGATGGTGTTGAGGAAGAACTAGATGAGATCATTGATCCTAATTTAAGGAGACAAATGGACACACAAACGTTGGCACACTTCACTAACATAGCTTTTAACTGCTTGAATCAACAACCTGTGCAACGTCCAACTATGGATCAGATTGTCAAAGAACTTGAGGAGGTTTTGGAACTTCAATGGAAACACGTTGATCTTGTAAGCCAAGTCTTTTGTTTTTATTGTTTCATCCTTTTCTCATTATTACCTTTTACGTTTACGGATTTTATTGTTTTCCATTGTGGTCATTTGTATTAAAGGAGCACTCAAAAGCTGCAGATGAAGGTACACCATCCAACAGCCTGAAGGTAATTTCCGTTTTAGTTAGTTTGAGGTGATTATGGTAAATAAATTTGACTTTTAAATACAACATAGGCAACCATTCAAATGTATTTAATTTTCTTATAGTTTGTTTGAACTTCAAGTTCCTCAAATATATTTTTTTATGAGTGAAGTAAGTTAATTTTCTACCAAAAGAATTTAATGCATTGGAAAGGATATACAGAAAACCATTTTTCAGCACCAAAATTACTAAAAAAATATGGTGTAATTTTGAAAATGGTGTTGGGATAATTGCATATTTCCTCTTAAAAAAAACTATCAATGGCATATTTACCCAAACTAAGATCATTAATTAATAAAATTGCAAATTTACCCATTTTGATTTATTTTATGGCAAATTGGAAATAAATAATCCCAACTCACTGTTATTGGCCAATAATAATCCCAACTCATTTAATCACCAATAATAATCCAAACTATTCACTTTTGTTTGTAAAATACTCCCACGTTAAAAAAAACACTAACTAGGTTAAAATATTGCTCATGTGGCTTAACATGTGTGGACTGACGTGGCTGGTTAACATCTTACCCGTGTATAAAATGATTATCAGCCTCAATTGCACACACAATCGCACTCTCCTTCAAAACCCTAATTCTACAAATTGGGCAAATTCAGTTGATTGTGTGTGCAAATGAGGCTGATAATCATTTTATACACGGGTAAGATGTTAACCAGCCACGTCAGTCCACACATGTTAAGCCACATCAGCAATATTTTAACCTAGTTAGTGTTTTTTTAACGTGGGAGTATTTTACAAACAAAAGTGAATAGTTCGGATTATTATTGGTGATTAAATGAGTTGGGATTATTATTGGCCAATAACAGTGAGTTGGGATTATTTATTTCCAATTTGCCTTATTTATTAAATTTAAATTATATAATGACTTTTTTACCCTTAGTTTTACAAAACCTTACAAAATTGCATCTTTACCCATATGTTTACTAGTTTTTGTGTCAAAAGCGATCCCATGATATAAAACATTGAGAAAAATGCCCGGATAGTCCCTGTGGTTTGCCCATTTTTCACATTTAGTCCCAAACTTTCTAAAATTACAGCTATAGTCCCCAACTTTTGCAATTTCGTTCTCGGATAGTCCCTGACGCGGATGAAGGTTAGTTTTTTGTGTTAAGTTGATGTGAAATTACTAAAATGTCCTTGTTATTAAAAAATAACTTAAATATAAAAAGAAATATATTAATTTAGGTGAGCCCACATGGTTTACTGTAAACCTATCCCCTTTCTCTCTTGTTCAGTGTAGCCACCAACATCAACTACAACCACCACCACCCTCCACCGTAGAACCACCACCACCTCCGTCGTACGTCCTTGGTTTAAAAAAGCGCGAAGCGCTCCGAAGCGTTTTGGTTCCAAAAGCTTTAAGCGAAGCTTCAAGCGCGAAGCGAGAGCTTCACGTATACGAAGCGCTCCATATTATATATAATTATATATAATGTTAATTTTATATATATGTATAAAAGATAGCTATCCATATTAAATATATGTATATGTTTAAAAAATTAGAAAAAAGATAAGCATCCACCATCCTTCGTCTCCGCCATTGGTTCTGGCTGCTGCAATCAAAAAATTAGAAAAAAGATAAGCATACAGAGTACAAACACTTCCTAATATCAAAACATGCCAAATTCACCTTGATTGAAGTTTATAAAACTTACCGGAGAAAACCATCGCAGACCCAATATTAGGCATCTTCTTATTACACACCCAATATTCATTCTATCATTCTTCATCTCTTTCATGGTGATTTCAACAAACTCACCGGAGAAAACCACCGCAGACCACCAAACCTCCGCCGCCGACAATCCAAATCCACCAAAACCAGATCTACGAGATTCATCCACTGCTCCACCTTCTTCATATTTCGCAACCGCTGGCCGTAGCTTCGCCGCCGCCGTCGCAGATTCAATCCTTCGCTCCTCCTGGTCATCCGAATTTTCGACCGGTGCCGCTGCCAACTACCGCTCACTTTTCTCCGGTACCGAACCCTAGTTTTCAGAATCATGGAGTTCAAAGTCAAATTCCGGTCCAGGTGCAGCCTCCAGGGGTCATGGTGCAGCCGTCGTCGAGTGGTTGTTGATTGTGAGTTTGTGATTGTGTTGTTTTCGAATATATGTATAAATTGTTGCTGAATTATGGCTTTAAAGTATTTTTTAATTAATTTGTTTTTTATTATTTAGGTGGGGCCCACTTAAGCTAAGTTGTATTCTTTTGTTTTTAACTTTTATTTTTAACATAGAGGGTATTTTTGTAATTTCACATCCACTTAACACCAAAAACTAACCCTCATCCGTGTCAGGGACTATCCGGGAACTAAATTGCAAAAGTTGGGGACTAATTTTATAAAGTTAGGGACAAAAGGTGAAAAATGGGCAAACCATAGGGACTATCCGGGCACTTTTCTCTAAAACATATATGTATATCAAACGATTCAAACTCAAACGTCACAAGGGATCCCATGAACCAAATAATTTTTTTCAAACATAAGGAATATCACAAATGAAAGACAACAACGATGGTATATGAATACTAATTAATTTTGTTCTTCAAAATGTTACCTAGCGTTAGATAGTAGCAATATTTTGAGAGACAGCAACGCATATACTAACCTGCATTTCATATTATAGTTGCTGTTAATATGCTTGGAGTTACAAATTACTAATTCATGTCAAACGAGCATTTAATATTTATTGTTGCTGTTAATGCTAATCTATAACGTCGTTGAGAGAAACTGAAACGTCACCAGCTAACCTGTGCCGCCGGCGTGGAAACAGAAACATCACCGGCTAAGAGAGACACCGCCGTGTAACGTCGCCGGCTGAGAGAGACATCGCCGTGTAGAACTGAAACGCCGACCGTCGTGACACAAACGTCGTTGAGAGAAACTCGACCGCCGTGGGATCTTTTTGAGGGAAGAAAGTGATGAGTCGTTCGTGGTTGACCTATTTTAGTTTGATTTCCATTTGAACTGGTAAAGATTTTTTTTAAAGAAGGGGATATATGCAATAATTATATAGGCAATTGATAGTTATTTCGATAGACTTAAATAATTATATAGACTTTAGTAGACTTGACATTCCTTAACTGACAGCCACATTTTAAGTTTTAGCTTACACAGCTTTACACTTTGGAAACCAAAATGGTATTGTTGTTACAAACTATTTAGGTAAAATTCTTGACAAACTAGTTACCGTATTTTTTAACTTTTTGTTTTTTTGGCATGAACTTTAGTTACATTTATTGTTTTAAATGTCTATAAGAAATACTCCAATTCTACTGCTCTAACTAACGCATAATTTTGTATATTGATTGCTTGAAGATCCCACTAAGAGAAATAAAGCGGGCCACAAACAGTTTCAATAAAGCATGTTTAATTGGGTCTGGCGGTTATGCTGAAGTGTACAAAGCAGAACTTGACTTTTTAAATATTAAAGGTTTGTCATTGATGGAAGGGAAGAGTAAAGATGAAGTTCCTAAGATAAGCAAAACTGTAGCTATAAAAAGGATTACTAATGGAGCAGATAAGCAAGCTAAACAAGGGTTCTTGACAGAAATTGAATTGCTTTCTAGTTGTAAGCATCCAAATATAGTCTCTCTACTTGGTTTTTGTGACGAAGCTGGTGAAATGATTCTTGTTTATGAGTTTGCTTTTAAAGGAAGCCTTGCTGATTATTTGGTAAGCACTGACATGGTTATTCTTACTTGGACGCAAAGAATAAAAATTTGCCTTGATATTGCGAGTGGAATTAGTTACCTTCACACTGACATGGAGGGAAAACCAAGGATAATACATAGAGATATAAAGAGTGATAACATTTTATTTGATGAAAATATGAATGCAAAGGTTGCTGACTTTGGGCTCTCCAAATCGCATCCTACGAATCAACAACCTAGCACTATCTATTCAAAAAATATTGCAGGGACAGCATATTATATAGACCCAGAATATTATGCTACAGGTAAGTACAAAAGGGAATCTGATATATATTCCTTTGGAGTGGTTTTATTTGAGATTTTGTCTGGGAGAGTGGCATATGATTCAATTTACACCAAAGAAGATGACTATGGGCTTGCACCCATTGCAAGGAGGCGATTCAACGAGGGAACACTAAAGGAATTAATTGATCCGAAAATAATTGAAGAAGATGACAGTCACATTTTTACTTTTAATAGAAGACCCAATCAAGATTCGTTCCACACATTTTCAAAAGTCGCATATCAATGTTTAGCAGAAACTCAAGTCAAGCGTCCAACTATCAAAGTTGTCATTAAGGAACTTCAAAATGCATTAAAATTGCAAGTAAGTCGATGGTTTAAAAAATATATTATATTTTTCTTCATATGCTTGATCCCGTTTAGAAATACTACGTATGTTAGCTAACATTTTAAAAGGGTGGTAGGATTTATTCTCACTTTAGTTTAGAATACATAACTCACAAATTAACTTGATTTCGTATGTACTAACATAGAATATATGAATTTTTATCTCATACCGTTAAACACGTACATAGAGGAGGATTAAATAAGGCTTCCACTATTCCCACACCCGTATATCTTATTCACACATTCTTTTTCACTCTATCTCTCTCTATGTATATATAGAGAGAGATAGAGGGGAGGAATGTGTGAATATTAACTCCCTTAAATAAAAAGGATAGTAACATCTTTTTAACTCACATTTTTTAAAATCAGTCTCTATATAGAATTTACAATACTGATTCAAATGTAGATGTATCACTTGGGAAAAATGTGAAGCAGATAGAGGAGAAATGTTATTTACATAGTTTTCATGTTAGATTTGGTCATTTAGTTTAGCACGTGATGTTGCAGGGGGAAACGGTGGTACTCTCGAGGTTTCTACTCCATGATATAGTGTTGGCTACTGAGAACTTTTCTGAAACATACTGCATCGGTTTAGATACAACTGGGAGCGTGTATAAAGCTGAACTCGATCACTTTGGCAACACTAGTTCGTTGGCAACAGAAGGGAAGAACAATGGTGAACCTTCCAAAAGCCGCATTACCGTAGCTATAAAGCACATCACTAGTAGAGAAGGTGGGCAAGGAAAACAAGAATTCTTTGAAGAGATAGAAATGCGTACGAGTTATAAGCATTCAAACATTGTTTCTCTTCTTGGCTTTTGTGACGAAGGTGATAAACTAATCCTTGTCTATGAGCCTGTGTCTGGGAGAAGCCTCGATGACTATTTAAAAAGCGTTGATAAAATAGATACTTTTACATGGACCCAACGTCTACACACGTGTCTTGATATTGCACATGCACTCAATCACCTTCACACCAATATAGTCAACCGACAAAGGATAATACACATTGACATAAAGAGCGCCAACATTAAGTTAGACAAAAACTGGGGGGCAAGAATTGCTTACTTTGTGAACTCCAAGTTACACCCAGCAAATCAAGAGGTAGGCATGAAAGTGTATGAGGACCCGGAATATGAAACGACAAGTGAACTGGAAAGAGAAAGTGATGTATACTCTTTTGGAAATCTATTGTGGGAGGGTGGCATATGATCCAGTTTACATAAAAGAAAACGACAAAGGGCTTGCTCCCATTGCACGCCAATGTTTCATTGATGGAACCATAGATGGACTAATAGATCCGAGCTTAAAGGAAGCAATGGGTGAAGACATTCTCACTTCACCCAATAAAAATTCTTTGATTACATTCTTAAAAATTGCATTTCAATGTCTGGGAGAAGCTGCCAAGCGTCCTACAATGGAAGTGGTGATCAAGGAACTTAAGAGTGCATTAAACTTTCAAGCAAGTCTACAATTTCCAAGTACTGCATTATTAACTATTAAGTCTATTATGCCCAGCCAAATTCTTCCCAGGCCTATTTGCATTAACATAGAAGGGTATAATCATCACCATTTAACATTTTCATGGTCATATACAATTGAAATTGTTATAATAAAGTATCTTTTGTTTTTACAAAATTCAAGTGTGATTATTATTTTTCGTATCTTACCTGACGTGTTATGCATTTTATTGTACTTGGTCTTTTTATATTTTCTAATCACTAAGACTCTTAATTGTTATTTATGTATTTGATGTCTATATGTTTTCTAGGTCCTCCATGGCCGTGCAATATAGGTGATATTAATCGAGTCCTCAAGAGAGGGAAGATGGGTGGATTGATTTATGCGTGGAACATATAATCAACTAACGTGCTTCAGGAAGTGGTATTTATTAGGCAATATCGAAATGATTGTCTCAAATCAATCTCAAGACACTGTGAATAAATTGTAGTTATGAGCAATCTTTTTATTTTTGTAAAGAGGAGAATTCCTCTCTCTAAATTCTAGCCTAGTTGTATTTATAGGCATCTTTAGACCCTAACCACTTAACCATCTTATAAATACCAACTCTAACACCTTCCAAACACTTGTACCAACTCCAAATTACTTCCAAACTCTCTCAAATCTTCAAGATTTTCAACCTTGGGCAAAAAGTTCAAGAACCAAAAATTGGTAACTTCGGTGTTTCAACAACTCAAGATTCGTCAAACTCCCTAAGTGGAAATTTCTTCGCAAACCGTGAGTATACTTGACCAATTTTACCGTTTTCACACTTTTTGGGTGTAACATGTTTATACATACAAAAAAAAAACACTTAACATACATACTTTTATGTAATCATACATACAAACAATCCGATACATGCTTACTTTTATGTTATGCTTGATTCGTGTTTTCTGGGTGGTTCTTATGTGATGAACTTGTCATTAACTTCGTACGAGCCTCCATTTAACATGTATATAGCGCTATAGGAGTAACGCACCGCCCGTGAACGAGAGGTCATGTTAAGTTTATTCATTCTTTATACTTGCGGTAATCAGAGGGTTGACTTGTAAATCGTATGCCAGTTTATACGTTAATCTTGATAATTGGGTTTGCCATGTGGATTGTTCATTTTATACTTATATGCTAGTACACCAAACTTGTATACTCGCCAATACTTGTGTATTGAACTATACTTTAAAACATGTTGCAGATTTATGATGAGGTTGATGATGCACGGAACTTAGTAGGATGTCTAGAAACGCATTTTAAACTTTAAATACTTGTTGTAATGTAATTCATTTGTTTCAACTTGTTGTATTCTATTTCAAACAATGTATTTGATTCTTTTAGCAATGAAATGAAATTTATTATTTAATACTTATCACATTAGTGTTATTTGTTGTAATGTAATTCATTTGTTTCAACTTGTTGTATTCTATTTCAAACAATGTATTTGAATCTTTTAGCAATGAAATGAAATTTATTATTAAATACTTGTCACATTAGTGTTATGTAGTCTCTTGCAATCTTGTTTTCGTCTCACTCTGATGTTTCCGCCATCGGTTGGGATGTGACATTAACAGACCAACTCGCCGCTATTGGACACCCGGTAAGCGATGAAGACAAACGACACTATTTCCCTTGTGGACTCGGTGCATCGTTTGAAAACTTCTCAACCTCCCAAAGAACAATCCGTCCAGCACCTTCATTCCGTGATCTTCTCGCTAATGCGGAAAATCAAGAAATGTTTATCCAAAAACTTCATGGTTTTCAAACCCCTCAAACCGCCTTTTATGCTAACCAACCCAAATCATTCAACCACCGGTCCACTTCTCATCGTGGTCGAGGCCGTAACACCTCCTCCTCCTCCTCACGTGGTCGTAGTGGAATATACACCAAATGAACACCTCATTGTCAACTATGCCGAAGGGATGGACACTATGCGAGTGCTTGCCCTCAACTCGCCTCATTTGCTCAAAAAGCTCCTTCTCTTGATGCCAATTTAGCTGACGCATTTCATGCTCAATGCAATGTTGCTTTCGACATTCCAGATTGGACTGCGGATTCAGGTGCTACCACACACATGCTCCCCACAACCTTTGGTTTAAATTATTCTAAACCTCAAACCGGTAACACTCGTGTTACTTTCGGTAATGGTGAATCTTTACCGGTTACCCACATCGGCAACACAAATCTGAATCACAACATCTCTTTACAAAATGTCTTAGTTGTTCCAAATCTCACAAAAAATTTACTTTCTATTAGTAGATTAACAAATGATTTACCGGTTGATGTCTTATTTTCTAACAATTATTTTCAAATTCAGGACCGAAAAACGGTGGAAGTTCTAGCTAAAGGCACATGTGAAAATGACTTTTACGTTCTCACTCAAAGTCACAAGTCTCTAGTTGCCGCGCTCTCGGCTTCGCATCTTCGTGCTTCTTTCAATAAATGGCATAGTCGTCTTGGACATGTCTCTTTTGATACTATCTCAATTTTGAATAAACGTGGTCATGTGTTTGTTACATCATTGTTACCCAAATCGGGATTATGCAATTCTTGTGAATTATCCAAAGCAAAACACTTACCTTTTATTGAAAATAATAAACGTGCATCACATGTTTTGGACCTCATTCATTGTGAGCTTTGGGGACCCGCACCGATTCTGTAACACCCCAAAAACCCGAATGTTTATATTTGTCGTATGTTCCTATATGACTTAGTATGAAATAACTAACTAGGCTGTTTAACCTAGTTAAGTGTGTGGTTAAAAGTCTTAAATGACTAAAGTAGTGCAATTTATGTTAAGTGACAAACATGAGGGGCCAAATGGAACAAGATGAAAGTTAAGTTACTAAATAACAAAACTCTCACACACAAACACACACATCGTGTGTTCGAGAATGAGCAGGAAGCTCCCATGGAGCCAAGAACCCTAACTTCATCCTTTTCATCAAATTGAAAGGCAAAATGAAGCTTAAATTCATAACCGAGCATAGATTAATGATCACCTTCACAAGGGGATCACAAGGTATGTCTTAAAAGTTAGTTTGGTGATTATGCATGAAGCGGGTTATGTTGTAAATCACAAATTTGTATGAAATTGAGTATGAGTATGTATTAGAATCATCATTTGGAACATGGATTATGCATGAATTAGGTTAATTTGATGTTTAAGGGTGAAACCCATTAGTTATGGTGAGAATGATGATTTGAATCATCATCCATGTCTAATTCTTGTTGAATGTTGATGTATTTTGATTTGTATGATGGATTCTTGTTAGAGGAATTGAAAGAAATGTGATACTAGTATGTTTGATGTTTATGCATGTATGATTCATGTTGATTAGAAGGAAGAAATTTATGAATTATGTATGAGATTTGAAGGATATGCATAAACTAGTTGTACACTATGCTTAGAAGGTAGTACACATATCAAAAGTATGATGAAATTATGAAGAACTTAAGATTAGATCACTTGTAAGTGATTAACAAGTAGTTATGAAGTGGGTTTTAGATGATGTAATGTAAATTGATGATTTACTTATGTTAATAATGTTTGGAATCATACATGTGTGTGAATGTTTAAAGAAATCGGGTAAGAAATGATGGATTAGCATGTTAGAAGGTTGAATGATAAATTCCATATAAGATCCGTGTAATGAAAAAGTTGTGATGAATGATGAATAAGCTAACTATCTTGAGAATGATATATGATAGTTGATGCTTGATAAGCGACATGGAAGCTTGGGAAAGAAGCGGGTCAAATGGAACTTATGTGCACGGGAAGCGTACTCGGATGCAAGGTAAGTTAAGCTTACACCCTCCTTGTAGAATACCTATTCATTTTATAGATTATGAATATGATAAGTTTATAAATGAGGTATGAAGTTCCGACAAGTTTTGATACGGGTCGAAACATGTGTTCATGACAAGAAACTAAGTTTGATGGTTAAAAAGGGATAAAAGGGTATTATGGTAATTTTGGTTGCAAGTTAACAAAGTATTAAGTTACATGGATGGGATGACGAATAACTAACATCCCACAAGGATAAAACGGACATTTAGACTTAACGGGTCAAACGGTGAAGATGTCACCCTTTGGCGTTATCAACTAATGAATTTCTTTGTTAAGTATTATGAATTTGTAGAATGTATAGAAAAAAAGATTTGTGTTGCTATTATCTAGCAATTCAGTGGATGAAGTATTAGAACGGGTCATAGCTTTGATCCGAGCCAGGTATGTGCATTTACCATTGTAGATAAGTCGCATGATCGGTAATTTGTGAAATGAAGTCTTTAGTAGTAAAGGATGGGTCAAAGTTGACAAAAACGCCCTTGATGGGTAAAATGAGCGAATGGTCCTAAAAGTTGATTACAAATAAGCTATTTGATTAAATGAATGTTTTGAAAAAGTAAGAAAGCGAGAAGTATGATTTTCGTAAGCTAAGGACCTTAAAATGCACAAATACCCTTAACGGGTCAAAATAAGCTCTTGAGCGAAAATGGGTCAAGAGGATGCAAGACATCCGAGAACTTAATCTTTTATGATAGACAATGTTGAAATTATAGGGTTCATGAGGAATTTAGGTCAAACAATCAAGTTATGTTGATGAATGCATGAACGGGTCGAATAAATAAAAGCGGGTATATAAAGCCGAGAGCTTTAAGTCAATAATTTCCTTAAACCGGATGTTGGATTTCAAGTTCCTATGATAGAATGTGAATTTACAAGCATGTAGGAAGAAACGGGAGGTTAAACGGGTATACGGTTTGAAAGTTACACAAGTTTTAGCGTTTTCGGACGACGAAACGGATCTGCAGCAAAATGGTGATTTTAGGGGTCGTCGCCGACGCCCCTATGCCCGTCGTCGACGCCCCGTGCATTTTCCAATTTTGCCCGACGCCTTAAATTGCTGTCTACGCGAAGCTGACCGACGCGAGGTGTCGCACGGTCGTGCGGTTGGACGCAGGGTCGTGCGTTTCCGAGTAAACCAGTGCACTAGCTCGTGCACTACCTGTGTCCCCGACGTCGTAGGATCCGCACGGTCGTGCGGTTGGACGCATGGCCGTGCATCAGCTGCCAGTTCAGTAAAATGTGCAGAATTCGTCCAAAACAGTCCCGTAACCTACAAGGAGTCCCGAATCGTATTCTAAACTCATTATAGTGAGTCTATGGGATGCGATGAGCGTGTATGCATTTATATATGGAGCGAAATAAGTAGAAAGGCATAGGTAAATATAAGTATGGATTTACCTACATGATTAGTAAAAAAAAAGAATCCTTGGATAAACGCGTCAAACGCGTTTAGAAACGTATGTATGCGAGTAGGTATGTATGTATGTAGTTATGTAGGTAGGTAGGTAGGTATGTATGTATGTATGTATGTATGTATGTATGTATGTATGTATGTATGTATGTATGTATGTATGTATGTATGTATGTATGTATGTATGTATGCGAGTAGGTATGTATGTATGTAGTTATGTAGGTAGGTATGTATGTACGTATGTATGCGAGTAGGTATGTATGTATGTAGTTATGTATGTATGTATGAATGTAAGTACGTATGTGAAGACGTAATCATGTATGTATGTAAATAGATGCATAGGTATGCAAGTAAAGGTATGTATGTATGTACGTAGTTTTGTATGTATTGTATACGTAGTTTCAATACATTTATGTATTGACGATTATTCACAATGTGCCTCGAGAATGAAATGTAATGCAGGTACATTATTGAAGTTTCACCAAGGATTAGACACCCAGATGGAATGCTTAAAACTAGAAAGTTAACAGGATGAGAAGTATATGCGGATAGAACATAGCAAGGCTACATTATTATGAATCTTGTTTGTACATAAGTGTGCTAATGATGCGTATGTTTGTGGTGGGTGCAGGTTGTACGAATCACGGATTATCCTCACGAGGAGTAGCGATCGAATACCGAGTCATAAGATAGGTTGTACGGGAATGTTTAAATATGTAATTTAGTGATGATAAGTTATGTTTTTATATTATAAAATGAATTTTAAGAATGTCAAGATGTATATAATGAAAGAAATTTTATGGTACGAATTTCCGCTGCGATTTTTGTTAAATACGTATTAGGGTATTACAGATTCCATCCACCGATGGTTACCGGTATTATGTCATATTCATAGACGATTATTCTCGTTTCACTTGGTTCTATCCTTTAAAGGCAAAATCGGAATTTCCCGTCATTCTCAAAACTTTTTTAACATTTGTTCAAAATCAATTTTCCTCAAATGTAAAAGTTTTTCAAAGCTATGGAGGAACCGAATTTACAAACCACCAATTACAAACTTGTTTTCAACAACACGGCATACATCATAGAATCTCATTGTCACACCCCGATTTCCGGTGGGCCCGGGAGGGTACAGTCGTGACGGTTGGATAAGCAGTTATCACAATATAATAATATGCAGCGGAAGTATTGGATTAAAATTAATAAAATAAAGCTTGAAAGTATAAAAGTATTACAAGCGTTCGATACAAGCCCACAAGCAGGATCCAAATAAACAGAGCTTTAGACATCATAGGCCTTAAGCATCAGGAGTGCAAATTCCTTTAGCCTTCATTCTAACCGACCCACATTCCCAGCCTATTATAAGGTTCGGTACCTGCTGTTCAATCTTTTGAAAATACGTCAGCTAAAGCTGGTAAATACAATTAACTGACTCTTTTAACTGTCACACCCCGATTTCTGGTGGACCCGGGAGGGTACAGTCGTGACGGTTGGATAAACAGTTATCACAATATAATATTATGCAGCGGAAGTATTGGATTAAAATTAATAAAATAAACCTTGAAAGTATAAAAGTATTACAAGCGTTCGATACAAGCCGACAGGCAGGATCCAAATAAACAGAGCTTTAGACATCATAGACCTTAAGCATCAGGAGTGCAAATTCCTTTAGCCTTCATTCTAGCCGACCCGCATTCCCAGCCTATTACAAGGTTCGGTACCTGCTGTTCAATCTTTTGAAAATACGTCAGCTAAAGCTGGTAAATACAATTAACTGACTCTTTTAAAAATAGTTTTTCAAAAAGAGTTTTTATACATATGAAAACCCCGTAGGTGACACTTTAAATATATCTTGGGATTTATTCTTGTTACGAGATTATATACTTGATTAACCCATTGGGTTGTCCGGACATGGTATCATTAACCCCCAATTATATCAATTATCAAGTAAACGGATTAAACCGTATTCATACACTTTTGCGCAATCATAGGCGACTTACTTATGTAATAACCGTCCCAAGAGGCATATTTGCCATCCCAAGTTTACACTAAAATAAGTCAAGAGTATTTACCTTTTTGCTAGCTTCCAATCAATAAGACTATATTTGGCAAAAGCCGCAAGTCTAAGTATAATTAACCCAAGTCCGATTATCTGGGGGGGGGGGGGTACTATAGTCTGGAATGAACAGATTTATTATCTGTTAGAATGTATACGGGTCAAAGGTAGTTCCTTTAGATATGACCCTATACTTATGATTAGGTTCGCTAGATTAAGCGTATACCGAATAGAATGTGGTTTAAACCCAACAAGTACTAGGACTTGTATAATATGGGTAAACAATGTACATTCTGGATTTTGAGATCAAAACAATAAGGTGAAACCCCTTTTAGGTTAACTTATGTAAACTAGTTACGTAAGTCTAACCGTACGCGTATAAGCGATAACGGGTAACCAGATGAGTCATGAACAAGTTCCATATGCCAATATACTTTAAACAAGTTATAATATCAGTAAGATATGAACTTGTATGCCCGTTAAGGTTTTAAAATCAAACTATGCCTCATAAGGGCATTTTGGTAATTTTATAATTTATAAAAGGAGCTTGCGAGTAAACTGATGTCATGGTCATAAACATTCTGTAAAAATTTTTAAATTATGATATCATATCAGTAGGATATCAAATATATGTGTAGTTTATGCTTTATGACCAAACTATGCACCGTAGGGGCATTTTGGTCATTTCACACATAGTTTTGAGAATTTATTTGGGATTTTGAGTTCATGACTTATACCTACTGTAAAAATATTTAAAAAGGTTTATAAAATCAGTAGGTAACAACTCTTGATTCATAAATATGGTTTAAAACCATACTATGCGCCTATACGGCGTTAAAGTCGTTAAATGACGATTTATGCGATGGTTGAAGAAATCTGATGTTATGACCAGCTTTGAATAGCTAAAATATTTTATTTGTAACAACAAATTAGTAGGCAAAAGATTTGGTTTGAATATTATGCTTAAAACGCATTTTATGTGCCATAAGGGCGTGATCGTCATTTATCGGCATATTATGCGAAACTGAGGTTAAACTCAGTTTACAATCTGACTTATCATCCCAAATAATCCTAATTATAATATCATATCAGTAGGTAATGAGTTTTATACTAAAATTATGATTGAAACTCATTTTAGACTAAAAAGGGCATTTTAGTCCTTTTTAAAAGCATAGTTTACGATTATATGCGTAAACTCAGTTTATGACCAGATTATAAACATCAAAATATGTTAAACATGTTAACATATCAGTACTTAAATCATTTGCAAGCTTATTTGTGTCTAAAACCTTATTTTTGCTAATAAGGGCATAAAGGTCAAAGCATGACATAAATACGAAAACTTGCATAAAACTCAGATTCCTAGTCCGATCGTGTAATATAACCTTATAGGATTATACTACATTATATTACGATCATAACGGAACCTAAAATCAGTAGCATACTAGTCTAATTCGGTTTATAACCAAAAGTCAACGTAGAAGTCAAACTACGCGACTTTCGGTTGCGAACCGACCCTAAAACGGGAATTGACGAGCCGAACATGTTCACACATGTTCTAATAATTATTACCGAGTTGTTTAAGTGATAAAACATATTTTAGAACATTTCTAAACTCATCTCTCAATTATTTTAAAAATTGACCCGTTGACCTTTTAAATTAATATTAATTTGACTCGTCAATTGACCAAACAAACGTGATTCTTAGGAGGTGCCCTTTTGAGGGATTAACACCTACCTAATTACGATCACGTAGCCATGTTCGTTGCGAACAATGGCTTGACCGTTTAAGGTCTAACTAAAAGTCAAAGCATTATTACGATAACGCTTGACTCTTGGCTTTAAAGCCTATAAAACAGAAACTAGTCACGAAAGGAACACTTACAAGTGTCCTAAGGACTGAAGAGAACTCATTGGTGTGCTCCTAATGCTCAGGAGCTCCCATAGTTGAGAGAATAGAATGATTCAAGAAATGGTGCAAATGAAATGGTTGAAGGTGACCCCTATTTATAGTTTTTGAGGATTGTTTGGATGATGACAAGTGTAATGTGTGTTCTCCAAGTATTAATAGGATGTTAACAAGTGTATACCAGGTTTTAAATCAGTATACAAGCCCATGGATTGATTAAAAATGGTTTTGGAGTTGATTTGTGTGGAGAGCAAGCAAGAAGATAA
Organism: Helianthus tuberosus; assembly: GCA_030545235.1. Lineage (NCBI taxonomy): Eukaryota > Viridiplantae > Streptophyta > Magnoliopsida > Asterales > Asteraceae > Helianthus > Helianthus tuberosus. The sequence continues at coordinate 113,563,277 of CM060433.1, read as the reverse complement.
AAAAAATTATAATTCTGCACAGCTACGGGCCTGGCGGCCCGAGACAGATCTCGGCCCAATATTACGCGGCCCGCAAGCGAGCCTGGTCCGGAAATAAGTTTGGCAGTTGACTGTTTTGGTCCCTGGCTTTAATATACAACTTTTTAGTGTTTCAAGTTTTACACTTTTGGCCCAATACTTTATATAATCATGTGTATTGTTAATATAATGAACGAGGATCTTTAATGATAAATCCTAGGTGCATCCGGAAGTCCGAACGAGCGTTACGGAGTTCCCGGTTTATTTAAAAGGTCACTTGAAAGCGTAGTTTCGTACGTTAACGCTTTTAGTCCTCTTAACGCACAAAGTTGTGCGTTTTATCTTTTAATGATATCAAAGCCGTTCATAGCCCATAATAGGCATTCCCGAGAGTATGAACAAGTATCACGATACTCCGGGTTTGTTAAAAGGTCTTTCAGAGGTAGGAATTAACATATTGACACTTTTAACCCTTTTATCGCACAAACTTGTGCGTATTATCGTTTAATGGCATCAAAGCCCTAAACGACCAATATTAGGTATTCCCAAGAGTGTGATCAAACATCATCACGTTCTGGATTCGTTAAAAGGTCACTCAGAGGTAAGATTTAATATGTTGACGCTTTTAACCATCCGTTACCGAAACTTTCGAGTTTATCGCAAACGGTTTCGATTATCCAACAATGGCTTAATATGAGAATATGAATACTGTATAATGTCACTCAGAGGCTTAGTTTAAGCATGTTGACACTTTCAGTCCTTTCTAATTCAAAGTTTTAACTGTTTGGCAATAATAGTCCCTCCTTGTCAATGATTGACATAGTTAGGATTAGGGACATGTGTCGATACATTATTAGACACGATTTTACGAGGTGTTACACTCATGTCCTCACACTCCGGAACAAAATGGAAGAGCGGAACGAAAACACCGTCACATCACATTACTGAAACCGGATTATCTATGATGTTCAATGCCCATGACCCACCAAGTCAATGGTTTGATGCTTTTACATCCGCCATTTACATTATAAATCGTCTACCCACAAAACTTCTTGACAACACCTCTCCATTTGAAGTGTTATTTCATCAACCACCCACCTACTCAAACCTTCGTATTTTTGGTTGTCGTGTTTATCTGTACCTTAGAGATTATACTAAAAACAAACTTCTTCCTCGAAGTGCACCATGCATTTTTATTGGGTATAGTCCTCGTTACAAGGGTTTTAGATGTCTCGATCCAACCACAGGTCGCATTTATACAACTAGACATGCTAAGTTTGATGAAGACATTTTACCCTTCCACACAACCTCCGTGTCCACCAACATTACAAATCTTCCAATAACAAACTTTGAGGAACAATTACCCGCACCAATCACATCAACGTCTTCCCAATCAAAATCTCCTTCCGAATCTTGCTCCACCCACTGTCACGATCTCATACACCCATTACCCACCTATTCTAACGGCCCAATATCACCACCAAACAGCCCAATTGTTTCAAACAGCCCACCCTCCACTCCTACACACTCTCCTAGCCCACCAAGCCCGCCTGTTAACAACCAAACCCAATCGCCTCCACCTAGCCCACCATCACTTACACCTAGCCCACTGTCTAGCCCATCACCCACGGCCCACTCATCTCAAGACCCGCCCACCTCAAACCCGGTCTTACACCCATCTAACCAACAAGTTGATTCTCCCTCAACCGAAACCCCACCAACTAACACTCACCCCATGACAACTCGATCCTAAAATGGAATTTTTAAACCAAACCATTTTGTAAATCTCTCTCATCTTTCTGCTCATCATCCTCATCATGCCCTCTTTTGTTCACATGTTCCCAGAGGCATCAAAACTGCCCTCAAAGACCCGAAATAGGTAAAAGCCATGCACAATGAACTTACTGCCTTACATTGCAATCACACATGGAACCTTGTTCCACGTCCATCCAACACCAACATCATTGGATCCAAATGGATTTATCGAATCAAATACAAATCCAACGAATCTGTTGACCGCTAAAAGCACGTCTGGTAGCCCAAGGTTTTTCTCAAATACCGGGTCTAGATTTCTCTCACACTTTTAGTCCGGTTGTCAAATCCTCCACCATCCGAATTTTTCTAAGTCTTGCAACTATTAATCGTTGGAAGTTACGCCAACTCGATGTCAATAATGCCTTTCTAAATGGACATCTCATCGAAAAAGTTTTTATGGAACAACCTCCGGGATTTGAAGACCCCAACCAACCAAACCATGTGTGTAAACTTAATCGTGCTCTCTACGGTCTCAAGCAAGCTCCACGCGCTTGGTTTCAACATCTAAGCACATTTCTCGTTGCTCTCGGTTTTCAAAATAGCCGAGCCAACACATCTTTATTTGTTTACAATCACCATGGGATCCTAATTTACCTCCTTGTCTACGTAGACGACATTGTTCTCACCGGTAATAATGACACATTCATTAACAATTTTACATCTCGTCTTCACAAGGAATTCAAAATCAAGGATCTTGGTATGCTAATTTTTTTTCTTGGTTGGGAGGTAACTCACACCAAATCGGGTCTCTTTCTAAACCAATCTAAATATGCTTACGATATTCTCTCCCGAGGCGGCTTACTTGACTCTAAGCCTGTTACTACTCCTCTTACATCAAAGGATGTGTTCACTACCGATGGCCAACCATTCCATGATCCTACCCTTTACCGATCTCTCGTCGGCGCACTCCAATATCTCACCATCACCCGTCCCGACCTATCATACGCAGTCAATCAAGCTAGCCAATTTTTACAAAACCCCACCATCACTCACTTTTAACTAGTTAAACGAATTCTTCGATATGTCAAAGGCACTCTCTCTCATTTCCAAACTTTTGATAGACCACCTAACACTATTTTATTAGGTTTTTCAGATGCAGATTGGGCGCGATGCATTGACACTCGAAGATCAACATATGGCTACTGGATATACTTGGGTGGAAACTTGGTCTCTTGGAGTGCTAAGAAGCAACCTACGGTTTCTAGATCAAGCTGTGAATCCGAATATCGAGCGATGGCGAACACAACTGCAGATATGATTTGGGTCACTCATCTCCTACGTGAACTTCAAGCATTACCATCGGGGCGTCCAACCTTACTATGTGACAACAAGAGTGCTTTATTTATAAGCCAAAATCCAATTTCTCATAAGCGGGCAAAGCACATAGACATCGATTATCATTTTATTCGTGAATTGGTGGCCTCTGGTCGTCTCAACACCAAGTTCATCTCCACAGATCACCAAGTCGTGGATATCTTCACCAAAAGTATTCCAAAACCGTTGTTCGAAAAAATTCGATCCATGCTTCGTCTCGGACCACCTCCAACTTGCATTGACGGGGGGTATTAGGCAATATCGAAATGATTGCCTCAAATCAGTCTCAAGACACTGTGAATAAATTGTAGTTATGAGACATCTTTTTATTTTTGTAAAGAGGAGAATTCCTCTCTCTAAATTCTAGCCTAGTTGTTGTATTTATAGGCATCTTTAGTGTATTGTAAAATCATTGAGAATTACCACAATTATAGTATTCGTATGATTATGAACTTCCAGCCTTACTGTATGTAAATTAATAAAATAACAGAATTGTTAAATCAACTTCAATCAATTTTCGACATCATCTAATTATGCAATTTATCGGCTATCATTATTGCAGATGATGATGTCTGGACCATTTTGTTTTTAACACAACATACCCCTTATATCACTACAAATTAGAGAACCTCCGACAAGGTCAATAATCCGTTAGTATCGTAACTCATGAGGCCCCACCGATATCCTGAACTAGGTAAAACCAAGTTATGTTGGGCATGTGACCTTTAAGGGGAAACAGTGGAAACTAGATTCAAACCTAAGACCTCTGCTAGAGGGAATCAAACACCTACAACTACCTCACCCTTTGAAAGTTAGATCATTGTTATAGCGAAGTAAAAAAATCCCAGCAACAAGACGACTTGCATCATTTTTTTAAACAGCCCTTTTCTTTTATTGCATTCCTTTTGTACTCATATGGTCGCTTTCCATCATTAGTATAACTTTCTTTCTCAGGTAACCTTGGCCGTGGTTCATGATGTTTTGAAGTCAAAATAACTTTCAGGAGCCTGCTTTCATAAGGAGGGATGCAGGCTTCAGAATAAATATCATATAATGGTCCAAAACCGGAGAAGAAAACACTTTTGTATGTCAATCATGATGAATATGAATGGGAGGGAGGGAGAGTAACTTTTGGTTCCTAATCATATGCAAGAGCTAATTAATATTCGAAAAACCATCCTCTTCGAGTGCAAACTTGTCATCAGATGGTTTTGATGAAGCGTGAAACTGATCTCCACTCTCGTGATGAAACAAGTTCCCTGGCAAAACAAACATAAAGACTCATATTAGTGAATACAATATAATAGAATAGAATGAAGCAATTCCCACTTTCAGATGTTTTAAATAATAAAACAAAATGCATTGCTTACAGATGGTATGGCAAAAATTTCACTGGCTGAAACATAATGACCAGTATTTCCCCAACCACCACCTACAGGGTGGGTTTCATGTATGACCTGAAAATTCACTTAACAACAAAACATGAACAATTTGGGTGTACAGCTAGATACTCAGATTTGTTCAAGCACTAAACCACCTAGACTTTTAATCCACAAATCATTTTCCTGAATGGAAATTCAGATACAATAACTATGTCAAATTCATTGATCCAAAGATATGGAGATCCCTTCAAAGGGGTCCTCATTGTTCTATGTACCAAAAGGATGATGCTGCAAAGACTAGGGCTCTTAAACTTGTTGAATCTTACAATGACGAAGATTTTGAAATGGTTGAACTAGATGAAAAGGCTCTTGCTTCTCTGACCCTAGCCTTATCCCCTGAAATAGCTCAAGGTTTCAAGAAATTTACTTTCAGCAAAGTAGTTGTGGGAAGCATTGATCCAGATGCATGAAGGAAGGATATGTTGAAGCAAAGGTTCAACATGTTTAATTGCATTAATATTACTAAAACACCCTCATATAACTTTTTCTTCAACTTTCAATAGAAGCTATGAAATTTAAATCGAAGACCTGGATCGAAGATTTGTTTTTTTTTTTCTTTTTTTCTTTGCTAATGCAAATAAAGTGGAAGTTAAATCATAGATCTTGTTGTTCTTTTTCAAAATGAAATTACTCTTGGTTTCCATTTCAACTTCTGATAAAAAAGAAAGTCACATATTACAAAAAACCAATTGAAGTCAAAAACCCAAAGTCTAAATGAGTTTCAATTAAGAAATTCAATTTGATAGGGGATGGTGGTTCCTAGTTCATCGATTAAGTGAGAAGGGGGATTAATGGGGTAATGTAATGGGTTTGTTTTGAATGGCATTTTTCTCTTTTTTTTTAGATTCCAGTTCCTTTTGTAAATTTAACAACCAAACACATTACCGTTTTTAATTGGAATTAATTCAAATTCTTTTAAATTCCAATTCCATTTAAAAATTCCAATTCCTTCGTAAATATTATGCGAACCAAACAACCCCTGCATGAACTGGGATATGAATGTTTTACTTATCAACAGGACTAAGGACCTATATAGAACTACTTTGGCTGAGCTTCTCTACACTATCAATTCATATTTAATGGATGATAAGCAAATGGCTCTCAATCAGTCAATCTTACCAACAGTTTAAGCACAGTAGGTGTTCAAAATATAAACATTACTCTTATCTCAAATATGACTCAAGATCCACTGAACAGTTTAAGCAGAGTAGGTGTTAAAAATAGAATATTCATCAAATCCTCTAGAGATTATAAAGAGGACCCTTTTTCATCAAAGCCTTTTTACCCTTCTTACTCATTTCTTTGACCTTTTTCTTCAACTCACCATCTCCACCGTCCATCAATTCCCTCACACCTCATCCGCCAACACAAGATCACCCTTTTTACCCAACCTTATCTCCACACTCAATCCAATCTCCAATACCATCTCAAACGCATGTGAAGATGTTGCTCTGCGTTTAAAGGCCACGTGGAAATTGTTACACCATATGATATGCTCTCCAAGTTCGAGTTCTAAGTGGCGGCCCATGAATTTTTTTCATGGGTGCGAATTTTAGGCCCCTAGCTATATAAAAAATATCTGGTTCATAGCGGGTCGGTCATGTAAAACAAAAGAGCATCAAACTAAAATTTATATAATCATAAAATTTAAATAATCAGGTCCGAAGATGATTCAACCCATTTCCCCTTGAGAAATCGTGCCAAAACTTCGCTACTCATGGTTTTCAACTTCTTATAAAAAATAAAACAACACAAAACACCTAAAGTAATAAACAATCATCAACCATAATTTAATTTTCAAGCTCTAGTTATATATATCTATGGAACCCATTAAGTCTAACCAACTTTTAGGATAATCTTAGCCATCTAAACTCCTCAACTTTTGATCTTGACCCTTTAAACTCAAATAAAAAACTGTAATACTGGCGGTTCAGGGAAGTTATACTCTCTCTCTCCTAAAATGAGGAAGTTTTGAACGGTTTTCTGATTTAATCTCTCCCACGTCGTCTCCTCCCCACGTTCCTGTAACTTCCATGTACACTTCCTTTTAAAGCAGACTTGATGTATCTCAAACCTACATTTTTGCCCCATTCCACTCCATCGCTCTCTATCCAATTGTGCTTTGAAAAGTAAGATCAAGCATAACAGTCCTTTTCCGTTAACTTCCCCTTCCAAACAAACCTCCAGTCCACAACACAGATATCTTACCGGAAAGTGACGTAATCGCCGGCGATGATACGAGCGGTTATTGTAATTAACGATCAAGGCAAGCCTCGCCTTGTCAAATTCTACGACTATCAGGTTCTTCAATTCTCTTTCATCTCCACATCTATACAAACCGCAACAATCAGTTATTATTGTATACCTAATATCTATCTCTATATCTATAAACTGCCGGATCATCAATTGTGATGTGAAATGCAAGGTTAGCCGGTGGAGAAACAACAGGAAATCATTCGGAACATATACGGAGGTCTGTTTCAGTTTCCGTTGCGATTATTTGCTTAAAATCGTTTCAGTTTCAGTTATGATTATGTGTCTGATCTGTTTGTTTTCATGTGAATATGATTCCAATACCTAATTGAATACATATGGAATGAGATGGTGAAATTATTGTGCATACTATGTTGTGGATGTTTTAACTTGTAACCCTAGGAGTTGTTAGATGTGGAGTTGAAGTTTTGATAGAGTTAGTTAGGAAATTATGCGCATGATGTGTTCTGTTGGTCCGATCTGTTTGTTTTCATGTGAGAATGATTTCAATGCTTAATTTTTCCAGTTGATTGATTATTTTTACATATCTTTTGTTTTAAGGCTTTATTTTCCAGTTGATTGATTATTTTTATTAAAACAGATGATCTAAAATTCCCACCGAATTTCTGCAATATTTAAGGGATTTTGGATTACAGATATCCAATTTGCGACTGTGAATATGGATACAGCTAGTAGGGGTGGTAAGTTACTGAGGGATTGTGGAATTTGCCCAAGCCCATTCCCATGGAAGGTATATTATCCATTGAAATTTACGCATTATCTGCTTTATTATCTATTTGGAACACACAACATACAATTTAGTGACCTTTGTTGAATTTGGGAGCATTCATCAACGGTTTTTGGTGTTGATTATAACTTGGAATTAACTTTGAAGTGAATCTAGTATGAACAAGATACCATTTTGATGGTGATTTTGAAATTTGGCTTCTGTTTGAAACCAAATTAACTTTTTTTTTCGGTTAAGCCGAGCTTTATTTATTTTAAAAGTGGCAGATAGTTATTTTGGAGCAAGGGGATGTGTCATTTGTTCATAATGATTATTTATTTAAACAAATAGAGGATATGCTACCAATTTAACTTAAAATGCAATATAATTAGTGCAGGGCACAAACACATAATTTCCTTAAGTCGCTTGGATTTAGTACTAACTGCTTTGCTTATATTCAGATTTGTGGAAATTACGGCTTATGTTTTCCTTCGGGATGCTTGGAGGTGTTAGTGGTGCATGATTCAGGTAAATATATTCATCAAGCATCAAGACTGCATTATAAAATGTTACATGTGCATATTACATAAATGTAGAAACACCTATATAGTTTTTTTTCATTCTGATAGTTGTCTACAGTATTTCCATTCCTTATAAATGTAGACCTGTTGTTTTCACCATATATTTAAACGGTGGGGGCATTTTTATGATATGCAATAATAAATTATGATTGATGAAAAGGCAGTCGTGCTTGGGATACGAGGACAAAGGAATCAAGCTACAGGTTTTCTTGCAGGCCAGCTTTGATGTTTTTTATCCAACTACCCATGAATTTCTGAATTCTGATTAATATGCTCATATGATCAGACCAGTATTGTTCCTGTTTCTTGAATGGTTTTACATAATTGGTCGCAGATTATCGGAGCATGCAAGGAACCAATCATGGCCATAGTAACTAAGCTTCTTATGGATGGGTTAGGAGTTTTTGCAACTGGATTGATGGCTACTCTGAATGACAATGCTTTTAAGATACCATTTGTAAGCCATTTTATTACCATATCAAACATGATAGCTTTAAAAGGTTCTGTGTTATTTCTAACCAATCTCTATGGTTTGAGTTACTTGAGGTTCTTACATGTTTTTCATATTATGACTATTATTCTTTCTAATATACTCGTATACCTTCAAGAAACTATACACATGTCAAAGATTCTATCTTTTGTTTTTGTGGGTAGATATAGCAATCGACAAACATTTAATGTCACACCCCGATATTTTCACGTATTACCGGTGGGCCCGGTGGGGAGTATCGTGACGTAGTTGATATCATCATAGTCAAACAACACAATTCGAATGCACAGCGGAAGCAAAAGATAAATATGTTACAATCCGATATAAAGTAATATCAAAGTATTACAAACGGAAAGTAAAGGATCCCCAGGCGGATCGAAAATAAAATGAAACATTGTTCAACAGACTTTAGACATCTAAGCTTGCGAGACTCTTTATTGATGCTAGGAGTAGCCAGCCTATTCCGATTAGTACCTGCACTTAGCCTTTTTGGAAAATATGTCAGTTTACACTGGTAAATACAATTTAACTGACTCATTTTGAAAATGTTTAAGAAAATTGATTTGAGTGCGCGTGGCACAAAACTTTTTATAACTTGCGATAATTATTTGAATATAATCTTGTAAAAGAATTACATGTTCCTTATGCGTTCAGTAGCCCGATCCGTAGACCGGGTTAAAGATCAATAGACACACCACATTATTTATTTAGGCACTGACGGGTGTACGCCTACACCCCGTTCTTAGGTCGTGGCCATTTCGTAAAATGATGCCAAGGATATCCGGGACATGGTCATTAACCCCCCAAAGGCTTTAAGCAAACAAAACAATTTAAACGAGACATTTCAATGATTTAGCCTTCATACAATTAAAGATTCAATGTCCGACCAAGCGGTATTTTATATACCGTACCCCAAGCCCGTATAGGGAAACTAAGTTAAAAGTATTTACCTGAGCTAAATATAAATTCAATCCCAGCCGTATATCAAATCAGGAAGTACAGATAGCTTTTACTAGGCTCCTAAATCTGGAACGAAGGTTTTTAATAACCTATTAGATTCCTAACGGGTCTTTAATTAAGCCTAAACTTAGACCGGTTAGTTTTAAAAAGAAGGTACGGTTCAAAACGCATGGTTAAGCGAGAACCGGGTTAGAATGTGGTTTAGACCCGACAAGCTTGTATACTTGTGTAATAATGTCACACCCCAACCGATGGCGGAATCATCGGGGCGCGGCACTGAGCGAAACAGATTGTCCAGAAGTTTCCATAACAACTATCATCACCATTTAAGTAAACATTACGTCCCATACCGTAACATAAATAGTCAAACAAGTTATTACAGGCAACATCAAAACAAATACTCTGTTCCGACAACTCAGATTTAAATAAGTAGCAATTGTTTATCTGCTTCTAGAGACCCCTAATAAGTTATCTACAGACAACTATTTGTTGGGCTCTAAAGCTTTATTCTAGCTTCCAACTCCTACCACATATGCGTCCTAAGCACCTGTCACATACGTTAAAATAATGTCAATACATAAAATGTAAAGGTGAGCATACAAGTTTGATAATAGCATATAGAGTTCGAATTCGTTTACGCATAACCAGCACGTACACATAGTGAAATGAAGCACGTTAGTTATCGACATAGATCCATCGATACCAATGACTGCGGGTTGACTGCCCGAGGCAGTTCGCAATACACGATTACCACTGTAATCCATGCAAGTAAGAGATCCTTAACAACCCCCGTGTGAACGGGTGCTGAGTCCAAACTATAGTACTATCGTTGCTAAGGCAGGTAGACAGCATTCCATGTGTAAACATAACAAACAAGCATTCATAAGCCACGTATAACATGCATTAATGGTTAAGCGTTTAAAATAGCTTGAGTAGTGTGATAGTTGTAGTTTGAATAGTTGTAACGTATGTAACACCCAAAAGTGCTAAAAGCAAAAAGGGTTCGAGTATACTCACAGCGATATGGATTAAAGGGAGCGCTTTACAGCGAGTACGATTAGCCTGAATAGATTCGATAACGTAACGATAAGTGACGCGTAAAACAGTACAAGTGAGAGTGGGTAGTATGACTGATCGTGCGGATCAGTTATCCGTGAGTAGAAGTCATCCGTGCGCATGACCTATCCGTGCGGATGGTGATGCGTGCGGATGGTGTTCCATCCGGATAGGTTATCCGTGCGTGTGACTGTCCGTGCGGGTGGCAACTCGTGCGGACTAGTTGTACGTGCGGACGACCTATCCGTACGGTTAGATGGCTTGTGTGGATAAATGTTCAAGTGGATTGTTTCTTCCTAAGATGTGTTTGTGTATGATGGGTTGTGCTTTGGAGTTTTCGTTGTAGCATTTAGAAAACACCAAAGTGTTTCTTCCTTTCAAGCCGGCCGCGCGGTCGGCGGTCCGTGCGTATGGTAGTCCGTGCGGGCAGCCTGTGCGCGCGGGCAGAGACAATTCGTCCGGATAGCCTGTCCGTGCGTACGGCTTGGCCGTGCGGATGAAGATTGTTTGATTTTCATTTTAAGGCCTTAGTATCTCATGATCCGAAGAGTAATCCATTCAGAGGTCGTCTGTCACACCCCAACCAATGGCGGAAACATCGGGATGAGACGAAGTGTGAAGATTGCTAGAGACATCATAACGCTAATTGTGACAATAGAATTAAAGATAAATTGATTTCTTTCATAAATAAATGTTACAATACATGAAAGTTGAAATACAACATGTTAAATACAAAAAGAACAATACGACAACAAATATGGCATTTATACAATGTATTTGACCTAAACGTCTATATGTGTATCTAGGCATCAACGCTACTTCATTTCATAGCATCATCATCCTCAACCTGTAACATGTTTAAAATAAAGTTCAATGCAAAAGCAAAGGCGAGTATACAAGTTTGGTACGTACATAGCAAAAGATAAGTTTTTGAACAATTCCTCATAGCAAGCATGTGATTCAAGATAAACATAAAAACATGGTATGTGTCTAACATATCAAACCAAGAAAACGCAATATGCTCATGACATAACCACAAGTCACGGGCGGCGGGTCGTTAATCCTATAGCGCTACATATGTCACGGTTTGGCTCGTACAAGTTAATGATAAGTTCAACACATAAGATTCATCCAAGTTTAAAGTATCAAGCCATCACGTATACCAGCATGTTAATAAGAATGTTCATGTGTTTAAGCAAAAAGTTCATGTGTAAGTTGTTGATAGATAAACATGTTACACCCCAAAAGTGGTAAAAGTAAAGAGGGGAAAATACGAGTATACTCACATTGGTTGCGTATTGGAGATTCCTTGGAATAACGCACGAGTAAGGATTAGAGAAATTCCAAGAGAACGAACGAACAGTTTATCCTAGAATGTTAAAATGTCATGTAACGATCTAGCTAATATTTATTGTTTAAAATAAATAATCCTAATACTTATCATTTAATAATTTGTTTATTATATTTTAGATCACTATAATCTTTATAGTTATGAAAAGAAATAAAGTTGACCAACAATTGAAATATAAAGAATGATAAGGAAACATGTTTGCCATTTCGTTCATTTGAAGCAAGAAACAATTTGTCTACTTAAATAAAGAATGACATGAAAACTTGTTATATATAAATCTAATTTAATGATATAAAATCTGATTTACACATAGACTGTAAAAAGGAATATACGACTTAGGGTGGTTCTTTGACTTAAAGGTTTATAAAAGGAAGGACAGTAAAAAAAAACGCATGGGGGCCGGGTCGAACCCGTGACCTCCGCCCATCTCTATTACAACAACAGATTTGATAAGTTTAAAATTTTTAAAACATTTGAACAATAATGATTCCTGGTTCATCTTCTTTCTTTTAAACACTAACTAATCGACTGTTTATGCAAGTTTCCAAACTTGCATTATATTTGAAAGCTTATAATTACCAAACTTACAGTATCATAACAAGGAATTAATTAAGAATCAAATGGAATACGAGATTTATACCGAGATGAAAACAATACTTGTCGCGACGTCCGTAGCTCTTCGGTTAGCTTCCGACGTGAACCAACGCGAACCAAGACTTTAACGAGACTGAGCCGAGACGCGAAACTTGACCCGAATCCGAGCTGACTTGTTGACCCATCTCCGAGCCGGGACCAAATCTCGAACCGAAACAGAAACAAATCTGAACCGGCTCAAATCGAAACACATAAACACCTCCGCCGTCGTCAGCCTAGATGGAGCTCCGATGACCTGAATCGAATCGGCCACCGCCACTGCCGACACCGTCGCCGGTGCGGCTTCCTGAGTTGCCGGAAGACCGTCAGTCGCCTGAACCACCACTCGACTTCTCCTGATCGTTGTGTGATGCGGCTGTTGCCGTTCTTTGACGTGCGCCGCCACCCAGGATGGTGGCTGGCCGTTTGTCTGGAGCGAGGAAGAGAGGAGCGAGAGTAAGGAGAATGAGATGGAGCCTTGACGGGTTGGTTTGGGTGTGGCTCACCGGAAAGGCGGCGCCGGAAGGGTCGCCGCAACCCTAATCCGGTGGCCGGATTTTAGAGAGGGGAATGGAGATAAGGAGGTGAAAAGTTTATTGTTGTTTTGTGAGGTCTGCACATATAAACGAGAATTTCTTGCATCTCAGTTTTAGGAAAAACCCAATATAGTCCCTTGATTTTGAAAGGTTTAAATAATTAGTTGACCAAACAAACTGGGTTATACGTATTTTTTTATAAGAACTAATCTTTACAATTAAATTAACCGGGTTAGTTTGTATCCTTTCCTAACTTTAAAATTTAAGGAGACTAACTAGATTACTATAAAAATAAACTTTTGAATAGTAAAAATCAATTAAATTAATTAATTAGACCATGAATAAATACCCATTTTTATAACGAATTAGATTAAAGATAAAGATTTTTTTTTTCGATTAAAACGAAACGACGAATACTAGGATACAAAGTTTCCAAAATAAGGAATATGAACAATGGTTTCTAAATATGGAAAGTTATGAAAATGCGGAGCGTTACAGTCTCCCCTCCTTTAGGAAATTTCGTCCCGAAATTTATTTAGAAGGAAGACTTGAAAGGGTTTTGGCAAACAGAAGAGGATTGTTTAAAATTTAGGCTTTGGAGTTTGAGACAACAACATAAGTATAAAGGATTGTATAAAGGTGAACGATTGATCTAATAACGATTATGAGGGTAAGAATAGCATAAGTATCGGATAGACGAAAGTAGCGTGCTAAGAATGAAGTCTCATCGGGGATAATCGGATATAATTCGTTTGTGAGTTGTTTAAAGTTTGAATTAGGACCAAAAGGTCTGTAAGACACTGAATTTCTCATGGCACGTTTTACGAAAGTTTGGTAACATGATGAAAACACTTACGTACAGGAAGTACCAACGGCGTATCCACCATGTTTTGACCATGTGACGTCCGTCTCGTATTCGGTGTCATGTTACGTTTTGTGTCTTACCATACGCAGTAGTACACTCTATGGTTTCTCATACGCCCATCACTATAATCCCGTGTGCACCCGCGATTATATTGATCGTCGCATGATCCGCATAGCTTGTACCAGTTGTGTATGAATTAAGGTATGTATAAATTATGAAAGTAAGACTGCGTGTGAAAGAAATGTAGCATATAAGCATGTTTGTGTTCCAAATAGCATAAGATCAACGTAAGCGAATCCCTCAGGTTTCGCTCGCGTATGGGTGCGAAAGTATAAATCTTGTGTATAAATGAAGCATAAGCATAGCATAAGTTTAAATATGAATACACACGTGAGCATAAACACAACACGCATGGCATGAGTATGAGAAAAAGGATAAGCATAATGTGTATGAAAAATAAGTATAAGTGTGAGTACGAACATGAGTATAAGTATAAACACAAAGCATATGAGTATGAATACGAGCATAGGTGTGAACATAAGATGTATGAACGTGGATATAGGTGTAAAACATGAAGGTTTAAGTATGAATAAAATATATGTTGTATGCATATAAGTGTAAACAAGGTTGTATATGCGTAAATGAGAACATAAACGTATGAACATTAATTTGAATGTAATATAAACATGAATGTAAGTGCATTGTAAATGTATCATTGTGGGTGTATGTATAACGTAAAACGTACGAATTTTGAATCGTGAGTATAACATAAATGTGTAAGTGTGAACATTAGTGAAGACATAAAATGTATAAGTATGGATGTAGGAAATAATGATTTTGTTTATAGTATAGATCAAAATACATGAGTTCATGCGCGTAAAAGGTTAAAAGTTTGGTGTATGAAAGGAACAGGGAACGAGTGACACGCGTGAGATCTTTGTGCGATATTGTCTAAAACGTGTAAAATGGTATGCATAAATAGGTGTTTGAGCAAAACGTGGAGTTAAAATAGATTGAATTGTTACGAAATATAGACTCTAGTTTGTGAATGTAAAGAGAGTATAAAACATCTATTGGTTATGTCGGAAGTACTTTGTAAAGGAATGGAAATGCTACTGCGGTTTTAAAAGAGTTTACATAAGTTGAAAATTTGTCGGTTCTTATGAAGTTTCCTTGCCCACATGTTTTGAATTTAATTGTCGTATCGAGTGAGGTTTTGAAAAGTTCTAGAGATTAATAAGTTTGCATCGTTTAAAGTAACTTTGTGTTAGAAAATTTTGAAACTTACAGCTTCTTGTGAAAAGTTGATCCTTAGAAAAGGGGATTTGGTACATGAACTTAGTGATTGTTGAAAAATGTTTCATTGGTTTTGAAAAGGAACTTTAGTAAATAATTGAATAATATTGGTAATATTTTATAGGTGTGTGCGAAAAAGTTGATTTGATTCTCAATTGAGAATAACAATCTCTAGTTTAATGGTGTGAGAGGAGTGTGTTTCAATGTTTACGTTGATTGGTGAATTTGTGGGCAACGGATTTATTAAACCGACTAAGCTGACAAGTAGTATTTCGTGAAATTTTGAAAATCGAGGAACACGCGTTTATGGTAACATTTAAAATTTTTGTGTATGCGAGTGATGTGAAAATAGATTATAGAATAAGAGGTACGTTTAAATAAATGAAGCATTTTGAAATACATGATAAATGATTTAGGTATAAACATGATCGTGTTTACATAATATAGCCTATTAAAAGAAAGCGTTGGTAACGATCACTTAGGTAAGGGAATCACCCCTAATCCGTTGGTGAGGTCGTTGTAAGATGGGAAAAGAAGCGGAGTTAATCGTCAAGGTAAGGGAATCACTCCTATCTCGATGATATGTCTCTGCTCGTTACAAAAGTGTAATTAAAATTACGTGAGATCATGCATGCTACTAATATATAATCGTATGAAAAGTAAGAGCATGATGTGTGCGCAAAACGAAATTTCGAAAAATTTATTCAAATTTGTCAAAAGATCGAAAATAATAAAGCGTAAGCTCGAATAAAACTTGGATGGTTCCAAACGGAACATTGACTAACCAAAGTGGTCGAAAGATCTTTTGAAATTGAGAAACATGCTTTGGCCTAATAGGTGGAATACCCTCACCGATATCTCGGTTAACGGTATTCACCCTTCCAGTTACTACATGTTCCCAATCCATCGAAAATTCGAGGCTTGGCGGGATTTTTGAAAAATCAAGGACGGAACTAGTCGACAAGGTGCGGGTTTCACCCCTAACTTGGCGATTTAGTATCCTAAGTGTGGTTGGTACTCGTCCGGTCAAAAGTTAATTTCGACACTTTGACGAGGGTCCACTAGAATTTGAAATTTGAATTTCTCCATCAAGGTGAGGATTTCACTCCTAACTTAATGGTGAATTTCATGTAAAAAGAAAAGTAGATGGATTGAGAGTTGTTCACCAAATTGTGGGTTTCACGCCTATTTTGGTGAAGTCGTCTCGTTTGTGTATTACGAGGGTTTGTGAATTTAGAATAGTCGAGTAAAATGTATAAGGAAGAGCGTATGTTAAAGGAATGAACAAACAAGTATAAACACATCAGAAAGCATATCAAGAATAGCACATAAAGTGTGGGACAATAAAACAAATATTAACACATCGAAAAACAAGTTAAGAGTAGCACATGAATAATCGAACAATGAAACACGTATTAACACGTAAAACAAGTATTAATACATAATAAAACAAGTATAGCATGTCAAGTGTTAACACATAAGTGACATATATGTTTAAAATATGAAAAGAGAATAAATGAAGGCAAATAAGATAGCATGCAAGTAGTTTCAAGCAAAACATGAGAATAAAGCTCTAAAACTATAGACTAGGTTAAAGCATGGCAATTTTCCTAATTCCCTATAGTTATGGCTCTGATACCAATCTGTCACACCCCAACCAATGGCGGAAACTTCGGGATGAGACGAAGTGTGAAGATTGCTCGAGACATCATAACGCTAATTGTGACAATAGAATTAAAGATAAATTGATTTCTTTCATAAATAAATGTTACAATACATGAAAGTTGAAATACAACATGTTAAATACAAAAAGAACAATACGACAACAAATATGGCATTTATACAATGTATTTGACCTAAACGTCTATATGTGTATCTAGGCATCAACGCTACTTCATTTCATAGCATCATCATCCTCAACCTGTAACATGTTTAAAATAAAGTTCAATGCAAAAGCAAAGGCAGGTATACAAGTTTGGTACGTACATAGCAAAAGATAAGTTTTTGAACAATTCCTCATAGCAAGCATGTGATTCAAGATAAACATAAAAACATGGTATGTGTCTAACATATCAAACCAAGAAAACGCAATATACTCATGACATAACCACAAGTTACGGGCGGCGGGTCGTTAATCCTATAGCGCTACATATGTCACGGTTTGGCTCGTACAAGTTAATGATAAGTTCAACACATAAGATTCATCCAAGTTTAAAGTATCAAGCCATCACGTATACCAGCATGTTAATAAGAATGTTCATGTGTTTAAGCAAAAAGTTCATGTGTAAGTTGTTGATAGATAAACATGTTACACCCCAAAAGTGGTAAAAGTAAAGAGAGGAAAATACGAGTATACTCACATTGGTTGCGTATTGGAGATTCCTTGGAATAACGCACGAGTAAGGATTAGAGAAATTCCAAGAGAACGAACGAACAGTTTATCCAAGAATGTTAAAATGTCATGTAACGATCTAGCTAATATTTATTGTTTAAAATAAATAATCCTAATACTTATCATTTAATAATTTGTTTATTATATTTTAGATCACTATAATCTTTATAGTTATGAAAAGAAATAAAGTTGACCAACAATTGAAATATAAAGAATGATAAGGAAGCATGTTTGCCATTTCGTTCATTTGAAGCAAGAAACAATTTGTCTACTTAAATAAAGAATGACATGAAAACTTGTTATATATAAATCTAATTTAATGATATAAAATCTGATTTACACATAGACTGTAAAAAGGAATATACGACTTAGGGTGGTTCTTTGACTTAAAGGTTTATAAAAGGAAGGACAGTAAAAAAAAACGCATGGGGGCCGGGTCGAACCCGTGACCTCCGCCCATCTCTATTACAACAACAGATTTGATAAGTTTAAAATTTTTAAAACATTTGAACAATAATGATTCCTGGTTCATCTTCTTTCTTTTAAACACTAACTAATCGACTGTTTATGCAAGTTTCCAAACTTGCATTATATTTGAAAGCTTATAATTACCAAACTTACAGTATCATAACAAGGAATTAATTAAGAATCAAATGGAATACGAGATTTATACCGAGATGAAAACAATACTTGTCGCGACGTCCGTAGCTCTTCGGTTAGCTTCCGACGTGAACCAACGCGAACCAAGACTTTAACGAGACTGAGCCGAGACGCGAAACTTGACCCGAATCCGAGCTGACTTGTTGACCCATCTCCGAGCCGGGACCAAATCTCGAACCGAAACAGAAACAAATCTGAACCGGCTCAAATCGAAACACATAAACACCTCCGCCGTCGTCAGCCTAGATGGAGCTCCGATGACCTGAATCGAATCGGCCACCGCCACTGCCGACACCGTCGCCGGTGCGGCTTCCTGAGTTGCCGGAAGACCGTCAGTCGCCTGAACCATCACTCGACTTCTCCTGATCGTTGTGTGATGCGGCTGTTGCCGTTCTTTGACGTGCGCCGCCACCCAGGATGGTGGCTGGCCGTTTGTCTGGAGCGAGGAAGAGAGGAGCGAGAGTAAGGAGAATGAGATGGAGCCTTGACGGGTTGGTTTGGGTGTGGCTCACCGGAAAGGCGGCGCCGGAAGGGTCGCCGCAACCCTAATCCGGTGGCCGGATTTTAGAGAGGGGAATGGAGATAAGGAGGTGAAAAGTTTATTGTTGTTTTGTGAGGTCTGCACATATAAACGAGAATTTCTTGCATCTCAGTTTTAGGAAAAACCCAATATAGTCCCTTGATTTTGAAAGGTTTAAATAATTAGTTGACCAAACCAACTGGGTTATACATATTTTTTTATAAGAACTAATCTTTACAATTAAATTAACCGGGTTAGTTTGTATCCTTTCCTAACTTTAAAATTTAACGAGACTAACTAGATTACTATAAAAATAAACTTTTGAATAGTAAAAATCAATTAAATTAATTAATTAGACCATGAATAAATACCCATTTTTATAACGAATTAGATTAAAGATAAAGATTTTTTTTTCGATTAAAACGAAACGACGAATACTAGGATACAAAGTTTCCAAAATAAAGAATATGAACAATGGTTTCTAAATACGGAAAGTTATGAAAATGCGGAGCGTTACATCGTTCTTCCGGATTGCTCGTTCGTCGATACTCAAACCTCGTTTGGAAAGTGGGTCCCAAGGGTAGCCCGTGCGGGTGACAACCCGTGCGTATGACCTGTATGTGCGTATGACCTGTACGTGCGTATGGCCTGTACGTGTGTACGGCTCGTCCGTGCGGACAGCTCGTCCGTGCGGATAGCTTGTCCGTGCGGACAACTGGTCTGGTTGTTCCGTTCGTCTACACTTGGTTTCTGTTGTCGTTTATCGAGACGTTCTGATTACGTGGCAACCACTTGGGGTTGTGTTCTCACCCGCGTGACTAGACCGGTCAGGAACCACCCTAACTCGGCCTGTCGGCGACTCAGAACGGTCATCCCGGTTAACCCCGAAATCAGTTGTCTATGGGTAGGACTCCAGATCTAGAACTAGGGCATCACTATTGACGAGTAGAACACTAGGACTGATCGGATTCGTACCGGTTTTAAGGGTAAAAGAAGGAGAGAACTTAGGTTTATTTCTTTCAACTCTTTTATCCTTAGAAAAGTTTAGATCTAGGTGAGGTTATTGTAAAAACTGGTAGAAATCGTTTAGATCTGAGATATTCTTGGTGGAATGAAGCCAAGCATGAAGTTCTTATGAACTTCATGATGACGTCACCCGTGAATACCTCAAATCCGGATGATTTCATGGTTGAAAGTGAAGATTTGAAAGATGGAAATGTGTAGAATGGTGTAGTGATCAAAGATGTACAAGAATTAGTGCAAGATCTTACCTGGATTGAGAGAAATCTGAGAAAAGGTGAAGAATGCGTGTGGTTCGGACGTCACTTGCCAAAAGTGGAAAAAGTGGAGAGTGACCCGTGTATTTATAGGATGCCAAAAAGGGAAAGGGTGAGCCGTGCGCATGGCACGCACCCGGGTAGGCTATCCGCGCGGACTGGTCATCCGTGCGGATTGGCAATCCGTGCGGATTGGCAATCCGTGCGGATGGGCCATCCGTGCGGACGCCACCTCCTTTGGTGTGTTCGGTGCGATGTTGATTTGGTTTCGATTTGCGAGCGATTCGATAGGGTTTCCTAATCAAGTTACTTTCAGTCCCATCTACTTCTTATAGGGTCCGACTCGGAATTCGGGTTCGGGTTCGGGTTCGTTTATATTCGAGTTAGACTTCGAGTTCGATTGAGTTCGCTTGATTGTCACACCATATCATAACATAAAGTAAACATGCACAGGTAACACGTAAGGCACACACACACGTATAACTGGCAAGCAAAATACATAGCTCGAGTTACGATTTGATGCCGATTTGATTAGCATAGCTTGATTAACTTTATCGCATTGTTACTTCCTATCCATCACAGTCGTAGGTCGATTGAGATACGGTTAGCATGATTCGATTATTGCAATGTACGACATTTACTCCACATAATCTAAATATCATACAAACAATTCTACGGGTCACGTTGCGCGAAATCGGTCGTTGACTTTGACCTTGACTTTGACTTTCACTCGTGAAAACACGGGGTGTTACAGCCTCCCCTTGTTTAGGAAATTTCGTCCCGAAATTAATGCTGAAAGCTGTAACTAGTTCATGAATCACGTGTGAGAGTCCTTCGTTTGGATCATTGAAAATAGTCAAATTAACCAGGATTTTACGGTTAAAAATTGATAATTTTCGGATATGATAAGCGAAAGTACCCGATTTAAAAGCCTATAAAGTTTTGATTTCAAAACCCTTTTTCTTTTTCTTTCAAAACCTTGATTATTGTAGGCTCTGATTTGAATTCGTTTCGATTGCGTGCGACATGCGGAATTCGTGCACTATCGTGGATCGAACAACCGTGATCGTAACAGAGTCAAAACCGATCCTACAAGTGGTATCTGAGCAGGTGCTCGGTTGCGAGGATCATTCGCACTTAGTATATATTATAACTGTGACTCTATTGGTTAGGTTCCGGTTTGATCCGTTTCGATTGCGATCCGACTCGTACGACGTGCGGAATCCGTGCACGAGCGAGATCGATACACAAGAATGTCCAATGTTAACGTGATTCTATTGATAATCTGACGATTACAAGCTCCGAAAATCACGTGAGAGACTTTCTCTACTATTATTTCTCTAATTAAACAACTGCGGGTACTTGGCCTGCATGTCGCTTTCGAGCTCCCACGTGAACTCCGCGCCTCGTTTGCCTTCCCACCGGACCTTCACAATAGGAATGCGTGAGCGCCTGAGTTCTTTGGTTTTGCGGTCCATGATCTCAACAGGCTTTTCCACGAAGTGTAATGTTTCGTTCACTTGTAAATCATCTAGAGGAACATGTAAGTCGGGGTCGTAGATGCACTTTCGGAGGTTTGACACATGGAAAGTCGGATGGACATTGCTAAGTTCCTCCGGTAATTCGAGTCTGTAGGCGACTTTTCCGATCCTTTCCAGAATCTTAAAAGGTCCCACATATCGAGGCGCGAGTTTCCCCTTTTTGCCGAATCGGACTACACCCTTCCAAGATGATACCTTTAGGAGTACGTAGTCACCAACGCCATATTCACGGTGCTTGCGCTTTTTATCGGCGAGAAGCTTCTGTCTATCCCGAGCTTTCGCTAGGTTGTC
This sequence comes from Helianthus tuberosus, assembly GCA_030545235.1. Classification (NCBI taxonomy): domain Eukaryota; kingdom Viridiplantae; phylum Streptophyta; class Magnoliopsida; order Asterales; family Asteraceae; genus Helianthus; species Helianthus tuberosus. Next base: position 113,541,259 of record CM060433.1, on the reverse strand, counting down.
TCGAATTTGGAAAATTTTGTCTGTTGTCTCTTGTAGCAGCTCCGGACTGGTTAGTTGCGAGTGACCGATCTCGTGCCACACAATAGGCGATCGACATCTTCTTCCGTATAAGGCCTCGAAAGGTGCCATCTGGATGCTAGCCTGGTAGCTGTTGTTATACGAGAATTCGACTAACGGAAGGTGTCTATCCCAATTACCACCGAAGTCTAGAACACACGAACGGAGCATGTCTTCAAGCGTGCGGATCGTTCTTTCAGTCTGACCGTCGGTTTGTGGGTGGAACGCAGTACTTAGATTGAGCGTTGTACCGAGTGCCGTTTGAAACGTTCCCCACAATCGTGAAGTGAACCGAGCATCACGATCAGAGATGATGTCACGAGGCGTCTCATGTCGACAAATGATCTCGTCGGTGTAGATTCGGGCTAATCGTTCTACCTTGTAGTCTTCTCGTATCGGCAGAAAGTGAGCTGATTTAGTCAAACGGTCAATAACAACCCAAATGCTGTCGTGACCTGATGACGTGGTTGGAAGTTTGGTTACGAAATCCATAGCTATGCTCTCCCACTTCCACATGGGGATTGGAGGTTGTTCGAGCAAGCCAGAGGGTCTTTGGTGTTCAGCCTTGATCCTAGCACAGGTTAGGCATTTCCCGACGTAAAGAGCGATATCCCGCTTCATACCCGGCCACCAGTACCTATAGCGAATGTCATGGTACATTTTGTCGGCACCAGGATGAACGGAGTATCGTGATTTGTGGGCTTCATCCATGATAATCTGTCGCAGGTTGGTTCGCTTGGGAATCCAGATCTTGTCTAAGAAGTGGAATATCCCGTTTGATTTGCTCACAAGTTGGGCTCCATCGTGGTAGATTCTTTCTTTCTTTCTTCAAGGTGCGCTCGTTGAAACATGCATGCTGGGCGTCGCGAATAAGAGCTTCGAGATTGTGCTGGGCTTGAACATTTCGAGTGCTAAGCAGATAGCTCCGTCTGCTAAGTGCGTCGGCAACCACATTTGCTTTGCCTGGGTGATAACGAATCTCACAGTCGTAGTCGTTGAGAAGTTCTACCCATCGGCGTTGACGCATATTTAGTTCTCTCTGATTAAAGATATGCTGTAGGCTCTTATGATCGGTGAAGATCGTACACTTGGTACCATACAGGTAGTGTCACCAAATCTTTAATGCAAAAACAACGGCGCCTAGCTCGAGATCATGGGTTGTATAGTTCTTCTCGTGGATTTTGAGCTGACGAGATGCGTAAGCTATAACCTTGTCTCGTTGCATTAAGACACAACCGAGACCAAGGTTAGAGGCATCACAGTAGACAATGAAATTATCGTTTCCGTCGGGTAGTGTGAGAACAGGAGCATTGCAAAGCATGCACTTGAGGGTTCGAAAGGCAGACTCTTGTTTGGTTCCCCAGACAAAAGGCTGGTCCTTATGGGTGAGAGAAGTGAGTGGTACAACAATCTTTGAGAATCCTTCGATGAATCGTCGATAATAGCCCGCTAGCCCGAGAAAGGAGCGGACTTCAGTTGGATTCTTAGGCGTAACCCAGCTCTTAACAGCTTCAATCTTCGCAGGATCGACGTGGATACCCTGACTATTTACGATATGACCCAGAAACTGAACCTCCTCCAACCAAAACTCGCACTTGGAGAATTTGGCGTAGAGTTGGTTCCCCTGGAGTAACTCGAGAACCAGACGTAGATGTTGCGCGTGTTCGGCTCTCGTTTTGGAATAGATCAAGACATCGTCGATGAACACGATGACGAAACGGTCAAGATACGGTTTACACACCCGATTCATCAGATCCATGAAAACTGCTGGTGCATTGGTTAGGCCAAAAGGCATGACAACGAATTCGTAATGGCCGTAACGAGTGCGAAACGCGGTTTTGGGTATATCTTCCTCTTGTATACGCAGCTGATGGTATCCGGAACGTAGATCGATCTTCGAGAAACACGTAGCGCCTTGTAGCTGATCAAACAAATCGTCGATTCGAGGCAGAGGATAGCGGTTCTTGATAGTCAACTTATTCAATTCCCGGTAGTCGATGCACATCCGGAACGATCCGTCCTTCTTTTTAACGAAAAGAACTGGTGCACCCCAAGGAGAGGTGCTCGGGCGAATAAAGCCTTTTTCAAGTAATTCCTGGAGTTGGGTTGAGAGTTCGCGCATTTCGGACGGCGCGAGTCGATAAGGAGCTCTGGCGATAGGATTGGCTCCAGGAATGAGGTCAATGCGAAAATCAATATCACGCTTCGGGGGTAGTCCGGGAAGATCCTCTGGAAAAACTTGAGGAAATTCTCGGACCACTGGAACGTCCTTTACTTTCTTCTTCTCTTTCTTTTTCTTCTCCGCTGCTACGACATGAGCCAAGAAAGCCCTGTATTCCTTACGGAGATACTTGCTAGCTTGTAGGCATGACATAAGCTTGAGACCCTTCGAAGTAGTATCACCATAAACGCACAATGAATCTCCGTTGGCGAGCGAAAAACGAATCATTTTATCGAAGCACACAACTTCGGCATGGTTTTCGCGAAGAAAGTCCATGCCTACTATGACATCGAAGCTTCCTAGTTGCATCGGAATGAGATCGATTGAAAAGATGTGATTGTTGTGCTCGAGAGTGCAATCACGAATAACAGAGTTTACAGTGACGGTTCTTCCGGTAGCGACTTCAACATCGAAAGCAGAGGAGAGTCGAGAACGTTTACGACTAAGGAGTTTCTCAAATTCGGGTGACACAAAGCAATTATCGGCTCCAGTATCAAACAAACATTAAGCATAAATACCATTCACGAGGAACGTACCATTCACCACGTTGTTGTCGGCTTGGGCTTGACGCACGTTGAGATTGAAAGTTCTGGCACGTGCGGCCTGTTGCTGCTGCTATTGCTGTTGCTGTGGTTGCTGCTGTTGCTGCCGGGGTTCTTGTTTCACCACCCTGTTCGGGCACATGTTGGCGAAATGGTTCGGATCGCCACACGTGAAGCATGCTCTGGCTTTGACTGCGGGTGATCGATACATTTTAGGTACACTATAGTTTATTTTAATAATAATAAAAATGCATCGATATTGTTGTAAAATATACCATTTTGATTGGTTTTTGTTTCTTGTCGGTTGAATAAGAAAATAAGCTAAACCAATATAATTGTGTTAAAGTTAGGAAAAAGAAAAGATGAAAAGATACAGTAAACAAGCCAAATTAGGCTTATGCATTTTGATAACCTTAATTAAATTATGGTGCACATGTTCATGATATGAATAAAAGAAGGGTTTTAATTCTTGTTGAAATTGGATCACAGGGAAACTGATCGAATCAAATGATATTTGTCATGAGCTAATTTAATTAATAATTTGATATGGACTTAATGATTATTTTAATTCATTAATTTAAATGATTCTTTGTAGCTCATTATGTGGAATTCTACCCAACTTAGTGAAGGAAAAGAAAAAGAAAGAAGGCTCAACATTGGTGGGTTAAATTAATTTAAATTGGGCTCATATTGTTAAGTGGCAAATCTTGAAGTTGGGCCGAAGGGGAGTGGCACATGCGACAGTTACGAGTTCGTAGGGGGGTTACATTTTTGGCTGCTTTGCACGCAGACCAAGAAGGGGAAAAGAGGATTTTGGGTTGACCATTTTGAACGCGATGCGCGGCTAATCTCCTAGCGTTTCGCCCCGGTGTAGACATTGTAAGAATTCTAGGGTTTCGACATTTTGTATTTGATTTGATTCCGTGACAATTTGTGTTTGACTATTTGAAGTTTATGATAATTGTCTTACGTTTGTATTGAATTCACGAATTGTCGAGTGAGTAATGAAATTTGACTTCGTGAAACGAATATGCGTAATTATGCCTTATCATAGATAGGATTTACATGTTCTTGGTAAAGAAGTGCACTGCAGTCCGTTGTCTTTGACGTTGATAGCTTTTGGCACCTAAGCCACGTGACACTAAATGCGTTAATTATCAAATCAATTGAATCAAGTTAAAACATGTAGGAACCCTAGGTCTTGCAATTGTCGAACCGGGTGTGATCCGTATTCTCATTTCTTGTTTCAACTTTCTAGTTAGTATTTTAGTTGCAATTTTAGTTAATCACCAGTGTTTTAGATAATACCCATTGTCGATACACTCCGATTTATTTTCAAACTAATTAAACAAATAAAATTAGCAATCTTCATAATCACGTTGTACATTGTTTGTAAATAGTCTAACTAATCGAACGGGTCGTGCGATACTGACCACCTGCTCTTCGTGGATACGATACCCGACTTACCCTAGCTACCTAGGTTTAATTGGGTTTTTGACTGATCGGGACGACACGGTCACGTCAAAATGGCGTCGTTGCCGGGGAGCTAGTGCGCTTAGTATTTCATTGCTTGTTCGATTTTAGTTTAGTTTATTTTTTTTTTTTTTTTTTTGTATATTTGTGATTTTACTTCGGGTGGTCGAGCTTGTCTATGCAGGTACATGTTTTGCAGGCACATCTTTCAATATGAATTGGGTAGATGATGATCCGTGTGAGTGTTGCGGAAGCGGAGAGCATTATTTAGAAGATTGCTCTGTTTTCCACGCAAAAGTTCAAGCCAACAGGGAGCGGGAAGACTACCTTAGCGGATTATATGATTATAGGAGGGCGGACTATGAAGATTTCAGTGGTCCATCCTCATATTATCCATATGATAATCCACCACCACCACATTATCAAGAATACTACTATGAGCCCGAATTGCCACACTTCTCAAGTTACCGGGATGAGTATGATGATTATGATAATGAATACCCTCAACAGGTATACGAGGAACCTCAAGAGTCGGTGCATTCCAAGCTCGATGCCATCATGAATGCTCTTACTAATTCACATCAAGAACTTAAAACTGAAATGCGGAATTCAAATCAAGAGTTCAAAGCCGAAATAAAGAAAGAGTTTGAAGTAAGGGATAAAGCCCATGAAGCATTGGTGATGCAAGTGGGTCAATTAGCGGAGAAATTAGGCCAATTTAAACGCGAGTGGGAGGTTTTGGCTAATGGTACAATGGTGGATGGTGATGTGGTGGAAGAGGTTATGGAACTTCCGGAGCAAGTAATTGAATGTTTGAACCGACCGGAAGACATGACACCGCAAGACGAATCGGATTCGAAAGAAGCTCACATTCATATTCATCCTTCTCCCAAACTTATCACTCCAACCAACAAAGTTGGGGATGCGGGTTCGGGCATAAGGATTCGAAAAGTGGCGTTGAAAGACATTGGCCATGTTGTTAAGAGACGACCCCGAAGTTGTACATTGTGTATGCCGAATATAATAAAAAGAGTATGGATTCGGCATGCCAAATACCGAGCGTATGTAGGCAACTCGGTAGGCAAATGTGCACTTCGACCACCATGAGAGGTAAATCAGGTATTATTGTTGTAGAGTTTGTACTATTATTCGTTTTATTTTTTATTTTTATTTTTTTTTCTTAGTTAAATGAACTTTGTGGGTGTGTTCCCTATATAACCCTCACGAGACCTCTCGTCCTCCTGAGCTATCGGGAGGTTTAAAAGGGCTTGTTGCATAAGCTAAATGCAACCGTGATTCCTACGAAAGTGAGTTAGGTTTGTTGTTATTGTAAATTTATTTTCCACATAAATCAAAGTGAAATAACGCATGGCTTGGTAATACTTTCATAAAAATTGTAGAACTAGGTAACTAACAAATTTTGATGGTTGTGAGAAGCATGCTTCTACACAAGGGTTAGAATTTGTAGGTACATGATGTTCGAGAGACAGCCGTTTTTATGAAGAGAAGAGGAAGATGTGAGCATCAAGCGACAAAAATCAGGTGCATGCGTTTCCTTTTTACTTTGATTATTAGTTTAATAATAAGTGGATTGTACTTTGTATTTTTTTTTCGGGGTTAAATTTTGGGAAGGTTAGCCGTGTCACATCCCTTGTGCGTTTTAAAACTCTAGTTCTTACACATTGAGGACAATGTTCACCTCAAGTGTGGGGATGGGGGAGTAGTAAAAGTTTTTTGATTTTGACCCGTTCATTTAAACACTACACATTGAGGACAATGTTGACCTCAAGTGTGGGGATGGGGAAAAATTTCAAAAAATTTTCAAAATGTCTTTGTTTGAAGCGATCTAAAAAGCACAAGTAACTAAGTTAACGAGGGATGACACAACCCATTTGGTCTTTTGTCATGGTCAAGTTCAAGCTAATAGCATAACGGGTATTTAGTGGGTGGTTATTTGGGAATAATCCGCCTAAGAAACTAGCATATTATGCATGTCACATACCATACCCTTTATATATGTGAGGTTTTGAGCCACTTTCACATCATAGAATTACATATTTATGTTTCTTTGTTTGAGTGGACCATTAGTCATGTATTGTAGAACTTGCATTTTTTGATACGTTTGAGACCATAGACCGAATACAAGCACAAGGATGATTAAGGCATTAGGTAGACCTTTTCCTTTTACACCATTTATATATCCTTACCCAAAATTTATCCCTTAGTAGCCAAATTTGAGCCTAACCCTTTCGTTTGACCACCCTATAGCCCATAACCTTAAACTTTTTTTTTCTTTTAAACCCGTGTGATGGAAATTCGATTTTAGGATTATTTGTTTGTATAGTTGTGGTTTATATTTGCAAAAAAAAAAAAAAAAAAAAGAGGCAGAAAAATTGTGAAAAAGAAGAAAAAAAAATGTTAAGAAAAGCACAAAAATATGTGTTTATAGTTTGATTGAATAAAAGGCGAAAAATTGTTGTCTTCTAGTCGATGTTTGTAGATAATTGTGTTTAGCATAGTTATTTTGAAAATAAAAAAAATCGAGTTTTCATCACCTTAGCCACTTTAAATATCCTACTTCCTACTCTTAGCCTAGCCCCGTTACAACCCTTACAAAGACCTTTTGACGTGTGCTTAGTATTCGTGTTCGGCGGTGGAGAATGATTGAGTTGCAAGCCTATGCGGGTACGTGTTCTAATTGGTTTTGAGTGATTACTTAAAAAGTGCTAATTCATTATCTAATTAGCCAAATTTTAAACCGAGTGGAGAGAACATCGTGAGGGATGTGCATGAATTATTAGTTTCAAGGGCGGGTTAATCTTGGATAACCATTTTTACATGATTAATCATTTATTGCTAAATACGTCGAAAATTGTAAAAAGTTTGAACCGGGCATGACAATAGACCTTAACCTTAGTCTCGGGAATGGGAAGTGTGTTTTTCGTTCGACCCACGTGAAAGTGAAAGACAGATTTGCTTGAGGGCAAGCAAACGATAAGTGTGGGGATGTGATCGATACATTTTAGGTACACTATAGTTTATTTTAATAATAATAAAAATGCATCGATATTGTTGTAAAATATACCATTTTGATTGGTTTTTGTTTCTTGTCGGTTGAATAAGAAAATAAGCTAAACCAATATAATTGTGTTAAAGTTAGGAAAAAGAAAAGATGAAAAGATACAGTAAACAAGCCAAATTAGGCTTATGCATTTTGATAACCTTAATTAAATTATGGTGCACATGTTCATGATATGAATAAAAGAAGGGTTTTAATTCTTGTTGAAATTGGATCACAGGGAAACTGGTCGAATCAAATGATATTTGTCATGAGCTAATTTAATTAATAATTTGATATGGACTTAATGATTATTTTAATTCATTAATTTAAATGATTCTTTGTAGCTCATTATGTGGAATTCTACCCAACTTAGTGAAGGAAAAGAAAAAGAAAGAAGGCTCAACATTGGTGGGTTAAATTAATTTAAATTGGGCTCATATTGTTAAGTGGCAAATCTTGAAGTTGGGCCGAAGGGGAGTGGCACATGCGACAGTTACGAGTTCGTAGGGGGGTTACATTTTTGGCTGCTTTGCACGCAGACCAAGAAGGGGAAAAGAGGATTTTGGGTTGACCATTTTGAACGCGATGCGCGGCTAATCTCCTAGCGTTTCGCCCCGGTGTAGACATTGTAAGAATTCTAGGGTTTCGACATTTTGTATTTGATTTGATTCCGTGACAATTTGTGTTTGACTATTTGAAGTTTATGATAATTGTCTTACGTTTGTATTGAATTCACGAATTGTCGAGTGAGTAATGAAATTTGACTTCGTGAAACGAATATGCGTAATTATGCCTTATCATAGATAGGATTTACATGTTCTTGGTAAAGAAGTGCACTGCAGTCCGTTGTCTTTGACGTTGATAGCTTTTGGCACCTAAGCCACGTGACACTAAATGCGTTAATTATCAAATCAATTGAATCAAGTTAAAACATGTAGGAACCCTAGGTCTTGCAATTGTCGAACCGGGTGTGATCCGTATTCTCATTTCTTGTTTCAACTTTCTAGTTAGTATTTTAGTTGCAATTTTAGTTAATCACCAGTGTTTTAGATAATACCCATTGTCGATACACTCCGATTTATTTTCAAACTAATTAAACAAATAAAATTAGCAATCTTCATAATCACGTTGTACATTGTTTGTAAATAGTCTAACTAATCGAACGGGTCGTGCGATACTGACCACCTGCTCTTCGTGGATACGATACCCGACTTACCCTAGCTACCTAGGTTTAATTGGGTTTTTGACTGATCGGGACGACACGGTCACGTCAAAATGGCGTCGTTGCCGGGGAGCTAGTGCGCTTAGTATTTCATTGCTTGTTCGATTTTAGTTTAGTTTATTTTTTTTTTTTTTTTGTATATTTGTGATTTTACTTCGGGTGGTCGAGCTTGTCTATGCAGGTACATGTTTTGCAGGCACATCTTTCAATATGAATTGGGTAGATGATGATCCGTGTGAGTGTTGCGGAAGCGGAGAGCATTATTTAGAAGATTGCTCTGTTTTCCACGCAAAAGTTCAAGCCAACAGGGAGCGGGAAGACTACCTTAGCGGATTATATGATTATAGGAGGGCGGACTATGAAGATTTCAGTGGTCCATCCTCATATTATCCATATGATAATCCACCACCACCACATTATCAAGAATACTACTATGAGCCCGAATTGCCACACTTCTCAAGTTACCGGGATGAGTATGATGATTATGATAATGAATACCCTCAACAGGTATACGAGGAACCTCAAGAGTCGGTGCATTCCAAGCTCGATGCCATCATGAATGCTCTTACTAATTCACATCAAGAACTTAAAACTGAAATGCGGAATTCAAATCAAGAGTTCAAAGCCGAAATAAAGAAAGAGTTTGAAGTAAGGGATAAAGCCCATGAAGCATTGGTGATGCAAGTGGGTCAATTAGCGGAGAAATTAGGCCAATTTAAACGCGAGTGGGAGGTTTTGGCTAATGGTACAATGGTGGATGGTGATGTGGTGGAAGAGGTTATGGAACTTCCGGAGCAAGTAATTGAATGTTTGAACCGACCGGAAGACATGACACCGCAAGACGAATCGGATTCGAAAGAAGCTCACATTCATATTCATCCTTCTCCCAAACTTATCACTCCAACCAACAAAGTTGGGGATGCGGGTTCGGGCATAAGGATTCGAAAAGTGGCGTTGAAAGACATTGGCCATGTTGTTAAGAGACGACCCCGAAGTTGTACATTGTGTATGCCGAATATAATAAAAAGAGTATGGATTCGGCATGCCAAATACCGAGCGTATGTAGGCAACTCGGTAGGCAAATGTGCACTTCGACCACCATGAGAGGTAAATCAGGTATTATTGTTGTAGAGTTTGTACTATTATTCGTTTTATTTTTTATTTTTATTTTTTTTTCTTAGTTAAATGAACTTTGTGGGTGTGTTCCCTATATAACCCTCACGAGACCTCTCGTCCTCCTGAGCTATCGGGAGGTTTAAAAGGGCTTGTTGCATAAGCTAAATGCAACCGTGATTCCTACGAAAGTGAGTTAGGTTTGTTGTTATTGTAAATTTATTTTCCACATAAATCAAAGTGAAATAACGCATGGCTTGGTAATACTTTCATAAAAATTGTAGAACTAGGTAACTAACAAATTTTGATGGTTGTGAGAAGCATGCTTCTACACAAGGGTTAGAATTTGTAGGTACATGATGTTCGAGAGACAGCCGTTTTTATGAAGAGAAGAGGAAGATGTGAGCATCAAGCGACAAAAATCAGGTGCATGCGTTTCCTTTTTACTTTGATTATTAGTTTAATAATAAGTGGATTGTACTTTGTATTTTTTTTTCGGGGTTAAATTTTGGGAAGGTTAGCCGTGTCACATCCCTTGTGCGTTTTAAAACTCTAGTTCTTACACATTGAGGACAATGTTCACCTCAAGTGTGGGGATGGGGGAGTAGTAAAAGTTTTTTGATTTTGACCCGTTCATTTAAACACTACACATTGAGGACAATGTTGACCTCAAGTGTGGGGATGGGGAAAAATTTCAAAAAATTTTCAAAATGTCTTTGTTTGAAGCGATCTAAAAAGCACAAGTAACTAAGTTAACGAGGGATGACACAACCCATTTGGTCTTTTGTCATGGTCAAGTTCAAGCTAATAGCATAACGGGTATTTAGTGGGTGGTTATTTGGGAATAATCCGCCTAAGAAACTAGCATATTATGCATGTCACATACCATACCCTTTATATATGTGAGGTTTTGAGCCACTTTCACATCATAGAATTACATATTTATGTTTCTTTGTTTGAGTGGACCATTAGTCATGTATTGTAGAACTTGCATTTTTTGATACGTTTGAGACCATAGACCGAATACAAGCACAAGGATGATTAAGGCATTAGGTAGACCTTTTCCTTTTACACCATTTATATATCCTTACCCAAAATTTATCCCTTAGTAGCCAAATTTGAGCCTAACCCTTTCGTTTGACCACCCTATAGCCCATAACCTTAAACTTTTTTTTTCTTTTAAACCCGTGTGATGGAAATTCGATTTTAGGATTATTTGTTTGTATAGTTGTGGTTTATATTTGCAAAAAAAAAAAAAAAAAAAAAGAGGCAGAAAAATTGTGAAAAAGAAGAAAAAAAATTGTTAAGAAAAGCACAAAAATATGTGTTTATAGTTTGATTGAATAAAAGGCGAAAAATTGTTGTCTTCTAGTCGATGTTTGTAGATAATTGTGTTTAGCATAGTTATTTTGAAAATAAAAAAAATCGAGTTTTCATCACCTTAGCCACTTTAAATATCCTACTTCCTACTCTTAGCCTAGCCCCGTTACAACCCTTACAAAGACCTTTTGACGTGTGCTTAGTATTCGTGTTCGGCGGTGGAGAATGATTGAGTTGCAAGCCTATGCGGGTACGTGTTCTAATTGGTTTTGAGTGATTACTTAAAAAGTGCTAATTCATTATCTAATTAGCCAAATTTTAAACCGAGTGGAGAGAACATCGTGAGGGATGTGCATGAATTATTAGTTTCAAGGGCGGGTTAATCTTGGATAACCATTTTTACATGATTAATCATTTATTGCTAAATACGTCGAAAATTGTAAAAAGTTTGAACCGGGCATGACAATAGACCTTAACCTTAGTCTCGGGAATGGGAAGTGTGTTTTTCGTTCGACCCACGTGAAAGTGAAAGACAGATTTGCTTGAGGGCAAGCAAACGATAAGTGTGGGGATGTGATCGATACATTTTAGGTACACTATAGTTTATTTTAATAATAATAAAAATGCATCGATATTGTTGTAAAATATACCATTTTGATTGGTTTTTGTTTCTTGTCGGTTGAATAAGAAAATAAGCTAAACCAATATAATTGTGTTAAAGTTAGGAAAAAGAAAAGATGAAAAGATACAGTAAACAAGCCAAATTAGGCTTATGCATTTTGATAACCTTAATTAAATTATGGTGCACATGTTCATGATATGAATAAAAGAAGGGTTTTAATTCTTGTTGAAATTGGATCACAGGGAAACTGATCGAATCAAATGATATTTGTCATGAGCTAATTTAATTAATAATTTGATATGGACTTAATGATTATTTTAATTCATTAATTTAAATGATTCTTTGTAGCTCATTATGTGGAATTCTACCCAACTTAGTGAAGGAAAAGAAAAAGAAAGAAGGCTCAACATTGGTGGGTTAAATTAATTTAAATTGGGCTCATATTGTTAAGTGGCAAATCTTGAAGTTGGGCCGAAGGGGAGTGGCACATGCGACAGTTACGAGTTCGTAGGGGGGTTACATTTTTGGCTGCTTTGCACGCAGACCAAGAAGGGGAAAAGAGGATTTTGGGTTGACCATTTTGAACGCGATGCGCGGCTAATCTCCTAGCGTTTCGCCCCGGTGTAGACATTGTAAGAATTCTAGGGTTTCGACATTTTGTATTTGATTTGATTCCGTGACAATTTGTGTTTGACTATTTGAAGTTTATGATAATTGTCTTACGTTTGTATTGAATTCACGAATTGTCGAGTGAGTAATGAAATTTGACTTCGTGAAACGAATATGCGTAATTATGCCTTATCATAGATAGGATTTACATGTTCTTGGTAAAGAAGTGCACTGCAGTCCGTTGTCTTTGACGTTGATAGCTTTTGGCACCTAAGCCACGTGACACTAAATGCGTTAATTATCAAATCAATTGAATCAAGTTAAAACATGTAGGAACCCTAGGTCTTGCAATTGTCGAACCGGGTGTGATCCGTATTCTCATTTCTTGTTTCAACTTTCTAGTTAGTATTTTAGTTGCAATTTTAGTTAATCACCAGTGTTTTAGATAATACCCATTGTCGATACACTCCGATTTATTTTCAAACTAATTAAACAAATAAAATTAGCAATCTTCATAATCACGTTGTACATTGTTTGTAAATAGTCTAACTAATCGAACGGGTCGTGCGATACTGACCACCGGCTCTTCGTGGATACGATACCCGACTTACCCTAGCTACCTAGGTTTGATTGGGTTTTTGACTGATCGGGACGACACGGTCACGTCAGCGGGTGCCGGAGGAGCTTGTTGACCCTGTGGGGCAGCGAGTAGAGCTTGATTGGCAGGAGCTTGACGAATACGGCAGTTGGCAGTAAAATGGCCGTAGACGTTGCAATGAGCACAGAAGCGGCATTGAATAGCCGTCGGATGATGATAGGTGCAAGTAGGGCAGAGTGGGTGTGGCCCAGTATATGCACGCTTTGCAGGCGGTGCATTGGCCACAGGCGCCACCACTTGACGCTGTTGAGCAGGTACAGCTTGGATCGGTGCAGCAGTAATTGCACAGTTCTTGTTGGTGGAGTTGTTCTTTCTCTTGTTCTTTCTCTTGTTGCTTGATGACGTGGGTTCAGCAGTTGGTGTAGCAGTAGTGGCTTGATGCAGATGCTTGGAGGTCTTATCCCACACCCCGGCCTTGACCCTTTTGTCATTGATCTCAGCGGCCAGCAGATAGGTTTCTTCGATCGTGGTAGTCTTAGCCGCTTGCACGAAATCAGCGACGCAGTCGGGTAAAGCTCGGATGTACTTCTTGATGGTCATCTCAGGGGTCTTGACTTGGTCAGGACAGATAATGCTGAGCTGTTTGAAGCGAGCAGTGAGACCAGCATTGTCTCCATCCTTCTGATGTATGTGCCAGAATTCATCTTCAAGCTTTTGACGCTCGTGAGGAGGGCAGAATTCCTCTAGCATGACTTCTTTGAGCTCGTCCCACGACAAACCGTAAGCTGCATCATTCCCTCTCTTGTTTCTCTCGGCCGTCCACCAGTCCAAAGCACGGGACTGAAAGACGCCGGTAGCGTTCAGAGTTCGAAGGTCATCAGGGCAACCACTTTGTCGCAGAGTAACCTCGATAGAGTCAAACCAGTGGAATAGAGCAGTAGGATCTCCTTCGCCTGTGAATTCTTTCGGCCCACATGACTTGAATTGTTTGAAACTGAAAGGTCTCGCAGCAGCTCTAGGACCCTCAGTCCTCGATTCCTCGGATGATTTGCTGGCATTCTCGCAGACACCGCTCACAGCCTTTGCTACAGCTTTCGCGACGATGGAGGCAAGGCGTCTGTCCCTCTTTTCCTGACGAGAGAGTTGATGACGGGATCCAGACGACATTGTCTGCAATAGGCATCGCCATGGAACTCAACACATGTATTCGAATCTCACCTCACACGTCTAGTACTTACTAAAGCTCAGTAACACGTACCATTTAAACGCATATAGTCACAAATTCACAGAATTGCACAAAATCACGTAAACATATAGAGCACATAATCACAACATTTCCTAATCACGTAATCACAACAGCAAGAAACACATATACTTAGTTGCTAAAAGCACCTACGAGCATACAAACCATTCTGACTACCTCTATTGTCGATTCGCTAACGATGAGTCGTGTGGGCTTTGTGTTTTAGCAGAAGCAATAGTGTTGAGTCGAAACCAAAAGTACCTTAAAACGTTAACAAATAACAGAATATGCATAAAATTCTCATAAAGATCGATAAATCGAAGGTAGGTTGTCTGCGGCTAATAGACTGCGACTAACCAAGGTAGCACGACTATTCGCAAGGACCCGACACAACGACCTCCAGGACTATGCCTTTGCCTCGATTCTCGGGCGTTGGCGCAATTCCCTTTGGTTAGGTTGTGTCTTTAGACCGTTGGAGTCCATCGAAACTTTGGTGGAGTTTTGTATAAAAGCGGGACGAGTTGTCAAGGTTAGGGTTTCACCCCTATCTTGCAACTTCCGTCCTTGTTTTTGATAAAAGTTTTGAGGAGATTATTCATCAAAATATGGATTTCACTCCTGATTTGGTATAATTCTCCTCGTTTGTAGCTAAAACGCAAGCTGATTAGACAACTTTAGTCGAGAGTTCGCGGTTTTCACACCTATTCTCGACCTTATTATCTGTTCACAACTTGAAAATTTCGAGTGTAATGATAGAAAAGAGTGAGTGATAGTGGCGAATTTACGCATATGCGTGAGTTGGTCTGTTGGTTCTTAACTATAGTCTAGGTCTCTAAGACTTCGACCCGGACTAGGTCGAGTCTTGCCTAATTCCCTATACTTATGGCTCTGATACCAATCTGTCACACCCCAACCGATGGCGGAATCATCGGGGCGCGGCACTGAGCGAAACAGATTGTCCAGAAGTTTCCATAACAACTATCATCACCATTTAAGTAAACATTACGTCCCATACCGTAACATAAATAGTCAAACAAGTTATTACAGGCAACATCAAAACAAATAGTCTGTTCCGACAACTCAGATTTAAATAAGTAGCAATTGTTTATCTGCTTCTAGAGACCCCTAATAAGTTATCTACAGACAACTATTTGTTGGGCTCTAAAGCTTTATTCTAGCTTCCAACTCCTACCACATATGCGTCCTAAGCACCTGTCACATACGTTAAAATAATGTCAATACATAAAATGTAAAGGTGAGCATACAAGTTTGATAATAGCATATAGAGTTCGAATTCGTTTACGCATAACCAGCACGTACACATAGTGAAATGAAGCACGTTAGCTATCAACATAGATCCATCGATACCAATGACTGCGGGTTGACTGCCCGAGGTAGTTCGCAATACACGATTACCACTGTAATCCATGCAAGTAAGAGATCCTTAACAACCCCCGTGTGAACGGGTGCTGAGTCCAAACTATAGTACTATCGTTGCTAAGGCAGGTAGACAGCATTCCATGTGTAAACATAACAAACAAGCATTCATAAGCCACGTATAACATGCATTAATGGTTAAGCGTTTAAAATAGCTTGAGTAGTGTGATAGTTGTAGTTTGAATAGTTGTAACGTATGTAACACCCAAAAGTGCTAAAAACAAAAAGGGTTCGAGTATACTCACAGCGATATGGATTGAAGGGAGCGCTTTACAGCGAGTACGATTAGCCTGAATAGATTCGATAACGTAACGATAAGTGGCGCGTAAAACAGTACAAGTGAGAGTGGGTAGTATGACTGATCGTGCGGATCAGTTATCCGTGAGTAGAAGTCATCCGTGCGCATGACCTATCCGTGCGGATGGTGATGCGTGCGGATGGTGTTCCATCCGGATAGGTTATCCGTGCGTGTGACTGTCCGTGCGGGTGGCAACTCGTGCGGACTAGTTGTACGTGCAGACGACCTATCCGTACGGTTAGATGGCTTGTGTGGATAAATGTTCAAGTGGATTGTTTCTTCCTAAGATGTGTTTGTGTATGATGGCTTGTGCTTTGGAGTTTTCGTTGTAGCATTTAGAAAACACCAAAGTGTTTCTACCTTTCAAGCCGGCCGCGCGGTCGGCGGTCCGTGCGTATGGTAGTCCGTGCGGGCAGCCTGTGCGCGCGGGCAGAGACAATCCGTCCGGATAGCCTGTCCGTGCGTACGGCTTGGCCGTGCGGATGAAGATTGTTTGATTTTCATTTTAAGGCCTTAGTATCTCATGATCCGAAGAGTAATCCATTCAGAGGTCGTCCTTCCGGATTGCTCGTTCGTCGATACTCAAACCTCGTTTGGAAAGTGGGTCCCAAGGGTAGCCCGTGTGGGTGACAACCCGTGCGTATGACCTGTACGTGCGTATGACCTGTACGTGCGTATGACCTGTACGTGCGTATGGCCTGTACATGCGTACGGCTCGTCCGTGCGGACAGCTCGTCCGTGCGGATAGCTTGTCCGTGCGGACAACTGGTCTGGTTGTTCCGTTCGTCTACACTTGGTTTCTGTTGTCGTTTATCGAGACGTTCTGATTACGTGGCAACCACTTGGGGTTGTGTTCTCACCCGCGTGACTAGACCGGTCAGGAACCACCCTAACTCGGCCTGTCGGCGACTCAGAACGGTCATCCCGGTTAACCCCGAAATCAGTTGTCTATGGGTAGGACTCCAGATCTAGAACTAGGGCATCACTATTGACGAGTAGAACACTAGGACTGATCGGATTCGTACCGGTTTTAAGGGTAAAAGAAGGAGAGAACTTAGGTTTATTTCTTTCAACTCTTTTATCCTTAGAAAAGTTTAGATCTAGGTGAGGTTATTGTAAAAACTGGTAGAAATCGTTTAGATCTGAGATATTCTTGGTGGAATGAAGCCAAGCATGAAGTTCTTATGAACTTCATGATGACGTCACCCGTGAATACCTCAAATCCGGATGATTTCATGGTTGAAAGTGAAGATTTGAAAGATGGAAATGTGTAGAATGGTGTAGTGATCAAAGATGTACAAGAATTAGTGCAAGATCTTACCTGGATTGAGAGAAATCTGAGAAAAGGTGAAGAATGCGTGTGGTTCGGACGTCACTTGCCAAAAATGGAAAAAGTGGAGAGTGACCCGTGTATTTATAGGATGCCAAAAAGGGAAAGGGTGAGCCGTGCGCATGGCACGCACCCGGGTAGGCTATCCGCGCGGACTGGTCATCCGTGCGGATTGGCAATCCGTGCGGATTGGCAATCCGTGCGGATGGGCCATCCGTGCGGACGCCACCTCCTTTGGTGTGTTCGGTGCGATGTTGATTTGGTTTCGATTTGCGAGCGATTCAATAGGGTTTCCTAATCAAGTTACTTTCAGTCTCATCTACTTCTTATAGGGTCCGACTCGGAATTCGGGTTCGGGTTCGGGTTCGTTTATATTCGAGTTAGACTTCGAGTTCGATTGAGTTCGCTTGATTGTCACATCATATCATAACATAAAGTAAACATGCATAGGTAACACGTAAGGCACACACACGTATAACTGGCAAGCAAAATACATAGCTCGAGTTACGATTTGATGCCGATTTGATTAGCATAGCTTGATTAACTTTATCGCATTGTTACTTCCTATCCATCACAGTCGTAGGTCGATTGAGATACGGTTAGCATGATTCGATTATTGCAATGTACGACATTTACTCCACATAATCTAAATATCATACAAACAATTCTACGAGTCACGTTGCGCGAAATCGGTCGTTGACTTTGACCTTGACTTTGACTTTCACTCGTGAAAACACTGGGTGTTACAAATAAGGGTAAACTAAACACATTCTGGATTTTGAGATAAAAATGATAAGGTTTGACCCGTTTCGGCTAATTTATGCAAACTAGTTACATAAGCCGATCCGAACGCGAAAAGTGTGTAACGGGTAACCAAAATAGTCATGAACAGGTTTCCTAAGTTAATATGCCTTAAATATGTTGTGATATCAGTAGGATACCTTCCATTATGCCCAAAACGAATTTAAAACCAATTTATGCCCCGTAGGGGTATTTTGGTCATTTTAAAGGTTATAAGAGAGGTTAAATATTAATCTGAGTTACAGATCTGATATAAACATTAAACATACTTAAATTAATAGGTTATATCAGTAGGGTATTACATAAATGTGAAATTTACCATTTATAACTAAACTAAGCACCGAAGGGGCATTTTGGTAATTTCACTTAAGCCTAAAAGGTCAAAACTGGAAACCTGAGTTTAAAAACTTTTACTTACTGTTAGGATATAAAAATTTACTGAAAATATCAGTAGACATCAAACCTTATATGTTTAAAATAGTTTTAATACATACTATGCGTTAAAAACGCTTAAAAAGGCGATTTTGAGCTACTTCCGGGTTTCTAAAGGAAAACTGATATTTTTATTATTCCAGAAGGCTCAAAATATTTTATTTATCATATTAGATCAGTAGAAAAAGGTTTGGAATCAAAATGATTTGAAAAAACTCATTTTATAGCCCAAAAGGGCAAAACCGGCAATTACCGAATCAAGCTTAGAACTCTATGTTATGCTCAGCCTAAAATTAAATAAAAATCTTCAAAAATCCCAAAATATTATTTTATATCAGTAGGTAAAAAGTTTGGTATCAAAAACTGGGTTTAGATAGGCTATACGCTAATTATGCCGTTTTATTAATAAAAGCTTTTCATTTACGCTAATGAGCATAACTCCTAATCTAGACTTCAAACTTATGTCAAATTTTAGGGACAAGTTTATAATTCAGTAATAAAGATTATTGTCCTCTCATATTTTCAAAATTCTCGTTTTAGGGTCAAAAGGGCATAATGGTCAACATTTAAGCATATAACGGAAACATGCAATGAATCGGATAACTAAGGAACCAAGTTGTATAACCTCAGAGGGTTACACTAACCTATAACCTGGTCCTAAAGGAATTCTAAGGCATATCTAAACTAAGCTAAATCGGGTCAGAACTGAAAGTCAAAGAAAAAGTCAACTTTTGTGACTTTCGGTTCCGAACCGAGCCTATACTTAGAATTGTCTGGTTGAATCATGCTTAGGCATGTTCAACTAATATTTACCAAGTTATTAAAGCGAGAAAACTGATTTTATGGTTTCTTATATTAATAGTTATGAATTTATTTAAAACTAACCCGTTTGACTTTTATTTGACCCGACAATTTAACACCTACCTAATTACGGTCACGTAGCCATGTTCGTTACGAACAATGGCACAACCGTTTAAAAGTCAAAGCGTTTATCAAAACGCTTGACTTTTCGGCTATAACGCTAGAAATTTAAACTGAGCACGAAAGGACACTTACAAAGGGTCCAAGCAAGGATGGAATTGATCTTGGATGTTCAGGTATGAAGCACAAGGGCTCCAACTTAGAACAATTCAGATCATGGTGTGAAATAAGAGCAAGATAAAGTGGGTTTATATAGGATTTCAAGAACCGTTAGGATCGTTTCTCGTAACCCGTGTTTCAATCTTGGCCCTCCATGTGTGCCCATGGTTTCTAAATACAATGGGGGTTGAAAACCAGCTCATGGTATTGAGGATTTTACATAAAAGCCCTTGAAAAACAACCAGAATGCTGAAAATAAGAATCTGCAAAGACCTGGGCGTAGGCTACGCTGCAGGGGGCGTAGCCTACGGCCTGCACAGATCAAACAACTTTCAGAAGTTGCAGTTTTGGTCCCTGTAAGCATATAAGGTCATTTTTGGCATGTTTGAAGCCCATTAAGCCATTTTCAAGGATCTACAATGATTCCTAAACATAGGGAACATAAAACATGCTCAAAAATATGTTGGATGTCGGTTCGTTTGGTCATACGGTCACGTTGTTCGACTAATTACGACGAAACACGAACGGACGCGAAAAACGATCCAAATTACGCGACGAATGGAATTTTATCATGCCAAACACTAAAATAAAATATTTTAGTGCTTACATAAATTTTTTGGTCTCCGGATATATTCAGAATGCAAGATATGCGCGGAAATGCAAACTTGTGCACTTTTTGACACTTTTAGTCCCTGAATGACTTAAAAGTTTATTTTTGCGCACCAAACACCTCCAAGCCTATATCTAAGCTATATAAAGGATAATTAGGGTATGTTTAACTCATGGTCATATTCCAGAAGGTCCGATACCCTACGAATCGACATACTTTTGCAGTTTGACGCAATTAGTCCTTTAATTGCGCAAAGTAGCGCGAAACGTTGTTTAATGATATCCAAGTCTTCCATGGCCAATAATGGGCATTCCCAAGCATATACTTAAATATTACTACACTCTCGTTCGCTTAAATGGTCACCGAAAGGCGTAGATTCAAAAGTTGACGCTTTAGGTCCCTCTATTGCGCAAACTTACGCATCTCATCATTTAATAGCATTGAAGCCTCATCTAATCCATGTTAGGCATTCTTGAAAGTATTATTAAACATCACGATGCTTCGGGTTTGCTAAAAGGTCATTCAGATATATAGTTAAACATATTGACACTTTTAGCCCCTCTAACTTGCAAAGTTGCGCGTAACTTTACTTATAGGCATAAAAACCTTAGACGGACATTAATTGGCATTCCCGAGAGTATAATCAAATATCATGAAGCTCCCGGTTTGTTAAAAGGTCACTCAGAGGTAAGAATTAACATGTTGACGCTTTTAACCCTTCATTGCCAAACTTTTAATTAATTCCGCAAACGGCTACACTCAATCGCCAAGTGGCTCATTTGTGAACATAAATATCGTGAGAGGTTATTTAGAAACTTATTTTAGGTATGCTAACACTTCCAGTCCTTTCATGATCAAGGTTTTCGATTTTTCGAAAAATTAGTCCCTTAAATTCAATGTTTGACTTCATTAGGGTTTATTACACGTTTCAATACCTCATTGGACGTGATTTTACGAGGTGTTACATTTAACTTTTAGCTTAGTTCCCAGTCTTTGTTCAATGCCCAATATATAAAAACATATAAATTTAGTAAGTTTGTTTTTATAGTTCTGTTGAAATTAGTGATACCTTTGAGTAGGATATTAGATGTGCTCCAAGAACTGTATTTCCATTTCTATTTGTTAAATTTAGTATAGCTTGAATAATGGTTAACCTGAAGATTCCTCTATATGATACATGAAGATATATGGTTAAAAAATATAGCTTAAATAATGATTAACCTAAATTTTAAAAGAGTCAAAAGGTTTACAGTCTTTAACTCCACTTTGATTCGTATGAAATTTGTGTTTAATATTTTTCAGTTACAAGTTACTAACTCATGTTGTTCGCGTTGTTTGGTCTTTAATTAAATGGTAAAGTATGAAA
The DNA here is from genome assembly GCA_030545235.1 of Helianthus tuberosus. NCBI lineage: Eukaryota > Viridiplantae > Streptophyta > Magnoliopsida > Asterales > Asteraceae > Helianthus > Helianthus tuberosus. The sequence continues at coordinate 113,519,824 of CM060433.1, read as the reverse complement.
AAAAATTGGCTATAAGTTGACTTCTAATTATTTTTTTCATGCTACAGGATGTGGAAGTGAGTATAGATGTAATAAGTGTTGATGCATCATTAAGAACCAAGTCACTTGAAATTGAACTTGATGCGGCTTTGCGAGAAAGTAACACGTATAAAGCCCAGGTTGAGAGGTATTAACTATTAACCCAAGAATTTATATGACACTTGTGAAAATCATATGCACATTTGGCAAGTTTGACCCGTTTACTTATAAAGGGGTCAATTTGGGCTATGTTTTATATCTAACGGATCAAATGGGTAAATTCAACATAAATAGATATAAAAGAAATGAGTCAAAAGTCACCCAAAGTATGTTTTATTTAAATTTGTAGATTAATATTAAAAACTATCATTTTCATTATCATTTTGGAAAAATAACAGTTATATATAGGAAACAAGTTCAAAATCACAACAAAATGTGTTTTAAAAACAAGCTACAAAGCATAAGGCTAATCTTGTAGATGATGATTCTTTGTAATAATTGAACTTACTGCTGTCAATTTTTATATTTCAGCTTATTGACCAAGGGAGGAATTCATCAGTTAGAAGTATATGTTAAAACAGTTAAAAAGGAGCATGACAACGAGCCATCTTTACATGAGACCGACTTGAAAAGACTTTGAGAATTAGGATATGTTTAACTCATGGTCATATTCCAGAAGGTCCGATACCCTACGAATCGACATACTTTTGCAGTTTGACGCAATTAGTCCTTTAATTGCGCAAAGTAGCGCGAAACGTTGTTTAATGATATCCAAGTCTTCCATGGCCCATAATGGGCATTCCCAAGCATATACTTAAATATTACTACACTCTCGTTCGCTTAAATGGTCACCGAAAGGCGTAGATTCAAAAGTTGACGCTTTAGGTCCCTCTATTGCGCAAACTTGCGCATCTCATCATTTAATAGCATTGAAGCTTCATCTAATCCATGTTAGGCATTATTGAAAGTATTATTAAACATCACGATGCTTCGGGTTCGCTAAAAGGTCATTCAGAGGTATAGTTAAACATATTGACACTTTTAGCCCCTCTAACTTGCAAAGTTGCGCGTAACTTTACTTATAGGCATAAAAACCTTAGACGGCCAATAATTGGCATTCCCGAGAGTATAATCAAATATCATGAAGCTCCCAGTTTGTTAAAAGGTCACTCAGAGGTAAGAATTAACATGTTGACGCTTTTAACCCTTCATTGCCAAACTTTTAATTAATTCCGCAAACGGCTACACTCAATCGCCAAGTGGCTCATTTGTGAACATAAATATCGTGAGAGGTTATTTAGAAACTTATTTTAGGTATGCTAACACTTCCAGTCCTTTCATGATCAAGGTTTTCGATTTTTCGAAAAATTACTCCCTTAAATTCAATGTTTGACTTCATTAGGGTTTATTACACGTGTCAATACCTCATTGGAGGTGATTTTACGAGGTGTTACATCCTCACCCCCTTAAAAGAAATCTCGACCTCGAGATTTGTTAAAATGCTGGAAGTACTTTTTGTCGCATAATGGACTTAACTTCTATAGCCTATCTGGAACCTCTCCAAGCTCCCAAACTGACCTCTATAATATATACATATATTCTTTTTGGAGCTCTTTAACCTGTCGATCCTTAATCGATACGGGTTTCTCATCAAATCATAATTTTCATTAATCTGCATATCGTCATGTGATAGTGCTTCTCGACTTATTGGTGAAACACATCCTTAAATCATTAGTGTGTAACGTATTGCGAGCTCTGCCAAGCTCCTTAAATAGGTTTTAGCTTATAAGCTATTGGCCTTTGTTACACTCGATTTCCCGAATGTTCCTATATATCCAGGGCTTAACTTACCCTGAGAAATTAAAATTTAGCACACCCTTCTTAGAGCGATACCTTTGATTGAACCTTATTCCTTATTAAGGACTTAAGAAGGTTGCGACTTTCATCAATCCTAATTTTTCTGCCGATTACTAGCAATCTTTTAGACGATTACGAATGATCTTATTTGTTGTTTCCAATACAACTTTCAGATCCTGATAATTGGACTTACCAATCTATTGTCTAACAATAAATGTGTAACATTCCACCTATGCAAGGTTTCCAAAGGAGCAGCCTTGATACTTATATAACAACTATTATAGAAAAGCTTATTTTAAGGTGAGATGGTTATTCCAACCACTGCTTGAAACTAAACTTAAGGAATAGCTAATCCTTGCCGTTAGTCGAACAAATCGACGATCCTGGGCAGCTGATGGCGATTCTTAATTGTTGCCTAATTAGGGTTGCGGTAATCAATGCATAAGCAAAATGAACTGTCTTTCATAATTAACTATACCGAATTCTCAGGATATTGAGTTAGGCTATATGAATTTTCTATTTTAAAACTTACTTAATCATGGTTTCGATTCTTCCAATGATGGTACTAGCCGTCTTGGAGATTTCATAATAATACAGCCCTAAATGGGATATAAATCTTAACTCTACTTGCCTTTCAGGAGGGAAACAGGGTAATCTTAGTAGAAGATAATCAAGATACAAGGAGGTTACAGAGATTTTCCAAATCTCAGGCTTCAGTTCATCAATCATATTCTGTGTCAGATAAGTGACACATTTATGTTACGAGTCCACGAATTCCTTAATCGAAGACATTTACTTGGACAATTCCATTCTGGATATCTTCTTTGAATACCATTAGTTGACTTTAGTACCATATGACCATCAGGATATCTTTGTGGTCCCATGCATTAAACCCCCATACTGATCAGGCATGGAAGCAATCTATGGAACATATTAAGATACACCAATCCTCCTATGGCGCTTTTATCATACCGTCTGGTATTCGAAATCGATAGAGATCAAAGAGATATCAACTATGTATGCTGATGCACTTCCTCTAGAGAGAGAATACTTCTAAAATTCTACGACTGAAGGTTTCTGACGGGAACAGAAGAAATGGCTCTTATGATTTCGCCTGTAAGTTTTACCTTACACTTAATATCTGGGGTTTTTACGGGAAAAATTTCTAAAAGTTTGCTAAGCTTATGGTCTTATGAGAGACTTAGCAGCACCTGAACCCAAACGTAACTTTTAGCAATAAAATCACAATAAGGGATTTATCTGGTGTCATTAATGTGAGCTGCCTCTAATCCTTCATCAGGAGGGTTAAACGCCTCCATTCTTAATCCTTTTAAACTTAGCTGCGAAATCTTTGACAAATTTTAGGGCAGTCTTAGCTTTGACTGGTTATTTCTTAATCTATATAACGTGAGTAGCTGAGGTAGATCCATAATGGATTTATAATGAGCAGGCTTTGAAACCTTAATGTGCCCTTTTTATTGCCGATGCTAACCACCAATGATTATTGCATTAAGCTTAGAATTTGGGTAAACTGAATAGGGCACTATCTCAGCTAATGAATCAAAATTTGTAACATATTATCGACAGTCTAGAACTTTTATGGTGAGAGTCATAAAATTCTTATTCCATCTTTTCCATTTCGCGAAGCGGATAATAGGTTTTTCTAATAAGGTCCTTAAAACTTGGACCATCCCATAATGTATAAGAGGATCTTTCTTGTGGACTTCATTAATGTCCTCACTAATCAAGGATATTGCCATCGAATGACTGAGATGTATACCTCACCGTGTCCTTTCCAGCATAACCGCTGATACACCTAATGGTTTCTACTTCATCCAACAATTTCCCGCAATCGATGGCCTCTTTTTACTATTGAAGTCTCTTGACTTCCAAGAGACGAAGTACTTTTAAGTACATCCTGAAAAGAATGGGCTCCTTGCCACATTTGATTTTGTTTGGGTTATTCTTTGTATTTGAAGTATGAATAAAGCTCTTCTCATGAGCAGCGACATGTGTTTTAGAGCGAGCAGCATCTGGCTTCTTGAACCTTTTCATGACTTTTCTCATAGCCTCTCTAATAGCTGCGTTAATTACAGTTTTGGAGATTAACTCCATTAACATTGAGGTCCACATTGGATGCACCATTAACATTTGTCGCATCTTCAGCATCGCGACTGTTGTTTGTCCCTTCTGAGTTTTCCATACTCGAATCTTTGGTATTAAATACCATATTCAACAAGTGCTTAGGTAATCCTTACCCAGTGTCTCCTTAAATTGTCAAAGGCTCACCATAAGGAGTATTGATAACTACTTTTTTCTTATCACACACAATATGGGTTTGATTTTTAAGACGATCAATTCATTCCTATCACTATATCGATTCCCTCTTATTTTAATGGAAACAAGGACAACGGAAAAGAATGATGTGCCCTATATGTCTTGGCACTCCAAGGTCTTGTGCCCTTCCTTATTACAAATCCCACAAGGCCTAGCTTGTGACTCCAAAGTGCATTTCCCTTTAGTTGCCTTCTTTGGGCAGCAGGTCTTTATGTGCTCCTTCTCGCCACAACCATAGCATGTGGCGTCCTTCAAGTCCTTGCATTCATGGGTCTTGTGATCCATCTCTTTACAGATGACACATCCCCTGGTCTGATCATAGAAACATTTTCCGAAGTGCTTCTTCCCGCAGGTTTTACATTCGGGTTTTGCCTCCTTTGGCTTGGACTGGTTATAGCTTGAACCGGTCTTACCCTTTTTGAATCCCTTATTCGGGATATTATCGCACTTTCGCTTATGATCCTTTAACGCTCGGTCCACGGCCATGTTTACGGCTGTATCTAACATAGCCTGTAACTCGACGCCCGTTAAGTTCAGTCTTGCATCATTATTCTAATCAGCTTGATGATTGTGAGCTTCAGATAAGTCGGCCATGGTGAAGCTTTGAAGGCTACAAACCAAGGGGTAATAATTTATTTAATTATATAGGGAGTCGTCGAGTTTGATGATTAAATAGCCATGGTGTAACTCAACCATATAGGCCAATAGATAGTATTAAATTTATTTGATTATGTTTTGCCTAGGTTTTTAAATAATCCATCTTTGGCGCTTGAACGGAATATAATCCTTCATATTTATTAGACAGGGGACATAAATCACGACTGTCAATGTCGTACCGACATTTTATATAGCACAAGGGCTTGTTCCAAAGGACTTTTGATGGCATAGATGCCTTGTCACTAGGGAAATTTTAAAACATAATCGATGATTCCTATGGATCGGAAAATTTCATAGTTCATTGTCTTGACAAGAAATTATGAAATAAAACTATCTTTTTCATGTATACATCTTTGCCCGAAGGTATTCATCCCAATGGATGTTTTGATGTGTTAATCATGTTCGACGTTTATTAGCCATTATTCCTCTTGATCATTTACGCTAAATAAGGGGTTTGGAAATTCCTAATATGAAGATGACAAGTGTGATTTTATCGCATCACTGTTGTCAGGAGTGTTAACATATTTACAGATGTTAACAAGGATCTGAATTTCTTTTAAACAGGTCTTACCATCATAGCTAGGTCTTTAATGACATTCAAGCTAGGTTATACCTTTTAAGATTTTCTTTTAACATGTATACTGGCAGGAAAGGAATGATATTTATTTTATTCAGGATTTTCATTATAATTATCCTAAACTTAATTAAAATATAACTATGGCACAAAAGGCCAAGTCACAAGGGCAACTTTAAATTATAATCCATGATTTTGTAGAATCAAGGTATTTAGGCTCGAACGTTGCTCAAGCCTTTTCTTGACAGGGAGTTGTAGGCTACGACTATCTTTTGTCTTATATGACAATGAATACGGCCCCGTAAGCATTACATCCCTAATGGATGCTTAATTCACCAAATAAGAAAGGATTTCGGGAGAATCCAGTATAAGGATGATTTATGTGATTGAATCACATTTGCCAGGAATGTTAACAAGGATTTGAATCTTTTGAATAGGTTCTACCATCTTGGCCTTGTCTGAAATGATGTATAGGCTAGGTTGTACCTTTAAGATTCTTTTAAATATTTAACGCAGAACAATCCTAAATTGAGATGTTAATAAGGATCTGAATCTAATTGGGGAACTGCCATCTTGGCCCTGTTCTTAAAATGACACCTGGGCTAGGTCTTGTTCTTTTTAGATTTTGCCATTTTATTATAATGGTAGATCTTATAAAAAGAATGTTATTATTTCATATTTTATATTCATATGCAATGATGAATAAATTTAGATAAAACATTCCAATGATTTTTAAAAGAGGTACAGAATTGCCCTAAACGGGACTTGAAAGGAATGATGTTGTCCATGAAGGGACTGAAAGATAAGTATGCCCTTATAAGGACTTACTAAGGAAACGAACTTCAGCAAAAGGAGTTTCTTCTTCATTTTATTTCTAAATGTTTTCTCCTTGGTTGCACGTTTATCCTAGTTCCCAGTACGAAGCTTGGCCTTTCCTAGGCTTCGAATGGGAAGAATTTCCATTACGACTTCTTTGCTTGGCGACAAATTAAAATATATAGAATTGAAAGCAATAATTCTCCGAATAGAGATGAGAGTATTCCTATGTTAAGTCTGGACTCAGAAGGTCAAGGAATGTGCTACTGTGTCATTGAGATTAAACACAAAAGGCTAGTGTTTAATTCACTCAATGTTGGATCTGATACCAACCTGTCACACCCCGATATTTCCACGTATTACCGGTGGGCCCGGTGGGGAGTATCGTGACACAGTTGATATCATCATAGTCAAACAACATAATTCGAATGCACAGCGGAAGCAAAAGATAAATATGTTACAATCTGATATAAAGTAATATCAAAGTATTACAAACGGAAAGTAAAGGATCCACAGGCGGATCGAAAATAAAATGAAACATTGTTCAACAGACTTTAGGCATCTAAGCTTGCGAGACTCTTTATTGATGCTAGGAGTAGCCAGCCTATTCCGATTAGTATCTGCACTTAGCCTTTTTGGAAAATACGTCAGTTTACACTGGTAAATACAATTTAACTAACTCATTTTGAAAATGTTTAAGAAAATTGATTTGAGTGCGCGTGGCACAAAACTTTTTATAACTTGGGATAATTATTTGAATATAATCTTGTAAAAGAATTACATGTTCCTTATGCGTTCAGTAGCCCGATCCGTAGACCGGGTTAAAGATCAATAGACACACCACATTATTTATTTAGGCACTGACGGGTGTACGCCTACACCCCGTGCTTAGGTCGTGGCCATTTCGTAAAATGATGCCAAGGATATCCGGGACATGGTCATTAACCCCCCAGAGGCTTTAAGCAAACAAAACAATTTAAACGGGACATTTCAATGATTTAGCCTTCATACAATTAAAGATTCAATGCCCGACCAAGCGGTATTTTATATACCGTACCCCAAGCCCGTATAGGGAAAATAAGTTAAAAGTATTTACCTGAGCTAAATATAAATTCAATCCCAGCCGTATATCAAATCAGCAAGTACAAATAGCTTTTACTGGGCTCCTAAATCTGGAACGAAGGTTTTTAATAACCTATTAGATTCCTAACGGGTCTTTAATTAAGCCTAAACTTAGACCGGTTAGTTTTAAAAAGAAGATACGGTTCAAAACGCATGGTTAAGCGAGAACCGGATTAGAATGTGGTTTAGACCCGACAATCTTGTATACTTGTGTAATAAGGGTAAACTAAACACATTATGGATTTTGAGATAAAAATGATAAGGTTTGACCCGTTTCGGCTAATTTATGCAAACTAGTTACATAAGCCGATCCGAACGCGAAAAGTGTGTAACGGGTAACCAAAATAGTCATGAACAGGTTTCCTAAGTTAATATGCCTTAAATATGTTGTGATATCAGTAGGATACCTTCCATTATGCCCAAAACGAATTTAAAACCAATTTATGCCCCGTAGGGGTATTTTGGTCATTTTAAAGGTTATAAGAGAGGTTAAATATTAATCTGAGTTACAGATCTGATATAAACAGTAAACATACTTAAATTAATAGGTTATATCAGTAGGGTATTACATAAATGTGAAATTTACCATTTATAACTAAACTATGCACCGAAGGGGCATTTTGGTAATTTCACTTAAGCCTAAAAGGTCAAAACTGGAAACCTGAGTTTAAAAACTTTTACTTACTATTAGGATATAAAAATTTATTGAAAATATCAGTAGACATCAAACCTTATATGTTTAAAATAGTTTTAATACATACTATGCGTTAAAAACGCTTAAAAGACGATTTTGAGCTATTTCCGGGTTTCTAAAGGAAAACTGATATTTTTATTATTCCAGAAGGCTCAAAATATTTTATTTATCATATTAGATCAGTAGAAAAAGGTTTGGAATCAAAATGATTTGAAAAACTCATTTTATAGCCCAAAAGGGCAAAACCGGCAATTACCGAATCAAGCTTAGAACTCTATGTTATGCTCAGCCTAAAATTAAATAAAAATCTTCAAAAATCCCAAAATATTATTTTATATCAGTAGGTAAAAATTTTGGTATAAAAAACTCGGTTTAGATAGGCTATACGCTAATTATGCCGTTTTATTAATAAAAGCTTTTCATTTACGCTAATGAGCATAACTCCTAATCTAGACTTCAAACTTATGTCAAATTTTAGGGACAAGTTTATAATTCAGTAATAAAGATTATTGTCCTCTCATATTTTCAAAATTCTCGTTTTAGGGTCAAAAGGGCATAATGGTCAACATTTAAGCATATAACGGAAACATGCAATGAATCGGATAACTAAGGAACCAAGTTGTATAACCTCAGAGGGTTACACTAACCTATAACCTGGTCCTAAAGGAATCCTAAGGCATATTTAAACTAAGCTAAATCGGGTCAGAACTGAAAGTCAAAGCAAAAGTCAACTTTTGCGACTTTCGGTTCCGAACCGAGCCTATACTTAGAATTGTCGGGTTGAATCATGCTTAGGCATGTTCAACTAATATTTACCAAGTTATTAAAGCGAGAAAACTGATTTTATGGTTTCTTATATTAATAGTTATGAATTTATTTAAAACTAACCCGTTTGACTTTTATTTGACTCGACAATTTAACTAAGTAAACGTGGTAATTAGGAGGTGCCCTTTTTGAGGGTTTAACACATACCTAATTACGGTCACGTAGCCATGTTCGTTACGAACAATGGCTCAACCGTTTAAAAGTCAAAGCGTTTATCAAAACGCTTGACTTTTCGGCTATAACGCTAGAAATTTAAACTGAGCACGAAAGGACACTTACAAAGGGTCCAAGCAAGGATGGAATTGATCTTGGATGTTCAGGTATGAAGCACAAGGGCTCCAACTTAGAACAATTCAGATCATGGTGTGAAATAAGAGCAAGATAAAGTGGGTTTATATAGGATTTCAAGAACCGTTAGGATCGTTTCTCGTAACCCGTGTTTCAATCTTGGCCCTCCATGTGTGCCCATGGTTTCTAAATACAATGGGGGTTGAAAACCAGCTCATGGTATTGAGGATTTTACATAAAAGCCCTTGAAAAACAACCAGAATGCTGAAAATAAGGATCTGCAAAGACCTGGGCGTAGGCTACGCTGCAGGGGGCGTAGCCTACGGCCTGCACAGATCAAACAACTTTCAGAAGTTGCAGTTTTGGTCCCTGTAAGCATATAAGGTCATTTTTGGCATGTTTGAAGCCCATTAAGCCATTTTCAAGGATCTACAATGATGCCTAAACATAGGGAACATAAAACATGCTCAAAAATATGTCGGATGTCGGTTCGTTTGGTCGTACGGTCACGTTGTTCGACTAACTACGACGAAACACGAACGGACGCGAAAAACGATCCAAATTACGCGAAGAATGGAATTTTATCATGCCGAACACTAAAATAAAATATTTTAGTGCTTACATAAATTTTTTGGTGTCCGGATATATTCAGAATGCAAGATATGCGCGGAAATGCAAACTTGTGCACTTTTTGACACTTTTAGTCCCTAAATGACTTAAAGTTTATTTTTGCGCACCAAACACCTCCAAGCCTATATCTAAGCTATATAAAGGATAATTAGGGTATGTTTAACTCATGGTCATATTCCAGAAGGTCCGATACCCTACGAATCGACATACTTTTGCAGTTTGACGCAATTAGTCCTTTAATTGCGCAAAGTAGCGCGAAACGTTGTTTAATGATATCCAAGTCTTCCATGGACCATAATGGGCATTCCCAAGCATATACTTAAATATTACTACACTCTCGTTCGCTTAAATGGTCACCGAAAGGCGTAGATTCAAAAGTTGACGCTTTAGGTCCCTCTATTGCGCAAACTTGCGCATCTCATCATTTAATAGCATTGAAGCCTCATCTAATCCATGTTAGGCATTCTTGAAAGTATTATTAAACATCACGATGCTTCGGGTTCGCTAAAAGGTCATTCAGAGGTATAGTTAAACATATTGACACTTTTAGCCCTCTAACTTGCAAAGTTGCGCGTAACTTTACTTATAGGCATAAAAACCATAGACGGCCAATAATTGGCATTCCCAAGAGTATAATCAAATATCATGAAGCTCCCGGTTTGTTAAAAGGTCACTCAGAGGTAAGAATTAACATGTTGACGCTTTTAACCCTTCATTGCCAAACTTTTAATTAATTCCGCAAACGGCTACACTCAATCGCCAAGTGGCTCATTTGTGAACATAAATATCGTGAGAGGTTATTTAGAAACTTATTTTAGATATGCTAACACTTCCAGTCCTTTCATGATCAAGGTTTTCGATTTTTCGAAAAATTAGTCCCTTAAATTCAATGTTTGACTTCATTAGGGTTTATTACACGTTTCAATACCTCATTGGACGTGATTTTACGAGGTGTTACATTTAACTTTTAGCTTAGTTCTCAGTCTTTGTTCAATGCCCAATATATAAAAACATATAAATTTAGTAAGTTTGTTTTTATAGTTCTGTTGAAATTAGTGATACCTTTGAGTATGATATTAGATGTGCTCCAAGAACTGTATTTCCATTTCTATTTGTTAAATTTAGTATAGCTTGAATAATGGTTAACCTGAAGATTCCTCTATATGATACATGAAGATATATGGTTAAAAAATATAGCTTAAATAATGATTAACCTAAATTTTAAAAGAGTCAAAAGGTTTACAGTCTTTAACTCCACTTTGATTCGTATGAAATTTGTGTTTAATATTTTTCAGTTACAAGTTACTAACTCATGTTGTTCGCGTTGTTTGGTCTTTAATTAAATGGTAAAGTATGAAAAAAATTGGCTATAAGTTGACTTCTAATTATTTTTTTCATGCTACAGGATGTGGAAGTGAGTATAGATGTAATAAGTGTTGATGCATCATTAAGAACCAAGTCACTTGAAATTGAACTTGATGCGGCTTTGCGGGAAAGTAACACGTATAAAGCCCAGGTTGAGAGGTATTAACTATTAACCCAAGAATTTATATGACACTTGTGAAAATCATATGCACATTTGGCAAGTTTGACCCGTTTACTTATAAAGGGGTCAATTTGGGCTATGTTTTATATCTAACGGATCAAATGGGTAAATTCAACATAAATAGATATAAAAGAAATGAGTCAAAAGTCACCCAAAGTATGTTTTATTTAAATTTGTAGATTAATATTAAAAACTATCATTTTCATTATCATTTTGGAAAAATAACAGTTATATATAGGAAACAAGTTCAAAATCACAACAAAATGTGTTTTAAAAACAAGCTACAAAGCATAAGGCTAATCTTGTAGATGATGATTCTTTGTAATAATTGAACTTACTGCTGTCAATTTTTATATTTCAGCTTATTGACCAAGGGAGGAATTCATCAGTTAGAAGTATATGTTAAAACAGTTAAAAAGGAGCATGACAACGAGCCATCTTTACATGAGACCGACTTGAAAAGACTTTGAGAATTAGGATATGTTTAACTCATGGTCATATTCCAGAAGGTCCGATACCCTACGAATCGACATACTTTTGCAGTTTGACGCAATTAGTCCTTTAATTGCGCAAAGTAGCGCGAAACGTTGTTTAATGATATCCAAGTCTTCCATGGCCCATAATGGGCATTCCCAAGCATATACTTAAATATTACTACACTCTCGTTCGCTTAAATGGTCACCGAAAGGCGTAGATTCAAAAGTTGACGCTTTAGGTCCCTCTATTGCGCAAACTTGCGCATCTCATCATTTAATAGCATTGAAGCTTCATCTAATCCATGTTAGGCATTATTGAAAGTATTATTAAACATCACGATGCTTCGGGTTCGCTAAAAGGTCATTCAGAGGTATAGTTAAACATATTGACACTTTTAGCCCCTCTAACTTGCAAAGTTGCGCGTAACTTTACTTATAGGCATAAAAACCTTAGACGGCCAATAATTGGCATTCCCGAGAGTATAATCAAATATCATGAAGCTCCCAGTTTGTTAAAAGGTCACTCAGAGGTAAGAATTAACATGTTGACGCTTTTAACCCTTCATTGCCAAACTTTTAATTAATTCCGCAAACGGCTACACTCAATCGCCAAGTGGCTCATTTGTGAACATAAATATCGTGAGAGGTTATTTAGAAACTTATTTTAGGTATGCTAACACTTCCAGTCCTTTCATGATCAAGGTTTTCGATTTTTCGAAAAATTACTCCCTTAAATTCAATGTTTGACTTCATTAGGGTTTATTACACGTGTCAATACCTCATTGGACGTGATTTTACGAGGTGTTACATCCTCACCCCCTTAAAAGAAATCTCGACCTCGAGATTTGCTAAAATGCTGGAAGTACTTTTTGTCGCATAATGGACTTAACTTCTATAGCCTATCTGGAACCTCTCCAAGCTCCCAAACTGACCTCTATAATATATACATATATTCTTTTTGGAGCTCTTTAACCTGTCGATCCTTAATCGATACGGGTTTCTCATCAAATCATAATTTTCATTAATCTGCATATCGTCATGTGATAGTGCTTCTCGACTTATTGGTGAAACACATCCTTAAATCATTAGTGTGTAACGTATTGCGAGCTCTGCCAAGCTCCTTAAATAGGTTTTAGCTTATAAGCTATTGGTCTTTGTTACACTCGATTTCCCGAATGTTCCTATATATCCAGGGCTTAACTTACCCTGAGAAATTAAAATTTAGCACACCCTTCTTAGAGCGATACCTTTGATTGAACCTTATTCCTTATTAAGGACTTAAGAAGGTTGCGACTTTCATCAATCCTAATTTTTCTGCCGATTACTGGCAATCTTTTAGACGATTACGAATTCAAATGATCTTATTTGTTGTTTCCAATACAACTTTCAGATCCTGATAATTGGACTTACCAATCTATTGTCTAACAATAAATGTTTAACATTCCACCTATGCAAGGTTTCCAAAGGAGCAGCCTTGATACTTATATAACAACTATTATAGAAAAGCTTATTTTAAGGTGAGATGGTTATTCCAACCACTGCTTGAAACTAAACTTAAGGAATAGCTAATCCTTGCCGTTAGTCGAACAAATCGACGATCCTGGGCAGCTGATGGCGATTCTTAATTGTTGCCTAATTAGGGTTGCGGTAATCAATGCATAAGCAAAATGAACTGTCTTTCATAATTAACTATACCGAATTCTCAGGATATTGAGTTAGGCTATATGAATTTTCTATTTTAAAACTTACTTAATCATGGTTTCGATTCTTCCAATGATGGTACTAGCCGTCTTGGAGATTTCATAATAATACAGCCCTAAATGGGATATAAATCTTAACTCTACTTGCCTTTCAGGAGGGAAACAGGGTAATCTTAGGAGAAGATAATCAAGATACAAGGAGGTTACAGAGATTTTCCAAATCTCAGGCTTCAGTTCATCAATCATATTCTGTGTCAGATAAGTGACACATTTATGTTACGAGTCCACGAATTCCTTAATCGAAGACATTTACTTGGACAATTCCATTCTGGATATCTTCTTTGAATACCATTAGTTGACTTTAGTACCATATGACCATCGGGATATCTTTGTGGTCCCATGCATTAAACCCCCATACTGAGCAGGCATGGAAGCAATCTATGGAACATATTAAGATACACCAATCCTCCTATGGCGCTTTTATCATACCGTCTGGTATTCGAAATCGATAGAGATCAAAGAGATATCAACTATGTATGCTGATGCACTTCCTCTAGAGAGAGAATACTTCTAAAATTCTACTACTGAAGGTTTCTGACGGGAACAGAAGAAATGGCTCTTATGATTTCGCCTGTAAGTTTTACCTTACACTTAATATCTGGGGTTTTTACGGGAAAAATTTCTAAAAGTTTGCTAAGCTTATGGTCTTATGAGAGACTTAGCAGCACCTGAACCCAAACGTAACTCTTAGCAATAAAATCACAATAAGGGATTTATCTGGTGTCATTAATGTGAGCTGCCTCTAATCCTTCATCAGGAGGGTTAAACGCCTCCATTCTTAATCCTTTTAAACTTAGCTGCGAAATCTTTGACAAATTTTAGGGCAGTCTTAGCTTTGACTGGTTATTTCTTAATCTATATAACGTGAGTAGCTGAGGTAGATCCATAATGGATTTATAATGAGCAGGCTTTGAAACCTTAATGTGCCCTTTTTATTGCCGATGCTAACCACCAATGATTATTGCATTAAGCTTAGAATTTGGGTAAACTGAATAGGGCACTATCTCAGCTAATGAATCAAAATTTGTAACATATTGTCGACAGTCTAGAACTTTTATGGTGAGAGTCATAAAATTCTTATTCCATCTTTTCCATTTCGCGAAGCGGATAATAGGTTTTTCTAATAAGGTCCTTAAAACTTGGACCATCCCATAATGTATAAGAGGATCTTTCTTGTGGACTTCATTAATGTCCTCACTAATCAAGGATATTGCCATCGAATGACTGAGATGTATACCTCACCGTGTCCTTTCCAGCATAACCGCTGATACACCTAATGGTTTCTACTTCATCCAACAATTTCCCGCAATCGATGGCCTCTTTTTACTATTGAAGTGTAACACCCCAAAATTTCAAGATAATTGTTTATAAAAATAAGGAAAGATTTAAAAAGAAATAAATGGAATGCAAGATGACAATAAAAGAATTAGAGGGGCTGAATTGTAATAAAACATAGTTGAAGTCATGGAAAAATGTCTAAATTAAATACCTTTCAATTCAGGAGGGGTTAATATGATAAGTTGTAATAAAAAGGGGGTTAATAGGGTTTAAACCCAAAACTCACCTCTGGTGCGTATTTGGGATCGACCAGAGCAGAGAAAGACAAGGAAGATTCATCAAATCAACAAGTGAAATTAAAGCAAATCGATTGCATGTCCTCAAATTTTCGAGTAGTCTAACATTCTTGATAAGTGGTAAGTTCAATTTTATGTTTTGGATGAATATTGGGAATTTGGGTTTCACCCGATTCATGAGTTTATGAAACACCTTGTATAATTAGAGGTTAAGATAGTGAAATAAAGCAGAATGTATGTTCGATTTTGATTTATTGATATGATTGTAGCAAAAACCCACTTGTTAAGAAGTTAGTAAGTGTTGGATGATTGAGTAAAATCATATAACTAGAATTGTGATGTATAAGCTTGTTGTGATACATGAATGATGAATAAAATTGATGTAGGATGAAATAGTTATGTAAATTCAAATAAATGTGAACGTTGTGTGATGATGAACTAGTAGAGATGTGCTTTATAGACTTGTACCTTATGCCTTAATTTTGATGCCTACCAAGTGTTTGATGAAATGCTTAAGAGACGAATGTATGTTCCGTTGCATACAAAACCTTGCTTAAATTTTGTTATTAATTATGATGAATAACTCTTATTATAATGAATATGGTGATTAGTAAGTGGATACCAAATCCCTTGCGGATTTGGTTATGCTAACGGAGGTTATGATAAGCTATGCAAATCGACCCGTTCGAGTTGAACAAGTCGAGTAAGAATAAGGCACCATCCGTTTAGAACGGGTGGTCATGAATCCAATAACAAAATGTATGAAGTTCAATCCGTCAAACGGATAAAACGAAAGATCTATGTTGAAAGCAATTAACCCGATGTTACCGGGTCGTAAGTGGATGCTTGAATCTCATTATGAGAGTATATGCCATACCCATTTAATTGGGTAATCGAATGCTTAAGAGGAATGAAAGTACATAAACGAATGGAACTAGTATGATGGTATTGTAAGCAAAATGACTAACTTTTTAAAGTTTTGTTGTTGAATGTAGGTAAATCCTCAATTTAGGCAACTTGGAGAATTGGAGCGAGCACATGTTCATGATATGTTATACCAAGCGCTTCCGCTAGTTGCACTAATGTTTTGGGTCAAAATTTTTATTTTGTACAACTTGTTTGTGGACATACATTTTAACACCTGATGTCTAGGTTTTTAGTAGTGTCTTGTTTGACAAATTGTTGAATGGTAATTGTCTTACTTATGTTTATAACAGGGGTATATCCGTTTTACGGACGGGTCATGCCCAATTTTTGTCAAAAATATGTATTAATGATGTTATTTTGAAGTCTGTTAATTACTCTTGTAAGTTAATTTATAAAGACGAAAAGCGGTCCTTACAAGTTGGTATCAGAGCCTAGGTTTGAGGGATTCGAGCAAGAGCAATAGTGCTTGAACTCAAACTGATGGCTCGTGCAAAAATGTGCTCGCTCCGAGATCGCCAATGAGGTAAAACTTTAAGTTTTTGTTTAATATAAGTATGTATAGTATGTTTATGATAAATATTTAAGTTAAGTATGTGAAATAGTAATAATGGGAGTTAAACATTGGGTTATATCAGATCTGGCGTCGCACACAGTTGTGTCATTAAGTGACACAGCTGTGTGGACCATTGATGCTTGTTGCTGAGATCAGGGTGTGTAGCAAGGCTGACACAGCTGTGTGACATTGTACTCAGATAATCAACACAGCTGTGTCTGGGCAAAATTTTTCAGCGATTCAGCAAAGGAAGGGCCGTCGCCGACGGGCTATGATGCCGTCGCCGACGCCCTTATGTATGCCGACGGCTTAAGTGGCTGTCTACGGGCTTTTGTGGGCGACGCAAGTTTTCAGAGCCCGTCGCTGACGGCTAGCGGAAATCAAATCCGCTGAAAAGTTTTTGTTTTGTCTTGTTTTCGTATTTCGAGTTTCTAAGTTGTCCAAAAGCCTAATGAATGCTCGTGTAGGGTCTATATAAGGCCTAGTAAGATATATGCAACCACGATTAGTGGTTACGTTAGAAAGAAATTCATAAAACTCGAAGGTAATGTGTCGAATGACACGAAAGAATGATGAAAGCTGAAAAAGCGAGTAAAGTTTAAAATATAAGAATGCGAACGAAGTAATTATGGACTAATGAACTATGATGTATTGAAGCTTGTGAATTATGATTTAAGTTCCCATACTTCTCAGAAATGCCCGTTTTATGTTCCTGTCAAGTTATAAGAAGATATAATAAGTTATGTAAAGTTATGTAGATCGTCGGCGATAAAGTAAAATTTATAAAAGTCGAATGTAACGTATGGAAGGGCATGAAATGAATGACGAATGTATAAGGCGGAGTTGGAATTCGTATGAAAATTCGGATGAATGTATGCTTTGATAGAATTATGCATTGAAGGCTTGTACCTTGTACATGAATGGTGTGATGCTTATGTGTATTTAATGATTTGCTTTAGTATGATTAAGAGGCGAATATGTGCTAAATGTGAATCATACGAGCTAATTAGTAAAGGCTATGTTGAAATTATGTTATATAGTTGTTTCGAATGAAATTTGCTAATTGTAGAATCATGGAGCATTAGCACGTGAAAAATACGTGTATGTGAATGTATATGTGTAATGTTTAGAGGATCACGTGAATTGTACATGTCGTACAATACGAGTATGAGATACGCAGGATATTATTATTATGACCTACCATATTTAGATGAATACATGTTCGAAGGTTTGAAGTGTGTAAACGAGACAATTGACTTTCTAAAGGTCAACAGTATAGGGATATCATGAGATGGCCATTAGACACAATTGTTTAAGTAAAGAGTTAATGTGTTACGTACTAGATGAATTACGTGTTATGATGGATGATAGTTTAGTTGTATGGATTTGAAATGAGATAACTATTAATGAGCGTCTCACTTATACGAAACTCTACTAACGAAAGTCGATTAACGTATAAATAGAAAGAAAGTGAACAGTCGTATATAGGCTCACATAAGCTAATGATATTACGAAAGTACTGATATGTAAGGATGGGAATCCTGTCAATTTACTTGAGCATGGATGGCAAAAAGGGTTAAGAGGAAGTAATAAAGTAAGCATGAACATGGACGCTAAAGGAAGGTGAATTTGCAATCACTTCAAATGTATTTACATAAAGATGTATGCGTGTTAGAATAATTGAAATTAAGTGGAACATATAATTAAATGAGAACTTGGTAATGTTAATGAAAGGTATGGAAAGGATAACAGTTCAGATGTTAGCTAAAGGCGTTTTGTAAGTGTGTTTGAATGGAAAGTAAGAACAACCCGTACTACAATACTTATATACAAAAATACTGGGTGGTGGTTGACCTTAAAAGGTTATAATGTAGAAGTCAGTGAATAATAATTACTTACAAATGCTGGAAGTATTACGTAAGAAATACGACGTGTAAAATAGAATACTCATTAGTAAAAGACATGTTAGAGAACGTAGATGAATTAATACCTAATACGGTGAACAAACAAATGGAAATGGTATATTAAGGGATGGTCATGTAGTGACCGAAGCTCGAGAAAGACATGAGAATCACCTCACTTATGTCCGTCAAGCTAGCAAAAAGGGGTCTAACGATTCTTAAAGGAACGGATCAATATAAGAAAGAAAGAAGGATAAGAATGAAAAGTATAAGCCTACGATTGAATGTAAGACAAACTTAAGAAAGAAGGGTGGGAACACCACTAGAAATAGGATGTAACGTGTCGCGTCGCGTCGAGACGCGCTACATGAAATAGGACATGGAATTAAGTGTTAGGACCCAACACTCGAAGTTGAATGTAGAAGATTAATATGAAAACGTTTCGTAAGAAATGACATGGTAAATGATACGGCAGAAGAAAGGAAGGTACGGAGGAAAATGTTTGAATCTGAGAAATGGATTCGACCATGTAAGGAATGAAAGGTTGAATCCGTAAGCAAGCACGGGTCAAACCAGTAAGAATGAAAGGTAATGAATTAAATGTTCGAATCCGTAAATGAAGACGGATTAAACGAATAAGAATAGAAACTAAAAACGAGACTCAAATGAGTCATACGGGTCAAAGGGCGATTGCCATTTGAACCCGGTATTTAATGTTCGATTTGTCAAGTTTATTACTTATAGGTGAGCATAATGTATGGGCAAGCATTGTCACAGTTTGGAAAGTATTAATCGTCGCAAAGTATGAATGACGAGTCAAGGGTTCTGGCCCGCGCCAGGTAGGTATAAAAAGATTGCATTTTTAATAGGAGCATAGGGCTCGACTAGATATTGGTGTGTCAGAATAGGATAACCGATACCCATATGTGAGAATGTATTTACAATTAGACTTCTGAAAGGTCAAACTGCGAAAGTTGGCGAGATAACTAATAAAAAAGAAATGGAATGTATAATATGTTTAGCATGTACGTAAGAAAATTTTGAAAGAGACAATAGGCGAACAAACACCCTGTAGGACACAATTATGAAAGGTTATGTGCTAACTATTTATTTATAGATAAATATGATGGAATTCTCAGTGAAATGGTAGTATTGAAGCTAGTGGAAGGATGCCCACGAGTGGGAGCATATTTCATGAATGAATGAGACCAATTCTGGTACGAAAGGTACATATAAAGAAGCGGATCGATCCGGCACACGGATAACTGACTTATACATTGAAAGTGAGGTTAGTAAGCTGTTTAATTCTTAGTTAATGATTAAGAATCCGTAGATTTATTTGTAAGTGTGAACAAAATGAATGGTAGAATAATTATTGTATGCTATACAGTGATCGACCTGTAATGGTCAGCGTGAGAAGGTATGAATGTCATTAAGAGGGAGAGTTAAAGGCCTTGAATGAAAGTTTGAGCTGAATTGGTTAAACGCTAGTATGGTGCTCGTACACAACATACCTAGTTGTTATCATAAGTAGTTCATGCAAGGAGCTAATATTAAAGTGTGCGAAGTATTAAATTCAAGGCTAAACTCAAACTTATAATTAGTTCAAGTGACGGTGGTAACCGTAGAATGACGCCTTATACTCGTATTAAGTATGAAAAAGTAATTAGGAAGTGGGAAGCTTTGTATTAGTACCACTAAATCATTAAATGTCTATAGTATACGTATAATGTTATGCTAAGCCCTCATATGAGCAAGAAAGTAATTGGAAGAACGTTAGTAATGGGATGATGGGGTTGCTTATAATTACAATAATGAATTATGTCATGCATGATTCGTGTGCGGAATAAAATAAATCGATTTATTTATATTAGTAAATGTATGAATATGTTACGCTTATTTAGAAAGATAGAAACAAGTCGTAAGCATAAGCTTGTACGACCAATAATATACATCGGAATAAATTCCAATGAACGAATCGCTAGTGATGATGTATGCTAGGAACTGGCATTATAAAGTGAAAACGACACTAATAAGAGCCCTGGATCAGATTCCGACTTATAGGTGATTATGAAAGTAATTTACTTGATTTAAGAACGAAGGGACAATGCGTACAAAGACGTTTATGCATGAATGAAACTCTTGCCAAGATCTCGAATGCATCTATGTTGTAGTGACCATCATGAATGAAAAGACGAAAAAGTAGGAGTAGAATTGGTCTAGTTGTTAAGTGCCCAGGTTTCGGGGACGAAACCTCTTTTAAGGGGGGTAGACTTGTAACACCCCAAAATTTCAAGATAATTGTTTAAAAAAATAAGGAAAGATTTAAAAAGAAATAAATGAAATGCAAGATGACAATAAAAGAATTAGAGGGGCTGAATTGTAATAAAACATAGTTGAAGTCATGGAAAAATGTCTAAATTAAATACCTTTCAATTCAGGAGGGGTTAATATGATAAGTTGTAATAAAAAAGGGGTTAATAGGGTTTAAACCCAAAACTCACCTCTGGTGCGTATTTGGGATCGACCAGAGCAGAGAAAGACAAGGGTAAACCCTTGTTTTGCAAGATTCATCAAATCAACAAGTGAAATTAAAGCAAATCGATTGCATGTCCTCAAATTTTTGAGTAGTCTAACATTCTTGATAAGTGGTAAGTTCAATTTTATGTTTTGGATGAATATTGGGAATTTGGGTTTCACCCGATTCATGAGTTTATGAAACACCTTGTATAATTAGAGGTTAAGATAGTGAAATAAAGCAGAATGTATGTTCGATTTTGATTTATTGATATGATTGTAGCAAAAACCCACTTGTTAAGAAGTTAGTAAGTGTTGGATGATTGAGTAAAATCATATAACTAGAATTGTGATGTATAAGCTTGTTGTGATACATGAATGATGAATAAAATTGATGTAGGATGAAATAGTTATGTAAATTCAAATAAATGTGAACGTTGTGTGATGATGAACTAGTAGAGATGTGCTTTATAGACTTGTACCTTATGCCTTAATTTTGATGCCTACCAAGTGTTTGATGAAATGCTTAAGAGACGAATGTATGTTCCGTTGCATACAAAACCTTGCTTAAATTTTGTTATTAATTATGATGAATAACTCTTATTATAATGAATATGGTGATTAGTAAGTGGATACCAAATCCCTTGCGGATTTGGTTATGCTAACGGAGGTTATGATAAGCTATGCAAATCGACCCGTTCGAGTTGAACAAGTCGAGTAAGAATAAGGCACCATCCGTTTAGAACGGGTGGTCATGAATCCAATAACAAAATGTATGAAGTTCAATCCGTCAAACGGATAAAACGAAAGATCTATGTTGAAAGCAATTAACCCGATGTTACCGGGTCGTAAGTGGATGCTTGAATCTCATTATGAGAGTATATGCCATACCCATTTAATTGGGTAATCGAATGCTTAAGAGGAATGAAAGTACATAAACGAATGGAACTAGTATGATGGTATTGTAAGCAAAATGACTAACTTTTTAAAGTTTTGTTGTTGAATGTAGGTAAATCCTCAATTTAGGCAACTTGGAGAATTGGAGCGAGCACATGTTCATGATATGTTATACCAAGCGCTTCCGCTAGTTGCACTAATGTTTTGGGTCAAAATTTTTATTTTGTACAACTTGTTTGTGGACATACATTTTAACACC
This sequence comes from Helianthus tuberosus, assembly GCA_030545235.1. Taxonomy (NCBI): domain Eukaryota; kingdom Viridiplantae; phylum Streptophyta; class Magnoliopsida; order Asterales; family Asteraceae; genus Helianthus; species Helianthus tuberosus. The sequence goes on along the minus strand of CM060433.1, from coordinate 113,497,596 downwards.
TGATGGTATCATCTTATTCTCACATGGTTGTACAACTGTTTTGGGTCAAAATTTTTATTTTGTACATGTTTTGGGTCAAAGTTTGATAATCTGTTTTAAGAAATTAAATACTGGATACTCATTATCCGTTTCATCACAAATATTTAATGGGTCCTATTAAATCCACATGGTATCATCTTATTCTCACATGGTTGATACGGGCCGTATAAGGTTATACGGCCCGTATAGAATAAAGTGAACTGACAAAGGCTGTGCCAGCAGGGAATGGGTCACCCAAAGTGACCTATTCTTCTTGCACGACTTACTTACCGGCGGGAGGGCCAACTTGGCGTACAAGTTGGCCGCATATCTCGCCGAGTACGCTTTTAAGCGAACCTCTTCCCACATCAGCTGTGGGGCCTTCGTCACCCGTCTGGCGAAGGGTTACTTGCGCCTCCTGACCCTGCAGGTGGCAAGGGATATGACGCAGACACGCCAGCTTGACAGGGTTGGGAGGGACACAACCCTATCGATGGTTTTGGCTCGCGAGGTCGAGGGAGGGCAGCTGGTTTGGGCTTATGGTGTGGGTGAGGGACCCCGTGGAGAGGGTGGTGATGAGGAGGGAGACGAGGGAGAGGGAGACGAGGGAGAGGGCGACGGAGAGGGGGTCGCTCATGCTGCCGATCGATCACAGGTAGTTGAGGAGGAGTTACGGGGTGATCGCCCGTACGTTCGACGCAGCGTGAGACATCGTGTGATGCCTCCACCGGGGGTGGAGGAAAGACTCGTTCAGGTCGAGTCGGCTGTAGCTGCAGTCAGAGGGGATTTAGCTGCAGTCAGAGGGGATTTAGCTGCAGTGAGAGATGATGTACAGTGGATGGTCGAGGCGATTGTGGCTATGCATTCTGCCGCGCCCCTACCTCCACGAGCTGGCGCTGCACCACCATCACCACCACCGCCGTAGCTGCTTATTGTATTATTATTTTTTTTTGTTATTTTACGTTTGAAACTTTGTAAAAGTTTATCTTTTTTTTAGATGTAAAACATTATAAATATTAATCTTTTGTTTAGATGTTATGTTGTTTGTTTAATAATTGTTGTCATAGTTTATCATAATCATATCACATATTTATCGTTTTACATAGTGGAAACTTACTAAACATTATAAATACGTTTAACTAGAAACTCGTAACATAATCCGATATATACAATACTATTTTAAAATTTATAAAACTTATTAAATGGTTTCCCGATTGCAACAAAAATTAACTTTTCTATACATATTTATCGTTTTACAAATAGAAAACTTATTAAACATAATAAATACGTTTAACTACAAACTCGTAACATAATCCGATATATACAATACTATTTTAAAATTTATAAAACTTATTAAACGGTTTCCCGATTGCAACAAAAAATTAACTTTTCTATACATATTTATCGTTTTACAAAGAGGAAACTTATTAAACAAAATAAATACGTTTAACTACAAACTCGTAACATAATCCGATATATACAACACTATTTTAAATACAAAAATTTATTAAACGGTTTCCTGGTTGCAACAAAAAAGTTAACTTTTCTATACGGGCTATACGGGCCGTATAACATTATACGGCCCGTATACATATTTCAAAACTAAAAACCCTTGGCAAACCTTCGAAACAAAATTATGCAAATATGTATACGGCCAGTATATAAGTATACGTCCTGTATACTTATAAAAACAAAAAAAACATTCCACCGCATAAAATTCTGTGCATAAACATTCTATACGGCCCGTATCATTTTATACGGCCCGTATAGATATAGGGATGTGAAAATAAGATTACAGGGGATGTGGAAATAAACCAACCCATATTTAATACCAAGTCTAAAAGTTTCTTAAATGTCAACGAGAGATTATAATATACCCCACCCTACACACTTGATAATTTGTATTTCAAAAATTAAATATATGATACTATGATGCTCCCTATTTTTCAAAAAAAAAAAAGAAAAAAAAAAAAGAAAAGAAAAACCAAACAAACAAAATATTTAATACTAACTGACATTAAAAAGTTCCTTTGAGACCTGTCTGACAAACTTTAAATAAAAAAGAAATTGTTACATGTTTAAGGGACATACCCCAAGAGACCTAGATTGAGTCATCCAAAACATGCTTTGGAGCGCCAATGATCTTTAGATCAAGTGGTGGATAGCTTGCATTTCTCTTGAGAGATGCAGGTTCGACTCCCACTTGGTGCAGAGTGAGGCACTGGTGGGCAATGATAGGAGACCTAGGGAAACATGGGTTGGATCCTTGAGCCAAACGGGTTTTTCCAGTAATTTCACTGTCGTGCCTACGGGCGGGTGGGTTATCGGGTTTTCCCCGGAATTGGTGGTGGACTCGGGTTACTCTCGGAGTACTCCATTTGTCCAGTGGGTGCCCCGAGAGTGCTCGGGATTGAGTTTGTTGGCCGTTAAAAAAAAACATGCTTTGGAGACCCATGCCAAGTGAGCCATACTACTATTAAATTACTAGGATTGGTAGATTTAGTAGGGGTGAAAATTCACGCAAAAACTAACATTAGACTGTGGGGTATGGGGCTTGGGTTGGGGCGTGGCCCTTGGGGCTTGGGTTTGAAGCCGGGCGTGGGGCGGGCTTGGGTTTGATGTGGTGGCCTCCTATTCGCCTTGGGTTTTAAATTTTATATATATATATATATATATATATATATATACTAGGTTAGAACCCAGTGTATTACACGGGTTGATTAAATATATTTTTATATAATAAAAAGTTACATCTTTAATTACCCGTGTATAATATGATTTGAATAGGCACGTGTACTACACGACTTGAATAAATATAATGTAATCAGTTAACACACACAGTCGTCAATATACGTTTTTAGTAAAAAGAACTTTGATATACTATTTACATATTAGAACATTTTACTATGTTTTTTTTATTTTTCTATTATTAGGTTATAAACTTGTGTATTACAAAAGTCCATTAAATCCACTTATTTCTTCTTTCCCTCATTCATGACCCATTGCTTTGTACCTAAATATTAGTTTTTATTCTTCCCTACTTAATACATGTTATCTCAATCAAGTAATCAAAACTAAAGAGGAAAATAATTACAAAAAATGATATGTACTTTTCAATTTGAATTCACATACTGAACTAACATGAGGCTATCAACCTGCAAAATATGGCTTGTTTGGCATTTAGTCAGCGAAACGCGGGCTGGATCTCTCCTCCGAGTGGATTTGATAGCTCGGAATGAAAAGGGGCTTGCTCCATGTGAATGGCCCCATAAATTTAAGAGATCCAATTGTGTTTGGACTACATCTCCGGTGAGAACAGAGGCAATTTTGCTTAGGTTTCAGGCAGTTTTGCGTTTGCACCACATCCCCATTCCATTTTGCAAGTCAGTTGATGTCGGTCATCAAACAATAGTGGGATCGTCACATGTTAGGCATGTGAGGGAAATAAACTGAGATAATTAACTTGGTTAGTCATAAAGGATTAAACCAGCAACAAAAATAAACTTAAAGGATGTATGCATTAAGGGAAATAAACTGAGATAATTAAACCCGGTTTATACCCGAAACCCGGTTTTATAAATACCCGAACCCGAACCCGGAACCGGGTTTTATAAATACCCGGAACCGGTTTTTAAAAAAACCCGATTTTGATGTAATCTTGTTTAATTATGTATGCATTAAGACTTCTAGTTCTTATGATTTAACAAAATTATGTATGCACTTTGATGTAATCTTGTTTAATTATTAGGTTTCTAATGATATTTGCCACCGCTACTTAATTATTTAGTATATTTCATTACAAGTGGAAACAAATATGCCAATATATGTTGGCCCTTTTATTTTCTTTGTTTGTTTAATATCATTATTAGTTTTTGTATTTAATAAATTATGCCTCTGTTTATAAAGTTCAAGAATAACCACATGAAGAACTATAAATTGTGCCTCTGTTTATAAATTGTGTGTAAGTGCAGTATCCGGTGACTGAAGATTATCGATGCCACACAGAACTGATGCAACAGTTAAGGGGGAGACTGTAAGTGCAGTTCCCGCCGGGTAACTGTCGCTTATCAGTTCTGGTCAACCAAAACACAAGTTCAAGTTAAAGTCAACCATAACGAAGAATTCAAGACCACATGAAGACCTGCATTGATCAAGGGGGAGTTGTTAATGCACTTTGGGTGAAAAGTGCATGCCTTCCAATTGTTAGGGTCTTTATTGTACATGTCTTGAAAATTAGTCCCAAGTTTATCCTAGGGACAACTTGTCCAAGTTTTAGGAGAACTTTTGTCTGAGTTTTATGTTTAGGGCAAAAGTCAGAGTTTTTGCTTTGTGTAGAATTGGTTTGTCCGAGGTTTAGTCCCTAGCCTATATATATGTGTGTATTGTGTAGATTAGGGCAACTCAAGAAGCTTTGTGCTCCTCTCCCAACTTATTCTCCTGGTGTGAATTCTAGAGAGAGAGACTATGTGTTAGTGAGAGAAAGCTAGGGTTTAGATCTTTGTGATCTAAATCCAGCTTGTAGATGATGTATACTCCTTTGGTTTGTGTAATCTGTGATGACTGATTCATAATAAAGGATTCATCTTCTACATATTTCTATCTTGTTCATCTTATGTTTGTTCTTCATGTCTTGAATCAAGTGCAATGTTTGATGTTCGTCATCGATCCGGTGCTTTAACAGTGGTATCAGAGCGTGGTTACCGATTCGGAATGGTCTAACCGCCTTCCGAATCACCATTGCTCTTGATTTGATGTTTGTTTCCGCCAAACATCTTGAAGACGTGAAGATTTTGGAGAAAACTTGAAGAAAATGAAGCTGTTCATCGGCTGTGTTGTTTTTGGAGATCTAGGGTTTTGATCCAAAAAAAAAAAAGGTTTGTCTGAGTTTTAAAACTCTGTGTTTGTTGTTTCCGGGGTTTTAGTGAACTAGTGTGAAGTCACACTAGGGAGAAAGTCCGGAGACTTGTTTCTGAGCTTCACCATGTCCGAGTATTATCGTTGTGATAGTGTTTCTGAGTTTTTAGATAACAGAGGCTCCGTGTTTTAAGTGTCAATATATTTCCAAGTTTCAGATCAATCTAAGTCTTATGTGTGTCCGAGTTTCAGATATTGAATCTTTTGTTTTCCGAGGTTTACAAGACATCTCAACTTCCGAGTTTTAAAATTCTCATAGTCCGAGTTTTACAAGACTCCGAGTTATGTTAACATGAGTGTCTCCGAGTTTTGATATGCGAGTTGTGCAGTTTCAAACAAGAGTTTTGAGAACCAGACATGTGATCCGAGTTTTACTTGAATGGTCCCTTTGAGTCCGAGTTTTTACAGTTCATTGCTCTTGATTTGTTCAAAGGTTGAACAGTTCATTCTCCGAGATTTGTTACACTGGACCAATAGGGACATAAGTCAGAGGTTTGTGGACAAAGTTCATTCTCCGAGTTTTGTTCAAAAGTTAAACAGTTCCGAGGACATAAGTCAGTTCTGAGTTTTGTTTAACTGATCCGAGTTTTAACCCTTGAAACAGCTTATCCGAGTTTTGGCATATATATGATGGTCCGAGTTTTTGTAATGGTTCAACAGTAACAGTCTTATTTTAGTTCCGAGTTTTCTTAATATTTCCGAGTTTGTTAACTGTTCCGACTTTTAACAGTTTTGAACCTGTCCGACTTTTGTTCAAGTTTTTGAACCTGTCCGAGGTTTTTAAACATGTCCGGGTTTTAAACGTGTCCGAGTCTTAAACGAGTTTAGTAGGTCCGAATTTTTAAATCCCTAGAATTTTTAATCAGGTCCGAGATTTGAACTCTGTCTGAGACCGAGTTTAAACTTTCCTTGGTCGGAGTTTAAGTCTACCTGTTGGTCCGAGTTTCCTTCTCTCCTTGAGTCCGAGTTTTGAAACTCAGACATTAACTGTTCAGTGAGTTTTGCTGTGTCCGAGTTTCATTGAATCTTCTGTTTCTTCCGAGTTTTTAATTAATGAAGCAGGTCCGAGTTTGCTGCATTTTCAGTCCGAGTTTGGCTTTTGGCTTTATGTTAACTGTTCTGGCTTCTGGCTTTATGTTAACTGCTCCAACAGTCCGAGCTTTGGCTTTTGTCAACTGCTCCAAATTTTTTAAAACAGTTCAGTTAAGTTATTCCGAGCCTGAATCAACAAACACAGTTAAGCTGTCAGGTCCGAGTTTTGGCTTGGTTAATTGTTCCGACGTTTCAGTTCCGAGTTTGTTTCAAGTTATTCCGAGTATTAGAAACTCCGAGTTTTGAAAGAATTCAGAGTTTTTAAAAGATTGTTCATTTGTGTCCGTTCCGAGTTTCAAAGTCTGTTCTCCGAGGTTTATCATGAGTTGTAACGGTCCGAGTTTGTCATCCGAAAGTTAACAACCGGATCAGTTAACAATTCGCTTCTATGTGAAAGTCGGACAAGGTGTTAATGCACTTTGATCTGAAGTTTAGTCCGAGTTTTTATTCAAAACTTTCCGAGTTTTGTTAAACTCTTTCAGCTCCGAGTTTTATTCAAACACTCGTTTGTTCCGAGTTTTATCGACTATAAGTTCGGAGCTTTACAGTTTTGGTCAAACAGTGCTCATCTGAGTTTTATGCTCCGAGTTTTGACTCTTGTTTGTTCCGAGTTTCTTTGTGAAACTTTAAGTTAGTTTCGGGTCATTGAACTTATGTTGTCCGGATTAAATGAGGGGACGAGACGCGGTAACGGTGGTCCACGGTATTCTTTTCAAGATTCTCGGAGTTCGGATTCGGTACTTACTAGAGTTTTGGGACAATCTTGGATATTATCGTGACTTGGCTTGAACGTTGACAGTTTACAAAGAAAAAGGGGGAGTAAAAATTTTGAAGTTCCTGTTTTCTTTGTAAAGATAAAGCTTGTGCGTGAAATAGCTCGTGTGTGATGGAGTTTTTGTCACGTGTGTTTATGTTATTAATCAAGTGTTGACATGATGAAGCTGAATTCTCGGTTGATGACTAGTTGAAGATTGAGCCTTATTAAGTTGCTATTTAGAGTAGAGAAGATTAGTTCTGGTCTCGAAATAATGTGGGGCTTCTTGATTTGAGGGGAAGGTCGGAGATGAAAGCCATCGGGGATTCAGGGGATTCGTGAAGATAGGAGATTGATTCATGAAGATTCGTGACGAGATGAGATTATACATGAAGGGTTGAAGACTTTTGATCAAGATGGTGGATGTACTTTTACAAAGTTCAGTTTGTTATTAACTTATCGAACTGAGCTTCATGTCTTTGCGAAATTTGAAGTGTTCAAGGTTGGGCATTGGAAATCCAATGTTTCTTTCTGCTGTTGGTTAGGTTTGAAGATTAATGTATCGAGCGATATTCCTACATGTGGTTGTAGGTCGGTTCGCGTTAACTTGATTCGGGAGTAGTTTGAGGGGGAGGATCTACAGTGTTTGATGTTGGATTCTTTGGGTTTCTCAAAGCAGCTTTAAGTGATCCTCAACAAGTCTTTAATTAGAAGGGTTTAAGATCGCTGTGCTCTGCCAGAAAGATCAAGTCTCAGCCAAAGTTGATAGCAGCCATGATATCATCAGTCAAGGGGGAGTCTGTAAGTGCAGTATTCGGTGACTGAAGATTATCGATGCCACACAGAACTGATGCAACAGTTAAGGGGGAGACTGTAAGTGCAGTTCCTGCCGGGTAACTGTCGCTTATCGGTTCTGGTCAACCAAAGCAGAAGTCCAAGTTAAAGTCAACGATAATGAAGAATTCAAGACCACATAAAGACCATGCACTGATCAAGGGGGAGTTTGTTAGTGCACTTTGGGTGATAAGTGCATGCTTTCCAATTGTGAGGGTCTTTATCGTACAAGTCTTGAAACTTAGTCCCAACTTTATCCTAGGGACATTTGTCCAAGTTTTATGGCTAGGAAAAGTGTCTGAGGTTTATGTTAGGGACAAGAGTCAGGATTTTGTGTAGATTGTTTGTCCGAGTTTTGTCCTAGTCTATATATATATGTGTTGTATAGGATTAGGGCAAGCATCCATCCATGGATGATTGATCGATCAAGTGCTTGGTGCACCTCTCACAACTTGTTCATTCTCCTGGTGTGAATTCTAGAGAGAGAGACTATGTGTTAGTGAGAGAAAGCTAGGGTTTAGATCTTTGTGATCTAAACCAGCTTGTAGATGATGTATACTCCTTTGGTTTGTGTAATCTGTGATGACTGATTCATCAATATAAAGGGTTCATCTTCTACGTATTTCTATATTGTTCATATTTTGTTCTTCATGTCTTGAATCAAGTGCAATGTTTGATGTTCGTCATCGATCCGGTGCTTTAACAGTGGTATCAGAGCGTGGTTACCGATTCGGAATGGTCTAACCGCCTCTGTTTATGAACCTGTCCGCATGATGAGAACTATGTGTTAGTGAGAGAAAGCTAGGGTTTAGATCTTTGTGATCTAAACCAGCTTGTAGATGATGTATACTCCTTTGGTTTGTGTAATCTGTGATGACTGATTCATCAATATAAAGGGTTCATCTTCTACGTATTTCTATCTTGTTCATATTTTGTTCTTCATGTCTTGAATCAAGTGCAATGTTTGATGTTCGTCATCGATCCGGTGCTTTAACAGTGGTATCAGAGCGTGGTTACCGATTCGGAATGGTCTAACCGTCATCGATCCGGTGCTTTCACATTGTGCCTCTGTTTATCAATAGATTTGATGTCTATGTGTGAGAGTTATGTTTGATACATTTTATAAGCATAGTTCCGGTCGGGTTTTTTTAATACCCGGTGCGGGTTTTTTCCCAACCCGATGCATACCCGAACCCTACCCGATGAATACCCGAACCGGACCCGAACCCGGAAATAGGGTATTATAATACCCGGGTTTTATAAAACCCGACCCGAACCCTACCCGAACCCGGGTATATAGGGTATACATTTTTGGTAGAAAACCCGGACCCGGTTTTTAAAAAAACCCGATTTTGTAAAACCCGATCCTACCCGAACCCGATCCTACCCGAAACCCGGTTTTTAAAAAAACCCGATTTGTGCACCACTAGCTACAACTAAAAAAACCAAAAACTTGTGTTGTATGTCAACAGGGGTGTGAATTTCTAACACGACCTGAAGACTCGACTTGAACCTAACACGAAATTTGCGGGTTTATGTTTAGTCTAAACGGGTCCGATTCAGTTTCAGGTTGAACCCACGAACCTGTTTAGGTTAACGGGTCGGGTTCGGATCAACCGGGTCGGGTTGGCGGGTTGACCCGTTGTAACATCCCGAAAATTCGCTAGAATTTATTTAGACGAAGTGACCACCAAGATTTTTATCGAATTGATTTGCAATGGGTTCGACGTGTAGGACTTTGTTCAAACTTGCCAATAAACAAGATTAGCGTTTACACTTTGGATTAAAGGAAGGAGAGGGACCCGGTTGCCATTTCTTAAAGTTTTAATATTAGCTTTGAGGGAAAAGAAAACGTATGTTTTAACCGTAAGGGTGCATTGAGTAACTAGTGTTGCTTAAAAAAAAAACACAAAACCCTAGAGCACCAGGTAGTTTCTTCGTGGGCGGCAGAACAATAACGGGAGAGAGAGAGAGTTACGGCGACGATGGAGGTGGTTCTACGGTGGGTTCGATCGATCGGTTTGATTTGCGACAAGGTAATCTCTGTTAAGTTTCATCCGCGTATTCCTTTTTCGTTTTGTATAAGGGCTAGGTTGGGTATCGCATGAGTTGTGAAGGTGATATATGAGGGTGGTGATTTCAGTTCCGGTTATGGTGGTTATGGCAGGTGACGGTTGGCGATGTTGTTCGGTGATAGTGGTGGTTTGCGGCTATTGAGGTTGTGGTCGCGACGAGACCGGCGGTGAGGGTGAAGGTTATGTTACATGAAGATGATGGTATGGGTGTGTAGGTGATGCGTAAAGGTGTGCGTGTTTAGTTGCATGAAAATGGAGGTGTGGGGGTGTATGGGCGATGTGCATAGGAGAAGGTGCGAGGGTGGTTATAGACATGAGCTGAAGAATGAAGATTGTGATATGTGATGACGATGACGTTGTGCGGTGGCGGCAAGGATGATGGAGTGCTCGGCTAGGGTAATGGCGGTTGTGAAGGAGACGGTGGTAACGAGTGGTGTATACGGTGGCGATATTGGTGGTGCATGACGTTTGTTGTGGTGATGTTCTGGTTGTGGAGCTAGGTGACATCGGGTGAATGTGTTGATCTTAAAGGGCATGATGAGAATGGTGATAAATGTATCATGTTAGCATGCGTGTGAATTGTTCATGTTGCCTTGGGTGCTGCACGAGACAAGAAAAGAAAGAAAGAAATGATTGTTATGGGAAGTTGGTTTCATGTTTGCCAAAAAAAAAAAGAAGAAATATTAAAGATGGAAGATGCATGATACAGTATGCAACTAAAAAGGGTATAAAGAAAAGAGAAAATTACAAAATTAGCCAAGAAAAAAGTCAAATTACCAATCTAGCCAACTCATGCGTCCTTGGAAGGCCACTCACAGATCTCAAGTCTTCTGATGCGTCTGCATGGCCAAGTATTGCGTCCGCCAATCCCCAACTGACACGTGGAAAGACTCATCCCGTCCCACACATGAAAGACTCATCCCATGCGTCCGCGGACTCATCCCATGCGTCCGCGGACTCATCCCATGCTTGAAAGACTCATCCCATGTTTGAAAGACTCATCTTATGCGTCCGCGGCCATGCGTCCGCATACTCATCCCATGCGTCTGTGGCCACGTGTCTATTTTTTATTGGGTTTCTCCCCAAGGACTCATCCCATGCTTGAAAGACTCATCACATACATGTGAGTGGCCTTCCAAGGAGGCATGAGGTGGCTAGATTGGTAATTTGATTAAAGTCTTGGCTAGATTGGTAATTTTCTCTAAAGAAAATGATCAGGTATTTTAGGTTTAATTAATTGTGGTCCACATATTTAATTCATGGATTAGGATCAAATACAAAGGATCCTAATTGTAAGAAGTGTAAGAAGGATTTATAGAGTGACAAGTGTCCAATAACCTAAAAAACCCACTACACAAAAAAACCATACTACAAAAAAAAAACCTTAAACATCCACCACCACCAAAAACCTAAACCCCCCTCCCCCCCAAAAAAAAAAACCTAAAAAAATCTTAAAAAAATCTAAAAAAATTATAAAATTTTTTTTTTGAATTTTTTAATATTTTTTATAAAAAAATCGCTACTTTTCGAAGCCAAAAAAATTTTTTTTTTGGCTTCGAAAAGTAGCGATTTTTTTATAAAAAATATTAAAAAATTCAAAAAAAAAAATTTGTGTGATTTTTAGCTATTTTTAGGCATTTTTTGTTGTGTTCACATTGGTTCTCGCGGTTCTCGTAATAAGAGGTGGTTCTCGCATGATCTTCTCCCTATATATATATATATATATATATATTTGCCGAGGGGTGGGGGTGGGGGTTTAGGTTTTTGGGTGGTGGTGGGGGTGGGGGTGGGGGTGGGTGTTTAGTTTTTTTTAGATTTTTTTTTTAGGTTTTTGGGGGATGGGGGGAGTTAGGTTTTTTTAGGTTTTGGGGGGGGGGGGGGTAGGCTTTTTTTAGGTTTTTGGGGGGTGGGGTAGGGGGGGGTTTAGGTTTTTTGGGGGGATTTTTTGGTGAGTTATAGTTTTTTTTTTTGTTTTTTATTGCCCGGGTGGGGGGGGGGGGGGTTAGTTTTTTTTTTAGGTTTTTGGGGGGTGGGGGGTTAGGTTTTTTGGGGGTTTTTTTGGTGAGGTATAGTTTTTTTTTTTGTTTTTTTGCCGGGGGGGGGGGGGGGGGTAGGTTTTTGGGTGGTGGTGGGGTGGGGTGGGTGTTTAGATTTTTGGTGGTGATGTAAGTGAGTTTGGTTTTAAGTTATTGGACACTTGTCATTCTATAAATCCTTCTTACACTTCTTACAATTAGAAGCCTTTGTAGAATAACTTGACCCTTAATTCATAATCGATGATGACTTGAATAAAACATAATATGGCAACTATTTTCACGTGAAGGTGGAGATGGGGCTTTGTGTGGAGTAGACATGATTGGGTATTGATGGCATTATGATGAGGTGATGATTGATAGATGATGAGTTAAATACTGATTAGTTAATGATGATTCTGATGATGGATTGATTAATGATGATTCTGATGAGGTATGTGTGTGCATGGCTTGTAATCATGCATGCATGCATGCGAGATGGGTTATTTGGTTCAAATGGGTCGCGGGTGACCCGACTTGTGGGGCGTACGGATCACGGGTTCGGTCGGGTCTCAAGTCTTGGAGATGAGTTTGGGTGCGCTTTTGGATTAGGATTCACGTGACGGGGTGTAGTTCGAGGTAGTTTGACGTGTGGATTTAGAAGCTTCGCAACCGGTGAGTTCTAATCCCCTTTTTCTTAAATATTTTCGGGACTAGCATACATGCTTTTCACATGTTTTCATACATGGTTACGAGTTTTATATATTAACGAGTTTTGTGATTGAAATGTTTTATAAACGTTTTCCCACGAACAATGTTTGATACGGCGTGGTGATTAATCAGGATTTATTAGTTCTGCATGAGCGAATGACATTTTATTTAGTGATGTCGAGGTCGTATAGGGATGGGGCGTGGTAGGTGTCGATATTAAAAGCACGATTTGTGTTGTGATAAATTTATTTGATAATTCAATCATAGTTTTCGAACGTTAGTGGTAGCGAGATGGTGAATGTAGTAGTTGTCTAGTTGACGTGCTTCTAACATTATGTGTGTATTTTTTTATGTCTTATGTGAATTAGCATCCTTAAGGTGCTTGATGTCGGTTACTCGTGATGGCGGCGTTACCTTCGGGGTGGCGTCAGGTCACGAGATGTGGGTTACTAGTGATGGCGGCGTTACCTTCGGGGCGGCGTTACCTTCGGGGCGGCGTCAGGTCGCGAGATGTGGGTTACTAGTGATGGCGGCGTTACCTTCGGGGTGGCGTCAGGTCACAAGATGCGGGTTGTTTGTGATGGCGGCGTTACCTTCGGGGTGGCGTCAGGTCACGAGAAACATCACTGAGATGTTTAGATGATTAGCCCTAGTGGCAACGAACCCTTCGGGGTATTATGCGGGTGACGGACTCTTCGGGGTCAAATTGGAGGAGACGAAACCCTGACGAGGGCAAATGATGATAGCCTACGGGCAACAACTGATGTGTTAGGTTCCCACTTTATGTGCTTATATGTTTCACGTTAGTTAAATAGTGGGTAAATGATGATTATTTGTGTACTTGATAAATGATGTTAAATGATGTGGGTGACGAATGATGTTCTATTATGAGGTTGTCAAGTGATGTTAAATTGTGTAGTTGTCAGACGAGATCAAGTTACAATTGAGTTTTTAGGACATTAATTGTTATGTTCTAGATACGAGTTGGTTGGGTTCATGGTCCTATGAATTAAGATGCATTGCGGGTTATCCTTTGGTGTCTAAGTAATCTGATCTATATCGAAAAGGATTACTGGTAGGATGATTAGACCGAGGGTATAGGTGGAGTTTTGGGTTAGGGTTGGAGTCATTAAACTTTAAAATGACGTTAATGTATTTTAATAAACGATGGTGGTTTTAAAATGATGGTGTTTTGATTTTCAAATAAAGCATTTGGGTTGTGTTTTAAATGCTTCAGCTAAACTATTAGAACTCATTCAGCGTAGCTGAGTTTTGCATGTATGTTAGATTGTTTTGCAGGTGTGTGATTCGAGTCGCTGTTGCTCTTGGCTAGCAGATGGGATTACTCGTTTATATGGTGGAATGCATTCGATTTGTTAGAAACTAAATAACATTTTAAATTTTTATTTAATCAAGTACTGTTTTAATTAAAATTTCCGCTGCGTATTTTTGAGAAAAGACTTATTTTCACACAGTACACTGTGAGGTGACCCGACTATAGGGCACCCGGTTTGGGGGCCTTACACCCGTTTAACACATTTATACTATATTATATTTTTTTACAATATATTTTGTCATAAATTAAATGGGGTGTGTATTTTATGCCATGATTATAACTTAATAAGAGAAATTAACATATATTTTGTAATTTAAATATGATATTACTAGGTTATTGCCCCGTGTAATACACAGGGTGAATCATAATTATAATGTGAAATAAAAAAAATATGTTCATAATATGATCTAAGTATATATAATATAGAGTAATATGTAGACCAAATACGAAATAAATATTGAAGTTTGTATAGCCATTCATAATAATATGATCTGTTATTTGTTTTAGGATTTGTCATAAAAACTTAAAATTTTGTACCACTACTAATATTTATTGTGACATTTTCTTGTTCAAAGGTAACGTGTCTGATTTTATCTGATAATAGATTATTCTGATGGTTAATGTTGGCATAATATTATATTTTCTACCATCCAAATATAGTTTCCTCACTTTCGTTATCTTTAACATTAGTATAAGGTATGCTCGTATTCAAAGCTATAAACCAATATGAATTGTACGAAATAATTAATTTTATCACAATTAGTAAGGAAACCAATAAAAACTATTGATAATGTAACATGTCCCATACCATTTGAAAGGTCTGAAAAGGGACTTCTAGACAGATAAAAGTAATGTAAATGAATAGACAAAAATTGAGTCAATAAAACCAATTAACTATAGTTGAGAAAATACTATGTATAGTGTCATACTTTATATGTACAATTGAACCAATGAAACATATATATAAGTGAAAAAATAAAAATAAAGACATGAGACACCATACGACAACTAAGTAAATCTAAATTTAAAACAAAGTTATGACATTCCGAATGTGAAGATACCTTTCACAAACCTCTACATCTTAGTTACAATAGGAAAAAATATGTATGTTAATAGTTTACCTTATTTTAAAACACATATATCTAACATCTCTAAATATGCATGATGTTTTCTATGTGACATAGATAATATGCATAGCATATGAAGAGTAAAAAAACATGCCTAGTATTTAGAATGAAGTGGAGTTTAATTCTAAATATTTGATGTAATATATTGAATAGTAAATAATGATTTTTATATTCTTGACAAAACTTTAATTATCACAAAAATCTAATTTGATTCTAGAAGGGAAAGTAAAACTTACGAAATTGATTAAATGGTTACTAATTTTATGGGTTTTTGTTTAATAATTTCAAATCAAAATTAAATCCATAAATTATAGATTAGATTTAAAGCACATTTTAGACTTTAGATTTACAATCAAAATAAAATTCTAATATAATATTTAAATCTTTTTAATTTAAAATTTATCAATAAATTATTGATGCCCTCATTGAATAACATGTGTCCCAAATCAGGTTTCTTTTATTATATAGTATAGATTATATACATTTGTGTTTCTTAAGTAAATTTTAATTTTAATATATTAATTTCAGGAAAAAAAATTAAACATTCGGGTTGAACGGGTCATGTTCGGGTCAACCCATGAAACTTCGGGTCGTGTTCGGGTTCATATCTATGATATGATTTTCGGGTTCGGGTTTGTGTAAAATTTTCGGGTTTGGGTCGGGTTGAACCCGTCAACCCGCGAACACGAACCGTTTAACACCCCTATATGTCAATGTTGTATAACATTTTTGTGCTGGAATTTTTGTACTGAATTTTTGTGCTTAGATTATTATGGGTTAATGTTTTTGTACGGGATATTTTGTGTTAAATTTTTTGTATTGATTTTTTTTTGTGATAAATTTTCTTGTGTTGGATTTCTTTTGTACTCAATTTTTATGATGTATTTTTAAGAAAACAAAAGAGTAGGAGTTTATGTTTTTTCACCAAAATATTATTTTATTCTAATTATAAAGAATTTATATAGAGTGACACAATCTCTACAATCTTTGTTAAACTCTTTAGGCAAAACCTCTCTTTTAACTTATAATACGAATATACATAGCTAAACTCCAGACCAGACCACATAAAACAAGACCCAACATTTTCCTTCATAGTTACAAATCTTAAATCGATAGAAATACAATATACATGGTTGTAAAAATCCTGACTAGTTGCCAATTAATCACCGATTAATCCCCGATTAGTCGCCGATTAATCAAATTAATCCCGATTAATCCCCATAAATTCCAATTAATCCCCGATTAATCCCTAGTCCCCAGTGGCGGACCCAGGATTTTATTTCAATGGGGTCCATTTTCGGGTCGGTCCTCGTTCGGGTCGAGTTAAAGTGAGGTTTGAACTAGATTTAAAAAAAAAATAAGAAAAATGGGCTTATCAAGGATTGAACTCATTACCTCTTGGTGGAAAAGAGGGAGATTTACCACTACACCAACTTTCTTTTTATTTCTATGTTGTCCACCTAATTGTATTTATGGGGTCCATATACAATTTAATATACCGAATCTACTATTTTTTTTAAAAAGATTGGGGTCCGGGGACCCCGGTGGCACCAATGTGGGTCCGCCCCTGCTAGTCCCCACCCCACCGCCCGACTAGCGACTAGCGATTACTACAACACTGACAATATATCATTTTGAACCACATAACTTGACTTGAATTTCCACAAATAAAACCTCCATTTCATCCAATTTCTTCTCTTTTGAGGAATTCCATTAACATCATCTAAATTCCACGCGCTTGGGGTCCTAAAAGACACAGAAACATGAAATACAGTATATTAAACAACAATTGAACATATAAAACCTCTCTAATTTTAGCGATCAAGTATATATACGAACTGAAGAAAGAATGTTGTACTTTGAAAATATTTACTTACATGTAACTTTAATGCTCTCTCAAGTTCCATGATCAGGACTTCCATTGTAGGACGCTCCGCAGCTTCTCCCAGACATTCATATGCAATTTTTATAAATGTGTCTATAGAATCTTTATTGTGTCCTCCATTTGAAGTGAAAATGTCTTCACCCAGTTCTTCCTTTAAGCTTGGATCTATTAACCTATGCATGGTTCCATCATTGAAACATTCATTTTCGTCTAGATCATACGCCAATCTCCCACAAAAGATTTAAAGAGAATGACTCCAAAAGAGTAGATGTCTTCCATTTTACTTGCCTTTGCATATCCTCTATCCTCATATTGATCTGACACGAAGTAAGCAATTTTTGCCACACGGTTCTTGCCTAGAAGAATGTTGGCACTCTTTATGTCAACGTGTATCATCATTTTCGCGTTGACCATCTTGGTGTGAACGTGGTTGAGTCCACGTGCAATCTCAAGGCACATGTGTAGACGATGGGTCCATTTAAAGTTATCCATGGAATCGACACTTTTCAAATAGTCATCTAGGCTTATGTTCGAAACATGCTCGTAAACAAGAATCTTTTCATCACCTTCATCACAAAAGCCCAGAAGAGAGATTATGTTGGGATGCTTATCACTAGTATACATTTCAAGTTCTTCAAAAAATCCTTGTTTTCCCTGCCCTCTTTTCTTATTAGTGACACGTTTGATAGCTACAGTAATGCGTTTCTTGGATTGTTCACCGTTATTCTTCCTTTCAGTTGCGACAGAACTACTGTTGCCAAATGGATCGAGTTCAGCTTTGTACACCTTCCCATTTGTGTCTAAACCGATGCAATATGTTTCAGCGAAGTTCTCGGTAGCTAACACTATATCACGAAGCAGAAACCTTGAGAGTGCCTTGGTATCCCCCTGCAACATTGTATGTTAGAATGAATGAACATGTTGCACATGTTAGGGATGATATAATGAGATTGAAAGGGAACTGTCGTTTATCCTTTGTTCGTGCACTTTTAGAATTGTTAGACACCACACATGTACATTGTATATGTGTATATGGAGGAGCAAATACAAAGCCAAATTTTCCTAAAAAGTCTAGGAAGTAATATTTGGGAGTGATCAAATCATATCAATGGTCATTGAAGCGGTGACAATATCATAATTAATTAGAATTCACTAGTGGCTTGATGGGGTAAAAGAGGGAATCATATAAAGTATGATTTTTTACATTTTGACATTTTATTTAGGAAAAATTACACTTTTCGTCCTTTATGTTTATAGCTAGTTGCAATGGATGACCTTTACCTTTAATAATTACAGCCACAATCCTTTTTTTAGAAAAACCATTACACCTTACGTCCTTTGCCCATAACCTAGTTAAAATTTTCAGTTAAACATGACATGTGCAAGGCACATGAGGGTAGTTATGTAATTTTACTCATTTATCTAAAATGATTTATTAATAAAACAAATCAAATTGAAAAGGAAAACTCCTATCCCTCTACTCTCTAAATCTGAACCCAGATCAGTCATAACCTACAACCTGCACATCTAAACCATGACCATCTCCCATCTCCACCACCACCGCCACTGCCCTACCACCACCACCCCTCCCACCTCTTCGACACTCCCAACACCTCATCGCCACCGTAAAATTGCAGACTTAAATGCAACACCTTTAGACCGGTAGCAATAGTAGTGCGAATTCGGTTAGGCCTTTACAGACGTAAAATTGCAGACTTAAATGCAACACCATATCTCTTTCTCTCAGCTCTCTCTGTCTCTCACCCTCCAACAAACCCCCACCACCACCAAATACAGCCACCATCACCACCGAATCCAGCCACTACCACCATCAAATCCGGCCACCAAACTTCGTCTCTCTCTATCTCTAAACAAACACAAACATCGTCTATCTCTATCTCTAAACACACACAAACGCACATCTGTGTCCATCAGGTTACCTTGGCCACCACCACCACCGCCGTCTGTGACCATCACCGCCCCCGGAATAACCACCTAATCCGGCACCATCTTCACTGTCGTCTGTGACCACCACCGTCGCCGGAAGCCTTAGATCCAAGTCGCCATCTCCTTCGTCTGAAACATCCCCAACCGATGGAGACCCCTAGATCTGGTTGTCAGGTCGCCGTAGAAAACCTAGATTGAAATGATTCATCGCCTACATTCTTTTCCGGAGAGAGAGGGGTTTAGAATTTGGGGGTTTGCTTTGAAATTGTAGGTCATCAAAGTGGGTTGCTTTGAAATTGTAGGTCATCAAAGGGGTTGTTGAGATGAAAAAAAAGAAAGAAAGCATGACTTGATCTGAATCGGAAGACAGGGTGTTGTTTGTTTAGAGAGAGAGAAAGTGAGAGAGAGAGAGAGTGTTTAAAGTGAGAGAGAGAGAGTGAAAGAGAAAAAAATGTATTTATATTTGATTTTATTTTTTTATTTATACTATAAATAATTAAGTAGAAAGACTAAACTGCCCTTAAGTAAATAAATTTAACTGAAAATTTTAACCAAGTTAGTGCTAAAGGATGAAAGACGTACTGAGTTTTCCAAATAAAGGACTGTGGCTGTAATTATTAAAGGTGAAGGTCATCCATTGCAACTAGCTATAAACATAAAGGACGAAAAGTGTAATTTTTCCTTTTATTTATATACTATTTTTTAGTGGATCTCCTTTATCTTAAAAGTGTCAAAAAATATACTTTATATTTGAAAAAGTTTAAACGTCACGTCCTTTTCTTTAACAGGCGTTAAATTTGTCAGTTATATTTGATCATATGCCTTACACATGAATGCATAATGAGTGCATGTTAGTTATTTTATTCATTTGTTAAAATAATCGAATTAAATAAAACAAAAATAATTAATACCAATCTCCTCCAAATTCATCTAAAATGCTCACTGGCTCAACATCTGTCTCCCTCAAAATTCAATGAAATGCTCAATAAATTTCTCACAAAACCTTTAAGATAGTGTTTGGTATGCATGATTGGGTGGTTGAATGGAATGAACCATTGTAAGGAAATAAAAAAAAAAATGGTGTTTGGTTGGTCAATGGAATGAAATCGCCTATTACACAAGAGATCGCATTCCCTCTATATACCCGAAATTCATTTCATCCACCCGTATGTTTATTTTTCATTTCATTCCCTCTTTCACCCTATTCACATGTTTAGATATTAAAAGTATATTGTAATTATCATAGTTAATACATTTCTAATCCTACAATCACACATAATTCATGGTTTAAAGGTATGAGATACGAATTCATTATTCATATACTTTGTGTACATTTGTACATCTGAAATTCAAGTTTAAGTTTGTGCTTTATATATGTGTTCTAAACTAAAATGAGATTAAAATCCTACCATCCTTTTATAATGTTAATGAGCACAGTATGTTAAAAAGGGATTAAGAATATGAAGAGAAATATCGTAATTGCTTTCAAGATCGACTTACTTGCAAGTTCAATGCAGTTTTTAGTTCTTTGATGATGAATTCCATTGTTGGACGCTTGGCTTGAGTTTCTGCCAAACATTGATATGCAATTTGTGTAAATGTGTTGAAAGATTTTTGATTGGGTCCTCTATTTAAAGTAAAAATGCGATCATCATCTTCATATGTCATATTAGGATCTAGTAGTTCCTTTATTGTTCCCTCGTTGAAGCGTCTCCTTGCAATGGGTGCAAGCCCCATGCGATTTTCACGAAGGTAGATTGGATCATAGGCCAACCTCCCAGACATGACCTCAAATAAAACTACTCCAAAGGAGTAGACATCTGATTCCCTTTTATACTTGAATTCGCTCGAATATTCTGGATCCAAATAAACCTCTGTGCCTACAACAAATTGTGTTTGGATAGTGCTAGCGTGTTGATTCATAGGTTGGAATTTGGATAGTCCAAAGTCAGCAACCTTTGCTTTCAAATTTTCATCTAATAAAATGTTGTCACTCTTTATATCTCGATGTATTATCCTTGGTTTTCCCTCCATGTTGGTGTGAAGATAATCAATCCCGTTTGCAGCATCAATGCAAATTTGTAGTCTTTGCGCCCAACTAAGACCAACCGTTTTTCCAATCCTTTTCAAATAATCACCAAGGCTTCCGTTTAAGGCGTATTCATAGACAAGAATTAGTGCATCATCTTCTCTAGAAAAGCCAAGAAGAGTGACTATATTTGAATGCTTACAACTTGTAAGCAATTCAATTTCTCTTAAAAACCCTTCTTTACCTTGCTCATCTGCTCTGCTGTTAATTTTTTTTATAGCTACAGTTTTTCTTATTTTTGGCAGTTCTTCTTTGCACTTCCTTTCCACTGATGACAAACATTGGGTATCTAAAACCTCAAGTTCTGCTTTGTACACATCAGCAAAACCCCCACTCCCAAGAAAGCATTCTTTATTGAAATCATTTGTAGCTCGCCTTATTTTGCTAAGTGAGATCTTCAAAAACTCCATCTGCAAAATTGTGATGTGTAAAGTGCTAAGAGAATTAAGATTAGATCTATGAAGGATGATAATGAAATTAGATTAAAGTTTGTCCTTTGTACCATGTTCATCCCTATCCGTGGTCAAGAAAATATAGATGCCCCAGAAGATAAAAAGTAGTAATTGTTTAAGTTAAAAGGATTATAATAGGATAGAGTATCTTTATACACTTTCTAAACTAAAACTAAAACTAAAACTAAAGTTTCCACACACACACGAAGAATTATAATTATAAGAAAATATAAAAGATACTAGAAACCTTAAGAAAACCACTTGTAATTTCTTTTATATCTTTATTTTCTTATTTTTTATGTTAATAAATTTTGCCAAAACCAAGAGAAAAAAGTATACTTGGTTTGAGAGATATAGATGTAGCTCGTAAACTATGTGTGTATACCTAGTATTAGCTACATATATGTAACTTCACGAGCTACGCATGTAGCTTCGTCGACTACGTATAATTTATGTCTTTTTTTACAAGAGTGAATTGCAAAAATTGTTCTTTATCTTTATACGCTTTTACAGGCGGTGTCCTTTATGTTTAAAATTGACAAGTTTTATACTTTATGTTTTAAAATCCATCACGTTTTGTCCTTTAGGCCTAAACCAGTTTGTTTTTTCAGTTAAATCTGATCATGTGTTTTGCACGTGAGGACAATTTTGTCATTCTACATCTTAAGGACTAATTTATATAAACAACTAATCTTTTATTAAAAAAGACTTTAAAACCAAACATTAAAAACATTTTTCTTTCTCTGCTCATCTCTTTCCCTCTGTTCTTCAACCGTATCTACTTACACCACCACCTCCACCTCCTTCCACCACTGCCGCCACCACCTCCTTCCACCACTGCCGCCACCACTGCCACCACAACCTCCTTCCACCACCACCACCATAACCACCAACCCACCACCGTTGAAACCACACCATAACCACCTGCCACCGCATCATGCGTATTTCAACCACAAAAATTCAAAATCTCACGTATTAATCTTTCCAGTAAGTTAACACCCAAAACCATATCCATATTCGCCAAAACCACCTGATTCGGAAATGCCGTCGTGCTCGTTCCATGTCCTCCGTCATCATGCTCGTTTTGAGTCCTCCAATGTCAAGCTTCTAGGTGGTCAGGGTTTCAACAATTAGGGTTTTTGTGGGGTTGATACTTATGACCGACGGTGGTGGTTCGTCTCTCAACCACCACCTGTAACATTCTAGTGTTGCAGGTTTTGGATTTTTGTTGTAGGTTCATCTCTTAGCCACGACCATATCTAATCTGATGAGGATGTGGCTGGTGGGTTACGGCTGGAAGGGGGAGAGATGGGTAGGCTGGAGGCTTTGATTTTGTGTATTTGTTGAGAGAGACAAAAGGAGCGGATGATGGTGGTTAGGGATGAGCAAAATGGACCTGGTACCGGTACCGAATTTACCGAACCGGGTCCCTTTTCGGTACCGACTTTTGACATTTTCGGTATCGGTTCGGTACCGGTCCGGTACCGGTATTTACCGGTTTTTTCCCTCAAATACCGGTACCGAAATTCGGTACCGGTACCGGTACCCACTTTTGAGGATTTTCGGTACCGGTCCTTTCGGTACCGGACGGTACCGAGCTCATCCCTAATGGTGGTGGTGTAGGAGGATGGTGATAGAGATACAGAGAGAGATGAAGATGAGAGAACTTTTTGTTTATATATAAATTTTAATTTGTTTATTTAAATATTTTGTTTTTAAAGTTTTTTTTTAATGTTTGTTATTTAAGTTATTTACATATTTAGTCCCTGGAAAGGTGAAAAGACAAAAACGTCCTCACATGCAAGTCACATGATTAGATTAAACTGAAAAAACAAACTGCGTTAGGCCTAAAGGACAAAACGTGATGGATTTTAAAACATAAAGTATAAAACTCATCAATTTTAAACATAAAGGGCACCGCCTGTAAAAGGGTATATAGATAAAGGCACTGTTTTCGTAACCGGTTCGGACCGGCCGGTTCAACCGGGCCAACCGGGATTCGGCCCCTCACACGATCCGGTTTGGCTATTTTCAGCAATTGTCAAAAAATCGGCCGGTTTGACTCGAACTCCGGTTCGCCGGTTCAATCGGTTCGGCGGTCCAACCAACAGGTTGTTTTTTATTATTTATTTTCCCTTTTTCACCAGCGGCCGAACAGGTGGCTCGGTCCGGCGAGTTGGCCGGATCTGCAAGATCTTCTGTCTCCGTTCTTTCATTTTCGTTCTTCATTCTATCTTTCGACGTAATCAAATTCGTTCGATCTTCTCTCAGATCTGGAATAGCAACTGGAGCAGAACAAACGAATGTAGAAAATTTTGGTTTAAACTAATTTTGACTTTATGCAGTTATGGATGCGGCTGAACTGCTAAAGCCTGAAGTGGGAACAATAATATTATATTAACCCTAATTTTTTAGTGGGCTTTTTAAAGGAGAGTAAATGAATATTCAAATCAGTTTAGTTTTGGGCTTTGTGTAGGATTTAATATTTCTATTTTTAAGACATTTTAGACTTTAAAATTATTTACATTCTTTTCGAGAGATGGACTTGAGTATGGATTAACCAATTTATCAAGTCCAATTTACCAAGTCTATAAATGTATTAAAATAAAATAAGATTATTAGAAATATATAAGATATATAATTATACTAATCAACGTTCTCGGTTCTTAAATCCGGTTCGACTGGTCCGACCGGTCTGACCAGTGAACCAGTAAGGCAACCGGTTTGATGTCCGGTCCGGTTCTGAAAACATTGGATAAAGGACAATTCTTGCAATTCACTCTTTTTACAATATATACTACCTTTATACTTAAAAAATGGAAACAAATAAAAAGATTGATTGGTTTGTAGTAGTTTTTTTGGATTTTAAATTTTTAGTGGTTTTCTCATGAACCTAACACAAACACATATATGTATAGGGTGAGGTTCATGTGCAAAGGCTTATTTTCATAGGATGTGTACGAAGCCACCACAATGTGACACGTGGATTTTACTCACAATATTATGCAATGCATATAAATAACTGCGCAAGAAACATTTGTAAACGAGTAAAGTGAAATATGCGTCCCTGTGGTTTGGTGGCCGGATCCACCTGGATCCCCCAACTTTTTTTTGCGACTTATGTACTTGTGTTTTCAAAATCTAACAATGTGCGTCCCAACCTCTAACACAGTCAGCGTATTCCGTCCAATACTTAACGACAATGGTCATTTTGGTCTTTTCACCCCTTCTAAAACCCTAACCCCCAATTAGTGTTGTAGAGATCGCTAGACGCTAGTCGGGGGGTGAGGTCACGCCTAGGGATTAATCGGTTTGGACTTTTTATGTATAATTTCACAAATTTACATAAATATAGAGTTAATTTTATACATTTTTTATATATAAATAACAAAGTTTGGGAACCATATGTAAATTAATGAAAGATAACCCGACACCCACTCTGATCGTTAACCATCGAATACCTACACCCACTCTGATCGTAACCCACCAACCTCCGATCCACCTCGGGTCATGGTTTTTACAGTTGAAGCGGTGATGGATACATTGGTGGTCAAAGGTAAACACAAGAACAATCGTTTCTTTACTTTGATTTTACTTGATTTTGGTTGGTGTAGTTTACTTCAAAATTGAAATAGAACATGATAAAAGCTTACTTGAATATTTGTAGCCGACATTAGGATCAACAGTACCAGTACCCACCTCATATTGCACTTGGAGGTGGTACTGAGCTTCTTAAACAACTTGAACTTCGAGTTCCGCTTTAAACGAGGAAAGGAATATAGGATCCAGTAGTGTTGTGTTGATGCCTAATTATCTAAGTATGAGTAAATGCTTTTGTATGATTTTATATCTAATTATGTTAAAACTAACATCTGATCACGCTACTTTTGATGCCTAATTATGCTAGTTATCTTGGATATTGTGTAAATGGTTTGGTTTGTTTGAGGTTTTATATGTGTTGGTTGGTTTGGTTGTTGTATAAGGTCATATATGGTTATGTTTGTTGGTATACGGTAGTTTGAATAAGTTTAGCCGATATGGTAGTTTGAATGAGTGTAGTTGTGTAGCCGATGATGGTTATGTTTGTTTGTTGGGTCAAAATGGTTTGGCTGGGTTTGTTTAGTTCAAATAGGTCAAAATGGTTTGGTTAGTTTGAATGGTTCGCCGAATCATGTAAGAGTAGCCGATTCAAATGGGTATGGGTTAGAATCCATGGCGGATTCATATCGGATTGGTTCAAAAGGGTATTGTTTCATGCATGAAAGAGCTTCAAACGTTTGGAGGGAATGTGTTTGTTAAGATGGCTAAGGATTTTGGAGGGAATTTTTTGAGTTAAAACGTTAGGAATAATATTGAAAGCACACAGACGCATATTGCAATAATAAAAGGGCAGTTTCGTCTTTTCACCATCTTTTTTAAATGAAATCCAACGTTCAGATGGAATGACGCAGACTCTTAGATTTTAAAAACACAAGTACACATGTTGCAAAAAGAAATTGGGGGACTCAAATTGACCTCGCTTCCAAACCAAATAAACGCAAATTGCAATTTACTCTTTATATATAATTACACAAAGTTATACACAAGTATAATAAACTTTCACATAGTTAGACATAATATACGCACAAAACACAATTTTCCTTTTTCTTAAAAGTCATCTGACTCAAATTATAGATCAAAAATATAATTTTATAGCATATACTTAAATAATTATTTAATATACTTAAATAAAAATACTAAGTTAAAAAAATGATGAAATAGATTTAAACAAAGAAGTTCGGCGGTTAATACATATTTTCTTTTCACACTTTTAGCCAAAAAAAATGTTAATTTTTGTAACTCTATTATTAATAGTTTTTATCACCACCTTAATATTTTTAACTATAGGGAAAGTAAAACTAAATGATCAATTTACTTTTTACACTTTGTACTTAAAACCATAGAGATATTTAAGAGCTATGAGAACCACTATCAACTGATTATTATTGTACTAGGTAAAAAATGTTGAAGGAATATCAAGTCTAACTGAAAAATAAGGCTTTTAAAATTAAACAGTTTTGGTTTAGTCTTGTTGGGTACGAGGCTTTTCTGTTTATCATTTTGCATGCAATTATTTTGTCAAATAGCTAACTTAGTTCAATTATAAAACTTACATTCGAGGAACTTCAAACAAGCTAAAAGAAAATGAAATTCAATTAAATGTGCGGCATGCATTTTGGTGAAAGATCAAGTTTATTTTCCATAATTTCCTTGAAACTAATTAAAAGAAAGTAATTACCTTCAAGCTATTTGATGATGTGCCTTCATCTACAGCTTTTGAGTGTTCCTTCAATAAACAAATTCTTAAACATAGAAGTACTAATGAGAAAAGGATGTAAAAATTAAAAAAAAAAAACAAAAAGATGGCTTACAAAATTTGCATGTGTCGATTGAAGTTCTGAAACCTCCTCAAGTTCTTTAACAATCTGATCCATCGTTGGACGTTCTACAAGTTGTTGATTCAAGCATTTATAAGCTAGGTCTTTAAAATGTCTCAAAGATCCTAGGCCCATTTGTTTCCTTAAATTAGGATTAATCATCTCATCTGGTTCTTCCTCAACACCATCCTTTGTAATCTTCGGTTTCCTCCCATAAAGGACTTCAAGCAATAAAACACCAAAGCAGTAAACATCATATTTGGGTGTCAATTTGTTGGTATCACAACAGCCAGAGAAGCGGAGGCGATGCATCCAACTTTGAGGATATTTTGTGGAATGTTCAAAACCATATATCTTGGGTTCCCAATCTCTATCCAAAAATATTTTAGAGCTTTGGATGTCGCAGTGTATTACATCATAATGGATGTAATTTAATGCACGTGCAACACCTAAACAAATATGAAGTCTTTTGGACCATGTGAGATTTGGATCACTTATATGTTGGTCAAGAGTTCCGTGAAATGCTTGCTCATAAATTATGATCTTTTCATCATTCTCGTCATAATGCTCCAGAATAGAAATAATATTTTTGTGTTCCAGATTCTTAATCATTGAAATCTCCGTCTGCAACTCATCTCCTTGCCCATACGTATAATCAAACCTTCTTACAGTAAAATAAAGTAAACGTCCATCCTGCAAGAATTGTCCTTTGTACACCTTTCCGAATGCACCTTTGGTAATGAGATTTTCATTGGAAAAGTTGTTGGTTGCAGATGATACAGAAAAATTGTTGAACGCAGATGATACAGAAAAATTGTTGATCGCTGATGATACAGAAAAATTATTGATCGCAGATGATACAGAAAAATTGTTGATCGCAGATTTGGATACCTAAGTAAAACAAAGTGAATAAGTAGGGATAGATATGAACGAGAAGATAATTATCACTTTTTATTGAATTTAAAACTGGTTTATATATATTGGATTAGTAATATTAATGTTTGAAGTTTATGTATTTTGGCTTAATCCTTCCATATAATAACATTCTTATTTTTTTTTTAGTCGGATCAAATACGTAGTTAAAAATTGGTCGAAGTGTACACACTAATGGCTAAGATGGAGACATTAACAATGTTCATTCATCATCTATCTTGCAATTCAATAGACAAAATAATATGAACAAATTTTGTTTATAGGAACAACCTTTATATCTGCAAATTTTGTGTTGGCATACACATGTGTAGGCAAAATTTAAATGTTAAAAAAACATATGGACAAATTATTTATTGGGTTCTTATGTGTATAATATACACATTCGTATGTAAAAAGTAAAAATTTTAAAAACATATGAACCATTAATAATAGAGAAAAATGTCCTGATAGTCCCTGTGCTATGCTTCATTTTCACCTATAGTCCCTACATTTCTAAAATTACAGCTATAGTCCCCAATTTTTGCACATTCGTCCTTGGATAGTCCCTAGCGTGAATGAGGATTAGTTTTGATATTAAATAGGTGGGAATTTACTAAAATGTCCATGCTATTAATAGACTAAGAGCATTCACATCCAATCCATCAAATTATACATACATTCCACTAAAAAACAACTCATATATCAATATATTTCCACTAAAAACAAATACTTTTTCTCTCTCCTTTCAATTAAATAATATTATCATTACATTTTTCTCTCACTTCCACTCACAACCACTTTCAAAATATGTTAAAAAATTATAACAGGTGAACAGTGTCCCCCCAAATATACAGATGAACAGTAACATTTTCTCTCTCCTCTACTCACAACCACTTTTTATACCCTTTATAATATAAAAACCCCTCCTCACATAATTTGATGGTTAGGATGTGAATGCTCTAATAAATAAAACTTTAAGAAAAGATAGGACCCACTGTCTACAACTACAAGCCTACAACCCTATCCCACCCCACCCCCACCTTCACCTTTTTTCCAACAGTTCAACCTTTCCCTCTTTCCCTATATTCTCCTTGAATATCAACAACAACAATCTCCACCATTATAACTCACTTGGAACAATGATGCCAAAAGGCAACCACTGTGCTCTGATTGCAAAGGTGAATGTAATGGCGCCAAAACTACCGTCGACTCCCACCTCTGCAACCCGCCTCTCTAAGATGGGGTGGGCTCTTTTACGGCAGAAATCTTGCTGCAGAAACGACTCCAGTAGTCCGACTCCTTTTCCGGCTGCACAGGTACTTGTCGACAAAATTTTGTTCTATCTTCTTTTGGTTTCATGTTTTAGATCTACAAGGTGGAAGGTAGATTCATGGTTGTGGTCCTTGGTGGTTGTAGGATAAGAAAGCTTAATGGTGAAGAAGAAGTTGTAGGCAGTATTTTAGTCGGAAAAACGAATTGATGGTGGCCGGAGTTTTAGGTTTTGCCGGAGTTTTAGGTGTTAGGCCGGAGAGAGAAGGCCGAAGTTTTAGGTTTGGGGAAGATGAAGTGAGTGGGTTGGGTTAGGTAGTGGTCCCACATAAATATTTAAATATTAACTATACTAGGTTTATCACCATCGCCGCGTTTCGGCGAACTTCTTTTGTTATTTAGTTTGTGTTTACATGTGTTTTGAAATCAGTACGAGCGCGTTACGTATGGAACCGCTGACAAGAATAAAAAGAAAATGTATAAAAGCACTAAAACATAACCGAAAGAAATCAACAAAAAAAGTTGTATGGTAATGATATTGTTCGTATGAAACCCGTGGTCAGAGATGGACAAATGGTACTGGGTATCAGTACCGAATTACCTGAACAGAAAGATCCTAAGTACCAATTCGGTACCGACTTTTGGCATTCATGTTACCGGTTCGCTACCGGTTTTTACCTTCATATACCGGTACCATAACCGGTATTTTCGATACCAGTACCGATTCGGTATTGGTTGGCACCGATCTCATCCCTACCCCCGAAACTAAAAAAAAAAAATCATTAAAAGTCGAAGAAAATCAACAAAAAAAAAAGTTGTACGATACTGTTGTTGTTCGTACGGTACCCGTGATCAAGGATGAGCAAATACTTTCGGGTAGCACTGCTTAATTTCCCGAACTAAAAGATTTCAAAAATCAATTCGGTACCGACTTTTGGCGTTTTCTGTAACAGACTGGTGCCGGTTTTTACCTTTATGTACCGATAACAAACTAGACCGTACCGACATTTTCGATACAAGTACTGGTTGACACCAAGCTTATCCAACTTAAAAAAACAAAGAAAATAATATATAAATGATATTTAAATAATAAAAGTATTAAAAAAACTATATATATTATTATAACTAGAATTACGACCCGCCGCAATGCGGCGTGGATTATTTAGTTATAACTAAGTCGATTTAGGACGTGCACGTTATGTTGAACCTTTCAAACGGGAAAAAATAGACGATGTAAAAACGTTCACCCACACGCGTACGTTGCGTCGTGTTAACTCGCAAAATTTAGAACGAAACGTAAAAACGTTAAACCAAAGACGCACGTTTTGATGTGTTTAGTCACAAAATTTAGAACGAAGCATAAAGCGAAAAATTTGCGGAAACTGAAAATTATAAAGGACCAAAGTTGAAAGTAAAAAAAGTTATGAGGATAGATTGCAAAAGATAAAAAGTTTTATGTTAAAAGTAAAAAACAAATAGTTTTGCGTTAAAGGTAATTTATGAAATACATTTGAGTGAAAAGTAAAAAAATCAATTTTTTTTAAAAAAAACCCTCAAAGCCAAGGTTCCAACAACCATATGCATAACCATTTTTTCTTTGAAAAAATCTCAAAGCCAAGATTACAACACATAAGTAAAAAAATCAAAGTGGTTAAATCGTAAAAGATGGAAACTTTTGAATTAGAAGTGAAAAATCAAATTAATCAAAGGGGTTAAATTGTATAAGATGAAAACTTTTGAATTAGAAGTGAAAATTCAAATTAATCAAAGGGGTTAAATTAACAAAGATTAAAACTATAAACTTAAATTTTCAAAGATTAAAACTTTAAGGTTAAAAATGAAACAAAGATTAAAACTTTAAACTTAAATTGTCAAAGATTAAAACTTTAAGGTTAAAAAGGAAAATTCCAATTTTTTTTGAAAAACTCCCAAAGCCAATTGTACAACCATCATATGCATAAGTTAGTTGATTTTTAATAAGGTTATAATATTTAAAGCACTATTAATTAGCTTTTGTATAATATATAATATATAATGTATGGGTAAGGATCATTTCAGGATCATAAATACTTAGGCCGTGGGGTATGGGGCGGGGGTTTGGGCGTGGGTTGGGGTAAAACGCCCAAGGCACCACCCCGGGTGGGCTTGGGTTGGGGCGTGGCCCCTTGGGGCTTGGGTTTCAAGCCGGGCGTGGGGCGGGGGAGCAAGGTGACATGGCGGTTTGTGAATGGCCAA
Organism: Helianthus tuberosus; assembly: GCA_030545235.1. Taxonomy (NCBI): domain Eukaryota; kingdom Viridiplantae; phylum Streptophyta; class Magnoliopsida; order Asterales; family Asteraceae; genus Helianthus; species Helianthus tuberosus. The sequence goes on along the minus strand of CM060433.1, from coordinate 113,466,517 downwards.
AAGAAAAGAGCCGTTGGCCAACAGCTATATTAAAAAAAAAAAAAATTATTCCATTTTTTCACTATAAAACTCACATTTTACTTCCATTTTTTACTACATTCAACCACATCTTCTATACATCTTCAATTCTCCTTCTACAAAACGAAAAAAATGCATCCTTACAACCGTCCTTTTGACCCGAGCAACCCGTATGGATTCCAAGAAAATAATCCTAGCCCACCACCCACTCGTCCATTAGCTCGTCCATTTTTCATACACTCTCATATGCCCGACATGGCGGGTTATGCATCGTATATCGGGAATCGTGTATTTACTAACTTCCCAAACACCGAAGATTCAATACCTACCCCGTTTTCACAATCGCCCATCGACCTTTCACCAACCTCCATCGACCTTTCACAAAACGAATCCGTTCCCGAAACTCAACCACCCAAAGAGAGTCCTTCCGCATCGAAACCCATCAAAAAAAGAAGTCATAAGAAAAAAACCGAGGAGGATAAAGTAGTTGAAACCGCCAAACGAAAACAACAAAAATGGGTCTATGCTGAAGAAGTTGCATTGGCGAGGGCTTGGTGTGAACAATCTCAACATTCAACTTTAGGTATTCTTAACCTTTGTTTTTATTAATGGAATGGTTATTTTTTATATAAGTTTGTAATATATTAATATTTTTTTATTAAAATAGGAAATTCGCAACATCGAACCGCCCTGTGGGAATGGGTTAGTAAACTATTCCATGAAGAAATGGGTAGGGAGACTTATCGTGAAAACGATAGCTTATCCTCAAAGTGGAGCGAAATAAGCACCCACCTAACAAAATTTAGTGGGTTTTTAAATAAAGCAAAACAAAACCCTAAAAGTGGTGAAACCGAAGCCGACATTTTGACAAATGCACTGGTCGCATTCAAATCAAATATGAAGACCGACTTCCGTTTCATGCATTGTTGGGAGATTTGTAAATTCCATCCACAGTGGTCGACTATCCCCATTGGTAGCGAAACTAACTCGTCTTCCAAAAGGTCAAGGGCCTCGTCCCAAGCCCAATCTGATGCACGAGATCAAGAGTTTGAGGACCTTTTGGATGATTCGCCAAGCCCAAACCGGCCTGAGCATGGAAGAAATGCCTCAAGAAGGCGTGCTAAAAAACAAACGGCATCGGCTTCAGCTGGGAGTTCTGACTCGCGTAGGGGAATATACAACGACTAGTTGGATGACATTTCATGCAAGATGAATACATTCAACGTATTCCAACAACAAAGGGCCGAAATACGAAGGAGCAAAGAAGCTAGAGATTCTGCTAGAGATGCCTTGAAACAAAGACGTGATGATTTGAAAATTCTATCCCAGCCGATTGATCACCTACAGGGTGACGAGTTAGAAATAGTCTTGGCGTTGAGAGAAGAGATAAAAAACAAATATAAAAATTAGGAATTTGTTTTTTTTTTGTAATTTTCTTTTTTTGTAATGATCTTTATTTAAAAATATTAAAAAATTAAATTTGTGTTTATTGGGTCTGCCCAGCGGGTCAGCCCAGAAGGTCAGCCCACAAGCCCACCAAACCCACGCCCCAAACCCCCGCCCCACCATACCGTGTTCAATGTGGGTTTTACCATGTCTGCCACCCCATGCCACGTGTCAACCAATGCCTAACCCAAGCCCCAACCCAAGCCCCACCATACCCCACGGTCTTATAGAACTCGCAGAACTCTTAATAAACAATATTTCTGTTTATATATTTTCTATGTTTAGGAATTATGTGTATTTTTATGATTACATACATGTTAAGAATAATTTTATCATTTTTTATATGTAGTTTTATCTATAATATTATATAAAGCATCTCTCATGGACATAATGGTAATTTCAATCACTTTTTTTTAAGATAGCATGTGATAAGTCAATTAAAATCCCTAATTTTTTTTTGTCATTTTCTCCCATTATTGCCCCTCCCCCTAAGGGTGAGCGGGGCACTCCCCTAAGAGGGGAGTCCCCTCTCTTACGCACACCCAATCAGGTTATGCCATGTCAACTTCCCTCTTAAACTCCCCTCACACCCCAATTTGATGGCGGCACTCCCCTCTTAGGTGACTTATTTTTTTATTAAAAAAAAAAAAAAAAAAAAAAGAAAATCACTGATTGGTTGAAAATGAGGCTGGCCCCACCAACAACCCTCCCCTTCTTCGGCGACTCCACACCGATTACCCTCACCGATTCGGGTCCCCGCATGGATGACGGCGGTGTTCCCGATCGGTGGATGTGGTCACCGAACCACTCCCCGCTTTACGCCCCGTTCACCCTAACACACCGCCCTCCCTATTTCCCCATGAAAACCCTAGCTATCACGTGCCTTCACTCAAATTGCAGATGAAGCGTCTGGACTTCCGGCGTTTCCATCGCCCCTTCTACTCTTTAATAACTATGGAGTAAAATAGAGAGTTGGATAGAGAGAGAGAGAGATAGAGAGAGAGAGATGGAGCTACAGATGGAGAACAAGAGAATATGAGGGATCCAGTCGGTGGTTCCGACGAGGTTCTACGCCACCACCACCACGACAACATCAGCGACAGGGTAGTCTTCCATCACCACGCTTAGTTTCAAACCCTATTTCAATTTCAATTTCAATTTCAATTTCAATTTCTTTGAGTTTGTTGTCGTGGTTTGGTTTTGACTTTGATTGGCGTTTTGCAGATTCAGAGCTGCTTTGAGATACCCTTCTAGGTACACATTAAAATAGTGTTTATCAAATTGGTTTATTCTTTTGCGATTTTGTGTATAGATTAAAACTAACTATGATTTGAGCTTGCTCTAATTTGCAGTACGGAGAAACTCCATTACACATGGTTGCTAAGAATGGGTGTTAATGTTAACAAAGGGTAAATACGATATTATAACATTTAGAATGATGCGTATCTTTGAATCAATCGTTTTTATAATGCGTATGGAATTGAACTCACAAAAAACAACTAATTGATATATTAGGTTATACACATCTGATTTTCATCAACTGTTTTGTCGTTATAGATTTGTAATATAAACATTTGATGTTGTTGTATCGTATATTTTTTAGACCGATGATTTGCAGGATCATATCATTGATGTGTGTCACTGATTTAAACCAAAATTGCATAAATTTAGTTGTCTATACGTTTTTCTTAATGGTACATTGAAATCCTGTTATATATACTGAATAGCATATATTGTTATGCTCTGTACGCTAAATACTATTTTCATTCTTAGCAGATATTTCAAACTCTGTAAAAGTCATACATTGAAAAAGTTTCTCTTTTTAGGGGATGCTCATTCGAACTCATCATGTAAGTCAATTTTGAAAGTAGAAAAGGTAACTTAAATATCTTGCATAATCCCAAAGTTTACATCCTTAAATGTGTTGTGTTTGAATACACATAGTTTGGGATAAGTCTTGGGCTGGTTCGGGTAACAGGCCAAAACAGGTTCTTCCAAAAAAATATTGATTGGGTTCGGGATATATCACGAGTTTTACCAAAAATGAACAAAGGTCAAAATGGCTCAATGGGCTCACTTGCTCACTATGTTTTTATGGCGGTGGTGGTAAAGGCAGTGGCGGTGACGAGAATAGGGCCTTTTTGTTATAGGACTTATCCAACTTCTCATTAGAGCCTTGTTTTTGAGCTTTGTTCTTTCTAACGGGTCGAGACAAGTTGGCCAAATTGTTTTTGCAATGCATTAAACAACACAAATTGTTTATTATTGTTAACTGTAACTATATAGCTTTTGTGATCTTATTAAATAGGGTATTAAAAACCGGAAAGAAAGTGTTTGTGGGAGAGCACTACCCAACTGACCCGTTTGTCACCTCTACTGGTGAGTATTTGCTAACAAGTTGTTGACATGACATGAACATCTTGCTGCATCTTTCATTAGTGGACAAATTTATTTTCTCGTGTTTAAGATTCACCCGACTAATTTATTGCTACTCACAGTCACAGATAATTTTGCGAACACGCCTGTTTTAGAAGCCATTAAATACGGTCATGATAAAGTGGCTTCATTAGTCATTACTGTAACTTGGTAAAGGGTAGAAGCCAAAAAGCCACGCTGAGGCGGAAGTGACAAGTGCTACAAATATCTATACCGTTATGGTAAATCTTAATAAATTTTACTACTATTTTAGGACAAATTCGACATGTAAGGAATATGCTTATACAATTTCTATTTCATTTCCATTTCCATTTTGGGGAACATACTTTAAATCAGCTTAACCCTTAACGGGTAACCGGGCTCTCATTCTATTATAAGGTTATAAAACAGGCTCTTAACTGTTGATTTTGATAATAATGTTCCCTAAAATAGAAACCGAGTAAAATTAAGTTCCTTTTACGTATGACTTGCCCTTCATTGTAAGAAAGTTGCCTTTCGGGTTATTTCATTTAACTGTTTCTGTTACAGGGTAAAAGTGCTGATAGATTGGCCTTATATTTTAGTGAAGACCCTTCCCGTTGCCCTTTCGAACAAGGTAACTTTCATATAGTTGTATAGCGTAACATTATAAGTCAAAGTGTTCTCCCATTTACTTATGAATGAGTCGATATAAGTCTTTTTTTTTTTTTTTTAATCTCTAACGGGTCGAAAGAGGAAAATAAAAACAATTTGCTTAAAACGAAATGGGCCAGGTGGTCAAAATTCATCCAACGTGTTTTTTTTTTTCAGTAAGTAGAACCTCCCAAATCATTTTATTTGAAAGTTTATACTATCACTAAAACGATATAAGTCTTACAATCATATTTGACACCTTAGTTAGTAACTACTCACCGAAATAAAAAGTGTTTTCATTTCAACAAAATCTGACCTAACTTGGTTGCGGCCCGTCACGGGTTTCCGCACGGGACAAGTTTCGAATCACAACGGGTTTAGGCCGACATGAGTTTCCACACGGGACGACTTTCGGTTCAGTTTCGTTTTTTTTTTGTTTGTTTCGGTTTGGTCGGTTTTTCGGTTTCGATTTCGGTTTTTTGTTTATGTTTGGTTGGTTTATTCGGTTTTGTTTCGGTTCAGTTTTGATTTTTTATTTTGTTTTAATCGGTTTTTTTTTGTTTCGTTTCAGATCGTCTTCTTCCAATAGGGTTTATCAAATATTGCATATCATTTTTGCAAAATGAGGCACGAACAAAATCAAGTTACACTTGACTACCAAAGGAAGGTTGTTGTTGCACATGCAACTCGAAGATTTAAGGGCGAGATCATTCCAATCAAAACTAAGATGTTGACCAGAAAACTAAAAGATGGTATCCACCCAGGAACATTGCAACTCGAAAAAAGTTCTTACAATTTCTATTGATGATGGGATCCGCCCAGGAACAAGTTTGGTAGATCCTGCAAACTTAAATATGGTATTTAAGAAACATGTGTCAATCATTATTGGTACTTCCAGCAGGTGAGTGTAAAACTAGTATTTTTACATATATGTAATTAGTTATAACACATCTATATAATTTGGCTATTACACATATGTAAACTACTTTTAACATGTATGTAATCAAAGAAATACATATAATAGATGATAAAAAGATTCTAAATACAAAAAAAAATATATACATCATGATTGTTTATTAAGAGTTCTGAAAGTTCTGTAGTTATTTAGAGTTCTAAAATGAACCTAACCCTATAATATATAATATAAATATAAATATAAATATATAATAATATATAAATAATAATAATATAAATAATTTCTTTTAACTTATAGTATTAATTTAACGGTAAGGGTATTTAAGTCATTTTGAGACTCACTTAACACCAAAAATTAACCTCATCCATGCTAGGGACTATCCGAGAACGAATGTATAAAAGTTGGGAACTATAGCTATAATTTTAGAAATGTAGGGGCTATAGGTGAAAATGGAGTAAACCACAAGGACTATCCGAGCATTTTTCTCTTAGTAATATTTTTTTAACGATTTAGCTTTGTTATTCATGTTCTCGCACTAAAACCCTCTTCTGAAACACGCACGAACACACACAACATAGACCGATGTCCACTTAATACACACTTGCTAGTAAAAAGCAAAAGGTTTTAAAAATATTAGAACCATTATTACAAAATTTGTCGGTTTAGGTTTATTATCCCCTCTTCTTGCACTAAAACCCTATTCTAAAATAGTGTGTGCGCACACACATACCCGCACATTTTAGTGTGCTGTTTTGCGCCTTCCACCTAGCAAACTGGGTCTTGTGTGCGCCTTGCCTCAATATGGGATATAATATATTTTGTGCGAATATATATGAAATACAAGTTTGTGTTGTATGTGATGTTGCGAATAAATCCCTACCAAAGTTTTAAAATGTTAACAAACGAAGTATCTTTTAAAAGAGATCAAAGAGAAATACTATATTTTTAGAAAGATGGACTTACTTGTATGTTTAATGCATTTTGAAGTTCCTTTATGACAACTTCCATTTTTGGACGTTTGGCTTGTGTTTCCGCCAAACATTTAAATGCGATGTTTGCGAATGCGTTGAAAGAATCTTGATTGAGTCCTCTATTCGAGATGATGGATGATGTACCTTCATCTGCAGCTTTTGAGTGTGCCTCAAATACAAACTACCACAAGAAAAAATAGATTCTAAAACATAAAAGTAAATTGAGGATCGGATTAAAAAGCAAAAATTTAAGGGTGGGATTTACATGATTTGCATGCTTCCATTGAAATTCCAACACCTCCTCAAGTTCTTTGACAATCTGATACATAGTTGGGCGTTTCACAAGTTGTTGATTCAAGCATTTATAAGCCAACTCTTTGAATCGGCCCAACGTATGTGTGTCCATTTGTTTCCTTAAATTAGGATTAATTAGCTCATGATCAATTAGCAAATCTACTTCTTCTTGAACACCATCAATTGTAATAATTGGTTTTCTCCCACAAAGGACTTCAAACAACAACACCCCATAAAGGTATACATCATATTTGGGTGTCAAATTGTTGGTGTCAAAGTGGCGAGAAAAGAGAAGGCGGTGCCTCCGACTTTGAGGATATTGTGTGGAAAGTTCAAAACCGTATATCTTGGGTTTCCAATTGTAATCTAAAAATATTTTAGAGCTATTGATGTCACAATGTATGACATCATAATGGATGTAATTGATTGCACGTGCAACTCCTAAACATATTTGAATTTTGAGGGACCATGTGAGAGTTGGATCACTTAGATGTTGGTCAAGAGTTCCGTGAAATGCTTCCTCATAAATGATGATTTTTTCGTTATTCTCATCACAATACCCAAAAATAGATGAGATATTCTTATGCTCGAGATTGTTAAGCATTGAAATCTCCGTCTCCAACTCATCTCCTTGCCCATTCGTATAATCTAACCTTCGTATAGTAAAATTCATCAAATTCCCATTCTGCATGAATTCTCCTTTGTACACCTTTCCTAATGCATCTCCCGTAATGAGATTTTCAACAGAAAAATTGTTGGTGGCAGATAAAATCTCTCCAAAGCTGTATTTCTAAGTAAATAAAAGAGCAAACAATATTAAGGATACATGTTAATGATTTGGTATATTCATATATTTAAAAACACCGCGGCGGGGTCCGGTTTGCCCCACCGGACCCATCCAAAATGACACAAGTGGGTCCCCTAATAATTTAAATGGTTTTAAATTAAAAAAAATACTTTTTGTGTTTTAAATAAAAAAAACTTAAAATTCTTTAAATTAATAACATAAATATAAAAATAAAAACAACACTAAATTAAAAAAAAAACAAATATATAAAATAAAAATAATATAAACTAATAAACAAATTTATTAAAATTAAAAACGTTACACAAACTAGATAATTAGACATAAACAAACTACTTAATTAAACCTAAACAAACTGGTTAATTAAACCTAAACACACTACATAATTAAACTAATCATCAACGCCTAAACCGTCGAAGTCGACATCTGGATGCACATTTGGTTGCCTACAAGGATAGTTTCTTAGTAATTGTCAAGACGAGATATGAGTAAATCTTCTATGCATGAATGTATTATTATATAAATATACTAGATAAGGAAATAATAAAAATAAATTAAAATAAATAACACATAAATTATCTTGTTATTAGTTTTATTTTATTTTTTGTTTTTTTAAATATTAATAAAATTAAATATTATTAATTAAAGAAATTATAAATAGATTATATAAGTTAGATATTGTTTAAATAAAAGAAAAAGTAGGTGATATGGTTGATAATGAGGAAAAGGTTTGGAGTCTTTTAGTATTGACAAAAAAGTGGGTTTGTAATGATTGTGGCTTGAAATGGTGTGGAATGCTGATTTGGTAAGTGTAAGTTTGAATTTTAAATGAGGTCCAACATTGTGTATGCTTTTAGTTTAGGGTGTGGGGAGTGGTTAAACACTTTGGAGTGGCAAACCAAAAAACCGACCAATCAGAGCGCGCCATGTCAATCAGTCAAATGTGTTTAAACTTTGGTGAAAAGTGTTGGCAATGGTTTAGACACTTGGTGAAGTGGTGAACTATTTAAAAAAAAGGAAAAAGTTGTGATTGGTTGAGATAGGAATGAACCCCACCCACAATACCCTCTCTCTCTCTCAATCAGCTTCCCCGCATCGGCAAGGCATCCCCGGTTCTTGAGTTGTTCGGCAACGGCAAAACCTCGGCGGCGGTGTTTGCCGAGGTTTGCCGCGTCCCACTCCGCACACCCCTTAAACCTAATACAAATGATTCTTGAAGTGACCAAACATTAGGTATTCTGTTAAGTTCTTATAAAAAGACAAAATTACCCTTTTAATTAAAAGCATAAATAAATAGAGTTAATTGCCAAAATCGTCCCTGAGGTTTGGGCACATTTGCCATTTTCGTCCAAAATGACACTTTTGTACCATTTTGCCCCCCACGTTTGTAACTTTTTGTCATTTTCATCCAAATCACTAACTTAGTTTATTTTTTCTGTTAAGTTGAAGAATTTTTGGATGAAAATGGCAAATACAAACCACAGGGATGAAAATGGCAAATACAAACCACAGGGACGATTTTGGCAATTTACTAAAACTCTTTTTAATTTCTTTTATTTAGTTAATAAAATCATAATTCAATGAATAACAAATAAATAATATCATGTATTATATAATTCATTGAATAAATAATATTAAAAATAAAACAAAATAGGATTATTAAAATAAATAACAAATAATTCATTCAGTAGATAAAATTACGTATTGAATAAATTCATTGAACAAAAATAATTAAAAATAAAAACTTAAAGGATTTATGTTATTTTTTTATTAAACAACAAAAGATAATGCAATGTTTTTTATATTACGTATTTGAATTTATCTGTTGTTACTGTGTTAATAAATTGTATATATAATATAATATATTAATAATAATTTTTTCACATATATAATAAAAAAGAATATACATGCAATTTTTATATGAAAAAAAAAATAATAGTTTTGTCACATATTTTTTATAAATTTTCATTCAACCACTAAGTTAATTTTTTCCTATTAATGCGAAGGATGTTTTAAATTTTATGAATTAATACAGAAATTAATTTTCAATTGTTTATATTTGTTCAATAAATTTATTCAATACGTAATTTTATCTACTGAATGAATTATTTATTATTTATTTTAATAATCCTTTTAGTTTTTATTTTTTATATTATTTATTCAATGAATTATATAATACATGATATTATTTATTTGTTATTCAGTGAATTATGATTTTATTAACTAAATAAAAGAAATTAAAAAGAGTTTTAATAAATTGCCAAAATCGTCCATGTGGTTTGTATTTGCCATTTTCATCCAAAAATTCTTCAATTTAACAGAAAAAATAAACTAAGTTAGTGATTTGGATGAAAATGGCAAAAAGTTACAAACGTGGGGGGCAAAATGGTACAAAAGTGTCATTTTGGACGAAAATGGCAAATGTGCCCAAACCTCAGGGACGATTTTGGCAATTAACTCAAATAAATATAAATATTCACAACCATCTTGTCCTAGATAATTGGCCCATTCAGTTTTATGATGGAGTTTGAAGATGCCGGTATAGTTCGATCCTCACCCTCTCCCACCATATGTCGCATGTTGGCCTCCACACGTCTGTGAACCCCCAACACACACACTTCACAGATTCTATGTAATTGACTAGTAGATTTTTTTTGAGGAATTAAAATGAGTTGTTTTGTAAGTCTTCATAAGTCAAGATACACCAAGACTTACGTGGTGTTTGTTTTTTGGCCAGAAGCACTTCTGGCCACTTATGTCTGCGTCGTGCAGACCTTTGGGTCCTGCAGCTTGTTTGTTTTCCAGAAGCACTTCTCACTTTTTACCTCTTCCCCACCTCTTCCCCACGCAGACATAAGCCCACCTCTTCTCTTGCATCACCACACAAACTGCCTGACCAAATTTTCCCCTCACCCTCTCGTCTCTCTCAGTTCTGATGGAGAAAAACAACCAGCCACCACCCTCCGGTGGTGGCACACGGCGACGGATGAAGGACGGCGGCGACAGTGGAAACAGCGCCCCCCTCGGTTACTCTCCTTCTCTTCTCCTCTTGTCTGTTTCGGCAACGTTTCCGGCGACTCTGTTTCTCCGACTACCAATTTCACCGGCGTCCGGCTGGATTAGGTTTCTCCGGCTGTTTTCTGATGAAGTTGATGATGATGGTGCCCGATGATGTAGACGATGATTCTGTTGATGATGAGGCTTTGAAGACGACGGTGATAGTGGTGGTTCAGGTGGTGGTGGTTGCACGGGGTGGGTTCTTGGAGTGGGGGCTAGGGTTTGCGGTGGTGCTTGGCTTCGCGGCAACAGACAGGGGGCGGTGGTGCTTGACGGTGGTTGTTGGTTGTGGTGGTGGCAGGTGGACGGTGGAGGAGGTGGTGGCGGATGGTTGTGGTGGTGGTGGTAGATGAAGGCAGAGAGAGAGAGAGAGAGAGAGAGAGAGAGAGAGGAGTGTTCTATGTGTGTGTTGTGTGTGGTTTTCGTAGAAGTAAAAACCAAACCCTCTTCTCCTTGCATACTGCAGACCTTTGGTCCACCTCTTCTCCTGCAGATGCCTGCAGATGTGGTCCGCAGACTGCAGACTTTGGCATCTGAAAAAACAAACACCACCATATAGAATAACTCATTTTAGTTTCTCAAAAAAATCTCCTAGTCAATTACATAATCGGTGAAGATGAAGAGGAAAAAAAATCATACATTTAGTCATCATAGGAGATGAGGTTGTTTACATTTTACGAAATTACAAAGCATCTGCTGTTCGACCCCCTTCGCCTTTGAAACCCACTCGTGGGAACCATCGTTTCTTTTATAACCGGTGGTAATCAAAACTACGTAACATGTATTGTTGATTGACAATAACTAATTACAATAGGTATATATCTGTTAGTTGTCAATAGTTATAGGACTTAGTTGCAATTAACAACCGTTCACACCATGTTTATAGCAACCGTTCACACCATATCATGTAATTATTTATTGTTTTTTAGTCCCTCACCCTCCCTATAAGTAGAGGGGTTATTTACTCTTGTAAACACACATTCAATCAATACAAGTTCGGTTTTCATACCATTCCCATTTACATGGTATCAGAGCTAAAGGTCTCTTAGCTCACGAGCATCTTTTCGGGTGACCATTTCCGGCTAAATTTCCGGTCACCACCAGTCTCGGTTTAGAAGGTTCATAGTATGCTCTGTGGTTGCAGCTTAGTCTGATCTTCCACATCAGAAACGGATCTTCTTTTTCATACCATTTCCAGTCATCTCTATTTTTTCTGTTCTCGGGTACTATTCATCGCAGGTTACTGTTCACCCGATCCAAATCTGTTCAGATCTGATCTGCCAAGTTTCAGATCCAGGGGTTACTGTTCATCGCGAGTACTGTTCATCCGGTACTGTTCATCTGGCTACTGTTCATCGGGGGTTACTGTTCATCCGGTACCGTATTTTTTCAGCTTCGTCGGAATTTATTTTCGATCATTTCCGTGCAGTCGGTTTTCCAATCTGAGCAACTTTTTTTGTTTCTGCCTCGTTTTGCGTGCTCGTATTCCGGTTCAGTTTTTCAGTTTTCTGGTTTTTCTGTTTGAATATATTGTTGCAATGGAAGATAAGAGAAATCACAGAATTAGATGCACTAAGGAGGATTATGATTGGCTTCAAAGGTTACTTGCCTTCGGGTCACAAAGTCCGCAGACCAACTCGGTATTCCCTGGTACGTTGTCTGGCTTTGACCTATCCTGGATTATTGATTCTGGAGCCACTCATCACATGACTGCGAATCAAGAAATTCTCACTAGCCTTCATAAAACCTCTCACCCACCGGTTAAACTTGCAGATGGTTCCTCATGCCCCGTACGCGGCATTGGATCCATTCACAACCCAGAAAACCTAAAATTGTCTTCTGTTCTTCTTGTTCCTAACTTCCCTACCAGCCTTTTATCTGTCAGCCAAATTACTAAACAAAATAATTGTTCCGTTACTTTTTATCCTACTCATTGTACCCTCAATGAACTGGGTACCAACCGAGTCATCGGTACTGGTCTTGAATCAGGTGGTCTCTATCGGATGTCCTCATTGTCTCCTCCCAAATCAAACATCTGTGAGTCTAGTATCTTTGAAACTCATTGTCGGTTAGGTCATCCCTCTGTAGCAGTCCTAAGGCAAATGAGACCTAGCATCTCTATTCCCGATAACTTCCATTGTGAGTCATGTCAGCTTGGTAAGCATACTCGACGTCCTTACCCCCCAAAAGTGTCAAGCCGAACTATTTCCATTTTTGAACTTGTACACTCTGACGTATGGGGTCCATGTCCAGTTAAGACTCCATTGGGCTTTCAATATTTTGTTACCTTCATTGATGACTATTCTCGTGCTACATGGGTTTACCTATTGAAATCCCGTAGTGAAATCAACTCAATCTTTCATGAATTCCATGCATATGTCAAAACCCAGTTCAAAACATCCATCCAAACCTTACGCACCGATAATGCTAAAGAATATCTGTCCACCGATTTCTCTACATATCTCAAATCACAAGGTATTATTCATGAGACTTCTTGCGCATATACATCTCAACAGAATGGTGTTGCTGAACGCAAGAACCGCCATCTGTTGGATGTTACTCGCACACTCATGATTCATTCTCATGTTCCTCGTCACTTTTGGGGTGATGCTGTTCTTACTGCGGCTTATCTAATTAATCGTATGCCATCGTCTGTTCTTCATGGTCAAACCCTGTTCTCTGTTTTATTTCCTAGAGGAACTCCGTTTCCTCTTGAGCCCCAAACTTTTGGATGTGTAGCTTATGTCCATGATCATCGTCCCGGAGTCCCTAAATCGACCCTCGAGCCATTCGTTGTGTCTTTGTTGGTTACTCGCGTGTCCAGAAAGGTTATCGGTGTTATAGTCCTTCCCTTCGCCGATACTTTACCAGTGCTGACGTCACTTTTGATCCGTCGCGTCCTTTCTATCCAGAAGCTACCATTCCAGTTTCTGATCTGTTTCCTGACCCTGATATACCTGAGTCTCACATCATCCCCATCTTTCCTGTAACTCCTGTTCCATCTGTCCCTCAGGTCTCAGACACCACAAACCAGGGTCCTACTACTGAGGGCCTACCAACCGATCCCCCGCCATTACTCTTTACATATGCTCGGCGAGGAAAGGATCACACGTCAGCAACCATTGATCCCCAACCTACCCATACCTCTGGTACATCCTCCGTTCAACCTGCCATGACTGAACCAGATACATCCTTGCCAGTTCCTACCCATACTACCTCGGATGTCCCTTCGGATACACCTGCTTATGACCCTCCAGGTGCCCCATATCCCGATATACCTATTGCCTTTCGCAAGGAACCTAGACACTCCACTCGTTATCCCATCCAGGATTATGTTGCCTACACTCATCTCTCTACAGAGTCTCATGCCTTTACCACTTCCCTGGATTCCTACCCGATTCCCAAAAATGTGATGACCGCTCTGGCTCACCCAGGATGGCGACAAGCCATGTAAGACGAGATTGGGGCTTTAAAAGCCAATCAGACTTGGGATCTAGAACCACTACCTCCTGGTAAGCGTTTTGTTGGTTGTCGTTGGGTCTTCACAGTTAAACTTAACCCTGACGGAACTCTACGTCGTCTGAAAGCTCGTCTGGTAGCTAAAGGTTACTCTCAGGCTTATGGTATTGATTATGGCGAGACTTTTTCCCCAGTTGCCAAAATGCCATCTGTGCGTATTTGTATTGCTCTTGCTGCCATTCATCATTGGCCGCTCTACCAGCTTGATGTCAAGAACGCCTTTCTCAATGGTGTTCTTGAGGAGGAGGTTTATATGCAGCAGCCACCAGGGTTCATTGTTCAAGAGGAGGCCTCAAAAGTATGCAGACTACGTCGGTCCCTATATGGTCTTAAACAATCTCCAAGGGCATGGTTTGGTCGTTTCTCTAATGTTTTGGGAGAATTTGGAATGGTTCGTAGTACATATGATCACTCTGTATTCTTCAGACATCATCAGGGACGAAGGATCATCTTAGTTGTTTATGTGGATGATATCATAATCACAGGGGACGATGAAGAAGGAATTACCAAGCTCAAACAGTTTCTTCATTCTCAGTTTCAGATTAGTGACTTAGGTCGGCTACGGTACTTCCTTGGCATAGAAGTATCACGTTCTCCACAGGGAAAACTTCTCTGTCAACGAAAGTATGTTCTTGATATGCTAACTGAGTGTGGCTTGCTGGGTTGCAAACCTGTTGACAGCCCTATGCTTTCTACAAGGAAGCTCCTTCCAGAGGACGGAAGCCCAATGAAAGATCCTGAGCGATACAGACGATTGGTCGGAAAACTCAACTACTTAACTGTCACCCGACCAGATATCTCCTTTGCCGTCAGTGTCCTAAGTCAGTTCATGGCTACTCCGTACACGGGACACTGGGATGCTGCTCTTCGTGTTTTAAGGTATCTCAAAACCACACCAGGTCTAGGGATCTTATATTCTGATCAGGGTCATTGCCGTGTAGATGCTTTCACAGAAGATGGAGATGGGCATATATCTGGATTTTCAGACGCAGACTGGGCAGGTTTTCCTATTTCTCGTCGATCCACCACTGGGCATTGTGTTTTTGTTGGTGGAAATCTTGTGTCCTGGAAGAGTAAGAAGCAACATACCGTATCCAGATCAAGTGCCGAATCAGAGTACAGAGCTATGGTAGATGTTACATCAGAGATGATATGGGTTCGTTGTCTCCTCAGAGAACTTGGAGTTATCTCTGATGACTTGATGCGATTATACTGTGATAATCAATCAGCTATACATATAGCCAAAAATCAAGTATTCCATGAGAGAACTAAATACATTGAGGTTGATTATCACCTAATCAGAGATCGGATAGTCGGCACTCAAAAGGATCCTCCATCCATCCAGCCAATTCATGTTAAAACAGAATTCCAACTAGAGGATATCTTCACAAAACCACTCCGAAAGACTCAAATAGACTTCATATGTAACAAGTTGGGCATAATTAACATCTATGCTCCAACTTGAGGATGAGTGTTAGTTGTCAATAGTTATAGGACTTAGTTGCAATTAACAACCGTTCACACCATGTTTATAGCAACCGTTCACACCATATCATGTAATTATTTATTGTTTTTAGTCCCTCACTCTCCCTATAAGTAGAGGGGTTATTTACTCTTGTAAACACACATTCAATCAATACAAGTTCGGTTTTCATACCATTCCCATTTACAATATCGATAAGCAAATTAGATTCTAATACACTCTATTATAAAAAAATTATAACTAAATCACTTGTCTAATATTCCCCGCAAGTTGAGGGCGGAGAACGACTTGTAACTTGTACCGTAGTGATAGGAATCTCTGAGAGGGTAAGGGCTTGTTAAAGACATCAATAACTCGATCACTAGCCAAGATAAACTTAACATTCAATTTCCCTTGAATAACTTATTCACGGACTAAATAGAAAACCACCTCAACATGTTTTGTACATGCTTAAAGACAGAATTTGTAGAAAAATAGGTCGCACCGAGATTGTCACACCAAAGTGTAGGTGACCAATTAACTATACCAAGCTTTTGAAGAAGATATCTCAAACATATTAGTTCTGCAATAGTATCAACGATTGACTTGTATTCTCACTCTATTGAAGATCGAGATACAGTTCGTCGTGACAGTCCAGTCGAGGGCCGCCCAATGGGCTTCAGACTCTAGGCACAGGCATAGGGTCACCCAAATTGAAAGGCCTCCAAATTTGTGACAAGTTTTTCTATACTAAGCCCATTTTTATGTTTTTCACTAAACAACCCAGAACTTAAAGGCCCAACATCGCTCAAACTATCCAAATACAATACCTACTGATTACAAAATCTCGCTCAAACTATCCAAATACAATACCTACTGATTACAAAATCTCGTAAAGAAAAAAGGACGTGCAGTTAAGGGAACGAAAGGGCGCTGATATGGAAACTTCGTAATTAGTGTACTGGCGTCTATTGAGTATTCTGAAGATGTAATGGTTCGCAATTAGGGGTTGTAGGTAATCAGATGATGACGATGGAATCATTAATCGCAATCAGAGGTCGATTGGTTAATCCACATGTAACTATTAATGGCTCTTTTTACCTTTTAACATATATATTGTGATTTGTTTTGATATTGTCGATTTTATATACAAACAAACCCTTAGTTCCTCACATAAATTCTTTTTTGATATTGTCGATTTGTCGACAGGGCCATTGCTATGTTGTCGATTTGATTTGATATTGTTGATTTGGCTGGCTTGGAACTCAGTTTTGAGTTGTCGATTTGGCTTACTTGGAACTTAGTTTTGATTATTGTGGCGGGCTTGGAACTCAGTGGCACTCAAGACACTCGATTTGATATTGTAGTTGGCTTGGAACTTGGCACTCTGGCGGTGTGGTACTCAGGTTAGATATCTACATTTGCTATTTTGCGAATCAACTTGTTGTTTAGGTAATTAGGGCTTATTTGTTGTTTAGGCATTAGGGCTTATTTGTTTGCTAATTTGAATTTGTTGTTTAGTGAATTAGGTTATAGAATTGTGTTAACTATTCCTGTCACCGTTGCTACCGCAGAACGTAGTTTTTCCAAATTAAAACTAATAAAAAATTACATAAGATATACGATGTCACAAGAAAGATTAAACGGTTTAGGTATTATGTAAATCGAAAAAGATTTTTTTAGAAGAACTTGATTACGATGATTTCATTAAACAATTTGCCTTAATTAAAGCTAGAAAAACAAATTTTATTTAAACATATACTATATTAAAAAAACATATAACTTTAAAAAAAAAATTAACTATGTCAATTATAAACTTTTTCTTTTATAATTGCCGGTCCAAAGTCCAGGTAAAGGAGGAGGGTTTTGTTACTAAATATATTGAAAATGATAATTTTGCAAAAAGGCCTCCACTTCGTAGTTCACTTAGGGCCTTCGAAAACTTAGGAACGACACTGGTCCAACCCCGTGTATGATATCCAAAATATATTTTCTTTGAGAAACAATCAAATTGTCATGATAATGCACCACTTCCATTCCCAAGAAATAGTTCAACTGACCAAGATCGTAGACCGCAAACAGAGAACTAAGGCGGTTGATGATAATAGTAACAACTTGAGGTTGATTACCAGTAATGATAATGTCATCGACATAAACAAAGACATACACTATGGATGCATGTTGATAATGAATAATGATGGGTCAGTTTTTGGACCCAGAAAAACCAAGCTGCTGAAGTGTCATAGATAACCAAGCGAACCATGCTCTAGGACCTTGTTTGAATCCATATAAGGACTTGTGAAGTAGGCACACATGAATAGGTTTGGTAGAATTAACAAAGCCGGGAGTTTGTTTCATATAAAAGTTTCTTGAAGATCACCATGAAAAACGCATTCGGAACATCTAGTTGACGACGCGACCAATGAAAGCCAAAGACAAAATAGTACGAATAGTGGCCGGTTTGACAACCAGACGAAATGTTTCATGATAGTCAACTCGTTCCTGTTAATGAAAACCATTTGCAATGAGTTGTGCCTTATAACGGCTTATCTTCCCAGTTGGATTTGTTTTTAACCTGTAAACCTATTAGCATTCTTAACAAGAGGAACTAATGACTAAGTCTCCATCTTACGAACCGCCTCTTAACTCTTCAGCAATGGCATGACACCACTCCAAAGATGCGTTGGAAACGGTAAACGAGGTTGGTTGAACGAGCAGGTTAGGTAAAGTGGTGGCCATATACGCAGTGGTATCACATCTAGAGGTTGGTTTAGGATTAGGTCTAAGGTTGGAAGGTCAAGGTCTTGGTGGAGGGTTAGGTTGTTTGAATGTAAAGGTTGCAGGTTAGGTTGTGAGTGCGAGTTAGGGGCTGTAGGGGTAGGTTCATTTTGGGTAGGTTCGGTTGGGGCAGGTTCATTTTGGGTAAGTTCGGTTGGGGTAGGGTCGGCTGGGATAGATTCGGGGTAGATGGAAACATAATCAAATGGTGTGTTAGTGTGGGACAGGGTAGAAGTGGTAAGTGGTTCATGATAAAGGAACACATGTTCATTGAAACGGACATGTCGGGAAATATAAACTCGTTCGGTGGTTGGGTCATAGCACTGGTAACCATGTTCATTGACACACGGAGTCGATCGCAAGTCAATTTTACGACTACTGTACTAACGAATGTAAGGAAAACATTGACACCCAAAAAACCGAAGAAATGAGTAATCTGGTTTACGTTTATAAAGATGTTCAAAGGATGACTTATTAAAGGAAACTTGTGTGACAACCCGTAACTTCAAGGTACAACCGTTTGTTTCACTTTTATAAATCAAATCATGCGCATCGATTATTTGATGAATTGATTTTATTTTATTCATGTCGTACTAAACCGACCCGAACCGTTGAGCCATAAGTTGTTGAATTTATATATGTATATTATATTAATGTTGGTTAACTCTAAACTTATTATGGGTTGTTTAAAAAAAATATAAAATAGCATATATAACACATGGTTGTCGACCTCACTCCAATCCCTTGTGTTTGTGAGTATTATCGGCCCAACCCAAATAATTAACCCCAAACCCGACACCCACGGCTCAAGCCATTTGGATACCCAAACCAAACCCGCATTCCCCTTGCTTGTGACCCTCTTTGTGCGCATCCCAAAACTGAACAGCCCAATCCCCTTTCCTTTATGCTTCTCGGTCCACCCCCAGCCCAAAACCCTTGTGTGCGACCCACTTCACTAACCGCCATCATGAAAGTCTTTTATTTAATATGTTGCGTAGCATGCAATCACGTCTGAACCCTCACAAACCCTACCCGCTGTCTTCCTCACCACCCCTCTACTCGGAACCCCGCAACGAAACAGCTGCTACCATCTTCTTCTCCAGCGAGTTCAAAACTCCGGCGACACCGGTGCACTCCGTTCTACCTCCGGTAGCTCACGACACTCCGACTCGGAACTCCGTTTTCGTTTCGTTCACTCAGCACGCACTTTACCCCGATTCCGAATCTTGGTTAGTACACCACTATCTTATGAAGAAAGATCTTTACTTTGCGATGAATGTCATACGTGAATGAAACTGCTACTTGAGTTTTCATGAAAAAGTACAACTGTTGATGCATCATATACACCTGGTTATGAATAAAGAATAATCTTGTTGTTTTAAAAAAACAAGAAAGAAAGAGAATGATGATGTCTGTTTAATGCCCTAATCTTTGTATATGATGATGTTTGAAAAGAACGATGATGTCTGTTTAATGCATAAACATGAAAGAATGAACTCCTTGTTAGCAAAACAGTGAATGATTAAAGATGTGAAATTATTTGCTGAATCTGTTGATTTATGATACTTCTGGCATGAACTCGTTTAACATCAGATACTCGATAATTAACTCCATTCATGATAATGTTCGTTTGGTTCATATGGATATTTCTGTTCATTCAAAAAATCATGTTTAGGTGATAGTGGTAATCTGTTGCTTAATATTTGAATCCAATGACTGTGTAAGTGATGAAAGGTGTGGGTTTCTAGTTGAAATACTTATGGTAATCTCGAAATTTGTTGTGTCATAGGATGATGATGATGATTGTTGATAAGACAAGTAGGATTGATGATATGAGGTGTGATTACTCGTGGTACTAGGGTTAGGTTGAGTTATGTACATATGTGTGGGTATGGAAAGGTGAAGAAGATGGGTTTTCTTTTGGGAAATATACAAATAATATTGCGTAGGGTAAAACTGAAGTTCTGTGAAATTCAAAGTTGTATATGAAAAGCAGTTTGTCGTTTTTCCATGTTAATTATAGGATTGGTTGTCACTAGTTTTATTAATCACACACTCTCAATTTGTTGAACATATGCTAATCTGATCGCCCACTCCCATAAAATAAACCAGTCGCATACCCATTTAATGTTTGGGCCACACGCACACATTTATGTAATACGTTTTCATTTGGGCCGATGTGATATTGTTCATATAATTTGATCAAGTATGTGTGGTTATATGAAATGTGACCTATGTGCTACTTGGATACGTGAATAGTTGTATGCGAATCGGATTAGACTTAATACCTATGATAGGACGTGATTGAATAACGTATAGTGACGAATAAATTATCTGCCGAGCAAACCAAGGTGAGTTCACACTCTTTATAAGGCATGGGATTCCCGGTGGTTGGGAATGGGTTAAAGAACTAAAACGGAACCTACATATTCTCCTTGTGTAGGGTATGTACATCCATCCTCCATGGGTAGGATGTCAATATTAATCCTGCGTATTCTCCTTGGGTGGAATACGTACGTTCGTCCTCCTTGGGTAGGACAACAACCTTAAACTTACTAGACAAAACTCTATCATGAAGTCCCTCATTTTTATTTCGGCTTAATCGCCGGGCCAATGGCAAGCGGGTCATTAGTTAATAGCCCTATTAGGGTTGACAAGCCTCACACCGTGCCGGTAGGACGGGCGTGTACTAATGGATCTGGGCACTTAGTCAATGATGATAGACATTGACGTAGGGCACAACTTATTTTCGTCAGTTGTCGATATGGTAACGGTCTAGTGGTTCACACGGGGAAGCCCCCCACTGATTATGGATATGGATTGGGAAATAACGATACTGGTTAACTCGTGGTTTACGAAACAACTTATGGTTTTCAAAACAAACTTGTAAAACTAAATAACCAACTGTGAACTCGCTCAACTTTGTTGTTGACTCGTTGTTACATGCCTTGCTGGTCGTTAGGTATTTATGCCATGTTAAACATTTGATATATTTGAACTTATACTTTGGTTTTAAACTTTATGCTTCCGCTTACAACTTAAACTATGTTTTATTTGGACACCAATTATATTGTGTTGGGTTTTATATTTATTTACGTGCTTTGTTCAATATGATTGGTGGCTTGATCCTGGCAGGGTCCGAAATCGAGGTGGAGTTTTATATTTATTTACAAGTTGGAGGTGGAGTTTTTCAATTTGAAGATGACAGGGTCCGAAATCGAGGCATACACGAAGAGATCGAACGAGCTGGCTATCTTGTGTCCTACTATGGTGGATCCTCCAATCAAGCGTATCGAGCTGTACCTCAAGGGTCTAGTGCCAGAAATTCAGAGTCATGTGACTGCAGCTAACCTTGGTACCATTCAACAGGTTATTCGTTAAGCCCATCGTCTCACTGATCAGGCAGTTGAGGAGAACAAGCTGCCCAAGCGTATTAGCATTACTACTACTTCTGATGCTCCCAGTGACAACAAGCGCAAGTGGGATGGAAATTCAAACAAAGATTCTATTTCGGTCCAGTCTCAGTCTCAACAGCGAAGGACTGACGACTTCAAGAGCCCTGGTCAGCAATCTTCAAGTAATCAGAACCAAAGTCAGGGTGGATATAAGGGAAATCACCCTAAGTGCAATCGATGTAATTTGCACCACAGCGGGCCGTGCAACAAGGGTCGTTGTCAGAGATGTAACAAGCTGGGTCATGAAGCCAAGGATTGCAGGAGCTCACGTCCTGCGAATCAGAATCGTCAACAGCAACCACAAGCTCCACAAAATCAGCAGCAGCAACAGCAGGGTAACAGGGGATGCTATCAGTGTGGTGCTGAAGGTCACTTCAAGAGAAACTGTCCACAGTTGAACCAGAATCAGAACAACAACAACAATCAGGGAAATGGAAACAATGGGGGCAACAATGGTGGCAATGGTGCCAAGGGTCATGCTTTCGTGATTGGTCAGGGTGAAGCGAGGAATGATCCCAACGTTGTGACGGGTAAGTTTCTACTGGACGACTTTTATGTTACTGTTTTATTTGATTCGGGTGCCGATACCAGTTATGTGTCTTCAAAAGTTAGTCAGATGCTTAAGCGTACCCCAACACTTTTGAACACCAAGCATGTCGTAGAACTAGCAAACGGTAAAAGTCTCGAGGCCACACACATAGTTAAGGGTTGTAATCTCGTCTTAGCTGGTCAAACTTTCTCTATCGACCTTATTCCCATCACTCTTGGTAGTTTTGACGTCGTCATTGGGATGGATTGGTTATCTCAACATCAAGCGGAGATTCTTTGCAAGGAGAAAATCGTCCGTATTCCCGTTTAGATGGTGAACCTCTTGTTATTCGTGGTGATAAGAGTGGTGCTGTCGTGGGCATCGTCTCTTTTCTTAAGGCCCATAAGTGTTTGCGAAAGGGTCACACTGCTATTCTAGCCCTCGTTACTGACACCTCAACGAAAGAGAAGAAGATAGAAAACATTCCATTCGTACGAGATTTTCCTGAGGTATTCCTTGAGGAATTACCTGGTCTTCCGCCTCATCGTCAAGTCGAGTTTCAAATCGAGCTAACTCCTGGAGCAGCGCCCATAGCTCGTGCACCTTATCGCTTAGCTCCGTCAGAACTAGAAGAATTGTCCACTCAATTGCAAGAACTCTTGGACAAGGGTTTTATTTGTCCTAGCTCTTCGCCCTGGGGAGCTCCAGTCTTGTTTGTGAAGAAGAAAGACGGTACTTTCAGAATGTGTATTGACTATCGTGAGCTCAACAAGGTGACCGTGAAGAATCGTTATCCTCTCCCGCGTATTGATGACCTATTCGACCAGTTGCAAGGGTCGAGCTTCTACTCAAAGATTGACCTGAGATCGGGCTATCATCAGCTGAGAGTCCGAGACCAGGACATCTCCAAGACAGCATTCAAAACTCGTTACGGGCACTACGAGTTTCTAGTTATGCCTTTCGGATTGACAAACGCACCTGCGGTCTTCATGGACCTCATGAACCGAGTGTGCAAACCCTACCTGGATAAGTTCGTTATTTTTTTCATCGACGACATTCTGATCTATTCTAAGAGTCAGGGGGAACACGAGCAGCATCTACGACTTATTTTGGAACTTCTTCGAGCAGAGCAGCTTTGCGCCAAGTTCTCGAAATGCGACTTTTGGCTTCGTGAAGTACATTTCCTAGGCCACGTAGTAAATGAGGATAGGATTCAAGTGGATCAATCCAAGGTTGACTCGATCAAGAACTGGCCTGCACCCCATACACCAACCGAAATCCGCCAATTCTTGGGTTTGGCGGGCTACTACAGAAGGTTCTCCAAGAATTTCTCGAAGATTGCGCAACCTCTCACTTCACTAACTCAGAAGGGCGTCACCTATCGTTGGGGTGATGCACAGGAATCCGCGTTTCAGCACTTAAAGGAGAGACTTTGTAGCGCGCCTATTCTCTCATTACCCGAAGGCACCGATGATTTTGTGGTTTATTGCGACGCGTCGATCCAAGGACTTGGTTGTGTGTTGATGCAACGTGAGAAAGTCATTGCTTATGCATCGCGCCAACTTAAGGTTCACGAAAGGAACTACACGACACATGATCTGGAGCTGGGAGTCGTTGTTTTCGCACTAAAGATATGGAGGCATTACCTGTACGATACCAAGTGCACTATTTACACCGATCACAGAAGTCTCCAGCATATCCTCGAACAGAAGGAGTTGAACATGCGACAGCGTCGATGGGTCGAACTCCTAAATGATTACGAATGCGCGATCAAGTATCATCCGGGCAAAGCCAATGTTGTGGCCGATGCCCTCAGCCGAAAGGAGTCTAAACCTAAGCGTGTACGTGCGTTACAGCTTACCATTCACTCTAGTCTTCCCGCTCAGATACGAGATGCTCAGGTTGAAGCATTGAAGGCAGAGAACATCAGGGCTGAGTCTTTGCGAGGATTGAGGAAATGGTTAGAACAAAAGGAAGACGGCGATCACTACGTGACAGGGCGCATCTGGGTCCCACTCTATGGTAATCTACGTGAGCTTGTGATGGATGAAGCACACAAGTCTCGTTACTCGGTACATCCTGGTTCGGATAAGATGTACCACGATCTCAAGACTACGTATTGGTGGCCTAGTATGAAAGCCAATATAGCAACCTATGTTAGCAAATGCTTGACTTGTGCGAGAGTCAAAGTCGAGTACCAGAAACCGTCAGGTCTACTTCAACAACCAGAGATACCGAAATGGAAATGGGAGCAAATTTCCATGCACTTCGTTACTGGCCTGCCTAGATCTCAACGCGGAAATGATACCATTTGGGTGATCGTGGATCGACTGACCAAGTCTGCACATTTCCTGGCTATCAAGGAAACAGATAAGTTTTCTACACTAGCAGATATCTACCTAAAGGAAGTAGTATCAAGGCACGGAGTGCCAACCTCCATCACTTCCGATCGTGACTCACGTTTTACATCTAAATTGTGGCAAGCTATGCACAAGTCCTTCGACTCTCGACTAGACATGAGCACGGCGTATCATCCACAAACGGATGGGCAGTCTGAGCGCACCATCCAAACCCTTGAAGACATGCTTAGGGCATGTGTGATCGACTTTGGTAACGGCTGGGAAAAGCACCTCCCGTTAGTGGAGTTTTCGTATAACAACAGTTACCACACCAGTATCTAGGCTGCTCCGTTTGAGGCATTGTACGGACGTAAATGCCGATCACCTCTTTGCTGGGCAGAAGTTGGTGACAGCGAAATCAATGGCCCAGAACTTGTAGTAGACACAACAGAGAAGATTGCTCAGATACGACAACGAATGGCGGCAGCTCGTGACCGTCAGAAAAGCTACGCTGATAAGCGTAGGAAACCACTCGAGTTCCAGGTTGGGGATCGAGTACTACTTAAAGTCTCACCTTGGAAAGGTGTAGTTCGTTTTGGTAAACGAGGCAAACTCAACCCGCGATACGTCGGACCTTTCGAAATTATTGAGAAAATTGGCAAGGTGGCCTACAAGCTGAATCTACCTGCAGAACTCAGCAGAGTTCACAACGTATTCCATGTGTCGAATCTAAAGAAGTGTCTGTCAGATGAGACCCTCATAGTTCCTCTCAAGGAGCTCACTATCGACGACCAGTTGCGATTCGTCGAGGAACCAGTAGAGATTACTGACCGAGATGTTAAGATTCTCAAACGTACCAGAATACCTCTTGTTCGAGTTCGTTGGAACTCCCGTCGTGGCCCAGAGTTTACCTGGGAACGAGAAGACCAAATGAAACACAAGTATCCCCAGTTGTTTGAGAAAAGTGCAACCACTACTGAGGCTGAAGTTACTGCGGAATTTCAGGACGAAATTCCAAACCAACGGGGGGATGATGTGACACCCCAGGAAAACCACGCGACCTAACTAGCTTCCTCAGTAACTACATGCTAAATTTCGGGACGAAATTTCTTTCAACTTGGGGATGATGTGACAACCCGTAACTTCAAGGTACAACCGTTTGTTTCACTTTTATAAATCAATACATGCGCATCGATTATTTGATGAATTGGTTTTATTTTATTTTATTCATGTCGTACTAAACCGACCCGAACAGTTGAGCCATAAGTTGTTGAATTTATATATGTATATTATATTAATGTTGGTTAATTCTAAACTTATTATGGGTTGTTTAAAAATATATATATAAAATAGCATATATAACACATGGCTGCCGACCTCACTCCAATCATTTGTGTTTGTGAGTATTATCGGCCCAACCCAAATAATTAACCCCAAACCCGACACCCACGGCTCAAGCCATTTGGATACCTAAACCAAACCCGCATTCCCCTTGCTTGTGACCCTCTTTGTGCGCACCCCAAAACTGAACAGCCCAATCCCCTTTCCTTTATGCTTCTCGGTCCACCCCCAGCCCAAAACCATTGTGTGCGGCCCACTTCACTAACCGCCATCATGAAAGTCTTTTATTTAATATGTTGCGTAGCATGCAATCACGTCTGAACCCTCACAAACCCTACCCGCTGTCTTCCTCACCACCCCTCTACTCGGAACCCCGCAACGAAACAGCTGCTACCATCTTCTTCTCCAGCGAGTTCAAAACTCCGGCGACACCGGTGCACTCCGTTCTACCTCCGGTAGCTCACGACACTCCGACTCGGAACTCCGTTTTCGTTTCGTTCACTCAGCACGCACTCTACCCCGATTCCGAATCTTGGTTAGTACACCACTATCTTATGAAGAAAGATCTTTACTTTGAGATGAATGTCACACGTGAATGAAACTGCTACTTGAGTTTTCATGAAAAAGTACAACTGTTGATGCATCATATACACCTGGTTATGCATAAAGAATAATCTTGTTGTTTAAAAAAAAAAAGAAAGAAAGAAAGAGAATGATGATGTCTGTTTAATGCCCTAATCTTGGTATATGATGATGTTTGAAAAGAATGATGATGTCTGTTTAATGCATACACATGAAAGAATGAACACCTTGTTAACAAAACAGTGAATGATTAAAGATGTGAAATTATTTGCTGAATCTGTTGATTTATGATACTTCTAGCATGAACTCGTTTAACATCAGATACACGATAATTAACTCCATTCATGATAATGTTCATTTGGTTCATATGGATATTTCTGTTCATTCAAAAAATCATGTTTAGGTGATAGTGGTAATCTGTTGCTTAATATTTGAATCCAATGAGTGTGTAAGTGATGAAAGGTGTGGGTTTCTAGTTGAAATACTTATGGTAATCTCGAAATTTGTTGTGTCATAGGATGATGATGATGATTGTTGATAAGACAAGTAGGATTGCTGATATGAGGTGTGATTACTCGTGGTACTAGGGTTCGGTTGAGTTATGTACATATGTGTGGGTATGGAAAGGTGAAGAAGATGGGTTTTCTTTTGGGAAATATACAAATAATATTGCGTAGGGTAAAACTGAAGTTCTGTGAAATTCAAAGTTGTATATGAAAAGCAGTTTGTCGTTTTTCCATGTTAATTATAGGATTGGTTGTCACTAGTTTTATTAATCACACACTCTCAATTTGTTGAACACATGCTAATCTGATCGCACACTCCCATAAAATAAACCAGTCACATACCCATTTAATGTTTGGGCCACACGCACACATTTATCTAATACGTTTTCATTTGGGCCGATGTGACACTGTTCATATAATTTGATCAAGTATGTGTGGTTATATGAAACGTGACCTATGTGCTACTTGGATACGTGAATAGTTGTATGCGAATCTGATTAGACATAATACCTATGATAGGACGCGATTGAATAAAGTATAGTGACGAATAAATTATCTGCCGAGCAAACCAAGGTGAGTTCACACTCTTTATAAGGCATGGGATTCCCGGTGGTTGGGAATGGGTTAAAGAACTAAAACGGAACCAGCATATTCTCCTTGGGTAGGATATGTACCTCCATCCTCCATGGTAGGATGCCAATATTAATCCTGCGTATTCTTCTTGGGTAGAATACGTACGTTCGTCCTCCTTGGGTAGGACAACAACCTTAAACTTACTAGACAAAACTCTATCATGAAGTTCCTCATTTTTATATCGACTTAATCGCCGGGCCAATGGCGAGCGGGTCATTAGTTAATAGCGCTATTAGGGTTGACAAGCCTCACACCGTGCCGGTAGGATGGGCGTGTACTAATGGATCTGGGCACTTAGTCAATGATGATAGACATTGACGTAGGGCACAACTTATTTTTGTCAGTTGTCGATATGGTAACGGTCTAGTGGTTCACACGGGGAAGCCCCCCACTGATTATGGATATGGATTGGGAAATAACGATACTGGTTAACTCGTGGTTTACGAAACAACTTATGGTTTTCAAATCAAACTTGTAAAACTAAACAACCAACTGTGAACTCGCTCAACTTTGTTGTTGACTCGTTGTTACATGCCTTGCAGGTCGTTAGGTATTTATGGAGCTTGCACGAGGAGGCGTGATCGTTGTGGGACATGGATAGCCGTATGCCATGTTAAACATTTGATATATTTGAACTTATACTTTGGTTTTAAACTTTATGCTTCCGCTTACAACTTAAACTATGTTTTATTTGGACACCAATTATATTGTGTTGGGTTTAATATTTATTTACGTGCTTTGTTCAATATGGTTGGTGGCTTGATCCTGGTCAGTCACGCCTCCATGCGGTGATACTCCGCTTATGGATTTTGGGGGTGTGACAACTTGAGACGGAAGAAGATTGATGAGGTAAACGACTGTTTCGAAGGCAAAGTTTCAAAAACGTTGAGGAAGGTGAGACTGAGCTAGAAGAGCAAGTTCGATTTCCATAACATAACGATGACGACGCTCATCAGTCCCATTTTGTTCACTCATTTGAGGATAAGCGTGTCGATTAATTATGCTAAGATTATTACAAAACAAAGTAAGGTTGCAAAATCCCCACCCCAAACAGGTTGAATGCCTTTTGATTTAGTGTTGAATTGCCTTCCTGCCATTTTAATGAAGTTTGTTAAAATATCATAAACATCTGATTTATGAACTAATGGATAAAACCACATATATCTAAAATGATGATCTACACACAATAAAAAATAACGATAACAATTAAAAGATAAAGTGGGAGCAGGGTCCTAAACATCACAATAAATTGATCCAAGAAATTAACACTATGAAAATTTGAGTTTGACAAAGACAATTATGAAGACTTGCCCATTTGACAAGAAGTGTATAATGAGGATGACAACTTCTCTGAATGGGTAAATGACAATGCAAAACAAAAGAACGAAAAACTTGAGCATGAGGATGTCCGAGGCATTGATGCCAAATAGTAGAACATGCTTTGAAGGCAATAAAGACGAATTTGGGAAGGGAATTGAACTGAGGAAGATGAATGTTGTACAATCCCTGTTCACTTGGACCCGTTAGGAGGATGGTGTGTGTAGGCTCGTCCTTCACAACAAAATAAGAAGCATGAAATTCAAAGAAAACATTATTAGCAATACAATTTTTTTAACAGATAAATAATTATTTTGAAGTTGAGGGACATGAATGACATTGGAAAGTACAAGGGTTTTGTTAGGTGAATAAATTTTGGTCGATCCAATATTTTAAATAGGTAGGGGTTAATCATTACTAACAAGGAAGAAATCATTACCATAGTATGCCTTAGAGTTGTCAAGGCTCTCAAAATCTGTGGCAGCATGGTCATTAGCTCCAGTGTTAGGAAGCCAAATGAAGCCCCTTTGTGAACTAGCATCCGAATGATTAGCATAGTTGGAATGTGGCTATGTGCATGGTTGAGAAGGCTGATTTTGGCATTGAGATGGTAGATGGCCAATTCCACAGTGGTTGCAACGACCATACACCATGTTTTATGTAAAGGCCCAAGAGAATTGATAAGAACCACCATTGTTGTTGTTGCGAGCAGTGTTTTTGTTGCAAGAAATGTCTCGATAAGATCCATGGGAGCCACAACCTCCTCGTTTATTGTTGGAAGACCGAGGAACGTAGAAAGCTTGCGGCTGCTAGGAGGAAGCTGGAGTAACCAGATTTAATTCGCAACCAAGTTGAGCAGGCATTAGTTGGAGACTACTGAGTTGATTCTGAATGGCCTGTAGGTTTGGTTGTGGTGTGGCCATAGCCACAAAGGCCTGCGGACTGGTTTCTTAGGTTGGTAAAACCTTGGTAATCATGGTCGCAAAGAAGGCCATGAAGTTCATTAAAGTTAATTGGTGGAGAACAGGCTAAAAGATTCGCCTTGAGACAGATATATTCTTCATGGAGACCCATGATAGTAAGCATGACAAGATCCTTATCCTTCATTGGCTCACCTATGTTTACTAAAGTGGTTGCATATTCTTGAGCACGGCTTAGGTATTCTCCAGGTGTCTCATCACCTTTCATGGTGATTCAACGAAGCTAACTTTTAAGTGTGAATTCATGTGAAGAGGAGATCGATGCATAGGCGTGTTCCAGGGACAACCATACCTCACGAGAGGTCTGGTCTTGAACATGCTGAAAAGATTCTTCAGCTGTAGAGATGATTAGCATACGCACATGAGCATCATTAGAGACCCTTGGAGTATAGCTAGGATTATCAGTGACCCTTGGAGTATAGCTAGGATTATCAGTGGTTATGATTCCTGTAGTAATCTCGGATGGCAGACAGGGATTCGTCCCGTCCACATAACCGAAAAGGTTATGAGAGATCAAAAACTGTTCAACTATTTGTTTCTAGTAGCTATAGTTTGTAGGTTTTTGGGTAAAAGCGAACTTGTGGGAATTATGAGTTGTTTTCTCTTGGTCAGTGAAGATTGTGATAGCAGCGATGAAGAGATTGTTGGTTTGAAATGCAGGGGAGTTAAAGGGTTGTGATAATAGAAGCAGAGGGCTGTGATAACAACAGTAGCAGATGGCTGTGATAATAGCAACAACAGATTGTCGAACTTCTTTTTGCTGGGGTAGGGCCGACCAATGAAAGTGGCGACAATTAGGGTTGGCAAATTTTGGCTCTTAATATCAAATCAAAACCACGCAACTTGTATTCCTGATTACAATAGATATATATAGATAAGAAAATTACATTCTAACACTCTCTATTATAAACTAATTATAACTTAATCACTTATCTAATAGTTCTTGATTTATTGATGTAAGTGAACGGTACCGTAGTTCTTGGTTGCTTGAATTTCCAATTATTGTCTTGGGTATTACCTAGAATTTTTTATGTGTCACCATTGTCAATCCATTTTTGTACAAAAGATGGCTAGTGGAACCGTGTTTATCAGATAATTAACCCAATTTTGTGGATGAAACACGTACGGTAAAACCTTCAGTTCGAATACTGTTCAACCCAAACAATTCCAACCCGAACCCGAATCAAGCTAACTTTTTTTCGACTCCCGCTTACACTCCAACTATCGATCCTTCATGGGTGTCTCCGCAATTTACGTTTTCGGGTTTCCAACAATCACCCAACGCTTTCAAACAAATGTCTCAAGTTCAACAAATGCAACATTACCAAGCACTCCAACAAATGATGCTACGCAACTCGTTTGAATCTTAAGCGCAATTCCAATCGCCACCGCCAACATCCTAATTGCAACCCTCGGTTCCACTTGACGATGAAGAAGTCGTCCCCAAATCGCCACCTCAAAATCTCAAGCGCAAAAAAAACAAGGGGAAGGCGGTTGAAACCGTAGTCGAAACCAAAGGCGGCTCGAAACCAAAGGCGAGACCTTGGACAAAAATGGAGGAAGAGGCGCTAGCAATTGCGTGGGTTAAGTCCTCAATTTGCCCGATTGTCGGTATGAACCAAAGTTTATTTTTTTAATTTAAATTTAAAAAGATTTATTTTTTATTTTTTCTAAGGCATTGTTTTAAAGCGGGTTTTATAACCAAATTTACAATAATCCTCCTAGTGGGAGTAACGACGAGGACATTCTCAACCTTGCTTTGGCTAAATGGGACTCTAAAAATTCAAAGCCTTTCCAACACCTCCGAGCATGGAACGTTTTAAAGAAAGAAAACAAATGGAGGCCGGTTCCAAATGAGGTCGCAACCGCCAAACGGAGTAAAACTTCCGAGTCCGGAAGTTAGAGTGTTGGAGGCTCCACCGCTAGTTGTCAAATCGACATAAACGACGACCCGAAATTTGACGAGGAGGTGTTGCCCGTTCACGTGTCGGAACGTCCCCCCGGAAGGGACAAAGCAAAAAAAGGGGCGGTTGGAAAGAGAAAATGGGGCGGCTCGAGCCAAACGTCTTCCGGGGAGGATTCGAAAATGGACGAGTTGATTTCCGAATTTCGTTCGTTCAAAGAGCTCACGGCGGAAAAATATAGTTATAAGAAAAACTTGTCGGCCGAGTATGCTCGAGCGGAGGATTTTAGGATTATGAGGTTGGATCTCGACTCGGTTCCGGAGGATGAACGCGAGGTTTACCGGATGATGAAAGAGGAAGTTAAAAAAATAGACGTCGTAGGTTTTTTCGTATTTTTTTAGTCGTATCGTTATTTATTTTGTTTCGCTTTTATGTTTTCCGTTTCTAGGATTCGTAATTTTAATTTTTAGGAAATGTAGTTTTTTTTATGTTATGAAATGAATTTAATTATGTTGTTTTATGTTTTAATTTTTAAGAAATTTTTATCAAGTTAACCAAAAAAAATTATAAAATTATAAAATAATTGTGTGGGGTAGGCCCATTCTCCACCCCCTTCAAAATGTTAGGAGGGCCATCCCATGAAGGATAGTGATGTGGCGTCCTACATGGCGGTCCATCCTCATGGGGATGACCCTCCTCATACCCTTTAGTCTTAATGGAGGGACTGGAAGTGTAGTGATTTTCATAGGGCAGAGACTCAAGTTTCGAAAAACTTCCTGCAGAGACTCAATGTGACTCCGTCAGGAAAGGAAATATCACAAGGACTTAAATTGTTGTTTACTCTAAAAGTAAAAAATGAAACTTTAACTTGGAATCTTTATACTACTTATTTTTTTTTACTCTTAAAAAAAATAAAGACCAAATTATAGAAGCATGTTTTTTAAGAGATCTGAACATATCTGGTGTATGATACGATACGAGATCTGAACATATCCGGACATCCGGTGTATTATACAAAACTGAAAACAAATCCACATCCTCATGTTTACCAATTCAAATTACTCAAAAAGTAATTGTTGATTCATGTAAACAGAGATCTGAACATATAACCATTTCTTAGTTCTTAGTTGTTAGTACCTTGAGCGTAGAAGCAGTAGGTATTATTGAAGGAGGTAAAACCACATAGATCATCGGTGTCATTGAATAATGAAATTAACGAAACAAAAGTATGAATTTTAACGAAAAATAAACATCTAACGAATTATTTATTCACTAGAAAGACTGCATACTTAAATAGTTAAATATTTTAGGGTAGAGCATGTGATGTACTTGGTACCTGCAAATCTGAGAAGGGGGATGAACTGAGCTGCAAATCCATGGTAGGAAACCGAAAGTGGAAGGGGTCAAAACTAAACTATCTGGATAGGTGGAAACAGAAAACGGAAAGTAGATAACAGGGCGGGGATCCTGCAAAATCACACACCGAGAAAAGGCTGATGGTTAAAAGAAATCATAAGAATAGATTATTATCAAATAAAAAGAAAGGCAAACCGTCACTGCGTTTTAGTATGCAAGGCTTAGTTCGGAACAAATAAAGTTTATTGCAACCATTGCTCCTATCCTTCCCTTTTTATAATAACAACTTACCTTTTTTTTTTAAATAAACAACGGGCCGTTTAAACACATTTTTCTGTATTTACTCATGTTCATGTTAAATAAAAAAAACAAGGGTAGGTGTAAGTACAGAGAACGGTAGGTATAAGTGTTGACGGGTGTAAGGGGTGCATGCCTAATCAGATTAGGCAAACATTCCAACCACCCAATCATATTGTAGCATGTCATTTACTCTCTCATTTTTTCCTTTTGCCAAAAAAATTAAGGGGTGCATGGCTAAAATAAGACCGTGGGGCGTGGGTTGGGGGAATGGTGCGACACATGGAGTATGGGGCACCCAAGACCAAAAGCCAATTTCAAATGGGTATGGTGGGGCGTGGCTAGGGTGGCGTGGAAAAAAACCAATTTCAAAGGGCTAGTGCTTTTGGCCAATGAGGTTCCGCCATGTCATGTTAGTAGCCCCGCCCAACGCCCGGGCTGAAACCCCCGCCCAAGAGGCCACGCCCAAACCCAAACCCAAACTCACCCGGGGTGGTGACTTGGGCGTTTGTACCCAAACCACGCCCCAACCCCCGCCCCATACCCCATAGTCTAAGATTAGACAAACTAATTTTTTTCTTTTTTTTTAAATTACCTAATTAATAAATGAAACTTAATTTTAACAAAATAAGAGTACGTTAAATTAAAAAAAAAACATTACATTAAAATAAAGTAACTAAAATAACATTAACTAAATTAGAAAAAGACATTAAATAAAATTAAGAGTAAAATGCACGGATAGTCCCTGTGGTTTGGTAAAATTTCACCCTTAGTCCCCAACTTTTGGAAATTACACCCGTGCTCCCTGTGGTTTGACAGTTTGTTACTCGGATAGTCCCTGGAATGGATGGGGGTTAGTTTTCTCCGTTAAGTCCATGTGAAATTACAAAATTACCCTTGCTTTTATTAAAATATAAAAAAATAATTCACATACACACACATAGACCAGATTTTTTTTCCATGGCTCTCTCTCTCTCTGGCAAACCCCCAGCACCACCACCTGCCACCACCCACTCCCCACAACACCACCAGCCACCACCTACCCCACACCACCACGACCAACCCCACACCACGACCGCCTGCTTCAAATCCGAAAATCAGCATATACTTATCGAAAATTGTAATTTGTGTATCACCGTCGTCCTCAGGTATGAAAAAAACCCTAGATTTCTAAATCTACAGGAAATTGCAGCTCAATTTATTTCAAAACATCAAAAACGATACAAAAAACACAACAGAAAACAGTAATTAGGGGAACATACCAGAATCGTTTAGATTTGTTCCTGATACAAGCCCTAATTTAAGGTCACTGGAAGCGAAGTCGTTATCAGGACTTGATTGACGGATGTATTGATGATTCTAGGGTTAAGATTGATGGATGAATCGATGAATCTAGGGTTTAAGCTAAACAGGACATGATGAATCGATGAACGATTATGAATATTTGTGTGTGATCATAGTTAGATGTGATCGGGTTACAGGATTTGATTGCGAATTGGTGCAGGATTCATGTATATGCGATGAGTGTGTGTGTGTTATCGGAGGTCAGAGATGAGGCGTAGAAATGCGATGTGTGCGTGTGATGATCTGGGGTAATTTAAGACTTCATATGTTGCCACCACAATGTTGCTTATTTTGCTACGGTTTATTTCCATATCAAATTTTGGTGGCAGTTGGCGTTTTTTTTAGTAGTGGTTTCAGGGTGGAGGTTGGTAGCCATGGTGGAGGTGGTGGTTCAGACAAAATTTTCGGCGACAAGGTAAACCTTACTGTTTTAGGCTGAAAAAGTTGTTTCAGTTGCAGATTTTAGGCTGAAAAAGTTGTATACTGTTTAGTGTTAAATGGTAGAGGGTGGTGGCGGTGATGGTGCAGGTTTGAGGAGGCTGTCAGTGGTGGGTGGAGGGTGATGGTGGTGGCGGTGATGGTGCAGGTTTGAGGAGGCTGTCGGTGGTGGGTGGAGGGTGATGGTGGTGGATAGAGGTTGAAGATGAAGTATAATTTCTACTTTTTTTTATTATATCATTAAGGGTAATTTTGTAATTTCACATGGACTTAACGGAGAAAACTAACCCCCATCCACTCCAGGGACTATCCGAGTAACAAACTGTCAAACCACAGGGAGCACGGGTGTAATTTCCAAAAGTTGGGGACTAAGAGTGAAATTTTACCAAACCACAGGGACTATCCGTGCATTTTACTCTAAAATTAAACATTCTAAAAAAATAAAACCACAAAAAAATTAGAAACTACATGGCCATCCATATCTTTTTGCGATCTCGCGTTTTCGAGTTAGTGTGATTTCCAACATCTAGGGTGGAACATCGTCGTGTGGCATGTTAAACGTCTCCATATCCTTATCAAACCAAATTTATCTCAACGTCTCTCGATGTTCATCCGCCAACTCCATATATTTTCTTCTCGTTTCTTTTTAATTTCCACCAACTCTTGTTTCATATATTTGTATTCTTGGAGCTTGTTGGACATACCAACTGACTTTTCGCTCGACGTTGCTGGTCCTTTATCTTTTTTCTCTTTTTTTTCCTTGTTGTAGAGGGATCTACGTTTATGTCGGGCATATCACTACCCGCTTGATAGTTACACGAATCAGATGACTTTCTTTTTTGCCCTAAACCACCACTATCCTCACCCACCAATGGTACCGGGGCCCATTTCTCAGGCTTTCTAACCACCTCTCACGCCTCAATATGTTGAAAGCCACCCGAATGTCGTTTTTGCAACTGACTTTTCGCTCGACGTTGCTGGTCCTTTATCTTTTTTCTCTTTTTTTCCTTGTTGGAGAAGGTCTACGTTTATGTCGGGCATATCACTACCCGCTTGATAGTTACCCGAATCGGATGACTTTCTTTTTTGCCCTGAACCACCATTATCCTCACCCACCAATGGTACCGGGGCCCATTTCTCAGGCTTTCTAACCACCTCCCACGCCTCAATATGTTGAAAGCCACCCGAATGTCATTTTTTGGTAATCTTTTAGCCATTGTTTCATAACATGTGAATCATCACCCTCGCTAGGACGTAAACGATGCTATATAACAATATAAATTATATAAATGTAAAAAATAAGAATATATTTTATGGTAAAAAATAAAAACTATGTGAACGTTAAAAGTTATACCGCTTGATGCCAAAAACCCTTTGAATTCGTTCAACTTTGCTTACATATTTTTTCATTTCGGAAGGACCTGATGAATGGCCTGTGAGCTTCCTCCAACGGTTGCATTGTAGTGTGCGAGAACATTCTTCCAAAAAAAATCTCGATATTTGGGCCTTTCCTTTTTTCTTGTTAAGACTACTATTCACATATGTCATCGCTAAAGCCTCTTCTTGCTTTTTCATCCATCTTTGTGGATCCGCCCTACTCCCTTTTCCTTTCCCTTCAATTACGGCTTCTACTTCACCTTGAAGATCTTCCTCTTCGTCGACTTCTTCATCTTCATCTAAGTGTTGAGTATCAGGTACAAATTCTTCATCTTCGTTGGGAAGCATGTATTCAACATTATCTCTTGGAGAATGAGAAGGTGGACTCCGATAAGCAAATGGGTCAAAAGCATTTTGGGCTTGCGTAGGATACTCGTATACACCTGGTGCAATCATCGTGGGACCTTGTGGTAGTGAAAAACATTGTGGTGGATAGTTGGGTTGGGGTTGGGTGTTGTAAAAACCCGTTTGCGGAAAAAAATGTGGTGGGAAGGTAGGTTGGTACACACTTGATCTGACTTGTCTACTTTGCGAGCCACGCCCTCTTGCATTCGAACCCGAACACGATATTTTTTTTCTTACCATCGCTCTTGTTTTGTCTATCCATGGTGTGCTTGAGAATTTTTAAAATGGGTGAGAATTTTTTAGAATTGGGTGAGAATTTTTTAGAATTGAATGATATTTATAATGGTGCTTATTGGTTTTTTTATAACCAAACAGTCACCAGCCGTTTTCTTTGATTTTTCAACCTTTTGTTGGTTCTCATCGGCATCTCATGCTGTCTTCTCCAACTCTTCAACTAGCTTCTCAGCATTTTCTTCTTTCTTCTTGTTCAACTCCATCACCTTTGGAAGACTCGCGTAAAACACTTCCTTTAAACGCTTATACAAATTCACTTCATAATCTTTCTCTATCGACCTCCTCGTATAGAATGTTTGACAAGTTGGAAAGACCGCTGTCGCTACATTGAAATCCACCTTCTTAGGATCAACCACTGGATTGCCTTGTGGATCCAAATAGCATTCTCTTTCAGCATCCCATCTGTTTGCTCTCTATGCTTCCTCAAAAGGAACATATAGTTTTCCAATCTTATGTCGAGCAAAATTTCTCTGCCATCGTTTATCAACTTCAACTTCAGCAACTAACGCATGCCCTTCTCTTGAAATGTATTTACTCTAATTAAATCCTTCATCTTCATGAATTACCGCCATAACTTGTTGTCGAATTTTCGATGAATTTTCACCGGTTTGCTTTTGATTCACCTTTGGTGGCTCACTGATGCGATGGTAGATTGCTTTCTGGTAGTAATCATCTCTGAATGGATTCACAGCATCATCTATTTGCCTGTTTGTGCACTCTCTCTTGAAGTGCCCTTTCTGTTTGCACTTGAAACAGGTAACCTTCAGTTTGTCGAATCCTAGCTTTGTGTCAGCAGCTCCCAAACATGATCTTCCTGTAATTTCCGTAAACCGTTGAGCTCTCCTCATAACACTAGCCATGCACCATCTTATATCGATCAGCTCCATCTCCTCTGGATCGATCTGGTCATAATCTTCTTTTGTCATATTGGGGTTT
The DNA here is from genome assembly GCA_030545235.1 of Helianthus tuberosus. Lineage (NCBI taxonomy): Eukaryota > Viridiplantae > Streptophyta > Magnoliopsida > Asterales > Asteraceae > Helianthus > Helianthus tuberosus. The sequence goes on along the minus strand of CM060433.1, from coordinate 113,428,170 downwards.
CCAACCTTACCCGTGACCCGACTTTCATACGACTCCAGAATAGACGCTAAGAATTCCATCTGTTGCTTGGCTGCTTCTACATTCAGGCTTTGAGAGTTTTTCAGGTCTATGGCGATGTTTTATTGAACGATGTTCGGATTTGACTGATTTGATGCGGAGGATGAATGATAACCCGAATCATACTTTGGAAGACTGCTTTTTGATGAATCGTTTGAACTACCAGCACTAAAAGCCGTCGGTGGTGCTTGGTTGCTCAACAACATGCTTCTTCTGTAGTACAAATCGACATTTTGTTGATAATTTGCAAATTGCATTGGCCGTTTTGTTTTTGTATTTCCAGTTCGTGACCTACAAGCTTGTCGATCAACCAATCAAGAGTCATTCTTTTAGTATCATTGCCATTTTTGAGAATCATGACATAGTATGGCCAATAGTTTTCATTTGAAAGTGCTTCGATCAGCTTGTCAATGATCTCTTCATTGTCTTTGTAAACACCAAACCTCTCCCGTTAGAGTTTAAGATGGCAAAATCTTTCAATCATTTGACAAACGTTTTCGCCTTTCAAGCATGTAAACAAATAAAATTCCTTTTTCAATAATGATCGTTTGTTTTTGACAATTTCATCACCACCCACACATGTTTTCTCTAACACTTCCCATAAACCTTTTGAAGTGTTATCATAATTGAGTAGTGAAATAATATCGTCTCGAACAGATTGATATAACTGTGCAATCATCTTTTGTTCAGCAGAAACGTTTTTTACATCTATTTCAGTATATTCTTCGAGTGTTAACAAAACTCCACCATCTTTAGTTGGTTTTTTATATCCCAATTTTAACATTAACCAACTATTATAAGCGAAGGCTTTTACCCAACCCTCAAATCATTTTTTCCACCAATTATAGTCCTCGATATTCATTAATCTCAGTGGTTTTTGATGGTTTCCGTACACATTATCGTAATTCAGACTATCCGAAATCGTTTTCTAAATGCTTGTCGTTGCGGACATTGTTTTAGACGTAAACGCGTTGTAAAACGTGTTGTAGAATTCGTCTGCCATGTTTGAAATCTTCGAATCACCTGCAATCAATCAAACAAACGATTAAGCAATTTTTAAAATCAAACACTTGCAAAATACTAGATATACGAATGAAAAATGATTTGAAGTTTGCGAATGAGGAATGATGTGATTTCGCGTGAATGCGAAACGATTAACTTGTGCGGAAGGAATTAACTTCTGCAAATGAAGGAAAGCAATTTGTGCGGATCGGCCGAATACTTGATTTCCTGGATCCTTGCTTAAAAACTACTAAACAAGACTCAAAATTCCGGTTCGTGCGAATGAACAAAAGACCAAGGCCGTGCAAATCAAGAACAAGCTAATTCGTGAATAACGTGGCTGACCAGAATCGTGATTTATGTTCTTGATTCGTTGATCCGTGCTAATAACCAACTCAAAATCTGTTCCGAAACAGTTTCAAAACTTTGACAAAAATTCGTTTCAGCGAATGAACTGACTCTGTGTGTAACTTCAGATGAGCAGATCAGTTCTGCGAATAAAAAACTGCGAACGAACTTGTTTCGAACTCGAGTAGATGGAGGTTAATTCCTGATTTGCGGATTAACTCTGATTCTGCAGCAGATGAATTTGATAACCAGCGACACAATTCTGCGGATGAATATTCAGTTTTCAGGTCTGCGGATAAAAGTTGATCTAACTGATTCACCGTAAATGAACCGATTTTGCAAACTGATTCTGCAAACTAATTCTGCAGCTGCTTTGTGAATGAATAAATTCCGTCGTTGAACTAAATCTGCAGTTAGACTATTCTGCGACTGAACAGAAATAAGCAAATGAACCAATGTTTTTAAATCAGTTCTGATGATAAATTCGATTCTGCGACTGAACTATAATACAAACGAATGAACCGATGTTAACGAGTGTACTGATTTCAGCAAACAAAACAATTTTGCAGTGATTAATTCTATGGATATGCACTTTCAGCAGATGATATTTCTGCAAATGATCGGTGTTTCGGATCAAATTCTGCAAATGATCAATTCTGCGGCTGTTTTGCGCGGACAACAATTCTGCAGCGAATAAACTTTGTTTTGCGCAGAATGTTCGGCGAATATTAATTCTGCAGCGCTGATAGACTGGTTATAGCAGAATTAATTCAATGCAAACCAAACACAATTCTGCAGTGACTGTTCGATATAATTCTGCGATCAAATTATTACCAATCTGTGCACAAATCTGCGGAAACAGCGGATAAAAATTCAGATTCTGAGCATATTTGATAGACTTTCCAAAGTTCATGAAACTCCCAGATATCGAATTCTTAACAACAGATTCAATTGATACACTGCAGATTTGTATCACAATATCACAATCTGTAAATCAAAACTGCAGATGATGAAAACACTGATTCAAAACTGTGAGTTTTTTAAACAATAAAACCGAGTGGGTCCATTAATACCCACAAATAACCCACTGACAATCCATTATTTCACGTGCACACTTAATAACCTGAAACCCTAATTATTTCCCTCCATGCACCCTGCAATCATTAATATACGAACACAATCCAATGTTTAAACTATATGAATGTAAACCCTGGCTTCGTATCACTTCTGAGTTCGTAACGTAGTCTGGGTTCGTACGAAGTGGAACATGTTCAGAACGTGGGTTCGTACGAAGCGGAACAGGTTCAGACCATGGGTTCGTACGAAGCGGAACCGGTTCGTACGAAGTTACAATATGTAACTCAGATGTGGGTTCGTAAAAACTAGACTCTGGCTTCGTACGAAGATGTGGATTCGGATGAACAGCTGGCTTTGTATAAAGATGTAGCTTTGTAATAAAGTGGGTTTGTAACTAAACTTGCATGCAGATTCGGAGAACCACGTGGGTTCGTAGAATATAACTGGTTCCTGTCTCAGTCAATTGTATGCAAGCACGTCACGTTGTGGATCCACTGACTGACCAGTTCCCCACGACCATGGGTGAATAGGTATCGCCATCATCATTTAGTTTCGTTCTTCTAGGCTTGAGACTCGCTTATCATATTTGGTTTGTCTTATTTATTGAGGGTGTATATTGGTTGTGATTATCTCATTAACACATGATTCGCATGTTAACATTTTAAATAAATTATTTTATTTAAACTTAGATTTACTCACCGACTTCTTTTAGTAGACCAAATATTTTATGCATGGTAGGGTTTGATGAAACGACGATGAAGACATGTAGGATTGCCTTAGACAAAATAAATGGGATTATTTTATGTTTTATGTTTTTAATTTTGTTTGGGTTATTTGAGGATTTTTGTGATAAATGTGGCTTTTTTATCAGTGAAATATTCAAACATACTCTCAGCCACTATGGATCTTCATCCACTAGGTAATCAGACTCTTCATCCTCACTCTCCTCATTACTCCCACTTCCATCTTGACTCCCCTGAAAACTCCCACTATCCTTACCACTCAAATCCACAAACTCGGGTTCATGAACCTGATCATGTTTACCGTCTTCATCATTCAAATCTTGAAATATTTTGACATGCTGAACATAAATCTCAATAATTTTATTAGTTTCAGCATACTTGATCAGTTTCGACACATCAGAATCAGTCCCCAAAGTTCTTAAACCTACATCTAGCATCTTTCCTAGGACCCTAAAATTGTAAATCACTATATCTTCATCTGAATAACCTTATGCGTGCATCATATCACTAACTACAATAACAGAAATAAATATGGATTCCCCTTGTCAATGTAGTCAACTCTAACCCGAATCTATAAATACGGTACGGTAATCGGTATCCACATTTCCTCAATTTTGGTAACGGTATTTACGGTATGGGTACCGTACCGGTATCGTACCGATCTCATCCCTACTCCATTGTCGATCGATTAGGTATTTGATTCGTTGTTTTTGTGTGTTTTGCTTGAACAACAAATCTAGGGCTTAACACTTCAAAACCTACTTTTAAACAAAATTATAATGTTATAATATTTAGAAGCCAAAAGATAAAATACCCTCACTTAAGAATGCAAAATTAAAAAAAGAAAAAAAAAAACCTCATTAAACGGTACTCTTTAACCAAGTTAGACGTTTGAATGGATTGTTAGAAGTATTAACGTTACAATTATGATTAAACTTTAGTTATGTTATTATTATTATTCGAATATGTATGTAATTATGATATGTAATTAGGATATTAACTTATAAGGTTAGGATGATAAGCGGTTTAGGGGATAAGCGGGTTAAACTTTCAAATCAAACTGCCAAGGCAGTTACCCGCCAATATTAACCGCCAAAATATGTAGTTTATATAGTTACTTGCCGGGAAACATTACCGGTTATCAAGACATTTTCTTGTTACCGAAAGTGTCCATTTATTCGTTTGAATTCTCTGCATTTTTCTTTGCATTCGTTTCTTAATCTGCACATTCACATCATCATGTCTGCAATTCATAATAAACCTTCCGCTGCATATACATCTGATGATGTTTCGGTTGTCCAACATAGTGGTATTAGAGCCACTTCAGGGAATCGATCTGAAATCAAACCAAACTCTACCACTCTTCCTTGTCAACACTGCACCGATGAAATAAATGAAAGAAACAAGCGAATCCCTTGCATAAGACGTTGTTATTATTGTCGCTTACCGGGTCATCAAATCTATAATTGCAAGGCCAAAGAAAATGATGAAGCGACGCAGCTGTTAAAGCAGGCTATTAACGCCGGGATTAGACGACAAGAAGAAGATGTGCACTGCCAAGATGAAATGATTGTCACCGGCACCGATGGTGGACAATGGGCAGAAATATGGTACGTTAATCCAACGTTTAATCATCATTTTTCGGGCAATATTAATGTTTTCAAAAGGGTGAAACATATGATGGGAGTAGAAACAAGATCTGGCATGAATAATTTTCTGTTTATAAGAGGGGTAGGATCAGTGGAAATGAAAACAGGAAATGAAACACTGAACATACAAAGTGTTTTTTATTCACCGGAAATCGACCGGAATGTACTCAGCCTTGATCAGTTAACGCTACAAGGCTTCACGGTCAGATAATCCGGTGATAAATGTAAAATATATCCTATGTTTTCATCTCCGGTGGTGAATTCAAAAAATGAAACAAGTGGGCTAACGAAAGAAGAGGAACTGGGTCTGAATGAAAAACGGAGATTGCAAGATCTGAAAAATGTAGATGATGAATTCAAGGAAGCATATCTGAATTCTTACTTCGAAACCTTAAATGTTTCGAGTGAAGAAGATAATGACTGGAATAGGCTGATTTTAAAATCACTAGAATTCCATGAATTTGCTGATTGTAAGGCTTTGATTAACATGCTCGATGACCGAGAGTATGTATTCAAGTATAAGGTTGAACTTCAAAACAAGTTTGAAGAGATGGTCCGGTGGTTTCTGAATGGTTACATGGGAATCACTTCAAGGCCAGTCCCTCCCTACTCTACGGATCAAAGGAAAATAGATCTGTTAAGTTTATACATTCTGGTAGCAAGGGATGGCGGATACCGAGAAGTGACTACTGAAAACACGTGGCCAATTATAGCAAAGGATTTAGGTTTCGAATATGAGGATGGAGATTACATGAGGATCGTCTACGCCATGTACCTTGATGTTCTGGAATATTACTATAAATTCAAAGCGGTTCAAGAAGAGGCGCATGTGAAGGAGGTGGTGAATGATGATGCTGGTTCCTCACGAGGCTGCAACAGGAGAACCAGAAGTGCAGATAATGTTCGAGAAGATGCTGCAGGTAATGATCATAATGGTGCTGGTTCAACACAATATGCATTGTTTACAAAGAATGGATGGGCAGACGACTGGAACATGCACAAGAAGAGGAAAAAGGTTCAATTTCAACCATATGAAGACGACTGTAGAAGACGCTAACCGGAGTGTCATGCTAAAGGGAACTAACATAACCAAAGTTTAAGGGGGTTGTGTTAGAAGTATTAACGTTACAATTATGATTAAACTTTAGTTATGTTATTATTATTATTCGAATATGTATGTAATTATGATATGTAATTAGGATATTAACTTATAAGGTTAGGATGATAAGCTGTTTAGGGGATAAGCGGGTTAAACTTTCAAATCAAACTGCCAAGGCAGTTACCCGCCAATATTAACCGCCAAAATATGTAGTTTATATAGTTACTTGCTGGGAAACATTACCGGATATCAAGACATTTTCTTGTTATCGAAAGTGTCCATTTATTCGTTTGAATTCTCTGCATTTTTCTTTGCATTCGTTTCTTAATCTGCACATTCACATCATCATGTCTGCAATTCATAATAAACCTTCCGCTGCATATACATCTGATGATGTTTCGGTTGTCCAACATGGACGTGGCTAAAAAATCTGAAAAGTGAAAGGCAGTATGGCACAAAAAAATCGTTTTCAATGAAGTTGGATAACATGCCTAACGGCCAAACCTCAGGGATGATTTTAACTATTTACTTTTAACTCTATTATAAATATAACTAAGGGGCTGTTTGGCAACATCTAAATGGTTAAGTGCCGAACCAGTAAGAGGTCTGAACCATATTGCTGAACCAGTAAAAGATCTGAACCATTAAGAGCCTGTATAATGCTTAACCGTTCAGAGACAAATGTCTGACCAATACATATTAAAGGTCTCAACCATTCAAACTCTGTATAATGCTTAACCATTCAGAGACAAATGTCTGAACCATCCAGACATCTTTTGAACCATTAAGTGTTGAATTAGTAAGAGGTCTAAACCATTAATAACCCCATTAAAAGTTAAACATACAACCCCTAAATGTGAAAAAATCACTATTATAATCAAACAAATTCCCGGCCGGTCGTGTAGAAATTAAAACAAAACAGAAAGGCGGGAATTAATTAAATAATATATAATGACAAATGACAATATTTTTAATCAATGTTTTTCAGTCATAAGGTTGAATTTCTAGAAGAACACTTTGATGTAACAAATATATAGTATTATGTTAATATTTAATTTAACTAGTGTGTATTCCACGTTACGTAACGGAAATTCGGTCGGCATTGATTTTTTTTACGGTATCAACACCGGCTATAGCAACCAAAAATCCAAACCAAGAAAAATAAAGTCGTGATATGCCAAAGGATATCAACCAATGTTTTACATCAATCGGAAAAAATAAAAAGGAACACTAATACGGGTACCGACGTTATTCGGTCGAGATCGGGTTGGTAGGTTTTGTTATCAGTATGGTACTAGCAATCCATTTAGCTTATGACACAGAAATACATGATTGTGAGCACAATTCTTTATGATACAAATAAAAACTTGTTTGTAATAGTTTCATTACACAAAAGTGTCTGGTTTAACAAAAAATAAGTCATGTAACAAAAAAAAAGTCGTGTAGAAAAAATAATGTTGTGTTTGCATTGATCCGAAACTATAAAAACGGATACCGACACTGGTTCTGATAATGTCGATACCGGTATCGAAGTTGTTCGGTCAGTATTGGTTCTGTTCATCAAGCTATTGTTACGACATCGACACTTAATATAGCCAAAGATACCAAAAAGTGATTATTTTGAACATAACCCCGCTATCAACAAATGTTATACTAGAACATCAAGAAAAAAAATCAAAACAACTGCATATTTAGTTTTTTTAAATGCTAACGAATGCAAGTTAGTCAAAAAATAAATGGGTTAAAACATATATTATATATTTTAATCGATCTAAGTGCATAATTAGTATAAACTATATAAGTGTAAAATTATATGTCGTAATCTACATAAGTGTGAAATTATAAATAGTAAACTATATGTTTCATTTGTTAGATCTTCAATTTTATTTATTTCAAATGGCTAGATTTGTCCTTCAACACAAAGGATAAGGTATAGTTTGTTTTTTGAGGTATAATGTCTGTAATCTGCGGATCACATCTACAGATATCTGTAGAAGAAGAGGTGGCCAAACCTATGAAGTCTGCAAGAAGAAGGGTGTTTATTTTTTAACGTATGTAGACTTTTAAAATAAATTGGTGGTTGTGGGTGGTGGACATGGATGGTGGTTGGTGGACGTGGACGTGGACGTGGACGTGGACGGTGGGTGGTGGTGGAAGGTGGTGGACAGTGGTGGTGGATGGCGGTGGTGTTTAACCCTCTGTAGACCTTAGAAGATCTTAAAAGCGGTTGGGTCAAGTCTGCTGTAACGCTCCACTTTTTTGTAACTTTCCGTATTAGAAAGTTGTCTTGTAATTCTATTTTTGGAAGCTTGTCTTCCTTGTAATCGTATTTCATTTTGAAACCTTGTAATCTGAGACACCGATCATAATGAAAGTCATATTTATATCAATTATGTTCCATTTATACTTTTTATGTTCAATATAGTTGTAATCGCATGCAACGAACCCTAATTCGAAACTATGCGGCGATACGTGCAAATAACTGACTTTCAACGCGTTTACGTGCAATACTTGTGATTAACCAACAATTAATGATTCCAATACTTATTATACATCATAATACATCATATTATACTTGAAAACACCTTCAACATATTAATTATACTTGCAATTAAGTGTTAGAGATCGTAGATCGCTTATATTTGCATTTTGTGTGATAACCGATAGCTATGTGTTACAACCGGCATTACCGACACTTGTTTTACATAATTTCATATACATGGACATACTTGACATCATTATTAAGTTTACGATACTTGTATGCTTGTTACACGCTTGAAACTACGCGAAAAGCACTCGAAAACACCCTAAAACCTAACTTTGGGGCCCTAATTGCATTCTTATCAAACTTGAGGGACCATTTGTGACAAAAAGCCAAACCTCCCATGAAACCCACGTTTTGAATCTGCATTTTTGGCTCCAACCTCCACCCTAAAATATAAATTTTGAATCTTGTATTTATGGCTCCAACCTCCATCTCCATTCTCCACCAATGGGCATCTAAACCTCATTAAACACTCACCTAACCTCACTCAACTATAAAACCAAGCCCCCAACACTCATTTTAATTTTTCCAACTCATTTAGACTCTCAAAACACTCTAATCTCAGCTGAAAATGCAAGTTTTGGAAAGATTATTCTAAGTGCTAAATGAGCATTTTTCTTCACCTTTCTTCCATCTTTTTCACTTCTTCTTCCTCTACAAAGTGTGGAACACCTCTAGAATTGTTCTCACAAGGTTTTCCATGGAAAACCAAGGTGAAACATCACCAAAATGAGGTCCAACTTTCTGTTTTCGAAGGAAAATTTATTAATACATGAACTTATATTTTCTTTATACATTCCTATGTCCTTATGCCACTAATCAAAACTATGATTACGTGTGCTTAAAAACAAGGTTTTAACATACAAATCCAGAGGTTTTAAGACTCAAAACTTTGTTTTAAAAGGGTTTCATAGTGTCAAAAACGAGTGTTATGTGCTAGATGGTTATTTTCTCATATATTTACTTTCCATATACTTGTAAATTCCGAATTCCGACTCTACACATACCTTGAACTCCAAAGCGTATACATTCAACCTCCTAAACTCATTCACTCGTCAACACTTAGATAATCGGAAGAATTAGCAATTTTTTAGTATACTTGAACCCCCTTTTTGTTTACCACATTTTGGGGTGTAACATGTTAAACTATAAACTTACACTTAAACTTTATTCTTAAATGCACAAACATTCCTTATACATGCATGCCTACTTGATTACTTGATACTTTAAACTTTGAGTTATATGTTTTGTGTTAGACTTATCATTAACTTCATACGAGCCTATCCTTGACATATATAGCGCTATAGGATTAACGCACCGCCTGTAAACTTTGGGTTATGTTAAGAGCTTATTACCTTTCATCATTGGTTTGATTAGTTAAACACATGCCGATTTTATTATTTATCTTGTTTCAATAGCTTGCCATGTGGAATTTTTTAAAACTTATCTTTTTATGCTATGTTTGAAAACCTGTATACTTTCCAATACATATTTATATTCAACTATACTTTTTAACATGTTACAGGTTGATGAGGACGATGCTATGAAACTGAAGTGGTGATGATGCCTAGATACACATATAGACGTGTTAGGTTTAACATGTTGTATAAAATTTTGTGCTTGATTGTTGTATTGTTTTCTTTGTATTGAATATGTTGTATTTCATGTTTCATGTATTGTAACACTTTGTTATGAAGGAAATCAATTTATTTTTAATTCTATTGTCACAATTAGCGTTATGTGTGATGAGCAATCTTTCTTCGTCCTATTCCGATGATTCCGCCATTGGTTGGGGTGTGACAGATTGTTATCAGAGCCATAACTATAGGGAATTAGGAAAATTGCCATGCTTTTGACCTAGTCTATAGTTAAGTACCAAATTCGACCATACTTGATTCATATGCTAATCTCTTGAAACGCCTCTTATGTGTTAATATCTTGAAATGCTTTATGTGCTTATACTTGTTTTAATATTTCAAACATATGCCTTCCTAAGGCATTTTCCTCGTTTATACTAAACTTGAAACCACTCGTAATACACAAACGAGACGACTTCACCAAAATAGGTGTGAAACCCACAATTTGGTGAACGACTCTCAATCCATCTATTCTTTTTACACGAAATTCGCCACCAAGTTAGGAGTGAAATCTTCACCTTGAGAATTTCCATTTCAAATTCTAGTGGACCCTCGTCAAAGTGTTGAAAATTTTGACCCGACGAGTACCAACCACACTTAGGGTACGAAACCGTCAAGTTAGGAGTGAAACCCGCACCTTGTCAACTAGTCCCGCTCCTTAATTTTCAAAAATCCCGCCAAGTCTCGAATTTTCGATTGATTTGGAACATGTAGTAACTGGAAGGGTGAATACTGTTAACCAAAATATCGGTGAGAGTATTCCACCTATTAGGCCAAAGCATGTTTCTCAAATTCAAAAGAATTTTCGACCATTTTGGTTTAGTCAAATTTCCGTTTTGGAACAATCCAAGTTTTAATCAAAACTATGTTTTACTAGTATCAATCTCATATGATGCAATTCTCCTTTTTCAAATTCAAATTTCTTTCGGGATTGTTTTCTTATATACCCATCATGTTAAATCTTTCTTACCCCTATACATCATTCACATGCATGATTTCAAAAACGTCACTCGCTTTGATTTACATTCCTTGTAGCCCCAAAATGGAGACATATCATCGAGATAGGAGTGATTTCCATACCTTGACGATTAACTCCACCCCTTCTTTTCTTAAGACAATCTCACTGACGAGTTTGGGGTGATTTCCTTACCTAGGTGATTGTTTGTAACACCCTAGTTATTATTTTACAGTTTTTCATATAAATACGATATTAAACATGTAATTACGATTAAGTATCCTTAGAAAATACGAGTAATTTAAAACTTTTACAACTTAAAAGTTTTCAACATAATATAAATAAGTTCGCCATTTAAAAGTTATGACGTAACGCCGTGCGGAAGCTTTAATCTCGTGTGTTCGGTTCTTCGTAACTGCTTGATCGTCATCCGGAGCATGCCCAACATCACCTACGATCAAAACCACAACCCTTGTTAGTTTTGACAATGTTAAAATGGATATAAGTGAGTTCCATGGGTCAAACAACAACAAAATAATCTTTCTTCGGAACAGGGGGGCGTCGCGTGACGCCTAGCCCCTGTTTTCACATATTGTTGCTTATCATTTGCTGTACCTTCCCAGCATAACCCAATTTCACGGAAACGAGCATAACTCTCTCGTTTTTAATCCGTTTTACCCGATTCTTTTTCCTACGCGACCGTAATTTAATTCTCCATCTTATGGAGTTAAAACCCAACATCCGGATTAACAAAATTTCTGACTTTTAAGTCTCCGGCTTATTACCCGTTTTCCCAATTTTGACCCATTCGTGTATTTATCAAACAAAAATGTTTGTTTGACTCTAATTTCTCATAAATTCTAAAAATTCATTGTTGTTTATCACAAGAGATTCAAAATCTCGGGTTTACATACGTTCTTAAACCCGTTTTTACTTAATTACTTATTTTGACCCGTTAAGGGCATTTAAGCATTTATCCGCATGGTTCATGCTTCTTATACTTATTCTAATCATTCATTTTATCATAAGACTCGTTATCAAACAATCTTTAAAGGTTGTTAGCTCAATTTAGCTTACAAGGGTGTTTCGGTCAATTTTAGTCCTTCTCTTACGACGAAGGACTTTTAGATACTTGTTTGACCCAAAATCCTATCTTTTTAACTATAAAACTTGTTTAGAAATCATTATGTTTCTAAAGCACTATGATTATAACTTAAATTATTCGGTTCACCCTTAAGATAACCGAACATCAAATTTTGACCTTGTTTAACTCTTGGAGAACCCCAAGTTCTAAATGGTGAGTGGAACCATTTTACATACCTGACTCGGATCAATGCATTAACCTGTTTTAATTACCTTGATTTTGAATTCGCTAATTAATATTGAAGCAAATATCCATTCTATGTAGGCTCCTGAAATCATATACTCAACGGTAATCATTAGTCAATATTGTCAAAGGGTGATATCTTCACATTTTGACCCGTTTAGTCTAAATATCCGTTTATCTTTGCAAGACGATATTTATTACCGTCTCATCAATTTGACTCACTACGGTTTACACCGTATGGTCGTTTACCTATAACCCATTTCTCAACTCCTTTGACCCATTATGGCTTATGCCATATGTGTCTTTCAAAAACTAGTGTTTATTGTTAACGCAACATCAAATTACTGTTTTGCCTTATTATTCGTTTTGGCTTACCTTATAAGGTAACCATAAAATTTCATCTTTCTAATCGTTATGGTATAAACGATTAACCAATTTAATCCTTTTTAACCATCAATGTGGTTTCTTATCATTTTCCCTCATATGGTTCCATACAACTATATGTCGGAAACATCACTTTCCTAATGTTTGTCTATCTTATCCGAAATCAATACAACAAGATATTTTCTAAGAATTAACAAGAGTGTAAGCTTTACTTACCTCGCATCCGAATACGCTTTCTTCTTTCCTTCTTGATTCGTTTGACCCGTTCACTCATCAAGCTTCCACCTAGCTCGTTAGGCGTCAAACTATCATCATAATTCATAAGATGGTTAGATTAGTCATTATCAATTATGACTACTCTATCTAACGGGTCTTATGTCGACTTTATCACTCGATTAAATCATTGGTTAGTTTGAGTTCCTAGAAGTCAATTGATCTATCAACATACTCAAATGCACACTTCACATGGAATTTCAACATTTTAGCTTCGTTTAGGCATTTTAACAAACACCTAGTGGGCATAATTTTACATATTTACTAACTAGTTCATAACTAGTTATTTTTTTACCAAGATTTACATCACAAATCAAACCTCTATGTCTAGTGTTCATGAACTACACATCATATTTTTAGAAATCAGTTTCTATGCATCAATTTACACTAGATTAGCATTCTACATCCTAGTGTTCATCATTTTCTCACAAAACCCATGAATCACCTTCAATGTGTTCATGAAATTTTCAGAATTTAGCCATGATTTCATATATCGTTGTTTAGGGTTTACTCCTAGACACTATATCATTCTTTTTCTATCCATAAAACAAACATGCATCAACAGATTTCTAATTTTCTAAATTCATGAGAATTTCAAGTGGAGAATTCTTGTCAAATTTTACATTCCTTATGATCTCCTTGTGATGGGGATCACTAATCTATGTTCGATTTTCGCTTAGGACTTGATTTTAACCTTCAATTTCTGAGATTTGTGGAGTTCTTGGGTGTGAAGAACCCTGGTCGCCACTCCCTGCCTGGTTCGATCTTTACCCACGCCCAAAATGGGTTTTTGGGTTTTAATTTTCTTATTTCGTTAATATTAGTTTTAATTTAAACACTTTCAGCCCCTCAACTATCAATTGGTTCTAATTTGAGTATTTTGTTCTTTCACTTAATTACAAGACTTGTACTAGGTTATTTATTTCCTAGTTACTTTATCTTGTTCACAACCCGTTTTATTTTAAGTCCCGTTAAATCTCGGGCCTTTTATATACTTTGTTTTCTCAAAGTATTTATCCTCTTTTTTAATTAATATCAAGTTTATTTATTTAACTCCTAATATTCGCCGGGTTAATTTTACCACTAACGGTATTTTACCCGTCTCTTAGTATTAACAGGGTTTGATTACCAAACCTGTTTTCGGGGTGTTACAAGTCTACCCCCCTTAAAGAGGTTTCGTCCTCGAAACCTTTTCTTACATAATTTATCGAGTTTAACTCCATGCATTTGCTCTCGATAATCAATTGAGCATTGCTCATATTTTAACCGATTGTTAGTATTACCAGAAAAATTATTGTACTATCTTTTTGGTTACAAAACATCTACGTACCTCATACGACATAATGTAACTTGAAATAACGTAATTTCGTTATTTCTAATAGTTTAGTCAACTTAGCGATATCCATCGCTTTTATATATTATCGAACTCTTTGTGAATCCGCTACCTTGACCCGTTTAAAGGTCTTTAGTGAAATCTTTCACTTTTAGCTACCATTTCCTTTCTTTTCAATTTCATTTATTCAGTTTAGTTATACCGAATCCACCGCTTACAAGCGACCAAATTTATTTAAATGACCTTAACCGGTCTTACTAACTAGACTTATTAGTCCAGTTACTTTTTACCGCTCGCTTGGTTATAATGTGATTCTACTTCACATTGCATTTCTTGACCGTGATCATGTCACATCATGTTTAATTTATATCGACCTTTCATTTTTCGAAAATATCTCTTTTCGAATATATTGGCTTGCGCCTATCAGTGTCAAGACTTATATCTTTTATGCTTACTATTTAAATTCCTATTAGAATTTATATTTGTAAAAACGTTATTTCTTATTAAATATGAAGTTTTAGTTTAGCATCTTCTCTTTAACTTTTGTCAATTATCCATACCGGGATATTGACAGTCCAAAACTTATTATTTTACAGTCTTTGTTTTATACGGGGAATCGTAACAAGTTCCCTCGCCTTACACTATTGACCCGTAGGTTCCTTCACTCAACCTCGTAGGTTATTTCCTTAAGCTTTCACCTCTTTAAGGTGAGACCCTTATGATCCCTTTGCTTCAATTCAGGACCCGTGGGTCATTTTGGCCCCGTAGACCTTTACATTAATTAATATCCCGTAGGTTATGATGATCCCGTAGATCATCTTTTATTCTAGTCTTTATTCAGTTGTCTATTTATACATATATAGCTTTAAAGCATCCTTTGTTATGTTTGGAATCATTTAATTTTGCTTTTGAACTTTAGTTGACCTTGACCGTAGTCTAAGGTTTCATTTGTTTACTTTCGGACTATCTTTTCCGACTTTACGACTTCTAACGTCATTTACACGTCGGTTTGTCCTACGCTTACCGTTACCCGGTTCATACTTATACTCCTTTACAACGCATTACCCGGGTCCTTCTATCTTATTGTTTTTTTTAACTTTCCGGTTTCACCGGTTTGCGTTTTCCTATTATATTAAGCGTTATTCCTTAATTGACTCGTTTGACTCATTTTGGGTGAATTTTCATCACTTATGAATGTCAAACTTCATTCTTTATTTTACCCGTCCAACTTTGAAATGGTTGAACGTAATTACCAAAATTTATGTTTGCGAGAATTCTTGTCATCTTTTAGTCATGACTCATATTCCGAGTCTTTTGACTTTCTATTTCGCGTTCCTGTTTCTCAGTCTACGCATGCGTTTAAATCCTTACCCACCAACCGGGTGTTTTACCGAAGTCGTTATTATTGCAACCCTTACGGTATGCATTATGACTTCGTTTCGCTTTTATATTCCTACTTTGTTCTCAAATTTGGTGTTTTACAAAATCGGCCCGTTAAGAGTCATATTTGCATTCTCCGGGTTCGAGTGTAAGCACACCCCTCCCAATTGCATACCTTAATCGTTTTACATTAATCTTTGTCCCTTCACTCGGGCTCATCATCCTAATGTAATACGCTTCCGTCACCCGGCTGTGCGTTTACATTATTATCAAATATTTTGCTCATTTGATTCATTTGGGTACTTTTTAAGTTAGTCCCATTCACCCCACCCTTACTACATCGGACATAAATGTGTCCATCATAAGAAGTTCATGGTACCACGTGTTCATTACTTACTTGGCCAGAGTAAGCGATCAACACCTGGTATACATGACCTTTTTATAATTTTCACATTACATCCCATGTAAGTAATGCCTCTATTTGTTTTTCTTGGAAACAATATCCCGGATAGGTTTTCTATTCAGGGTTTTCCAAGTTTTTAATCTACATATGCAACTTTCAATCTCTACGTATTTGTTGCATATTACTATTTATGCAATAATTTAAAACGTGCACCTGATAATGCTTGCTCTAACAGGCTCCCCTTGCCATTAACCTATTCGCAATCGTTGCGCGATTTAGGTCCTTGGTGAGCGTGCTCTATTTGTCATACTTTGGACCATTCCTCTGTCAAATCCATGATTTGTTAAACTCTCGCTATCTTCATATGCGAGTGTCCTTCAATCAAAACATATACAACAGTTAGTAATTTCAACATTAAAGGATGCCCGTATTATAATACAAGGCTTTTCTACTATACGCATCAATGCGTGTAATTTCGTCAACTATATCAATCATTTTAAATTAGAGTAACGTGTATTACACGATAACCCTATGTGTTGTTCGCAACACTTTAATCATACTAGACTATTAACATACTTGTACTTACCGGATTTGCGATCAAGCCTTGAACCGAACACATTTGTCAACAACCTTGAGCTCTGATTACCAACTTGTAACACCATAGTTATTATTTTACAGTTTTTCGTATAAATACGATATTAAACATGTAATTACGATTAAGTATCCTTAGAAAATACGAGTAATTTAAAACTTTTACAACTTAAAAGTTTTCAACATAATATAAATAAGTTCGCCATTTAAAAGTTATGACGTAACGCCGTGCGGAAGCTTTAATCTCGTGTGTTCGGTTCTTCGTAACTGCTTGATCGTCATCCGGAGCATGCCCAACATCACCTACGATCAAAACCACAACCCTTGTTAGTTTTGACAATGTTAAAATGGATATAAGTGAGTTCCATAGGTCAAACAACAACAAAATAATCTTTCTTCGGAACAGGGGGGCGTCGCGTGACGCCTAGCCCCTGTTTTCACAGATTGTTGCTTATCATTTGCTGTACCTTCCCAGCATAACCCAATTTCACGGAAACGAGCATAACTCTCTCGTTTTTAATCCGTTTTACCCGATTCTTTTTCCTACGCGACCGTAATTTAATTCTCCATCTTATGGAGTTAAAACCCAACATCCGGATTAACAAAATTTCAGACTTTTAAGTCTCCGGCTTATTACCCTTTTTCCCAATTTTGACCCATTCGTGTATTTATCAAACAAACATGTTTGTTTGACTCTAATTTCTCATAAATTCTAAAAAGTCATTGTTGTTTATCATAAGAGATTCAAAATCTCGGGTTTACATACGTTCTTAAACCCGTTTTTACTTAATTACTTATTTTGACCCGTTAAGGGCATTTAAGCATTTATCCGCATGGTTCATGCTTCTTATACTTATTCTAATCATTCATTTTATCATAAGACTCGTTATCAAACAATCTTTAAAGGTTGTTAGCGCAATTTAGCTTACAAGGGCGTTTCGGTCAATTTTAGTCCTTCTCTTACGATGAAGGACTTTTAGATACTTGTTTGACCCAAAATCCTATCTTTTTAACTATAAAACTTGTTTAGAAATCATTATGTTTCTAAAGCACTATGATTATAACTAAAATTATTCGGTTCACCCTTAAGATAACCGAACATCAAATTTTGACCTTGTTTAACTCTTGGAGAACCCCAAGTTCTAAATGGTGAGTGGAACCATTTTACATACCTGACTCGGATCAATGCATTAACCTGTTTTAATACCTTGATTTTGAATTCGCTAATTAATATTGAAGCAAATATCCATTCTATGTAGGCTCCTGAAATCATATACTCAACGGTAATCATTAGTCAATATTGTCAAAGGGTGATATCTTCACCGTTTAACCCGTTTAGTCTAAATATCCGTTTATCTTTGCAAGACGATATTTATTACCGTCTCATCAATTTGACTCACTACGGTTTACACCGTATGGTCGTTTACCTATAACCCATTTCTCAACTCCTTTGACCCATTATGGCTTATGCCATATGTGTCTTTCAAAAACTAATGTTTATTGTTAACGCAACATCAAATTACTGTTTTGCCTTATTATTCGTTTTGGCTTACCTTATAAGGTAACCATAAATTTCATCTTTCTAATCGTTATGGTATAAACGATTAACCAATTTAATCCTTTTTAACCATCAATGTGGTTTCTTATCATTTTCCCTCATATGGTTCCATACAACTATATGTCGGAAACATCACTTTTCTAATGTTTGTCTATCTTATCCGAAATCAATACAACAAGATATTTTCTAAGAATTAACAAGGGTGTAAGCTTTACTTACCTCGCATCCGAATACGCTTTTCTTCTTTCCTTCTTGATTCGTTTGACCCGTTCACTCATCAAGCTTCCACCTAGCTCGTTAGGCGTCAAACTATCATCATAATTCATAAGATGGTTAGATTAGTCATTATCAATTATGACTACTCTATCTAACGGGTCTTATGTCGACTTTATCACTCGATTAAATCATTGGTTAGTTTGAGTTCCTAGAAGTCAATTGATCTATCAACATACTCAAATGCACACTTCACATGGAATTTCAACATTTTAGCTTCGTTTAGGCATTTTAACAAACACCTAGTGGGCATAATTTTACATATTTACTAACTAGTTCATAACTAGTTATTTTTTTTACCAAGATTTACATCACAAATCAAACCTCTATGTCTAGTGTTCATGAACTACACATCATATTTTTAGAAATCAGTTTCTATGCATCAATTTACACTAGATTAGCATTCTACATCCTAGTGTTCATCATTTTCTCACAAAACCCATGAATCACCTTCAATGTGTTCATGAAATTTTCAGAATTTAGCCATGATTTCATATATCGTTGTCTAGGGTTTACTCCTAGACACTATATCATTCTTTTTCTATTATAAAACAAACATGCATCAACAGATTTCTAATTTTCTAAATTCATGAGAATTTCAAGTGGAGAATTCTTGTCAAATTTTACATACCTTATGATCTCCTTGTGATGGGGATCACTAATCTATGTTCGATTTTCGCTTAGGACTTGATTTTAACCTTCAATTTCTGAGATTTGTGGAGTTCTTGGGTGTGAAGAACCCTGGTCGCCACTCCCTGCCTGGTTCGATCTTTACCCACGCCCAAAATGGGTTTTTGGGTTTTAATTTTCTTATTTCATTAATATTAGTTTTAATTTAAACACTTTCAGCCCCTCAACTATCAATTGGTTCTAATTTGAGTATTTTGTTCTTTCACTTAATTACAAGACTTGTACTAGGTTATTTATTTCCTAGTTACTTTATCTTGTTCACAACCCGTTTTATTTTAAGTCCCGTTAAATCTCGGGCCTTTTATATACTTTTTTTTCTCAAAGTATTTATCCTCTTTTTTAATTAATATCAAGTTTATTTATTTAACTCCTAATATTCGCCGGGTTAATTTTACCACTAACGGTATTTTACCCGTCTCTTAGTATTAACAGGGTTTGATTACCAAACCCGTTTTCGGGGTGTTACATCGTTACCAAAATTTTCCTTCAAAAGAGACTTCATTATACAACACGATCAAGTTTTATACCTAAATCGTTTATCATTTGTCAAAATCCCTACTTACGCAAATTTCAAAATTCATTGTTTTATTAAACGTATATCTTACCCCATAATCTATTTCACATAAACCGCATACACAGAATACTTAGTCATACCATAAATGTTTTGTTTCCTGATTTTAAAAAATATGAAGAAATGCTACCCATCAACTTAATCGGTCTACTGAATATCTTGCCCAAAAATTCATGCTTAACGTAATCACTAAAACACACTCACATTATATCATTGTACTAGGGACTTTTATTCTCAATCGAAAATCAAACTAACCTTTCTCACATGCCTATAAGATCTCATAGATATTATAAGGTCATTTTACTAAAACTCTTTTCAAAATCAAAAAATCATTTTACTAAAAACACTTTTCAACGATCACTAAGTTCATTATGCTAAATTTCTTTTTAAGAATTAACGATTTCAC
The DNA here is from genome assembly GCA_030545235.1 of Helianthus tuberosus. Lineage (NCBI taxonomy): Eukaryota > Viridiplantae > Streptophyta > Magnoliopsida > Asterales > Asteraceae > Helianthus > Helianthus tuberosus. The sequence continues at coordinate 113,407,869 of CM060433.1, read as the reverse complement.
GAGAACCTCCAAATTTAAAAAAATTCTTATTTTAATTCAAGATCCTTTAAAATGATGCAAACTTATTATTTTCAAAAGCCTTTTATACATACACCACTCAATACTTCCTTTCAACTTCAAAACACACGGGCAAGGAAACTGCATAGGACCAACCATTTTCGACTTACAAAAAAAAAAATTCCTCTACAACAAGAGTAGCATTTCCGTTCCATACAAAATACATCACCCATAACAAATAAGTACTTTATACTCTTTTTACATTCACGAACTAGATTCTACATTCCAAGTCAAAGTCAATCTATTTTGGTTGATAAACCCAACGTTTTGCTCAAACAACCATACGTACATATCATCGTACATGTTTTAGTCATTATCTCACGACAATTTCATTTACATCATTCGTTTTACTTACTTGAACTTCCCGATCATTTTATATGTCTAGATTCATTGTATTCATATTCATACTCAACCGTTTTATATGTTACTTATGTTCCATATTCATAAACATACATCTTATATTTATACTTATACTCACATGCATGTTCATACTTATACTTATACTTATATTTATGATCATACGTATACTTTTATTCATACTCATATTCATACATTCGAACCTTTACGTGAACGTAACCTGAGGGATTCGCTTATGTTGGTCACTTACATACTTAAACATAAACAGGCTTATATACTACATTCTCATACGTACACATACTTATTTTCAAAATTAATGTACACCTTAATTCATACGCAACTAGTACAAGCCATGCGGATCATGCGACGATCAGTATAATCGTGGGTGCACACGGGATTATAATGATAGGCGCATGAGAATCATAGAGTGTACTACTATGTATGGCAAGACACGAAACGGAACATGACGCGAATAAAGAAACGGACGTAACATGGTCCAAACATGGTGGATACGCCGCTGGTACTTCCTATATATAAGTGTTTTCACATGTTACCAAACTTTCATAAAACGTACCATGAGAAATTAGGTGTTTTGCAGACCATATTTAGACCTAAAATGCAAACTTTAACAACTCACAAACGCATTGCTAAACGCGCGATATCCGATTATCCACGATGAGACCCCATTCTTAACTCATCGCTTTCATTACGCATACCATTCTTATACTCGCATTCGTTTATTAGGTCAATCATTCACTCTTATACCTCCATTATTCCCCGCTATTCTCTGCCTTTTATATAAACCCCGTCTGCAATCAATCGATTTAAACATTCGAACCCTAAAATGCTTTCTTACTTTTAAATCTATTTTCCATTCTTTATTTATGCGCAGACATACTTAGTTAGCCGTTACCTCCAAAACCATTTTTTTATTTAAACTACTGATGTGCTGAAAGTGGTTTAATAAAAACAACTAAATTAACCCTAAATTAGACACTCTAAGCTTTAAATTTATAAACTAAGACTCGACCTAAAACCCTAAACCACACAACCGGCAAGTGTACCGATCAATGTAGTAAAGCTAAAGTAAGTCCGAGTATCGAACCCACGAGACTCTAAGGATTACGCTAAGACTCTATAAAGACTAAGACTGACACAACTTAACCATTTGTTTATTAATTGGGGGGGGGGGGTTTCTAAAAATCCTAAGAATGCAAATAATGAATACTAACTAGACTAGACGAACTAGACACGAACTCAAGTGAAAACTCTGACCAGTGATGGATGAAGACTACCTAGGCTAGACGCAAGCTAAACTCAGAATGGATCTCTATTTGATAATTTTGTGGTGTGGAACCGGGATCTTAAGATGCTAAACCTATTAAGACACCACTAAGCCCCTCAAACACGCTCAAGGCGATTCTTGTGGCACTACCTAGGCTGTTACGCTTACCGGTTTGCTAGATTTCTTTTCCGACCTCTAGTTTCTTGAAAGTGCTTATGTAAGACGCTCTACTTTGCCGCGCGAACGTCTAAAGCGACAATGGTTTCTAATCTTGGTTTAATAGGCTATGGGATGTTAAGGACTTATAACCAAACCTAGACCTATCAATAACCTCGAGCCTTTCCGCGACGAGTTTAGCAGCACATTTGATTTTATAATATTACCGAGTATTACTTCTAAGGTTACTTAAGCTATTTTCACCCTAAAGGATTAATGATTTATTATGTGATAAAGACCGTCACCTAAATCAAGAAACCCTAATACAACCCTATTATGTGATAAAGACCGTCACCAAGAGTTATATGAAGCAATAAACAATAATAAAACAATTGTCAAACACGCATATGCACCAAGGTAGATTCCCAAAGCTTTTACAATACAAGAATATCCACAACCACACTAAAAATCAAATAAAGATCCAAACTTTATTAAGCTATTGTCATTAACCTAGGTAGTATATGAGGTTTAGCCGCAAATCATTGTCAAAAACGCAATATCAATCAATGTAAAAACAGAATTCATCATGTAACGAAGTTTAAACAAACGAAACAGAAGAATAAAGATGATTAAACCCGTTTTCTCCACTCCCGAATGCTTCCAAGATGTTACCCGATGATTCCACGCGTCCCGAATGCTCTAAACCGCTCCAATCAGCCTCCAAAACAGTCCAAGAACTCCAAGTTTCGTAATTGTGGTGTTGTTATCGGCTGATTATGATAATGATCATTTATAACCTCAAAACCCTAAATTTCTTGCTGATTACGATTCTGTGCCGACGTACAGTCATCTCGCGGCCCGCCTGAAAATGTTCATAAGCTTATGCGGGCCGCCTGGAACCCTCAGAACTGCAATTCTTGCTCCGTTTCACTCCCGAGCTCCTCGATTTCCGTGCCAAACTTTCTCCTGTCCAGATTTTATCTCGTATCTGTTCCTTTTGCTGCAAAAACCTGGAAAACACAAGACAATCAAAAGTATGTACATTCTATCTAAAACCGACACTAAAACTAACTAAAACCGAACAAACCTAGACGCGAATAAAGATGTATTTTACAATACATCAAATATCCCCACACTTAAACTTTTGCTTGTCCCTAAGCAAAATCCTAAGCAACATGTCAACTTAAACACTTAACAATAACGTGAGTCTCGAACAAGTTATAACGCGAACTACGAAATCATCAAGCACAGCGGTTTCGCAAGACTTACATCGTTCAAAAGGTTAACGAATCATAATATTTAAATGAAAACGGGCCTACCTAATCAAGTCTTTCTTACCTTCAAGCAATCAACTATGCACTGTCAACACCCCTCACAATGTCACTCATCCCTCGGCTAATATTATGTAATTTTGGGTGAACTCTCAAAACCGAACTATGAAGCATACTATAATAAGCTTGTACGTCAATCAGATTTCCACCTAATTGTTAAAACTCGACATGGATCAAAAGGACTTCAATGGGTAGGTAAGGGCTAAAGGTAGGGGTTTTTTTTTTTTCATTTTGGGAATATATGGCTAAACACGTAAACATACGAAAAACCGGACCGGATATGCACGAAACAAAATACTACCATATTGGTCATTTTGACCTACAACTTTATTTCCTTTTTTTTTTTTTTCAATAATTTTTTTTTTCTTTCTTCACAAATATAATAATCACGTAACACGATCCGGTTATCAAATCACAAACGGGTAACAAATGAATGGCTAGGCTCAAAGTGGTATCTAAGGGTAGTGATGAAACGGGTCAAACACAAAGGCTACAAAAACAAGGTGATCCTAATGCCTCTATCATATCCATGCCAAATCCTAACCGAAGGTCTCAAACTGTATCAAAACGCACAAGTTCTAAAGTAATGCAACAAGTCGGTAAACACACATGAAACGAAAGTAGTGAACAAATAAATATGACACATATAAAGGCTCAAATCTCACTATCATGTGGTGAATAAAGGCTACCGATATCGACAATGCACAATCAATTTACTTTCGGCTCCATCCACTATCCTAGGCATCCCAACCTTTTACTCCCAAAAACCGATTCAGTCAACCTACTATCCCGCAACTTAAAGAAACATGTGCTTTCCAACTCGTAAATTCGACAATTAAATCGTTTTTTAACCGACGTTTTGAAATGGTTCTTGTTTTCTACGCGCTAAAAGACCGGGACTCGCAACAAATTTTTTTTTTTTTTCAATTTTTAAATTTTTTAGAATTTTTCTGATTTTTTTTTCTGAATAAAATAATAATATACAGTCAAACGACGGCCGTATAGCATTTCATTCGCGGCCGTTGTTCGAAACAAGTGCATATTGCATAATCAACTCGAAAATAAACCAAACCTCGCCCGAATGGAGATTGAGTACGAGCGAAGCGGCTTAAAATCAAGCGATGCAATAGTACGCGCAAAACGACACTCACACGACTCTAAAACGACTCGAAGGACTCAAACCGACACAAAACAACACAACCTACGACACTATGACGCAAAACGACACTTTAACTAATTAGACGCAAACTACACATAAATGTACCATTTTACCCCCTCCCGGCACCTTGCTCGCCCTCGAGCAATCCTAAGTGCCGAGAAAACAATCCAAAACCAAAGCGTGGAAGCAATGGACGCGGCGCATCAAACAATGACTAAACACACCAAACATTGACTAATTAAATTAATGCAGGAATCATACCTCGTAGTCGACGACTCAGAAACCAATTACTGTGAGTAGGGGTGGTGATCGTCGGTTGTCAGCAGCGGCGGATGAGATGGTGATGCTGGTGGTTCAGTGGTGGTGTATGGTGGTGGAGGGTTGGTGGAAATGGTGATGAACTGGTGGTTGTGAACTGGTTAATCGGCGGCAGAAGGTGTGAGATTGTGGCGGAGGTGATGTAGGCTGATGAAGGTGGTGGTGCACGGTGGATGAGGGTGGTGGTGGGTGTATAATCGCCGGAGAAGAAAATGTAGTGGATTAGGGTTTTGAAATGTGACATCGATTTGGGGCTTTTCAACCAGCTGCCGACACACAGAACTAAAGCGGCCCGCGTGAGGTATAAGAATAAGTTGAGGCGGGCCGCGAGTGTTTTTTTTTTTTTTTTTCAAATTCTTTAAAGTCCAAGCGGGCCGCGTGGACAGCAAATACAATAGCTGCCTATGACAGCAACAGCAGATTGTTGTTTTTGATATATATTTATTACCCAAAATGCCCCCAGCCCTGTATTATGTCGTTTTGAACAGTAAACGTACCTGGGAAACGCTCGTCTGCTGAGTTCGGCCTTCATGAAGAGGCGTGTACCTGCAAAAACTTTTACGACCCACAAAAAACGCAAAAACACGAAACGACGCAAACGACACTAACAACCTAACGAACGACACGACACGCACTACGACTCAATGTACAAACTATACACTCGAGTTTTCACTCGAGAAACTACGCGGCGGTGCTAGGCGGGTCCGAAAGAGGAACGGTTTCCTCTTTGGTGGTATCGATGGGACCCCCTAAGTAGTGCTTCAACCTATGCCCATTCACTTTCCAAATATTTGCACTCTTCTCATCATACAACTCCACGGTACCGTACGGGAACACCTCCTTCACGACATACGGCCCGGACCATCTCGACTTCAACTTCCCGGCGATTAATTTCAAACGTGAATTAAATAGAAGCACTTGATCGCCCACTTTGAACTCCTTCAACTTCCACAACCTCCTATCATGCAAAGCTTTCGATTTCTCCTTTATACTCCACGAACGATCATACGCGGCGTCACGAAGCGCCTCCAACTCATGAATTTGGAAAAATCGTCTCCTAGCGGCCTCGGTCAAATCTAAATTCACCGTTTTGAGTGCCCAAAGAGCCCGATGCTCTAACTCGACCGGTAAATGGCACGCCTTCCCACACACAATCATAAACGGCGCCGTCCCTAATGGCGTCTTATAGGCGGTGCGGAACGCCCATAACGCATCGTCCAACTTATCGGACCAATCCTTCCTACCTTGCCCTACCGTCTTCTCTAAAATACGCTTAACGCCTCGATTCGCGTTCTCCACTTGACCACTCGTTTGCGGATGGTACGTGGTAGACAAGTGGTGCGTAACTCCATATCTCTCTAACGCCTTCTCCATAACCGCATTGCAAAAATGCGTACCGCGATCACTAATAATTGCCTTTGGAACACCGAAGCGCGTGAACAACTTCTTCAAAAACCTCACCACCACTCGTGCATCGTTAGTAGGTAAAGCTTGAGCTTCCACCCACTTGGAAACGTAGTCTATCGCAACGAGGATGTACCGATTTCCACTCGAAGAGGGAAACGGTCCTATGAAATCAATGCCCCAAACGTCGAAGACTTCCGACACTTGAATAGGATTCTGGGGCATCTCATCCTTGGATGAGATGTTGCCGGTTCGTTGGCAACGATCACACTTTCTCACAAACTCGGCCGCATCATCAACTACTGTCGGCCAATAGAAACCACTATCATACACCTTCTGCGCAGTCGCATGCGCACCGTGATGTCCTCCTGTCAAACCCTCATGGACATGTCGAAGAATGTCCCAACCATCCTCTCTACTCACACATCTCCTCAAGACTCGATCGCCTCCTATCCTAAAGAGGTAAGGCTCGTCCCAAATATACTTCCGCGCATCATTCATAAGCTTTTTCCTCTGGTGGCCATGAATACTCTCCATCACAAATCCTACGGCCAAATAATTGGCTATATCAGTATACCACGGTAAACCCTCGGCCCCTGCCGTAACAGCATCAATAGACTCGTGAGGGAATCTGTCCCCTATCGCCTCCTCACGAATCTCCTCTCTCTTCGGATCCTCTAAACGTGATAAGTGGTCTGCCGCCACATTTTCTGCCCCCGTCTTATCCCTGATTTCGATGTCGAACTCGGAAAGAAGCAGAATCCATCGTATAAGGCGCGGCTTCGCATCCTTCTTCTGAAACAAGTAACGTAGGGCGGAATGGTCCGTAAACACAACGGTTTTCGACAAGACAAGATAAGAACGGAATTTATCGAACGCAAACACCACTGCTAACAACTCCTTCTCCGTGGTGGTGTAATTCTCCTAGGCATCATTCAAAGTTTTACTCGCGTAGTAAATCGGGTGAAAATGCTTCTCCCGTCTCTGCCCTAACACCGCACCAACTGCGTAATCACTCGCGTCGCACATCAGCTCGAATGGTAAGCTCCAATCAGGTGACACGAGTATCGGTGCACTCACTAACTTCTCCTTCAAAAACTCGAACGCTCGAAGGCACTCCTCGTCAAAGACGAAAGGGACGTCCTTCTCCAACAATCGTGTCATGGGGCGTGTGATTTTGGAAAAATCCCTAATAAAGCGCCTATAGAATCCCGCATGACCGAGAAAACTACGAACCGACTTGACACTAGTCGGCGGAGGAAGCTGGCTGATCGTATCAATCTTCGCTCTATCTACCTCGATACCAGCTCTCGAAATCTTGTGCCCTAGCACAATCCCCTCAGTCACCATGAAGTGACACTTCTCCCAATTCAACATCAACTTCGTCTCCACACATCTCTTCAGCATCTTCTCCAAATTCACCAAGCACTGATCGAACGAACTACCGTATACTGAAAAATCGTCCATAAACACCTCCATCTAACTCTCTACCATATCCTGAAAAATCGCGATCATACAACGCTGGAAAGTAGCAGGAGCGTTACATAGACCAAACGGCATGCGTCGGTACGCGTACGTGCCATATGGACATGTAAAAGTGGTTTTCTCCTGATCCTCTGGTGCAATAGGAATCTGGAAATAACCCGAAAACCTGTCGAGAAAGCAATAGAACTGCTGACCCGCGAGACGCTCAAGCATCTGATCAATAAATAGGAGCGGGAAATGATCCTTACGAGTGGCGTCATTTAACTTTCGATAGTCAATGCACACACGCCAACCCGTAACAGTACGAGACGGAATAAGCTCATCCTTCGCATTCAGAACAACCGTCATCCCCCCTTTCTTCGGGACAACCTGCGTAGGACTCACCCAAGCTGAATCGGAAATCGGATAGATCAAACCAGACTCTAACAACTTCTTCACCTCCTTCTTCACTACCTCCTGCATATTCGGATTCAAACGACGCTGCGGCTGCACTACAGGCTTGTAAACATCCTCCATCAGAATGCGATGCGTGCAAAAAGTAGGGCTGATGCCCTTGATATCAGATAGCCTCCAGGCAATCGCATCACTGTGCTCTCTCAGCACCTCAATCAACCTCAACTTCTCCTCCGCTGTCAACTTCGAAGAAATAATGACAGGCATATCTGGCTTCTCTCATAGAAATGCGTACTCAAGATGTGATGGTAGGACCTTAAGTTCTAAGGGCGGTGGAATCTCTACAGGAGTACTCTCATCACTAATCGCATCGATCTCCAATGGCTCAGTAACACACAACTCATCACTCTCCTCAACCTGCTCCTCCTCAGCAACTTCTTCTACTTCCTCCTCAGCAGATTCCTCAACAACTCCCTCGCCCACCAAATCAGCTCCACTAATGTACTCGAAACACGTGTCGACACAAGATATGAAAGAATTTAGGAAGTAAACGGAATGACACGGTCCACTAACGTCGTCGGCACCCCCAGGGTGCTGCATCGCCCTATCGATCTCGAATGTGACAACCTCGTCACCAGCACGAAGAGAAATCTTACCGTCAAAGACGTCGATGATCGCCTTTCCGGTTCGAAGGAATGGACGGCCTAAAATAATAGGAACTCGCTCGTCTGCCTCCATATCAAGAACAACGAAATCCACTGGAAACACAAACTTATCCACCTTCACCAACAAATTCTCCACTATCCCACGAGGATACTTGACTGAACGGTCAGCCAAGGACAATGACATACGCGTGGGTGTAAGCTCTCCTAAACCAAGCCTCTCATACAACGAAAACGGCATCAGATTGATGCTGGCCCCTAAATCGGCTAGAGCGTGAGCGGGGGTAACGGCTCCCCCAAAGAAACATGGGATGGTGAATGTACTAGGATCAGTCAACTTCTCTGGCAGCTTATTCAAGACTACCGCGGAACAACCTCCTGTCAATGGAATATTCGACAACTCTCCAATCCTCTCCTTACGCTTCAAAAGATCCTTGAGAAATTTGGCATACTTAGGCATCGACTGAAGTGCCTCGACAAACGGAAGATTGATTTTCAACTGAGTAAACATCTCGAGGAATTTCCCGTACTCCTGAGCATATTTCTGCTGCCTAGCTCGAGCGGGAAACGGAAGGCGGGAATAATCAATCACTAGTGATGGCCGAACCTTCGTCGGCTGCTTCTCCACTTTCTTCTCCACTGGTGACTCCTCGGCGTGTGCGGTACTTGCTGGGTCTAGCCTCATGTGCACTTTTCCTGGAGCCTCCATCTCTATCACCTCATCTACCTCATCATCACTCTCTACCTCAGCATTCTTTCTCACAACCTCTCCCAAACTCTTTCCACTACGGGTCGTAATAGCCTTCGCTGAATGATTCGCGGGATTCGTGAAGGTATTACCCGAAAACTGACCCGGTGGATGCTCCTGTAACTGCTTAGCAATTCCACCAACTGTCCTCTGGAGATCTAACAGTGTGGATTGCTGACTCTTCAGCTGAAGCTCGTGTTTTTTATTGATCTGCTCTTGATTCTTAGCTACAGTCTGATTATGCGTCATCATCTGAGCAAACATCTCCTCTAACCTACTCAAACTACCCTGTAAAGCCTTTTCACTACCCTGACTCTCCTGATTCGACCCTCCACTCGCAAACTGACCTCCTGCACCACTATACTGAGCACTCTGACCCGAACCACCACTCGTGTAAAGACCTGGCCCCCTATTTTGATACTGACCAGATGGGAATCCAGGGGGATTGCCAGAAGAACGATAACTGCTGTTGTTGCCACTACCGCGCCAGTTGGAATTGTAATTGGAATTGAAAGGATTCGTGGGACCCCTAGACTGACCGGCTATGTACTCTACCTGCTCTAACGTAAGTGTGGGACACTCGAGCGTGTCGTGACCTCCCCTACAAAGCTCACACCTATCAACTTTCTTCTTTAACTCATCAATCTCTCGCTTCAAAATCTCGACTTCAGCAACTACCGACGAATCCGAGCTAACTTGGTTTACCCCTCGACCGGCCGAGGAGGTACGAACAGGAATGGAAGTCCTGCTGGTAGAGCTGTAGTCCATATCAGAATGTGCAAAACTCTCAAACAAATCATTGCACTCAACCACCGTCTTCTTTCCCATAAGCTGTCCTCCTGCTGAAGTATCGAATCGCGCTCTAATCTCAGGAGTAAGTCCGTTATAGAACTTTTCAACTAACGCCCAGTCGGACAAACCATGCTGTGAGCAACGAGAGAGAAGCGTCTGGAAACGCTCCCAAGCTAAATGATATGGCTCATCAGGCTCCATACGGAAGGAGTGGGTCCCCGTAATAATAAATTGTCTTGCACAGTTACCCCAAATTTTCTCTCGTCCAAGTAGATGATCAATCAAGGAGCAGCAGTAGGTGCATTGGCATGAACAGGGTCATGCTCCAATGCGGGGTCAGGAGCAACGCCTGGCTCAGGGGCCACGGCCGGCTCCGGATCAAAAACTCCATCTCAAGATCAGCTGGATCAACAACCACAGGGGGTTACAGGATCCTCCAAGGGCTGGTCTAAGTGTATGAACTCAAGGTCATGGTCTGGATCAAAACCAGGTGGAAAAGCAGGATCAACCTCAATATCGTGATCAAACTCAAAACTGTGGGCGGGATCCAGTGCAGCTGATGATGCCATATTAGGGTCGGCGTCGTGTGAGTGGTGCTGCATTCCCTGTATGTGCGAAGATGCGGATGTCAGAAACTCAAATGAGTCTGGGATAGGGGAATGGACATGAGTTTCCCCTACAGGAGCGTCCGCATGCAGTAGTCTAATACCAGCCGCAATAGGGCCCTGCCCTCGAACGGGTCCTCCTCCAGTAGATCGTTATCGTCGTAAGAGGCCACGTCGGGAGGGGGGGCATATCAATAACAGGATAAGCGGCAAGGGGGCAAATTCCCAACAAGATGGCCATCAGTAGGCTCTGCTACGACTTCAGGCAGCGCACAAGGGCTGAAAGTCGTCATTGTCTGTGCCGGTAGTATCGGAAATGTACACCTCGTGCTTCGATGAAACTATGTCATCTGATACTATGGCCATGGGATTCGTAGTGTCCATCTTTCTAGTACTTGATGAAAGCATGACGTTTGTAACACAAACACATATACGTATAATAATCAATCATATAATCAGTTAATCACATAGTCACCAAGTAAGCATTCAAATCATTCTCCTAGTCTCACTAGCCAATTTCTCCCAGTCTTTAAGACTGCTCTATCCTCCACCTCGACCACTTAGATCGAGCCTCGGTCCCCTTGACCGAGCCTCAGCCTTCAAGACTGAGCCTGCTCTTCCTAGCCTTGCTAGCCAACTACCTCGGTCACCTAGACCGAGCCTCGATCCTCCAGACCGAGCCTCAGCCCTCCAGGCTGAGCCTATAATAAATCAACGTGCTCAACTACCTCGGTCACCTAGACCGAGCCTCGATCCTCCAGACCGAGCCTCAGCCCTCCAGGCTGAGCCTATAAATAATAAAATGTGCTCAACATTTGTTTGTAAAAAGTTTTGGATCTGGACTTAAGTGGTATGCAGAAAAATGTTTTCGTGAGAGCCCTAGTGATCATAGTCTAGACTCGAGAGAGAATCCTAGTTCGCTATGATCAGAGCTCTGATACCAAGCTGTCACACCCTGGCTTTGCGGAAGCGTGGTTAATTTTGGTGTGACTTCTTAATACCATAGCTTAACCATAACAAAGCTATATGAAGTAAAATCATGCAAGATCATCCATTTGATTAAGTTTAAAAACCAAGTACAATAACATTGTCTTAACGAAAACGCATTCTAATGACATTGTTCAACAACCACGTACATCAACATGACATAAACACAGTTTAAGGATTGTGACTTGTCCAGGAAAGAGTCACATTCCCCAAACCCAGATGATCTCGTAACTAGTGCAGCGGGAAAACGTGCCATACCGTGCCAGATCTCGTTAATTTCCTGAAATACATGTAAGTTGAAAAATCAACAATAATGTTGAGCGAGTTCATGTGTAAGTGAGTAAATAAACCTTTGTGAGTATAAAAATAGTCGTGGTATGTAGCAAATAAGGGGACTTGTGATCACCAATGGTTTGCAAGGCCACTGATATATGTGAAGTGCAAATAGGGAGACTCAAACCTAGCAGATTTCGCCACGGCATTAGTATGTGGACAAAGTCACCCCAAGGTCCGTTTCTAGTTTGGCCTGGGGCTGGGCTCGCTACACCCAGATAGATCTACCGCTCCTGTCCCTCGGTCCCGACATGAGGACTAATGGCCTCATATTGCTCCTACCCACTCACATGATCTAAGTAGTAAACCTCCTTACGCTAACCATACCGTGTATAAAGTACTTGTAATCAAAGTAACATGTATTTCACCCCCGCAGTTAAGAAAACTGAAAACAGTTAGAGAAAAGGGGGACATGAACTCACAGTCGGTGCGTCTCTACCAAGTACTCCAAATCAGAAAGCTGTGCGACGACCTACAAGTGCTAATTCTATTAGACGGACGGCCGTGCCTTAGCTTTATAGTTTAAGTTTTTGGGAAATAGTTAGACAACTATTTCGTGTTTACATTTTGTATATACTTGGTAGTTAATCTCCTTCCCAATGATGGGGGATTCAATACATGTGCGTTCATAAATATTTCCGTAAGTGCGTAAGTTACGTTTAACAATCGAGTGGTAATAAACTTACCGGTGTAACTTATATATTTTTATGGTGAAAGCGTTCGTATTATTTTGGATTCGTTAACGTTCGTAAATATTATTTTTACTCTAAAAATAATATTTATGTATCTTCACAAAATAATCATAAACAGTGTGTGAAAAATATATTTATCACGTTAGATTCTGTGAAAATCCCACCTCCGAATATTTAGTAAATAAAGTCATGGCGAAATTTATATTTCGAAAACATGTCAAAAAGTAATTCTAACACTTGTTGTGTAAATAGTTCTAAGTGTTAGGTTTTTAGAAAAATTTCGCCAGAGTTTCCTCTGTAACTGGAGGTGGCCACGCTTTCAGACGTATCATTTTCTTTTACAAAATCAATTTCAACAACTTCGTTATTCAATCAAACAATTTCCGACACATCAAACTAGTCGACAAGTATGTAAATCGCATAATCGCATGAACTTGTAGTTTTTCCGAAACTATAGTGTAAATCCCATTATATTTTTGTGGGTCTTTATATAAATAAAGCCGGTTTCGTAAAAGTCTTGTTTTTAGAGAAGTTCCGTCCTTACAACTTCTTGTCCATTTTTACAAAGATAGTTATTTTGTCGAAACTTTTCATTTCACAAGTGTTTACACACTTGTGGTTTATAAAAATCATACTTATTAGTGTAAGATCCGTCTTTTAGAAAACATGATTTCTTTGACGCGTGGTCCTTTGAAAATACCACTTGCAGATACGTAGATCTGCTAGTTTTAAACATCATTTCACAAGTAAAACTCTTTTACACAAGTTCATGATTCGCGTGTGGTAGAGTTTCACCCTTTAACCCTTGTATTATTCAAAAACAAGCTTATGTTAAGATCCATGATCTTCCAAAATCGGGTTAAACGATGATCCGAGCTACCACATCATAGATCGGGTCTAAATAAACATACATTTCAAATACTACAACATTTACACAACTTATGTGCTATTAACCACCATTCTTAGAGTTTTAAGTAAACTTTAAAGCATCAACTTGTAAGATTCCGAGTTTTAACCGATAAAAATCCTTTTAACCACTTTAGAATGGTTCAAATACGAGTTTTAAGTATTATACCTCTAGCTCGAGGCTAGGGAAGAATCTACGCGCAAATGAGGTGGATAAAAGCTAGAGAAAGGGGTCCTTCGCCTTCCGTTTGCTCCAAGACTCCTAATACGTGACCCTTAACACTTGTATGTTCTTGAAATGTGATGATGGAAATCGAAAGGTGTGTGTATGAGCAAGGGGGTGTTCGGGCGTGACTTACATAGAGAGAAAGAGAGGGTATTTTGAGTGGTGAGAGATGATGAATGTCATGGAGTGTTTAGTCTTGATCTTATAGACAATAAGTATGATCATTATCCAATGGTTCTTGTGTTTACTAGATATTAGGCAAATAACATTAAAATAATCAACATGGTACAAGGTGTGTCCCCCTCATGGGGACGGTTTGTAATGGGGGGGGGGGGTACTAGTTCGATTCCAACCATTAGTTAAGTACTTAGTTAGGTTAAGTTAGTTAGTTAAGTGCTTAACCCGGTTAGTTATGTGTAGTGCTTAACAGTGTGTGTTAGGGTGTTCAGGGACCCCAACTGGCTCAGAAAAAGATGAATAATGAAAATAACAATATTTTCATGTTTCGGGTATAGTCCGGTTGTTCGGTTGGATAGTAATCCGTTAATGCGCTTAATAAAGCTTTAAAGTGTCGTTATTGTTATTTTTAGTGACACAGCTTATTCCTGACACTTTGGAAAGTGTCTAGTGTTATTTTTCTCATGTTTTGGCACTTTATTAGTTAGCTAGAAGCTGAAATATTATGTAAAGTGCTGAGTTTTGTACTTTGAGTACGTTTTAGGCACATCCAGTCACTGTGACTTATCCTTAGAGACGCAGTTCTACAACCCTTATATCCCTACACTCACCATTAGTGTAGCAAAATATTTCTGGCTCATACAGGCCTTAGAGGCAGTGTTTGCCTGATGCTGGCTTTATCAGCATGTTCAGTAGGTTATCCGATAGTGCTACTGTGCTTTTTGTGCATCATGTTTGTCACTAAGGTGCCGTATGTAAATAATGTAGTGACGATAAGTAAAGTATGATGCAAGTAAGTACATGTATCAGATATCAAGTAGCAGTTCATTAGCTAGTTCAAATAAGCACAGTAATTAAGCAGTAATTAATCATTAATTAAGTCGTACGGATACCTGGTTTAGTGCGGGTTGTCACATTCTCCCCCCGTTAAATAAATTTCGTCCCGAAATTTAAGTTCTGCTTGTAGAAGCAGGGTTCTTAGGAAAAAGGTGGGGGTATTTCTCTTTCATCCGGTCTTCACGTTCCCAGGTGAACTCAGGACCATGTCTGGCATTCCAACAAACTTTGACGAGTTTGACACTGCTCCGGCGGGTCTTGTTTACCTTCCAATCCGTGACCTCAACAGGTTCTTCAACGAAGTGGAGCGTGTCGTCAACATGAATCTCGTCGATGGGAATGGCAACGTCAACTTGAGTTGGACTTTTCTTCAGGTTGGATACATGAAATGTATCGTGAACACCATTCAGTTCAGCAGGTAGGTCCAACTTGTATGCTACTAGTCCTATTCTTTCCAGAATTCTGAAAGGACCAATGTAGCGCGGTTTTAACTTCCCACGCTTTCCAAAGCGTGCCACCCCCTTCCAGGGTGAAACTTTCAATAACACCATTTCTCCAACTTGGAAATCCACATGTTTCCGGTTTGGATCCGCATAGGCCTTTTGTCTGTGGCGAGCTGCTTCGATGCGTTTAAGAATTTGCGCAATCTTGTCTGTCGTCTCTTGGACGATCTCGGGACCAGCAAGCTGCCTATCACCTGCGTCAGACCAACATAGGGGTGATCGGCACTTGCGTCCGTATAGGGCTTCAAATGGCGCGACACCAATACTGGTGTGGTAGCTGTTGTTGTATGAAAATTCGACCAAAGGTAAATGTTTATCCCAGCTACCGCCCAAATCCATAACACACGCTCTCAGCATGTCTTCCAAAGTCTGTATCGTTCGCTCGCTCTGGCCGTCAGTTTGCGGATGAAACGCAGTGCTCAGATTCAATTGTGAGCCAAAGGCTTCTTGAAAGGATTGCCATATCCTTGACACAAACCTTCCGTCTCTATCAGAGATGATCGAGAGAGGCACTCCATGGCGCGCAACGATCTCTCTCATGTAAATTTCAGCCAATTTGCTCGTATTATCCTTCTCTCTGATAGGTAAGAAGTGTGCTGACTTCGTTAATCGATCCACTATCACCCAGATAGTGTCATGGCCTTTTGGCGTTCTTGGCAATTTCGTAATAAAGTCCATGGAGATTTGTTCCCATTTCCACTTGGGAATCTCAGGTTGTTGCAGAAGTCCCGAAGGCTTCTGGTATTCGGCTTTAACCTTAGCGCACGTTAAACATTTGCTCACGTAAACAGCAACATCGCCTTTCATCCTAGGCCACCAATAGTAATCTTTGAGATCCTGGTACATCTTATCCGCTCCAGGATGGATAGAGTATCGTGATTTGTGAGCTTCATCGAAAATAACTTTCCTTAAATCACCAAACAGAGGAACCCAAATCCTTTTCTCAAAATATAACGCTCCTTCCTCGTTTGGTACCAGTAGCTTCTCCATTCCACGGAGATATTCTTCTTCAAGGTTTCCCTCCTTGAGAGCTTCCTTCTGCGCGGCACGAATGCGCAAGGAAAGATCGGTTCGGATAATCATCTCTAGAGCTCTAACCCTTATGGGATTGATTCTCTCTTTACGACTTAGGGCATCGGCGACCACATTCGCCTTCCCTGGGTGATACTTTATCTCGCAGTCGTAGTCGTTTAGCAACTCAACCCATCGTCTTTGCCTCATATTCAGCTCCTTCTGGTTGAATATGTGCTGTAGGCTCTTGTGATCTGTAAAGATTGTACACTTTGTACCATAAAGGTAGTGTCTCCAAATCTTTTAGTGCAAATACCACTGCGCCAAGTTCCAAATCATGTGTGGTATTGTTCTTTTCGTGCACTTTCAGTTGACGCGATGCGTAAGCAATAACCTTTTGGTGTTGCATCAACACGCAACCCAATCCTTGGCGCGAAGCGTCGCAGTATACCACAAAATCATTTGTACCTTCCGGTAGTGCTAAGATTGGCGCATTGCAGAGCTTATCCTTCAGTATCTGGAACGCTTCTTCCTGTTTGATTCCCCAATCAAACTTCTTATCTTTCTGGGTGAGGAGCGTCAATGGTTGAGCGATTTTTGAGAAATCCTCAATGAACCTTCGATAGTAGCCAGCCAAACCCAAGAATTGCCGAATCTCGGTTGGCGTCTTTGGCGTTTCCCAATCTTTGATCGCCTCGATCTTTGTTGGATCCACGTGGATTCCATCTCCATTTACCACGTGCCCAAGGAATTGGACTTCACGTAGCCAAAATTCGCACTTGGAGAATTTGGCATACAGCTGTTCCTTCTTTAGTAGCTCTAGAATGGCTCTAAGATGCTGCTCGTGTTCGGCCTTTGTCTTTGAATAAATCAAGATGTCGTCGATGAATACAATCACGAACTTATCCAAGTACGGCTTGCAAACTCTATTCATCAAGTCCATAAAGACTGCAGGTGCGTTTGTCAAACCAAACGGCATGACAAGGAATTCGTAGTGCCCATAACGAGTTCTGAAGGCTGTCTTTGGGATACTTTCCTCTTGTATCCTTAACTGATGGTATCCAGATCGAAGATCAATCTTCGAATAAAAGCTTGAACCTTGAAGTTGGTCGAACAGATCATCAATCCTTGGCAGAGGATACCTATTCTTGATCGTCAGCTTGTTCAGCTCCCGGTAGTCGATGCACATTCGAAAACTACCGTCCTTCTTTTTGACAAACAGAACCGGAGCTCCCCAAGGCGAGAAGCTTGGTCGGATAAAACCCTTGTCTAACAACTCTTGAAGTTGTGTCGACAATTCTTGCATCTCAGACGGAGCAAGTCTATAAGGTGCCTTAGCCACAGGCGCGGCACCTGGGACTAGATCGATGTGAAACTCTACTTGTCTCTGAGGTGGCAGTCCGGGTAAGTCTTCTGGAAAGACTTCTGGATACTCCCTCACGACAGGGATGTCTTCGATTCTCGGCTCAGCAGCCTTCTTATCCACAATGTGTGCCAGGAAGGCAACACATCCCTTCTGCAAACACTTTCGCGCTTTCAGGCAGCTGATAAATCTTAGCGGCGTGTCACGCTTCTCTCCGTGAACCACAATTGTTTCGCCATCTTCGGTTGGAATACGAACAACTTTTTCGTGACATACTATCTCAGCCTTGTTTCCTGATAACCAATCCATTCCTACTACCACGTCGAAGCTTCCCAACTGGACTGGTAGTAGATCTAAAGCGAACTCACGCTCTCCCAGTTCAATCACACAACCTCTGATAACTTCGTTGGCTTCTACTAACTTTCCATTGGCCAATTCGATCGAGTAGGGAATATCTAACTTATTAGCGGCTAACCCAAGCATATTCTTAAATTCTAACGATACGAAGCTATAATCGGCACCAGTATCAAATAAAACGGATGCATAGCGTTGATTTACAGGGAACGTACCAGTAACGACATTGGGGTCCTGGCGCGCTTCCCTTGCTTCGAGTTGGAACACTCTTCCACGGGCTTGGTTTAACTCC
Organism: Helianthus tuberosus; assembly: GCA_030545235.1. Taxonomy (NCBI): domain Eukaryota; kingdom Viridiplantae; phylum Streptophyta; class Magnoliopsida; order Asterales; family Asteraceae; genus Helianthus; species Helianthus tuberosus. The sequence continues at coordinate 113,389,436 of CM060433.1, read as the reverse complement.
GGGCAGTTCTTCTTAAAATGCCCGATATCACCGCAGTTATAGCATCCAAGTTTTTGCCCGTTTCCACCAGCTTGATCATTCCTCTGATTACGATTCACACCGCCCGCTTGGTTAGCATTGTTGCCTCGATTCTCGTTACCTCCATAGTTTCCTTGTGGGCGATTTCCAATACCACCACGGTTATTATTCCTATTCCCAAATCCTCCCTGGCCTCCTCGGCTAGCACTAGCTCAACAAGAATCTTTCGAGTGGCCCAGCTTTCCACATGCTTCACATATTTTCACATTACAATGGCTAGTATGATGGCGTTGACAGATATTACACTTGGGCTGGGTGCCCTGATATCCTTTCCCTTTCTTTCCATTACCAGCTGATCCTCCTTTCTTAACCGCCACACTGGCGCCCTGCTTGAAGTTTGAGAACTTCCGTTTGCTACCTCCTGATGACTCGACGTGAGTCTCTTTCTTCTTGTGCTCAATATCATCAAACTTGTTCAGGCGAATGGCCTCCTCTGTGAGAGCCACGCTCAAATCAATCGCCTCAGTAATGGTCGCAGGCTTGGATGAGGTTACCATGCTTATGATTTGAGGAGCTAATCCCCAAATGAAGCGTTCAATTCTCTTGAACTCGGGAGTGACCATGTAGGGTACCACATGCGATAAGTCATGGAACCTTTGAACGTATTCTGCTATCTTTGGACCGTCCATTTTCAAGTGCCAGAACTCGGTCTCCAATCGCTGGATTTCTGCGCGGGAACAGTACTTTTTGCGCATAAGTTCTTTTAGTTCGGTCCCAGGTTAATGCATATGCTGCAGTAGCACCCTTTATATGGGTCTGAAGATTCCACCATAATCGGGCTTCATCTAGAAACAGCTCAGAAACGTATAGGATCTGTTGTTCCGGCGTACATCCGCTCACTTGAAAGATGAAATCCATACTTTCGATCCATTTCACAAAAGCCATGGCACCTCCAGTGCCGTCGAACTTCGGAGGCTTGTATTTGAGGAAGTGCCAGTAGGAACAACCGTTATTTTCTGAGGTACCTCTGCTAGGTTCGGAGCGTAGGGCCTCATGCCGTGCTATAGTTGCAGCAATTATCTCTTGAAGTTCCGCCTCTGAGGTGGGCATGCGCATTTCGCGACTTGGTGGCATCTTCTAAAAGATGTTTCACGTAGGTTAGGTCATAGCAAGTAAAACGTACGTATGTATTCAACAATACATAACATCTCATGTCATAGAACCTAAACAGTAAATCAAACATCATAAGTGATGAGAATACTGCGATTGCCATATATTGAGAGCACATAGTAAGCGTACAAGTACACAACTGTGTCATACAACGTCAATGACTTAGTAGGGGACGACCCTAGACAAGTTGTGCGATCGCTGGACAAGTTCAGGAATTTCTGGTTCGTCCATTTTCAAATTCCTGAACTCCACCTCAAGCTTCTAAATCCCAGTCCTAAAGCAACATTTCTTCTCAATCGTTTCCTTGAGCTCGTCCCAGCTCAGTGCATAAGTAGCGTCTGTGCCAAGGGTCTGAACCTGGAGGTTCCATTAAGAGAGTGTGCCATCTAGAAATATCCCCGAGATGTAGGTAACACTCTGTTGGGGCGAACAGTTACTCATTCTTAGAATGGAGTCGGTCTTTTCGGACCAACGAACAAATGCAACGGTGCCTCCTGTTCCATCAAAGTTCAAAGGCTTGCAGTTCAGGAACTGTTTATAGGTGCAGCCAGTTGGAGGGTTATTTCCAATAATGCCATCGTTGTACTTAGAGCGGAGGGCTTCATGTCGTGCATTTATCTGTGAGATGCGTTCTCGCAACTCGGCTTCTGTCCTTGGCAACGTACTGGTGTTTGTGTCACGTCTGGGTGGCATTCCCTTTCGTCGAAGTGGTGTGAAGCGGGTTAGACAACGTTCCAATTGTCTATGAGGTGTATATAGCAACATAAGCCATCATGTAATCACCCAATTTCACACGCAAATATACTCACTGTATGAGTGGGGAAGTAAATTTCTGAGCCTTCACATAGTCTTGCCAATTTGGCTTGTTGCTCGTGTTAGAATGAACTCGAGGCTTAATCGCCTTGGTCGTTCGTGTTTAAGTTATTTCCTGCTGCATTGGTTATCATTAGCTTGACCCGCAGAGTCTACCAGGATTCCTGTGCACTACAAATCGTTATTACGTGGGCCCCCGTAATAATAAATTGTCTTGCACAGTTACCCCAAATTTTCTCTCGTCCAAGTAGATGATCAATCAAGGAGCAGCAGTAGGTGCATTGGCATGAACAGGGTCATGCTCCAATGCGGGGTCAGGAGCAACGCCTGGCTCAGGGGCCACGGCCGGCTCCGGATCAAAAACTCCATCTCAAGATCAGCTGGATCAACAACCACAGGGGGTTACAGGATCCTCCAAGGGCTGGTCTAAGTGTATGAACTCAAGGTCATGGTCTGGATCAAAACCAGGTGGAAAAGCAGGATCAACCTCAATATCGTGATCAAACTCAAAGCTGTGGGCGGGATCCAGTGCAGCTGATGATGCCATATTAGGGTCGGCGTCGTGTGAGTGGTGCTGCATTCCCTGTATGTGCGAAGATGCGGATGTCAGAAACTCAAATGAGTCTGGGATAGGGGAATGGACATGAGTTTCCCCTACAGGAGCGTCCGCATGCAGTAGTCTAATACCAGCCGCAATAGGGCCCTGCCCTCGAACGGGTCCTCCTCCAGTAGATCGTTATCGTCGTAAGAGGCCACGTCGGGAGGGGGGGCATATCAATAACAGGATAAGCGGCAAGGGGGCAAATTCCCAACAAGATGGCCATCAGTAGGCTCTGCTACGACTTCAGGCAGCGCACAAGGGCTGAAAGTCGTCATTGTCTGTGCCGGTAGTATCGGAAATGTACACCTCGTGCTTCGATGAAACTATGTCATCTGATACTATGGCCATGGGATTCGTAGTGTCCATCTTTCTAGTACTTGATGAAAGCATGACGTTTGTAACACAAACACATATACGTATAATAATCAATCATATAATCAGTTAATCACATAGTCACCAAGTAAGCATTCAAATCATTCTCCTAGTCTCACTAGCCAATTTCTCCCAGTCTTTAAGACTGCTCTATCCTCCACCTCGACCACTTAGATCGAGCCTCGGTCCCCTTGACCGAGCCTCAGCCTTCAAGACTGAGCCTGCTCTTCCTAGCCTTGCTAGCCAACTACCTCGGTCACCTAGACCGAGCCTCGATCCTCCAGACCGAGCCTCAGCCCTCCAGGCTGAGCCTATAATAAATCAACGTGCTCAACTACCTCGGTCACCTAGACCGAGCCTCGATCCTCCAGACCGAGCCTCAGCCCTCCAGGCTGAGCCTATAAATAATAAAATGTGCTCAACATTTGTTTGTAAAAAGTTTTGGATCTGGACTTAAGTGGTATGCAGAAAAATGTTTTCGTGAGAGCCCTAGTGATCATAGTCTAGACTCGAGAGAGAATCCTAGTTCGCTATGATCAGAGCTCTGATACCAAGCTGTCACACCCTGGCTTTGCGGAAGCGTGGTTAATTTTGGTGTGACTTCTTAATACCATAGCTTAACCATAACAAAGCTATATGAAGTAAAATCATGCAAGATCATCCATTTGATTAAGTTTAAAAACCAAGTACAATAACATTGTCTTAACGAAAACGCATTCTAATGACATTGTTCAACAACCACGTACATCAACATGACATAAACACAGTTTAAGGATTGTGACTTGTCCAGGAAAGAGTCACATTCCCCAAACCCAGATGATCTCGTAACTAGTGCAGCGGGAAAACGTGCCATACCGTGCCAGATCTCGTTAATTTCCTGAAATACATGTAAGTTGAAAAATCAACAATAATGTTGAGCGAGTTCATGTGTAAGTGAGTAAATAAACCTTTGTGAGTATAAAAATAGTCGTGGTATGTAGCAAATAAGGGGACTTGTGATCACCAATGGTTTGCAAGGCCACTGATATATGTGAAGTGCAAATAGGGAGACTCAAACCTAGCAGATTTCGCCACGGCATTAGTATGTGGACAAAGTCACCCCAAGGTCCGTTTCTAGTTTGGCCTGGGGCTGGGCTCGCTACACCCAGATAGATCTACCGCTCCTGTCCCTCGGTCCCGACATGAGGACTAATGGCCTCATATTGCTCCTACCCACTCACATGATCTAAGTAGTAAACCTCCTTACGCTAACCATACCGTGTATAAAGTACTTGTAATCAAAGTAACATGTATTTCACCCCCGCAGTTAAGAAAACTGAAAACAGTTAGAGAAAAGGGGGACATGAACTCACAGTCGGTGCGTCTCTACCAAGTACTCCAAATCAGAAAGCTGTGCGACGACCTACAAGTGCTAATTCTATTAGACGGACGGCCGTGCCTTAGCTTTATAGTTTAAGTTTTTGGGAAATAGTTAGACAACTATTTCGTGTTTACATTTTGTATATACTTGGTAGTTAATCTCCTTCCCAATGATGGGGGATTCAATACATGTGCGTTCATAAATATTTCCGTAAGTGCGTAAGTTACGTTTAACAATCGAGTGGTAATAAACTTACCGGTGTAACTTATATATTTTTATGGTGAAAGCGTTCGTATTATTTTGGATTCGTTAACGTTCGTAAATATTATTTTTACTCTAAAAATAATATTTATGTATCTTCACAAAATAATCATAAACAGTGTGTGAAAAATATATTTATCACGTTAGATTCTGTGAAAATCCCACCTCCGAATATTTAGTAAATAAAGTCATGGCGAAATTTATATTTCGAAAACATGTCAAAAAGTAATTCTAACACTTGTTGTGTAAATAGTTCTAAGTGTTAGGTTTTTAGAAAAATTTCGCCAGAGTTTCCTCTGTAACTGGAGGTGGCCACGCTTTCAGACGTATCATTTTCTTTTACAAAATCAATTTCAACAACTTCGTTATTCAATCAAACAATTTCCGACACATCAAACTAGTCGACAAGTATGTAAATCGCATAATCGCATGAACTTGTAGTTTTTCCGAAACTATAGTGTAAATCCCATTATATTTTTGTGGGTCTTTATATAAATAAAGCCGGTTTCGTAAAAGTCTTGTTTTTAGAGAAGTTCCGTCCTTACAACTTCTTGTCCATTTTTACAAAGATAGTTATTTTGTCGAAACTTTTCATTTCACAAGTGTTTACACACTTGTGGTTTATAAAAATCATACTTGTTAGTGTAAGATCCGTCTTTTAGAAAACATGATTTCTTTGACGCGTGGTCCTTTGAAAATACCACTTGCAGATACGTAGATCTGCTAGTTTTAAACATCATTTCACAAGTAAAACTCTTTTACACAAGTTCATGATTCGCGTGTGGTAGAGTTTCACCCTTTAACCCTTGTATTATTCAAAAACAAGCTTATGTTAAGATCCATGATCTTCCAAAATCGGGTTAAACGATGATCCGAGCTACCACATCATAGATCGGGTCTAAATAAACATACATTTCAAATACTACAACATTTACACAACTTATGTGCTATTAACCACCATTCTTAGAGTTTTAAGTAAACTTTAAAGCATCAACTTGTAAGATTCCGAGTTTTAACCGATAAAAATCCTTTTAACCACTTTAGAATGGTTCAAATACGAGTTTTAAGTATTATACCTCTAGCTCGAGGCTAGGGAAGAATCTACGCGCAAATGAGGTGGATAAAAGCTAGAGAAAGGGGTCCTTCGCCTTCCGTTTGCTCCAAGACTCCTAATACGTGACCCTTAACACTTGTATGTTCTTGAAATGTGATGATGGAAATCGAAAGGTGTGTGTATGAGCAAGGGGGTGTTCGGGCGTGACTTACATAGAGAGAAAGAGAGGGTATTTTGAGTGGTGAGAGATGATGAATGTCATGGAGTGTTTAGTCTTGATCTTATAGACAATAAGTATGATCATTATCCAATGGTTCTTGTGTTTACTAGATATTAGGCAAATAACATTAAAATAATCAACATGGTACAAGGTGTGTCCCCCTCATGGGGACGGTTTGTAATGGGGGGGGGGGTACTAGTTCGATTCCAACCATTAGTTAAGTACTTAGTTAGGTTAAGTTAGTTAGTTAAGTGCTTAACCCGGTTAGTTATGTGTAGTGCTTAACAGTGTGTGTTAGGGTGTTCAGGGACCCCAACTGGCTCAGAAAAAGATGAATAATGAAAATAACAATATTTTCATGTTTCGGGTATAGTCCGGTTGTTCGGTTGGATAGTAATCCGTTAATGCGCTTAATAAAGCTTTAAAGTGTCGTTATTGTTATTTTTAGTGACACAGCTTATTCCTGACACTTTGGAAAGTGTCTAGTGTTATTTTTCTCATGTTTTGGCACTTTATTAGTTAGCTAGAAGCTGAAATATTATGTAAAGTGCTGAGTTTTGTACTTTGAGTACGTTTTAGGCACATCCAGTCACTGTGACTTATCCTTAGAGACGCAGTTCTACAACCCTTATATCCCTACACTCACCATTAGTGTAGCAAAATATTTCTGGCTCATACAGGCCTTAGAGGCAGTGTTTGCCTGATGCTGGCTTTATCAGCATGTTCAGTAGGTTATCCGATAGTGCTACTGTGCTTTTTGTGCATCATGTTTGTCACTAAGGTGTCGTATGTAAATAATGTAGTGACGATAAGTAAAGTATGATGCAAGTAAGTACATGTATCAGATATCAAGTAGCAGTTCATCAGCTAGTTCAAATAAGCACAGTAATTAAGCAGTAATTAATCATTAATTAAGTCGTACGGATACCTGGTTTAGTGCGGGTTGTCACAAAATACTTGGCTAAGAATGCATCGCGAAGACCTGCCCAAGTAGTGAAAGTGCCTGCGGGCTGAGAATCGAACCAGACGGCTGCGCGTCCAGCGAGAGAGAATGGGTACACCTGAAGGTACCTAGCATCAAGATTGACACCCTCTATGGAGTAGGTGCCACAAAGACGAGTGATGCGATTGATATGAGCGGGTGCATCCTCGTCGTCACGACCATGGAACTGGCAAGAATTGGTAATGGCCGTCATGATGTAGGAAGGAATCTGCCAGGACCTATCATTCGCGATGTTCGGAAGGTTGATGGGTGAAGTAGCACCGGTGAAACCGGTGGTCGCCTGCTGGTAAACGGTGCGGTTCTCCATTCGAACTACGGGTGGAGGACTAGGTGTACGAGAACGGGAGGATGGTGGGGAAACGTGTGGTGAAACATGAGGTGATGACTTGGGTGTGAAATCGAAAGCGGGGGTGGGATGTGAAAACGAAGAGGAACTAGAAGAACTGACCTCGGACGCAGAAGACGAGAAGGAAGACTTGATCGTAAATGGAAGCGGCGGAGGTCCCTGCGAACGCGTATGGGGCATCAACTGAAAACCAAATACGAACAAGTAAGAAGACTCCGACAACGACTCACTAATCTAGAAAAGACACTAAAGCAAATATTTTTGGATTTTTATAGTTTTTAGACTCCTACGACTCAACTAACACAAATAGCACGTATGATATCAAACAAGTCCAAACAAAGTAATTAACGCAATCGCCAAAGAGTCCCCGGCAACGGCGCCAAAAACTTGATGTGCTGAAAGTGGTTTAATAAAAACAACTAAATTAACCCTAAATTAGACACTCTAAGCTTTAAGTTTATAAACTAAGACTCGACCTAAAACCCTAAACCACACAACCGGCAAGTGTACCGATCAATGTAGTAAAGCTAAAGTAAGTCCGAGTATCGAACCCACGAGACTCTAAGGATTACGCTAAGACTCTATAAAGACTAAGACTGACACAACTTAACCATTTGTTTATTAATTGGGGGGGGGGGGTTTCTAAAAATCCTAAGAATGCAAATAATGAATACTAACTAGACTAGACGAACTAGACACGAACTCAAGTGAAAACTCTGACCAGTGATGGATGAAGACTACCTAGGCTAGACGCAAGCTAAACTCAGAATGGATCTCTATTTGATAATTTTGTGGTGTGGAACCGGGATCTTAAGATGCTAAACCTATTAAGACACCACTAAGCCCCTCAAACACGCTCAAGGCGATTCTTGTGGCACTACCTAGGCTGTTACGCTTACCGGTTTGCTAGATTTCTTTTCCGTCCTCTAGTTTCTTGAAAGTGCTTATGTAAGACGCTCTACTTTGCCGCGCGAACGTCTAAAGCGACAATGGTTTCTAATCTTGGTTTAATAGGCTATGGGATGTTAAGGACTTATAACCAAACCTAGACCTATCAATAACCTCGAGCCTTTCCGCGACGAGTTTAGCAGCACATTTGATTTTATAATATTACCGAGTATTACTTCTAAGGTTACTTAAGCTATTTTCACCCTAAAGGATTAATGATTTATTATGTGATAAAGACCGTCACCTAAATCAAGAAACCCTAATACAACCCTATTATGTGATAAAGACCGTCACCAAGAGTTATATGAAGCAATAAACAATAATAAAACAATTGTCAAACACGCATATGCACCAAGGTAGATTCCCAAAGCTTTTACAATACAAGAATATCCACAACCACGCTAAAAATCAAATAAAGATCCAAACTTTATTAAGCTATTGTCATTAACCTAGGTAGTATATGAGGTTTAGCCGCAAATCATTGTCAAAAACGCAATATCAATCAATGTAAAAACAGAATTCATCATGTAACGAAGTTTAAACAAACGAAACAGAAGAATAAAGATGATTAAACCCGTTTTCTCCACTCCCGAATGCTTCCAAGATGTTACCCGATGATTCCACGCGTCCCGAATGCTCTAAACCGCTCCAATCAGCCTCCAAAACAGTCCAAGAACTCCAAGTTTCGTAATTGTGGTGTTGTTATCGGCTGATTATGATAATGATCATTTATAACCTCAAAACCCTAAATTTCTTGCTGATTACGATTCTGTGCCGACGTACAGTCATCTCGCGGCCCGCCTGAAAATGTTCATAAGCTTATGCGGGCCGCCTGGAACCCTCAGAACTGCAATTCTTGCTCCGTTTCACTCCCGAGCTCCTCGATTTCCGTGCCAAACTTTCTCCTGTCCAGATTTTATCTCGTATCTGTTCCTTTTGCTGCAAAAACCTGGAAAACACAAGACAATCAAAAGTATGTACATTCTATCTAAAACCGACACTAAAACTAACTAAAACCGAACAAACCTAGACGCGAATAAAGATGTATTTTACAATACATCAACTACCTATCTTCCTCGTTTTTCACAGATAAAGAATTCTCTACAAAACTAAGATTGTCAGTGCTCTTTAAATCCAATGAAACTTTTTCTTACAACGAACAGTGCGGCCACACTTTTCATCAAAATACATACCGTTTTATACGAAAGCTTCCTTCTTAGGTGACACATTCTAAAATACCTCATCATTGAGTTATTAAAACTTGTTTAAACTCCCTTGTCTATACACACACATGCACGTTTTACTTATGCATAATGCCTTAAATCCTTTTAGTCAAACGAACTCTTTTTACAAACCTATCTTTTCATTCCTCAAAATTTCATACGTTTCTAAACGTTTCAAAACTTCCAAGCCACGATTTTAGACAATCATTCCTTTTAACCAAAATACCTTTTTATAAGCTTGCTCTTGAATAAATTTCGGGATGAAATTTCCTAAAGGATGGGAGACTGTAACGCTCCTCTTTTTCGTAACTTTCTGTATTAGAAAGTTGTCTTGTAATTCTATTTTTGGAAACTTGTATTCCTTGTAATCGTATTTCGTTTTGAAACCTTGTAATCCGACACACCGATCATAATGAAAGTCATATTTATATCAATTACGTTCCATTTATACTTGTTATGTTCAATTTATACTTGTAATCGCATGCAACGAACCCTACCCTAATTCGAAACTATGCGACGATACGTGCAAATAACCGACTTTCAACGCGTTTACGTGCAATACTTGTGATTAACCAACAATTAATGATTCCAATACTTATTATACATCATAATACATCATATTATACTTGAAACCACCTTCGACATATTACTTATACTTGCAATTATGTGTTATAGATCGTAAATAGCCTATACCTGCATTTTGTGCGATAACCAACAACTATGTGTTACAACCGGCATTACCGATACTTATTTTACATAATTTCACATACATGGACATACTTGACATCACTATTAAGTTTACGATACTTGTATGCTTGTTACACGCTTGAAACTACACGAAAAGCACTCGAAAACACACTAAAACTGGCCTTAATTGCGTACTTATTAAACTTAAGGGACCATTTGTGACAAAAAGCCAAACCTCCCCTGAAACCCACGTTTTAAATCTGCATTTTTGGCTCCAACCTCCACCCTAAAATATAAATTTTGAATCTTGTATTTATGGCTCCAACCTCCACCTCCATTCTCCACCAATGGGCTTCAAAACCTCATTAAACACTCACCTAACCTCACTCAACTATATAACCAAGCCTCCCAACACTCATTTCAATTTTTCCAACTCATTTAGACTCTCAAAACACTCTAATCTCAGCTAAAAATGCAAGTTTTGGAAAGATTATTCTAAGTGCTAAATGAGCACTTTTCTTCACCTTTCTTCCATCTTTTTCACTTCTTCTTCCTCTACAAAGTGTGGAACACCTCTAGAATTGTTCTCACAAGGTTTTCCATGGAAACCCAAGGTGAAACATCAACAAAATGAGGTCCAACTTTCTGTTTTGGAAGGAAAATTTATTAAAAATACATGAACATATATTTTCTTTATACATTTCTATGTCCTTATGCCACTAATCAAGACTAAGATTATGTGTGCTTAAAACCAAGGTTGTAACATACAAATCCAGAGGTTTTAAGCCTCAAAACTTTCTGTTTTAAAAGGGTTTTAACCCACAAGTGATGAACAAGTCTTGAACTTGAATATGTGTGATTATTTGGATAGCTTAGGCTATCCTACTTACAAGTCCACACATCACTTGATGTTTTCTTCTTTGTTAGTTAGTTCGTTTATTTCAATTCCTTATTGTACATTCATGGCCATCCTTGTTGTCTTGTGACAACTTGTGCATTCGTGAATACAAAAGAGGTCTTAGAATGGAAGATTTATCTTCCTACCTCTATGCATGACTTCCATGATAATATTGTTATACTTGATGGACTAAGACTTATGTTATATACTATATAGAATATATAAAACCTATAGTAACCAAACCTTTGATGATAATCTAATGGTTATTTGTCAAAATACTAAATTACACCATCTAAGAACTTAGTTCTCGTTACGATTCTAATGGGTACTTTAACCCATGAAAACATTCAAACCCCTATGGGTTTCATAGTGTCAAAAACGAGTGTTATGGGCTAGATGGTTATTTTCTCATATATTTACTTTCCATATACTTGTAAATTCCGAATTCCAACTCTACACATACCTTGAACTCCAAAGCGTATACATTCAACCTCCTAAACTCATTCACTAGTGAACACTTGGATAATCGGAAGAATTAACAATTTTGTGAGTATACTTGAACCCCATTTTCGTTTACCACATTTTGGGGTGTAACATGTTAAACTATAAACTTACACTTAAACTTTATTCTTAAATGCACAAACATTCCTTATACATGCATGCCTACTTGATTACTTGATACTTTAAACTTGGGGTTATACGTTTTGTATTAGACTTATCTTTAACTTCGTACGAGCCTATCCTTGACATATATAGCGCTATAGGATTAACGCACCGCCTGTAAACTTTGGGTTATGTTAAGAGCTTATTGCGTTTCATCATTGGTTTGATTAGTTAAACACATGCCGATTTTATTGTTTATCTTGTTTCAATAGCTTGCCATGTGGAATTCTTTAAAACTTATTTTTTTTGCTATTTATGAAAACCTGTATACTCGCCAATACATATTTATATTGAACTGTACTTTTTAACATGTTACAGGTTGATGAGGATGATGCTATGAAACTGAAGTAGTGATGATGCCTAGATACACATATAGACGTGTTAGGTTTAATATGTTGTATAAAATTTTGTGCTTGATTGTTGTATTGTTTTCTTTGTATTGAATATGTTATATTTCAAGTTTCATGTATTGTAACACTTTGTTATGAAGGAAATCAATATATTTTTAATTATATTGTCACAATTAGCGTTATGTGTGATGAGCAATCTTTCTTCGTCCCACTCCGATGATTCCGCCATTAGTTGGGGTGTGACATCTGCACTAAGAAGAGCTCACACAAATGTTGTTTAATGAAACGTCTTCAGAAAATAAACAGTCTGCAGATGACAACGTTTGCGCGTGATCTACGCGGCGCAGACAGAAAAGACTGCGCATATCTTTTTTAGAAAAACAAACAGCCCCTAAGTGTTATTGTTTTACTTTTTTTTTCACTCTTACATCAAAAGTAAAGTAACTGACACACCTTCACACAATCTTAACTTTTTTTTCACTATACCTTGTTATGGTTTTATTAGTTTTCACTCACCTCAATTATTTATTTAATCATTATTAAAATTAAATCTACTAAAATTAAACTTTAAAAAACTAAAAAAGAATATAATTATACATATTAATAGAAAGAGGTCATGAACAGTTTTTATTTTATTTTTTATTATTATATTGTTTTATTAGTTTGATCGATTTAAACATGTATTTTTATATAACTTTTAAGATACGATCAAAGTAGCGGTTATCAAACAAGAAATCATAAAAATGAATGTATATTGGTACTGATGTTGTTCAGTACGGTATGGTAGCGATACGATATTAATTCATCAAAAGCAAAAAATATTAAAAATAAATATTGATACGGATACAGATGTTATTCAATCGGTTTTGATTGAATTTTGTATAATAGCGACACAACATCCGTTTAAAAAATATACATCGTAATGTTGAAATAAAAAGAGGGGAACAATTTTTTTTTTATTTTTTTCAATATTGTTTTTTTCTAAGGTTTTATTATTTTATTGGTTTATTACTTTAATTGATTTAAGTATATTTTGTTCTCTCATATAACTTTTAAGATACGATCAAAGTACCCATTATCAAACAGGAAACAATAAAACGGAATGTATGCCAGTACCGATGATGTTCGGTACAATATGGTAGTGATACATTATCAGTTTATTGAAAGCAGAAAAAAACTAAAAGTAAAAAATATTGGTACCGATACAAATGTTGTTCAATTGGTTTCAATTGAGCTTGGTACGACAGTGGCTGAATATCCGTTATCAAAAAAATATCGTAATGTTGAAATAAAATAAACATAAAATGCAAGTGAACCGAACAGATATGAACTGAACAATATATATAGGTACCATATCAATATGTGTTTTTTTTGTTTTCGATCGATGTAGTTTTTTCTCTTTCAATTAATATATCGAGTGCAGGTAATGTAACGAACCAAATTGATACCGACTTAATCCCCGCCGCGAAGCGCGGGGGAATATCACTAGTTGAAATTAAAACAAACCACACTAAAAATCCGTAAAAAATTCAAACAACTAATCTGTTTCCGCGAAAGATCGTTAGCGAATCTTGTCTTTTTTTTTTCAAAATTATCTTTTTGTCCAACTCTAACTTATCGTAGCTTTTCATCCCAAACACCATAAGATCAAAGACATTGGACGTTTGTTGCTTTAGCGCTAACATTTTTTTGATATTCTCGTTGAGTTTATCCATTTAGTCTTCGATATCCGATTGAGTTGAAGACGAACTCGTATCTTTATTTTTCTACTTTTGCACCATTTCTCCAATCGGGCAACGTACATCAACTGAATCTTTCTAAATATCAAAATCATCGTCTGAATCGTTTCAATTATATTGGGATCGCGCATCCGAAGCTACGTCGATGGATAATACGCTCTTCGACCTTTTGGAACGTGCGACCCGCATGTGCAAAAAGAGGGACAAGAAGTCATGTAACGATACCGATTACCGAGAAGATAAATATAGACCATAGCAACACCCTAGGAAAATTCCACATCGGCCATGGCCATGAGAGATTCTTGGTTCATAAGACATGTCTCGACTCTTAAATCACCATCGCGTTTTAAGCTTAGATGGCCGTGGAACACATGAGAACTCCGCAGTTAAGCTAGCTCAGGTGGGAGTAACATTAGGATGGGTGACCTCCTGGAAGGTCTTTATCGGGGAACTAAAAACAAATTTCTGAGTTCCTAGATGGGTAACCTATCAGGGGCAAAACAAACAATATTGGTGGTATAAGGGGTCAGATGTTACAAATGGTATCAAAGCCACTCCTGTACCATTCGGGATGGTGGGGCAAACCTTATCGAGGACGATGAGTCCCTAGGGGGTGATTGTAACGATACCGACTACCGAGAAGATTAACATAGAGCATTGTAACACCCTAGGCAAAACCTACATCGGTCATGGTCAGTAGAGAATCTTGTTTCATAAGACATGCTTTGCCTCTTTTAAATCACAAACGCGCTTTGGGCTTAGTTATCCTTGTAGCCCATGACATCTCTACAATTAAGCGTGCTCATGTAGCAACGATGGATAACCTTCATGGAAGTCTTTATCAGGGTAACAAAAAGCAAATCCATGAATTCTTTGATGGGCAACCCATCGGGGGCAAAGCGGACAATATTGGTGGAACGAGGAGACGGATGTTACATGTCACTTGGTGCTTTTACTTAAAATATGCCACAGTTTGTCCATTGTAAATGCATGTTGTTTATCTTATTTGTAGATTTTATGGGCCTCGATAAACAAATCTACATAATTAGCATCGCTCGTTCTGCCATCACATTGGTTAGAGAGGTTGTTGAAGATGTGCGGTTACTTTTTTTTTTCGCATTTCTCTCCAATTACTAGAAATGAAATCCAGATTGGGGGTAAGGTTCACGTCCCATTAAGTGGTGAAAGTTTTTACGAACACGACTCCAAAAGTCGGTTCCTTTTTAATGATCCGCTATAAACCATTATTATATATATATATCAAATGCTATCATGGGTTTGCGCTAGTGTATTTATAGAGGTTTTTAGTTTCACCACCTGAGTTTACTTTTTTGTTCTATTACCACTCAATTTAAAAAAAACCTTCACATAGCCACACGTATTCTCACAACTTCTTCATCATTTTGTATATTTATTTTCAACTAGAATTACCATCCGCCGCAATGCGGCGGGGATTCATTAGTTATATATCATGTTAGATGAAAAGCAAATGTTTCTCACATGACCACAAGCCTATGTGTAAAACCGAGAAAAAATAACTAAGTCGATCTCTGACTCGCACGTTGCAACGGACATGTCAAACAGGAAAAAAATAGATGAAAAACGTTGAACCCCACATGCACGTTGCGGCGTGTTAACTCGGAAATTTAGAACGACACGTTAAACGGAGAACTTATGAAAGATGAAAAGTATATAAGAGACTAAAGTTGAAAGTAAAAAAAAAGTGTTGAGATTAAATTGGGAAAGATGAAAAGCTTTGGGTTGAAAGTAAAAAAAAAATAAAGGGGTTAAATTGCAAAATATGAAAACTTTTGAAATAGAAGTGAAAAATCAAATTAATCAAAGGTGTTAAAATATCAAAGATTGAAACTTTAAACTTAAATTGCCAAAGATTGAAACTTTAGAGTTAAAAAAAAAATCAATTTCAGATACGAAAACAAAAGAGATAAATAGATTTAGTTAAATTGATGTTTATTATTATTATTATTATTATTATTATTTAATAAAAGAGATAAATAAAAAAAAATAAGGGTGAAAAATTACCAGAGAATGACACGTGTCCAAAAAGGATTTTTGTTTATTATTATAGAAAGAAAAGATTATTATTATAATTCTTGTAGCTGTTTATACTATTATTATATGTTTTTTACTTTTTAGTTTACAAAAGTTTTAGTTAACGACTTATAGGTGTACGTTATTATATGTCTTTATAATTTTTAGTTTACAGAAGTTTTAATTAACGACTTATAAGTTTTAATTAACGACTTATAGGTGTACGTTCAAATTTATTCCACCATATATTAATTCTAAAGAATAAATAATAAAATATTTTTAATAAATTAATATATTTGTGCTTCTTTCTTAAGTTTATATACTATAAAACCAAAAGTTTTACAAATTATCAAACCAAAAGTTTTATAAAAGATATAATTCGTTTACGCTAAAATTATTTTAGGTACAAATTCGTATGTAAAACTCAATGTTTTTCTCAAATTATTATTTTAATTAAATGCTATTTAATTTAACATTTAAAGATGTTTTGTGTTGTAAATGTGAACGAGTTGACCCGTTCGTAAGCTACTCAAAATAAGCTGGATACAAGCTGTTGTTTTACATTTCTTTTTTATTTTATTTTTGCCTTCTTTCAATTCAGAAGTATTGTAGCATCGTTTTTTCGGTTGCTATAGCGATTGGCAAGTATCGTTATCATAAATAAGCGAAATGTTATCAACCGAATTCACGCCGCGAAGCGCGGGATAATTTTCTAGTTTATATAAATAATTAAAAACTAAAACGTAAATATTAAAAACGTAATATATTAAAAATGTTATATATTAGAAATATATTAAAACATAAAATATAATATGAAATAATATATAATACTAGTATCCAGTCCTCCGTAGCCGTTCACCACTCACATGTTTTTTCAAGGGGATTAGCCTTATCTATCTTCTTTTTTACGCTTTCTTTTCTATTATTGTTGGGAAGGACCCGTTTGTGTTGGTTTTAAAAAGTTGGGATGAGTTATAGGTATGGTAGATTGTGAATTTTGCGTGTAGTGATTATAAAAATTGGCCGCTTGTGTGGCGCTTGTGAGTCGAGCGGTACTTCGACTGCCAGTTCGTGACAACCGGTGAAGATGTTGGAAGGGTAGAGGTAAGTGTTGGGTTAAGAGTTTAGTTTCGGTTTTGGTTATACAGGTTGTTCGGGTCATATTTCAACATGGAAACATTTTATCTTTATAGAAAATTTGTAGAAAATGGAAGACCTAAGATGCATACTAGAATGTGATTCTACAAAGAATTGCTCCTTGATATAATCTAACATTGTCTTTGACCAAACCTTAATTAAGATCTAGTACACCACAATAGTTTTACAATTAATAGGTACACAGAGTTGCTAAACTAACCTGTAATGATTGAATTAGCCAATCATATGCCTCATGGTTTGTTGCCCTTAACTCTTGCATAACATCTACAAACTCTAGAATCCTTGTTAATATTAAACTTAAAAAAAGATTTACTATTGATCGAATCCTTTTTAATATAATAATAATAATAATAATAATAATAATAATAATAAGAGTTAATTGCCCAGATGGTTCCTGCGGTTTCATGTTTTTTCACGTTTAGTCCCCACCTTTTGAAAATAGCAGGTATGCTCCCTATGGTTTGTCATTTTGTTACACGGATTTTGTTACTCAGATCCGAGTAACAAAATGACAAACCATAGGGAGCATATATGCTATTTCTAAACTAACTCACATCTACTTAGTGGACTATCCGAGTAACAAAATAACAAATCATTGGGAGCATACCTGCTATTTCAAAAGGTGGGGACTAAACGTGAAAAAGCGTGAAACCATAGGGATCATCCGGGCAATTAACTCTAATAATAATAAGAAGAACAAAGGATTATGTAAATAAGAAGGGTAAGAAGGATTTTAGTCCATTAATCTTATACTAGCGGTAAGACCCGTGTGCAAACACGAGTGGTTTCTTAGAAAACCATGCATAACACATATTAATAGAAAGTATAGATAGGTATATAGATATTGTACCAAAATGTGTTACTATTATAGCTAAAAGACAACTATAAACATAGATTATCGGTTAATATATCAGTTACATACAATTATTTCCATTCTCTTATCCAAAAAAAGCGTGTATCCACCCATTGACAATTTAACTGTTTACCCAAAAAGACAATATAAATTGTTTATAGATATAAGTATTTATAAAAGATGTCTAACAAAACTTAAGAGAATTTGAATACAACTTAAGGTTCAACAAACATTAACTACAAACACACAATCACCTGCCTCAACAACTTTCAGCAAAGCTAAAACAAGGAATCAGCAGACTTTAGAAATCAACAGATCTTTATTCTCTCATCAACCTTTCCCGGATTTGCCATTTGAATTGGAGCTCAAAATCCAAGGAATCAGTATCATCTTGATCCCTATCAAGCTGAATGTTAAAAAGATCTTGGAGGTTAGCTGGATTCAGACCAAGTGCATTCTCCCTTGATATTATTTTCAACACTATCATCAGACTTGATCAAAGTCAATTCATGGGTCTGTTTGTCAGACTTCCACTTTAGTATTTTTTGGGTCTGATGGGTTTCTTGGGAGAAGTTTTATTTGAGAGGAGTTTGGCGATTGAGGCCTGCTTGCCAACTTCTGAAGTGTTTGAGAAATTTGAGCTTGTAATTGAAAAGAAGGATCATCCAATCCATATCGTAATTGATTTCTGAAAGACTCTTTTATGATTTCAGCTTCTCTCTTTTCATCTTCCTTATCCATCAGTTGTTGTCTTTTTCTTTGGTTCAAGGCAGCAATGGATACATCTGCTGATGAGAACAACTTTTTAGATGTAATGGTCTGTATACTGGCTTTTTAGGAAGGGATGCATCTGTCTTTCTTC
Organism: Helianthus tuberosus; assembly: GCA_030545235.1. Lineage (NCBI taxonomy): Eukaryota > Viridiplantae > Streptophyta > Magnoliopsida > Asterales > Asteraceae > Helianthus > Helianthus tuberosus. The sequence goes on along the minus strand of CM060433.1, from coordinate 113,370,785 downwards.
GCTCTTCTAGCTTATTGTAAGCTCGATCAATATACTGCCTAGACCATTTTCCAATTTGTCTAGCAGTCCTATACTTAGCTGCTACAAGTTCTGCCCTCATTCTCTTGTACTTCAACACTTCATCCACTTTATCCACTTCAACCTTTTTGTATTATTTCCAGTTGGGAGCAGATTTTTGCATTGAGGATCTTTATTCATCTTTTCAATTCTATTAACTTCCTCTTTAAGAGCTTCAAGGGGCCAGTATTTGAAATCAGACCTGTAGGCTTCGTAGGGCTTGGTATTCAATATTATGTTTAAGAAATCATTCCTTAATGTCTTTTGAAGCTCGGCATTTGGTGACAGATTTGACATTTTCTTACTTAGGTCTCTAGCAAAATCTTCTAACCTCTTGACTTGACTAAGCCAATGTTGCATGTGACCTGATAAGTTGGTGTCTCCTAGCCCTTTACTCTCTTCTTTTGCCTGATATTCTGCTTGCTTGCCCTTTAGCTTCAGATATTCGTTAATATTCTTTGGAGTTTCGAATCCATGAAGAGATGGGATGGTTCTTTTTGGATGGATCATCCTCTGTGAAAAACTGAATCATTTCGTCTTGAACTGCAAGCAGTTCCAAAGGGAAATTTACTGCCAATGGGTTGATTTTTGTTGATGGAGGTGGAATGAATGGTTTAGGTGAAGTTTGAATGAATGGAGTAGCTGATAACGGAATTGGTGCGGGTATATCTTTTTGTTCCTTCTCTTCTTCATGCACCATGAATTTTCTCTTTCTTGTGTAAACAGATTTTGGAGAAGGAGGAGTTTGGGAAGAAAAACGTGGTGTGAGTGTAAGGGTTGATTGTGATGGGAATTGAAAATTGGTAGAATCAGTGGTGTGACTAACAACTGTTGAAACAACTGGTGTCTCAACGGCTGTTGTCTTAACATCTGTTGAAGCATTTGTTGCATCAACAATTGTTTCAGTGGAGGTTGGTAGTGGTGATGAGGATTTTGTATTCTGCTTTTTGACAGGTGGTTTTTCTGGTGAGAGTTTGGTTTAGGTGTATCAGAATCTCGCTTCTTAGGTTCAGCAGTGGTTTTAAGTTTCGCAGCAGTGGTTGGTTTTTCTGGTGGTGATATTGGTTTAGGAAATACGATAATAGGAGATTTGTTGTGTTTGTGTGCTTTTCTTCTATTTGAGGTTCCAATGTTAAGCACTTCATCTTCCTCTTTTGTATCCTTCCTCTTCTGCTTTCGTTCAATCTCCTTATCTGTCTGTTTGTTAAAGGTATCATCAATTCCCTTTTTCTTACCAGTATCAGATTTTCTAGAAGATTTTGCAGAAGTTTGCTTGGCAGCCTTTGGATTTTGTTTTGGCTGATTCCTATGAGTTGGTTTGCCAAAGTTTTTCATGGAATGCTTTTCCCTCCTTTCAGCATCATCTTCATCGTCTTTTTCAAACACAGGTGCAGGGGTAGTACCAGTTGCAATGCATTCGTTTATGCCCTTGATGTCAGCCTGTGTGTCTTTGTATCTTGCTTCAACCATAACTCTAATTAGCTTCATGTGGGAATTAAGTTGAATCTCAGCCAGTTCCCTTTGAGCTGCAAGAATGGGTTGTACCGAATTCCAAAGCTCTTGGCATAACTGCTGATGAGAAGGTCGACTTTTGAAAGCATCCACCAACTGCTTCAATTGATCTTTCATATCAGCAAAAGTTGTTTCCAAGTTGGATATCCTCTACGTCAAATCCTGGTATTTTAATCTATCACCTAACTTAATAGGATCATCTGAATTCCCAACAGAGGTGGTTGTATCTGCTTTTGAAAGAGGAGGTATCTCCAAATTTTCATTAGCAGATGCCCCTTGTTATTGGTTTTGGGGACTTCCCTCTGCATCAGTAGTTACCTTAGTGATCTCACCAGTGGTTAACTTGAACTCACCAATGGATACCTTCGTAGACACAGCAGTGGTTGCCTTCAAGGGAGTCTGACTGATGAAACTACTGTCCAAATGTAAATTAGTGGATTTAACATTTGTAGTAGCTGCTCCACTTGAAATACCATCAAGAATTTGCTGAAATTCAAGAGGTGTAGCCTCCTCAACTGTTTCTGGGTTAGCTAATTGAACAGGTTCAGACACAGCTATTTTTGAAGTTAAACTCTCAGTAAAGTGTTCGTGGGAGGGACTGCTATCAGTCTGAATGTCAATAGCTTGAAGCAGTGTTATAAACTTTGGTGGAATAGAAGATGAAGGGATTGTTGTCGAAAGAGACACTGCCCTGGGAAAGGGCTTTTAAGCATACTCTCATATAAGGGTATGACATCATATTGTGGTGTCCCTGTGAATACAACATGTTCCTTTTGTGAGGAATCATGAGGAGTTTGGTTTATGGGTTGAGATCTTTCCACATGTTGTGAGGAAGTAGCAACAGTGGTTTGTAGTGACATCTGTGTTGTCATAGGGTTAACCTCTGGGATCTCATCTTCCAGAGGACCCGTTTTGGTGGTTTCGGTGGGCTTTTTTGATTTTGTTTTGGTCTTTTTGGGTTTTGTTGGTGGGGGTTTCACAGCAGTGGTTGTAGTGCTGTGATCACCAAGAGCAGTGGGCTCAGCAAAAGAGGTTTGAGGAGCAGTTGTGGACTCATCTAAAATTTCCTCATTCCCCTCTGCTTCAGTTTTGGAAACATCTGACTCTTTAGCCATAAGGCGAGTAAAATTTTCAGATGTTAGACTATTCATTTTAATAGCTTTACCTTTTTCAAAAGCTTTTTGAGAAACATGTTTTTGCAGGTAGTAGCTTAATAGTCTAGGAAACATAAGAAAACCAACAGTTTTTCCCTTTTTAACAGCAGCAGTTTTCCCATTTTTAATGTTTTTTAATTTGCAACCAAATCAGCAAACAGTGCCTGGGAGTAGTTAAAATCAGTATTTGTCAAAATTGCATACCCCAATGACTGAATTTTCAAAGGTATTTCATTAAAAGAAGTAGTTTTATTTGATGAGGAGATGATAAAGATATTCGTTTATTCTTAAAAGTAGAGGAGCAAATATTTGTGATTGGTTATATCACGACAGATTATATCAATTTGTTTGTAACTGTGATAAAACATCTTGTTTCATAAATTTCTTTATTATAAGTTGTTTTATAAGGTGACATACTATTACATTGTGTATTTTATATTGATTCGATGGTATACCTTGTGTTCTATACATCAACATTAATTTATATAGAAAGATGTACCGAAAAGAACAACTAAACAAAACGTGTGGCTTATAATCACTCGTGTGGAAAGAAGTATGTGAATGATTGTAAAATGTCTAAGGCATTGTTTCAAAACCTCGGCAATGTATCTTTATAAAGTTAGAAAAAGATTTCTATGGACTAAAATAATAGAGTCGAATGTGATATAATCGACTTATTAATGAACTTCAACAGAGAAATACATATGGTGTAGTTGGTCCACTTGTTTTCATTAAAAGAACAATATGAGGTTTACAAGTGGTTATATATGTTGATGTCATTAAATCTCATGAAGAGATAAAAATGAGCTCAAATATTTAAATCAATAATTTGCAAATTAGAGATGGCATTGCAAATTTATGGCTCAATATGTGGAACATGTACTCATATTATTATCCATCAATCATAATACATCAAGAAGGTGTTGGACATTGCATACAGACAAAGCTTATGGTGTAAGTACATTTAATGATATTAATTAGTTGCTATAGAGAATGACTCTTGTCATCTCCTATCAAAGAAGCAACGATACTTATTCCAGAAGTACCATAGCTATATAAGAATTGTACTAATATACCTTGGTAGTTATACACGAACATATGTCATTAAATTCATTGACAAGATATAACTTGTGTATAGTGAAGAGATAATGTTTTGGTACAACATATATTCTATACCCTTAAGGTACGAAAGATATGGGTTTATCTTTTGCTAACCATCAAAACAAGTTTGGTTAGTTTTGTAAATGCAGGGAATGTGACAAAACAAAAATGTGGATCTTACGATATTTATTTACAAGAAGAAGCACTAGAAGACTCATATGAAGATCATACAATGCTGCGAACATAAAGGATTGAACATTAAGGGAATCAAGCGGCAAATCATTGGCTACAAAAGCTTTGAGCAACTTTCGAGGAAGATGGAGACACTTCATTTAAAAGATACATGTTAAAATGAGGGGGAGACTTATTCAAGTTGCACTTTTTTTCCCTTGACTAAGTTTTGTCCCATTGGGTTTTCTTAGTAAGGTTTTTAATGAGGCAACATACCTGATTCAGAAGTATCAGAATAAGAAAATACGCGCTGCACTCTTTTTCCCTTAGCTGAGGTTTTGTCCCACTGGGTTTTCCTAGCAAGGTTTTTAATGAGTCAGCATCTCAAAGCGTATTAAGTTGATAACCAAGGGGGAGTGTTATGAATATATTTATTATTAATATGGTTATCAACACCAAAAATAGATTGTCTTCCTCTCCAAGTTTTGTACTCTTATTTATACCCTTATTGTATCACATTGTATAGAGACCTCAATTAATGAAATACCAAATCCTTTTTCCCTCTATTATTCTTTTCTTTATCCTTCTATTTGTTGCTATTAGGCTATTTTCACAACCAAGGTATTTCATTGGTGGTGGAAAATTTACCTTTAAACATAGTTGCCTTATTCAATTGTCCATCATATCCCCTCTCAATCAGGTCTGTTTGAATCTCATTTTTCGGGAAAGATGGCTTACCTGCCAAGTCATTTACCCCAAATGTTTTTGATATCGTAGTGGGGGTAATAGCAACCGGTTCACCTCCGACTTTTGAAGTTATACTTACCGCCACATTGTTTTGTTCTTCAATATTCGCATTTGCCCAGAAATCGCGGAGCGTCTCTTGGTAAATTGGTGTGTCGGCGGTAAGAATGGACTTATATTTTGATGATGTAAGAACATCAATCATTGAATGATAAAGAGTATTGTTCTCGGTTTTCTCAAAAATAGCCAGGTAGTTATGCGGATTTTTCATCATTAGAGCCATGATCGGTCTTGAAAGTTGCGAGAGGTTGACGAAGAAGTGTTGAAGAAGAAGGTGGAAACCGCTTTGATGAATTTTAAATTCGAGACGAAAGTAAAACCTCTGTTTGGGGATGAAACAGGGGTTTATAAAGTGAAAAAGTGAATGCTGACGTGTCAGAAGTTACAAAAATCTGATGGCTAACATTTGTCCACGTCAGAACCTCTGCTATGATAATGGATGACAGTTGTTTAAAAACCACTGTTGGCCAACAACAGATGTTAGGCAACAATAGTAACTCAGCAGTCCTTAGATTAAACAGAACCTATGAGAACAGACAATACTATTCAGCAGTGTTTGGAAACCACTGTTGGGTAACAACAGATCTTAGGCAACAATAGTAAGTCAGCAGTCATCAAACACAGATTTAGAAAACAGTTGTTTTCAACAGACTTTTAATATAAACAAATAAATTGATATTAAATATCAGCAGCCATTTAATGCAAAACATTTAAAAAATAAGTTTTCATGCGAAAACTATAAAACTAAATCTCAAGAAACCTAAAGGACAAATTTTAAACCTCTGCCATAAAAAAATTAAAAAAAAAAAAAAAAACTCTTCATTTAAACACCAACAATAATCTACATGGCAAACAGAGGCTTCTACCACTTCATCGGACACAAATGTTGTAAACAGTGGTAAATCAACAGTCGCTAGGATAAACAGCACTTATTAAAACAGACAATACCTTTCAGCAGTGGATGAATTTTTATCCAAACAGAAGTTGATTCAAAACATCAACAAATACTATGAAAACACTGATAATTAGTTTTAAACTGATTTTATATATTAAGACTTATGATTATGATGCAATAATAACCTCAGAAAAGCATTGTCGGACAGCCTCTCTGACTGCCACATCAGCGTTTCTTATGTCACCGCAATTTTTTAAGCAAAACAGAAGTTTGCCCAACAGTTGTTTTCCACAAACTTTTAAGAGTTTTTTTTTCCAATATTTAAAAAAAATAGCTATTTTTTAAGAATGGAGTTTTCATGTTCTGAAGACATTTTACAAAGATCTGTTGGGCAATAACAGATGTTCAGAACTTCTGTTGTGTTAATGGTTGACAATTCTTTGGAAACTACTGTTGGGAATAACAGATGTTGGCAACAGTAGCAACTCAACAGTCGTTACATAAAACAGAAATTATGAGAACAGACAATACCTTTAAGCGGTGGATGAATCTTTAGCCAAACAGATGTTTTAAAAACAGATGTTTTCAACAGACTTTTAAAGATTTTTGACAATTTTTTTAAAAAATACCTACTTTTTAAGAATGGTCTTTTAATGTTCTGAAGACATTATAATGTTTTAATCATCAACAGACGATGATTCCAAACAATTCTTCTCTTTTGGCAAAATTTAATTTTAACAGACCTTTACAATAGCAGTTATCAACTCTAACAACCGTTGATGCTCAAATTAGTAAAAATAAAATGCTCTACAAAGATTAATAGAATTAAAATTTACCTATCACATATGACGATAGATCAACAATTACATCGAGTACTGAACAACGAAATTTAATAATCTAAAGACACTGATTTCAAGCAGTAGTCAATGAAATTTAATAATCTAATTACAGCAAAAACTAAGAAATTTTAGCTTCAACTCCATTGATTACTGAACTTCTCTATGTATATCTGTGAGCTTTGCCATGAACTCCAAGTCTCTATCTCCGCACTCTATATTACTGACAACACAAAGGTCACGTACGACACTTGAAGGCATCACCATCAGGTTTCTGGACACTTGCTCTCTCGTAAACAGATCACCAAGATGCAGTCCATCAAAACACCTCTTCAGCTCTTGAAGAGTAGCCCTATCCTCATATACTTGATCCTCAACTTGCTTGATAAAGCGATCCTTTAAATCATAAGAATCTAAAGAAGGGTATGATGACATTTCTAACTTGTATATTTCTTCAAGTCTGATGTAAAAGAAGGATATTATGGTAGTAAAATATGATGAAAAACTACTGAGTTGACAATCATATTATATAGTGAAATAGCTAACAACCCAAAGGTCAGACTTAATTTCACCGCACCATTAAACTAATATACGAGGCAAAAACGTGTACTTTTAATGCAAAACAGCAGCCATTTAATGCAAAGCCTTTCAAAAAATAAGTTTTCATAGGAAAACTAAAAAGTTAAATATCAATAAACCGAAAGAACAAAAAAAAAAAAAAAAAAAAACAGGCTATCATAATTACCATTAACTTATTCATTTATCATAAAGATGCATTTTAAACACTATAAAAGGCTGATGATTAGGCTGATTGAAGAACTAATATATAAAATTGACACCATCAGTGATAATAAATACAAGAAAACCTAGAACAGCATCGGCGCTTCATGAAGCACTCCACTTTCTGCACTTCAGACTTCAAGAACAGTGCAGAAGAATTTCCCACTGCTCGCTCGAAAAAAAAAACAAAGCTGAAATATATCAACACCTTAAAATAAATATTATCAACATATATCAACAGTTTAAAAGAATCCACAAACCTAAAATAACCCGTAACCGATTGTTTGAATTTTAAACAACTCTGATTAGGCTGAAATATAAAGCGAGAATTAGAATAGATCAGTTAAAAATTTAAGATTCAAAATTACAGAATAAGCATATCCTCAACGATTTTGCAACAATGATGTTGCAAAAATCATGTGAACTACAAAAAGCTGTAATCGCAGATGAACAGACTGAATATGGAAATTCTGCATTTTGTAACAATCTATCTATAGTTTCAATAAAAAGAGAAAACCAAGTGACATAAGAAAAGCTGAGGTGAAAGGTTGATGTGTGAAACAGAGCTTCAATAAACAACGATGTTGGAACAATGATATTGGAACAATGATATTGAAAGGATAATGTGTAAATAGAGTCAACAAATGTTCGAACAAAGAACTGTAATTGAAGATTAACTGGCTCAATCATGAGAGTTATGCATTTAAGTGAGAGAGATATGATCGCAAATATGAGTGAGAGAGATAAATTGAAATTTGAATGCGGAGCCAAATTCATATATGTTATTTATAGGGACCCAGATTCATATGTAGTTTGAATTTTGAATTTGGAGCCAGGATTTTAAATTTTGAATACGGGCATAGGTTTGAAGCGTTTTTATAAACAGCTGACCTTTTGTATGTGGGCAGATGTTTAAACACTGCCTAAGAACCTACGGACATACCTTTGAAAGTATAGATGTGGGCCAGACCTTTGAAAATTAAATTGATTTTATATATTAAGGATTATGATGCGATAATGACATAAGAAAAGACTTGTTGGACAACCTCTATGGCTGCCACCTTAGCTTTTCTTATGTCACTTGATTTTCTCCTTTTATAGAAAGTATAGATTTGAAGGGTTTAGAATAATTTTAGGGAAAAGAAAATAATAGAACTCCATAAAAGAAATCCTACATATATTGACTTTCACTCTACACATCTACACATGCATGACACATGTCAATTCCCCCATCAAATTTTAAACGTCCATAACTTTTTCATACGGCATGTTTTAAAAAAAAATTCACCATAATAATGAGCGTTTTTTATCTTCAATATGATTATGATATTACTATATAAAAATAAAATAAAATATTTCACTTTTACTGGGTTTTCTTTGTATTGTGTTAAAGGTTGTGACCATTATGTCTTTTAACTAAGTTTTGGTCCTTACATTTTTTATTAAGGTTTCTATACATTGTGTTATTATCAAAACTGATAACACAGTGTTAATTTGGGTTCTGTTCATTGCGTTTTTATTAGAACCTATAACACAATGTATGACACAATGAAGATGATGTTATATTTGGGTACTCTATATATTGTGTTATAGGGTTTGGTCATTGTGTTTATTATGTTATCCATTGTGTTTTAATATGTTGTTCATTGTGTATTAGTCTGTTGTCTATTGTATTTTAGTTTGTTGTCCATTGTTCTTTTATTTGCTCTCACTAATTGTGTCTTTTATTACTCGTCATCAGTTGTGCTTTTAGTCTACTTTCCATTGTGTTTTTAGTTTGATACTCATTATGTTTTATGTTATGTCCATTGTGTCTGTTATCTGTTGTCATCAATTGTGTTTTGTCCACTTTCCATTTTGTTTTTAGTTTGATACTCATTGTGTTTTACGTTATGTCCATTGTATCTTTTATCTGTTGTCATCGATTGTGTTTTTTTGGTCTATTTTCCATTGTGTTTTTAGTTTGATACTCATTATGTTTTATGTTATGTCTGTTGTGTAATACGTAACTGAGTTTTCTCATTGTGTTTTACGTAATGTCTATTGTGTAATACGCAACTGTGTTTTTGATTTTTTTCTAAATATAACAATATGATACTCATATTAAAGATAAAAAGACGCTCGATTTTAAGGTATATTTTTTCTTAATAACAAATAATGTATAAAAAGTTATGGATATTTAAAAACAGGGGGGGATGATATGTGATATGCATGTGCATCTTTTTATTATCTTTGATAAAATTACCCTTTCCACTTGATTTCTTTAGGGACACTTATGACTCTATAATAGCTTCTTACGCTTTTTATTTTTATACTAATTTGTAGAATAAGTTGTGTCCATTGTGTAATACGCAACTGTGTTTTCGATTTTTTTTCTAAATGTAACAATATGATACTCAAATTAAAGATAAAAGGACGCTCGATTTTATGGTATATTTTTTTCTTAAAAACAAATGATGTATAAAAAAGTTATGGACATTTAAAAAATATGGGGGAAATGAAATGTGACTTGCATGTGTATCATTTTATTCTCTTTGATAAAATTACCCTTCCCACTTGATTTCTTTAGAGACACTTAGAGCATTCCCATCCAGTCCATCATATGTAGTGTGTGGGTTTTTAAAATGTAAAGAGTATAAAAATTGGTTGTGAGTAAAGGAGAGAGAAAATATTACTGTTCATCTGTATATTTGGGGGGACACTGTTCACCCACTATAATTTTTTAATATATATTGAAAGTGGTTGTGAGTGAAAGAGAGAGAAAAATGTAATATATATTGAAAAGGAGAGAGAAAAAGTATTTGTTTTTAGTGGAAATATATTGATATAGGAGTTGTTTTTTAGTGAAATGTATGTATATTTTTAGTGGATTGGATGTGAATGCTCTTAATAGTTTCCTACACTTTTTATTTTTATACTATTTTGTATAATAACTCAACCAATGAAAGAGATATTAAGTTTTTTTGTAACCGCACATAGTAGAATAACTCAATCGAAAAAATAGATAAGTTTTTTCTTGGGTTATTGGATTTTATCACCTTTAACTATTGGTCATTGGCCGCTGTCACCCTCAACTATCACTTTGACGTCCGTCACCCCCAACTTAACACTTAGTGTGTTCTATCACCATATCACTAACTTTTGATCCTGTTACTATTCTTTTGGGGCTGTCCTAAGATACCTAAAATCTTCCCAAGATCCCTATGACACCAAAAAAAAGTGTAGTAAGAGGATCAAAAGTTAATGATCAGTTAACGACGTGGTGATGGAACACACTAAGTGTTAAATTAGGGGGTGACAGACGTCAAAGTGATAGTTGAAAGATGGCATTAGCCAATAGCCAATAGGTAAGCATAATAAAATCTAATAACCTTTTTTTCTAACCGCCCATAATAAAAAAGTAGTTTTATTCAAGGGTAGGTGCCTTTCTATAAGTCAAAATTGTTAGGTAGCACACTAATAATATAATTATACAGAATTTGATTTTAGTCTATATTTCATACGGAAGTTTGGCATCCTGCCACAATAAAATGTATTTATACAAGTGTAGGTGTTTTCTCGTGTGAAAGCCAAAACTATTAGTTAGGAAACTAATAATATAATCATTAAAAGTCTTTTTCACATTATTATTCTAAGTGACCATAATAATAAAAAAAGTTAATAATTATACAAGTGTGTAGGTGTTTTCTCATATGAAAGGCATGACTCTTAGTTATGACACTAATAATATAATTACTAAAAGTCTTTTCCACGTCTTTATTTAAGTGTTCATAACAAAAAAGGGCTGTATTATTGACACACCTGACTCCTTTAAATCGACACTTTCAATACGGGTCCTATAGGTCTATACGGGTCGTATTACTTTTTCAATTTCCAATAAAGACTGATGTGTCAGATTTGTCTATTTGACTAGACCTATACGGGTCGTATAGATCTATACGGGTGTATTGGTTAAGTTTTTTTTTTTTACAATTTTTTTACACATTTGTTTATGGTTTTAACAAAGTTTTCTAAAAAAATATTTAATTTTTTTAAATAAAAACTTTCTTAATTTTTTTAAGAATACCATATACAATGTAGTACAGTATAGATGAGGTATAGGTCCTGTTTGAGCATATATAGGTGTAGTAAAAGTCCCGCATATGTATTGCATCGATTAATTTGTAATTTTAAAGGTATCTTGTTTGTATAATGTATTTAAAGTGTTTTTTGTTTGTTTAATAGATACAACACGTAAAGTAACCGCCAATATACACCAAAATACGTCATTATGTAGACATAATACGCCATAATACGAAACAATACGACAAGTAGAGACATACTATGCCATAATACGCGATAACACGACACGTATAGACAATCTACATCCTAATACGACACTTACAGACAATAAACTATAAACGTGACAATACCAAACGTCACCAACACGACCCGTACGGTCAATATATGCCATAATATGGAACATATTGACAATATACGTCATAATACGACATTTAACGACAAAATATGCCAAGTAATGATATCGTACGACGCGTATATATACAACACGACACATTAGAGTACAAGTGGATGCCAAACAGAATTACACGTAATCATAGAATACGATACCACACGGAACCAAGCGTCGCCGAAACGACCCGTATTGAAGGTATACTTCATAAAATGATACAACACGCCAATATTCGTCAAAATACGACAGGTATACTCGTCGAACAGAGAAAAACAAAAAAAAAATACATGTTTTGGTATTTTGGCTAATACGATCGTATAGGCCAAAATTGTATGGTTTTGCACACTAATACGCATCGTATAGGCCTATACGATGCATATTAATCCCCTGAATTCTCAAAATAACCAGGGGTTAAAACGCATCGTATATGCCTATACGATGCGTATTAGTATGCCAAACTATACAATTTTGGCCTAAACGATCATATTGGCCAAAATACCAAAACATGTATTTTTTTATTTTTCTCTATTCGACGAATATACGTGTCGTATTTTGACAAATATTGGCGTGTTGTGTCATTTTATGAAGTATAGCTTCAATACGCGTCGTTTCGGTGGCTTCGGTTCCGTATGGTATCGTATTCTATGATTACGTGTAATTTTGTTTGGAATCCACTTGTACTTTAATGTGTCGTGTTGTATGTATACGCGTTGTACGATATCATTATTTGGCGTATTTTGTTTTATAAGTGTAGTATATAATACATTTATAACATAGATAATATAGTATAATAAACATGTAACAAACCTATACGACATGATAAATTTTTAAAAATGTTTTTTGTTTAAAAAATAAATGTATACAAAAAATTGTTAAAAAATGTAGTATATAATACCGTATAACATAGATAGTATACTATAATAAACATGTACCAAACCTATACGACATGATAAATTTTTAAAAATGTTTTTGTTTAAAAAATATAAGAATTCTTTTATTAAAATTTGTTAAAACTATGATTAAAAATTTATAAAAATTTGTAAAAAAAAAAGCAATGCAATATGACCCGTATAGTCCTATACGACCCATATAGGTCCAGCCAGCAGCCAGACAAGGAGTGACACATGCAGATTTGACTTTTGGCTTTTGAACCTATACGACCCGTATAGGCCTATACGACCCGTATTGAAAAAGTAAAGTGTACGGATAAATTGGCTGGTGTGGCAATAGAATTCCCCATAAAACAATTAGGCTAAATTACACTTTTCGTCCTTTATGTTTGTATCGGATTGCAATGGATAACCTTTAGCTTCAATAATTACAGTCACAGTCCCTTTTTTGTTAAAAACATTACACCTTAGGTCCTTTAGCACTAACCTAGTTTGTTTTAAACGTTAAGTTATATCATGTGCACATTATGTGAGGGCATTTATGTCCTTTTACCCCTTGATTCATCCCACCATATGAACACAACTTTCACCCTCTTTCCAAATTAGGGTTCCAAACTCCAACTATCCAAGAAACCGCTTTTCTGCTCCCCTGTTAAATCCGTTTCAGATCCACAATCTCACCACTTTTCTGGGATCCCGATTTCACCCAAACCCCACACCACCCCGACCACCTGAAGTTGACTCAAGGTTTAGGCCCTAACTCTTCACGTTCTCCACACAAACAAAAGGAACCCCCAAATCAGTCGATAATGACCAAATTAATTCCAAAACTTAATCAATTTAGAATGGGGCGGTGATGAAGTGCAAGTCCTCTCATCAGATGACCTGTAACTTCCACTGGGGACGACGAGTCGACGACTAACTAGGTGTTTGATGCAACCAGATCCACCCCAAGATATGGCAGTGATCAACTTCAAGAGGAGATTTGCAGGCAGCGTTGAAGATGCAAGGAATGATGATATTGTTGACGATGATGTTTTTAAAGAATTTGTTTTAATAATGGTATGTTATTTATAAAATCAAGGGTAGTTTTTGATGTTGTTGAATTAGAGCCGGTTTAAAATGGGTTTACAGAAAACAAAACCCTTTTGGCTCTGATGGGGTACGGTATTAAACCCGACCCGAGCGGTCAGACTTCCCATTACGTATTGCTTTTATATTAATTATTTATTATTGTTGCTACTAACCTAACCGCGAGGCCCAACGCGATGTAGTTTACACTACTTTGGGTCGGGGCTTGTAGAGATAACCCCTAACTGGGCCTGGCCCATTGAGGTTAGGGGAGGCCCATATCCCCCTATATAAAGAGGTCTTCACCTCTTGAATAGGGTAGAGCATATGGAGCCGCCACACTTTTTGTAGCTGGAAACAGGAGAATCTTCTCCTACCGGCAATCTCTACAGCTCCACTTTCTTCTCTTCTCCATTGCAGATCTAGGTTCAAGAGGAAGAACAAGGTGTGATTCTTCACCCTTATGTAGAACGCGGTCCAGTCATCCCGGCGGTGATTCTGTGTTTCTTCATTGGCGCCCACCGGTTCAAAATCTAAATCAAAGAATCAAAACTCGTTTTTTCCCTTCTCCCTATCTCAGATCTGCAGTTTTCAAGAAGGTTTCTAGATCCAGGTCTGTTTCTTCATATCTGCGTTTTTTCAACCAGGTCCAAAAGTTTTTGACCAAGAAGCCATCAGATCTGAGCTCCGTTGAGCTCCAAAAACAATTTCTGTACGGAACCTCCATGGTTTCGCTGAGTTCTATAAGGATAATCCTTCAGATCTGCTTGTGTTCAGATTGGATACACTATTAAGGACTGAAAAAGGGATAGATCTCTTGCTGTACAATTTTTCTCAAGCTATAATCTTGAAATCCTGGTCCTAGATGTACGAGGTTAGTCATCATTTTGGAATCTTTTCTTTTCTGCAAGTTTTGTCAAAAACAAGGCATGACAAAACCTTTGGTTAAAAGCTATAAAGAAAAATATAAAATGAGAGAGGAAAACAAACTTCAAAATGTTCTCATAAATCCTAGATACATCGTGGAACTCATGGCAAATAGTTGCTTTGAATTATTTCTTAATAAGACAGGTTAACCCAGCTTTGTTATTTAGATAATTAAATAACAAAAAGATAGCGTTTTGATTGGACCATTTCAAAACTGTACGAGCTGTTAACAACAAATAAACAGCTAATGAGCTGTCAAGCACAGACACTGCACATGCTTATACCACCCAAAAATAAGGCTCATTTTCAAATAAAAAAAAAAGGGGTGGCTTGTCATTTCGTAGAATCCCACATATCTTCCAACGACCTTGGTTCCTCGGAACGTATCTTTATGTCCAACACGCGAGCAGGCTATGTCCTCACCGGACAACCTTCGTGGCACAAGCATACTCTGCCGCGTGGGTAAACTTTTAAGCGCGAGTACAGTTTGACGGCGCGCGGGTAACCTCTATTGCGCAAGCATACTCCGCCGTGCAGGTAAACTTTGAAGCGCGAGTACACCTTGCCGTCGCGCGGGATAGCCTCTGAAACGCGAATACACCTTGTCGCCGCGCGGGGTAGCCTCCGAAGCGCGAGTACACCTCGCCACCGCGCGAGGTAGCCTCTAAAGCGCAGGTACACCTCGCCCGCCGCGCGAGTAAACCCCTGCACGCGAGCACGCTTTGTCTACGCGCGAGTACACTTTACCTGCTGGGCAAGTGCACTGTTCGCGCTGGAAAACTCCAACGCGCAAGAAAACTTCCGTTAAGCTGGACACGCTTCCCCACGCAAGCATGTTATGTCCTCAGCGGACAACCTCCGTCGCGCGAGCACATTGAAAAACTATGTTTGCATTCCGTTCCCGTATTTAGGCGACGGATATAGTCGATAGGGCTTGGTGCAAATATCCTTTTATAAAAAGTTAAAAGAGATGAAATCTGGCGATAAAGAAATGATGAAAACTGGTGATTCAATTTCTTGTGTCAGTAACCAACCACGTGCTACAACACTATCAAAATAATCATGCTATGCACCATATTATTACTCTTTTTGCTACCCAATATTTAACTCCTTATAATTTTGAAAAGTGACTTTTTCAGTTATACATCTAACGTGAATGACACTGATTTTAAGTAAACATTTTTTTTTTCTCATGCTCCAATCAATTGTTTGTCTTCAAGGAGTTGATATATTAAATTGCACACTTGCTCAATTAGTTAAATTCGGGTATATTTGCAACCTACAAAATCAGATGACTCATGCAATGTACCAAATCTATTACTTAACAATCTAAAAACTTGTGTTTTATATTCAAATAAGTTTGCACCGGTGTTTCCTGTAACACTTCGTTTTCTAAAAAGATGGATACTGAAAATCATTTAAATGAGCAAGTCAGATATACATGACATAATTCAGTTTATAGTTGAGCATCATGACATGATAGCATCATGACGTCACTAGCGGACATTCTTGAGGGACTCATGTTTTTTGTTCTTGAAAGAAATGGACAAATTTGTTCGAGGGACTTATGTTTTTTGTTCTCAAAAGCAATTAACAAATATGTTAAATAATATATCACTTATAAACAAGTCCCCATATATGTATTTCGAACAACTTACGATATACACATTACAGGGTATATTTACATACGATGCATTTGTTGCTTGTTCATAACCTGCTTTTTCATACAATACCACTAGTATTTATTTAGTAGCAATAAATTGGTTGACTATTATGGTGTAACCCCTACTACAACCTAAACTCTTCAGCTATTTCAAAAGATATATACATGTGTTGAATGCTCAACCAAAGGGTAGTGTCTTTGCATACGATGCTTTACATACATCTGAACAGTTATTACATCTATCTTGTTAACTTATTTCAAGTTAAATCAATACTAACCTAAGGCAGGGTGCCTCATAATACACCCGTGTTTTATAATGACATTTGCAGGTTTGGTGACGCATTACATATGAGCACGTAAGTCGCCACGCGCGCATGCTCCATTACTTATGAGCACGTAAGTCGCCGACTGGCGCATGCTCCTTTACATTCGAGCACGTAAGTCGCCATCCGCGCAAGCTCCTTTACGTACGAGCACGTAAGTCGCCGGCCGGCGCATGCTCCTTTACTTATGAGCACGTAAGTCGCCGACTGGCGCATGCTCCTTTACATACGAGCACGTAAGTCGCCATGCGCGCATGCTCCATTACTTATGAGCACGTAAGTCGCCGACTGGCGCATGCTCCTTTACGTACGAGCAAGTAAGTCGCCGGCCGGCGCATGCTCCTTTACAAACGAGCACGTAAGCCGTCACGCGCGCATGCTCCTTTACATCTGAGCACGTAATTCGCCAACCGCGCATGTTTCCTTTACATCTGAGCACGTAATTCGCCAACCGCGCATGTTTCCTTTACATCTGAGCAAGTAAGTCGCCACGCGCGCATGCTCCGTTACATTCGAGCACGCAAGTCGCCAAGCACGCACGCTCCTCTACATACGACCCCATTAGTCGCCTCGCGCGCATACTTCATTACTTACAAGCACGTAAGTTGCCATGCGCGCAAGCTCTTTTACATACCAACACGTTGATCCCCATACGAGTCTGTTGTTCTACATACGATCATCTCAGCCTCCACGCGAGTCTTGCCGCTACACATGTAAGCACGCTAATCTCCACGCGACCCTGCTGCTTTACATACGAGCATGTGTGTCACCCGCGCGCGCATGCTTAGCCATATATGAAAACGCTTACAAAACGTAAACTGTGCTACAAATGCACGCACCACTTTGGGTATACGCAAAAACACATTGGTTGAAATAAAGTTTCTCTTACACCTACAATCTTCAAGACAAGCCACATCTCTTTGCTTCATGCCACATTGTTGTTGTGTCACACCAGAGGATTAGCGCAGGCTCGGGTCTCCACTTCATTATTCCTGACGCAACTTTATGCCAATTCTCATTCGCGATAACCTGTTCAAAGTGGATTAACATGTGCAACTATTGTAGACAGCAGTTTACAAAGATTCAAACACTATAAATACATACGCTTCATGGCTTAAGACACGCGCGCACCTTGCGCTAACCAACAGAAGTCACACCATAGGGTGAATATTTTACAATAGCCACACGACTGTGTGCGCACCGCTAAAGCTGGGCCACACTCACCTGACAAAGGCGAACCGTCAGTGACAACATAATGATCGCCGCGTCAGCAGCCAACTCAAGGGTCACCAACAACGACATTTGCACCCTGTCAGAATTTAGATTTCGAGAAATTTCTCGCCTAAAATTACAACGAAACTGCAAGTTAAAGTTAGCAAGGGTTGCGCCGCATGCTTCATCAACCAATGATCATGCGCGCCAGCTCTCAAAAGCAACAGGTATCAATTAACAAGCCTGGTAGCCGCGCCGTAGTAATTGACAAACACTTACACGCGCGCCAGCTACCAAGACCTAGCAAATTCTTTAAAGACCAGCACGCCTTTCCTTTCTCTTTTTCCTGAGTCCAGAGCTCCAACCATTCACTTCGTGCATGGAAGCAGCACTGGACTGGGGGGACTTAAAGGGGTATGGTCCCAGAAAGCCGCGCAGACCATACTTCTTATACGTTAATCAAACTAATCTACAGACCACGCGCGGGCTGCTTGGATAAAACCTAAGCCGGGTGCGAGGTTCAAACAGGATTGAAGATCAGATTCAGCACTTAGCATCCTGAATGAAGGCCCTCAATCCCTAAGCCTTGCGCCAGCTGGTCGGAGACACACCAAAGGCCGGGCAAGGGTGGTGGCGCATGTTCATTTCAGGAAACATGAAAGGTACGAGTGGCAGAAGAGCAAGCCAATCAGCGTCCAACAGGTTGTATTCTATCGCGCTCCATGATTAACAATCGGGCGTGAGGCAGAAGGAACGCAAGGACGCCTACGTGGTTCCAATCAGGGTGCGCCAGCACCAAAGAGCTTCTAGAAGACACAAACGGTTGGCACCAAAGGGACAGGGCGGATATTCTTTGTCGTCGTCTTCAGGACCAAGGCCCATCAGCCCATCTCCTTCTAAACTACTCCGACTAAAGATAGGGTCCTTCATACACAGGAAGGACCGTAGCTAAGCTCAGGAAGGATTAAGAAGATTAACCCTTATGGTCGAAACATAAACCCAACTAATAAACCTAAAACTAGTTACGTACGCGCAACCTTGACAAGCTCATGGCAATGCGCCAATAGCAACTACCCACAATCAAACAGCGTACGCTAGGTTTGCCCAACCAATTCCCACGATGAACAATCATGTACTATTTCACTGCTCCATTATCTCTACTCACAGCGAAAGACAGACGCAACAAGCATGGCCAACAACTTTCCCGCACCTGGGCGACTGGTAAGCCTAAAACTCAATCTTTACTTTCGAGCACTCCTAACAAGTCTAGTACTCCTACCACGCTTGCACGCGGAGCAGCACTAGACTGGGGGACTTGATGGGGTACGGTATTAAACCCGACCCGAGCGGTCAGACTTTCCGTTACGTATTGCTTTTATATTAATTATTTATTATTGTTGCTACTAACCTAACCGCGAGGCCCAACGCGATGTAGTTTACACTACTTTGGGTCGGGGCTTGTAGAGATAACCCCTAACTGGGCCTGGCCCATTGAGGTTAGGGGAGGCCCATATCCCCCTATATAAAGAGGTCTTCACCTCTTGAATAGGGTAGAGCATATGGAGCCGCCACACTTTTTGTAGCTGGAAACAGGAGAATCTTCTCCTACCGGCAATCTCTACAGCTCCACTTTCTTCTCTTCTCCATTGCAGATCTAGGTTCAAGAGGAAGAACAAGGTGTGATTCTTCACCCTTATGTAGAACGCGGTCCAGTCATCCCGGCGGTGATTCCGTGTTTCTTCAGGCTCCCTGTTAAAAAAAATTAAAAACCTGCATTAAAAATCGGTACTTTTAACCATGGGAATTAAAACACAATATCTGTTTGTGGTTGTTTGTAAATTTAAAGAGAATTGCCCCCCCCCCTAATTTTGACAAAATTTGTGATTTATTAACAAGACCTCTAGATATCATTATTTTAGGGTGATGGTATCTACACATCCCCTAAAAAATTTGTACATCCCTTAATAGAAACCATATAGGCCAATACGCTTCCCATAGGGTTTGAAGCATTAAATGCGACACCAATAGGAAGCGTATTGGGCAATACGGTTCCTATTGGTACAATATTCTCTGACGCGCACGCAGTTCAAAACTATAAAGGTCTGAAAAGTGACCCAATAGGAAGCGTATTGCCCAATACGATTCCCATAAGTTTAATAGAAAGCGTATAGGGCAATACACTTCATATTATTTTACTTAAAAATTATAAGTTGCATCAAATTTTTAACTTATTATTGTTATCTTATAATGTTTTTATAAAAACACTTATTAAACTATATATATAGGGAGAGGATCATGAGAAAACTAGATATAAATGAGAAAACTAGAAAACTAACTAAAAACCACTAAAAAGGAGGGGGGAGACTTTTAATGAAGGAGGGGGGACTTTTAATGGAGGGGTAAAATTGGAAAAAAAATATGTAACTTTTCAAACATTTCCCATTTCTCCATACGTTATCATTTTAAAACAAAAATGGCACCATAAGATCACAAATTTTTGTATCTTTCATTCAAGTATATTCGAGCATATTTTTTATGACATAAAAAAAGATTTATGGTGTCGTCTTGTTTTCAATACTATTATTACAGTAGTGCACATGTGCAATATAACATGTACTACAATTGCATTACATGCTTAAAATTAGCTTTTTGAGTCTATTTTAGCTTTTAGGGTTAGTTTTTTTGGAGATTTAGGATTAGGATTAGGTTTTTGGGTGTGGGGGGGGGGGGGGGTTTAGGTTTTTGGGGGGTGGGGGTGGGGGGGTTCAGGTTTTTTTCGGGTTTATGTTTAGGGTTTAGTTTTAGGTTTTCGGGAGGGTGGGGGGGTTTAGGTTTTTGGGGGGTGGTGGGGGGGGGGGTTAGGCTTTTGGTGGGAGGGTGAATTTAGGTTTTTGGGGGGGTGGGGGTGGGGGGGTTTAGGTTTTTGGGGGGTGTCGGTGGGGGGTGGGTTAAGTGGTTTAAGCTTTATGTATTAGTGCACATGTGCAGTACAACAAAAAAAAAAAATATTTTTTTTTTTTAATTTTTTTTTCCATATATAAAAAGTAGCGATTTTTCTTTAAAAAATTGTAAAAAAAAAAAAAAAAATTGGTTATGTTTTTAGGTTTTTTTTAGGCTTTTTTGGTTAGTTTTTTGGTTTTCTCATTTAAACTAGTTTTCTCATGATCCATCCCCTATATATATAGGAAATGTATGGGGCAATATGGTTTCCTTGGACCCAAAGTATAGGAAGCGTATGAGGCAATATGGTTCCCCTAGACCCAAAGTATAGGAAGTGTATGAGACAATATGGTTCCCCTAGAGCCAATGTATAGGAATCGTATGGGGCAATATGGTTCCCCTGGTCCCCTAATCTGAATCCTTTTAATAAATATGTGTCAAAAAAACGTGTATACATTATTGTAATACCCAAAACATATTTATGATAACCATGTGGGGTGGCGGACACTGTTCGACAGGTTATCGGGCAGGATAGCCCGTGGGATCGTTTATTACGAATAGGAGCCGCACCATCTTATCGGCCGTTGATGGTGGAGTTTCTCTCCACATTCCGCTATAGACCTCGATCGGATGACCGGCCGAACTCGGATTTTGATGATCCGAACTTGCCGGCCCCATCACCCGAGATCACATTCCGTCTGTTCGGCGAGGTATTTGAGATGTCGCTTCATCAATTTGCCGTCGCCACCGGTTTTTACACAGACGAGGAGTTGGTTCAGGACGTGTATACCACGGTTATCGATCGTAAGCCCGAGGATGAGTTTATTGCCTGGTGGCCCACCATCGGTGAAGGTCCATGCACCAAGGCAGAAGAGGTCCGATCCTGGGAGATTCGTGACCCGTTAGTTCGTTACTTGCATCGTTGCTTTAGCACGGGCATCGCGGCCCATGGCAAGAGTTGCGAGCACGTAACGAATGCCGATCTTTTCTATCTCTATTGTTTATTTACTGGTCGTCCGTGCGCCCTCCATCTCTGCCTGGTGGATTATTTTGTCACACGTTGGAAAAAACAGCGTCGTGGTAGTATATATGGAGGATCGTTTATCGGCCGGATAGCCCAGAGTGTTAGTCGGTACTTTGGTTGGGTCGAGGATAGGTATCCACCGCCGGCTCCCTGCAAATATTTGTCGGGACGAACCGTCAGGTTTGGGCATGGCAGCTGTTGGTACATCACCCGCATTTGGAGACCGAGGAGGTTCAAATGCCTCAAATGTTATGTAATGGGTATTTTGTTTAAATTCTTATAGCCTTACGACCCGTCCTATACTCAGCCCGACCTTTCCTTGCCACATTTTCCTTGGTCCGGCCAGACCATGCCGCTCTTTCCTCTGTCCAACCTTTCCATGCAGGTATGTTATTTTGTTTTATTTCATTTTCTACGAACAATTTTAATGTTATGTAATGAGTATTTTGTTTGAATTTTTTATAGGCTCCAGGCATGTCCTATACACGGCACAGCCCGTCACCCTCTACTAGGCGTGGCCCGAACTTTACAGAGGAGGAGCTCGCTGAGTCTGACGAGGAGTCTGACGAGTATTGATGATGACCGTGGGAGTGTATTGCTTAATACGCTTGGACCCAGAGGAACCGTATTGCCCTATACACTTCCTATACATTGGCTCTAGGGGAACCATATTGCCCCATACGCTTCCTATACTTTGGGTCTAGGGGAACCATATTGCCCCATACGCTTCCTATACTTTGGGTCCAACGAAACCATATTGCCCCATACATTTCCTATATATATATATATATATATATATATATATATATATATATATATATATATATATATATTGTTTTGTTTAGTAAGTGTTTTTATAAAAACATTATAAGATAACAATAATAAATTAAAAATTTGATGCAACTTATAATTTTTAAGTAAAACTAATATGAAGTGTATTGCCCTATACGCTTCCTTTTAAACTTATGGGAATCGTATTGGGCAATACGCTTCCTTTTAGCTGACCATCTTTTGAAAAGTTTGGTACACATATAGGAAGTGTATTGCTTAATACGCTTGGACCCAGAGGAACCGTATTGCCTTATACGCTTCCTCTGGTCCCCTAATCATTAGCTGACCATCTTCCGAAAAGTTTGTACTTCAAGTACACATATAGGAAGTGTATTGCTCAATACGCTTGGACCCAGAGGAACCGTATTGCCCTATACGCTTCCTATAGGGTTCAAGGGATGTGCAAATAACCAAGGGGGTTGTGTGAATAACCAAGCCCTTATTTTAACAAAAAATTGGAACTAACAAATGAAAGAATTATTTTTCTATCGACTACAAGATGGCGGCTGCAACATCTGGTCAAATTAGTTCTGGCTACAGGTGTGTTTTCAGTTGGATGGCTGTTTAGATATGTTTCAAGCGACCGGGAGTGGTGGTCAGAAATGGTGGTGGTACTGATCGGTTGTTATGAAGAGAAAGAGAGAGCGAGAGATAGAGAAAAAAAAAGAGAGTGTGTCTTATGAGAAGAGAAGGGAAATGAATTTTGTTTTTGTTATATTTATTAAACAAATTTTAAGTAGTTGGGTAAAAAGACTAAACTACCCTTATGTATTAAAACTTAATTGAAAATTTTAACCAGGTTAGTGTTAAAGGACCTAGTGTGTAATGTTTTTAACAAAGAAAAGACTGTGACTGTAATTATTGAAGTTAAAAGACATCCATTGCAATCCTATACAAACATAAAGGACGAAAAATGTAATTTACCCAAAAAAAATTACTTATACGAGTGTAGTTTCTTTCCGGATAAAAGTTAAAACTTTTAGTTAGGACACCAATAATAGAAGGGTACCCTCTAGCTTTATTTTATTACTCGTCGTCACCTATATCCTCGTATTAGTGACTGTAATAATAAAAAAAGTACTAATTATACAAGTGTGTAGGCGTTTTCTCATATGAAAGCCAAAACTATTATACCATGTGTAGTGGTGGGTAAATTTCAAACTCCTTTCTTGGGTATAATTTGACATGTGGCAACCTAGTCAGTAAAGGGACATTATGAGGCTTGAAGTTAAAATACGTGTAGTGGTATAATACCCTATAATATCAATTGCAATGATTACCCAATTATTTAATATATTTTTTCAAAATTAAAACAAATAATATTTCATTAAATAAATAAAAATTACACAAATACTAAGACACAAACAAATAATACTATTCGACTTAACCTCGTCTTGGGAAAATTTGGCGTGGCGGGCAACTAATGTGTTTCATATACCGCACCGCTAGTTGACACGCACTCGTAATCGCCTCTTGCTCGACCTGCCTGTCGGTCAACTCACCCGCGTCGGCTAAAAATTCTTTGTAATAATAATTGAGAAGTAACACCAAAAACTTACGGATCTTACCTTAATAGCCATTAACTCGTCTTCATCATCTTCGTTTCTGTCTCCTCTCCAACGCACCACCACTCTGCTGCCACTTTGTCGCCGCCATCGGCCACCGCCGCTGTCGGCCATCACCGCTGCTACAGCTTCCTTGGTTGCCGGAATGTGGCCTCGCCGCTGTCCACCGCCATGCCACCATGGAGGGTGGTCGGCTCCTCATTCTCTCTCTACAGCTTTCCATCTCTCTCTACCAATTTCTCTCTCTCTCTGCCGATTTCTCTCTGTAACACCCCGAAAATTTACGTCCTATAATGTCTTGACACGTGTCATAACCTTTGAACGTATGAAAGAATGTCCTTGAAGGACTAAAGTTGACAAACAATGAAACTGTGTAAATATAAGGGTTCAAAGTGTCAACAATGAATAAATATACTTTACAATAACCCTACATGATGTTTATAACCTTAAACGAATGGATCATGGATCATACGAAGCGAATTGTGAAAGAAAGTGAGATATTACAAACTACAGGGGTTAAATGTGTCAACATGTTAAAGATATACCTCTGAGTGACCTTATAGCAAACCCGAAGCCTTGTAACGATTAATTATGCTCACTAGAATGCACCATAAAAATTTCACCAAGTTTCGTTATCATATGAGAAAGTTATGATAAAATTCGTGTGTGAGGGTTAGAATCGTCAACATAGAAAATTAGGGCTTTTCGGGTGATCACAAAGTTACCCGAGGACTTGACAAAGTGGGTATAAGTATTAAAGCCCCCATATGTCAAATATAAAGCCTCTTAATGCAAGAAACAACTCGAAAACGACCTTTCGGGGGACCAAGGGCCAAAATGCAATTAAAGAAAAATGGGAAACCTGAACATAAGGCTCAGGCGGCCCGCGTGAGATTTAACAAAATGTGAGGCGGCCCGCGTCCGACTGCCAGAACCAGAAAACATGGACAGGTGCCTGTTTCAGTCCCTTAACCGACTTAGATCGACTTTGGGCAATACAATGGGCTTCCTATCATGGTTTTGAGACTATAGGGGACACATGTAATGATCCTTGAACCTTGGTAGACCCATTTGGCATCCATCTAGCATGATTAAAGTTCATATATAAGTCACAAAGTTGCAACATGCAACCACACTTCATTTCTGGACATTT
This sequence comes from Helianthus tuberosus, assembly GCA_030545235.1. NCBI lineage: Eukaryota > Viridiplantae > Streptophyta > Magnoliopsida > Asterales > Asteraceae > Helianthus > Helianthus tuberosus. The sequence continues at coordinate 113,345,426 of CM060433.1, read as the reverse complement.
TGAGGAGCTCAAGACCAGATACAAGACTTCTTAATCATCCATTAGACTTATGTAAGTATGCTTGACCCTTCTAAATTGAGTCTTGATTCGTTTATAGCCTAGAAGTCAAACCGTCGTAACTACGGTTTGACATAGTGATAGATCATAAACGGTCCAGAGTTTTGTCGAAGCGAAAGATGTTATAAGTTGGTATTTATGTAGACAATTAACCCCTAAAAGAGCACCCACTGATTCAAATCCTAACTATGTCGTTTGTCGAGTCAAACTTATTCCGAAAAAGTCAACAAAATCATTAAACCTGTAATTAACGATCCAGAAGGCATGTAATCTGTTTTAACATGCATATAACCTGCAAATAAGTATAAAAACTTGTTTAAGCTTGTTTGATTCGACAACTTTCTGTTTAAGATCGATTCGGAACCGAAAGGCACATAGTTTGACTTTCTGCTTTGACTTCGGTTCTGACCCGATTTGTATAGGTTTAGACATGCCTTAAAGTTCCATTAGGACCTAGTTACATGTGTGTATAAACCTCTGCGTTTATACCACTTAAATCCCTAATCGTCCGACGTTTCCGTTAAATTGCCAAATGTTGACCATATTGCCCTTATGTTCATAAAACGGAATTTTTAAAGATGTGAAAGTACAAAAGTGTTTGTTACTGATTATTGAACATGTCTGTAAATTTTCACGTCAATCGGAGGTCTAGATTAGGAGATATGTTCAATGGCGTAATTAAGAACGCTTTTATTAATTAAACGACATCATTAGCATAAAGCCTGTCTAAACCCAATTTTTGACACCAAACCTTTTACCGACTGATGTAATATAATATTTTGTGATTTTTGAAGATTTTTAATTATTTTTAAACTGATCATAAGCAAGGATTAGTGCCTTAATTCGGTTAATACCGAATATACCCTTTTCGGCTATAAAATGAGTTTTACAAATCCTTTTGATGCCAATCCAATTGCTACTGATATTAAATATTAAATGGAGTGTTTTGAACTTGTTTAACTGATCAGGAAACTCAGAATCCTATTTTAACCCGTACGTCGCTTAAAACGGCTTTATACGCGTATTATACGCATAGTTTGGATTTAAAACTATTTTGACATATAAGACTTATAACCAAATGTTATAACCTGTTAAAATAAACTATTTTACTGAGGTATTCAGACCCGGTTCACAGAAACTTAATTAACTCCTTTTATAATCTTTAAAATGACCAAAATACCCCTACGGGGCTTTTTATGAGATTAAACTCGTTTTGGGCATAACGAAAGGTATCCCACTAATATCACAACATATTTAAGGCATGTTAACTTAGGAAACCTGTTTAGGACTCTTATGGTTACCCGTTACGCTTCATACGCGTTCGGTTCGGTTTATGTAACTAGTTTACATAAATTAGCCGAAACGGGTCAAACCTTATCGTTATTATCTCAAAATCCAGAATGTGTATAATATACCCATATTATACAAGTCTCCGAACTTGTCGGGTCTAAATCACATCCTTTTCCGGTCTTCGCTTTATCATGCGATTGAACCGTATCTTCTTTTTGAAAACTAATCGGTCTAAGTCAAGGCTTAATAAAAGACCCGTTAGGATTCTAATAGGTTATTTAAAAACCTTCGTTCCAGATTTAGGAGCCCAGTAAAAGCTATCTGTACTTGCTGATTTGATACGGCTGGGATTGAATTTATATTTAGCTCAGGTAAATACTTTTAACTTATTTTCCCTATACGGGCTTGGGGTACGGTATATAAAATACCGCTTGGTCCGGCATTGAATCTTTAATCGAATAGAGGTTAAATCATTGATATGCTACGTTTTGAAATGTTTTGTTTGCTTAAAGCCTTTGGGGGGTTAATGACCGTTGTCCCGGATATCCCTGGCATCATTTTACGAAATGGCCACGACCTTAGCACTCAGGTGTAGGCGTACACCTGTCAGTGTCTCATAATTAAAGTGGTGTGTCAATTGATCTTTAACCCGGTCTACGGATCGGGCTACTGAACGCATAAGAAACATGTAATTCGTTTACAAGCATTATATTTAAATAATTATCCCAAGTTATAAAATATTATTTGTGCCATGTGCATTCAAATCAATCATTTTTAAAATCTTTTCAAAATGAGTCGGTTGATTGTATTTACCAGTGTAAACTGACGTATTTTCCCAAAAAGGCTAAGTGCAGGTACTAATCGGAATTGGCTGGCTACTCCTAGCATCAATAAAGAGTCTCGCGAGCTTAGATGCCTAAAGTCTGTTGAACAGTGTTATTTTATTTTCGATCCGCCTGTGGATCCTTTACTTCCGTTGTAATACTTTGATGTTACATTATTCCGGATTGTAATATTTTTATCCTTTTGCTTCCGCTGTGCATTTATATATTGTGTTGTTTGACGATGATGTTGCCAACCATGTCACGATACTACCCTACCGGGCCCACCGGTAATACGTGGAAATTCGGGGTGTGACAGGTTGGTATCAGAGCCAACATTGAGTGAATTAAACACTAGCTTTTTGTGTTTAATCTCAATGACACATTTACACATTCCTTGACCTTCTGAGTCTAGACTTAACATAGGAATATTCTCAATCCTTATCTGGAATTTCTGCTTCCAAAATTTTTATATTTTGGATACGTCGCCAAGCGAAGAAGCCGTAATAATAATTCTCCACACCAGGAGCCTTAATTTGCTGACCTTCGTACAGCGGCTAGGACGAAACATGCAACCAAGGAGAAAGCATTCAGAAATAAAAGGAAGAAGAAACTCCTTTTGCTAAAAATCGTTTCCTTAATAGTCCTTAAAAGGACATAATTACCTTTCAGTTCCTTCGAGGACAACATTATTCCTTTCAAGTCCCGTCTAGGGCACATCTGTATTTTGAATGTTATAGTGGAATAATTAACTTTAAATTTTCATTCAGACATTCCTTTTATAAGATCTACCTTTATATAAAATGGCAAAATCTAAAAAGGACGAGACCTAGCCACGCAATATTTTGAGGCAGAGCAAAGATGGTAGTTCCATAATTAGATTCAGATCCATATTTAACACCTCAATTTAGGATTGTTCTGCGTTAAATATTAATAAGAATCTTAAGAGTGAAACCTAGCCTTCGAGTCATTTTAAGGCCGGGCCATGATGGTAAGACCTGTTTAAAAGATTCGAATCCCTGTTAACATCTGTAAATATGTTAACACTCCTGACAGACGTGATTCATTAAAATCACACACGTCATTCTTATTAATGGATTCTTCAAAAGATTCCTAACCCAATGTAATGATCTCTGAATCATGGGTTTAGATCATCACTTGAGATGATCACATTTTGACCATACGTGGTAATATAGCGCCTACAGGCCCTGTTCATTTCCATATGAACCAAAAGACAGTGGTATCGATGACTCCCTGTCAGATAAAGGTGATGAACTCGGTTCAAACCTTCATGCTTTGATTCTCTGAAATCATGGCGTATAAATTAAACTTGTCTACGCGACTAGGCCATTTGTGCTATTATTAACTTATAAATTAGGATTATGATAAAAAAATCCTGAATAAAAAAAAAATAAATATCATTCCTTCCCTGCCAATATAGATATTAAAAGAGAATCTTAAAAGGTTTGACCTAGCTTGAATGTCATTGAAGACCTAGCTAAGATGGTAAAATCTGTTTAAAAAGAGATTCAGATCCTTGTTAACATCTGAAAATGTGTTAAAACTCTCGACAACCGTGAGGCGATAAAAATCACACTTGTCAACCTTATATTAGGAAATTTTTCCAAATCCCTTATTTAGCGTATATGATCAATAGGAATCATGACTGGAAAACGTCGAAAATGATGTACGCATCAAAACATCTATTCGAGATGTTACATACGAATAAAGATGAATACATGAAAAAGATAGTTTTATTTCATAACTTCTTGTCAAGACAATGAACTATGAAATTTTCCGATCCAAAGGAATCATTGATTATGTTTTAAAATTTTCCCTAGTGACAAGGCCTCTGAGCCATCATAAGTCCTTTGGAACAAGCCCTTGTGCTAATATATAAAAGATGTCAGTATGACATTGGCAGTCGTGACTTATGTCCCCTGTCTAATAAATATGAAGGATTATATTCCGCTTAAATGCCAAAGATGGTTTATTTAAACTTAGGCAAAACATAATCAAATAAATTAAATTCTATCTATTGGCCTATATGGTTTAATTGCGCCATGGCTATTTATTCATCAAATTCGACAATTCACTATATGATTAAACAAATTGTTTCTACTTGGATAGTAGCCTTCAAAGCTTCACCATGGCTGACCCCTCTGAAGCTCACCATCATCCAGTTAATCAGAATGATGAAGTAAGACTGAACTTAACAAGAACCGAGTTGCAGGCTATGTTAAATACGGCCATAAATAACGTTGTGGATCGCGTGCTGAGGGATCACAAACGAAAGGGCAATGATACCCCAATTCAAGGTGGTAAAAAGGGTAAGACCGGTTCAAACCATAACCCGTCCAAGCCAAAGGGGGCAAAGCCCAAATGCAATAACTGCAGGAAACAACATTCTGAAAAATGCACCATCGACCCACGTGCTAATTTATGTGGAATTTGCAAAACCAAGGGTCACAAGACCTTGGATTGCAAGAAATTGGAAGATGCGACCTGTCATGGCTGCGGCGAAAAGGGCCACATCAGTACTAATTGCCCTAAGGCTGCCAAGGAAGGAGCAGCTAAGTATGGCAAGTATTTAAAGGACAAACAGCAGTCAGGTGAAAAACCCAAATGCAAAACCTGCAAGAAACAGCACTTCGGGAAGTGCAGGTATGGATCGAACTCGCATACACAGTCGAGAACTTTTGCATGTGGGATCTGCAAGTCCAAGGGGCATAAGACCTTGGACTGCAAGAAGATGGAGGACGCAACCTGCTATGGTTGCAATGAAAGAGGGCACATTAAGACCAACTGCCCTAAATATGCTAAAAAGCTTGAGGAAGTTAAGAAGACCAAAACCGAAAACTCCCAAATGGATACTCAAGAGGCTATCCAAGATGACAAGGTCACAACAGGTACTTTCTATATCAATAACGCTTATGTTAGAGTATTATTTAATTCAGGTTCAGATAAGTCTCTCATAGACAATAGATATTGTAAATCATTAAATCTGCCTGTTAAAAACTCTAAGCGTTAAGTATGAAGTAAAATTGACCGATAATACCTCAGAGACTGCTCCAGCAATATTAAATGGATGTTTTGTATCCATTAGGAATTACCCTTCTCCGCTGTCCTTGTTCCGTTAATAAGAGGACTCGATATAGTAATAAAAATTGATGGTTTGTCTTGAAAATCAAGCCCATATTGTGGGTGATAAGAAGCAATTAATTATCAAGACTCCTTATGAGACAACCCTCATAATTACATGCATCCGTGCGATTAATTAATATTAAACATAAAAAAAATGGTGGAATTGGCCGTCCCCGGAATCGAACCTGGGTCTAGGCCGCACCCTTTCGCGCGCCTAGCCAACCGAGCTAGGTGCCTAGTTTGTGAAATTTCCATTCTTATTTAATATAAGCACATGTACAATAATTTCCTTACTTCTTACTATAAGTCACCTACTTATCCTCCTTATGTTGACTAAGTATTTAAAATCCAAGATTTTATCTCTATGTTTTAATTACTCTTGGCTTGCTTATGTTGACTAAACACTAGAAATGATGAAGTAGAAACCATTAGGTATATCAACGGTTATGCTGGAAAGAACCTGGTAAAGCATACATCACAGTCATTTGATGACAATACCCTAAATTAGTGAGGACACTAAGGAGATCCTCAAGAAGGATCCTCTTATACATTGTGGGATGGTCCAAGTTTTTTTTAGGACTTTATTAGAAAACTTAGTATTTATTTCGCGAAAAGGGAAAAGACGAAATAAGAATTTCTGACTCTCGCCATAAAAGTTCTAGACTATCGACAATATGTCGCAAATTTTAAATCAATTGGCTGAGATAGTACCCTATTAAAGCATATAATTATTAGTGGTTAACATTGGCAATAAGAGGGCACACTAAGGTTTCAAAACCTACTCATTAAAAATCCATTATGGATCTACCTCAGCTACCCACGTTATAATGATTAAGAAGTAATCAGTCAAGCTGAGACTGCCCTAAATTTATCTAAGATTTTACAGCTAAGTTTAGAAGGATTAATAATGGAGGCGTTTAATCCTCCTGTTGAATAATTGGAGACAGCTCACATTAGAAATTTCACCAGATAAACCCTTATTTGTGAATTTATTGCTATAAATTACATGAGGTTTTGGGTGCTGGTAAGTCTCTCACAAGACCATAAACTTAGCAAACTTTTAGAAAATTTTCCTGTAAGAACCCCAGATATTAAGCGTAAGATAAAAACTTACCTGCGAAATCATAATAACCATTTCTTCTGTTATTGTCAGAAACCTCCAGTCATAGAAAATTTTTTCCTCTCACAAGAGGAAGTGCGTCAGCACATGTAGTTGATATCTCTTTAATCTCTATCGATTCCGAATACCAGATGGTATGATAAAAGCGCCATATGAAGATTGGTGTATCTTAATAAGTTCCATAGATTGCTTCCATGCCTGATCAGTATGGAGGTTTAATGCATGGGACCACAAAGATATTCCGAAAGGTCATATGGTACTAAAGTCAACTAATAGTATTCAAAGGAGATGTCCAGGATGGAATTGTCCAAGTAAATGTTCACGGTTAAGGAGTTCTTGGACTCATAACATAAATGTGTCACCTAATTGACACAAACAATGGTGGATGAATTGGAGCCTGAGATTTGTAAAAATCTCTGTAACCTCCTTGTACCTTGATTATCTTCTCCTAATATTACCCTGTTTACCCTTGAGAGGCAGGTAGAGTTAAGGTTTAAATTCTGTTTAAGGCTGTGTTATTATGAAATCTCCAAGACGGTTAGTACCATCATTGGAAGAATCGAAACCCTGATTAACTAAGTTTAAAATAGAGGGTTCATATAGCCTAACTCAATATCCTGGGAATCCGGTATAGTTAAGTATGAAAGACGGTTCATTTTGCTTATGCATTATCACCGCCACCCTAATCAGGCAACGATTAAGAATTTGCCATCAACTGCCCAGGATCGTCGATCTGTTCGACTAACGGCAAGGATTAGCTATTCCCTAAACATTAGCTAAGCAGTGGTTGGAATAACCATCTCACCTTAAGAATAAGCTTTTCTATAATAATGGATATGTAAGTATTAAGGCTACTCCTTTGGAGACCTTGTATAGATGGAATGTTAAATGTCTAGTGTTAGATAGAGAATTGGTAAGTCCAATTATCAAGATCTGAAAGTTGCCTGGGGGACAACAAATAAGATTATACAAATCCATAATCGATTGTAGGTTGCCAGTATATGGCAAGAAATCGAGGAGTTATGAAAATAGCAAACTTCCTAAGTTCTTGTTAAGGAATATGGTTTAACAAAAGATATCACCCAGGAAGGGTGTACCAAATTTGTGAAATTATCAGGCTAGTTAAGCTCTGAATATATGGAAATCATTCGAAGGAAATCGAATGTATCAAGATCAAGTAGCTTTTAAGCTAAAACCTACTTAAGGAGTTTGACGGAGCTCGCAATACATTGCACACCAGTGACGGAAGGATATGTTCCGCCAATAAGTCAAGAAGCACTATCACATAATGATATGCAGAATTATGATGTGATGAGCATCCTGTATCGATTGAGGATCGACAGGTCAAGAAGCTCCAAAAGGATACATACGCCTAATATAAGAGCCACTATGGGAGCTTGGAAAGACTCCAGATATGCTATAAAAGTTAAGTCCCTTATGCGACAAAGAGTACTTCCAGCATTTTAACAAATCTCGAGGTCGAGATTTCTTTTAAGGGGGTGAGGATGTAACACCCCGAAAATTTACGTCCTATAATGTCTTGACACGTGTCATAACCTTTGAACGTATGAAAGAATGTCCTTGAAGGACTAAAGTTGACAAACAATGAAACTGTGTAAATATAAGGGTTCAAAGTGTCAACAATGAATAAATATACTTTACAATAACCCTACATGATGTTTATAACCTTAAACGAATGGATCATGGATCATACGAAGCGAATTGTGAAAGAAAGTGAGAGATTACAAACTACAGGGGTTAAATGTGTCAACATGTTAAAGATATACCTCTGAGTGACCTTATAGCAAACCCGAAGCCTTGTAACGATTAATTATGCTCACTAGAATGCACCATAAAAATTTCACCAAGTTTCGTTATCATATGAGAAAGTTATGATAAAATTCGTGTGTGAGGGTTAGAATCGTCAACATAGAAAATTAGGGCTTTTCGGGTGATCACAAAGTTACCCGAGGACTTGACAAAGTGGGTATAAGTATTAAAGCCCCCATATGTCAAATATAAAGCCTCTTAATGCAAGAAACAACTCGAAAACGACCTTTCGGGGGACCAAGGGCCAAATTGCAATTAAAGAAAAATGGGAAACCTGAACATAAGGCTCAGGCGGCCCGCGTGAGATTTAACAAAATGTGAGGCGGCCCGCGTCCGACTGCCAGAACCAGAAAAAGTGGACAGGTGCCTGTTTCAGTCCCTTAACTGACTTAGATCGACTTTGGGCAATACAATGGGCTTCCTATCATGGTTTTGAGACTATAGGGGACACATGTAATGATCCTTGAACCTTGGTAGACCCATTTGGCATCCATCTAGCATGATTAAAGTTCATATATAAGTTACAAAGTTGCAACATGCAACCACACTTCATTTCTGGACATTTTGAGGAGCTCAAGACCTGATACAAGACTTCTTAATCATCCATTAGACTTATGTAAGTATGCTTGACCCTTCTAAATTGAGTCTTGATTCGTTTATAGCCTAGAAGTCAAACCGTCGTAACTATGGTTTGACATAGTGATAGATCATAAATGGTCCAGAGTTTTGTCGAAGCGAAAGATGTTATAAGTTGGTATTTATGTAGACAATTAACCCCTAAAAGAGCACCCACTGATTCAAATCCTAACTATGTCGTTTGTCGAGTCAAACTTATTCCGAAAAAGTCAACAGAATCATTAACCCTGTAATTAACGATCCAGAAGGCGTGTAATCTGTTTTAACATGCATATAACCTGCAAATAAGTATAAAAACTTGTTTAAGCTTGTTTGATTCGACAACTTTCTGTTTAAGATCGATTCGGAACCGAAAGGCACATAGTTTGACTTTCTGCTTTGACTTCGGTTCTGACCCGATTTGTATAGGTTTAGACATGCCTTAAAGTTCCATTAGGACCTAGTTACATGTGTGTATAAACCTCTGCGTTTATACCACTTAAATCCCTAATCGTCCGACGTTTCCGTTAAATTGCCAAATGTTGACCATATTGCCCTTATGTTCATAAAACGGGATTTTTAAAGATGTGAAAGTACAAAAGTCTTTGTTACTGATTATTGAACATGTCTGTAAATTTTCACGTCAATCGGAGGTCTAGATTAGGAGATATGTTCAATGGCGTAATTAAGAACGCTTTTATTAATTAAACGACATCATTAGCATAAAGCCTGTCTAAACCCAATTTTTGACACCAAACCTTTTACCCACTGATGTAATATAATATTTTGGGATTTTTGAAGATTTTTAATTATTTTTAAACTGATCATAAGCAAGGATTAGTGCCTTAATTCGGTTAATACCGAATATACCCTTTTCGGCTATAAAATGAGTTTTACAAATCCTTTTGATGCCAATCCAATTGCTACTGATATTAAATATTAAATGGAGTATTTTGAACTTGTTTAACTGATCAGGAAACTCAGAATCCTATTTTAACCCGTACGTCGCTTAAAACGGCTTTATACGCGTATTATACGCATAGTTTGGATTTAAAACTATTTTGACATATAAGACTTATAACCAAATGTTATAACCTGTTAAAATAAACTATTTTACTGAGGTATTCAGACCCGGTTCACAGAAACTTAATTAACTCCTTTTATAATCTTTAAAATGACCAAAATACCCCTACGGGGCTTTTTATGAGATTAAACTCGTTTTGGGCATAACGGAAGGTATCCCACTAATATCACAACATATTTAAGGCATGTTAACTTAGGAAACCTGTTTAGGACTCTTATGGTTACCCGTTACGCTTCATACGCGTTCGGTTCGGTTTATGTAACTAGTTTACATAAATGAGCCGAAACGGGTCAAACCTTATCGTTATTATCTCAAAATCCAGAATGTGTATAATATACCCATATTATACAAGTCTCCGAACTTGTCGGGTCTAAATCACATCCTTTTCCGGTCTTCGCTTTATCATGCGATTGAACCGTATCTTCTTTTTGAAAACTAATCGGTCTAAGTCAAGGCTTAATAAAAGACCCGTTAGGATTCTAATAGGTTATTTAAAAACCTTCGTTCCAGATTTAGGAGCCCAGTAAAAGCTATCTGTACTTGCTGATTTGATACGGCTGGGATTGAATTTATATTTAGCTCAGGTAAATACTTTTAACTTATTTTCCCTATACGGGCTTGGGGTACGGTATATAAAATACCGCTTGGTCCGGCATTGAATCTTTAATCGAATAGAGGTTAAATCATTGATATGCTACGTTTTGAAATGTTTTGTTTGCTTAAAGCCTTTGGGGGGTTAATGACCGTTGTCCCGGATATCCCTGGCATCATTTTACGAAATGGCCACGACCTTAGCACTCAGGTGTAGGCGTACACCTGTCAGTGTCTCATAATTAAAGTGGTGTGTCAATTGATCTTTAACCCGGTCTACGGATCGGGCTACTGAACGCATAAGAAACATGTAATTCGTTTACAAGCATTATATTTAAATAATTATCCCAAGTTATAAAATATTATTTGTGCCATGTGCATTCAAATCAATCATTTTTAAAATCTTTTCAAAATGAGTCGGTTGATTGTATTTACCAGTGTAAACTGACGTATTTTCCCAAAAAGGCTAAGTGCAGGTACTAATCGGAATTGGCTGGCTACTCCTAGCATCAATAAAGAGTCTCGCGAGCTTAGATGCCTAAAGTCTGTTGAACAGTGTTATTTTATTTTCGATCCGCCTGTGGATCCTTTACTTCCGTTGTAATACTTTGATGTTACATTATTCCGGATTGTAATATTTTTATCCTTTTGCTTCCGCTGTGCATTTATATATTGTGTTGTTTGACGATGATGTTGCCAACCATGTCACGATACTCCCCTACCGGGCCCACCGGTAATACGTGGAAATTCGGGGTGTGACACACACTCTCTCTCTCTAGACTAGATGGGTGTGGGTGAAGAAAGGGGGTTTGAATTCTTGTGTGGGTGTGCCCGGTCGGAAAACCGGCTCCGAGAGTTGGCCGGAACTCCAACTCTTGTGGCCGCAGAAGTGGGAGAGGGGAGTGAGGTGCGGCTGTGTGTGTTTGTGTATAAGGTTAGGTTTTTTTCTTTTAAAAAAATTGGGGGAGTGGAGGGAATGAGATGAATTTATAGGGTTGGTTTTAGGTGGGTTGGGCCCAAGCCCATTAGAGCGTATCTAGTCTCTTTGTGCGGCCCAATCGTAGTTCTAAAGCCTGTTTTTGCATCCGAACCTCAGGAAATATCCTAATATGTTTGTTTAGGGTGGAAAGTGCTTAAAATTATGTCGGAGGTCGGTGTTTGGCGCGTAATCCGTCAGTTGCGTTAAAATCACGTAAAATGCTTCCGGTGTCGTTTCTAGTCCGTTTTCGATCCGATTTCGACTGCGGATATTAAAATTCGATTACAAAGCTAAATATATGATAATATTTCAGTTTTGAAGGTAATACACGAGTTCGATACCTCTGTTTCGTTGTCGGAGCGTTCCTCCAGTCGTGTTTTTCATTCATGTATGCGTTTTGTGACGTTTGGAAGCGTGATAACTTCGCGAAACCAAATTCATGTGTTTAAATTATGCGTATAAAACTCGTATTTGTCGGCGTTGTCAGTATTTCATCTGATGTCAGCAGATTTCCCGCAAATCACTATTGACGCACTGTAAAGCTAGATAGACGTTCCTAGGCACTCCAAAGGCCTAATTAAGTTAATTTACATCTTAAAACACTACTTATTATTGTCTTAGTGCTCGTTATACGCGTAATTATACCTAAAATTTTGCCGGTTTTCACATTCTCCCCTGTTAAAGAAATTTCGTCCTCAAAATTTAAACTATGTTACCTCCTTAGAGTTGTGTCGTAAGTAGGTAGGTACAATAATACCAAGGTGAATGACCACGTAGCTGACTTAAGACTTGTTTGAGTTAGGTGAATACAAGGACATACTACAACAATAAGAACCCAAATGGTTCAACTGGATTTGTTTCGGATATCGATGCCAAGTGAATGAGATGTACTGACAGCAGTCACCCGAGTGACTAAGTTTACGGGGGTTCAACAAAAGAGGAATTCGACCAATAGGTGTCTAAATGAACGTTCACAATCTGCAAATGAATTTTAGAAACAATAGAATTTACTACCAAAGGAAACTTCCGTTGATTGTTGAATAGGTGAAACTAGAATCAACAAGCTCAAATGAAATAGTAGCACGAAAATGATTTGTCAACTTGTCGAACCATGACATGTATAAAATCAATGTGTTGACATTATTGAATTGCAAGAATACATTGAAATACAACAGAATTTAGTGTGTCATTGTCTTAATACATAGTTGAACTAAGACTATTTAAATGATGAGTCAAACGGAAAACATACGTGGGTTGCGTGAAAGGTATGGTCTTGATTAGCCCAAGCTACAAGTTTATACCGACGCCATAAGGTGTCGTAGTGATCGAAATAATATAATAGTAGCGGTGAGCGAACAAATGCATCGTGTTTGCAATCATATAAAAGGATCCACAAAGTGAATCTGAATATGTGTTCCAAAAAAATCTCAGAGATTGAAGACAAAAGAACAAATAAATATAATTTTTTGGTCAATAGTGGAAGAACAATAAATATGACAAGATTTCCGACCGATGATGGAAGAACCGTCAAAAGGTACACCGGAATGTATCATGAATTTGTGTACCATTATCTTAACACACATGTCACACCCCGATATTTCCACGTATTACCGGTGGGCCCGGTGGGGAGTATCGTGACGTAGTTGATATCATCATAGTCAAACAACACAATATATAAATGCACAGCGGAAGCAAAAGATAAATATATTACCATCCGAATATAAATGTCACAGCCCCCGACCCACCCTGGACGGAATCGGGAGTCGCGAATAGCCCAGTGGTACCGGTGATTATTTTGAAAAATATTACAGCGGAAATTTCATCAGGACCGTGAGTTAGGAAAAATATCAGAGTTTCGAAAACACCGGATTTTATTTATTAAATAGATGGGATAAACCCATGTTTTACAATGGTAGCTTTAATAAAGATAAATTTGATTACATAAAACAATATTTCTTAATTTGATTTAATTAATAAAATAAGCCACTTCTTGAAGCCTTTCAGTGCCGTATCCATCTCTTACTCCAATCTACTGTAATTACCTGAAACGCATTTTAAAAAGGTTTTGTCAGCAGGAAATACTGGTGAATCATTCTTTTTAATAAAATGACACGTTTGTTATAATTTACAGTATTAAGAGAGATTACAATGTTTCTGATATCAACCAACTACCCACAGTATTTGTCACTCGACCGGATCTGTGACTATGGACATACCACTATTGGCTGCCCCAATAGTGATGAATATCACAAATTTTAGGCTCGCCCACCTAAAGTGATAAAAAGCATTAATGTGCACACTACCCCACATACCGGCTGTAATTTGGTGATTACATAAACTTAATCACTGTAATTATAACTTTGAAAACATTTAAGAATTTATAAAGCATTTTGATAAAAAGAGAATGACTCACCCTATAAGCATGCAGATTCATATGGCCAAAGTTTAGTCTACAGATAAGCCTTGATATATTGCAGATTTATACAGGCAGAGCTTAGCCTATTGTTTTAGCCTTGTAACCTAGTGCACACGAACTAGGTAGGTAACTTAATACAACATTTACGATAACTCACGAGATCAAACCCTTACATCGAATGACAAAGTGCGATACTTAAACATCCATTGAATTAACAACGAATGACAAAACATAAACCCTAATGTGGGCAGCACTTAAACATCCATTGGATAGTTTAATCGATCGGACATTGAATCGTAGCAGCGATCGAGTTATTACCCTGTTTTGCGGCGACGATTTGTGATTCGTGTGTGTTTTTAGACTATTTCTGATATAAATCAATGTACGTAACGAGATTTTACGTCGTTTCAACTCCAGAATTCAAGTCCCAAGGCCCTCTATTTATACACAAAATTGACCCCGGCTTACGGACCATAAGCCTCATCCCTTACAGTCCGTAAGGGACACCTATTTCCATAGGGTAGCTACGTGTGTTTGTAGGCTTGCTGAGTTGACAGAATTCATAAATTCGATTTTGACAGCGAGATTTTAAGATAATTGTAACTAGGGTTTTACCCCCCCCCCCCCCCCGAGTTTTAGGGGCCCTGATCCTGATTCTGATTGTTCTGAAAATTTTAGGGTTTGTGCAGAATCACTTGGGTGTCTCAATTAGGGTTTCCTGTTGGATAAAATAATAAAATAAATAATAGTTTTGGTGAGAGTTGTTACATCCTCCCCACCTTAATAAAAATCTCGTCCTCGAGATTTACTGGAATAAGTGATGATACTTTTGCTTCATTTCTGATTCCAGCTCCCAAGTGTATTCAGCTCCTCTCTTTGAATCCCACTTGACTTTAACTAGAACTAGTCGCTTGTGTTTGAGAAATTTCACCTTTCGATCTTCTATCTGAAGAGGTTTCTCAACAAATTTTAACTTTTCGTTTACCTCTATTTCTTGAAAAGGTACTACCAGAGATTCATCTGATAGGCATTTCTTGAGATTGGATACATGAAATACATCATGTACTCCAGCTAACTCTTCTGGTAGTTGTAAATGATAAACAACTGGTCCTATACGTTGGATCACTAGAAATGGTCCTACGTATCTGGGACTTAGCTTTCCTTTCTTACCAAATCTAACAACTCCTTTCCAAGGAGAAACTTTCAATAGTACTTTGTCTCCAACTTGAAATTCTAACGGCTTACGTCGATTATCGGCATAGTTCTTTTGACGATCTCGAGCTGTCTTTAGTTTTTCCTTGATTTGTGTAATCTTGTCGGTCGTCTCTTGCACTATTTCAGGACCTGACAATTGACTTTCTCCTATTTCTGCCCAACAAACTGGAGTTCTGCACTTTCGTCCATATAGTGCCTCGAATGGGGCAGTTTCAATACTTGAATGATAACTATTATTATAGGAGAATTCGATTAGAGGTAAGTGATCGTCCCAATTTCCACCAAAATCTATCACACATGCTCAGAGCATGTCTTCTAGAGTTTGGATCGTCCTTTTACTTTGCCCATCTGTTTGTGGATGGTATGCAGTACTTAAATTTAGTCGAGTTCCCATTTCTTGCTGGAAGCTTGTCCAAAAATGAGAAGTAAAACGACTATCCCTATCCGAAACAATGGATAGTGGAACTCCATGTAAGGATACAACTTCATCTACATACAACTTTGCCAATCTTTCCATGCTAAAGGTTTCTTTCATAGGTAGAAAGTGAGCAGATTTGGTTAATCGATCCACAATTACCTAAATCGTATCATTACCTTTTCTGGTTTTGGGTAACTTAGTAACAAAATCCATTGTTATGAGTTCCCATTTCCATACAGGCATTTCTAACTGTTGTAGTAGACCTGAAGGTTTCTGATGTTCTGCCTTAACTTGTGAACAAGTAAGACACTTAGAAATATATCTAGCTATATCCTTCTTCATGCCTATCCACCAGAAATTATTTCTTAAATCTTGGTACATCTTATTGTTTCCCGGGTGCATAATATACCTAGACTTATGAGCTTCCTCTAAAATCTTATTTCTTAATTCTCCCTTCTTCGGTACCCAAATCCTTTTCTTATGGAATCTCCAAATTCCATCAGTTCCTTGTTCTAACTCTTTTATTCTTCCTTCATTCCTTCAGCATCATCCTTGATTGCTGCTTCCTGAACACTCTTTATTTGTTCCATTAAATCTATCTGTAGATTTAATCTGAGAGCACAAACTCGCTTTTGCTTTTCATGATATTTACGACTTAAGGCATCTGCAACTACATTTGCCTTTCCTTCATGATATTGAATATCACAGTCGTAGTCCCTTAGGATTTCCATCCATCTTCTTTGTCTCATATTTAACTCTTTTTGCCCAAATATATATCTTAAACTCTTATGATCTGTATAGATAGTAAATTTACTTCCGTACAGATAATGTCTCCAAATCTTAAGGGCAAAAATTACGGCTCCTAATTCTAAGTCATGAATCGTATAGTTTTCTTCGTGCCTTTTCAACTGTCTTGAAGCATACGCAATTACCTTCTTGCGTTGCATTAGCACACATCCTAATCCTAGTTTTGAAGCATCACAGTATACTTCAAAATCTTCAGTCCCTTCTGGCAAAGCTAAGATTGGAGCATTGGTTAATTTCTGCTTCAAGATTCTAAAGGCTTCTTCTTGTTTAGGTCCCCCTTCAAACTTAACTGCTTTACAGGTTAGCTTAGTTAATGGTACAGCTAATTTGGAAAAATCCTTAATAAACCGTCTATAGTATCCAGCTAAACCTATAAAACTTCTAATTTCCATTGCGGATTGTGTAACTTTCCATTTGGTAATTGCCTCTATCTTAGCAGGATCTACGTGAATGCCTTCGTGATTCACCATATGTCCTAGGAATTGTACTTCTTGCAACCAAAATTCACACTTTGAGAATTTGGCGTACAATTTTTCTTTTCTTAACAAAGTTAAGAGTGCATGCAAGTGCTGACAATGTTCTTTTTGATTTTTGGAATAAATAAGTATATCGTCGATAAAGATAATTACAAATTTATCCAAATACGGTTTACAGATTCTATTCATCATGTCCATGAATGCTGCAGGTGCATTCGTTAATCCGAAGGGCATGACTGTAAACTCATAATGACCATACCTAGTTTTGAAAGCAGTCTTAGGTATGTCTTCCTCTTGCACCTTCAATTGATGGTATCCGGAACGTAAGTCAATCTTAGAAAAATATCTAGCTCCTTGAAGTTGATAGAAAAGATCATCAATCCTAGGTAATGGGTATCGATTCTTAATTGTAACCTTATTTTCATTTTGAAATTATATAACGTTGTGAATGTATTTAAAATAAGTGAAAATGGGGACTATTCTTATATATTACAATGTTCCCATAACCCAACGTAGTTGATGACTATCATATTATTCTTATATGGTCATTTTCTTGCCAGAGTGTTACGGTACATAGTTACCACAAAACATGTGATAGACTATTATTTATATAATTTTATTCGTCCTTCTTATTCTTGTATTGTTTTATGAAAATATGTCTTCTCCTTACAGTATAAAGTATATATATAAAAATATTTTATATATAATTAAAATTTACTAAATACGTATGATGAGTTACATTAACTAGTCATTATCATGGTTAGATATTGGTTAGTGCTGCCTTGTTTAAGCATAGGTGATCAGTCCATGCCTAACTAAGGCTAGGCTATCCAATACCTGCTCTTGACAATAACCTTAGTACTTAAAAATAATATTAAAACTACTACTACTAATAATAAAACTAATATTAATAATAAATAACTTAAACATAAATTTAAATGAGAGTATACCTCAAACATAATTTTATACATATATATAAAAATATAAATTCTTCACCTCAATGATTTAACAAAATTTATTGACTCGATATCAAAGAATCATCGTTTTGCAATAATGCAGTTTACAGTGCAAAAAGCGGAATGATATTTGAGTTTGAATAAAATAACAAATCGGAATGAAACCTTCCAGTGGTCTTCATAAATCAAATGAACCACATGCGTAACAAACAGTGCATGTGTAACGTGTGGATTTACCAAGAAATGAAACAGATCAATTTTCGCTACTACGAAAGAAATCCTTATGGTATGATGACCATTAGGGGAAGTAGCAATGCAAAAATCTATTCACAGAGGTTAGAATTTTAATAAAAGAAATTTAAGAATTTTATCTGGAATTTTATGTAATAACCGTTGTTAAGTGACATTACCAGGGAATGTCGAATAAAATGAAATAGGGGATTTACAAAGGTATGTGACTCCTTTTGCAATGATAATAATTATGATTCTGATTAGACTGTGCACCGATGGTTGTGAAATCTGGTTACAACGTACCTTAGCAAGATTCATGTCGTTTGTAGGATCATGTGGCGATGTGCCTCTTTTTGATTAGTAGTTTTTTCTACTGACGGAATTAGCATTGGTGTCATCGTGCCCAATTTATATTTTCCAAAGGTCTTGCCTTGGAAGTCGTGTGTGATATACTTCAATGTCTGTGGACGTATAATTTAAATTTCATGTGTTTTCTTGTGCACTAGCACAACTTTACTTGCGTTAGTAGTCTATGGTAACGTATTGGAAATTCTTTATACTTTTGATGGTGTCCCAACTTAATGGGTTTCTATTGTTATTATTGTCGCACGAGTTACGAGGTAGATGATTAAACGAAATAATGTTCGATATCGGAAAAGAGTTTCCTGATAAAGAAATCTAGACACATATGCTTGTACTTTATTCCAAATTGACTTTTGGAATTTCTTATAGATATACATATCTATATAATCATATATTTCACATGCTGTAATAAACATATCCGTGGTAAGGTCAATGTATTTAACAGATTCATATTTCCAAAAACAAGTCAGATATCAGGTCATGATACTATTTTAGGGAAATCTTGTCACTTGTTTGACATATTATATACCCTGTCTTATCCGGTTCGCGCCAGAGAGGTAACCATATTATATCCGGACAAGCTGGAGAGTCTGCTACACCATACCCAGTCTTGCCGGAGAAAATTTTCTATTTCCCATAAATAGTATCTTTTTAAAAGTGCCTCTTTCATTAGGGCTTTTATCCAGAATCAAGGAAATTTGTATTTCCATAACATATCTTTATTCTAGACCAAGTAATATCAATAAGCAAGGATTAATAGCAATTAAGTGCTATTGCCTACAATGTTCTAATAGTTATTCTTACGGCATACAAAAATCCATCATATTTTATTTACACAAGTACTTCGCTTATCTCAAAGCTGATACTAAGGCATCTTTTCTTAAGTTCAAGTCTAAATACTATCCTGAGTGCTACCATAAAATATCAAGTTCCTAACTCTTTGTTTTAGGTATTTTATTACAACACCTATAGGCTTAAATCACTGGCTCTGATACCACCTTTTGTCACGACCCCCGACCCACCCTGGACGGAATCGGGAGTCGCAAACAGCCCAGTGGTACCGGTGATTATTTTGAAAAATATTGCAGCGGAAATTTCATCAGGACCGTGAGTTAGGAAAAATATCAGAGTTTCGAAAACACCGGATTTTATTTATTAAATAGATGGGATAAACCCATGTTTTACAATGGTAGCTTTAATAAAGATAAATTTGATTACATAAAACAATATTTCTTAATTTGATTTAATTAATAAAATAAGCCACTTCTTGAAGCCTTTCAGTGCCGTATCCATCTCTTACTCCAATCTACTGTAATTACCTGAAACGCGTTTTAAAAAGGTTTTGTCAGCAGGAAATACTGGTGAATCATTCTTTTTAATAAAATGACACGTTTGTTATAATTTACAGTATTAAGAGAGATTACAATGTTTCTGATATCAACCAACTACCCACAGTATTTGTCACTCGACCGGATCTGTGACTATGGTCATACCACTATTGGCTGCCCCAATAGTGACGAATATCACAAATTTTAGGCTCGCCCACCTAAAGTGATAAAAAGCAGTAATGTGCACACTACCCCACATACCGGCTGTAATTTGGTGATTACATAAACTTAATCACTGTAATTATAACTTTGAAAACATTTAAGAATTTTTAAAGCATTTTGATAAAAAGAGAATGACTCACCCTATAAGCATGCAGATTCATATGGCCAAAGTTTAGTCTACAGATAAGCCTTGATATATTGCAGATTTATAAAGGCAGAGCTTAGCCTATTGTTTTAGCCTTGTAACCTAGTGCACACGAACTAGGTAGGTAACTTAATACAACATTTACGATAACTCACGAGATCAAACCCTTACATCGAATGACAAAGTGCGATACTTAAACATCCATTGAATTAACAACGAATGACAAAGCATAAACCCTAATGTGGGCAGCACTTAAACATCCATTGGATAGTTTAATCGATCGGACATTGAATCGTAGCAGCGATCGAGTTATTACCCTGTTTTGCGGCGACGATTTCCATAGGGTAGCTACGTGTGTTTATAGGCTTGCTGAGTTGACAGATTTCATAAATTCAATTTTGACAGCGAGATTTTAAGATAATTGTAACTAGGGTTTTACCCCCCCCCCCCTGAGTTTTAGGGGCCCGGATCCTGATTCTGATTGTTCTGAAAATTTTAGGGTTTGTGCAGAATCACTTGGGTGTCTCAATTAGGGTTTCCTGTTGGATAAAATAATAAAATAAATAATAGTTTTGGTGAGAGTTGTTACAATAAAGTAATATCAAAGTATTACAACAGAAAGTAAAGGATCCACAGGCGGATCAAATAAAAGGAAAAACTGTTCAACAGACTTTAGACGCCTAGAACTTGCAAGATTCCTTATTAACGCCCTGAGCTTCCAGCCAATTACGTTCAGTACCTGTCACTTAACCTGTTTGGAAAATACGTCAGTTTACACTGGTAAATACAATTAACCGACTCATTTTAAAAGAGTTTAAAAATTGATTTGAATGCACCAGGCACAAAAATATCTTTTATAACTTGGGACAATTTTATTAATAAAAATCTTGTATCCGATTTGCATGGTTGTGCAACATTTAGGGCCGGTGATTATACAATACAAGCCGGTCAAGATTAATCGACACACCATAAATATAACTAACAAGAAGACATCCTTACGAGTGAGTATATCTTTTACATACGCAACATGAGGTGTTATGCCTACACCTTGTGCTTAAGTTATGGCCATTCACTTTTTAAATGAGCCAAGGATATCCAGGACACGGTCATTAACCCCTAATGTTATTTGTTATCAATCAATACAGATTAAAACGGGATTATGCAATTCAATCATCTCCGATTAAAAGGTTTCTACTCCCGACCAAGCGGTATTTTTATAATACCGTATCCCAAGCCCGTATAAGGGAAAATAAGTTAAAAGTATTTACCTGAGCTAGCAAACGCAATTTATACTCAGCCGTATATTCTAATCAGCAAGCACAAGTACTTCTACTGGGGCTCTCAATCTGGAAGGAAGGTTTTATTAACCTATTAGATTCCTAACGGGTCTTATTTAAGTCGTAACTTAGACCGGTTAGTTTTAAGGAAGGTTTACGGTTCAAAACGCATTATTAAGCGAAGACCGGAATAGAATGTGATTTAGACCCGACAAGTTTGGAGACTTGTATAATATAGATAAACTAAACACATTCTGGATTTTGAGATAAAAACGATAACGTTTGACCCGTTTCGGCTAATTTATGCAAACTAGTTACATAAACCGAACCGAACACGCAAGAGGCGTAACGGGTAACCATATGGGTCGTATACAGGTTTCCTAAGTTAATATGCCTTAAATATGTTGTGATATCAGTAGGATACCTTCCATTATGCCAAAAACGAGTTTAATCTTAATTTAAGCCCCGCAGGGGTATTTTGGTCATTTTAAAGACTATAAAAGAGATTAAATATAATTCTGAGACTCGGGTCTGAAATAATCAGTAAAAACAACTTAATTTAATAGGTTATATCAGTTGGTGATAAGTCTTATATGACAAAATGGTTTTAAACCCATACTAGGTGTTTAATACGCCTAAAAAGCCATTTTAAGCGATTTCCGGGTTATACAGGAAATCTGAGTTTTCTGATCCGGTTATAAAGTTCAAAATACTTTATTTATTATATAAAATCATTAGCAATTGGATTGGTGTCAAATATTATGTAAAACTCATTTTACAAGTAAAAAGGGTATATTCGGCATTTACCGAATTAAGGTGATAACCTTAGGTTATGATCAGTTTAAAAATAATTAAAAATCTTTAAAAAAACTCAAAATATTATATTACATCAGTGGGTAAAAGGTTTGGTGTCAAAAACTGGGTTTAGATAGGCTTTATGCTATTGACGCCGTTTAATTACTAAAAGGCGTTCTAATTACGTCATTGAGCATAACTCCTAATCTAGACCTCAAACTGATGTGAAAATTTAGGGACATGTTTATAAATCAGTAATAAAGATTATTGTCCTTTCATATTTCCAAAATTCTCGTTTTATGGACAAAAGGGCATTATGGTCAACATTAAGCAATTAACGGAAACGTGTAAACGAATGGGGCAATCAACGAACCAATCACAGAGGGTTATACCAACATGTAACCTGGTCCTAAGGAAGCCCTAAGGCATTTCTAAACCCATCTAAATCGGGTCAGAACTGAAGTCAAAGCAAAAGTCAAAGTGTTGCGACTTTCGGTTCCGAACCGGGTCTAAACAGAAAATTGTCGGATCAAACAAGCTTAGACCAGTTCTTATACTTATTACCAAGTTATATGAGTGATAAAATAGGTAACACGCCTTCTACAATGCTAATTATACGTTAATTCAAAAATTAGGATCCTGTTGACTTTTTATAATAAACTTTGACTCGACAATTGATCTAGTTAGAGTGGGAATCAGAGGGTGCCCTTTTAAGGGTTTAATGCCCACATAATTACCATCTTATAACTACCTTTAATTTGACTAAACACTGGATCATTAGTGATTAATCGATAAGTCAAACCTTAATTACGACGGTTTGACTTTTAAGCTAATAACTAAGCAAAACTCAATTAAGGAAGGTTAAGGACACTTACCAAGGTCTAATGCACGACCAGAGATGCTTAGGAAAAGCTCTTGAGCTCTAGAAATGATCAGAAGATGAGTTGTGAGTGAATGATCAAAGTTGCAAAAATGAGGCCTTTATATAGTGCCTTTGATCCATCAAGATCATGACAAACAAGCCTATGAGGTGATCCCAGATGTTAAACATGTGTCCTTAGTGCCTAAGAATCAATAGGGGTCGCTCAAGGAAGTGAAAAATATCAATATAAGTCGTTTAGATAGCTGAACAGGCACTTTTCTGAGTTTTTGCATCAGGGCATGGCTTACGGACCATAAGGGCCCAGCCATACGGTCCGTAAGGACCTGGTCAGCAATCAGAAACTTTCACTTGTTAACAGATTTAGCCCCTGTGCTTCCAAATGTCATTTCCGACACATCTAAGGCCCGTTAAACCATTTTTAAGGCTCTATAATGATGCCTAAGCATAGAGAACATGAAACATGCTAAAAAACATGCCGGATGTCGGTTCGTTTGGTCGTACGGTCACGTTGTTCGGCTAATTACGACGAAACACGGACGGACGCGAAACACGTTCCAAACGACGCGACGAATGGAATTTTATCAAGCCAAACACTAAAATAAAATATTTTAGTGCTTACATAAATTTTTGGGTGTCCGGGGATATTCAGAATGTAAGATATGCGCGTAAACGCAAACTTGTGCGCTTTTTGACACTTTTAGTCCCTGCATGACTTAAAAGTTTATTTTTGCGCACAAAACACCTCTAAGCCTATATCTGAGCTACAAAAAGGATAATTAGGGTATGTATAACTCATGTTCATATTCCGAAAGGTCCGATAACATACGAATCGACATACTTTTGCAGTTTGACGCTTTAGGTCCCTCTATCGCGCAAACTTGCACATCTCATCATTTAAAAACATTGAAGCCTTATCTAAACCATATTAGGCATTCTTGAAAGTATTATTAAACATGATAATGCTTCAGGCTCAATAAAAGGTCATTCAGATGTATAATTAAACATATTGACACTTTTAGTCCCTTATACTTGCAAAGTTGCGCGTAACTTCACTTTTGGGCATAAAAGCCTTGGGTGGCCAATGATTGGCAATCCCGAGAGTATAATCAAATATCATGAGGCTCTCGGTTTGTTAAAAGGTCACTCAGAGGTAAGAATTAACATGTTGACGCTTTTAACCCTTTATTGCGCAAACTTTCTATTAATTACACAAACGGCTACACTTGATTAACAAATGGCTCATTTGTGAATATAAAACCGTAAAAGGTTATTTAGAAACTTATTTTTGGTATGATAATACTTCCAGTTCCTTCATAATTAATGTTTTTCGATTATTTCGAAAAATTAATCCCTTATATTCAAGGTTTGACTTTACTAGGGTTTATTACACGTGTCAATACTTCATTGAACGTGATTTTACGAGGTGTTATATCCTCACCCCCTTAAAAGAAATCTCAACCTCGAGATTTGCTAAAGTAAAGGAAGTACTTTCTATCTTATATTGAACTTAATCTTCCCCAGTACATTTGGGCCTCTTAGGCACCCCAGTTGACCTCTACGATAGGTCATGTATCCTTTTGGAGCTTCTTAATCTGCCGATCCTTAATCAATACGGTTTCTCGTCCAATCATAAAGTCTCATTAATCTGCTTATCATTACCCGATAGTGTCTTTCGACTTATTGGCGAAACTTATCCTTAAATCATCAATGTGGGTCGCATTGCGAGCTCCACTAAGCTCCTTATATAGGTTTTAGCTTATAGGCTATTGACCTTTGTTGTATTCGATTTCCGAATGCTCCTATATGTCCAGGTCTTAACTTACCCTGCGAAATTTAAAAATTTAGCATACCCTTCTTAGGGCGATACCTTCTATTGAACCTTATTCCTTATTAAGGACTTAAGAAGGTTGCGACTTTTATCAATCCTTAATTTTTTTCTGCCGATTACTGGAAACTTTAAGATGATCATAATTTCGAATGATCTTATTTGTTGTTTCCAATGCAACTTTTAGATCCTGATAATTGGACTTACTATTCTATTGTTCTAATAATAGATGTTTATCATTCCATCTATACAAGGTCCCCAAAGGAGTAGCCTTGATGCTTTCATAATAATTGTTATAGAAAAACTTATTTTATGGTGAGATGGTTATTCCAACCACTGCTTAAAACTAATCTCAAGGAATAGCTAATCCTTATAGCTAGTCGAATAAATCGACGATCCTGGGCAGCTGATGATGATTCTTAATTGTTGCCTAAATATGGTTGCGGTAATCAATGCATAAGCAAAATGAACCGTCTTTCTTATTTAACAATATCAAACTCTCGGAATATTGAGTTAGGCTATATGAATCCTCTATTTTAAAACTTACTTAATCAGGGTTTTTGATTTTTCCAATAATGGTACTAGCTGTCTTGGAGATTTCATAATGATGTAGCCCTAAATGGGATATAAATCTTAACTCTACTTGCCTCTCGGGAGGTAAACAGGGTAGTCTTAGCAGAAGATAATCAAGATACAAGGAGGTTATAGAGATTTTCCAAATCTCAGGCTCCAGTTCATCCATCCTCGCTTGTGCCAAATGAGTGACACATTTATGCTACGAGTCCACAGATTCCTTTACCAGGGAACATTTATTTGGAAAAATTCTATTTTCTAGATATCTTCTTTGAATACCATTAGCTGACTTTAATACCGTATGACCATTGGAATATCTTTGTGGTTCCATACATTAAACCTCCATACTGATCAGGCATGGAAGTAATCTATGGAACTTATTAAGATACATCAATTCTCATACGGCGGTTTTGTCATATCATTTGGTATTCGTAATCAATAGGGATCAAAGAGATATCAATTACATGCGAATGTACTTTATCTGAAGAGAGGGTACATTAGAATTTTATGATTGAAGATTTCTGACAGGAACAGAAGAAATGGTTCCTATGATTTTCGTCTGTAAGTTTTACCTTACACTTAATATCTAGGGTTCTTATGGAAGGTTTTAAAAGCTTGCCACACCTATAGTTTACGAAGGATTTATTGGTATCCGAACCAAAATAAAACTCTTAGTATTTATATCACTGATAAGTGTTAAGGAATGTACCTGATGCCATTATTTATGAACTAGCTCAGGCATTTTAGGCGCTTTCATTCTTAGGCTTTCCTTCCTTAGCCGCATTTCCTTTGACAGATTTAGGGCACGTGGTCTTGATGTGGCCTTTCTCATTACAGCCGAAGCAGACTGCATTCTTCATGTCCTTGCAGTCCAACGTTTTATGTTCCCTTGATTTGCAGATCCCACAAGCCCACGACAGTGATTGGGATTTTGGTTCGAACCTGCACTTCCCATAATGGCGCTTCTTGCAGGTCTTGCATACAGGTTTCTGGTTGGACTTTTGTTTGTTCTTTTTCTTAGAACTTTGGGAGTTATCTTCCTCCCTTTTCCTCTTTAGTTCATCCCTTGCATTAGAGGTATGAACGAGATCCTTCTTGTGAGTAAGGATGTGTGGTCTTGGATGAGACTTGGAGCAAGTAGCATTGGGCTCCTTGAACTTTTTCATGGCCTTCTTCACAGCTTTTCCAATAGCTGTGTCTATCATAGTTTGAAGAACATCACTGGAAATTCTAAGGTTCACAATTGTAGCATCATTGGCATGTGTCGCATCATCCATAACACGACCAACGGCTATCTTATCTGAGTTTGCTATACTCGATATTGGTTCCTAACACCAATAAAACAATTTCTTAGTTGCAATCCAACAACTGCTATTCATCATCCTGATGGTCTTAACATATACTAACCATGGTATCAATAGACCATACAGGCTAATATAGTACTAACATTCTTAATGAATGTTATTTAATATATATCAATTATACTTAGCCTAGGTCACAAAAGACCATCAATGGCATTTAAGATTTGGACCTAATCCATCATCTTTTTGACAGGGGATCAAAATGTCACATCTGTCTTTATTATATTGTTGAATTTGGATAGTTTGGAAGCTTGCCATAAGGATATCAGAAAAGAGTGATTCCTAATAGATATAAAATATCAATTTGGAGCATTTCTAAAGTATCATCGGCCAATTTCTACCTCGAATTAAATGACCGGAGTCCTAATCAGGCGGAGACAACAGTTCTCAACGGTTATCGTTCATTATAGGATCATATGTGCCAACATCAAATAAATTTCTGCATAAATTGCTTGATAAGGAAAGGTACCTGCTATATAGTTATCATTCTGCACCATCTCCTGGGCGTTCATCCGGAAGACTCATGCGTTTGTTTTCCTGGCCTCTCCAGGCTTCTTTATAAGCTTTGGGCAGTTGGTTTTGATGTGCCATTCCTCGTTACAATTGTAACATGTGGCGTTCTTTAACTCCTTGCAATCTAAGGTTTTGTGACCCTTGGTCTTGCAAATTCCACACAATTTAGCACGTGGGTCGATTGTACATTTTCCAGAATGTTGCTTTCTGCAGTTACTGCATTTGGGTCTGTTATTAGACTGACTCGAGTTTTTCCTAAACTCAGGATCTTTCCCATGCTCAGAGCTTCCCTTCTTCTTCTTGTTATATTGATGAGAGTTTTCCTCCTCTCTTTCTCTTCTCCCCTCGCCAGAAGCCTTAACAGACTTACTTCTGATTGCATCTAAGGTGAGAGATAAGGATAAGTCCATCGCGGACCTATATGTGGTTGGCCTAGATGCTTTAACATTTCCTTTTATCTCTGGTGCTAGGCCTCCAATGATACGCGCTATGCGTTTAGGTTCAGGGGTGACTAAATAAGGAACTAGGCGGGACATAGTGTTGAAACTTGTCACATATGCCTGACAATCCAAATTCTCCATGACCAGAGTCAAGAAGTCTGATTCTATCTTTTCTACCTCATGCTGAGGGCAATAGTTTTCCTTGACTAATGCAACAAATTGATCCCAAGATAAGTTGTAGAGTAGAACCTTTCCCGTGGCTTGGAGCAATGATCTCCACCATGCCAACGCTTCTCCTTTGAATGATTGTGAAACAAATTTCACAACATCTTGCTCCGCACAACCGCTGATGTCAACAACAGCGTCCATCTCATCGAGCCATGTCATGCAATCAATGGCCCCTTTTTCTCCTGTAAAGTCTCTGGGCTTGCAGGAGACAAAATATTTTTTATGAGCAGGTATTAACTGGTGCCTCTTGATGAAGCACAACCTGTCTAGATGGAATACTCCTTTGATTTGACAAGTCATGAACATCGTCCTCCCTTGACTCATGTGTTTTAGAAGGGGGCTTACTACGAGCCACAGATAGAGTCTTAGAGTGGGTATCATTTTATTCATCATACTGTCTGTCAAGAGCACGAGTAACAGCATAATCTATTATTGCCTGCAGTTTTGCTCCAGTTACATTAATTCTGGTAGTATCATTGTTCTCCTTCATGTGGCTGTTAACTTCATCTAATCCAGCCATGTAGCTTGATGGCTACATAAACATTGACAATGATTTATTCAGAGGTTATTATGAAATTATCATTTTTGATAATTTATTAACCATGGTAATATAAACCATATGGGTTAATTTGTTAATTTTATTAGTATTTTCATTATAATCTATCCTAGTGCATAAATCATTAAGGATATTTAAAGTGGCACAATAGGCCTTGTCACGAGGACAATTTTGAATTTACAAGCCATGATCGTTTGGGATCGAGGCATTTAAGGTTTGAGCATAGTTGGTTACTTTTCTTGACAGAGAGTCGACGACTACAACTGTCTTTTGTCTTTTAGGACAATAGTTATACCTCGTGGGCATTTCCCTTCTGAGGGATGTTTATGATATGATCATCTTTTCAGATGCTATTAGTCGAGATCGTATGGATCATATCGACTATTATGTTTGGACATGGTCCAACATTTTTAGACAGGAGGTCAAGACCACCACTGTCGTTGTCTTATCAGACAACAAGTTTAGCCCGTAGGCACTTCATCACTAACGAATGTTTATAACATGATCATCTTATAGGATGATATAAGCCATGATTTCTAAATCATTAAGCCAAATCAGGAAATTTGAAAATTTCCAATATAGGGATAACTATTGTGATTTTCTCAGATCACTTTTGTCAAGAGTGCTAACACGTTCTTAGGTGTTAACATTATGATCATCTTTATTTGATGATTTAAGCCATGATTTCTAAATCACTAGGCTAGACAAGAAAATTGGAAGAATCCAATATAAGGATGACTGTTGTGATTTTCTCGAATCACATTTGTCAAGAGTGCTAACAAGTTCTTAGGTGTTAACAAGGATCTGAATCTCTTGAATAGGTCTTACCATCTTGGCCATGTCTAAAAATAACACGTGGCTAGGTCTTGTTCTTTTTAGATTTTGCCATTTTATTATAATGGTAGATCTTATAAAAGGAATGTTATTTTTCATTTATTTCATTTTTCATGCATAGAATGAAAATTTAAATTTAATCATTCCACTATAAATTTAAAAGTACAGATGTGCCCTAGACGGGACTTGAAAGGAATAATGTTGTCCTCGAAGGGACTGAAAGATAAATATGTCCTTATAAGGACTATTAAAGAAACGATCTTTAGCAAACGGAGTTTTCTTCTTCACTTTACTTTCGAATGTTCCCTCCCTGGATGCTCGTTTCATTCTAGCCGCGGTACGAAGCTCAGCATTTCTAGGCTCCGGATGTGGAGAATTTCTAATACGGCTTCTTCGCTTGTAGACATATCCAATATATATAAGAAATTGGAAGCAATAGTTTTCAGATTATGGTTGAGAGTATTCCTATGTTAAGTCTAGACTCAGAAGGTCAAGGAATGTGCTACTGTGTCATTGAGATTAAACACAAAAGGCTAGTGTTTAATTCACTCAATGTTGGCTCTGATACCAACCTGTCACACCCCGATATTTCCACGTATTACCGGTGGGCCCGGTGGGGAGTATCGTGACGTAGTTGATATCATCATAGTCAAACAACACAATATATAAATGCACAGCGGAAGCAAAAGATAAATATATTACCATCCGAATATAAAGTAATATCAAAGTATTACAACGGAAAGTAAAGGATCCACAGGCGGATCAAATAAAAGGAAAAACTGTTCAACAGACTTTAGACACCTAGAACTTGCAAGATTCCTTATTAACGCCCTGAGCTTCCAGCCAATTACGCTCAGTACCTGTCACTTAACCTTTTTGGAAAATACGTCAGTTTACACTGGTAAATACAATTAACTAACTCATTTTAAAAGAGTTTAAAAATTGATTTGAATGCACCAGGAACAAAAATATCTTTTATAACTTGGGACAATTTTATTAATAAAAATCTTGTATCCGATTTACATGTTTGTCCAACATTTAGGGCCGGTGATTATACAATACAAGCCGGTCAAGATTAATCGACACACCATAAATATAACTCACAAGAAGACATCCTTACGAGTGAGTATATCTTTTACATACGCAACAGGAGGTGTTATGCCTACACCTTGTGCTTAAGTTATGGTCATTCACTTTTTAAATGAGCCAAGGATATCCAGGACTCGGTCATTAACCCCTAATGTTATTTGTTATCAATCAATACAGATTAAAATGGGATTATGCAATTCAATCATCTCCGATTAAAAGGTTTCTACACCCGACCAAGCGGTATTTTTATAATACCGTATCCCAAGCCCGTATAAGGGAAAATAAGTTAAAAGTATTTACCTGAGCTAGCAAACGCAATTTATACTCAGCCGTATATTCTAATCAACAAACACAAGTACTTCTACTGGGGCTGTCAATCTGGAACGAAGGTTTTATTAACCTATTAGATTCCTAATGGGTCTTATTTAAGTCGTAACTTAGACCGGTTAGTTTTAAGGAAGGTTTACGGTTCAAAACGCATGATTAGGCGAAGACCGGAATAGAATGTGATTTAGACCCGACAAGTTTGGAGACTTGTATAATATGGATAAACTAAACACATTCTGGATTTTGAGATAAAAACGATAACGTTAGACCCGTTTCGGCTAATTTATGCAAACTAGTTACATAAACCGAACCGAACGCGCAAGAGGCGTAACGGGTAACCATATGGGTCGTATACAGGTTTCCTAAGTTAATATGCCTTAAATATGTTGTGATATCAGTAGGATACCTTCCATTATGCCCAAAACGAGTTTAATCTTAATTTAAGCCCCGTAGAGGTATTTTGGTCATTTTAAAGATTATAAAAGAGATTAAATATAATTCTGAGACTCGGGTCTGAAATAATCAGTAAAAAAAACTTAATTTAATAGGTTATATCAGTTGGTGATAAGTCTTATATGACAACTGGTTTTAAACCCATACTAGGTGTTTAATACGCGTAAAAAGCCATTTTAAGCGATTTCCGGGTTATACAGGAAATCTGAGTTTTCTGATCAGGTTATAAAGTTCAAAATACTTTATTTATTATATAAAATCAGTAGCAATTGGATTGGTGTCAAAATATTATGTAAAACTCATTTTACAAGTAAAAAGGGTATATTCGGCATTTACCGAATTAAGGTGATAACCTTAGGTTATGATCAGTTTAAAAATAATTAAAAATCTTTAAAAAAACTCAAAATATTATATTACATCAGTGGGTAAAAGTTTTGGTGTCAAAAACTGGGTTTAGATAGGCTTTATGCTATTGACGCCGTTTAATTACTAAAAGACGTTCTAATTACGTCATTTAGCATAACTCCTAATCTAGACCTCAAACTGATGTGAAAATTTAGGGACATGTTTATAAATCAGTAATAAAGATTATTGTCCTTTCATATTTCCAAAATTCTCGTTTTATGGACAAAAGGGCATTATGGTCAACATTAAGCAATTAACGGAAACGTGTAAACGAATGGGGCAATCAACGAACCAATCACAGAGGGTTATACCAACATGTAACCTGGTCCTAAGGAAGCCCTAAGGCATTTCCAAACCCATCTAAATTGGGTCAGAACTGAAGTCAAAGCAAAATTCAAAGTCTTGCGACTTTCGGTTCCGAACCGGGTCTAAATAGAAAATTGTCGGATCAAACAAGCTTTGACCAGTTCTTATACTTATTACCAAGTTATATGAGTGATAAAATAGGTTACACGCCTTCCACAATGGTAATTATGAGTTAATTCAAAAATTAGGATCCTGTTGACTTTTTATAATAAACTTTGACCCGACAATTGATCTAGTTAGAGTTAGAATTAGAGGGTGCCCTTTTAAGGGTTTAATGCCCACATAATTACCAACTTATAACTACCTTTAATTTGACTAAACACTGGATCATTAGTGATTAATCGATAAGTCAAACCTTAATTACGACGGTTTGACTTTTAAGCTAATAACTAAGCAAAACTCAATTAAGGAAGGTTAAGGACGCTTACCAAGGTCTAATGCACGACCAGAGATGCTTAGGAAAAGCTCTTGAGCTCCAGAAATGATCAGAAGATGAGTTGTGAGTGAATGATCAAAGTTGCAACAATGAGGCCTTTATATAGTGCCTTTGATCGATCAAGATCATGACAAACAAGCCTATGAGGTGATCCCAGATGTTAAACATGTGTCCCTAGTGCCTAAGAATCAATAGGGGTCGCTCAAGGAAGTGAAAAATATCAATATAAGTCGTTTAGATGGCTGAACAGGCACTTTTCCGAGTTTATGCATTTGGGCATGGCTTACGGACCGTAAGGGTCCAGCCATACGGTCCGTAAGGACCTGGTCAGCAATCAGAAACTTTCACTTGTTGACAGATTTAGCCCCTGTGCTTCCAAATGTCATTTCCGACACATCTAATGCCCGTTAAACCAATTTAAGGCTCTATATTGATGCCTAAGCATAGAGAACATGAAACATGCTCAAAAACCTGCCGGATGTCGGTTCGTTTTGTCGTCCGGTCACGTTGTTCGGCTAATTACGACGAAACACGGACGGACGCGAAACACGTTCCAAACGACGCGACGAATGGAATTTTATCAAGCCAAACACTAAAATAAAATATTTTAGTGCTTACATAAATTTTTGGGTGTCCGGGGATATTCAGAATGGAAGATATGCGCGTAAACGCAAACTTGTGCGCTTTTTGACACTTTTAGTCCCTGCATGACTTAAAAGTTTATTTTTGCGCACAAAACACCTCTAAGCCTATATCTGAGCTACGAAAAGGATAATTAGGGTATGTATAACTCATGGTCATATTCCGGAAGGTCCGATAACATACGAATCGACATACTTTTGCAGTTTGACGCTTTAGGTCCCTCTATCGCGCAAACTTGCACATCTCATCATTTAAAAACATTGAAGCCTTATCTAAACCATATTAGGCATTCTTGAAAGTATTATTAAACATGATAATGCTTTGGGCTCGATAAAAGGTCATTCAGAGGTATAATTAAACATATTGACACTTTCAGTCCCTTATACTTGCAAAGTTACGCGTAACTTCACTTTTGGGCATAAAAGCCTTGGGTGGCCAATGATTGGCAATCCCGAGAGTATAATCAAATATCATGAGGCTCTCGGTTTCTTAAAAGGTCACTCAGATGTAAGAATTAACATGTTGACGCTTTTAACCCTTTATTGCGCAAACTTTCAATTAATTACACAAACGGCTACACTTGATTAACAAATGGCTCATTTGTGAATATAAAACCGTAAAAGGTTATTTAGAAACTTATTTTTGGTATGATAATACTTCCAGTTCCTTCATAATTAATGTTTTTCGATTATTTCGAAAAATTAGTCCCTT
Organism: Helianthus tuberosus; assembly: GCA_030545235.1. Classification (NCBI taxonomy): domain Eukaryota; kingdom Viridiplantae; phylum Streptophyta; class Magnoliopsida; order Asterales; family Asteraceae; genus Helianthus; species Helianthus tuberosus. The sequence goes on along the minus strand of CM060433.1, from coordinate 113,311,604 downwards.
ATATTCAAGGTTTGACTTTACTAGGGTTTATTACACGTGTCAATACTTCATTGAACGTGATTTTACGAGGTGTTACAACACAATTGTATTAAGACTGCTTTAATTTGATAAACCAACAAAGTGGATTTAAAATTAAATAATTAATAAGTAATTAAATCTGTACATGAGGTGTGCAAACGAGGTTAGCCAAAGCTTCAAATTAGTGAAAATGCCACCACAGGGTGGTCGTGACCAAAGAAACAATTCAACGAAGGTGAAGACCAAACATGTCTACTAGGGTTCGAAACAGATGAAATGCTTGTTAAAAATTAATTTGAATATGATGTTATAAATATAGCATATGGTGCCTTGAATTGAATATATATAGTGAACAAGTTTAAACAATTGAACTTGGTTTAAATGCAATCGAACATTGAATACATGTATCGACAAGGAAATTTCGACATGGTTACAACGCAAGACCATGTATGTAACATGAAAAGAAAAGGAGTTTCAGGAAATTTGTTGACTCGATATCAAGGAGTCAACACTTACAATAATGCGGGTCATTCAGATCACAAAGCAATAATTAGATATAGCGAATTAATATTTGAACTTTTAATTAAAACAATCATTCTATGTGAAGCCACATATGTAACAAACAATGCTTGTGTAACATATGAATTTATCAAGAAATGAAGCAAATGAGTGTTCGCTACTATGAAAGAAATTCTCGTGATACAATGACCATTAAGAGGACTAAAGGTGTGAAAAACCTACTCACTATATGCAAAAGTTGGATTTTCAATAAAAGGAATTTAAGGACTTTACCTGGGTTTAATGTGATGACCGGTTTTTAGGTAACATTACCATGGAATGTCGAACATAGCGTAATCACCATTAACAAGGTAGGGGGAAACTCAAGGATGTGTAACTTCTTTTGTAGCGTCAATAATGTCACACCCCGAAATATCAGGGCTGGCATGACGGGACTGGTATCTTCATTGCACAGCGGAAGCAAATAAGCTAAGACTTCTAGAAAACGAACGCCTGCTAAGTACTTGAATTCCCATGGGTTCTCCTATTCCAATCATTCCATAATTTTGGAAATGCAACCTGAGAAAGAACATGCGAAAAAGTCAACACAAAGTTGAGAGAGTTCATAGTTTGTTTTGAAAAGATTTAAAATAAATCTTTTTAATAACCGGTTTAAAAGTTGTTGAGAAATATAGAGTAAAATCATTTTCTCGGTATGATATATGAAAACTATGAGTCTAGCCCATAAAAGTCATTGTAAGCAGGACCAACCCGTCCTCTTACTTGTACATAAGTTGGAAACGTTACTCAAGTTTGTAAATCCATGTAGTATGAGTTTGCGTCACATGAATATTAAAAACATATGAAAGTTATAGTGTTGTAAGTTGGTATGTAAAGCGTCTATGAACATGTTGATCATTAATGTTTCGCGAGGACATTAATATATGCGACGACATATGAGGTACTCAACCCGCGTAGGCAATTTAAGTGTTGAACTCTCAACAATGGACACAACAGCACTCTAGTGGTCACCCCTGGACCGTGAGTGGGGCTCGCCCGTACCCATTAGATCTAACCTTTGTTCCTTGGTCCTCAAAAGGATTAATGGCACCTCAGTTATAGCCTATGCTCACATGATCTAAGAGTTCATTCCATAACTTAATCATACCTAAGTTTGACATGTATTTCCCCCCGAAAGTTGTAAACCGAAACGTTGAAAGAAAAGGGGGACATGATCTCACTGAGTTGTCTCGTTTTTCGTACGCCGGCCAACCCAGTCCCGTTGTTGTAATTAGGACATTCTCGTCTCTTGTCATGAAAATCATGCACGTTTCGAAAATATGCAATTGTTTTGTAAAACCGGTATGTTTAGTATAAATCGTTCGTAAACCATTCGAGTTTCCTTAAAATCCCTTCGCAACATGGTTGAGAAATATGAGTTTTCGTTCATCGAAAAGTTATTTACTTTTGCAAAAACTTGCATGTCTTTCCACCCCCGAAAACATTTATAAAAATGTAAAACAGTAAAAAGTGGGGGTTATGAACTCACCTGGATATTCCTGTGCAAAGCTAGCTTAACGTGATTCCGTGATGTCGTTCCAGGAACGTGAATTAGCTAGCCTGCATTATGACATTCCTACGAAGGAATACTTATAAGTTTCTAATTTAAACGTAACTAAACTACGAGTCCGAGCTCTACCGAATCGTTAACTCACGGTTCTAAGAAGGTGTTATTATTTTGATTTAGAATAACCAATCTATGGTTATTTGATCACATTTATAATCGGGATAAAACTAAGTCACGAAATCGACTTAGTTTCCGAGTGTTATAAGATATATACAGTTATATATATTTAAGTATAAATATATTTACAGCGTCGTGTTAGTTGTCGCGAATAGAAGTACATAGGTGGATAGTGGTTGGTGTCGTCGTAGTTGTCGAAAGATGAAAATAAATATATGTATATATACACACATATATATATTAAGTTGCGACGTTTGGAATATAAACTCCGAGTTCAGTCGTTTGAAATAAATATAAAAACTATATTTAGTCCGTAAGGAAGTTTCAAGTCGACGCTTATAATAAACATAGATGATTATATTTATTTCACAAAATAACACAAAGTAACGACATTTGAACGAAATTTAACTAATTATAGTTATGTTGTGAAAGTTTCCTAGTTATGGGCGCCTGTAATAAATATAAATAATTATATTTATGTTAATTAAATATCGTTTTTTCGTTAACTTATAAAGTCGTAAAAATAAGTACATCTTTTTATTTAATCTACAAGAAAATTCGGATTTCAACAAGTATCGTCTAATCAATAAAGTTATGTTTTGTATTCAGATTTTTATGAAATTTGGACAGAGTTTCCTCTGTTTTTTGGACGATCCAGACAACTAAAGTGTCGATAAAATTTCAAAATTCAATCAACAATGCAATAATATGAACAATCTATATAAAATTTTTGTCGAGTATATCAAATGTAAACTAATCTCAAATTAAATCGGTTCGAGCTCGGTCGCGTATAAATAAAAATCTATAACATAACTAAACTTTACGTCGCTAAAACCTTACCGAGTCACGCGATGATCCATTTGACCGTCGTTGACTGAATTTGCCCGAACCATGACGGATGTTGACAACAGTTGACCGAGCCGCTGACCATGTCCGACCCGAACCTGCTGACCAGTTAACCGCACCCGAGATCTGACCCGCATCACCATTTAACCCGAACACGAACCTGAACCGTAACAAGGCTAACCCGAGCCAAACTCATGCTAACCCCCCCTCCCACACACACACACCACTGTCGCCGCTCGCTGGCGCGGCTCCGACGTCCGCCACTGATGTCGTCACCCGTACCACCACCGTCCTGAAAACATTTCGGAACCACACGGATCGTTACAGATCTTGGAAGAAGGAAGGAAAAGAAGCTAGGAATACTCACCGGTGACTAATTTCTGACCCGCGACTGTCGTAATGGTCGCCGACTGTCTCCGATTATCTTCATCAACAACATCATCTTCATTATCGAGCATCATCTTCACCATCAGTGGAAACAATCATCGATTCGTCACCGCCGCCGAGTACGGCGGTTGTCGTCTGTCCGCCGCCGCCTTCAGCCGATCTCCGGCAACTAGATATGAGAAAGAGACAGTGGGTGTGGTTGTCGGTTGCTGGTACGAACACCGCCGTGCACCGCCTCCACCGTCGTGCACCGCCTCCACCGCCATGGTTGGTTGGTTCTTCACGGAAGAGAAGAAGACAGATGTGTTGGTTTGTGTTGTGTGTGTGCATTTGAGTGTTCTTTATGTGAAGTTTAGATTATAAAGTGCAGACAAACAATTGAGAGAGGAGATAAGGGGTAACGGCTGATGAAATCGATTGATGTAGGGTTTGGCCTCTTTAAATAGGTAGGGTTTGTCAAGTGGGCTTTGGGCTTGGGCCCGAGGCCCACAAGCCCAATCCCCGTGTTTAAGTGGCCTGAATTTTTCTATGAGACCTGTTATCAAAACCCAATATTTCCGTAACATCATAAATTATAATTTAGTATCAAATCATGTAAAACATGACCGGTAGTCGTTGTTTGTACACTCGATCGACGATTACGGTATGAATCGCGTAAAATCGCGTCGTTTGTCGCTCTAAACCGTTTTTCGATCCGGTTTTGACTACGGATATTAAATTTTAATTACGACGCCAAAATATATCACCAAAAAAATTAATATTTGTCGGCGTTGTCAGCAGTTTGTATGGTGTCAGTTCGTTATCGCTTAATATACAATAGATTTCCCGAAAATCTTCATACGCGCACTGTAACGTCCGATAAGCGTTCCTAGGCATTCCAATAGCCTAATTAAGTTTATTCTACATCTTAAACAACATTTATTATCGCCTAAACGTTTGTTAATCGCGTAATTAGATGCCGTTAATTACCGGTTGTCACATTCTCCCCCTGTTGCAGAAATTTCGTCCTCGAAATTTAGTCTATGTTACCTCCTCAGGGTTGTGTCGCTCCAAGGTAAGTCCGAATAATACCAAAGTGAATGACCGCGTAATCAAATCCAGACTTATTCGAATTATATGAATGTATAGACATTTTGCATCAATAAGAACCCAATGGTTCAACTGAGTTTGTTTCAGAAATCGATGTCAAGTGAATGAAGTGTTGTGATACTATCACCAATGCGACTAAGTTTACGGGGATCCACAAAAAAAAAAGAATTTCAACCAACAGAATTCCAAATGAACGTTCACAATATGCAATCAATTCTTAAAACAACAGAATTTACTACCAACGAAAACTTGAGTTGGTTGTTGTATGATTGAAACTCGAATTCAACAAGTTCAAATAATTAGAATCATAAAAATGATTTGTTAACAATCGAACCATTAAATAAATAAAATCAACATGTTGACATTATTGAGTTGCAAGGATACATCGGAATGAAATACAACCGAACCGGGTATATCATCGCCTTAATACATAGTTTCATTAAGACTATTTAAATGATTAGCCAAGTAAAGAGCGTACGTAGTTTTGCATGAAATGATCGATCATGATTAGTGCAAGCTACAAGTTTATACCGACACCACAAGGTGTCGTAGTGACTGAAACAATTCAATAATAGCGGTGATCGAACAAGTATCACCTGTGTTTTGCATGAAACACTCGATCGTGATTAGCCCAAGCTACAAGTTTATACCGACACCACAAGGTGTCGTAGTGATTGAAATAATTCAATAATAGAGGTGAGCAAGCAAGTTCACCGTGTTTGAAGTCAAATGAAAGGTTCATCGGAGTAAATCTGAATATTTATTTCAAACAAATCTCGTAGGATTTTCAACTGAAAACGAAACAAATAAACAATGTTTTCGAGTAAAGATGAAAAGCAATGAATATCACCAAAATGTCCGCTTGATGATGAAAGATCCGTTAAGAGGCACACCGAAATATGACATGAACTTGTGTACCATTGTCTTAACACACAATTGTATTAAGACTGATTTAACATGATAAATCAACAAAACAGATTTAATATCAATAAACAAATAAATAAATAATTAAATCCGTACATGATGTGAGCAACGAGATTAGCGCAAGCTTCAAATTTATGAGAACGTCACCACAAGGTGATCGTGATCAAGGAAACGATTCAATGAAGTCGAAGACCAAACAAGCATGTTATGGTTCAAAGCAAATGAAGTGCTTGTTGGGATTATTTCGAATATGATAGCCTCAATCCATCATATGGAATCTTGAATCGAATATATATTACGAGCAAGTTCAACAATTGAACTTGGTTTAGTCACATTCCAACGATGAATGCATGTGTTAACAAGAGATCTCGACATGGTTACAATGAACAAACCAAGTAATGTATTCAAAAGAAAAGACTTTCAACTAGTTCGTTGACTCGATATCAAAAAGTCAACACTTCGCAACAATGCGAGTCATCTAGATCACAATGCATAGATCAAGTATAGCGAATGATATTTGAGCTTTGATAAAACAACAATTTGGAGTGAAGCCCTCCAATGGTCTTCATGGATCAACGAACCACTTGCGCGACAAACAATGCATGCATACATATGAATTCATAAAAAATAAAACAATTGAGTGTTTGCTATCATGGAAGAAAATCTTTGTGGTGCAACGATCATTAGGGGGGAGTAGAAATGCAAAAATCTACTCACTATATGCAAGAAGTCGAAATTTCAACAAAAGAAATTTACCTGGAAGTTCACGTGATGATTGGTTGTTATGTGACATTATCATAGTATGTTGTACGTAGCATAATCGCCATGAATGAAGTAGGGGGAATGTGAATACATGTGACTTCTTTTGCCGTGCCAGTAGTTGTGAGTCTCATTAGAGTAAGTATAGATTGTTGTGAAATCCCAGTTAAACGTACCTCAGCGTGATTCGTGTCATTTGCAGGATCACGTGGCAAATTGCCGCATTTCGAGCAGTAATTCTCTCGCTGACAGAATTAGCATCATTGTTGTCGTGCCCAAGTGTGTTTTCCAAAGGCATTACCTCGAAAGTCGTGTGTGATGTACTTCGACATCCGCTGACGTGTAGTTTAAGTTTCATGTATAGTTACGCAATAGCGTTTCATTCCACGTAGATTACCTGCTCGGGTAATTAAGATAGCATAGACGGCCTAATATAATGGCATTTGCGTGAGTTAATAATCACAGTTTCTACGTGAGGACCTTTAATGAATTTCGTCATAAGTTTTCCAGAGGTCCTAAATGTGTGTTACCACAACTCTCAAAGTCTTGGTTTATGTGTGTAATCGTTTCGTGTACTATGTATCGACACAACATTTGTATATGTTTAAAATCAAAACAGTTGACTCATTGTTCTTGGCAACGGTTGGAACCCATATTCGAGTCTTAGGCGTTCTGTACGTGTTCAATTCTTGATATCTAAGTCCCCATAGGATAGTGAGGTTAAATCCTAGGTATCTCTACAGAAACCTAATTCGCTGAAACCTACAGCTCTGATACCAATCTGTCACACCCCGAAATACCAGGGCTGGCATGACGGGACTGGTATCTTTATTGCACAGCAGAAGCAAATAAGCTAAGACTTCTAGAAAACGAACGCCCGCTAAGTACTCGAATTCCCATGGGTTCTCCTATTCCAACCATTCCATAGTTTTGAAAATGCAACCTGAGAAAGAACATGCGAAAAAGTCAACACAAAGTTGAGAGAGTTCATAGTTTGTTTTGAAAAGATTTAAAATAAATCTTTTTGATAACCGGTTTAAAAGTTGTTGAGAAATATAGAGTATAATCATTTTCTCGGTATGATATATGAAAACTGTGAGTCTAGCCACAAAATTCTTTGTAAGCAGGACCAACCCGTCCTCTTACTTGTACATAAGTTGGAAACGTTACCCAAGTTTGTAAATCCATGTAGTATGAGTTTGCGTCACATGAATATTAAAAACATATGAAAGTTATAGTGTTGTAAGTTGGTATGTAAAGTGTCTATGAACATGTTGATCATTAATGTTTCGCGAGGACATTAATATATGCGACGACATAGGAGGTACTCAACCCGCGTAGGCAACTTAAGTGTCGAACTCTCGACAATGGACACAATAGCACTCTAGTGGTCACCCCTGGACCGTGAGTGGGGCTTGCCCGTACCCATTAGATCTAACCTTTGTTCCTTGGTCCTCAAAAGGATTAATGGCACCTCAGTTACAGCCTATGCTCACATGATCTAAGAGTTCATTCCATAACTTAATCATACCTAAGTTTGACATGTATTTCCCCCCGAAAGTTGTAAACCGAAACGTTGAAAGAAAAGGGGGACAGGATCTCACTGAGTTGTCTCGTTTTTCGTAACTAGGACATTCTCGTCTCTTGTCATGAAAATCATGCACGTTTCGAAAATACGCAATTGTTTTGTAAAACCGGTATGTTTAGTATAAATCGTTCGTAAACCATTCGAGTTTCCTTGAAATCCCTTCGCAACATGGTTGAGAAATATGAGTTTTCGTTCATCGAAAAGTTATTTATTTTTGCAAAAACTTCCATGTCTTTCCACCCCGAAAACATTTATAAAAATGTAAAACAGTAAAAAGTGGGGGTTATGAACTCACCTGGATATTCCTGTGCAAAGCTAGCTTAACGTGATTCCGTGATGTCGTTCCAGGAACGTGAATTAGCTAGCGTGCACTATGACATTCCTACGAAGGAATACTTATAAGTTTCTAATTTAAACGTAACTAAACTACGAGTCCGAGCTCTACCGAATCGTTAACTCATGATTCTAAGAAGGTGTTATTATTTTGATTTAGAATAACCAATCTATGGTTATTTGATCCCATTTATAATCGGGATAAAACTAAGTCACGAAATCGACTTAGTTTTCGAGTGTTATAAGATATATACAGTTATATATATTTAAGTATAAATATACTTACAGCGTCGTGTTTGTTGTTGCGAATAGAAGTACGTAGGTGGATAGTGGTTCGTGTCGTCGTAGTTGTCGAAATATGAAAATAAATATATGTATATATACACACATATATATTAAGTTGCGACGTTTGGAATATAAACTCCGAGTTCAGCCGTTTGAAATAAATATAAAAGATATATTTAGTTCGTAAGAAAGTTTCAAGTCGACGCTTATAATAAACATAGATGATTATATTTATTTCACAAAATAACACAAAGTAACGACGTTTGAACGAAATTTAACTAATTATAGTTATGTTGTGAAAGTTTCCGAGTTATGGGCGTCTGTAATAAATATAAATAATTATATTTATGTTAATTAAATATCGATTTTTCGTTAACTTAGAACGTCGTAAAAATAAGTACATCTTTTTATTTAATCTACAAGAAAACTCGGATTTCAACAAGTATTTCGTCTAATCAATAAAGTTATGTTTTGTATTCAGATTTTTATGAAATTTGGACAGAGTTTCCTCTGTTTTTTGGACGATCCCGACAACTAAAGTGTCGATAAAATTTCAAAATTCAATCAACAATGCAATAATATGAACAATCTATATAAATTTTTTGTCGAGTATATCAAATGTAAACTAATCTCAAATTAAATCGGTTCGAGCTCGGTCGCGTATAAATAAAAATCTATAACATAACTAAACTTTACGTCGCTAAAACCTTACCGAGTCACGCGATGACCCATTTGACCGCCGTTGACTGAATTTGCCCGAACCGTGATGGATGTTGACCACAGTTGACCGAGCCGCTAACGATGTCCGACCCGAACCTGCTGACCAGTTGACCGCACCCGAGATCTGACCCGTATCACCATTTAACCTGAACACGAACCTGAACCGTAACAAGGCTAACCCGAGCCAAACTCAAGCTGACACCCCCCCACACACACACCACTGTCGCCCCTCGCCGGCGCGGCTCCGACGTCCGCCATTGACGTCGTCACCCGTACCACCACCATCCTGAAAACATTTCGGAACCACACGGATCGTTACAGATCTTGAAAGAAGGAAGGAAAAGAACCTAAGAATACTCACCGATGACTAATTTCTGACCCGCGACTGTTGTAATGGTCGTCGGTTGTCTCCGATTATCTTCATCAACAACATCATCTTCATTATCGAGCATCATCTTCACCATCAATGGTAACAATCATCGATTCGTCACCGCCGCCGAGTGCGGCGGTTGACGTCTGTCCGCCGCCGCCTTCAGCCGATCTCCGGCAACTAGATATGAGAAAGAGACAGTGGTTGTGGTTGTCGGTTGCTGGTACGAACACCGCCGTGCACCTCCTCCACCGTCGTGCACCGCCTCCACCGCCGTGCACCACCTCCATCACCATGGTTGGTTGGTTATTCACGGAAGAGAAGAAGACAGATGTGTTGGTTTGTGTTGTGTGTCTGCATTTGAGTGTTTTATGTGAAGTTTAGATTATAAAGTGCAGACAAACAATTGAGAGAGGAGATAAGGGGTAACGGCTGATGAAATGGATGGATGTAGGGTTTGGCCTCTTTAAATAGGTAGGGTTTGTCAAGTAGGCTTTGGGCTTGGGCCCGAGACCCACAAGCCCAATCCTCGTGTTTAAGTGGCCCGAATTTTTCTACGAGACCCGTTATCAAAAGCCGATCTTTCCGTAACAACATAAATTATAATTGGCCCGAATTTTATCAAATCACGTAAAACATGACCGGTAGTCGTTGTTTGTACGCTCGATTGACGATTACGGTATGAATCGCGTAAAATCGCGTCGTTTGTCGCTTTAAACCGTTTTTCGATCCGGTTTCGACTACGGATATTAATTTTTAATTACGACGCCAAAATATATCATAAAAAAATTAATATTTGTCGGCGTTGTCAGTATTTTTACGGTGTCAGTTCGTTATCGCTTAATATACAATAGATTTCCCGAAAATCCTCATACGCGCACTGTAACGTCTGATAAGCGTTCCTAGGCATTCCAATAGCCTAATTATAGGGGTGTTCATCGAATTGAATAACGAATTTTCAAATTATTCGAATCAAATTTTTCGAATTTTTATTATTTTTACCTGAATTCGTATTCGATTCGATTAATATTTGAAACTCGAATTCGAACCGAATTCGAATAAATTCGATTTAATTCAAATTCACCCTAAACAATAAATTATTTTTAAAATACTACAAACTAATTATATTCAACATAAAATATAATAATCTGCAAAATTAATTAACTATCAATATGTCAAAACACCAAAAATTAGAAGAGAGGTTGGTTACCCGTAGCGATTTAAGTTAGGTAAAAATTTAGAAATAAGTAGCATGGACTATTTTTTAGTAGGTTTGGTAATGTTATAAATAATAAATTTATCACTTATGGAGTTAGTTTATATTTTGGCCAAGTTTAGAATGTTACATGTGTGTATATACACATATATCAAAAAATTATATACAAATTGAATTCGAATTTCGAATCGAATCGAATTCAGAATCATAAATTCGTATTCGATTCTAATTCGATTACTGGACTCGAATACGAATCAACTCGAATTCGAACATTTTTAATCGAATTCGAATCGAGTCGAATTTTGAATTTTTCGAATTCGAATTGAATTCTGAACACCCCTACCTAATTAAGTTTATTCTACGTCTTAAACACCATTTATTATCGCCTAAACGTTTGTTAATCGCGTAATTAGATGCCGTTAATTACCAGTTGTCACAAATAATTGCGAGTATGTTTAGACTAAGTACCGATTGTTGTGAAATTTCGCCAAAACTGGGTACCGATACCGAAATATGTCGGTACGGTAACGGTTTTTGAAGGTAAAATTCGCTATTTTACCGGTACCGTACCGAACCGGTACTGATCCCGAAAATACCGATACTGAAAATGCCAAAAAGTGGATACCGTTTTCGATACCGAAAAAATTTGGTACGGTATTTTCGGGATCGGGACGGGATCGGTATTTAATACCAAATGCTCATCCCTACACCACTACACAAATCATCAAAAGGATGATTCGGAGGGTCATGAATAATAAGGATTCACCACTACACAAACCATCAAAATGATGATTCAAAGGGTCATGAATAACAAGAAAGTAAATCTATTCTAGCAAGTCACAAGAGTGTTCACAAGGCTCAAATGAAGGAGTGGAACTTAGTTTGAAAAGACAAGGCTTCCATTTGTTCACACTTCACATGTCACAAGTTCATAATATGGAAGATGATGACTTGTGCTTGTTTTCATCATTGATTTAACCATCTATAAACAAAATTTAAATGGGTGTTTGAACCCAAAACTTTGATGGAAATCCCCTAAACATAAACCCACAACCATAGAGTAAGTTGTGAGCTTGGTGGGAATAAGATTCCACCAAGTTTCTATCAAAACATGAACATACAAAAAGATAAAATAAGCAGAAAGTTTAGTGCACTTTGGGGCTAAAAAATGGTGAGGTTTCACCTTAGTTTTCCCAAGCAAACTTGTGAAAACCTTCCTAGAGGTTATCCAAGTGTTTTAGAAGAAAGAACAAGGTAGAAATAGAAGAAGAAGTGAGTTAAACCTCACTTTTAATGGTTGGAACTTTCTGATGTAATCTACTGAAACCCAGTTGTGTTTAGGGGTGATTTGAGAGTGATTCAGAGCTTGTAAAAGTGGTAAAATGGTTGGGGAAGGGCTGTTTACATAGGAAAGAAATTAGGGTTATGGTTGGTTGAGCATTTAAGATGGTTAGTTGGAAGATAACATTAAAACACAACAATTAACACCACCTAACTGTTCTGATCGGAACTGTTGGCAGGTTTTATTATTTTTTTTTGACAAATTAATATGTATATTAGTGAAGTATATTATGTATTTAAGGTGCTATAATGTTTAGGTAACATGAAACAAGGTCTAAATGCATAAAGGAGATGTTTTAATTAGACAAAAATGGGTGATTAAGATAAGTGTGTATAACATATCAAATGTAACAAGTGTTTTAAACATGAATAAGTATTTGCAAGTGTCCAAATGACGTATAAGTGTATGCGAGGTATATGAGTCATGAATATATGATACGTATTTGTAAGTCTAACACATGTTAACAAGATTCACCAATAAGACATCAATGTATAATGAATCGAAACGTATAAGTATGAATGAATAAGTATAATATGTTTGAATTAGGAAATTTTATTACGATCAGAGTCTCGATTACACAACGATATAACGAAATACGATTACAAGGAATACAAGCTTCCAAAAATAGAAATACAAGACACGCTCTCTAATTAAGGAAATATACGAGAAAGCAGGGCGTTACAGTCTCCCCTTCTTTAGGAAATTTCATCCCGAAATTTAGGAAGTTGCAACGAACAGATGCAGATACTTAGCCTTCATATCAGTTTCGAGTTCCCATGTTAACTCAGCACCACGTTTTCCTTCTCATCGAACCTTAACAATAGGAATTCGACTGCGCCTCAATTGCTTGACTCCTCGGTCCATGATCATGACAGGTTTCTCCACGAAGTGCAATGTCTCATTGATTTGAAGATCTTCGATTGGAACTTGAAGTCCTTCTTCAGCTAGACACTTTTTCAAGTTTGAGACGTGAAATGTAGGATCCACATTGTTGAGTTCTTGAGGTAGGTCCATTCGATACGCTACCTTGCCAATCCTTTCAAGAATCTTGAAAGGACCTACGTAGCGAGGTGCGAGTTTTCCTTTCTTACCAAAATGAACCACACCCTTCCAAGGGTATACCTTGAAAAGTACAAAGTCACCTACTTCGAATTCCAAAAGTTTGCGACGCTTGTTAGCGTAACTCTTTTGTCGGCTTCTGGCTAGTTGTCTCGAACCTATAAAATTGCGTCTATCGTCTCTTGTATAAGCTCCGGACTGGTGATTTGAGCTTCTTCGATCTCATGCCAACAAATAGGCGAACGACACTAACGACCATACAATACCTCGAAAGGTGCCATTTGAATACTCGTGTGATAACTGTTATTGTCCGAGAATTCGATGAAAGGCAAGTGCATATCGCAGTTGCCACCATCATGATCAGAGATGATGTCAATGGGGATACCATGACGACAAATGATTTCATCAGTGTAGATACGAGCCAATTTCTCGACTTTGTATTCCTCACGAATGGGGAGAAAGTGAGCGGATTTGGTCAATCGGTCAATGATCACCCAAATGCTGTCATGACCAGATGAGGTACGAGGAAGCTTAGTGATAAAGTCCATCGCAATGCTCTCCCATTTCCGGACAGGAATTTCTGGTTGTTCGAGCAAGCCAGAGGGACGTTGATGTTCAGCTTTAACCTTGGAGTAAGTAAGACATTTCGAAATGAAGGTGGTGATATCTTTCTTCATTCCAGGCCACCAATAGGACGTACGCATATCGTGGTATATCTTATCAGCACTAGGATGAATAGAATACCTTAATTTGTGTGCCTCCTTCAACAGAAAGTCTCGAAGGTTATCACGATTTGGAATCCAGATGTGATTGAGATGATATAAAATACCATCGGATTTAGACACAAGACTCTCTTCAGCTCCACATTGCATCTCGTTGTAGAGGCTACCCTCGTTAACAGATGCGTATTGAGCTTCATGAATGCGATTTTGAAGATCGTTGATGAGTTGGAGACAACGAATACCCTTGACATGAGTTTTATGACTGAGTGCATTGGCCACGACATTCGCTTTACCTGGGTGGTATCGAATTTCGCAGTCGTAGTCGTTTAACAACTCTACCCAATGACATTGACGCATGTTTAGTTCTTTTTGGTTGAAGATGTGTTGAAGGCTCTTATGGTCGGTGAAGACCACACACTTTGTACCATAAAGGTAGTGTCACCATATCTTCAAGGCAAAAACAACTGCGCCAAGTTCAAGGTCGTGCATTGTGTAGTTTTTCTCATGTATTTTGAGTTGCCTTAACGCGTAAGCGATAACCTTGTCTCGTTGCATAAGGACATAACCAAGGCCAATGTTTGAGGCATCGCAATACACGACAAAGTCGTCGTTACCATCGGGAAGAGCTAGGATAAGAGCATTATAAAGCATGTCCTTGAGCGTTTGGAATGACTCCTCTTGTTCAGTAACCCAAACAAAAGGTTTCTCTTTTTGAGTCAAGGTGGTAAGAGGAACGGCGATTTTCGAGAAGTTCGAAATGAAACAATGATAATAACTAGCTAGACGAAGAAACGAACGAATCTCAGACGAAGACTTAGGTGCAATCCAGTTCTTCACAACTTCAATCTTTGCAGGGTCAACGCGAATACCAAGTTCGTTGATAATATGACCAAGAAACTGAACGTCCTTTAACCAAAATTCACATTTAGAGAACTTGGCGTAAAGGCGTTCAACACGTAAAAGCTGAAGGATAAGACGTAAGAGTCGTTCGTGCTCTTCTTGAGTCTTGGAGTAGATGAGGATATCGTCGATGAAGACGATCACGAAACGATCCAAATATGCTTTGCACACGCGATTCATTAAATACATGAAAACTGCAGGTGCGTTGGTCAAACCAAAGGGCATGACCACGAACTCATAAGGACCATAACGCATTCGAAAGGCGGTTTTGGGTATATCTTCTTCGAGGACTCGAAGTTGATGATAACCAGAACGGAGATCAATCTTGGAAAAGCAAGTTGCGCCTTGTAACTGATAGAAGAGATCGTCAATACGAGGAAGAGGATATCGGTTTTTGACAGTGAGCTTATTGAGCTCACGATAGTCAATACACATTTGGAACGATCCATCCTTCTTATGAACGAACAGAACGGGAACGCCCCAAGGAGAAGTACTAGGGCGTATAAAGCCTTTATCAAGAAGCTCTTGAAGTTGGCTCGAAAGCTCTTGCATCTCCGAGGGTGCAAGACGATAGGGAAACTTAGCGACAGGCGTAGCGCCAAGCACTAAATCGATACAAAAGTCAACAGAACGAGCAGGAGGTGGAGCATGAAGATCATCGTGAAACACATCGGGAAAATAACGTACAACAGGAACATCACTCATGCTCGAGCCCTTATCCTTCTTTTCCACAATGTGGGCAAGTGATGTGGGGTAAAATACACATATTTGTCCCGTGTAAATTGTATAATTTTTGTATAGTTTTTATTTGTTCTTTTTAGTTTTTAGTATTATATTATATTATTTTGTGTTAGGCCAGGTCCTGGTGCAAATGGAGGAAAAAAGAGTAATAAAGAAATATCTAGCCAGTTGGGCAGAGTACGACGCCAGTGACCGAAGGAAAATTGCAGCTATTTTCTTTGAGTGAGCTAATACCACTATCTTTATTTTATAAGTTAGAGGGCTGCCACAATATATATATATATATATAGAGGCCAGTTAACGTACAATAGGGCTTATCGTACACATTACGTACCCGATAACCCCAACCGTCAGATCTTCATCTCCCATGCGATTTCATACCTCCATGCGAACTATACGAACTGTGCGAATTCAATCTTCCACATGCGATTTTGTCCATCTACACACCCCATGCCATTTTTCACATTACCCCATGCTAACCATTTTTTCACATGCGATATTCAATCTTCCACATGCGATTCTACACACCCCATGCCATTTTTCACATTACCCCATGCTAGCTATTTTTTCACATGCGATATTTAATATTCCACATGCGATTCTACACACCCCATGCCATTTTTCACATTACCCCATGCTAGCCATATTTTCACATGCGATATTCAATCTTCCACATGCGATTTTGTCCATCTACACATCTCATGCCATTTTTCACATTACCCTATACTAACCATTTTTTCACATGCGATTTCATTTGCATGGGATTTCAAACATGCGATTTCATTTGCATGGGATTTCAAACATGCGATTTCATTTGCCTTTTTATAACATGCGAAGATTGAATTCGCACCAGATCCGCACCAGATCGAACGGCTGGGATGATCGCGTACGTATCGTACGATAAGCCGTAATGTATTTTACACTTTTCCTATGTATATATATATATTGGATCGAGAGAAAGGAAAAGACTCACATCAATATATAGTTTTATTATTTAAGTTCATCTAATTTATTGGTGTTGAGTCGCGTGAAGCTTGAGCTGCTAAGATACACATCAGACGGAAGAGCTGTCATATATTTCCCATTGTGGGTGACTATTAATTAATTGTGGGTGCATGCTATTATTATTGTTTTGGACCTAATTTTCTAATAGAAAAAGGTGGGCCGTGAAAAGCATAACTGTCCAACAGCACTTTCGTAGATTTGATGTGTTGGGCTGCAATATTATAAGACTAAAGGGTATGGAGAGGATGGGCTTGGAGGGGATGAGCCGCCACGTAGGCGGCTCATGGGGGATGGGCCTCCTTCATATTTGAGAGGGATGGAGCCGAGGCTACCCCACCTCATTATTTTATAATTTTCTAGGTGTTTAAATTGAAAAAGGATGAGAGAGAGTGTATTTAAATTGAAAAAGGATGAGAGAGGGGGTATTTAAATTGAAAAAAGGAAATATAATAATTGAGGTGGGGCCACAACTCAAACGGCTGGTGTGGGACGTTTGGGCCGCAGCCGAGCCTAGGGGGGTGGTGTGGGGGCTCGGCGCCGGACCGAGCCGGGGCTAGCCGACCCCCATACCCATTAGTCTAAAGAAGGCGGCTATAATTCTATTGTCAGGGGAATCTAATCACACCTTGGACACAAAGATCAAAGAGGAGGAATTAATAAAAGGGTTTTTTTTTGTATATTTCCCCTTAAAAAATTTTGAAATTGCATATATACCCGAGCCAAAAATTAAATTGCATATTTCCCCTCTATTAACTAGTAAAATTGCAAATTTACCCATTTTAATTTAATTTATTAAAATTAAATTATAGAAAGACTATTTTACCCTTCATTTTACTAAACATTAGAAAATTGCATATTGTACCCTTTCTTTTACTAGTTTTTGGTGATTGAGCCATTCACCCTCAAAATACATCAAACATTCTGGAATCTGCATCTATAAGAAGTCACATTTCAGCATTCGTTGATGACGAGATCTTGACGATTGGGTCCATTAGTTGGTAACACAAGCTTGAAAGTGCATTTATATAATAGTATAACAGATGATCTCGATGATTGGGTCCATGAGTTGCAGGTTTTCTCTAAATTGAAGCAAAAGTTTTAAGAGACTTTTGTGTCTTTCATTAATGATTCTGTAGGTGTTAAAGAATTTTTATTTCAAAATTTGAAGTGATGAATCGATAATTCATATGTATTAATTGATAAGTTTCAAGATTAATTTTTACAGTGACAAAACATAACAAATTACAACAAACTAAAACTGATTAATTTTTTGATTTCATAATTTGATAATACATTCTCAATTTTAAAAAGGGCAATTTTGTAATTTAGATAAAGAAGGGGAAATATGCAATTTTTAGTTTGGGTTGGGTAAATATGCAATTGTGAAGCATTTTAAGGGGAAATATGCAATTATTCCTTAAAAAAACAATCAGATGCATATACGGAATATACATTAGTATGGACGAATTTCTAGTGGGCCGTGAGGATCACATAAGCCCAATAGATTATGTCCAAATCGTGAGTTTGGGTTTTATCAATTATTTATCTATTGTTCATAACCTAAGGAGAATGGAAATTCTATTCTACTGTATCTTAAAAAGAAAAAGTCGGTGGGGTAACTCACCGGCTTTGCTTTAAACCCCCTGAACTTTTAAAATTTTACGTTTTAAGCTCCTCAGCTTTGCTACCCCTAAACTTTTATAATATTTCATTTCAAGCCCATCAGTTTTGTTACGGCTCCTTCACTTTTGGAATAATAAATTTTAGTCCCCCACGGACTTTGCCTTACCCCCTAAACTTTTACAATTTTGCATTTCAAGCCCCTCAGCTTTGCTACCCTCTAAACTTTTACAATATTTCATTTGAAGCCCCTCAGCTTTGCTACGACCCCTCCACTTTTGGAGTAATCAATTTTAGTCCCTTATCTAACTTTACTATTCTTCTGCTTTAACAATTGGCATTTTTGCCCCTAGCTTTTTACTAATTTCTATATTACTTAAAGTATAAAGTCGGTGAAACCACCACACTTTGACTTTCAAAATTTCCACTTTTAGCTTATAGTTTTGTAATTCATATTTTTTGCATATAGATTTTTTTTTTACTCTCTACTTCTGTAACTTGCATTTTTTACCTATACTTTGGTAATTTACGTTTTTGGCACATATGGTTTATACCGACCCCTCAACTTTTAAACTTTGCTTTTTTACATTTTGACGTAAATTTGGTATACGCTTTCGGCCTTTATTTTGTATGTTTCCTACATATGAATCGGGTCACATAAATACATTTTGACTTGATGGTATAAATTCGAGTTAGTCGAGTAGCATATAATACGTTATGATTGTACAGTATAAACTCGATTTGCTTTACATTTTAATCCAATTGCAACACATCTATAGGTTACATTGAGTTCAGTCGGATACGTCGAAACGCACATTATTATATGATTAACACATCACATAATGCTTGGACTAATTTGTTCGACGTTTGCGATGTACCCGCGCCGCAACGCGCGCGTGTCTTATTACTAGTACTATCTTAAAGTAGAATGTCGGTGCTCACCACCGACCGACTTCTCTCTGTTTGACCTTATTGAATCTTGAATCAAAGGGAGTAGAGGGGGCAACCATTATACATATTATTAGAAAGTGGTCATGAACAGTAAGAGGGCCTTTTCGTAATTTGCTTATTAAAACCAGCTGTCAGGTGAGTCTGAGGCCACACAGAGAAGATAAGGGAGAGAGGAGGGTGGTGACAGGAGGGTGAACACCACCATGGTCACCATCTGGTGTCTCTGTTTGGTGGGGGTTTTCTGACCTACATACGAACGCTGGGAGCTCTCTATTTACAACGACCTCTGTTTCTCTCTCTACAAATCTCTCTGCCAACGACCGGGAAATTATCATTGTGTCTGTTCGTGGTTTGTTCCGATTGTCCTATTTGGGCGGTCATCCCCTTGGAGACACATGTCTTCCAGCTTTACACCATACCCCTCTTTAAGAGGAGGGTCATCATGTACGGATTCCGACCATCATCGCGGCGGAGAGTTTCAACACAAACCCTCGCCGACATCGCGGCGGAGAGTTGCCAAATGTCGGTAACTTGAAATTAGTTGTCATCTTCCAAGTTTTTTTCAAATTATGGAGAAACTAAAGATGTTAACTGTGTTAGGGGGGTTTATTGTTGAATCTAAATCACATGGGCTAGGTTTGGGTTGGGAGTTCTCATTCTAAAAGTGGTCTGTGCAATTACAAAACTTAGTATCAATAGCTGAGATATTAAATGTGAGGTTGTTACATTTCATGATCAAAATAAGCTCACCCTTTATTTAGAGAAAGCATGAGTGGTTAATGCAGTTGACATCTATTTTTGTTAGTTGGTTAATCATTGGGTATTCTTATTGACCGACACGTTTGCAACGTAACGAGAAGAGTTGTAGATTAAGATAGACTAATTATCTTATCTATGATGGCTTAGATTAAGATAGACTAATTATCTTATCTATGATGGCTGGGATTAAAGCTATCAACGTTCACATTACACGAGGAGATCATAATGGCTCGATATATTTTTTAGATTCATGGCATTATTTAGTAAATCTGCATTGAAGGTTTTTTTTTTCGCTACATCCTATTATGTTGTCAAACCGAGAACGAATTGGTTTAGCGCGCCGCAAAGCGCGCGGGGTGTACAACTAGTTGTTGAATATTATAAGCTGCTTCATTTTTTTCAAACATAAATAACTTTTTTCTTTTTATACAAGTAGTTTGCTTTTTACCCTCCAATTTTGTCATAGCTTTCTTTTTACCCCTAACTTTGTCAAATCTTATTATTATCCTCTCTTAGCCCTTAAGTTTAGAAAATGTAATTTTTAACCCCGTAACTTTTTATGAACTTTCTAAAATGTCACTTTCACCCCTTGAGAGTTTTTAATTTCACGGTATAAATTCAAGTTAGTCGGGTCGCATATAATACGTTATGATTGTACGGTATAAACTCGATTTGCGTTATGTTTTGATCCAATCGCGGTGCAGCTATAAGTTACATTGAATTCAACCGGATACGTCGAAATGCGTGTTTTCATAAGGTTAGCACATCACATAATGCTTGGGCTAATCCGTTCGACGTTTGCAATGTACCCGCGCCGCAACGGACGCGGGTCCTATTACTAGTTATATATAATTATTCTGGGGGGACAACATATGAGACACACAACATTCTAGATGATCAGAGACGTAAATTGGGAGACATCGAACGAACAGAAAAAGAAAAAAAGAGGAAAGAATGTGCGATCAAGGAGAAGGAAAAAAGATTGGTTCGAGGGTTCAGCCGTAATCAAGATTCGAGTCACGGTTTTGCAAACGAGTTAGTTTTAGTTTTAATTTACTTTGTGTTATTAAAATTATGAACATGACTTATTTGTTATTCAAGACTTGTTTCTTTTTCTTGGTTATGTTTCTTGGCTAGTTTTTTTTTATGCTGCCTAGGTTATGATGAACACCATGTTTTGACATATTACTTTTATTTGGTTTATGGATTCTATTTTGTGGATTTAATAATTAAAGTAAAGACTTGGTTTTATGGTTTGACGTATATGCGTATTTAATTTTGATCATTAAATAATTATTATCCCTCATGTGGCTAGTTGAATGTCTTTCAAATAATAGTTGCATGCTAGGTCAATTACTGTGTGTCTTTGACTATTAGATGGTTTGCTAGACGTAGTGATCCATAGGGATATAATTGTAATTTGAATAGGGTTAAGTATTCTACTAACCTTGATAACTTAGAGGTGAGGGGTTGTCGATCTGTCTTTAGTGTTAGGTTGCTAGGGTTAGATACTTTGAGAGAAGATCCCCTAGTTTCCCTTTCACTATTTGCTTATCGAGTCTAATCATAAAACCATAGTTACCCTTGACTTT
Source organism: Helianthus tuberosus (assembly GCA_030545235.1). Lineage (NCBI taxonomy): Eukaryota > Viridiplantae > Streptophyta > Magnoliopsida > Asterales > Asteraceae > Helianthus > Helianthus tuberosus. The sequence continues at coordinate 113,290,136 of CM060433.1, read as the reverse complement.
TGTACTGAGAGGTAGATTGTCGAATAAGGGTACTTTATTATTACACTAGGAAAGCCTGAGAGGGAATCCTTTAAACTGGTATTAGAACAACTTATTAGGTTGCCATAAGTGTCTCCTTAAGAAGGGTCGAGGGTCTTGTTCAGTTTCCTATTAAGTTAGTATTTTAAGATCCCGGTTCCACAATAGTTCCATAGCCGATAGAAATTGTCATACATGTGTAGGATTCTGACCTAGGTAGTGTACTTCTCATCTTTGATCGTTTCTTAAGTCCTCAGTCTTAGTTCGTTTCCAGTTTAGCTTAGTTAATTATTTAGTTAATTTAGTAGTTTGTTAGAACCCCCCCCCCCCAACAACAAAACAGTTTAGTACTATTAGGTTAGAGTCAGTCTAGTCAGAGTCTAGTAAACGTAGTCAGTAGAGTCTCGTGGGTTCAATACCCGGACTTACTTAGGCTATACTGCATTGACCGGTACACTTACCGGTTGTGTGGTCTAGGTTTTAGAGAGTCTTAGTTTATAAATTTAAAACTTAGAGTGTCTAGTTTAGGGTTAAAATTAGTTAGTTTAATTAGACCACTTTTAGCACATTAGCAAGAAAGGCGAAGGTACCCTTGCGCAAGCACATGTTCGCTTGAGTACACAACATAAGCTTGAGGCCTTGAGAAGGTTTCTCGCCATAGACGTGTAGAGAATCACCATTGGGAAGAGGAAGACAAATGAACTTGTCGGAACAAACAACTTCAGCACGAACTCGCCTAAGCCAGTCCATTCATATTATGACGTCAAAACTACCCATTTGCATAGGTATGAGATCAATATAAAATGTATGATCGTTGATATTCACAGAACACTTAGAAAGGATGGAATCGACAGTGACGGATTTACCATTTGTGACTTCGACAATGAATGATCTTGGTATCCTAGAGCGTTTAGACTTAGCATAGGTTCAGATTCAATAGATACAAAACTCTTATCTGAGACAGTATCAAATAAACAGGAAACATAGACATGGTTAACGTACCAGTTAACATCGTTGGCATTCTGTGCCTGAGCGACAGTGATGACTAAAGCTCTACCTCGAGCTTGCTAGTGAGGTTGTTGTTGTTGTTGTTGTTGTTGCTGCTGCTGTTGTGGTGGTTGGTTGCACTAGGGGCAAACGTTGGCGAGATGGTTAAGATCTCTACACTTGAAACATGCTCGCATAGTGGTGACTTAGGGGTTGAACCTGGTTAGGGGTAGGGTTTGCAACGATAGCTTGGTCTTAGGTAGGTTTTGTAACACCCCAATCGTGTAATACAACAACACGCGGTGGAAATATCGGGGAGTCACGTTATAAATTGCTCATAACCACTGGTACTAAATTGTTTCATTATTATTAACATTGTTTTACAATACAAAGAATACATGTAATTGTCTTTTGATTAAAGAAGTCTAAGGCCCGGATACGATCCTATGTGTAGCATGCTTGAATAATTAAAACCTGAAACATATGTGAATATGAGAGTCATGTGAATTCGAATCCTAGATCGATTCCTTGACCATTGAATGCGTACGAACACGTTGTTGTGCGGAATCCAAAATACGCGTGTGGATCGGACACTCAGAGGTAATAATTATAAGTTGTTTTCTATTGATACTTTGACAATACAAAACCGTGAAAACAAACGAGCAAAGCTTAGCTTCAAAGTTGCTCAAAAGTTCTAAAAATGACAATACCTACTCACATATATATACTAGAGGTGGCTTCGTACGAAGCTGTGAATGGTTCCCCTCGTACGAAGTGTCCCTTTGTACGAAGCTGCAAGAACTCTAAAACATATACACTTTATGCTTTCTTCTGTTCAGCACCAGTCTTGTTTCATCTGTTTACGCTACGATACATGATTGACGGAAGTGATAAGCATTATGCACTCACAGACTACCCCTTGGATATTACTACGGTCAATCTCGTAGCTTTCTATCCCTCTCCGAGTCTTCTAGAAGTGTTAACATGTTCAGCACCACAGACTCTCCCTTTGTACTGACAGATTCCCCGTGGATCTGCTTTCCACGTCATTTGCTCCCCCTTTTGTTTAACTCTATCTTCAGGCTCCCCCTTGCTTTAAGCTTCCATGCTTTCAGCTACTAGGATCGACACCTGGCTTTAACTTTACAAGCTCATCCAGAATAGATATATGGCTCTTTGCAAGCTCCCTTTGCTTTGAGCTCGTCTTCAGACTCCCCCTTAACCTCAGCTATCGGGATCATAATCCGGATTAATATTTGCAACACTCAAACTATTTGTATGATATTTGATAGTTGAGGTTCAGAAATCGAAAATCTAGCTCTAAACATTTAACATGGATAAGCTGGAGCATTTTAAATATGTGACTGCACAAGACATCATTTGATCACAGAAACAGCGACCTGGCTCAAATTTAACAGTTTTAAAACTATTTAAAATCCCCCAAGAACGATTGCCTGGCTCTTAAACACATATATTCAACATCAGTAACCTTGCTCTAAATGTAGATGAAACGGTTAAAGAATCCAAAACTTTTATCAAATAATCATCCAAGTCCAAATTAATGATCTTGGAGATTTTCACAAACTGTTTTTGTTTTTTCATATAAAACTTCAAGTTTCACCTTAATGAACTTGTTTATTTTTCAGAAACATGATCATCATACTTAGATTTTGAAATTCAGCTTTCAGACATTGGTTGTCGAAAAGAAAACAGAAACAAAATCTTTTTTGTATTTTTCAAAGATATAAAGCAGTAATGAAATATTTACAGATATATTTTTGTTTGAGTTCGTGTCAGAGGATCATATCAGTTTATGACAAATCACTAGCACTGTTGAGCTATAACACTTTAAGTTCTAAACAGTTCACTTAGATTGCCAGTATACTGATCCATTTAAATTCTCACACAAAGTTCAAATGATTCGAGATAAAAGATTAATGTTTTAAGAAATTAACTTATTCGCATGTCCCACCTCAGAATATACTTCCGTATCAAGATTCCCTAGATTCACTCTTACATGTGAGTATACTATACTGATATCTGTACTTTGGGTTAGTGCAAGACCTTGAGAGCTCAAGTATGAACTACCGTTCAGTCAAAGAGATGCAGGCTTGACTTCAGGTGTGTCCCACTTAGGGATCTTCTTTACAACTGCACTTGATATATATCTTTCGATATTTTCTCAATTTTTATGCGGAGGGAAAGCTTTTTATAAAGCACGCAAAGTATTATACGAGATCTGGGCCATTGCTGACGCAAAATCAGAAGATTAGGTATAATACCCCAGATATCAAACAATATAAAGACTTAGTCTCTCAAAATCTGGCAACCTATCAAACAAGATTTCGGAGGTTATCCATATATCCGAGAGATGTTCCCTACGAGATAAGCAAGATATTGATATTTAGGTTTATATCTCGAAATCAATCTACTAAATGTGTAAAAACCTACTGGCATATCATCAGTGAGACCTTTATAACATTTTAACTTTCCATTTATTTTGCGTACTGTGATTGTCTACAGATGTACTATCATTTCCTCTTTTTACACAAAAATCATTTTGAATTTTCTCATGTTTTTAGCTTTATCAAAATTTCAAATGTTTTTGTATTTTCTGAAAAGTTTTAAATTCTACTATAATTTCCTCTTTTGACATAAAAACTCATTTTGAATTTTCTCATGTTTTCGACTTTATCAAATTTTCAAATGTTTTTGTATTTTCTGAAATTTTTTAAATTCTACTCCCCCTAAAATCCAAAATATTTAAGAAAATTTAACAACCCGATGCAGATAACTTTATCTCGCCATCCATTTTCTACTCTCTGTTTTGCAGAAAGTACCCCCATGATTTACAATACACTAATTTTTAACAATGTTAAAACCATTTATTCACTTGTGAAATAATCATGTTTGTTCAGTCGTGAGGGTTTTGGCGTATTCAATCAACATTTTTTTAATTTTAATTTTTAACATATTTAAAAAAAACATATATTTTCAAATTTTTTGATTTTTTAACAAATTTTTAAACAAATATATTTTTTCATTTTTTTAAAATTTTTGACAAAATAAAACCATATTTTTGGTTTTTAAATTTTTCTATTTTTAGGGTTTTTGATTATGCTTTAGTTATGTACAGAAACGAACAAACTCCCTGTTTCTCAATTGCAGGGTTCAGCCTCCCCTCGTGCCAGGCTGCTCCGCTCTTCATCTTGACATACTACCATCATCTGGAGCACTTGCACATGCAACCAATTCAATTACTTGAATAAAGCGACCCAAGCCTGTTTCCACTCAGGTAGCTTAATAGCTTACTTGAATAATTTCTGTCATTTTTCTCAAAAATGTTTTCTTTATTATTCTCACTCACAAAAGCCTTGTGTTGTTTGACCACCGATTTGACCTTTTAAAACATTTCTTTTATAAAATCGTAATTCATTTTGAATGTTTTGATTTGGTACAACACCTTTTGGTTTCCAAAACTGGTTTGGTTTTGTTGCATCAACCGTTGTTTTCCAACTTTGTGTTATCCTAAATCTGGTTGTCACAAGTTTCCAAGATTGTTGTGATTCAGCCTTTGAAATTTTTGGTTTCCAAGTTTGTTTTGATTCAAACTTGGTTGGCTTCTGATTTACAACATCAAACTTCTTTTTCTCAACACTAACAGGTTTAAGATTTGGACACTTGTGACCAACATGTCCAATTTGATCACATTTAAAGCATTTTCTCTTTGAAACATCTTTAACCTATTGTTGTTGTTTTTTCTGAGCATAGAACTCTTCATTAGACTGTCGTCTAAATTGGAGTTCTTTTTCTTCTTCTGAACTTGTTCCGTGAACAAAGTTCATCTTTTTATGATAATTTAACTTTTCAAACCATTTCTTGTTGTTTTGATAACTTTTATAACCCAACCCAGCCTTCATGTTTTTCTATTTGTAACTAGGTTTGTTATAAAAAGTTTTCTTGCTCTTTCCAAAAAATTTTGCAATTTCAGACTTCTTAATTTCTACCACTTTGAAGACTTTATCAATTTTATCTGAAATCACATTTTGAATCGGAAATTCAATATCTGAGAATAATTTGTCCAATCGAATCATTGTATATGCCAATCCCGTTGGATTATCATTCACGTCTTTCTTAGATTTTGAAATTTTAAGATAATTTTTGTTAAATCTCTCCTCATTTTCATCATGAGATTCAGACTTATCTGTTTTGGTAGACTCCTCTGTCAGAACACTTTCAACAACCTTACCTACCACCTCTGAATCACCAAGATCATCAGATTTGGTGCAAGTCACATCGATGTTGTCAGGTAATTGGTCAACAATGTTTATAGCTTTTTCCACCTTTTCGCCATCATAGAATGTATAATTATCCTCCAACGGTGGTGGAACCTGATGGTATTCTAACCCAATTCCCTTTATGTTCTTTTCAGACTCTTTACCATCGGGTGTGATGTTGAAAATACGTTCCAGAATGTATGAAGAAGCATGATAACTTTGAAGTTTATTAACCAATTTTTCTTTTTCAGCCAATTCTTGTTTAAGTTTAGCGACATCATCAATATCTTGATTTAAAACAATTTGCTTTCCTTCATATCTGGCTTCGAGAAATTTAGTTGTTTCCTGACATGTTAACAATCTATCATCCAGACTTTTGACTTTACTCTTCAAAGTTTCATAAGCTTCTTTTACCGTATGATATGACAATTTCATTCCGCCATACTCTTTTTTCAACTATTGAATAGTTTTATCTTTTTGAACACATTTGTTGCAATCATCTAAACACTTTTGTTTTAAAATGTTGATTTCTTTTTCAAGATTTTCACATTTCTGTGTTAACTCTTTTTCTTTCAAAAATTTCTCATTTTCAAGCATTTGATTACATTTTTCTTTGAGAATCTTTTCTATTTTAGTAAACTCAATGTCTCTGGATCTTATATTTTTATCCTTTTCAGTACAAGCCCTGCACATTTCCATACATTTCTTGCATTGTTCATCAGTTTTATAATCAAATTTATTCAACATTTCAGAAGATTCAATTTGAAATATTACCTCAGTAGTTGTTGGCACCTCAGCTTCTTTTACCGTCTACTTCAGATCTTCTTCCTTATCCTACTGTTCTTCAGCAATAACGTCACCAACCTGCTTCTTCAGCTTTTCATCAGCTGTATCCTTCACTTCGTTCAACATCTTCTTGCTTTCATCAAAAATTTCCTCTATTGTCTTCTTCTTCTCTAAGCTCGCATAGATCACCTTGTTTATTCCTTCCTATACCTTTTCTCTGTATTATGGAATCTCTTTGAGCACTTTACACCAAACTCCCCCAGTTGGAATTGCAGCAACAAGTGCTTCAAAATCTACCTTGTCAGGATCAACTGTCGAATTTCCTTGAGGATCAACAAAACACTCTTTCTCTTCACTCCATCTATTAGCACGCTGTGCTTCTGTGAAAGCTTTGTATACTTCACTTAAATACGCTCGTGCATGTTCTTCCTTTCAGCTCTGTTTGAATTCAACAACCAACGTCCATTTTTCTGTTCTTTCGTCTTTAATATATTTACCCCAATTAAACCCTTCATCATCATGAAAGGTATTGCTTCCAGAACTACCATCACGAATCGTCAACATAGCTTGTTTCTTTTCTTTAGATGACCCTTCCTTAATCTGCTTTCTTGATGGTTTGTTGTTGTTGCGATGATAGATAACCTTTTTGTAGTAATCATCATGAAAAGGATCCACACTATCACCAGCTTGGCGATTTTTGCACTCTCTTTTGAAGTGTCCCTTCTATTTACATTTAAAACAGGTGACCTTAGCTTTGTCGAATCCCAGCTTCATGTCAGGACCTTCTAAACACTTTCTCCCGGTGACCTCCATGAATCGTTGAGCCCTCCTAATTACGCTTGCCATACACCAGCGAATATCCATGAGCTCCATCTCTTATGGGTCTACTTAATCGTAATCCTCTTTTGTCATATTTGGATTGCTGATCTTTCCTGCAATTAGACCTTCATAAGACTCTAGAACAGAAGCCAAAAAACTCATGTGCTGTCTAGCAAAATCAACGTTCAGATTTGGAGAATGTTTCAAGTTCTGATTCGGACTGGATTTAGATGATGTAGATGATGAATGATATCCAGAATCATAACTTGGTGACTTGCTTTTCGATGAATCACCAGAATTATCCGCACTGAATGCTGTACTGATCTTAGGTGACTTGTTGTTCTGCATCATACTTCTTCGGTAATACAGATCAACATTCTGCTGATAACTTGAACTGGACATTTTGTTTTGTTTCTATAACATCATATCATCTCCTTCAAGTTTTTCAATTAAGCTATCCAAAGACATCTCATCAAACTTGGCATCATTTTCAAAATTATCACATATGTCTGCTAGTCATCGACATGTGGTAATGCCTCAACCAGTTTGTCAACAATCTCTTCTCTGTCTTTATTGATTCCAAACCTCCCCATCTCTATTTTCAAATGACAAAATCTTTCTATCATTTGTCTAACAGTTTTGCCCTTCATGCATTCGAATAGATCAAATTCCTTTTTCAGCAGAGAGATTTTGTTCTTTTTGATATCTTTACCTCCTTCAGCTTTTAGCTTCAATGCTTCCCACATAGACTTGGATGTTTCACCATGTTGAAGTAAAAAACAAGATATCCTCTCTAAATGATTGTAGTAATAATGTTACCATTTTTAGTTCATCAGAATGTTTCTGTTTATCGATTTTTGAAAATTGTGGAATTGAAAGTAATTCATTTTTATCATTCACTGCCTTTTCATATCCAAAATTTAACATAATCCAACTCTCATAAGCATAAGCCTTCACCCAGTTTTCAAATCGAGTACTACACCAGTGATAATCTTCGATATTCATTAGTTTAGGTGGCTTTCGATGATTTCCGTAAACATTATCATGATTCACACTCTCGGAAATCACACTCGTTACAGTCTTTGTTGTAACTGGAGTTTCTTTAGATGTGAACGTATTATAAAACGTGTTGTAGAATTCTTCAGCCATGGTTTATGTAAACACACAATCACTTAGGCAATTAAAAAATGAATATAACCAAGATAGTCAGTTCGTACGAAGCTAGAATGATTCCTTCGTATGAAGCTGCAAACCAAACTGATCAAGCAAACACTACGCGTTCATACGAAGCTAGATGTGGCTTCGTACGAAGGTACTTAAATTCTCAAACAAATTTGTTCTCCGGGTTCGTACGAAGCTGGAGTATGTGGCTTCATACAAAGCTATGCTGTGAAGAATAAAGTCGCATTTTTCATGTTTTTTTACTAATTTGAGTACGATTTTGTTTGAATTTTGATATGAAACTTTGTAGGATTGTTCAAAAATGTTTTTCATACAACATATTCAAAATTTAGTCAATTTTAACTGTGAAATCTTTGTAGATATGAGTTTAAGTTCAAAAAGAAATGTAGAAGATGAGTAGAAGAAGATATGAGTAGAAAGTGATGATTTCAGCTCTGAATCTGAAGAAGAAGCTTGAATCTTCATGTCTTCAATCCGTGCAAAGAATCACCCACTCTAATACCACTTGTGAATTCGAATCCTCGATCGATTCCTTGACCGTTGAATGCGTACGAACACGTAACTTGTGCGGAATCTAAAATACAAGCATGGATCAGACACTCAGATGTAATTATAAGTTGTTTTCTATTGATACTTTGACAACACAAAACCGTGAAAACAAACGAGCAGAGCTTCACCTCAAAGTTGCTCAAAATTTCTACAAATGACAAGACCTACTCACATATATATATATATATATATATATATATATGTATATATATATATATATATACTAGTGGTGACTTCATACGAAGCTGTGAATGGCTCCCTTCGTACGAAGTGTCCCTTCGTACGAAGCTGCCAGAACTCTAAAACATATACACTTTATGCTTTCTTCTGTTCAGCACCAGTCTTATTTCATCTGTTTATGCTACGATACGTGATTGACGGAAGTGATAAGCATTATGTACTCACAAGTCAGCATAAAACCTGGCGAGTACATAGGTTTTGTTAGCCAAATAAATGGCAAAAAGTTTAGTATTGCAATACTTTGACAACTACAAGAGTCGTCAATTGAAAAATGGACTCTTTGAAGCCAAGGAATGGCAAAAAGGTTTAGCAGTGCAATACATTATCTTGATTGTGAAACTTGTGACAAAAGAGTTTTGCATATGGCAATATGATTATTACTAGGTAACTGTTATGCCATTGAAAATTCTACTTTGATCTTTGATACCACATTGAAATCTCTCATATACTTGTATGAGTATTATTAGAAATCCAATCAAGGATTAATAATAACATCATTGAAATCGGTCATAACTTGTATGATTATTATTAGAAATCCAATCAAGGATTAATAACAAAACATTGGAAATCCTTCTAAGAAACTATCATACTAAAGTATGGAAGATTCTACAAGGATTTGGATATTGAACATTTGAATCAACTAAACACATAAATCCTAAAGTGATTCGGATAACTCTACAAGAGAAATACAATAAGAATACTTATATATAGGAAGTACCATCGGCGTATCCACCATGTTCTTATGGTATTACACTCGTTTCATTATCTAAATTACTACTAATCACATAAACACATAATCATCAACTTGGTCATAAACTTTGTAAACACACATTAATGTACACAAAGAATCCAATAAAGGACTTCAATTTAGTACTTTAAACATCCCACAAGAATCTAACTATGAAGATAGATAGATACTATAAGGATCCGGTTTTGTCACGGTGAATCATAATATACGTATTAAAGTACATAAAGAATGCAAACAAGGACTTCAATTTAACACTTTAAACATCCCACAAGAATCTAACTATGAAGATAGATAGATGCTATAAGGATTTAGTTTGGTCTCATTGAATCATAACATAAGCATTAAAGTACATAAAGAATCCAAACAAGGATTTCAATTTAGCACTTTAAACATCCTATAAGAATCAATCTATGAAGATAGATAGATGCTATAAGGATTTGGTTTGGTCTCAGTGAAACATAACATCCTAAATCCTAATGGTGATTCGAATAACGCCATGAAGGGTAATACAATAAGCACACTTATATATAGGAAGTACCAACGGCGTATCCACCATGTCCTTTTTGTATTACTCTAGTTTCATCATCTAAATCACCAACAATCTCTACACATAAACAATAACCATCGGCGTGTAAATCACTTCTTAGAAATCTCACTATGAAGATAGAAAGATTGAAGACTGTACTTCAAATATCCCACAAGAATCTAACTATGAAGATAGATAGATCCTATAAGGATTTGGTTTGTGTTCTCAATTGGTGTGTCTTGCATAACATGAATAATACACAAAAAGCACTTAGTAAACACATATATGCCATACATTTGAGAAAAATTGATTACACATATGAATCACCCCAAAACATTTGAAAAACGTAAAAGAGGGGAACTATATACTCACTTGGGATTGCGTATAGGTCTTGTTCAAATGATTAAACAAAGCTCAAAGGATCAAGATTTCAAGTGTTGAAGTGGTTCCTAGTGTATCAGATAACTACATGTTAGTGTGTCGAAACTTGAAAACGGGAGATCGGATAGAATGAAGTCTTATAAACCAAATGAATGTTGGAACTCATATGACACGGTTTAATAAACTTAACATTCTGATTTGGAAAGGATCCTAAGTGTTTTTGACCCGTTATGGCTCGTTAAGGTAGTTTACGCTACTTTAACGGGTCACTTGCGTAAATATGTGATCGGATGGTCAAATATGTCCTATGATAAGTCTTGTGTGCCAAAACATGTTTGAAAATGTTGTAACATCAGTCCATATGTTAATATTTTGGTTACATATGCTTAAAATTGATTTATGCGGAAAAAGGTCATTTTGGTCATTTTTAAAGAACATTAGAGTGACTTATCATAACACTAACCAAACGACGTGACCATAAGGTATAACCTCGGTAGGTTATTCCCTATACAACTATGGTCACAAATATGTGTTTGGTCGGATCCTAAGATTGACCAAACGGGTCGGATTCGAAAGTCAAAACGGTGGTCAAGACCGCTCGACTTAAGACCCTAAATAAGCACTAAACTAGAAGTGACGAGTTAGACATGTTACATGTCTAACTAAGTTGTAAAACTTATTTGGTATCAAAACTTGGTGTTTTGATACCCGAAAATAGTTCCGTCGTAAAATGCACATTATGTGCATCTTTGACCGAAACTTTGACTCGTCACTTCGACTAGTAAACGTGGTAATCAGAAGGTGTAATCGCAAGGAATTATAACCTTCGTGATTACGATCACATTGCAAAGTTCAATTGAACTTTGACTTGACCAATTATGGTCAGAACAGAAAGTCAAATAGAAATTCAACTGTTTGACTTTTAACTCAAAATAAGCTAAAATAATGAACAAGACTATGGAAGAACACTTACTTGTGTTCTAGGAAGGCAAGAATACTAAGTAGGAGGCCTCTAAAGAGAAGCAAACTCCAATTTTGAGCAGATAGAATAAGAAGAGATGAATGAGCAAAGAACTTGGCCAAAATGTTTGCTATTTATAGTAATTTTGAAGATCATAGGATGATTACAAGTGTCCCATGAGGTGTCAAGGATCAAAGGTGATCAAAACAAGTGTCAATAGCAGGAAAATACTTGGAAAACACGAGTTCTTGGGCTCCAAGGCAATAAAACTAGGTGCTAAAACAAATTTATGCATCTAACAGGGTTTGGCTACCCGAGGCGGATTTGGCTTAGGGTTTCGAGCCCCGCCAAACCCTCAGACCAACTTTTTAAATTTGGCAGCTTTGGCCCCTGGACTTGTTTCGTCGCGTTTTTTCACTTTTAACACCTTTTAACCCACTTTTTAAGCTTTATAAAGGTGTTAAGGCATATGTTACTTTAATTATGCCCAAAAATGTCATGGATGTTGGTTCGTTCGGTTGCACGGTTGTGTTTTTCTCTTAATTACGTCAAACACAATAACGAACACGAAAATGATCGAAATTTCGCAACGATTGATATTTTTGCATTCTCGTTAATAAAATACAAGATTTTATTGAGTACAAAATTTTTATATTTGTATACGTGGTCCGTATTCAAAAATACGAGAATCGGCAGACTTTCGCAGTTTGTCGCAAATAGTCCCTGAGCTCGAGTAAGCATGGTTTTGCCATACCGATCCCTTAAAAACTTATATCTAAGTTAATTAAAGGGTATTTAGGGTATGTGTAGCTTATGTCCTTTTCCCGGCATGTACGTTACGTTAAACGGATCACGTTTAAGTATCGGTTAACGAATTGCTTCTAAAAGGAAAAGTTTTTGAAAATCCGAAATTTTGCGCAAGGGTTACAGTCTCCCCTACTTTAGGAAATTTCGTCTTGAAATTTATTCGAAGGAAACCGTAGAGTGTAATTGAAGTGATTGAAAGATAATTAAAGCTCGAGATTCCAAAGATGCGGAGCATAATTTGGTGTTGCGATTTTTTTTTGGATTCAAAGTCTGAGTAGGGATATTCAAAGTATCTCAAGTTATTTAAAGCTTTAGAACTTGTGAATCCTTAAAAGTGTCCTCAAGTGTATAAAAATTGTTTTGTATGGCACTATGTTATACTAAGCTCTTAGTATAAATGTCACACCCCGATATTTTATCCACAAACCGGTGGGCCCCGTGGGGAGTATTGTGATGTTGTTGATATCATCATAGTCAAATATACACAGTTTATAGCACAGCGGAAGTCTTGGTAGAAATTACTAATACAAACCGAAAGTGTAAAGTACGAATAAAAGAATATACAGACGGTTGTAAAGAAAGGATCCACAGGCGGATCTAAATAAAACACAAAACATGTTCAACAGACTTAAGGCATTACGAACTTGCAAAATTTTCTATTTAACGCCCAGAAGCTCCCTGCCTAGTACGTGTAGTACCTGTCACTTAGCCTTTTGAAAATACGTTAGTTTACACTAGTAAATACAATTAACCGACTCTTTTGAAATGTTTATGAAAAATTGGTTTAGATGCACAAGGCACAAATATTCTTTTATAACTTGGGATAATTATATAAAAATAATCTTGTATACAGATTTATATGTTTGTCATACATTTAGAGCCCTGTATAGAAGCCGAAACATGATTAACCAATACACCACTAATATAAACCCACAAGGAGTTATCCCCAACAATGTGGGTATATCTTTTTACATACGCAACTGTCAGGTGTATGCCTACACCCCGTGCTTAAGTCGTGGCCATTTGCAATTAAATGAGCCGAGGATATCCAGGACAACCCCCAATGTTTATGTTTTCAAACAAAACAGATTAAAACGGGTTATGTAATTTGTTAATCAAAATCCGATTAAATGATTCCATACCCTACCAAGCGGTAATATTATACCATATCCCAAGCCCGTATAAGGGAAAATAAGTTAAAAGTATTTACCTGAGCTTCTATATGCAAGATCTATTCACTCAGCCGTATAATCTTGTAAAACTCATGAAGGTAGCTTTAACCGGGGCTTCCTAATCTGGAACGAAGGTTCTATTAACCTATTAGATTACTAAATGGGTCTTATTTAAGTCGTGGACTTAGACCGGTTAGTTTAAAGTAGGATTTACGGTATAAAACACTAGATTAAGCGATGAACGGATTTGAATGTAATTTAGACCCAACAAGTATGGAGACTTGTATAATATGGGTAAACTAAATACATTCTGGATTTTTAAGTTTAAAATGATAAGGTTAAACCCGTTTGGGCTAATTTATGCAAACTAGTTACATAAACTACACCGAACGCGTATAAGCATAAACGGGTAACCGGATGAGTCATATACAAGTCCCATAAGTTATTATGCTTATAATATGTTATGATATCAATAGGATATCAACAAACATGCCCAAAAAGACTTTAAAACCGAACTAAGCCCATGGTTGCAAAAGTCGCTAGGCGCTCCCTAGTCGGTCGACCGGGGAGTTGAGAGTACTCGGCATAGGCGGAGAGTACTCGGGGAGTACTCGAACATGTTAAATTATAAAGAAATTAGTTTTCGGAAATTAAATATATGTCTAATAACATAAATTTACTAATATTTACAACAAAATACATGAAAATGATATTCATTATTTAATATGATTGTCATATAAATTATGTTTTATTATTTTTTTTAAGTTAAACTCGGCCCGAATTGACCTACTAGATCCGATTTTGGCCTAGTTTGACCACGTTTGATCGATTTCGAGTAATTAGGCGGAGTTAGAGAAAGTCGCCTCGGCAGCCTACCTTGTAGCGACTACCCGGGGAGTACTCGGACTTGGAAACCTTGTTTTACAACCACGACTAAGCCTTATAAGGGCATTTTGGTCATTTTATGAGTTATAAAAGAGGTTTACATGCAAATTGAGGTTCTGATCATATCCTTCTGTAAGAATATTTAATTTATGTTATATTAATAGTAGGATATCATATATATGTGTGGTTTATCATTTATGGCCAAACTTTGCACCGTAGGGGCATTTTGGTCATTTCACACATAGTTTTAAGGACTTGTTTGGGATTCTGAGTTCATGACTTAAACCTACTGTAAAAATCTTAAAAATCATTTATAAAATCAGTAGGTAATAAGTCTTGGGTGCTAAATATGGTTTTCAACCATATTATGCACCTTATTATCGTAAAAATCGGTAAATGATGATTATTTCGATGTTTAAAGAATTCTGAAGTTATGACCAGCTTTGAATGGTCAAAATAATTTATTTATCATACTATATCAATAACAAAAGGTTCTTGCATGTTAATCTTATTTAAAACCCATTTTATGTGTGAAAAGGGCATAATCGTCATTTATTAATATAATACGAAACTCATGCATAAACTTAAGATATAATCTGACTTGGAATCCCAATTAGCTCTAAATATGATATCATAACAGTGAGTAATGAATTTTTATGTTAAAATTATGTTTAAACTATATTTGCCTTGAAAAGGGTATTTTAGTCCTTTTAAAAGCATGTTTTACGATTTATTATGTAATTATAGTTTCTGACCAGATTCTAAATGTCAAAATATGTTAAATATTTATTATTCGGAGTGTAATTCATTTGCATGGTTGTTTATGTTAAAATATCATTTTTGACAAAAAAGGGCATTTTAGTCAACATTAAGCATAATAGCGGAATCAAGTAAATTAACTCAGATTACTAAGGGACCATGTAATATAACCCCAGAGAGTTATACTACAATATAATATGGTCACAAAGGAACCTCTACATTATTAGATTTGAATTTATTTGAACATGTTTAAACATGTTCTACGAGTTGAACATGTTGAGACATGTTCTAATAATGTTTACCAAGTTATTAAAGTGATAAAATATATTTTATAACCTCTACATTATCAGATTTGAATTTATTTGAAAACTGACCTGTTTGACTTTTTATGTTAATTACTTTGACTCGACAATTAACTAAGTAAACATGGTAATTAGGAGGTGCCCTTTTGAGGGATTAACACCTACCTAATTACGATCACGTAGCCATTTTCGCCTTGAACAATGGCTGGACCGTTTAGGTCTAAACCGAAAGTCAAAGCGTTATTACGACAACTTTAACTTTCAGTCTTTAAACATATAAAAACCGAACTACAGAGGATAGGGACACTTACAGAGGGTCCTAGCTCGAAACTTGAACTAAGGGGAGTCTCCTTTATGACCAGGAAGCTCCAGAGAAAAGATATATAAGTAAATTTTGAAGGTGCAAGTTTGAATGGTTAAAGAATGCACCTATTGATAGTGAAACAAGGTGCCTTAAGATCTATCCAAGTGTTCTTGAGCATCCTCAGATGATTACAGGTGTTCTAGTGATAGTAAACACCATCAAACAAGCCCTGGTTTCGAGAATCAGGCATGCAATGACGGTTTGCAAGGCTGCAACATGCAGCTGTGATTATTTTGGTTACTGGGCACTCTCTCACGCCCCACAAGAGAAATTAAGGTAGGCTTTCGCACCCCGCGACTCTCCTAGGTTTTGGTAAAACAAGTTTCAAACTTGGCAGTTTCAGTCCCTGGTCCTTTGTAACTTTATTTAACTTTCATTTTTGATATTCTTGGCCATTAAAGTTAGTTTTTAAGTATCTTGGGACTTATAACAAACATCGTTAGGCTTCTGTTCAGTTACGAGATTACCCGAAAGGCACTAATTTCTCTCGTTGACGCTTTTAACCCTTTTTCTTGAGATCTTGCACAACTTTTTAAATAATGATACCGAAACCCTATGTAAATATCGTTTAGCATTCTTGGAAGTATAATTGGACATTATGAAGCTCCAGGTTCGTTAAAAGGTCACTCAGAGGTAAGAATTAACATGTTGACACGTTTAACCCCTTCGTCTTATATCTTTCACTTGTTTTTCTCAAATGGCTTCCCACACCCAATAATCTACTCATTTAAGAATACGAACATCATGTAAGGTCATTCAGAGGCATAGTTTTAGCATGTTGACACTTTTAGTCCCTCCACATACATCTTTTCACTGTTTGTCAACTTTAGTCCTTCAAGGTCGACTTATTACACGTTTATGGTTTATGACACGTGTCTTCACTTTATTGGACCTAATTTTGTGAGGTGTTATATCCTCACCCCCTTAAAAGAAATATTGACCTCGAGATTTATTGAAATAAAGGAGGGTACTTTTGTCGCATAGTGGATTCAACTTCCCATGTATATTTTGTGCCTCTACGGGCATCCCATTTTACTTTTACTATCGGCACATGCTGCCTTCGAAGCTTTTTAACTTGTCGATCCTTGATCAATATAGGTTTCTCGATAAACCTAAGGCTTTCATCTATTTGCACGTCTTTATGAGACATTGCTAGCGACTCATCAGCTAGACATTTATTCAATTTGCAGATGTGGAACACATTGTGAATTCCGCTAAGCTCTTCAAGTAAGTTTAACTTATAGGCCACACTCCCGACACATTCAATGATCTCGAATGGTCCGATGTATCTTGGACTTAGTTTACACTTTTTACCAAATCGCATCACTCCTTTCCAGGGTGACACCTTGAGTAACACTTTATCTCCTACCTCGAATTTTAGAGGTTTGCGTCTTTCATCTGTGTAGCTTTCTGCCTGTCTGTGGCAGCTTTTAGACGATCACGGATCTGAACAATATTGTCCGTCGTCTCCAGGACTATCTCAGGTCCTGTTTACAGGGTTTCCCCAACTTCCGCCCAACAGACGGGTGTTCTGCATATTTTTCCATATTAGGCCTCAAAAGGCACGACTTGAATGCTCGAATGGTAACTGTTGTTATAAGATAACTCAATTAGGGGAAGATGATCATCCCAAGTTCCACTTAAATCAATGACACATCCCCGAAGCATGTCTTCGAGTGTTTGAATCATACGCTCACTTTGTCCATCCGTCTAAGGATGATAAGCAGTACTGAAATTTAAACGAGTGCCTAAGGATTGTTGGAAACTTTTCCAAAAGTGAGAAGTGTATCTAGTATCTCTATCGGATATAATAGATACTGGCACTCCATGGAGAGATACAATCTCGTCCACATATAGTTGGGCTAGTTTATCAGAGTAATGTGTCACCTTGATGGGTAAGAAATGAGCCGACTTAGTCAGTCTGTCAACTATGCCCCATATTTTATCATTTCCATGTCTTGTCTTAGGTAATTTGGTAATAAAATCCATGGTTACCATTTCACACTTCCATGTGGGAAGTTCTGGTTGTTGCAGCAATCCTGACGGCTTTAGCCTGAGAGCACGTCAAACATTTAGCTACATGTGTGGCTATGGATTTCTTCAAACCCGTCCACCAATAATTTGCCTTCAGATCTTGATACATTTTATCACTCCCCGGGTGAACTGAACATTTGGAATTATGAGCTTCTTGGAGGATTATATCTCTAAGTCCTCCACGAATTGGAACCCAGATTCGACCATTCAATCTGAGGATTCCATCATTCCCAGGTGACAACTGATCAATAGTTGCACCTAATCTTTCTTCTTGAAAGTTACCTTCCAATACAGTTTCTTTCTGTGCTGCCAACAACTTTTCGTTTAAACTGTTCTTCAGTTCAATACTCTTAGCATTGATTCGTATAGGTTTGATTCTTTCTTTCCTACTTAGAGCATCAGCGACCACATTCGCTTTGCGAGGATGGTAGCGAATTTCACAATCGTAATCGTTTAATGTCTCCATCCAACGACGTTGTCTCATGTTGAGATCCTTCTGGCTAAATAAGTGTTGGAGGCTTTTGTGATATGAATACTTCACACATTTGGTTCCATACAGGTAGTGCCTCCATAAATTTAATGCAAATACAACAGAACCCAATTCCAAGTCATGGGTGGAGTAATTCTTTTCATGCACCTTTAGTTGTCATGAGGCATAGGCAATCACCTTGCCTCTTTGCATAAGCACACATCCCATGCCTGTGTGCGAAGCATCACAATAGACAACGAACTCTTCTATTCCTTCAGGCAATGTCAATACAGGAGCATTGCTCAACTTCTGCTTGAGAATCTCGAAAGACTCTCGTTATTTAGCACCCCAATCAAATTTCACATTCTTGCGGGTTAAAGTAGTTAGAGGTGCAGCTATCCTTGAAAAGTTTTTGATAAATCGCCTGTAGTAACCTGCCAACCCTAAGAAGCTGCGAATTTCAGTAGGTGTCTTAGGTACTTCCCAATTCATGATCGCTTCTATTTTAGCGGGATCCACCTGGATACCATGCTCACTTACCACATGTCTAAGGAACTGGACTTCACAAAGCCAGAATTCACATTTAGAGAATTTTGCGTAGAGCTTCTCCTGTTGTAGAAGTTTGAGGATGCATCGGAGATGTTTCTCGTGATCGGCTTGACTCTTGGAATAAATAAGTAGGTCATCGATGAAGACAATGACAAACTTATCCAGATACGGCTTGCAGACTCGATTCATGAAGTCCATGAATGCTGCTGGTGTGTTAGTGAGCCCGAAAGGCATCACTAAGAACTCATAGTGGCCATACCTTGTTCTAAATGTGGTATTGTGTACGTCTTCTGTTCTGTCTTTTAATTGATGATACCCCGACTTAGATCAATCTTTGAGAAGAAACTTGCTCCATGTAGCTGATCAAACAGATCATCGATCCTGGGCAATGGATAGCGATTCTTGATTGTTACTTTGTTTAGCTCGCGATAATCAATGCATAACCGCATTGAACCATCTTTATTCTTCACAAACAAAATGGGTGCTCCCCAAGGTGACGAGCTAGGCTAAATAAAACCTTTCTCCAAAAGTTCATCTAATTGGGTTCTTAATTTTTTCATCTCAGTCGGCGCTAAGCGGTAAGGAGCTCGTGCGACTGGTGCTGCTCCTGGTATAATATCAATTCTGAACTCTACTTTCCTCTCGGGAGGTAGACCAGGTAGTTCTTCAGAAAAGACATCTGGATATTCTGAAATAACTGGAATATCTTATATCTTGGGCTTTGGCATGTCTACTGTTACTTGTGCCATGTAAATGACAGTACCATTCTTTAGACACTTGGATACCTTAAGCATAGACACATGATCAGGAAATCCATAGTGCGTATCACCTTGAATAGTGATTGATTCACCAGATGGGGTTTTGATGATAACTTGTTTCTTATCACAGGCAATCTGGGCCTGGTTAAATGATAACCAATCCATGCCTAAAACTATATCAGACCCTGCCAATTTCATTGGCAACAAGGACAACGAAAAAGAATGATTCCTAATGGACATGCAACATCCATCAAGATTTGTTGAAGCAGTTTCTAAGGTACCATCAGCTAATTCTACATCATATTTTATGTCTAGAATTATAATAGGCAGATTCAACAGTTTACTAAATTTTATGTCTACAAAGGACTTATCTACACCAGAATCAAATAAAACTCTAGCATATATATCATTTATGAGGAAAGTACCTGTTATAACGTTGTCATCTTGCACCGCCTCCTTGACATTCATTTGGAACACTCTTGCATTTGTCTTTTTAGCCTCTTCGGGCTTCTTTACGTTTTTTTGGGCAGTTAGACTTGATATGCCCCTTCTCGTTGCAACCATAATAGGTTGCATTCTTTAGGTCCTTACAATCCAACGTTTTGTGACCCTTCTTCTTGCAAATTCCACAGGGTTTAGCCTGCGGATCTATAGTGCATTTCCCATAGTGGTTTCTCTTGCAATTCTTGCACAGGGGCTTTTCTGCCGATTGATTTGTGTTTTTCTTAAACCCAGAGTTACCTTTGTTTTTCTTGTCAGAATGATGCGAGTTTTCATCTTCTCTCTTTCTTTTTCCTTCATCCGAAGGCTTTACAGACTTATTCCTTACAATATCCAGTGTCAGGGATAGAGACAGATCCACTGCTGACCGGTAGGTTGTAGGCTTTGAAGCCTTCACATGTCCATTTACCTTGGGAGCCAATCCACCAATAAAGCGTGCAATACGCTTTGGTTCTGGTGTAACCAAATAAGGTACCAATCTAGACATGGAGTTGAAACTAGTAACATAAGCTCGACAATCTAAGTTTTCTATAACCAGGGTTAGGAAGTCAGCTTCAACTTTTTCTACATCATGTTGCGGGCAGAAAGTTTCTTTCATAAGTTCTACAAAAATTTCCCATGACAAATTATAAAGTGGAATTTTCCCCGAGGCCTGAATCAGTGTCCTCCACCAAACTAGGGCATCACCCTTAAAATATTGAGATACAAACTTTACAACATCCTCTTCAGCACACCCACTGATGTCAACAACCATCTCCATCTCGTTTAGCCATTTCATACAATCTATGGCACCTTTTTCACCAGTGAAGTCTCTTGGTTTGCAAGAGACAAAGTACGTATAAGAACAAGTCTTGGAATGTGGTTCTTGATCAAGCACTATCTTCTTGGATGGTTGACTTTTCTGATTTGACGAATGTTGAGAGTCGTCCTTCTTAGATGTATACGTTTTGGAAGGGGGCTTAGAATGAGCTACTGAATGAGTCTTGGTGTGAGTAGCACTCGACTCTCTGAATACTCTTCCAACAGCTTTAGTTACAGCATTGTCTATCATAGCTTGCAGATCAGCACCCGTTATGTTTAATCTTGTCTTATCATTCCTTTTATTAGGATGACTATTAGCTTCATCCGAGTCAACCATGGTGAAGCTTGAATGATATATAACAAATGACAACAACTTATTCAGTGGTCTTACATTGAATCATAACATTCAGTGATTCAATAATCATGGTAAAAGTAGGCCACATCGGTTAATTGGTTATTCAGTTTTGAAAAAAAATCTATTTAAAGTTTTTATTATAGTTAGTCCAGGTTATAAAAACCATTAAGAGCATTAGGGTGGCACAAAAGGCCTTGTCACAAGGACAATTTTAAATTATAGGCCATGATCTTATTGGATCAAGGTATTAAGGTTTGAATATAGTTCTTCACCTCTCTTGACAGAGAGTCATAGACTACTACTGTCATTGTTATGTAGTTGGAATGGTTTGGCCCGAAGGTGAAACAATAACATCTCCAGAGGATGCTCTGATATGATCATCTTATTTGATGACACCAATCATGATTTATTTGATTATTAGGATATATAAGGAGAATTGGAAGAATCCAAGTATTAAGATGACTAGTGTGATTATCTCGAACCACATTTTGTCAGGAGTGCTAACATGTTCTTAGATGTTAACAAGGATTTATCATCTTAAGAGGGTTTTACCATCATAGCCATGTTTATATTAACATATAGGCTAGGTTATACCATTAAGATGGTCTTTTAAGATTTATTGGAAGATCACTTATAAATTGAAATGATAGTTTAATCAATAATATAATGCATATACATATGTATTATAACACATGTAGTTTCAAAAGAAATTTCTCATAATTGGTAGTACGAATTACATAAATTACCCTAAACGGGTCTTTAAATAAATAAACTGTCCACGCAGGGACTTAAATGAAAGACAAGTCCTCGCAGGGACTGTTACTTAAAAGAAATGTCCACGTAGGGACTTAATTTGAAATAAAAATTACAAAAAAAGTAGAGGTCTTCAACGATCTTTCTTCTTCCCTTTGATGAAGTTTGCAAGACCCTTAAGGAACTTATGGGTCTTTCTTTCATGTTCCTCTGCCCTTTGTTCAACCTCTTCCAACCTTTGTAAGATTTCTTGTGTTTACGGTTGTTGAGGTGGAGGTTGAGGTTGTTGCTGTGTTTGAGGTTGTGGGTATTGATACCCATAAGCAGGGTACCCATTTGGGTATGCTGGAGGAAACGGTGAGGGATATAGAGCATTAAAATTGGCTGCCTCGATGTATGGGTCATAGGCAGGTGCTTGGTAGTTATAACCCGTGGGAGCTTGTGGCCGAAACGGGTTATACCCGGTTGTATCCTGGTATGCAGGTATTGGGTTTTCATAACCCAATGGAGGTGATGGTGGTGCAAAAGTGGCCGGTGTAGTGTCAATTTCTGGCACAATGTTTGAAGGCCCACCCATTTGTGGATCTTCATAGATGGGAGGGTAATTGCTTGAAGTTTGTGGGGTACTAATGCGTATACCCCCTCGCACGGACATTCATGCGTTTCTCCTTCGCCTTGATGGTTCTGGTGGCGGAGGTTGTTCTGTTGCTGGTGGTGGTGGTGGCGTGACCGCTTGGAAGTACGGATCCTCAGAGGGAGTCCGTTGTGGTGGTGGTGAGTCATGGTGAGAGGGAGTGTACTCCCACTTGTAGGTGCTCCACCTTTTGGCCCATAAATTGGGGCCTCGGTATGGCGATCCTGCATAAGAAGAATCGCTGGAGATATCAATGGGATGCGTGGGTGTCCAAGACGGTGGTATTTCTGGATCTGGATCCTCGTCCACATCCATGTCTTGCGGAAAATGGTCTTCTGGACCCAACATGTTATAACCCACTGGTGCGTTGATGTAGTGGTCAGGGTTGAAGTGACCATGAGAGTAAGAGTGGTGCGAAGAATAGTGGCAGGAATGATGTGAATGGTGCGAGTGCACCAACTGTTGTGAATGGTGGGAGCCTTGGGGCTCATCGGATTTCTGTGGACCAAAAGAATGGTGATAAGAGGGAGAGGTGCTAAGTGATACGGAATGTCTTGCGGGTTCCAGGGAATGTCTCCAGTCATCATATGGGTCTGAGCTAAATGACACACAGGGGGTTCGCCTATGTGAAGGCCCTGCTTCGCTATGCCTTCCTCCCCTCATTGGTGCTTTTCCTCTTCCTCGAATTCTTGGTGGCATGTTCAATATGTAGTCCTGTCAAAAACAAGGAAACAAACAATATATATAAACCAAATAAGATTAAGATTAATCCTAGGTCATTTGCCTAGACTCGGAGGTCAAGGAATGTGCTACTGTGTCATTGAGATTAAACACAAAAGGCTAGTGTTTAATTCACTCAATGTTGGCTCTAATACCAACCTGTCACACCCCGATATTTTATCCATAAACCGGTAGGCCCGGTGGGGAGTATCGTGATGTAGTTGATATCATCGTAGTCTTGGAAGAAATTACTATTACAAACCAAAAGTGTAAATTACGAATAAAAGAATATACAGACGGTTGTAAAGAAAGGATCCACAGGCGGATCTAAATAAAATACAAAACATGTTCAACAGACTTAAGGCATTACAAACTTGCAAAATTTTCTATTTAACTCCCAGAAGCTCGCAACCTAGTACGTGTAGTACCTGTCACTTAGCCTTTTGAAAATATGTCAGTTTACACTGGTAAATACAATTAACCGACTCTTTTGAAAATGTTCATGAAAAATTGGTTTAGATGCACAAGGCACAAATATTCTTTTATAACTTGGGACAATTATATAAAAATAATCTTGTATACAGATTTATATGTTTGTCATACATGTAGGGCCTGGTATAGAAGCCGAGACATGATTAACCAACACACCACTAATATAAACCCACAAGGAGTTATCCCCAACAATGTGGTATATCTTTTTACATACGCAACTGTCAGGTGTATGCCTAAGCCCCGTGCTTAAGTCGTGGCCATTTGCAATTAAATGAGCCGAGTATATCCAGGACACGGTTGCATTAACCCCCAATGTTTATGTTATCAAACAAAACAGATTAAAATGGCTTATGTAATTTATTAATCACAATCCGATTAAATGATTCTATACCCGACCAAGCGGTAATATTATACCGTATCCCAAGCCCGTATAAGGGAAAATAAGTTAAAAGTATTTACCTGAGCTTCTATATGCAAGATCTATTCACTCAGCCGTATAATCTAGTAAAACTCGTGAAGGTAGCTTTTACCGGCGCCTCCTAATCTGGAACGAAGGTTTTGTTAATCTATTAGATTACTAACGGGTCTTATTTAAGTCGTGGACTTAGATCGGTTAGTTTAAAGTAGGATTTACGGTATAAAACACTAGATTAAGCGATGACCGGATTTGAATGTAATTTAGACCAAACAGGTATAGAGACTTGTATAAAATGGGTAAACTAAATACATTCTAGATTTTGAAGTTTAAAATGATAAGTTTAAACCCGTTTCGGCTAATTTATGCAAACTAGTTACATAAACTACACCGAACACGTATAAGAATAAACGGGTAACCGGATGAGTCATATAAAGTCCCATAAGTTATTATGCTTAGAATATGTTATGATATCACTAGGATATCAACAAACATGCCCAAAAAGACTTTAAAATCGAATTAAGCCTCATAAGGGCATTTTGGTCATTTTATGATTTATAAAAGAGGTTTACATGCAGATTGAGGTTCTGGTCATAAACCTTCTATAGAAATATTTAATTTATGTTATATTAATAGTAGGATATCATATATATGTGTGGTTTATCATTTATTGCCAAACTTTGCACCGTAGGGGCATTTTGGTCATTTCACACATAGTTTTAAGGACTTCTTTGAGATTCTGAGTTCAAGACTTATACCTACTGTAAAAGTATTAAAAATCATTTATAAAATCAGTAGGTAATAAGTCTTGGGTGCTAAATATGATTTTAAACCATATTATGCACTTTATTATCGTAAACATCGGTAAATGACAATTATTTCGATGTTTAAAGAATTCTGAAGTTATAACCAGCTTTGAATGGTCAAAATAATTTATTTACCATACTATATCAGTAACAAAAGGTTCTTGCATGTTAATCTTATTTAAAACCCATTTTATGTGTGAAAAGGGCATAATCGTCATTTATTAATAAACTCATGCATAAACTCAGTAAATAATCTGACTTCGAATCCCAATTAGTTCTAAATATGATATCATAACAGTGAGTAATGAACTTTTATGTTAAAATTATGTTTAAACTATATTTGCATGCAAAAGGGTATTTTAGTCCTTTTAAAAACATGTTTTACGATTTATTACGTAATTATAGTTTCTGACCAGATTCTAAATGTCAAAATATGTTAAATAGTTACTAATCAGAGTGTAATTCATTTGCATGGTTGTTTATGTTAAAATCTCATTTTTGACAAAAAGGGCATTTTAGTCAACATTAAGCATAATAACGGAATCAAGTAAATTAACTCAGATTACTAAGGGACCATGTAATATAACCTCAAAGAGTTATACTACAATATAATATGGTCACAAAGGAACCTCTACATTATCAGATTTGAATTTATTTGAACATGTTTAGACGTGTTCTACGAGTTGAACATGTTTAGACATGTTCTAATAATGTTTACCAAGTTATTAAAGTGATAAAATGTATTTTATAACCTCTACATTATCAGATATGAATTTATTTGAAAACTGACCCGTTTGACTTTTTATGTTAATTACTTTGACCCGGCAATTAATTAAGTAAAAGTGGCAATTAGGAGGTGCCCTTTTGAGGGATTAACACCTACCTAATTACGATCACGTAGCCATATTCGCCTATAACAATGGCTGGACCGTTTAGGTCTAAACCGAAAGTCAAAGCGTTATTACGACAACTTTGACTTTCAGTCTTTAAACATATAAAAACTGAACTACAGAGGATAGGGACACTTACAAAGGGTCCTAGCTCGAAACTTGAACTAAGGGGAGTCTCCTTTATGACCAGGAAGCTCCAGAGAAAAGATATAGAAGCAAATTTTGAAGGTGCAAGTTTGAATGGTGAAAGAATGCACCTATTTATAGTCAAGCAAGGTGCCTTAAGATCAATCCAAGTGTTCTTGAGCATCCTTAGATGATTACAGGTGTTCTAGTGATAGTAAATACCATCAAACAAGCCCTGGTTTCGAGAATCAGGCATGCAATGGCGGTTTGCAAGGCTACAACATGCAGCTGTCATTATTTTGGTTACTGGGCGCTCTCTCGCACCCTACGAGAGAAATCAGGGTAGGCTTTCGTGCCCCGTGACTCTCCTCGGTTCCGGTAAAACAAATTTTAAACTTGGCAGTTTCAGTCCCTGGTCCTTTATAACTTTATTTAACTTTCATTTTTGACATTCTTGGCCCTTAAAGTTAAATTTTAAGTATCTTGGGACTTATAACAAACATCGTTAGGCTTTCGTTCAGTTAGGAGATTACCCGAAAGGCACTAATTTCTCTCGTTGACGCTTTTAACCCTTTTTCTTGAGATCTTGCACAACTTTTTAAATAATGATACCGAAACCCTATGTAAATATCGTTTAGCATTCTTGGAAGTATAATTGGACATGATGAAGCTCAGGGTTCGTTAAAAGGTCACTCAGAGGTAAGAATTAACATGTTGACACGTTTAACCCCTTCGTCTTATATCTTTCACTTGTTTTTCACAAATGGCTTCCCACGCCCAATAATCTACTCGTTTAAGAATACGAACATCGTTTAAGGTCATTAAGAGGCATAGTTTTAGCATGTTGGCACTTTTAGTCCCTCCACATACATCTTTTCACTCCTTGTCAACTTTAGTCCTTCAAGGTCCACTTATTACACGTTTATGGTTTATGACACGTGTCTTCAGTTTATTGGACCTAATTTTGCGAGGTGTTACAATAATTCCTAAGCAAACAAAGGGGTGTACATTGAAGCCTGGCCATACGTACATGGTTTCTAACATCCCACGAGGTACATCCCATGTACCATGAGCATCTCATGCATAGGAGACGGATCAACATACTTATGGCATCAAGGTCGTCACATTTAATGCCATAATATACTCTCGGTCAGCTCGATTGGATTTAATGAATTTACTCGGCTTGGACAATGCATTCAATAAATAAATAATAACAGATAATCATATAATCACATAGAGGTTCAAGATAACATAAAATCTTCAAGTGATCCAAGTAACATTCTGATGAATAACACAATAAGAACACTTATATATAGGAAGTACCAGCGGCGTATCCACCATGTTCTTATTGTGTCATGCCTGTCTCATTACCTAATCACTCTATATTTTATGCCACCATACTTAACAAGGCTTACTATGATTCTCATGCATTGAACCTCATAATTATGTGTGCACCCATAATTATCGTTTCTTCGCATGGTCCATATAACTCATCTTGTTAAGTGAGGGAAATAAATAATAAGGTCGAAGTAACATTTAAATCAAATAGCACAACATCTATTGAACCAAAACGTGTTTCATACTAGTAATGATAGCACCACTTGTTCCGCATTCAGCAAAATTAGTATTAGGTATTTCATTCTAGTACAAATGTTAATATATATTTCACACTAACCAAACTGGTAGTATTCATCATATACTAAGCATGGATGGTCATAAAAAATGTAAGTATGTCGTAAAAATGTTTTGAAACCATGTGCTAGGTATGCTAGGTCAACATACGAAGCAAAATGTCTTTGTAATCATGTACTATACATACTAGATAACCAAACCATGTATGTAATGTCATGAAAACAAGAAAGTAGTGATTGGCACATAGTATTTGTAGAGATCTTGTTGCAGAGATTGTAAGAACGCACTAGTGTGCAATCATAATATGCTAAACTACGAGATTTAGTTCCTAATAATAAAGAACTGAATCCTCAAAGTCGGTATGTAGTTGTATATTACACACAGTGTAATCACATTGGAATTTGTAAATGGAATACGAATACTAGAATGAAGAAAACTTCCTGAAATTTATATTGTCATTACAAATATAGTTGAAATATATTCATAGTTTTTGGATGATAAACAGGAAATGTAGAGGTTCAATACGGTCATAAGTGCTTGATCATCAGCTTGAGCCTCATTGACATTGTAAATTCGTCCATTTGCGTTAGCAAGCTTAGGGAATTTTCACTTGAAATGATTTAAATGACCACAATTAAAACATGCTCCAGCTGGGTAGAGAATGCGAGTTTGAGCAGGGGCAGCTTGGTTTTGGATGCGACAAGTCGCAGCTCGATGGCCAAAATGACCACATATTGTGTACTGGTGGCATGGAGAATTAGCTTGGTGATGATAGCTGCAACGATTGTACAGAGGTTGTTTTCCATGATTAAATCCCCTAACAGGTACTGAGTTTAGTGGACTTGGTGCAGCAATTGTATAATTCTTTGAAGCCTTACACTTTCTTAGAATTTTTGGAGGGTTCAACCTTTGTTTCCTTTGGATTCTCCTTAGTAGTTTCAGTGGTATTTTTCTTGTTTCCCTTTCGAAAAAGTTTCCATTTTCTAACTTGGGAGTCGGTTAGGGTAGCGGCTAGTTCGATAGCCCCCCTAAGCGTTGCGGGTTTGCTGCCAGTGACAGTATCTTGGACTGGATTAGGTAGGCCATCAATATATTTCTCAATGGCCCGATCAGAAGGTGTGACCATAGTGGGGTAGAGTAGGCTCAACTCTTCAAACCGGTCTGTGTAAGCACGATTTTCACCACTATCTTGTTTAAGGTAACAAAGTTCGGTTTCGAGTGCCCTCAACTCACTGCATGGGCAGAATTCTTTCTTCATAAGATTTTTAAATTCTTCCCGCATTTGTGCCATCGTTATGTCTACACCTCCGTCTCTCATTAATCCGTTCTGCCAAGTGAGTGCTCTCTTTTGGAAAACACTCGAGGCGAACTATACCTTGCGCTCACTAGGATACTGAACATGGCAGAATGTGCTTTCTATACTCTCAAACAATTGTAGGAGCCCAGTTGCTCCTTCAGACCCATTAAACTTGAGTGGTTTAGCCGAGTTGAATTGTTTGTAGTTGCAGGGCGTGATAACATTGTTGTTGTTATTGTTGTAGATTTGATTAACTTGGGTCACAATGTTTGGGAGTATAGCAACTATATGCTGAGCAATCATTGCCGCCATTTCTGCGTCCTGAGTGGCGTCACGACGAGGAGGTATCTTAAAGAAATAGCTATAGTGGAATCAAATAAGTGAGATCCATAGAATTATCATAAGTTTAAAACACCAAAGTGATGTGAGAATCTTGACTTGGTATTTGTTCAAAAATCTTGTTCTTGCATTTAGGAAAAATAGTGTTGTGGATTTTGCTTAGAAATAAGAAATGTTTAAAAATAAACTTTTGTTATATTTTTGGATGAGAAACTAAAAACCAAGTTAATGGTTTGTGTTATAAATTCTTTACCTTTTAAAAATTTATTTTTTAAGACAAAAATATTTTTTATTAAAATTTTAAAATAAAGAAACTTTTTGTATAAAAATTAAAAAAAATTCTCATCCAAATGATAAAATTTTTTGCGATTATGAAAGACAAAAGATAGTATTTGAAAATGAAAAAGGACTACAAAGTGTCGTGAGATGAAATGAAATTTGTTTCGAATGTTTTGAATAAAGGTAATATGATGGAGTAGTGTCACAAAGGTTGTAGTGTTTAGAAATTGTTCGACATGGTCAAGGTGGATGAGTTTTCATAATGTTTCGAGATGACATGCTTTAGCCTATAATTGGACACTTACCTTAAGAGTTCCCAGGTAAGAGTGACTAGTCTGATAATGCGGATTTGTACGAACACTCTAGCCTTAGACAGAAAACTCGGGGTATAGGCATCCACTCTTCCAGATTGCATGTGTTCACATTATTAAAACCCAAGATTTTGATGAAAATGTTTGAGAAAAACATTTTGAGGAACACCTTAAGGCATAAAGCCTAAGGGTTTAAGATAAATCATCTAAGGTTAGATGATTTATAAATTATTGAGTAGTTGTGGCAAGAATAGGGATGAGGATGAGGATTAGGATAGAGATCCTAAGTCTACTCATGTTTGGGACCCTAGGAAGGTTATAGACTAGGTTATAGGCAATTCTAATAACCTTATTCCCTATATCCAGTGCTCTGATACCAATCTATAACACCCCAATCGCGTAATACAACAACACGCGGCGAAAATATCGGGGAGTCACATTACAAATTGCTCACAACCACTGGTACTAAATTGTTTCATTATTGATAACATCGTTTTATAATACAAAGAATACATGTAATTGTCTTTTGATTAAAGAAGTCTAAGGCCCAGATGCGATCCTATGTGTAGCATGCTTGAATAATCAAAACCTGAAACATATGAGAAAATAAGAGTCAGCATAAAAGCTGGTGAGTACATAGGTTTTGTTAGCCAAATAAATGGCAAAAAGTTTAGTATTGCAATACTTTGACAACTACGAGAGTCGTTAATTGAAAAATGGACTCTGTGAAGCCAAGGAATGGCAAAAAGGTTTAGCATTGCAATACATTATCATGATTGTGAAACTTGTGACAAAAGAGTTTTGCATATGGCAATATGATTATTACTAGGTAACTTTAAGCCATTGAAAATTGTACTTTGATCTTTGTTACCACATTGAAATCGGTCATAAACTTGTATGAGTATTATTAGAAATCCAATCAAGGATTAATAATAACATCATTGAAATCGGTCATAACTTGTATGAGTATTATTAGAAATCCAATCAAGGATTAATAATAAAAACATTGTAAATCCTTCTGAGAATCTATCATACTAAAGTATGGAAGATTCTACAAGGATTTAGATATTGAACATTTGAATCAACTAAACACATAAATCCTAAAGTGATTCGGATAACGCTACAAGGGAAATACAATAAGAACACTTATATATAGGAAGTACCAGTGGCGTATCCACCATGTTCTTATTGTATTACCCTTCGTGGCATTATCCGAGTTGTTCTTGGAAAACCATGAAAAACGTAACTTGAAGTTTCACAGTCGTCCGAGTTGTTCAAGACACTTTTGTACGAAAGTGCTTATGTTAGGATCGGAGGCTCTCATGATTGTGCTGGTTTGTGTAAATTGAATAATCAGTGAATATGAAAACATGTAAAGTGCAGCGGAAATGAACAACAAACTTTGTAAACACAATCAAGGAAGAAAATAGTTTAGATAAACACATGATTTGCATTAATCGAAAGATTACAAAGTCAATCAAAAGATTACAAAGCATGCTTACAAACTAAGCTCCCCCTCAGCCTGATACCTCAAGGTTGGATTGCACAAGATGAAAGGATTGAATTGAGGAGAGTAACTCACTCAAGACGAATCAAATGTAACAGTACAGGGTACTGTTCCATTTATAGACAATTCAATCCACTGATGCATCTCAGCTGACGTCACCTTGAAAGCGACGTCTAACAACCTAACAACCCTTTATCTACTGACCTTATACAAACACTGCTAAACCTAACAACTGACAATACATAAGACAAATGATATACTGAACTACTGCTCTCTCTATTCATCAGTGCTTTCCTCAAGGTTGATCAGTCCTTGACTGGGCAGTGCTTTTGTCATCAGCAGTTTGTACCAGCAGTACTTAGTTTCCAGCAGTCTTCTAGGCTTCATC
The DNA here is from genome assembly GCA_030545235.1 of Helianthus tuberosus. NCBI lineage: Eukaryota > Viridiplantae > Streptophyta > Magnoliopsida > Asterales > Asteraceae > Helianthus > Helianthus tuberosus. The sequence continues at coordinate 113,258,317 of CM060433.1, read as the reverse complement.
AGTAGTTATGCAGAGCAGCAGTTGTATCCGGGCAGTGGATATAAGACCATCAGCTGTTGTAATCACTTTCAAGGGAGAAGACTTAGTGTAAACAGCTGCTTATTGTGAATCCACTGTTGTGACCTGGTTTTGGCTTTCATTATCTGTTCCTCTGGTAGGGTTCAATCCCAACAATCTCCCCTGGAACAGATAATGCCAAAACCTGTCATTATTCTGGATCTTTATTCCTCATCAGTAGTTCCTTTGCAAGTCTTTTAAATTCTTCTTCAAATTCTTTGGAACTGGTGTCATCTTCATCCCTGCACAGTGAAAGTTCAAGGAGATCCTGCAAATCTTCAACACTAAGGCCTAGTGCTTCTTTCCTTGATATGTACTTCACATCACCATTGGATCTGACCAGGGTCAATACCTGGGTCTTTTGATCAGACATCCACTTTAGTACTTTCGAACCCAATGGGTTTCTTGGGAGAGATTTATTTTCTGATGAGCTTTGAGATATTGGCCTTGAGAAAAATTGTAAAGCAGTAACCTGAACTTAAGACATTCTTTTGAAAGCTTCTTCTATGACTTCATTTGCTGCAGCTATGTCTTCTGCAACTTCTTTGTCAATCAGCTCTTGTCTTTGTTGTTGATCAAACTTAATGTCTGGGATATCTGCTGAAATGTGTGGTGATTCAGGCTTTGTTAACACTTTCTTAAAAAGGTTTTGAAGTTTTTCTGAGCTTTCTTCTTTTAGACCCATTTTCATGATGGATTCTGTGAAGTACTCAACTTCCTTTTCTTTTACCTCTTCACTAGTTAGCTGTTCTCCTTCTTCTTGGTTTGACACAAGAGTAGGATTTCTTGTTGACCTGAACAGTGTTTTGAGGTTTTCAATCTGCTGTTCAAGCTTCATCATTTGTTCATGCTTCTTTGAAGTGCCTGAAACAGTTATCTTTCTTTTCTTCAGCCTTTCATAGGCTTCATCAGTTTGCTGTTTTGACCATTTTGCTATGGCATTGGCAGTGTCCACTTTTGCATCCACCAGCTCCTGTTTCTTTCTTTTGTACTCAGCTGTTAGGTCAGTGATGAGCTTTTTGTATTTGCTCCAATTTGGAGCATTTTTCTTCTTTTTAGGATCGTTCTTGATTCTATCAATCCTATCAGCTTCATGCTTTGGCCATTCTTCAAATTGGTTTTCTTCAGCAGGATAAAATTTTTCTTGCATTATGTATGCAAGAAGTTTTCTTCTCATCTCTTTTCGTTGTTCTGCCTTTTCATTGCTCAGCTCTTGTGCAAAATCTTTTATTTGTTTGACTTTTGTGAGCAGAAAATCCAATCTTTCAGCAATGGCTTCATCACCTTGACCTTTACATTCAACCTTTGCTCTTATCTTAGCCTGTCTTGTTTTGAGCTCAAGATATTCATCCATGTCTTCTGGAACCATGAAGCCAACGAGTGAAGAAAATCTTCTGTTTGAAGGATCATCATCAGTGTAGAATTGCCTCATCTCATTTTTTATTGCTTCTAGTTCCAATGGATATCTTGCAGCAGTGGGATCATATTGATCCTCATCTGGCTGAGTAAGTTTTCTTCTTCTGGTGTAGAGCTTTGCTGGTTGTGATGTGAGACTGGTGAAAACAGTAGTGGATGGCTGACTCACAGTTGTTGAAACAACTGGTGTTTCAACCGCTGTGGTCATTACAACTGCTGATATGTCAGCAGATGTCTTCTGCTTTTGAGCAGGGGATGGAGGTGGTGAGGTAGTTTTTGGTGATGTTGATGGAGAATCATCATCAGGAATGAAAACCCTTCTCCTTTTTATTATAGGAGAGGCTGATGATGTTTTGGATGGATCAGTGGTTTGAGAGTGAGTGGCAGTGGTTTGTGATTGACTAACAGCTGTTGAAACAACTGGTGCTTCAACTACTGTTGTCATTACAACAGATGTTGTAACATCTGTTGTCTTTTGTTTTATGACAGGAGGTAATGGTGGTAAGGCAGTGGTTTTGATGGTGTGTGGTGAAGTTGTGTGTGTTGATGAGATGACAGCTGTTTGGCTACTGACAGTAGTTTTTGTAACTACTGCTGTATCAACTGTTTTAGATGGCTGTTTTCCTTGTTCTGGTTCAACACATAGACCATCTTCAATTCCCTTTTTCTTCAACTTTTTAACATTCTCCCCCTTTTTGGCATTATCTGCAAGGGGGTTATCCATAAAAAGGATAGTGGAGGGAATTTTTCCAGGAGTGCTTTGAAGATGAGCCTTGATAGCTTTGATGTCTGCTTGAGTCTCTTTAAATCTCGACTCCACCATGTTGGTCAGCATTTTCACATGTATTTCATGCTGCTGATCAGCTGTTTGTTTTTGTTTTTCTAGCAAAGGTTGGAAAAGATTCCAGAGCTCATTTGCAGCAAGTGCTTGTGGTTGAGCATGTGCTTGAGGTGGAACTGCAGTGGATTGTGCTTTTTGAGCTTTCAAAATCTCTTGCACCATATCCTTTATTTCAGCAACTGAGGTTTCCAGCTTTTCAACTCTGTCCGTCAATTCCTGATATTTTGAATCATCACCTACGTTAGTAGGATCATCTGAATCCCCACCAGCAGTGGTTGTATCAATGTGTGACTTTGGAACTGAGTCCCAAAAATCACCCTTTGATGCCCCTTGTTCTTGGTACTGGGGACTTCTTTCTTCAGCACTTGATAATCCTTTTGTGGTACCAGTGGTTAAAACAAACTCACTGGTGGTTATCGAAGGTGCTATAGAAGAAATTGCCTTCAAGGGAGTCTTATTAATGAAACAACTGTCCAACTGAAGATCTGTTGATCCATCAGTTGTAGTTGCTGGTCCACTTGAACTACCACCGAGAGTTACTTGTAACTCAGGGGTGTAACCTCCTCAGTTGTTGCTGGGATAGCAGAGGTATAAGCATCAGACCCAGTCACTTGTGGGAGTATACTCTCAGTGACAGGTGATAGAGAGGAACTGGTTTGTGTCTGAGCTATAACAACTGCATGCAACAAAGGTAGCATGGATTGTGGTAATATGATTGGTGAGGGTATGGGAGTTGAAAGAGACATGTCCTTGGGATCAGGACTGAGGAAGATGGATCCGATTGAAAGAGCTTCATATTGTGGAGTCCCTGTGCTTACAACCTGATCCTTTTGTGAGGATGCAGGAGGAGTTTTAGGCAATGGTGGAGATCTTTCTACCAACTGCTGTGAGGAAGTAGCAGCAGTGGTTTGTGGTGATGTTTGTGTTATCACAGGCATTTGCTCTGGGATCTCATCTTCCAGAGTTGCCTTTGTTTTGGGTTTGGGGGGTTTTCTGGATGTTTTCTTTTTGGTATTTTTGGTGGTGGCAGGTGTGGGTTTCAAAGCAGTGGTAGTGCTGCTATGATTACCTGGAGCAGTGGGCTCAACAGTGGATGCCTGAGGAGCAGTGGTAGTTACTAAATTCTGCTCAGGCACCTCTGCTTTCATTTTTATAGGTGCCATCATTCTGGAAAACGTTTCTTTTGTTAAGCCTTTTATTTGAAAATGGACACCTTGTTTGAGCAAATTTTCATTTTCTTTTTCAAATTTTTGTTTGAAATAATAGCTCAGAAATCTTGGAAAAAGTAAAAATGATTTGCTATCAACGTTCTTTACCAAGTCATTGAAGATCTCCTGGGAGTAGTTGTAATCTTTATTGTTTAGAATAGCATAGCCCAGGCATTGAATCTTCAATGGTATTTCATTAAACGCTGTTATTTTATTTGAAACACAACTCAAAAGTGTGTGAAATAAAAATCTGGGTGCAGATGGGAAATAACCTTTTTGTAAGGTATCTACGTTTGATTGTTCTGCATATCCCCTTTTTCAGAAAATCAGCTTTTAACTCGTTTTTGTCAAAGGAAGTTTTACCATTTTGATCATCGAGTTTGAAGACTTCTGAGATTGATTGCGGAGTGATTTGAATCACTTTACCCTCTATCGAGGAGTTAATGGCTATGACTTTATCGTCTTGTTTTTCAAGCGTCGCCTTTTTCCAGAACTCTCTCTGGGTTTGCAAGTAAATGGGAGCATCTGCTGTCAACAAAGTTTTGTACTTTGATGCAGATAATGTATCAATGATGGAGTCGAAGGTGTGGTTATCGGTAGGTTTTGTGAGCAAACCCAGATAATTATGAGGAGATTTGTAAGGTATCTCGATGGATTCTTCGGCCGTTTGAGCGACCTCTTTCGAAGATGATGTTGATTTTGGTTTGATTTTGATTTTGTCATTTTTGCGGAGAAGAACGAAGAATGATTTTGGGAAGAAGAGTTGGAAACTGCTTTGAGAAGAGAACTCTGGAATTCAATTCGATAGTGTAAAACCCTGTTTGGGGGTTTTGATCAGGGTTTTATTTAGGGAAAAAATGATCGCTGATGTGGCAGCGGTTATTTTGATCTGAAGGCTAAAAACTGACCACGTGTCAACAGATGATGAAGAGATGAATTATGGAGAACAGTTGTTTTGGAAACCACTGATGAAGCAAATATCAGTGGTTACAACGGTTAAAATGAGGACAGTGGGTGATTTTCACTATCAGTGGATAAGACACTGATTTTGAGCATCAGCGCTTGCCAAGAGAATGAAAGGATCAGTGGTTGACTTTCAGCAGTGGTCAATATTTTAGGAAACAGATGTTTGAACAAAGCAGTGTTTAGGAGTGAGATAATGATATTGATTTGAAAGCCCATGATGTCAGCAACATTCAAAGAGATTTTCATTCAAGGTTTTTGCCATATGTCAATTACACATTTTGAAGCTTTTTCAAATTTCTGACAGTGGATTAGTACCCAGATGATGAGAACTTTTTGCTAAGGCAACTCATTTTCGTTTAATTATTCAAATTAAAACATGAGTGCCCCAGTAGTTTAAGCACTGTTTAACAATCAACCTTTGATTAATGTTTAGAAACAAACCTGAGTATGATATGACCTTGACATATGTACCATTTCCTTTTGACCCATTTATGAAGACAATAATACCAACAAAAATAAGGTATTATATCCTGACAGGTAACTGAACTATTGCCAACAAAAACAAGCAAAAGTTCAAAATATATTATTCTTTTAAAAAAAAGAACAATATATCCTGGTTATTCGAGAAAATCCTTTGTATAAAAATGGTTAAAGGATTTTCTGAGAACAGCATCAAAAAGGATCTGGTATATTTTCAATAAAAATACATAATCATATCATACTTAAGTTTATGAAAATGGTCAGTGGTATGACAGCAGTGGTAGGAAATTTAAATACATTTTGACCACTGTTTGGTACCATTTTCTTGTCAGTTGATTACAAACATGAGGACACATGGACCAGTCCTTTTGTAAGCTCAATCACTGAGAATACTACTGTCACCTGAACTTTCCTAAACCAATGAGTACAAACAGTTGCTTAATGACCATTATTACCCCAAGCTTTGACTCTTAAGTGTTTTACATTTATACTCTTTTCTTTTGACTTCAAAAGTTTTGAGATAAACACACTTTCGAGTTTTTGTGAATTTTAGTCCAAAATCATTTTGCAGTAATGTTTTGAGAGACTTGGTCATGTTTGCACAAGTTTTTCAGCCAATCTCACACTACATATGATACGGACTATGTTGACCCCTGTTTTTTCTTAATGTATTTAGACAAAGTTGATTTGTTCCTTTTGAGGATCTCAACCTGTTTTCAACTCATGAGATCAAATGACTAAAGTCTTAATTTCCCTCTTTTTGTGTTAGCAAAACATCAATGTTTTTATGAACACAGGTTTTGTTAATCTGAGGTTCATACTTTAGTATTTAATGAAAACATCACAAATTACACATCAACAATTGAAATCAATTTAGAAAATAAGAAGTAATCTCATAGTTTAACAGATATTGTTTTCAGATCTAGAAACCATGAGTGTTTTGTGCATGAATTCACTTGTTGTGTGAAATTTGTGTGTCATATGACATCTTGGTTGATTTACAGAGTTTTTGAATAACCACTTTGGACATGATTTACTCGGTACTCTGTTTTTCAACAAAATGCACCCAACCTCAGTATCAATTAATTATGAGCCGAACTGTTATGTCAAATTGATTGTTAGATCGAATTTTGACTGTCCAGGCTCTGATACCAATTGTTAGGATCGGAGGCTCTCATGATTGTGCTGGTTTGTGTAAATTGAATAATAAGTGAATATGAAAACATGTAAAGTGCAGCGGAAATGAACAACAAACTTTGTAAACACAATCAAGGAAGAAAATAGTTTAGATAAACACATGATTTGCATTAGTCGAAAGATTACAAAGTCAATCAAAAGATTACAAAGCATGCTTACAAACTAAGCTCCCCCTCAGCCTGATACCTCAAGGTTGGATTGCACAAGATGAAAGGATTGAATTGAGGAGAGGAACTCACTCAAGACGAATCAAATGTAACAGTACAGGGTACTGTTCCATTTATAGACAATTCAATCCACTGATGCATCTCAGCTGACGTCACCATGAAAGCGACGTCTAACAACCTAACAACCCTTTATCTACTGACCTTATACAAACACTGCTAAACCTAACAACTGACAATACATAAGGCAGATGATATACTGAACTACTGCTCTCTCTATTCATCAGTGCTTTCCTCAAGGTTGATTAGTCCTTGACTGGGCAGTGCTTTGTCATCAGCAGTTTGTACCAGCAGTGCTTAGTTTCCAGCAGTCTTCTAGGCTTCATCAGTAGTTATGTAGAGCAGCAGTTGTATCCAGGCAGTGGATATAAGACCATCAGCTGTTGTAATCACTTTCAAGGGAGAAGACTTAGTGTAAACAGCTGCTTATTGTGAATCCACTGTTGTGACCTGGTTTTGGCTTTCATTATCTGTTCCTCTGGTAGGGTTCAATCCCAACAGCTTAAAAGTCAGTTTCATTAAAAATTTGACGCATGCGTATGAAACAGACAAACTCAGTTCATACGAAAGTGCATATTGTCTAGTTCGCACGAAGAAACATATCTATTTTGTACAAAAGTGATTCATCTCTTGTTTTCAAAGTTGTTTGATCGTTTGTTGATTTTTGCAGGGGTTGATCATCGATTTTGAATTTTATAATGCTTTTGCAACAATGCCAGATTGGGTGGCTCAGGCTTTAAAATCTGAAAATGAACATGGTGTGAATGCATTATGTCTATCGTTTCCATCAGTCATGTTCATAATTGTTAATGTATCAAATCGTAGTTACTTGTATAGGTTTATAAGTTAGACTAGCCGGTGTTATAATGTAAAGGCCAGTTCGTGCGAATGGCCAGTTTGCACGAACTGGACACATCTGCCCCTAGGTGTCATCCGCCGAGCTCATTCGCTCCAGACAAGTTCTAGCGAATGGTCATGCTTATAAATAGGGGTCAAGTCTTGTCATTTGTATAACTTTGGAGTGGAACAGAGGGGAAACGTTGTCCATTTGGTTTCACGGTTTTGTACTTCAATATAATCAATAGAAACCCTTTTAATTAGCTTGTTCTTGCGCATGTCATCTTCATACTCGGATTTCGTACGAGATATGAAGTCAAACTAGCCAGTCAGAGCATTCAGACCACCGAAACGGTACTCAAAAGTGGTATCAGAGCTTGGAGACCGGTTTCGAGGACAGAGAACACAAGATTCAAGAAGATTTGAGCCGATTTCGATCTGAATTCATCATTTTTCTATTCATATATCTTCTACTCATCTTCTTCCAACTTAAAACACAAAACTAACGTCGAATTCATAGACAAAATTGACTGATTTTTGGATATGTTGTGCGAAATCGTGTTTTAATCAATCCTTGAAAGAATCAGATCAAAATTCGAACTAAATCAGTGAAAATTCTTAGAAAAACCATGAAAAACGTGACTTGAAGTTCCGCATTCGTTCGAATCATACAAGATACATTCGTACGAACGTGCCTAAAATCAGTTTTATTGAACATTCATCACATCCATACGAACCAGTAAAATCCATTTCGCATGAATCTGATTTGTTCAATTCGCATGAACCTGTGCATATCGTTATTGACATAACATTCGCACGAACCTGACATCTCCGTTCGCACGAACGTGATTCAGATTTCTTGTTTTCAAAGTTGTTTGTTTGTATGTTGATTTTTGCAGGTGTTTGATCATGGATTCTGAATTTTATAATGCCGGAATGGGTGTCTCAGACTTTAAACTTTGATAATGAGCATGGAACACCATCTAAACCACCTAGGTTAATGAACTTAGATGATTATAGAAAATGGGAAGAGTGGTTTGCTGACTGGGTTCAAGCTTACCATATGGACTGCTGGTATGTTATCTTAAGAGAATATAAAGAACCGTTGGACAATGATTTTTAAAATAAATCACTAATTGAGTATAATGATGAAGAAAAATTAAAATTCAAAAATGAAAAGAAAATGATAAATTTCATACAACAACCAGTGAAAGGCAATATTCTTTCTTTATTACAACACAATGGAACTGCTTTTTCAATATGGAATACTTTGAAATTTAAGCGTGAAGGAAATGAGCAGGTATTAAAAAGTAAGAGAGCGTTAATGAAGAAAGAGTTTGAAAAGTTTACTTATCTGAAAGGCGAAATAGTTAAACAACTCAATGAAAGATTTTGTCATTTAATTAAAGAGTTGAAACTGTTAGTGTCACACCCCGACCACGTAGAACATATAAAACGTGGCGGAAACATCGGGGAGTGTTGTAACAGAATTAATGTTTCACAACCATGGAAATTGAAGTTTCGTTTTATTAATCAAACATGAAAGTTTACATTGTTTTAAACAATAACCAAAGAGTACATAACATAAATCAACTAGTTCTTGTCTCGTTTTAAGTCACTAAGGCACAGGTCCGCCTAAGTATGTCTTGATAAGTCCTATGCATCATCTCCTGAAAACACATGTGAAAATAGGTACGTCAGTATAAAAATGCCTTTGAGATACATAGGTTTTGTGAAAATAGGATTCATGACTTATGTTTGAGAAAATGTTTAGTTATGAACCTTGTAATTTGCTTTGTCTTGTAAATCGTTTGAAAAACAATAAGTTCAGATGATATGTATAGATAAAAGAATAATGTATGGTTAAATGAATAACCATGTAAAATGAGTTTGTATAAGATAAGTTGTTTGTAAACAATGTCTTGTGAAAAGTATGTTATTTGTATAAAATGTTATATGTCTCAAATTGAAATGATTCAAATAACGCTACGATATGTAATATCATACAAGCACTTATATATAGGAAGTACCAGCGGCGTATCCACCATGCTTGTATCATATTACACACGCCTCGTTACTTAAATCACTTACTCAAACCAAACCACCAAGATGCAATGTTTAACAATTGTAGAAATGTTTATGTATAGTCAAATGTCTATTGTCAAATGTAAATCATGTCAACAGATGCAAATGGTTCACACGGTTCAACAGTTACAAACGGTTCACATGGTTCAACAGTTACAAACGGTTCATATAATCAAATGGTTACAACCGTTCACATAGTCAAATAGTTACAACGGTTCAAAATGTAATATAATGTGTTCATATGCTGGATGAGCATATGCAACAAAATGTAATGTAAAACAATGTACTAAGTATGCACACAATGGGCGTACCTAGCATGAAATGTAATGTAAAACGATGTACTAACTATGCACACAATGGACATACATAGCATGAAATGTAATGTAAAACAATGTACTAAGTATGCACACAATGGGCGTACCTAGCATGAAATGTAATGTAAAACGACGTACTAAGTATGCGCACAATGGACATAAATAGCATGAAATGTAATGTAAAACAATGTACTAAGTATGCACACAATGGACATACATAGCATGAAAAGTATTGAAATCATGTACTATAAATGTACTAATGAACATAGTGAGTATATGATGTGAAAACAGGAAAGCAATGAAAGTAACAAGTAGGCACATATGTTTCACCCCAAAACAGTTTGGAAAACAGTAAAAGAGGGGTCTATGTACTCACTTGAGATTGCTCAGAAGTCCTAAGATAACCACCAAGCAATGCTAGAGATCTCGGAATCAAACGGCACCTAATATAGGTAACTATGTTAATAAACCGGACCTATATCGGAGGATTTAGATAGAATGAGGGTTCGTAAACCAAACGAGTATAGGAACTCATGTAGTATGGTTTAACAAAGCCTACATACTAAATGAAACCTAGCCTAGGTGCTTAGGACCCATTACGACCCGTTTAGGTAGCTTATGCTACTTTAACGCGTCGTTCGTGTGAAACGCGTTCGGACCGCTTAGCTAGTCCTATGACAAGTAACATATGCCTTAACATGTCTAATATTGTTGTCAAATCAGTTTAGATGTCAAAAGTTATGTTACATATGTTTAAAAATGAATTTTGGCATCAAAGGGGTATTTTGGTAATTTACCTATGGCATATAAACTACCTATCATACAACTACTTAAACGAAACGACCATAAGGTATAACTTCGGAAGGTTATTCCCTATATACTATGGTCACCTAATGTGCTTGGTCAGATCCTAATGATCGACCAAATGGGTCGGGTTCGAAGGTATAAGCGATTTATTAGATCGCTTACCCTTACGACCCTAGACAACGTGGTAATCAGTAGGCATAGTCACAAAGGACTATAACCATCGTGATTACAATCACGTTGCAAAGTTCAAACGAATTCGCATTGACCATAAACTGGTCAACGCAGAAAGTCAAACAAAGTTTGACTTTCGGACTCGAAAAACAATAAAAGAACGAAGGAACACTTACAAAGGGTCCCCGAATGCTAATCTAGATCAAAATAGCTCAGGTATGAAACAAAGGTTTCAACTTAGAGCACATTAGATCAGATTCTTGTGAGGAAAAGTGAAGGGTGGAGGTGGGTATTTATAGTTTTCGGTTCACCGTTAGGATCGTTTCTTGGAGAAGAGGGAATGATCTAGCCCGTACACTTGTCGGAATGTTGTGGTAACTGATTTTGGCCACCACAAGAGATTAACATGTGGCACTTGGCCTTTGGGGAGTGTTTAAGGGCAGTTAACAGCTGAGAAAAACATTTTGCTGCATCTGGCCCCTGCTTGCGCACCGCAACACTCCCATTGTTGAGGTGCGCAAGGACCAAGTTTGGGAGATTTACAGTTTTGGTCCCTGCTGTGTAATAGGCTCATTTCCGACACGTTTAAGGCCCGTTAACCCCATTTCAAAGCTCTAAAATGAATTTAAAGTATAGGGAACTTAAAATGTGCTTAAACATATCTCGGATGTCGGTTCGTTTAACCGTACGGTTGCGATGTTCGGTTAATTACGACGGAATGCGCATAAGTGCGAAAAACTATCCAAATGGCGTGACGAATGGATTTTTCTTATGCCAAATACTAAAATAAAATATTTTAGTGCTTACATAAATTTTTGGATGTCCGGATGTATTCAAAACGTATGTTATGCGCGAAAGTGCAAACTTATGCACTTTTTGACGCTTTTAGTCCCTGAATGACCCACAAGTTTATTTTAGCACACCGAACCCCTCAAAGCCTATTTCTAATCTATGTAAAGGATATTTATGGTATGTTTAACTTATGGTCATGTTCCGGAATGTTCGTTACAGCTCAAATTGGCATACTTTCGCAGTTTGTCAAGTTTAGTCCCTGTAAGCGATATAACTTGATTTTGCCATACCAAAGCCTTCAAAACTTATTTCTAAGTTATGTAAAGGTTATTTAAGGTATGTTAAGCCTATTTCACTATTCCGGAGTGTTCATTGCATTAAACTGGTTATATTTACGCATCCGAGCGCGTATAACCTTCCAGAAAGCGATTTAGAGCTTAAAATCGAGCAAGAGTTGATATGTGCAAAAGATACACATATTTATACAGATCCCAAGTATGAAATACAATATTTCATTGGCTTGGTATTTGTTTGATGGTCGCAGTGACCCAGGTGTCACAGTCTCCCCTACTTTAGGAAATTTCGTCCCGAAATTTATTCGTAGGAGTCTATTTGTGACTTTATGTCAAATAACCACCAGAGATATGTAAGGCATAATCCTGTCATTTCCTTAACGGACATTCTTCAGAAAAAAAAATGAACTTACAGAGTCATTTTCAACGGGTGCTTCATCAGAAATGGAAATGAAGAGGAGAAACAAACGGATATTCATTTCCTCAACGGACAATCTTCAGAAACGAAAAATGAACTTACGGAGTCATTTTTAACGGGTGCTTCCTCAGAAATGGAAATGAAAATGATAAACAAACGGATATTCATTTCCTCAACGGACAATCTTCGGAAACGAAAAATGAACAAACGGAGTCATTTTCAACGGTTGCTTCCTCAGAAATGGAAATGAAAGTGATAGACAAACGGATATTCATTTCCTCAACGGACAATCTTTAGAAACGAAAATGAACAAACGGAGTCATTTTCAACGGTTGCTTCCTCATAAACGGAAATGTAAAAAAAGGATAATCATACTGATATTCATTTCCTCAACGGACAATCTTCAGAAACGAAAATGAACAAACGGAGTCATTTTCAACGGTTGCTTCCTCAGAAATGGAAATGAATAAGGTTAACTTCTAGGCACATGACAAAGCTCGCTATGGTTTCTGTGCACTAAATTCCATAATTATGTATGCATCCATAATTACGTAATTCCTTGCATAGTCCGCACAGTTTGTTTTGTAATGTTTAGGGGAGGAAAATCAAACCTGTGATGAGGGTGACTAGACTACCATAGGGTCCTTTTAATTAGATCGACAGATGATCTTATTAATCAGGCCACCAAGGAGTCCTTTCGGCTATATCATCACATGATGTTCCTCACCAGATTTTTGGATCAATCTGTTTAACTAGACCACTCAAGGGGTCTAATTATGGAGTAGTACTTTATAACCCAAGGGACTTAACTACAACGTAGAAGTCCATTAAGGATTTTAGATAGTACCTTTGGGCATCCTACTATGAATCCCTTATACAAAGGTATTGAGGATTCTACGAGGATTTGGATAACAAGACTTGGATTACACAAAACATAAAAAAAAAAAAATGAACACATAAGCACATAATCACATAATTGTTATTTTGTTATTGATTGTTATCAACTTGGCGTCTCGTACTTGGTTTTCCTTGGAAGAAACGGGTACTTAGGATTTTCGTGGAAAACGCAAGAGATCATAAGATGGAAAAATTTTGGGGGTAGTTTGCTTTACAAGGAATACGATTCCTTGCTTGTCGGTATTTTAGGGGATATGTTCTTTATACATACAACCACATAAATACATTTCAATGTAAATAAAAGATTTATTTATAAACAATGATATCAACTGTTTCATGGATCTTGACAACAAAAGAAAATAATACATAAGACGTGATTATTTCTAAACGATGCTGTCTTCTGGTCGGTCAGATGCTCATCCCTGTGCTGGATTTGCATTAGCAAGCTTTGGGCAATTTCTTCGGAAATGACCCATCTCACCACAGTTGAAACAAGAACCTGGTAGAAAACGACCTTGAGCGGGATTGTTGCCAGCTTGGTTTGGTGCAGCTGCAGCTGGGCAGACTCTTGCTGTGTGGCCTATAAGTCCACAAGTTTGGCATTTGCGGCACTTTACATTGGCATGATGATGGAGGCTACATTGGTTGCACAAGGGTGCAGTTCCATTGTATGGCTTCCTAGTAGGGGGTTGAGCTGGTTGGTTGGGGACGGCTTGATCAATGTGAGTAACCATGGCGAAGTTCTGAGAAGCCTTTCGCTTCTTTGAATCCTTAGGGGATCCAGTCTGTTCATCCATGGTCTTTGATTCCTCGATTGGGTTCGATTCCTCGACCGGTTTCTTGTCACCTTTTCGGAAAAGTTTACCTTTCCTGATCTTTGATTCGGTCAAGGTTGCAGATAGCTCAATGGCCTGTCTAACTGTAGTAGGGTTGCTACCAGTCACAATGTCTTGTATTGAGTCAGGGAGGCCATCAACGTACTTTTCGATTGCCTTATCCAAAGGCGTGACCATGTTTGGGCATAACAGACTTAACTCCATATAACGGTCCGTGTAGGCTCGATGCTCACCGCTATCCTGCGTAAGATCGTCAAATTCTCTTTCCAAGGCCCTGATCTCGTGACGAGGACAGAATTCCCTCATCATAAGGGCCCTAAGTTCAGCCCATGTCTGTGCTAGAGCAACTTCTGCACCACGGTCTCTCATCACCCCGTTCCACCACGTAAGGGCCCTCTTCTGGAACACACTCGAAGAAAACTCGACCTTGCGATTGTCAGGACACTGCACGTGGAGGAAAGTATTCTCAATGCTCTCGAACCATTGAAGAAGCCCAGTCGCTCCCTCAGAACCACTAAACTTGAGTGGTTTAGCCGAGTTAAAACTCTTGAAATTGCATGGACCATTGTTGTTGTTGTTGGCTTGGTTCCATTGAGCAAAGAGGTTTGGGAATTGAGCAGCCATTTGCTGCGCAATGATTTCTGCCAGTTCGGCAGTCGCTATCTGGTTTTCGCGTCGAGGAGGCATTCTAAAAGAGGAAAACATGAAAGGAAACGAGTGAGAGAATTAGACGAAAAGAATGCGATGAAACAAATCTGATGAATGCAAGGATGGTGGTCATTTGTTTGTTACTACAAAGCAACAAACGACCCTGGTGATTTATCAAAGTAAATAGGTCAAAAATAACGTATCGCGAAGACATGCTCGCCTATAAGTGGACACTCACCCCAAGAGTTCCCAGGTAAGAGTGACTGGTCCGATTACGTGGATTTGTACGAACACTCTAGCCTTAGACAGAAAACTCAGGGTACAGGCACCCACCTTTCCAGTTTGCACGTGTTCACATTATTTAGACCAACTTTGATGGGATTTTGAAAATTCAAAGGGGTTCAAAACCTTATAACTGAGGGTTCAAAACCTAGTAATCAATCATCCTAGAACAGATGATTAGTTTTCAAAGCGGTTTTTGAAATTTATGTTCTTGTTGTGGTCGTCGCCTAAGGATAGGTGACGGTATTGTTTTATGACTAAACGCAAGTAAACTCGCGTTAGGGTCCTAAGAAGGTTATAGACTAGGTCAAAGTATTACTAATAACCTAATTCCCTATAACCATTGGCTCTGATACCATATTTTCTGTCACACCCCGACCACGTAGAACATCCAAAACGTGGCAGAAACGTCGGGGAGTGTTGTAACAGAATTAATGTTTCACAACCATGGAAATTGAAGTTTCGTTTTATTAATCAAACATGAAAGTTTACATTGTTTTAAACAATAACCAAAGAGTACATAACATAAATTAACTAGTTCTTGTCTCGTTTTAAGTCACTAAGGCACATGTCCGCCTAAGTATGTCTTGATAAGTCCTATGCATCATCTCCTGAAAACACATGTGAAAATAGGTACGTCAGCATAAAAATGCCTGTGAGATACATAGGTTTTGTGAAAATAGGATTCATGACTTATGTTTGAGAAAATGTTTAGTCATGAACCTTGTAATTTGCTTTGTCTTGTAAATCGTTTGAAAAACAATAAGTTCAGATGATATGTATAGATAAAAGAATAATGTATGGTTAAATGAATAACCATGTAAAATGAGTTTGTATAAGATAAGTTGTTTGTAAACAATGTCTTGTGAAAAGTATGTTATTTGTATAAAATGTTATATATCTCAAATTGAAATGATTCAAATAACGCTACGATATGTAATATCATACAAGCACTTATATATAGGAAGTACCAGCGGCGTATCCACCATGCTTGTATCATATTACACATGCCTCGTTACTTAAATCACTTACTCAAACCAAACCACCAAGATGCAATGTTTAACAATTGTAGAAATGTTTATGTATAGTCAAATGTCTATTGTCAAATGTAAATCATGTCAACAGATGCAAATGGTTCACACGGTTCAACAGTTACAAACGGTTCACATGGTTCAACAGTTACAAATGGTTCATATAATCAAATGGTTACAACGGTTCACATAGTTAAATAGTTACAACGGTTCAAAATGTAATATAATGTGTTCATATGCTGGATGAGCATATGCAACAAAATGTAATGTAAAACAATGTACTAAGTATGCACACAATGGGCGTACCTAGCATGAAATGTAATGTAAAACGATGTACTAACTATGCACACAATGGACATACATAGCATGAAATGTAATGTAAAACAATGTACTAAGTATGCACACAATGGGCGTACCTAGCATGAAATGTAACGTAAAATGATGTACTAAGTATGCGCACAATGGACATACATAGCATGAAATGTAATGTAAAACAATGTACTAAGTATGCACACAATGGACATACATAGCATGAAAAGTATTGGAATCATGTACTATAAATGTACTAATGAACATAGCGAGTATATGATGTGAAAACAGGAAAGCAATGAAAGTAACAAGTAGGCACATGTGTTTCACCCCAAAACAGTTTGGAAAACAGTAAAAGAGGGGTCTATGTACTCACTTGAGATTGCTCAGAAGTCCTAAGATAACCACCAAGCAATGCTAGAGATCTCAGAATCAAACGGCACCTAATATAGGTAACTATGTTAATAAACCGGACCTATATCGGAGGATTTAGATAGAATGAGGGTTCGTAAACCAAACGAGTATAGGAACTCATGTAGTATGGTTTAACAAAGCCTACATACTAAATGAAACCTAGCCTAGGTGCTTACGACCCATTACGACCCGTTTAGGTAGCTTATGCTACTTTAACGCGTCGTTCGCGTGAAACGCGTTCGGACCGCTTAGCTAGTCCTATGACAAGTAACATATGCCTTAACATGTCTAATATTGTTGTCAAATAAGTTTAGATGTCAAAAGTTATGTTACATATGTTTAAAAATGAATTTTGGCATCAAAGGGGTATTTTGGTAATTTACCTAAGGCATATAAACTACCTATCATACAACTACTTAAACGAAACGACCATAAGGTATAACCTCGGAAGGTTATTCCCTATATACTATGGTCACCTAATGTGCTTGGTCGGATCCTAATGATCGACCAAATGGGTCGGGTTCGAAGGTATAAGCGATTTATTAGATCGCTTACCCTTACGACCCTAGACAACGTGGTAATCAGTAGGCATAGTCACAAAGGACTATAACCATCGTGATTACAATCACGTTGCGAAGTTCAAACGAACTTCGCATTGACCATAAACTGGTCAACGCATAAAGTCAAACAAAGTTTGACTTTCGGACTCGAAAAACAATAAAAGAACGAAGGAACACTTACAAAGGGTCCCCGAATGCTAATCTAGATCAAAATAGCTCAGGTATGAAACAAAGGTTTCAACTTAGAGCACATTAGATCAGATTCTTGTGAGGAAAAGTGAAGGGTGGAGGTGGGTATTTATAGTTTTCGGTTCACCGTTAGGATCGTTTCTTGGAGAAGAGGGAATGATCTAGCCCGTACACTTGTCGGAATGTTGTGGTAACTGATTTTGGCCACCACAAGAGATTAACATGTGGCACTTGGCCTTTGGGGAGTGTTTAAGGGCAGTTAACAGCTGAGAAAAACATTTTGCGGCATCTGGCCCCTGCTTGCGCACCGCAACACTCCCATTGTTGAGGTGCGCAAGGACCAAGTTTGGGAGATTTACAGTTTTGGTCCCTGCTGTGTAATAGGCTCATTTCCGACACGTTTAAGGACCGTTAACCCCATTTCAAAGCTCTAAAATGAAGTTAAAGTATAGGGAACTTAAAATGTGCTTAAAAATATATCGGATGTCGGTTCGTTTAGCCGTACGGTTGCGATGTTCCGTTAATTACGACGGAATGCGCATAAGTGCGAAAAACGATCCAAATGGCGTGACGAATGGATTTTTCTTATGCCAAATACTAAAATAAAATATTTTAGTGCTTACATAAATTTTTGGATGTCCGGATGTATTCAGAACGTATGTTATGCGCGAAAGTGCAAACTTATGCACTTTTTGACGCTTTTAGTCCCCGAATGACCCACAAGTTTATTTTAGCACACCGAACCCCTCAAACCCTATTTTTAAGCTATGTAAAGGATATTTATGGTATGTTTAACTTATGGTCATGTTCCGGAATGTTCGTTACAGTTCAAATTGGCATACTTTCGTAGTTTGTCAAGTTTAGTCCCTGTAAGCGATATAACTTGATTTTGCCATACCAAAGCCTTCAAAACTTATTTCTAAGTTATGTAAAGGTTATTTAAGGTATGTTAAGCCTATTTCACTATTCCGGAGTGTTCGTTGCATTAAACTGGTTATATTTACGCATCCGAGCGCGTATAACCTTCCAAAAAGCGATTTAGAGCTTAAAATCGAACAAGAGTTGATATGTGCAAAAGATACACATATTTATACAGATCCCAAGTATGAAATACAATATTTCATTGGCTTGGTATTTGTTTGATGGTCGCAATGACCCAGGTGTCACAGTTAGAAATTAAAAAAATTTGGGAAGATGTGAATGACAAGCTCGTTGATGCACTTCCAAAAGAAGATGACTGGTCTACAATTGTACTGATCATAAAAAACAATATGGAATACGAGACCATTAGTAAGTTAATCCAAAAACTGGAAGCACACGAGTTAGTGTTAAGAAAAGCAGGAATGTTGAAAAATGAACAACAAAATGTAGGTTTATACTACAAAAGTGATAGTCACCAAATAATCAGAACCAAAAAGTACAGACAGCATACAGTGCAGAAAGTTCATCTGGATTCTCAGGTTTTTGAACAAACAACAACTCAAGGGGCAGTGGATTTGGAACATTTTTGAGTAGCGAATAAAATTTTACAACTCCAAATTCAAAGTCTTCAAAAGGACCAAACACATGTTCAAATCAAAGAATCAGTCAGTCCCATGTGTTACAATGCAATGTTACAGTAAATCTTCAAAATTCTCAAAGTCTAAATGAAACTACAGTGAAACAACAGATGGCATTTCTGGGATCTGTTCTTGAGTCACATGATAGTCTAATAGCTGGAAAATCGTAAACTGTAATATGTCAAAAGAGGATTATGATCAAATAGACCCAGAGGAATTAGAACTGATGGATATCATGTGGAACATGGAAAACATAATGAGACGAGCACAGAGATTTACTGAGATCACAGGGAGACAATGTTTCTTGGCAACTGATGCAAAGTTGGGTTTTAACAAGTCGAAAGTGACCTGTTTCAAATGCAAACGTAAAGGACATTTCAAAAGAGAATGTACAGGTCAAGAAAACTATGATAACATCAATCCGTTCAGTGAAGATTATTACAAGCAGGAAATTTATCACAAGCCACCGATTGAAACTGGATCTTCAAAGTCAAGAAATAAAGCGTAAGTTGTCATACACGAAAATGAAGGTTTCAACTGGAACAACACGTTTTCTCAATCTGACGGTCGAGCAATAATGGCTGAGATACTTGAAGAACCTTAGGAGACAGTTGATGAAGAAAAGTGTTCTGATGAAGAAATTTTTAAAAATTCTAATGTTTCTGTAGCTGATCAAAATTATAATAATCTTGCAGGTATGTACTACAGCAACATTAGAATTAGCAGGGAGGAGAGAGAGAGAGAGAGAAAGAAGAGAAGATGAAAGAAGATCAGGTGATGGCAGACTGGTGATGATAATAATGAACATGGTAAAATTGAAAGTAAGTTCAATGTAATACGATGTGAAGTCTGTGTAGAAAATGAAGATTTTTTAAACAAAAACGTACAGTACTTGAGAAAAAGGATGATTTTTAAACAAAACCTATGTTGAAGTGGCTCAAAAGAAGAATTTCTTGAACAAAAAATCAAAGAAACAATTGAATTTGAAGAATATCTAAATCAAAGTCACTCAGAGTTTGAGAAAAAGGAACTGTTTGTTGTTCGAAAATGCAAAGAAATTCTTGAAAAGGAAAAGGTTTTGAAAAAAAAAAAAGATGACCTGATTAAAAAATGCAACGGTTTTGAAAAAGAAAAGGAAATTTTGAAGCAAAAGTGTTCAGCAAAATGCAACGATTGTATTCAAAAAGAAAATAGTGTTCAAGAGCTAAAAAAAGAATATGATGTGATGAAAATTTAACATCACAGGATGAAAGAAGAATATGAAAAAATGAAAGAAAATTACAATTTCTGGATGAAAGACATTATCAACTTGCTAAAACAAAAAATCTTCTTGAAGCCTATTATAGAGACGAGCATGTATCAGTGAATAACTATATTGATCAAGTTGCTATGCTAAAACATGAATTGGCTGAAAAGGAACAGAAGAATAATAAATTACAGAGTTATCATGCTTCTTCATACCTTCTTGAACGTATTTTCAACATTAAATTAGGTGAGAACAACTTTAAAAAGGAAAAGAATAAAAAATGTATTGGGTCAGAGTATCTTCAAGTTCCACCACCGATGGAGGAAAATTATACATTTTATGATGGTGAGAAGGTGGAAAGGGAAATAAATATGGTTGACCAATTGCCTGAAAAAATTGATGTGACCTACAACAAATCTGATGTTGGTGAATCAGAGTTGGTAAAAAGTATGGTTGAAAATGTTTTAAAAGATGAAAATGATTCCACCAAAAATGATGCTTTCACATTACAAGATGAAGATGAAGAGAGCTTTCACAAAAATTATTTGAAAAATTCAAAATTTGAATCTGAGGAAATAATGAATGATGATCCCTTAATGTTGGCATATCAAATGATTGGATCAGAAAAATTGTTTTCAGATGTTGAATTTCCGATTGAAAATGTGATTGTGGAAAAGATCGAGAAAGTGTTTAAATTTGTGGACATAGAAAAAACTGAAATTGAAAAATTTGCCGGTAAAGCGGGGAAGAAATCTTTTTATAACAAACTAGTAATTTCAGGTTACAAAAAGAAAAATACAAAAGCCGGTTTGGGTATAAAGAAAAAGAATCAAAAGAAAAGTTTTGAAAAGTTAAATTTTCAAAAAAAAAGATGAACTTTGTTCACTGAACAAGTTCAGAAAAAGATAAAGAACTCCGATTTAGTAGACAGACTAATGAGGAATTCTATGCTCAGAAAAAGCAACAACAACAGGCCAAAGATGTTTCGAAGAAAACATGTTTTAAATATCAACAAGTTGGACACATTGGTCGTAAATGTCCACAAAATCTGACACTTATTAATGTTGAGAAAAAGAAGAAGAAATCAGAAGTTGAGAAAAAGCATACACCCAAGTATGAACTGAAACAAATTTGGAAACAAAATGTTGAATTGCCAAAAAGAAACATTCAAAGTTATTCAAAGTTTTATATAAAGAATGTTTGAAATGGACAAACTTGGGTGGTGAAGAAGAAAAATACTTCTGATAGTGAGAAAAAGAGGAAAATCGATTCAACCAAGAAGGTTGAAACAAAGAAAGAAAATGTGTTTGTGAAAAACGAAAAAGATTTTCCGAAATTGAACGATTCTTATTGTGTCAATATACCCAAGGTCAAGCAAACTTGGGTGAAATTGTTCAAGTGATTGAGTTGTTGCTTGTGCATGTGTTCTGGAGGTCAATTCAAGTTTTATTTAGACGACAGAACAGCCTGGCACATGAGGAGAAATCCTTGGCTTGTAGTGAAAACAGGATGTGTTTGTTTTAAATTGTTAAATCTTTAAAAATTAAAAAGGAATACGCCGAACCCCCATGGCTGAACAAACAAAACATGATAAAACAAGATTTGAAAATGGTTTCAAAATGTAAAAATATCAATGTTTTGTGATCATAGGGGATGAAAAATAATCAATCTACTAAATGTGAAGCAAAAACGGATGGCGAGATAAAGTTGTCTACATCGGTTTGTCAAAATTCCTTTAAAATGTTTTGAATTTTAGGGGGAGTAAAAAAAAATTCAAAAAATTTTGAAAAGGTACAAAAACATGAAAAAAGTCAAAAGAGTTTTGTGTAAAAAGAGCAAATGATAGTACATTAGTAGATAATCACAGCATGCTAAAGAAATGGAAAGTTAAAAGGTGATAAACGGTCTCACTGATGATATGCTAGTAGGTTTTTACACACTTAGTAAATTGATTTCGAGATATAAACCTAAATCAATAACTTTCTTATTTCGTGGGGAACATATCTCGGATATATAGACTTAGTACTTCGAAATTTCGTTTGAGAGGTTGCCTGATTCTGAGATATTAGGTGTTTATACTTATTGATATCTGGGGTATTATACTTGGTCTTCTAATTTTGCGTCAACAATGGCCTAGACCTTGTATAATGCTTTTGCGCTTAATCCCCCACTGCATAAAAAATGAGAAAATATCAAGATTTATATCAAGTGCAGACTGAGAAGATTCCTAAGTGGAACACACCTTAAGTCGTGTCTTCATCTCTTTGTCTGAATGAAAGTTCTAACCTGAGCTCTGAAGGCCTCGCACTAACCCAGAGACGTATATAATTTAGGTATTTTCACCTGTGAGACTGAATATATGGAATCTTGATACGGGAGTATATTCGGAGGTGGGACACGCATTTAAGTTAGTTCTTAAAACACTAGTCTTGTATCCTGAATCAATTGAAGTTTGTGTGAAAATTTAAGTGGATCAGTATACTGATAATCTAAGTGAACTGTTTAAAAGTTAAAGTTTATGTAGATCAATGGTGCTAGTGATTTGTCAAAAGCTGATATGATCCTTTGACACAAACTCAACAAAAATATGTTTGTAAATATTTTGTTGTTGCATTTCATTACAAATAAAATCACAAAATGATTTTAGGTGTGTCTTAGCATAAAATTTGTAAAATGCAAAAATATTTTATGTCACTTTATTTTTCAACACCCAATGTTGGAAAAGCTGAGTTTCAAAATCTAAAGATGCTAAACATGTCTTGAAATAACATGTAACAACCCGACTTTTGAAGTCAAAGTCAAAGGAAGAAAAGACAGCTAATTCGATCTGTCATTCCTTACTTAATTATTGATTGTACTCCTTGACTTGTTAATCGATACTTTAATTTGTGTTACTTTAGTTGTATTATGTGGAGTAAATGCTAATAATCACAGCTAGTCGCTAATCGACTTATTGCTAATCGCATCGCAACTCAAATTACAGGTTATGGATATTGTTTTACGTGTGTGTGCTATTATATGTTACTTGTGCATGTTTATATTCGTTTTGGGATGTTAATCACAAAAGCAATCGCAACTCTATCAAAACGCAATCTCATCACGAACTTGAAGTTTAAGGATTTCTTTTACGTTGTTTAGTAGTTAGGTTATTTGTGTAACTAATGGGTAATACTATCGCATCGCTTACTCGAAACATATCGCGACGCTCAACGCACGAGACGAAAAGGCGAAAACCAACTCATGGAAGCCCTTCGATTCGATCGAATGGTCATCCGTCCGGATGACCATCCGATCGGATGGCCATCCGATCGGAAGGCTACCCGTCCCCACCTCTGCACCGCCTTTCTTCTCCTTTTGCCTATAAATAGCACCTGTCACATCACTGTTCATGTGATGTGACAGCTCCTCCTCCGACCAGCACACACTTGGGCTATTTTCTCTTGATTTCTCATGATTCTTGTAAGTTTTCCAGTCAAACTTTGTACTTTCTTGATCAATGCACACTCTTCCACCATTTTCACCAACAAATCTTAACTTTTCACCATGGAATCGGCTGATTTGGGCTGTTCTAGGATGATGTCATCATGGGTTCTCATGAACTTCAAAGTATGACCTCACTTCACCAAGAACAACTCAGATCTAAGAGATTTCAACATGTTTAAACACTAATTTCGTCGGAATCTAAACATTTTCCAACTGATTTCAACTTTTCTTCAACATTCTCAACTTTTCACACAAAACCGATAGAATATGAGCTCATTTAGGCCTTCTACTCATTCTCTAGTGAAGTGCCGGTTTGAGAACTGTTTCCTGCCGATGAGATGACCGACTTAATGGGTTGAATATGAACAACCTACAAGAACAGTTAACTGATTTGACGGGGTGATTCCCATCCGATTGGATGACTAGGACTTGCTGGAGTTTCCGTTGTTTGACACGTTGTCATAACGTCTCGGTATAATCGCAAAACTTTCCAAACTTAACAAATTTTTACAAGTTTCAGAATGAACAGGTTGCTGAACGGACTGCCGTCCGATCGGATTGCCATCCGATTGAACGACAATCCGATCGGATGACTTGTGACGTTCAATGCTGTGATGTTTTCCAACACTTAGATTTTTTCACAAAATTTCAAAGGAATGTTAGTTTCAAGCGAACGGCCATACGACCGAACGGCCATCCGTCTGGATACCATCTGGCCGAATGACCTGAAAAGTAGGAACACTCCTTATTTAAAAAAATGCTATAACGAAAACTTCAAAGTTCCATCATACACAAACACATCCATCTCAAACGGACAATCCGAGCGAATGGCCATCCGTCCGGAAGGTCATCCGATCGGATGACAATCCGTTCCACAGTTCACTTGCCTTGTTTTTACACAGGTTTAACGCTTATACTGTCGTACTATGTTCAGGCTAATCTCTCAGTGCTCCCTTTAATACAAGAGAGTGTTTATTTACCAAACACAATCTGTGAGTATACTCGATCCCTTTTTGCTTTAAGCACTTTTGGGTGTTGCATACCTTACCAATATTAAAATCACATCGATCACACAAAGCAACATTTTTTATACGCTAATCGCTCTGCATGTCATACGTGTTATTCGATGAATGCCTGTATGTTATGTTTACACAGTGATTGTTGCCTGACACCTTAGCAACGATAGGACTATAGTTTGGATTCAACACCTGTCATGGACGGGGGTTGCTAAGGGTATTTCTTCACGTGTCATAGTGGTGATATGTGTTGTGCACTCTACAACTCGCAGTCACGTCTGTGCATATTTCATTGTCGATAATCTACTTGCTTCACATTATACATGTTACATGCTGGTTATGCGTAAATCGCTTTCGCTACTATTATACTATTAAACTTGTATGCTCACATTTACACTCTGTGTATTGACTTTTATTTTAACGTATGTGACAGGTGTTTAAGATGCTAGGATTGCTGGATGTTTTGGAATCAAGCTTATGAGACTCTAGAAACAAAAAAAATTAATTTATGAGTTGTCGAAACTGTTTTATTGTCTTTGAGATACTCTGTCTATATTAACTGATTTGCTAAGTATGTTATGGTATGGGACATAACTTTAAATATTTGGTAAAAATTAGTTGTTATGGATTTCTCTTGGATAATCTGTTTTGCTCAGTGCCGCGTCCCGATGTTTCCGCCATCGGTTGGGGTGTGATAGATTGGTATCAGAGCCACAACTATAGGGAATTAGGCAAGACTCGATCTAGTCCGGGTTGATGTCTTAGAATTGACCTAGTCTATAGTCTAAGTACCAAGAGACCGACCTATGCCAGCCCAGTAGGGGTTTTGTACGAGTTTACGTGATATCCTCGCTCGAAATCGCTGAACTCTACACACTTGCGCGAACGTCGCATATTACCGCTTCGCGCAGGGTCAGCCTTTCCTAAGGTTGGCAACTCGCACAATTTTTGAAATTACTCGCGTAAGCAAGTGATTGGTCGAGACTAGGTGTGAAAACCACAAACTCTCGATTAGATCGCTCGCTCAACGCGACTTCTTACTATAAACCCGGGAATTTGCGTTGAATCAGGAGTGAAATCCATACTTCGACGCAAATTTTCCCTCTCTACCTCGTGATTCTATCACACAAACAGGAATGCAGTTATTGAGCTAGGGGTGAAACCCGAATCTTGATGACTCATTCCACTCTTGATTTTAGTTTTACAAACTCTCACCAAAGCCTCAACGGACTCCAACGACTCGAGTCGCACTATAACTGAAAGGATGCATGACGTTCACCCAGATTGAGGCGAAAGCACAGTCCAGAAGGTCAAAGTGTGCATTCAAAGTCCTTGTGAATAGTCGAATCACTTTGGGTAGTCGAAGTGTATCACCCAAGATAGTCCATTTTGATCACTGATTTTATGTGTTTCGATTCTGAGCTCGCAAGCCGCTGACTCTGTGATTTATCGCTTTTATATGGTTTTATGTGTTTTTACCTGTTTATATGTTTCAATTTTGGAAGAATTGTACGCTTTTCGCTGTTCACTTCTATCCACACACACAACTCACACTATCCATTTATCCCAATACACTAACAAATCGCGTGCTATGTTATCGCAACTCTCGATCACTTACGCAGCAGTGAAAGATAGGTGAATACGTGCAATATATAGCGTGAAGCGTGGTTTGTCGTGCTATGTGCTTATGTGTTTATGCATTTATGCACTTACGTGCCTATGTGGACTTTGTGCCTATGTGACTTATGTGCCAATGTGATTATATGCCGATGTGTTCCTGAGC
Organism: Helianthus tuberosus; assembly: GCA_030545235.1. Lineage (NCBI taxonomy): Eukaryota > Viridiplantae > Streptophyta > Magnoliopsida > Asterales > Asteraceae > Helianthus > Helianthus tuberosus. The sequence goes on along the minus strand of CM060433.1, from coordinate 113,231,958 downwards.
TTTATATGTAAAAGTAGCACATGGAGATACGTTAGGCTATACTAGACTTAATTGACTTGTGTCTGAGTCCTATGGCGATGTCTGTTGTAAACAATATCGTCATTCGGATCGCACACCGCTCGCAACTCTTGTCGAAACCTCGCTGATAAGCGCATCACTTCTCTAGTCGCAAAGCAAATGGCTAAGGTCATTCCGAAAATTGTCAGCGAGCTTAACGAAAATGCTAGCAAGTCCTCTGAGGAATCAAGGACTGACTCACCAAAAGCTACTTTTAGCTTCAAGTAGTTTAAGGCCTACGGCCCCAAGGAATTCACCAGAGAAGACGGGCCTACTGCCATGTTTCAATGGTTCGATTCAATTGAAGTCACTCTGCGCCAAAGCGACTGTCCTGATAATCTTCGCACTGTTAACGCCACTGGCGTTTTCCAGTCCAGGGCTCTGGACTGTTGGACTGCCGAAAGAAACAAGCGAGGAAATGATGCAGTCTATGCGCTTACTTGGGAAGAGCTCAAGGAAATCATGATGACAACGCTGGTCTAACTGCCCACTTTAAGCAGTTGAGTATCATTTGTCCAGGCCAAGTCACTACTCCCGATATCGCTATCAAGAAATACATCCGTGCTTTACCGGATTGTGTTGCTGACTTTGTGCAAGCCGCCAAGACAACAACTATTGAAGAAACCTTCCTGCACGGTGCCGAGATTAATGACAAGCGAGTTCGGGCTGGTTACTTTGATAAAACCACCAAGAGTCTTCACCAAGTTACCGCTGCTCCCACCGCATCCGAAACCGCTACACCACAAGGGTTGAAATCTTCTCGTCGCAAGCGCAAGAACAACAAAAACAAGAACTGTGCAGTCACCGCCGCTCCACTCAATGCTATCACTGCCCCACCTCAAAACCAAAACCGCCAGGTACAGCACCAATGACCAATGCACCGCCAACAAAGCGTGCATATACTGGTCCATACCCGCTCTGCCCTACCTGTACTTATCATCATCCGGTTGGAATCGCATGTCAGTTTTGTGTTCACTTCAACCTGTACAGCCACTTTACTGCTAAATGCCGTACTGGTCCCCGACAAGCTCCAGCTCAAGTTCAAGCACCTGCACTGCCAGCTCCTCTTCCTGCTCCCCAGGGCAAACAAGCAGCTCCTGCTCCCGCTGCTCACTCAAGAGCCTGCTATGCATGTGGTGATCCCAACCACTTTGCAAACGTCTGCCCCAACAGAGTAGTGAAGCAAGAGCCCCAGCAACAACCAGGGCAACAACAGCAGTAGCCTCAGCAGCAGTAGCAGCAGCCAGCAGCCCGCAGAGTTGCATTCAACATCAACGCCCGCCAGGCTCAAGCAGACAACAATGTGGTTAATGGTACGTTCCTTGTCAATGGTATATATGCTTCATGTTTATTTGATACTGGAGCCGATAACTATTTTGTATGGTTTGAATTCGAGAAGCTCCTAAAACGTAAACACGCTAACCTCCCGTCAACGTTCGACGTAGAAATTGCCATTGGAAGAACCGTTACTGTTAGTTACTTTCTACGTGATTGTACTCTTGAGCTCAACAATCACGTCTTCCCTATCGATCTTATTCTAATGCAGCATGGTAGTATCGATATCATAGTAGGCATGGATTTTCTTCGCGAAAATCATGCTGAAGTCATTTGCTTCGATAAAATGATTCGTTTCTCACACACTAATGGTGATTAACTGTGTGTTTATGGGGAAGTTGCTTCAAAGAAATTACAACTCATGTCGTGTGTCCAAGCTAGCAAGTATCTCCGCAAGGAATACCAAGTTTTCTTGGCGCACATCGTAGTAGCGGAGGAAAGGAAGAGAAGGCAATGGATAAGGTGCCTGTGGTTCGTGATTTCCCTCATGCCTTTCCTGACGATCTACCTGGTTTACCGCCTAGTCATGATATCGACTTTCGAATCGACCTCATTCCTGGAGCAAATCTTGTTGATAGAGCGCCTTATCGTCTCGCTCCATCTGAAATGCGTGAACTCTCGAGTCAACTCCAGGAATTGCTTGATAAAGGGTTTATTCGCCTTAGCACCTCTCCTTGGGGCGCGCCTGTTCTTTTTGTCAAAAATAAGGATGGGTCGTTCCTGATGTGCATCGACTATAGGGAATTGAATAGGCTTACTATCAAAAATCGCTATCCCTTGCCTCGAATTGATGATTTGTTTGATCAGTTACAGGGTGCTACGTGTTTCTCGAAGATTGATTTACGTTCAGGCTATCACCAGTTACAAATTCAGGAGGAAGATATACCCAAAACCACTTTTCAAACCCAATACGGTCACTATGAGTTTGTTGTTATGCCCTTTGGTTTAACCAACGCACCCGCAGTTTTCATGGATTTGATGAATCGCATGTGTAAACCCTTTCTCGAACGCTTCGTCATCGTGTTTATCGATGATATCCTGATCTATTCAAAGTCAAAAGCTTAACACGCGCAACATCTACGTTTGGTTCTCAAACTACTCCAAGGGAATCGACTCTCTGACAAGTTCTCCAAGTGTGAATTTTGGCTGGAGGAGGTTCAATTCCTTGGTCACATTGTCAATAGTCAAGGTATTCACGTCTATCCCGCGAAGATTGAAGCTGTTAAGAGCTGGATTACACCAAAGAACCCCTCTGAAGTCCGATCTTTTCTCGGGCTAGCGAGCTGTTATCACCGATTTATTAAAGGATTCTCCAAAATCGCTATACCGCTTACTTCTCTCACGCATAAAGACAAGCCTTTTGTTTAGGGAACTGAACAAGAGACTGCCTTTCAAACTCTCAAGGATATACTCTGCAATGCTCCTGTTCTCACCTTACCCGACGGAGACGACGACTTTGTTGTCTATTGCGATGCCTCGAACCTTGGTCTCAGCTGTGTCCTCATGCAACGGGACAAGGTTATTGCGTATGCATTTCGAAAGCTCAAGATCCACTAGAAGAACTACACAACCCATGATCTCGAGCTTGGTGCAATTGTTTTTGCATTAAAGATATGGCGACACTACCTTTACGGTACCAAGTGTACGGTCTTCACCGACCATAAGAGCCTCCAACATATCTTGAGCCAGAAGGAACTAAATATGCACCAACGTCGATGGGTTAAACTCCTTAACGATTACGACTGTGAGATTCGTTACCACCCTTGCAAAGAAAACGTCGTAGCCGATGCTCTAAGCTAATGAAGCTATTTACATAGCGTTCGTAATACCGAAGCCCAGCACAATCTCGAAGCTCTTATCCATGACGCTCAACATGCTTGTTTTACCGTACGCACTTTGAAGAAGGAAAGGATTATCAATAACGGCGAACAACTGGTGAACAAATTGAATGGTATATTCCATTATCTAGACCGAATATGGATTCCCAAGTGCACCAACTTACAACAGATTCTGCTAGACGAAGCCCACAAGTCTCGATATTCCATTCATCCCAGTGCCAATAAGATGTACCAGGACCTTCGCTACGAGTACTAGTGGCCGGGCATGAGGAAGGATATCGCTATCTACGTTTCGAAGTGCCTGACTTGTTCGAAAGTCAAGGCTGAGCATCAACGCCCTCTGGCTTACTCGTCCAACCCGAGATCCCTATATGGAAATGGGAGAGTATAGCTATGGATTTCATAACAAAATTTCCGCGCACACCATCAGGTCACGATAGCATCTGGGTTGTTTTGGTAAAAAATTACCGAAGCAATTAAGTGATCATATTAGTTTTGTGAGGTAGTGTGCTAGCAGTGTTTGTGAAAAATATGCTGATTTGGTTGTTTGTGAAAACAGTTTTTAGGATATAGCTCAGGATACCTAGCTATATTAATAATCAAACAATGAGCAAAAATGTAAAGGTTAACACAAGATATATGAGGAAAGCCCTTGATCGATCTAGATCTCTGGCATAAAACCTCAGGAGCTGACAATCGTCGGTTGCCTTGTTCTTCTTATTACTTCGAAATTTAGGATACAATGCAGGATATGGCTCAGATCGATGCTAAGTGTTACAATGATTGCGAGTGATGAGTGTTAATGTGTGATTGTTGCTGGAAAGAAGAGTGTGAGAGTTAGAGAGCTCGAATTGTGTGTTTCCTATGATCTGGCCATCCTTATTTATAGTTATAAGAATTAACTAACTATGCTAAAAATCCGGGATACTTGGAATATTCCCTTCTGAACGTTAGGGACTGTTTTAACTCATTTTCCACGTGCATATTAACTATAAATCCGGGATTTAAGCTCCCATAACCGTTACAACATTAATAGCATTGACCAGCATCCGTAACTCCCATAAAATATGCCTTTCTTCAATGCTGACTGTTACAAGACCCATTCTTCCGCCATCAACGTCCCTATCCTAACCAATTTGAGCGAGTCTTTAGGGTGACTTGGTCCTCATGAACGTTAGTCCCTTGTAGCCAACGTTTACAAGCAAATTGTTAGTAATAGTCAGGATACTGCCTCAGGATGTTACCAATATCCTGGTCCGGTATCCTGATCGCAATCAGCTATCATAAAATCAAGATATAATTCAGGATATGGGCTTAGAATTTCACCCATAACAATTGTCCCCAAAAGTATAACTGTTGGATATCCTGATTCCAACGGATATATTTTTTAGTCATTCCAACATGTCTGGTAAGGATATATGTTTTGAACATTCCTTGAGGAGCTTGACAGCTACCCCTAGCCTGTCCTAGTAAAAAAGGAGCCATCTGTTGCCACCAGCTCTAAACCCTCTGCTGCTACTGCCGAAGGTTTCTCTTATGATGACCTTGGCTTGATGGAATCCATCGAGCCCATAACCTCCTTCCTTAATAAGGTAAATATCCAGATCCTGTATCCCGTACACATATATTAAACCTGTATCCTGGTTACTTTGTCTTTAATGATACCTGTATTTTTCTTTGTAGGGTCTAAATCATCTGGTCGTCCTACACTTAGAACAATTTTAATTTCCTGCAAGTAGAATAGTTTGACAGTTGAAGGTGGAGGGATCCGGTGTTTTCAGGACGAAGCCTTCAACTTTTTATGTAAATATGCTTTAAAAACTTAATTGTGTTCATGGTGGATGGGTCTCTTTTTGAGATGAAACCAAGAATACAATATTTTGGACCATTAATAATAAACTAACCTTTTAGCCTTATTTGTTGTTGTTATGTTTTTATTTTGAAAGGTATGTTAAATGTTTAATACTTTTGTCATCAAAATGTTAGACAAAACTTGGTTGAATATGACTTTTTAGAAAACTTAGATAATCTAGATAAGGTTTTCAAGACTTGAATAATAAATCATACCAGAAACACTTATGCAATAATTTCCAACCTCAACCTTTGAATCCTTTGCAATGTCCCCGGCATGGATGTCCCCTGTCTGTGCAGGATATTGCATCAATATACGACACGCTTGAGTATCTCTTCACTTAGTGATTAAACTTCGTAACTTTTCACCATCAGAAGAACGTGTGTAAACACAATCATAGTTTGTCCTATCTTTGGATCTTGTCAAAACGTTTAGTTTCACTAGGGATAAACCCTTAATATTCTAGGGATAAACCCTTAGTATCCTGGGGATAAACCCTTGTTTTCGTGCGCTACAGGAGGGAGTGTATAAACTCCAAGACTTAGAAAGGTGAAAACCTTTAAACCTTAGAGAGTATGCAAATACCCTTTCGTGAGAGAGGGTGATCAATCCTCATATACCTTAAGGATCCAGGATATAGCCAATGATAAAGAAATTGCCAGCCACCTTTACATGAACTGGTCCCGCCATCTTGAACTATTCCTGGATAACTTACGCTCCAGGCGGCGTGTTTAAACCCAATTCGAGAGAAAGGTGAATACCTTTAAACCTTTGAAGGGATAAGGATCCCTTAAACGTGAGAGAGGGGGCCAATCCTCTAATCGTTCGATTTATCTTGAGTATATATCCTGGAGTAACATCCCGAAGCATATTCTGCAAAACACCGTTAAACTAAGGTGGGTGTTAGCTTGGCTAACACCCCTCCGATGCTTAAGTCAGTATTGGGTTTCAAAGAATAAATTAAATAGACATACTAAAAAGAAATAGAATCCATACCATTCTGAGTTAGAAATTGAATTCTAAACTCACTTGAAGTAAGCTTTAAGGTGTATAGGATTCCAGGATCTTGGTAGCATATCCCCTTCCATATTCTTGAGTCGGTATGCCCCTTTCCCAGATTCTGATTCAACTTCATAAGGTCCTTCCCATTTTAGGGCAAGTTTCCCGTCAGCAGGATTAGTAGTATTCTGAAAAGCTTTCCTTAATACCCAATCTCCAACTTGAAACCTTCTAGTCCTTAGGTTTTTGTTATATGCTCTGGATATCCTCTGTTGGTATGCTGCCATCCTTAGTTTTGCAGCATCCCTTGTCTCGTCGACAGTGTCTAATTCTTGGTATAAAACTTCATGATTCTTCTCAGGATCCTGGAGGTTGGATCTTGTTGTAGGTATCACCATCTCGGTCGGGATCACCGCTTCTGCCCCAATTACCAATGAGAATGGGGTTTGTCCAGTAGCATTCTTCACAGTCGTTCTATCAGCCCATAGGACAAATGGTAGTTCCTCGGCCCATTTTCCTTTTTTGGCACCCAACCTCTTTTTTAAGTTGTTGACGATTATCTTGTTCGAGGATTCTGCTTGTCCATTAGCTTGAGGATGAACTAGTGTCGATGTAATCATTTTGATTTCCCAACTTTTACAAAAATCTGTAGTTATTTTGCTGATAAATTGGGATCCATTATCACAAATTATCTCGGCCGGTATCCCGAATCTTGTCAGGATATTCCTCTTTATGAAGGATACCACTTCTTGATCTCTAACTTGGATAAAGGCTTCTGCTTCAACCCACTTGGAGAAATAATCCGTCATTGCCAACATGAAAACCTTTCCACCTGGAGCTTTTGGAAGCTTTCCCACTATATCCATACCCCATTTCATAAACGGCCAAGGGGATACGATAGGATATAATTGTTCTGCAGGCTGATGCAGGATGTTGCCGTGTCTTTGACATGCATCGCATTTCTGAGCATACTCCGCGGCATCCTTTCTCATGTTCAGCCAGTAATATCATGTTCTTAACACCTTCGAGAATAGAGATCTGCCCCCAGTATGGTTGCCACAGTCTCCTTCGTGTATATCCTGAAGTACCTCCTTGGTTTCAGGATCTTCCAAGCACCTTAGGTACGGACCTGCAAGGGATTTCTTATACAAAATATTATTTATAATAGTAAAACAAGATACCTTCATGCTAAAAACCTTAGGATTTGCATCCTTTGGGATATCTCATTCTTGAAGATACTTCACAATTGGAGTCGTCCAGGATTCAGGATCCTTCTCAGGATATCCATCACCAGGATCCTGGATACATGCTACTTCTTTATCCTGAGATTTGAAATGTTCCATTGCAGGATACAAGATGTGCACTATTGGTATCTGAGTTCCCTCCGATATCTTGACAGTAGATCCAAAGTTTCTAGAGCGTCAGCTTCAGCATTCTTTTCTCTTGGTACCTGTTCAAGTGTAAAATTTCGAAATATCATGCTAATTTTTTAACAATTTCAAGATATTTGGCTAACTTTTCACCTTTTACTGTATAAGATCCATTGAAATGGTTAGTAATCCACAGGGAATCAACATATACTTGTAAACATCGAATATTCATATTTTTAGCCAATTCTAATCCTGCTATCAGAGCTTCACACTCAGCTTCATTATTGGTAGCAAAAAAATCACATTTAATAGCCTGGGGTAATATGTCCCCCTGTGGTGATTTTAGTAGTATCCCTAATCCTACGCCTCTTGTGTTGGATGCAACATCAGTATGTAATATCCGAAATTTTGAACTTTCACCTAGTTGTTGTACTTCTTGTTATGGGTGAAATTCTGAGCCCATATCCTGGATAATATCTTGAATTATATCTTGACTATATGATAAATGTTTATACTCAGGGTGCTGACTCAGGATATTGGTAACATCCTGGCATGGTATCCTGAGGATTACTAACGGATTATGTGCAGGAGTACGAGTTCAAGGTTGCAACGTTCGTGAAGACCTCTTTCCCTGAAGACTCTGTCCAAGTTGTTCGAAGAAAGACGTTGAGGCCGCTTTACTTGGTCTCCAATGTTAACTAGGGAATATTCGCTGGCATCCCCCATTTGTAGGAGATTTTGTTTTCATTTCTTAGCTATAAATAGATGGATAAATTAGATCGAATAGGACATCACACTCACTACTCTCTCTCTCTCGCAACTCTCACTTTCTGAAAAAAGCATTGTAACACTTAGTAGCGATCTGGTCAATATCCTGCACTGTATCCTGACATTTGAAGTAATAAGAAGAACAAGGCAGCTGTGATTGTCAGCTCCAGAGGTTTTGTGCCAGCGATCTAGATTGGTCAAGGGCTTTCCTCGTACATCTCGTGTCACTTTTTACTTTTTACTCATTGTTTGATCATAGATATAGCTCGATATCCTGAGCTATATCCTGAACATTGTCTTTTGCATACAACTAAATCAGGATATTTTCAATTCACATTCTTAGCACACTACCTCACTTAACTAGTTTGATCACTAAATTGCTTAGGTAATTTTTGACCAAAACAATTTGGCGCCCACCGTGGGGCAAGTGGTGCTATTTCTTCTAAAAGCTTTTGCAAAATCATTACTTGGTTTTCTATTTTCAAAACTTTTTGCTACACTATTTTCAATGGCTTCAAGATCAAACATGAGCTCTTCTACCGTGTCTGCTACAACATCTGCAACGATTGGTTCAGTGCTTCCACCACCTCCTCCAAGGACGCAAGCTTCTTCATAGCCTCAGGATATTATCCCCACTTGGAATATTCAGGGATCTGCTCCTGTTTTGGCCTCTAATGATGAAATTCTAACTTTATTTGGTAGTATACAGGAACAGATGAAGCAGTAGCAGGAGACCAGCCAAATGCTGATGAGAGAGATACAACTCTTAAAATCCAGCTCAAGCAGGCCCGCTGAGGATACTGTCACTCCTTTGCAGCCTAGAGCTTTAAACTTCAGTTCTGCAGTATATACTGAAGATAACAGGGGGAATATTGTGCCTAGCCATGTCCAAAGTCATATTCCTGAGATACCCTCTTCGGTTAGGGTGTTAACAGTGAGAAGTTCAGGATATGCTTCAGGATATGGACAGAATCCTTAGACTGGTAACGTATCTAATAATAATAATACTCTTACTACTAATGGTATTGGATCTTTCAGGATGCAGGTATGACATCAGCACTTTCCAGGGAGCTTCAGAAATTAAAGGACATGATATCCAGTGTACCTGGAGTAGTCCAGCCAATCCCAGAAGTATCACAGGATAGCCACAAGATATCTCGGTTTGCATATCCTATATGTGATGCTGAAATCCCGAAAATATTTCAAATCCCCAACATGAAGCTCTATGACGGGACCACGGATCCTGAAGAGCATATTGCCCAGTATAGGAAAAGGATGGAAATCAACCCTATCCTTCCAGATCTTAAGGAAGCATGCCTCTATAAGGGTTTTGGCTCTACCTTAACAGGATCGGCCTTAAAGTGGCTCTTAAACGTTCCTCCTCATTCAATTACATCATTTGCTCACCTAGTTAATTTATTTAATAGTCAATTTTCTTGCAGTCGAAGTTTTGAGAAACTAACTAGTGATCTCTACAGGATAACTCAGGGACCTCAGGAATCCTTGAGAGATTATGTGAACAAGTTTAGCCGAGAATCCTTAATAATCCCACATCTTGATGTTGCAACAGCTGTGCAGGCTTTCAAGATGGGGCTGCAGAAAGATTCTCAGTTTTACCAGGATCTTGTAATGAACCTATGCAGGAACCTGGATGAAGCTCGGAACAGGGCTTTGAGATATATTATACTGGAGGATGACAAAAAGATGCAAGAGAGGATGAATTCATCTTCAACCTACAAATCGACCAACAGGAAGTCGGAGTCCTCGTACAAGCCATATCGTTCTAAGCCATATGGCAGGAATGATAGCAAGAAAGTGAATGCTGTTGAAGATGAGGATCCTGAAGAGTATTCTGAATTGTCAGAATATTGTTTTTCTGTTAACATACCTGAACTGATGTATGCTATGCAGGGTTTAGGAGACAAAGCAAGGTGGCCTAGAAAGAGCCAACAAAAAGCTGATTGGAAGGATAAGTCCAAGTGGTGTGCCTTCCATGCGGATTTCGGACATGTTACTGAAGATTGCATTGCTCTGAGGAAAGAAATAAGCTATCGCCTGAGTAAGGGATATCTGAAGGATCTCCTGGGAAGAAAGAAGAAAAGGGTCAGGATACTGAAAAGGATCCTGAAAGAGCAGCATCACCTCCTGCAGATGCCAAGATAATTAACTTTATTTCAGGAGGATCCGATATCTGCGGAACTTCTTTTTCTGCAGCCAAAAGACATGCAAAGGAGGCTAAGGCAGAGAGGGGAGATAAGCCAACCAAGATGACAACCCTCACGACTGATAAAGTGATCACCTTCGACAGTGATGACAGGGATACTATCCAGGATCCTCACCATGATGCTCTGGTAATAACGTTATATGTGGCTAACCATTTTGTACACAGGATACTGGTGGATAATGGCAGCTCCGTTAACATAATTCAACTAGAGACGTTGAAGAGGATGAATGTATCCCCGATGGATATCCTTTCAAAGTCCACTGTACTTGTTGGGTTCAGTGGAAAAGCTAGGAATACTGTGGGAGAGATAAAGTTACCAGTATATGTTGAAGGGGTCAACTCAATGCAATGCTTTTGTGTGATGGACTCCTTATCCTGCTATAATATTATATTGGGTAGGCCATGGATCCATGATATGAAAGCTGTGCCGTCAACCTATCATCAATGCATCAAGATCCCTACTCCTTGGGGGGTTGTCAAAGGTGGATAGTGATCAACATGAGGTAAACGAGTGTTACTCATCCTTGATGAAATCCTCAACCAAGCCTAATGCGACATAGCAATTAAAGATGCGAGCCCAGTATATCGTGGAGGCTTCTATTTAGGATGTTAAGAAGATTATCCTGGACCAGGATAATCCAGATATCTCGATGCTCGTAGGAACCAATGTCCCTCAGGATATTGAACATCAGTTAATTAACTTTTTGAAATGCAGGATGTCAACATTCGCATGGAAGCATGAGGATATGACAGGTATTTCCAAAGATATTATCACTCACAAGCTTGGAATTGACAGGTCATTCAAGCCTGTTCAGCAAAAGAGAAGGAAGTTTGCTCCTGAATGAAACACAATTATTCAAGAGGAAGTCCAAAGATTATTGAAGTCCAAGATGATCAGGGAGGTCAAATTCCCAAGATGGCTAGCAAATGTAGTTGTGGTGCAGAAGAAAAATGGGAAATGGAGAGTTTGTGTAGATTACGTAGACTTGAACAAAGCTTGTCCCAAAGACCCGTTTCCTCTACCTCATATTGATTCAATGGTGGATGCTACTGCCGGACATGGGATGTTAACCTTCAGGGATGCATCCTCAGGGTTCCAGCAGATCCAAATGGAACCTTCAGACCAGGAGGATACTGCTTTCATGACACCAACAGGTATTTATTGTTATACTGCTATGCCTTTTGGTTTGAAAAATGCAGGTGCAACGTACCAAAGATTGGTGAACATGATGTTTAAAGACAAGCTGGGGGACACCATAGAGGTGTACATTGATGACATGGTAGTAAAATCTAAGAAGGCTGAGGATCACCTCCAGGATATTAAGGGAGCATTTGATATCCTAGATCAATATAACATGAAGTGAAACCCTGCCAAATGTCATTTTGGAGTGGGGCAGGAAAGTTTTTAGGATATATGGTGACTAAAAGAGGGATAGAAGCAATCCCAGAACAGATCCAAGCCATCTTGGATATCAAGCCACCTTCCAACATGAAAGATGTACAAAGATTGACGGGACGAGTAGCAACATTAAACAGATTTATCTCAAGATCCTCGGAAAAATGCAAGGAATTTTACGATATACTGAAGAAGAATAAGAAATTCGAATGGGGAAAGAAGTATGAAGCAGCCTTGCAGGATTTGAAGCAGTATCTTTCAACTGCACCTCTATTGATGAAGCCTGAGGATGGTGAACCATTATCCCTGTATCTCGCAGTCTCAAGGAATGCTGTAAGTGTTGTTCTTGTAAAGGATCATGAAGGTCAGCAGTATCCTGTCTATTATGTTAGTAAAAGTTTATTAGAGGCTGAAACTAGATATTCTCATTTAGAAAAATTAATTTTAGCCCTAGTTATGGCATCAACAAAGCTTATACATTATTTTGAAACATATAGGATTCATGTTAAAACTAATTATCCTGTCAAAAATGTGCTTAGGAAACCTGAGATGTCAGGTAGAATGGCTAAGTGGTCAGTAAAACTAAGTGCCTATGATATAGCATATGAACCTAGGAATGCCATAAAGTCTCAGGCTTTAGCTGACTTTGTGGCTGATTTCATTAGTGATATTCAAAATGAAGTAGACCTAGAAGTTTAACAACTAGTGGAAACCTCAGAATCCTGGACATTATATACTGATGGTGCATCTAATGTTAGAGGTGTAGGATTGGGTATACTACTAAAATCGCCACAGGGGGACATATTACCCCAGGCTATTAGGTGTGAATTCCCTGCCACTAATAATGAAGTAGAATATGAAGCTTTGATTGAAGGATTAGAGTTGGCTAGAAACATGAATATTAAGAGTTTGCAAGTATATGTTGATTCCTTGTTAATTACTAATCATTTTAATGGATCCTATGGAGTTAAAGGTGAGAAGTTAATCGAGTATCTCGAAATTCTCAAAAAATTAGCAGGATATTTCGATGTTTTTACACTTGAACAGGTACCAAGAGAAGATAATGCTGAAGCAGATGCCTTGGCAAATTAGGATCATCAGTCAGGATACCAGAAGGAACCCAAATACCAATACTTCACATCCTATATCCTGCAGTGGATCTTTTCAAATCACAGAATAAGGAGGTAACAAGTATTCAGGATCCTGGTCATGATCCTAATGAAGATCCTAAATCCTGGACGGCTCCAATCATAAGATACCTCAAGGAAGGACACATCCCTAAATATGAGAATCCCAAGGCTTTTAGAATGAAGGTATCACGATTCACTATTATAAATAATGTTTTGTACAAGAAATATCTTGCAGGACCATACCTGAGATGCTTGGAGGATCCTGAAACTAGAGAAGTGCTTCAGGATATACACGAAGGGGATTGTGGTAACCATAATGGGGGCAGATCATTATTTTCAAAGGTATTAAGAAGAGGATACTATTGGCCGACGATGAAGAAAGATGCTGCAGAATATGCTCGAAGATGTGATGCATGTCAAAGGCACAGTAACATATTACATCAACCTGCTGAACCACTTTATCCTATTGCTTCTCCTTGGCCGTTCATGAAGCGGGGGATGGACATAGTGGGAAAATTGCCAAAAGCTCTAGGAGGAAGAGTCTTTATGCTGGCAATGACTGACTATTTTTCTAAATGGGTTGAAGCTGAAGCATTTTTTCAAGTTAAAGACCAAGAAGTAGTATCCTTAATAAAAAGGAATATCCTGACCAGGTTTGGGGTACTGTTTTGGTCAAAAATTACCGAAGCAATTAGGTGATCAAATTAGTTAAGTGAGGTAGTGTGCTAAGAATGTGTATAAAAAATATGCTAATTTAGTTGTTTGCAAAAACAGTTTTCAGGATACGGCTCAGGATATCGAGCTGTATCTACAATCAAACAATGAGCAAAAAATGTAAAGGGTGACACGGGATATACGAGGAAAGCCCTTGATCAATCTAGATGACCGGCACAAAACCTCGGGAGCTGACAATCACAGCTGCCATGTTCTTCTTATTGCTTCAAATGTCAGGATACAGTGCAGGATATGATGCGGATCAACTAAGTGTTACAATACGATTTGAATACAAGTGTAAGTGTGTTGTGAGTGTTTGCAGCTAGTGAGAAAGAGAGTTCGAGAGATTGTGTGTCCTTATCTGATCCAATCACTCCTATTTATAGTAAAATAAAACTAACTAACTAGCCTATAAATCCGGGATATAACGAATATTCCCTTTGTGAATATTGTAGTCCACGTCTTCCGGCTTCAACGTCCATAATCTAACAGATTTGCCCTAGTCTTTGGGAAAAGAAGTTCACTTGAACATTATAGACTTGCACCATTAATCTGCATGTGAATTAATAAGTTACTACCAGGATACTGCATCAGGATGTTACCAATATCCTGATCTGGATCCTGATCACAACAAAAGAAACACAGTTAGAATATTATTCAGGATATATGAGCAGAAAACCACCCATAACAATTTTCCCCAAAATATATCTGTTGGTATACCAATTCCAACGGATATATTTTAAAACTTATCTCGTGAATCGAGGCTATTAAGTTGAAATGACGATTGAGGTGACATTGTGCAACTTCCAAAACGATTTTTACTCATCACCCCCCCTATACTCAGCCTATATTTACTTGATTTTTCCTCATTATGATCATAGAGCTCCAAGCAAACTTCAGGTATTCCCTTTCTTTCTCTTCTTTATTTCTCTTTGCTTAGATTTTCCATGGCTACCCGAACCAGATCCCAAACGGCAAAATCCGTTTCTACCTTCTATAACCAGAACCTGCTAAAAGATCCCTCAAAAGAGGTGTGTTCATTCAATAATGCTGATATCGCGACCTTACGAGCTTCCGGTGCCTTCCCCGCCGGACCAATTTTCCATCCGTTTGACCGAGAGGTCCGATCGGATTTTTGTTTCAATGAGTGGGTATGCTTTTTTGCTTATCCTGTCTCAATAGGGCTCCGATATCCATTCCCAGCCTTCATATCTCGCTTTTTCGAACTTACTGGCCTTAATTTTGCCCAAACCATGCCCATGGTTTGGCGTGTGTTAGTTACCCTGGAGCAGATCAAATCTCGTCACATGCCTAACTTGTGCTTCGAAGATCTTCCGATGGCATATCGTCTAAGGTCCCATGGTTTCGGCCGGTTCCTCCTTTTTTCTATCTCCAAAGATCCTCTCATTCTTAAAGCTACCAAGAATGAGGATGAATGGAGACGAAAATTCTTTTTTGTAAAATGGGATCCCATCGACAAGGGTTTTGACCTTCCTAAGAAATGGTTGACTTCTGGTAGGATTTAGGGTTTTAGGAATATCCTCAATCGTATCCTGAGACTACATCTTGAACTGATATCTTGATATATTCATTTTTTGTAGCAAACTTCAAGGAATTGGCTCCTCCAATTGCTGAATCAGAAGGAAGAATAAAGGAAATCTACAAGCTCCCGGAAAGTGAGAGGACTTTTACCCTGTTATTCACAAGCTCAAGCCAAAGATCAAGTTCCAGCATGTCTGGTAAGCATGATTTTACAAGTTAGTTTCATTTATCAAACCGATTATATTTTAAAAGTATATAATAAGACTGAGTGTTTCTCCCCTTCATGCAGTGCCGATCGTAAACCTTGAAGGATTCGAACTCGAGGAGTTGGATAGCTATTCCGGTCCTATGCAAGTCAAGCAGGAAGTGAATCCTAAACCAGCTGTCACGTCAAAACCCACCAGCTCCAAGGGCGCCACTGCTCCCAAGCCTTCCGCCACTTCTAAGCCACATGGCTCGAGTTCCCGTAAGAGAAATGAGCCAGACTCCCCTGCTGCCTCAGACGTTTTTCCATTTGAGAACCACGGATTCTCTGAGTCCAGCAAGTTCATGACTGGCTTCCTTAATCAGGTAGGTATCCTCATCCTATATCCTGCACATATACCCTGGTTACATATTTTGAGTACACACATTGATACTTGTTCAGCTGATTGCAGGGTCTTGAGCGGTTGGTGTTCCAGTACGAGGATTCATGCGGTCTGAACAAGATGCTGGAGGCTAGGCTGAAGAAGGCAGAGACCACCGTTGCAGATCAAGCAGCAATTGCCGCCGCCAAATCACAGCATTATGAGGACAAATAGAAGGCGATGATCCAGGAAAACGAGGCTGCCCTCAAGAAAGCTACCCAAGAAGCACATGCCAAATATGATGCAGCTCAGGTTCAACACGAACAGGACATAGCTTCTTATCAGGAGAGCCTCAGGGGCTCCGTCGTTATCTCTCTCCTCCAAGCCAGGTTGAAAATGGCCTATGAGGCCAAGACCATGGGCCTTGAATGCCCTACGTGGAATGTTGAAGCTTGGGAGTCAAAGTTGAGGGATCGCGGTGGCAATCCCGTGGTGCATCCTGAGAAGCCTGCTGTTGAGGAGCCTGCTAAGGTGGTTGAGAAGGTGGCCGATGGTGGTGGTGATGCTGCTAAGGATGCTAAAGCGGATGCTGGTGCTGATGAAGCCATGGTCGAAGAGGGTGCTGCCGCTTGAAAGCAGCGAAATGGGCGATGATGGATATTGATGCCGTGGCCGGAGCCCATTTTTTAAATTTGGTGGTTTGTGGTTTGTTGAACAATTTTACTTTCATGTCTGTCGAACAATTTACTTTCCTGCATTAAAACAATATGATGGCCAAAGGTGGATGGGTCTTGAGTTTCAGGATGAAGCCCTTGGTCATCAGTTAGTATCGTTTATTTTAAACAATATAACAGTTGGAGGCGGATGGGTCTCGGTTCGAGATGAAACCTTCAACTGTTAAGTAATTATGGTAAAAAACTAACTGTGCTTTTGGTGGATGGGTCTTAATTTGAGATGAAACCAAAAGCACAATCTTTTGTTATGTTAATAAGATAACCTTTTTATGACCTTATCTATCATTGCCCTTTTTCAACTCTTGTTATACATTGCTTAGTTAGAATACAACAGTTTGAATACAATTTCAATGTTCCAAACTTAGTGCAATATCTCAAACAACCTATCCAAATATTATGAAAATATCTTGATCAGGATACTCACAAATATCTTATTAAGACTTTTGTCAAATAGGGTTTATACAACTTACACAATTTAGATAAAGTTTTCAAAGAAAAAGGATAGTTCACTTTTTTTTACAAAGCTTGTTTTGATAATAGATGTTTGACTCAAGTACAGTTTTAATTTTCAATCCAAGTATTATGTCCCAAACATTCCAACCAAATATCCTGAAGCATATTCTGAAAATATATTTTGAGAATATATCCTGAGAACATATCCTAATCAGGCTATTCATAAATGTTATAATCAAGCTTTTATCAAACATAGTTTCAAAAATTTAAACGATCTAGATAAGGTATTTTTTAAAGGAAAGATCATACCAGAGATAGAGTGCAACCCTATTCTCATACTTCAATCCTTTTGCAATCTTTCCAACAAAGATGTCCCCAGCCTGGGGCACTTAGTGTACTGGGTCCAAGCTTGATCCTTTGAGCTGTGCACAATTGCCTTAGTAGGAATGTCCCCTGTGCATTATGTCTTTGAACACTTAGAAAATTTATGGACATCAAATGCAACCGTTTGTATAATTTTTGTATTACAGGGGATAAACCCTAAAATATCCTGCAGGTAAATCCTTAGTGTTCTGGGGATAAACCCATAGGTATTCTGGGGAAAATCCCAAGTTTTCATGCGCTACAGGCCGAAGTGTATAAACTCCAAGACTTAGAAAGGTGAAAACCTTTAAACCTTAGAGAGTATGAAAATATCCTTTCGTGAGAGAGGGTGATCAATCCTCATATACCTTAAGGATCCAGGATATAGCCAATGATAACGAATTTGTCAGCCACTTTTACATGAACTGGTCCCGCTATCTTGAACTATTCCCGGATAACTTGCGCTCCAGGCGGGGTGTTTAAACCCAATTCGAGAGAAAGGTGAATACCTTTAAACCTGTGAAGGGATCAGGATCCCTTAAACGTGAGAGAGGGGGCCAATCCTCTAATCTTTCGAGTTATCCTGAGGGTATATCCTGGAGCTATATCCTGAAGCATATACTGCAAAACATTTTTAAACTAAGGTGGGTGTTAGCCTGGCTAAAACCCCTCCAATGCTTAAGGCATTACTGGGTTTAAATAAAATAAATTAGAATTGTATTTAAAAGAGATAGAGTTCATACCATCCTGAGTTCGAAATTAAATTCTAAACTCACTTGAAATAGGCTTTGAGATGTATAGCATTCCAGGATCTTGGCAACATATCCCCCTCCATATTCTTAAGCCGGTATGCTCCTTTTCCAGATTCCGATTCAATCTCATAGGGTCCTTCCCATTTTGGAGCTAATTTTCCATCAACAGGATTGGTAGTGTTCTGAAAATCCTTTCTTAATACCCAATCTCCAACTTGAAACCTCCTAGTCCTTATATTCTTGTTATATGCTCTGGATATCCTCTGTTGATATGCTGCCATCCTTAGCTTTGCCGCATCTCTTGTCTCATCAATAGTATCCAATTCTTGGCATAGGGCTTCAGGATTCTGCCCAAGATCCTGGAGGTTAGATCTTGCTGTAAGTATCATCATTTCTGTTGGGATCACTGCTTCTGCTCCAAATACTGAGGAAAATGGGATCTGGCAAGTTGCACTCTTTATTGTTGTTCTATCAGCCCACAAAACAAAGGGTAATTCTTCTACCCATCTTCCTTTCTTAGCTCCTAGTCTTTTCTTCAAATTGTTGACAATTATCTTGTTTGAGGATTCTGCTTGTCCGTTTGCTTGAGGATGTACCGGTGTAGATGTAATCATTTTAATTCCCCAATTCTTACAAAAATCAGTTTTCCTCTTACTGAGAAACTGAGAGCCATTGTCACAAATTATCTCGGCTGGTACTCCAAACCTGGTCAGGATATTCCTTTTTATGAAGGATACTACTTCTTGGTCTCTGACTTGAACAAATGCTTCGGCTTCAATCCATTTAGAGAAATAATCAGTCATTGCCAGCATAAAGACTTTTCCTCCTGGAGCCTTGGGCAATTTTCCTACTATGTCCATCCCTCACTTCATGAATGGCCAAGGGGAGGTAATATGATATAGTGGTTCAACAGGCTGATGCAGTATATTACTATGCCTTTGACATGCATCACACCTTCGGCCATATTCTGCAGCATCTTTCCTCATCGTCGGCCAATAGTATCCTGTTCTTAATACCTTTGAGAATAATGATCTGCCCCCAGTATGGTTACGACAATCCCCTTCGTGTATATCTTGAAGCACTTCTTTGGTTTCGGGACCCTCCAAGCACCTCAGGTATGGTCCTGCAAGAGATTTCTTATACAAAACATTATTTATAATAGTGAATCGTGATACCTTCATCCTAAAAGATTTAGGATTCTCATCCTTTGGGATGTGTCAATCCTTGAGATATCTCATGATTGGAGCCATCCAGGACTTAGGATCCTCCTCGGGATACTCATCATCAGGATCCTGGATACTTACTACTTCCTTATCATGAGATTTGAGAAGATCCATCGCAGGATACAGGATATGTAGTATTGGTATTTAGGTTCCCTCCGGTATACTGACTGATGCTCCTAGATTTGCCAAGGCATCTGCTTCAGCATTATCCTCTCTTGGTACCAGTTCAAGTGTAAAAACATCGAAATATCCTGCTAATTTTTTGAGAATTTCAAGATACTCGATTAACTTCTCACCTTTAACTACATAGGTTCCATTAAAATGATTAGTAATTAACAAGGAATCAACAAATACTCGTAAACTTTTAATATTCATATTCCTGGCCAATTCTAATCCTGTAATCAAAGCTTCGTATTCTGCTTCATTATTAATGGCAGGAAATTCACACCTAATAGCCTGGGGTATTATGCCCCCCTGTGGCGATTTTAGTAGTATACCCAAACCTACACCTCTTACATTAGATGCACCATCAGTATATAATGTCCAGGATTCTGAGGTTTCTCCTAGTTGCTGTACTTCTAGGTCTACTTCATTTTGAATATCACTACTGAAATCAGCCACAAAGACAGATAGAGCCTGAGACTTTATAGCATTTCTAGGTTCATATACTAGATCATAGGCACTTAATGTTACCGACCATATAGCGATTCTTCCTGATATCTCAAGTTTCCTAAGCACATTTTTAAGAGGATAATTTGTTTTAACATGATTCCTAAGTGTCTCAAAATAATGTCTAAGCTTTGTCGATGCCATAACTAAGGCCAATATCAATTTTTCTAAATGAGAATATCTAGTTTTAGCATCTAATAAACTTTTGCTAACATAATAGACAGGATATTGCTGACCTTCGTGATCCTTTACCAAGACAGTGCTTACCGCATTTCCTGATACTGAAAGATACAGGGATAATGGTTCACCATCCTCGGGCTTCATCAATAGGGGTGCAGTCGAGAGATACTGCTTTAGTTCCTGCAAGGCTGCTTCATGCTTCTCTCCCCATTTGAATTTCTTATCCTTCTTTAGGATATCGTAGAATTCCTTGCCGAGGATCTTGATATAAACCAGTTTAATGCTGCTACTCGCCCTGTTAATCTTTATTCATCATTCATGTTTGAAGGTGACTTGATATCAAATATGGCTTTAATCTATTTCGGGCTTGCTTCGATCCCCCTTTTAGTCACCATGTATCCCAAAAACTTTCCTGCCCCCACTCCGAAATGGCATTTGGCAGGATTTAGGTTCATATTGTACTGGTCCAGGATATCGAATGCTCCTTCAATATCCCAGAGATGATCCTCAGCCTTCTTAGATTTTTCTACCATATCATCTGTTAGGGATGGATTTTCCAAACCTAAGGATCACGGATCCTCAAGTGCAGCCAGGATCACGGATCCTCAATTCTGTTTGAATTAAGGATCCTCAGAAGACGTTGCAGGTTTAAGGATCCAGGATCCTCATTGTTATCCTCACACTAACGGTTGTTACCGCTATGTTCGAACTTGATTCGCAGGAGTATACGAGTAGAACTTGGTCTTGCCGATATTCTTGGGGAATATGCTCCAATATTCTGCACGTGCATAGCTTGAATGACCGTTATGGAAGTCGTGGGTAGCTAGCACAATTTGCGGGTTATTTGTTATTTAGTTTATTTCTATTTTTAAAAGGGGATAATGAGATTGATAGTTAGAACAATTAACAACACACACTCTCGGCAACTCTCTACAACATATTGGCGATTACACACTCGTTACTCACTAGTGATCCTTGTAACAAGCTTGTTATCATCCCGATTTGTAACCTTTACTTGTTGAATATATTTGGTGATCGGTAGTTTCCATCACCCGAGGTTTTTTATGCCGGAGATCATATATTGATCAAGGGCTTTTTCCTCATATAAATCCTTGTGTCCCTTGTTCATTTCATTTACAAACTGTTCATACATTTGCGCAATCATTTAAGCATCACACCTAACAAAATAAGATTTGGTTGCATTATCCTAGTCTGATTTTTGACCAAAACAGTTTGGCACCCACCGTGGGGCAATTGGTGCTTCATTTCTGAGAAATTTTGTTCATTGTGATCATTTCGATTCACCACTTTCAACCACATGGCTTCTTCAGCGAAGAACACATCAAGTTCCATGCCGGCAATCACCTCCTCATAGGGCATCCCACCTTTGCCTCCAACACCTTTTGGATCCCAGAAGAGTGCTGAAAATGCTGCGAAGAAACAGGGCCCCATGAGGGATTACATGCAACAGCAGGACAAAACCAATGATAGGATCCTTCGAGAAATTGATGACATCAAGAAATTGAAGAGATCAGCGGAGGATCACTCTCTGGTGGTGCCTAGATCACTGGATTTCGATACTCCAGCTATAACTACCCTATAATCTGCGGCTCCAAATATCCAGTAACAGAGTGGATCATTGGGAAGGCGATATGGGTCAACGACAATGTCTCAGGCTCTAGGATCTTACTTTCAGCCTTCAGGACCCTCTTTTCAGCCTTTAGGATCCTCCTTCCAGCATCAGGGATCCTTCACTAGCTCAGGAGGATACATGGGGACGCAGACAGTTCAAGGACCCTCCTCCTAGGTTCAAGGATCCTCCTCTCAGGTTCAGGGATCCTCATTTTAGGTTCAAGGATCCTCATTTCAGGTTCATGGATCCTCATCTCAGGCTTACGGATCCATGGATTATCCTCCAAGACCCCCAGTCACAGCACATCAAGGATCCAACATCTTTCAGGATCAAGGATTCTTAAGGAGTGTACAACCCGGAAGTTCAGATGTTCATCTAGGAGACTTCATCCCTATGCAAACTATTGCTTCATCTGGTCCCTCAATTTTACCAGAATCCCGTCAATATGGATTCACATCTTGAATTCCAAACTTGAATCCTTCAGGAGGTAAGACTTTGAATAATTCTCATAATACTAACCATGGCTTTGTGCAGGATAGAGGTATCAATCAAGCTATGGCTAGGGAATTACAGAAACTGAAGAATATGATATCCAGCGTTCCAGGAGTGGTTAAGCCCATCCCTGAAATTGAAGATCGAAGCCACAGGATATCTCGCTTTGCACCACGTATTTGTGATGCAGAAATTCCAAAGTGGTTCCAAATACCAACCATGAAGCTATATGATGGCTCAACGGATCCAGAAGAGCATGTAGCTCAGTATAGAGAAAAGATGGAGATCAATCCCATCTCGGAGAGGTTAAAAGAAGCATGTTTATGAAAGGGTTTTGGATCCACATTAACAGGATTAGCTCTTAAATGGCTGCTAAGTCTTCCCCCTTACTCTATTACTTCATTTGCTAATCTAGTTAATCTGTTTAATAGCCAATTCTCATGTAGTAGAAAATTTGAACGTTTAACTAGTGATCTATATAGGGTAACACAAGGTCAAAATGAATCACTTAGAGATTATATCACTAAGATAAGTAAAGAATCCTTAGATATTCCTAATTTGGATATTGCTACGGCTGTAGAGGCCTTCAAAATAGGTTTACTTAGGGATTCATTGTTCTATGATGATCTTGTCATGACCCCTTGCAGGAATCTTGATGAAGTGAGAACCAGGGCCTTAGATTCATCCGATTAGAGGATCATAAAAGGATACAAGAAAGACTGGCAGGATCCTCGAAGCAGGAAAAACAAGGATCCTACTTCAGGAACAACAAGTCCATGCAGTAGAACAGGAAGAGGATGATGAGGATTATCCTCCCGTTTCTGAATATTGTTTTTCTGTAGATAACAATGAACTGATCCTTGCAATGTAGAACTTAGGTGAAAAAGCAAGATGGCCCAGAAAAAGTGATAAACCAGCTGCAACAAAAGATAAATCCAAATGGTGTGCATACCATGAAGATTTCAGTCATCTCACTGAAGAATGTATTGCACTCAGAAAAGAGATTGGTTACTTGTTAAGAAAAGGGCATTTGAAGGAGCTATTGGGGAGAAAAAAGTCAAGGATCCAGGATCCTGAGAAAGTTCTAGAAAGAGCTCTTGCTCCTCTTGCTGATGCACAAATTATAAACTTCATATCTGGTGGATCAGACATATGTGGCACTTCCTTTTCAGCAGCCAAGAGGCCTGCAAAGGAGACCAAGATGGATAATGGGGATAGACCCATTCGAACATCTACTGTTACACAGTAAAAAGTTATAACATTTGATGAGGATGATCATGTGGATGTTCAGGATCCTCATCATGATAGTCTTGTTATTACTTTATTTATATCTAATCATTTTGTTCGTAGGATCTTAATAGATAGAGGAAGCTCGGTGAACATCATTCAACTTGATGCCCTTAAAAAGAGGAATATTCCCGAATCAGAAATTATCCCAAGATCCTTAGTTCTTGTGGGGTTCAGTGGAGAAACTATGAATACATTGGGGGATATTAAGCTTCCCATTTACATAGAGGGACTTAATTCTTTTCAGAAATTTTGTGTTATAGATTGCTTATCCTGTTGCAATGTTATCCTTGGCAGGCCAAGGATACATGACATGAAAGCAGTTGCATCTACATATCATCAGTGTGTAAAGCTTCCTAGTCCATGGGTGTAGGATCGTTTTTAGACCCGAACGAGTCGATCAGAAGAGTTTTACTCAGAATGAAAGGCGGAAACAAACATTCTGAGGTCAATTCAGCTAGATATACACTTTAAACTGTCGTATTATTGATTATCCAACGTTTTATAGCGAGACGACACTTCGGCAGCACTTCGTTGCACAAACAGGAAAAAAGTACATCTGATCTTGCTTGAACCCTATTGATAGAGATCTGATTTCGCTTGAGAGTGGCACAATCCATTTCAAGCGAAATAGCTTAAGTTGATTTCGCTTGAAATGACACATGTCACTTTCAAGCGGAATCACCTCATTCAAGCAAAATTACATTAAATCTCGTACTACGTGCCCTGATTTAACATTCTAATCACAAGACTCGATACAAGACGAAGTCGACAGACGCATGAACCAACAGACTCCCCCTCGAATGTTGACGAGTCTTAAAGTGTCGAGTCTTCGCATCTTCAGTCTTTGTCAGTCCTTTCAAACTTTCTGAAGTATCTGGCGCTGTAAGCATCCTCAAATCTCTCTCTTTTCTTGTTCTCCAGGATCTCTGGCTCTTACATCTTTTCTTCCAGCACCAATAGAATCCTCCCCTCGAATAATGATAACCTCCAGAATCTGAGTCTGTCTCTTGAGCTTTCTAATTCTCTTGATCAGATCTCTTGATTCCTTAAGTTCATCAGCATTACCAATTTCAGAATTGTAACCTGGCTCACACTTTTCACAGGTTTAGGATCGATTCCAGACTCTATCCTGCATAGAACTCTACCCAACAATAAATTTTCTGATAACCACTTGTGAATAAGATTTTCAAATCTGATTAACCACTTGTAGAGCAAATCTTAGAATGATGTAGCATTTTAGTCTCTGATGAACCACTTGAGGAATATTGTTTTTATTTCAAAAACTTTTCTCATTTTAATACAGACTCCCCCTCAACACATGCTCATCATGTTTAGCACTTGGAATTTTGAAAATCAGTTTTCCAACACCAGTTGTCGAAATCTTTTTGAATTTTTCAAAATTTATGCTAAAACACAAACACATTCTTTTTGGATTTTTCTAAGACTTTCAGTGTGTAAAAATGCAATAAAGAAATATTTACAAACAATATTTTTGTGAGTTTGTGTAAGAGGATCATATCAGTTTATGAGACAAATCACCAACACCGTTAAGCTTTAATCATTTTAAGTTCTAAATGATTCCCATAGATTGACGATATTGTTGTCCTCTTAAACTCAATCTAAAAACTTTTGAAATGCTTACCGATACGTGAAGGTATATTAATTTTGCACTAAATTCTTATGGACCCCACGATCTCAGCATATCCCCTCATCATGCAATACACTGACTCAAGTAATGCCTTTAAACTTTTATCAACTGTGATTTGTGCGAAAACAAAGCAGAATGTTTAAACATTAACAATCAGGTCGATACTTCCGTATACGGAGAGAAAGTCCAATGTTTAAACAAAATAAGAAAATAAAAACAAGTTTGTTTTGGTCAAAAATCGAACAATGATAATGCAACCAAACTTTCTGTTGTGAGGTGTGATGCTTGAATCAATGGACAATACTAAGGATCACTCAAAATGTAATGAACAAGTGACACAAAGATTTATACGAGGAAAAAGCCCTTGATCAAGAGTTGATCTCCGGCACAAAAAAACCTCGGGTGATGGAAACTACCGATCACCAACTGTTAGGGGATGATTTTCCAAAGATCAGTGATCCTCAATTACTACCGGGCTTAGGGATCCTCAGTTCTGTTTGAATTAGTGATCCTTAGAAAGTATTGTAGGTTCAGGATCATGGATCATCATAGTGATCCTTGCACTAACGATTGTCTACTTTGAATATGATGTTGTTTTGCAGGAGTACGTGCTTGGACTTGGCCTTGGCGATATTCCTGGAGCATATTCCCTATTTATTCCGCACGTGCTTGACTAATATGGACGTTATGGAGGTCGTGGAAGACTTGCACGAAATGCGGATAGTTAGTTAGCTTAGATATTTTCCAAATTTAAAAGGGGATAGCAAGCTAGATTAGAACACTTGGCTATTTTTGGCTAAACACACACACTCGTAACTGCTCTTGACAGTTTGCTTGGCGATTGCACATTCTTTTGCACATTACACTATAGTGATCCTTGTAACAAGCTCGCTATCATCCAAAGTTGTAATACATTTTCTGTGCAATATAGTTGGTGATCGGTAGTTTCCATCACTCGAGGTTTTTTATGCCGGAGATCAACTCTTGATCAAGGGTTTTTTCCTCGTATAAATCATTGTGTCACTTGTTCATTACATTTCTGAGTGTTCCTTAGTATTGTTCATTGATTCAAGCATCACACCTCACAACAGAAAGTTTGGTTGCATTATCTTAGCTTGATTTTTGACCAAAACAGTTTGGCGCCCACCGTGGGGCAATTGGTGCTTCATTCCTAAGAAGATTCATATTTTTGTGGTCATTTCGGTTCGTTACAACCAAGCAGATGACTTCCTCAGCGAAGAACACTTCAAGTTCAATGCCGGCAATTAGTTCTTCACAAGGCGTTCCACCTTTGCCTCCACCACCTTCTGGATCCCAGAAGAATGCTGAAAATGCTGCGAACAGACAAACCCCCATTTTCCCAAAACCACCAACTTCTTCTGTTTCCTCTAATCCTACTACTAATGATCTTTTTACTCTGATTTTGCAGATGAGAGATCGTATGCAAGAGCAGGACAAAACCAATGAAAGGATCCTCCAGGAGATTGGGGATATCAAGAAACAGAAGAAATCAGTGGAGGATCACTCTCCTCTGATGCCAAGGTCATTAAATTTTGACACTCTTGTTGTAACTACCCTACAATCGGCAGTTCCGGGCATCCAATATCAAAGTGGTCCATCAGAAAGGCGTTATGGAACAACAACTATGAGTCAGGCATTTGGCTCCCACTTCCAGCCTCAAGGATCCTATTCTCAGCCATCGGGATCCTCTTTTCAGCATCAAGGATCCTTCGTTAGCTCAGGAGGATATTTGGGAATGCACGCGGTTCAAGGATCCTCCCAGGTCCAAGGATCCTCCCAGGTCCAAGGATTCTCTATGGTTCCAGGATCCTTTCAGGTTCAAGGATCCTCTCAGGTTCAAGGATCCAACATCTTTTAGGATCAAGGATACTTAAGAAGTATGCAGCCTCCAAGTTCGGATGTTCATCAAGGATACTTCATACCAATGCAGACCATTGCTTCCTCTGGTCCTTCAATCATACCGGAATCCCGTCAATATGGATTCACATCTGGAATTCCAAACATGAATCCCATGGGAGGTAACGCTTTTAACAATTCATATAACACTAACCATGGCTCTATGCAGGATACATGTATCAATCAGGCTATGGCTAGGGAGTTACAGAAGCTTAAGGATATGATATCCAGCGTGCCAGGAGTGGTTAAACCCATTCCTTAAATTGCAAATGGTAGCCATAGGATATCTCGCTTTGCACCACCTATTTGTGATGCTGAGATACCCAAGAGATTCCAGATACCATCCATGAAGCTGTATGATGGTTTAACGGATCCAGAGGAGCATGTAGCTCAATATAGGGAGAGGATGGAGATCAATCCAATTCCTGAGAGGTTAAAAGAAGCATATCTATGCAAGGGATTTGGATCCACACTTACAGGATCTGCTCTTAAATGGCTGCTAAGTCTTCCCCCTTACTCTATTACTTCATTTGCTAATCTAGTTAATTTGTTTAATAGTCAATTCTCTTGTAGTAGAAAATTTGAACGATTAACTAGTGATCTTTATAGGGTAACACAAGGTCAAAATGAATCACTTAGAGATTACATCACTAAGTTTAGTAAAGAATCCTTAGATATCCCCAACCTGGATATAGCGACGGCTGTAGAAGCCTTTAAAATGGGTTTGCTTAGGGATTCATTATTCTATGATGATCTTGTCATGACCCCTTGCAGGAATCTTGATGAAGTAAGAACCAGGGCCCTTAGATTCATCCGATTAGAGGATGATAAAAGGATCCAGGAAAGACTGACAGGATCCTTAAAACACGAAAAGCAAGGATCCTACTTCAGGAACAACAAATCAAAGCCCTACAACAAATCTGATAACCAGAACGTGCATGCAGTGGAACAGGAAGAGGATGATGAGGATTATCCTCCAATTTTTGAATACTGTTTTTCTGTTGATAACAATGAACTAATTCTTACAATGCAGAATCTAGGTGAGAAAGCTAGGTGGCCAAGGAAAAGTGATAAACCAGCTGCTACAAAGGATAAGTCCAAGTGGTGTGCATATCATGAGGATTTTGGGCATCTCACTGAAGAGTGTATTGCACTTAGAAAGGAAATTGGTTACTTGTTAAGCAAGGGGCATTTGTAGGTGCTTTTGGGACGAAAGAAGTCAAGGACCCAGGATCCTGAAAGGATCCCGGAGAGGGCTCCTGCTCCTCCAGCGGATGCACAAGTTATAAACTTCATATCCGGTGGATCAGACATTTGTGGTACTTCGTTTTCTGCAGCCAAAAGACATGCCAAGGAAACCAAGATGGATAATGGAGACAGACCCATTCGGACCTCAACTGTCACCAAGGATAAAATCATAACTTTCGATGAGGATGATTGTCTTGATGTTCAGGATCCTCATCATGATGGTCTTGTTATTACTCTATTTATTTCTAACCATTTTGTTCGTAGGATCCTGATAGATGGAGGAAGCTCAGTAAACATCATCCAGCTTGATGTCCTCAAGAAGATGAATATCCCTGAATCAGACATTGTCCCAAGATCCTCAGTACTTGTGGGATTTAGCGGGGAAACCAAAAATACATTGGGGGACATCAAACTCCCCATCTATATTGAAGGGCTCCATTCTTATCAAAAGTTTTGTGTTATAGATTGCTTATCTTGTTGTAATGTTATCCTTGGCAGGCCATGGATACATGACATGAAGGCAGTCCCATCCACATATCATCAATGCGTAAAGCTTCCTAGTCCATGGGGAGTGGTGAAAATTGAGAGTGATCAACAAGAAGCAAAGAATTGCTATACCTCATCAATGAAGCCAGCCTCAAGGCCAAGGGAGCAATAGCAATTAAAGTATCCTTCAAGAGATGTCTTGGAGGCAAGAGAGCAGGATGTAAAGGAAATCCTCATGGATCCTCATGATCCTGAATCCAAGATCTTCATAGGATCAGGGATCCTTAGCGACATTGAACAGGATTTAGTATCCTTCCTTAAAAGAAGGAAATCTACCATTTCCTGGAAGCATGAGGATATGACAGGTATATCTAAGGATATAATTACTCATAAGCTTGGCATTGACAGGTCATTCAAGCCTATTCATCAAAAAAGAAGGAAGTTTGCACCTGAAAGGAATGCTATTATCCAGGAGGAGGTAGATAAACTACTTCGGGCAGGTATGATAAGAGAGGTTAAGTATCCAAGGTGGCTAGCGAATGTGGTTGTTGTTCAAAAGAAAAATGGAAAATGGAGGGTATGTGTCGATTTTACTGATTTAAACAACGCATGTCACAAGGATCCTTTCCCATTACCCCACATTGACTCCATGGTGGATGCTACCGCGGGTCATGAGTTGTTGACTTTTATGGATGCTTCATCTGGATTTCAACAAATTCAGATGGAACCATCTAATCAAGGGGATATAGCCTTTAAGACCCCAACTGGTATATATTGTTATATTGCTATGCCATTTGGACTAAGGAATGCAGGTGCTACTTATCAAAGGCTAGTCAATATGATGTTCAAGGAACAAATTGGACACACTATGGAAGTCTATATAGATGACATGGTGGTTAAGTCCAAGAAAGCTGAGGATCACCTTAAAGACTTGGAGGAAGCATTCAATATCCTTGACAAATTTAATTTGAAACTGAATCCTTCCAAGTGTCATTTTGGTGTTAAACCATGTAAATTCCTAGGCTATATGGTGACAAAGAGGGGCATTGAAGCAAGTCCAGAGCAGATCAAGGCTATTGTGAATATCAAATCTCCTGCCAATGCCAAGGATGTGCAAAGATTGATAGGCAGGATCCCAGCCTTGAACAGGTTCATATCCAAATCCTCAGAAAAGTGCAAGGAATTCTATGACATCCTGAGGAAGAACAAGAAATTTGAATGGACCGAGAAGCATGAAAGTGCCCTCAAAGCTCTTAAGGATTACCTATCCTCAGCCCCTGCCTTGATTTGGCGGTATCCTCTAAAGCAGTAAGTGCGGTCCTTGTTAAGGATCACGAAGGTACACAACATCCTGTCTATTATGTAAGTAAGAGTTTGCTTGATGCTGAATCCAGGTATTCACATTTAGAAAAACTTATCCTTGCATTAATTATGGCATCTACTAAATTGAGACATTATTTTGAAACTCATGCCATTATTGTTAAAACTAATTTCCCAATTAAGAATGTTATCAGGAAACCTGAAATGTCAGGAAGGATGGCTAAGTGGGCAGTGAAGCTTAGTGCTTATGATATAAGATATGAACCAAGGACTGCCATCAAATCCCAAGCCTTAGCTGACTTTGTGGCAGATTTTAGTAGTGACTTGCAAAAGGAAGCTGAGTTAGAGGTCCAACAGCTAGAAGAAACTAAGGATCCTTGGATACTCTTCACTGATGGTGCTTCTAATGTTAAAGGAACAGGGCTTGGAATACTACTAAAATCGCCACAGGGGGACATAAACCCCACTCCATAGCTTGTGAATTTCAAACTACCAACAATGAGGCTGAATATGAAGCCTTGATAGCTGGTTTGCAAATTGCAAAGCATACGAGGATCAGGTATCTTGAGGTACATGTAGATTCACTATTAATTACTAATCACTTTAATGGATCCTATGCTATTAAAGGTGAAAAGCTAATCAAATATTTAGAGATAGTCAAAGAATTGGCACTCTCTTTTGTTTCCTTTAGTTTGACACAGGTACCAAGGGAAGAGAATGGAGAGTCTGATGCATTAGCTAATCTAGGATCATCCTTGAAGATCCCGGAGGATATTAAGATCCCTATTATCCATATCCTGACTCCTGCTATTGAATAATATGTTGTATAAACGATCTCTTGCAGGACCATATCTAAGATGCGTTGAGGATCCTGAAATCCAAGAAGTCCTAAAGGATTTCCATGAAGGAGATTGTGGAAACCACACTGGGGGCAGGGCATTATTCTCAAGGATCCTGAGGACATGATACTATTGGCATACTATGAAGAAGGATGCTATGGAATATGCCAAAAAGTGTGATCCTTGTCAGAGACATAGTAATATCCTTCATCAACCAGCAGAGCTTTTGCATCCTATATCCTCTTCATGGCCATTCATGAGATGGGGAATGGATATAGTTGGTAAGCTTCCTAAGGCACCTGGTGGAAAAGTATTCATGCTTGCTATGACTGATTACTTCTCCAAGTGGATAGAGGCTGAAGCCTTTGCTCAAGTCAGAGAAAAGGAAGTTACATCCTTTATTAAAAGAAACATTATTACTAGATTTGGTATCCCTTCTGAAATTGTTTGTGATAATGGATCCCAATTTATTGGGAATAGAACTACTAATTTTTGTGACAGCTAGGGGATTAAGATGATAACATCAACACCAGTCCACCCACAAGCTAATGGTCTGGCAGAATCATCCAACAAGATCATCATCAACAATTTGAAGAAGAAGCTTGGATCCAAGAAAGGAAAGTGGGCAGAAGAACTACCTTATGTACTATGGGCTGATAGGACAACTCCCAAGAATGCCACTGGCCAAACTCCATTTTCTTTGGTATTTGGGGCAGAATAAGTGATCCCTACAGAGATGGTGGTTCCTACTGCAAGAACAAGCATTCGTGATCCTGAAGAAAATGCTGAAAACTTGGTTCAAGATTTGGATACTATAGAAGAACTCAGGGATTTGGCAAGGATAAGGATGGCCAGTTATCAACAAAGGATGGCTAGAGCTTACAACAAAAATGTCAGGATCAGGAAATTCCAAGTTGGTGACATGGTGTTAAGGAAAGCATTTCAGAATACCACCAATCCTGCTGATGGAAAGTTGGCACCAAAATGGGAAGGCCCTTACTTGATCGTAGCTGAGGCAGGAAAGGGGGCATATCGATTGCTAACAATGGAAGGTGATTTGCTACCAAGAGCTTGGAATGCTGTACACTTGAAGAAATACTTCATGTAATAAGGATCCATGATTCTTACCTAACAAGTATCCTTGAAGGATCCTTACAGGACAGATGATCCTCATTCTGGTAATATTCTAATCTCAAACTATTTTATTTTTAATTATCTTATATAAGGGTAAGGATCCTGCATCCTTTATCCTCCTTTCACTTGATTCTGAGTTTTGAAGGTTCAGGTATCCTTAACAAGGGATTGAGTATACACAGAAGTATCCAGTTATTTGGGCTTGACCCCAGTTTTGGGCTTGTCCCCAGTTTCGCCAGTAGCGTACGATGATCCTGGTATAGTTCATGGCAATGGGACCAGTACTCGTTTTAGGGGCTGACAATTTCATTGTACTGGCTATATTCATGGTCCTACGTATAATGGTAGACGTACCATACATCCGTTCCTAAGGTTTCTAACGTTTTCACGTTAGCTAAAGTTTTGGCATTTTCATGTCACTAAGTTTGGATAGTCGCCAGTGAGGGCCGTACTCCAGTTTACACACGATCCTTGGGCTTGTCCCCAGTTATCCTTTGGGCTTGTCCCCAGTTATACTTTGGGCTTGTCCCCAGCTATCCTTTGGGCTTGTCCCCAGTATATTGGGCTTGTCCCCAGAATTGTTGGGCTTGTCCCCAGTTACTAACTTTTATATTATATTGGCTTAGTCCCAAGTTGTATCCTATTTCAGGTTTTTGAAGCTAAACGACTAAGGATCCTTGATCCTTATCTTCTACTAAGGTTTGTCTTTTGGTTATCCTAATTATAAGTGTTAAAGGTTAGGATCCTAACTTAGATTCTCAGGTATGATCCTTGATCATTTTGATTTTATTTATTATTTATCTAAATGACCCTTATCCCTTGACAACTGAACTTATGATCCTTAAAGTACACTACTTTTCAGAACTTGTCGACTATAGGATATGTGATCCTTGATCATATCCTAGACTTTTTGAGGATATTTATTAATTTTTTTCCTCTTTACTTAATAAATTCAGACAAAATATATATCACAACAATTGAAAAGTAAAGTATTCACAAGGATAACAACACGGGAACAAGCCAAAAAGTTAAGGTTTTATTTATTCACAAAACGTTAAACCCTTTAAGGTTGTCAAAATTGCCAACCCACGTTTCTACCAGCAAAACGTGGCCCGTCCACATGGGTTGGCAAAGGGTGTCCATTGTTAACGGGTCTTAAGAGTGCAGGAAATAAAGACGGAAGGATAACGAGTGGCTTCATCCCCCAAACAAAGGATCCATCCACCACCCATTATCCTACCTATTGTCCAAGGATCCATGATCCTCAACCCTAGAAACTATTTTCTAAGTTATTACAGACCAAGATTGTTTCAAAACACCATAACCAAAAAACCCATACCAAACTATAAAAAATGGGCTCCGGCCGCGTCTAGAAATGTCCATCATTGCCCATTCCTGCAGCTTACACCTTTGCTGCATCACCATCACCTTCACCAGCTCCTCCAGCTCCAGCATCACCCACATGATCCTTAATCCCACTGCTGCCAGCCTCAATTGCTAAGACCTCACCGGCCTCTTCTTCGTCATCCAGCTCAGCCAACCTAGCCTTCCAGCCCTCTACGTCCCAGTTGCTCTTGTCAAAGTCAGGATCCTGAGCTTCTTGGGCCATCTGCAACTTGGTTTTGTACATAGCGATGGCAGCGGAGACTTTGGCATCATTGGTGATTTCAGCCTTCTCCTGATCAGCAGTGATATGAGCCAGGACAAGTTCCCTCTTCACCAGATTGACGTCGTTTTCAAGGGAGGCAATCTTCTTATCCTTGGCCAGCATGATCTTTTGGAGGTCCACACACTTTTGCTCAACCTCTTCAACACTGCCTACGTAGTCCTCGATTTCAGCAAATTTCTGCAAAAAGACAATGTAAAGTTTAGGATCACATGATCCTCAAGTGGGCAGGATAATTAAGCTAGGTCAGTGATCCTTACATCAGCAAAATATTCAAGGAACTGGGGGCGGATTAGAGGCAAGCCTTCTAGATTGTCAGCCTCAGAGGCTTTCCTCTTCTTTCCCTTGGAGGTGGTAGGCTTGGGGATGGCAGTACTTGGGCTAGCAGCAGCCTTTTTCTTCCCAGACCTGGGACCAACAGTGGTGAGATCGGTGACACTGAAACGAGTAGCAGACTTCGATGATTTTCCAGCACCTACACATCCAAAACAGATAAGTATCCTTATTTCATTCTAATTTAAACATTTAATTATGCACAAAATGGGATACTTACTTGACATTGTAACAGAGCCTGAGGATACTTCTTGAGAATCCTGGGTATTTGCTTGAAATGTTCTTATTGCAGGATCAAGCCTCCAGAAAGCAGCAAGCCTTTCCTTCGTTGCAGGTGTTGTAATAATGTGTGAAACAGTAATAGCTGCATAAAAGAAACAAAAGGATGTTAGCGATCCTCAAGGGAGACAGGGTATCCTATGATCCTTCTATAAGGATCCTCTATCCTACCATGAGTAACCCATATTCTTGGAAGATCCTTCCCATCAGGGATGGAATCCCTTCTGACAAAGAAGAATCGCCTCTTCCAGTTGGTGTCATTCTTAGTGGTTTTGAAGATGGGGTGTTCTTCACCAGGTTTGTGTTTGAATAGATATCGATGAGATCCATGGCTCACAAGATCGTACATTTCTGCTAACTCCGACATTCCCAGATCAATACCTTCATGCTCAATGATTCTTTTAAGGGTATACAAGACCCTCCACATCATTGGCATCGCTTGGATGTAGGAGATGCCGGTGAGAGAGAAGAAATATTGGGTGAAATCAGGAAAAGGATATGAGTATCCTATCATAAATGGGGTTACCGGAAAAGCTACCCAGGTTTAAGAAACATAGTCACTCAAGACGGTGGGATCAAAAGCTTTAAAAACGGTGTTTGCCGGGAAATAATGGCGGATCCTGCCTATCTACGGATCCGTAAAGCAGCATCGTTCCTTCACAGAGCCTTTGATGATCCCTTGGCTCTTCAA
Source organism: Helianthus tuberosus (assembly GCA_030545235.1). Classification (NCBI taxonomy): domain Eukaryota; kingdom Viridiplantae; phylum Streptophyta; class Magnoliopsida; order Asterales; family Asteraceae; genus Helianthus; species Helianthus tuberosus. The sequence continues at coordinate 113,196,817 of CM060433.1, read as the reverse complement.
AGGACTGTCCTTTTGTGATCCTTAGCCGGTGAAGATCTTAGCATCATCTTGGGCATAATGATGGTGAAGAAGAAGAAACATAATAAGAATATGAAGAGAGAAAGGAAAGAGAAGTACCTGATCAGATCTTCGAATGAGGATTTATAGGATGAAACGCATGAATTTAAATGCTTCCTAACCCTTATCTCTAACTTCAATTTATAATCATGATCTTGCAGGATAGTCACTTCAATGACGTCAGATTGGCAACGGCTAGTCAGAATACAACGGCTATATATCCGTTGGTTTGTTACGGATAAGAACGAGAAAATATAACTCGTTTATTTACACTTTACTCCTTATATTTTGGGGGCAATTGTTAGGGGATGATTTTCCAAAGATCAGTGATCCTCAATTACTGTCGGGCTTAGGGATCCGCAGTTCTGTTTGAATTAGTGATCCTCAGAAAGTATTGTAGGATCAGGATCATGGATCATCATAGTGATCCTTGCACTAACAATTGTCTGCTTTGAATATGATGTTGTTTTGCAGGAGTACGTGCTTGGACTTGGCCTTGGCGATATTCCTGGAGCATATTCCCTATTTATTCCGCACGTGCTTGACTAATATGGACGTTAGTTATCTTAGATATTTTCCAAATTTAAAAGGGGATAGCGAGCTAGATTAGAACACTTGGCTATTTTTGGCTAAACACACACACTCGTAACTGCTCTTGACAGTTTGCTTGGCGATTACACACTCTTTTGCACATTACACTATAGTGATCCTTGTAACAAGCTCGCTATCATCCAAAGTTGTAATACATTTTCTGTGCAATATAGTTGGTGATCGGTAGTTTCCATCACCCGAGGTTTTTTATGCCGGAGATCAACTCTTGATCAAGGGCTTTTTCCTCGTATAAATCATTGTGTCACTTGTTCATTACATTTCTGAGTGATCGTTAGTATTGTTCATTGATTCAAGCATCACACCTCACAACTGAAAGTTTGGTTGCATTATCTTAGCTTGATTTTTGACCAAAACACCAACTATGATTAAACAAAAGTAAGTTTACAACTCGGGATGATAACAAGCTTGTTACAAGGATCACTAGTGTGTAATGTGCTAAAATGTGTATGAAATCGCCAAGTATTGCTTGAGAGCTGACTGAGAGCTGTTACGAGTGTGTGTGTATGCCAAAATTAGCTAAGTGTTTTTATCAAGCTTGTCATCCCTGTTAGGGGAATATTTTCCAATGATCAGTGATCCTCAACTACTGTCAGGCTTAGTGATCCTCATTTCTATTGAATTAGTGATCCTCAGAAGTTATTGTGGGATCAGGATCATGGATCATCATAGTGATCCTTACACTAATGATTGTCTACTTTGAATATGAAGTTGTTTTGCAGGAGTACGAGCTTGGACTTGGTCTTGGCGATATTCCTGGAGCATATTCCATATTTATTCCGCACGAGCTTAACTGAAGTGGATGTTATGGAGTTCGTGGAGGACTTGCACAAAAGGCAGACAGTTTGTTATCTTAGATTTTTTCTAAATTTATAAGGGGATAGCGAGCTAAATTAGAACACTTGGCTATTTTTAGCTTAATACACACACTCACAACCGCTCTCATCAGCTCTCTACAGTTTACTTGGCGATTAAACACTTTTTTGCACATTACACTATAGTGATCCTTGTAACTAGCTCGCTATCATCCGAAGTTGTAATACATTTCTTGTTTAATTGGAGTTGGTGATCGGTAGTTTCCATCACCCGAGGTTTTTTATGCCGGAGATCAACTCTTGATCAAGGGCTTTTTCCTTGTATAAATCATTGTGTCACTTGTTCTTTACATTTCTGAGTGATCCTTCCTATTGTTCATTGATTCAAGCATCACACCTCACAACAGAAAGTTTGGTTGCATTATCATTGCTTGATTTTTGACCAAAACAGTTTGGCGCCCACCGTGGGGCAATTGGTGCTTCATTCCTAAGAAGATTCATATTCTTGTGATCACTTCGGTTCGCTACAACCAAGCGGATGGCTTCCTCAGCGAAGAACACTTCAAGTTCAATGCTGGCAGTCAGTTCTTCACAAGGCGTTCCTCCTTTGCCTCCACCACCTTCTGGATCCCAGAAGAATGCTGAAAATGCTGCGAAGAGAAGAACCCCCATTTTTACAAAACTACCAACTTCTTTTGTTTCCACTAATCCTACTACTAGTGATCTTTTTAATCTGATTTTGCAGATGAGGGATCGCATGCAAGAGCAGGATAAAACCAATGAACGGATCCTCCAAGAGATTGGTGATATCAAGAAACAGAAGAAATCAGTGGAGGATCACTCTCCTCTGATACCAAGATCATTGAATTTTGACACTCCAGTTGTAACTACCCTACAATCGGCAGTTCCGGGCATCCAGTATCAAAGTGGTCCATCAGAAAGGCGTTATGGAACGGCAACTATGAGTCAGGTGTTTGGCTCTCACTCCCAGCCTCAGGGATCCTATTTTCAGCCATCGGGATCCTCTATTCAGCATCAAGGATCCTTCAGCTCAGGAGGATATTTGGGAATGCACGCGGTTCAAGGATCCTCCCAGGTCCAAGGATCCTCCCAGGCCCAAGGATCCTCCCAGGTCCAAGGATCCTCCCACGTCCAAGGATCCTCCAAGGTCCAAGGATCCTCCCACGTCCAAGGATCTTTTCGAGTTCAAGGATCCTCTCAACCCCAAGGATCCTTTCAGGTTCAAGGATCCTCTCAGCTTCAAGGATCCAACATATTTCAGGATCAAGGATTCTTAAGAAGTATGCAGCCTCCGAGTTCGGATGTTCATCAAGGAGACTTCATACCAATGCAGACCATTGCTTCATCTGGTCCTTCAATCATACCAGAATTCCGCCAACATGGATTCACATTTGGAACTCCAAACTTGAATCCTCCGGGAGGTAACACTTTCAATAATTCTTATAACACTAACCATGGCTCTATGCAGGATACAGGTATCAACCAGGCTATGGCTAGGGAATTACAGAAGCTTATGGATATGATATCCAGTGTTCTAGGAGTAGTCAAGCCCATTCCTGAGATCGCAGATGGTAGCCATAGGATATCTCGTTTTGCACCACCTTTATGTGATGCTGAGATACCCAAAAGGTTCCAGATACCATCCATGAAGCTGTATGATGGTTCAACGGATCCAGAGGAGCATGTGGCTCAATACAGGGAAAGGATGGAGATCAATCCAATTCCTGAGAGGTTAAAAGAAGCATGTCTATGCAAGGGATTTGGATCCACACTCACAGGATCTGCTCTTAAATGGCTGCTAAGTCTTCCCCCTTACTCTATTACTTCATTTGCTAATCTAGTTAATTTGTTTAATAGTCAATTCTCTTGTAGTAGAAAGTTTGAACGATTAACTAGTGATCTATATAGGGTAACACAAGGTCAAAATGAATCACTTAGAGATTACATCACTAAATTTAGTAAAGAATCCTTAGATATCCCTAACCTGGATATTGCTACGGCTGTAGAAGCCTTTAAAATGGGATTGCTTAGGGATTCATTATTCTATGATGATCTTGTCATGACCCCTTGCAGGAATCTGGATGAAGTAAGAACCAGGGCCCTTAGATTCATCCGGTTAGAGGATGACAAAAGGATCCAGGAAAGACTGACAGGATCCTCAAAACAGGAAAAGCAAGGATCCTACTTTAGGAACAACAAATCCAAGTCTTACAACAAATCTGATAACCAGAACGTGCATGCAGTGGAACAAGAAGAGGATGACGAGGATGATCCTCCTATTTCTGAATACTGTTTTTCTGTTGATAATAATGAGCTAATTCTTGCAATGCAGAATCTAGGTGAGAAAGCTAGGTGGCCGAGAAAAAGTGATAAGCCAGTTGCTACAAAGGATAAATCAAAGTGGTGTGCATATCATGAGAATTTCGGGCATCTCACTGAAGAGTGTATTGCACTTAGAAAAGAAATTGGTTACTTGTTAAGCAAGGGACACTTGAAGGAACTTTTGGGACGAAAGAAGTCAAGGATCCAGAATCCTGAAAGGATCCCAGAAAAGGCTCCTGCTCCTCCAGCAGATACACAAGTTATTAACTTCATATCCGGTGGATCAGACATTTGTGGTACTTCCTTTTCAGCAGCCAAAAGACATGCCAAGGAAACCAAGATGGATAATGGAGACAGACCCATCCGGACCTCCGTTGTTACCCAGGATAAAGTCATAACTTTTGATTAGGATGATCGTGTCGACGTTCAGGATCCACATCATGATGGTCTTGTTATTACCCTGTTTATTTCTAATCATTTTGTTCGCAGGATCCTTATAGATGGAGGAAGCTCTGTGAACATCATTCAGCTTGATGTCCTCAAGAAGATGAATATCCCGGAGTCTGATATTGTCCCAAGATCCTCAGTACTTGTGGGATTCAGTGGAGAAACCAAGAATACTTTGGGGGACATCAAACTCCCAATCTATATTGAAGGATTGCATTCTTATAAAAAATTTTGTGTTATAGATTGCTTATCTTGTTGCAATGTTATCCTTGGCAGGCCATGGATACATGACATGAAGGCGGTCCCATCCACCTATCATCAATGTGTAAAGCTTCCAAGTCCATGGGGAGTGGTGAAAATTGAGAGTGATCAACAAGAGGCTAAGAATTGTTACACATCATCAATGAAGCCAGCCTCAAGACCAAGGGAGCAATAGCAATTAAAGTACCCTTCAAGAGATGACTTGGAGGCAAGAGAGCAGGATGTAAAAGAAATCCTCATGGATTCTGATGATCCTGAATCCATAGTCTTCATAGGATCAGGGATCCTTAGCAGCATTGAACAGGATCTAGTATCCTTCCTTAAAAGAAGGAAAACTACCTTTGCCTGGAAGCATGAAGATATGACAGGTATATCTAAGGATATAATTACTCACAAACTTGGTATTGATAGGTCATTCAAGCCTATACACCAGAAGAGAAGGAAGTTTGCACCTGAAAGGAATGCTATTATCCAAGAAGAGGTAGATAAACTACTTCGGGCAGGTATGATAAGAGAGGTTAAGTATCCAAGGTGGTTAGCCAATGTGGTTGTTGTTCAAAAGAAAAATGGAAAGTGGAGGGTATGTGTCAATTTTACTGATTTAAACAAGGCATGTCCCAAGGATCCTTTCCCATTACCCCACATTGACTCCATGGTGGATGCTACCGCGGGTCATGAGTTGTTGACTTTTATGGATGCTTCATCTGGATTTCAACAAATTCAGATGGAACCATCTGATCAAGAGGATACAACTTTTATGACCCCAACTAGTATATATTGTTATATTGCTATGCCGTTTGGACTAAGGAATGCAGGTGCTACTTATCAAAGGCTAGTCAATATGATGTTCAAGGAACAAATTGGACACAGTATGGAAGTATATATAGATGACATGGTGGTTAAGTCCAAGAAAGCTGAGGATCACCTTAAAGACTTGGAGGAAGCATTCAATATCCTTGATAAAATTAATATGAAACTAAATCCTTCCAAGTGTCATTTTGGTGTTAAAGCAGGTAAATTTTTAGGCTATATGGTGACAAAAAGAGGCATTGAAGCAAGTCCAGAGCAAATCAAGGCTATTGTGAATATCAAATCTCCTGCCAATGCTAAGGATGTGCAAAGATTGATAGGCAGGATCGCAGCCTTGAACATGTTCATATCCAAATCCTCAGAAAAGTGCAAGGAATTCTATGACATCCTGAGGAAGAACAAGAAAATTGAATGGACTGAGAAGCATGAAAGTGCCCTCAAAGCTCTTAAGGATTACCAATCCTCAGCCCCCGCCTTGATGAAACCAGAAAAAGGGGATATATTATCCTTATACTTAGCGGTATCCTCAAAAGCAATAAGTGCGGTCCTTGTTAAGGATCACCAAGGTACACAACATCCTGTTTATTATGTAAGTAAGAGTTTGCTTGATGCTGAATCCAGGTATTCACACTTAGAGAAACTTATCCTTGCATTAATTATGGCATCAACTAAATTAAGACATTATTTTGAGACTCATGTCATTATTGTTAAGACTAATTTTCCAATTAAGAATGTTCTCAGGAAACCTGAGATGTCAGGAAGGATGGCTAAGTGGGCAGTGAAGCTTAGTGCTTATGATATAAGATATGAACCAAGTACTGCCATTATATCCCAAGCCTTAGCTGACTTTATGGCAGATTTCAGTAGTGACTTGCAAAAGGAAGCTGAGTTAGAAGTCCAACAGCTTGAAGAAACTAACGATCCTTGGATACACTTCACTGATGGAGCCTCTAATATCAAAGGAACAGGGCTTGGAATACTACTAAAATCGCCACAGGGGGACATAATACCCCACTCCATAGCTTGTGAGTTTCAAACTACTAATAATGAGGCTGGATATGAAGCCTTGATAGCTGGTTTGCAAATTGCTAAGCATATGAGGATCAGGTATCTTGAGGTACATGTAGATTCTTTATTAATCACTAATCACTTTAATGGATCCTATGCTGTTAAAGGTGAAAAGCTAATCAAATATTTAGAGATAGTCAAAGAATTGGCACTCTCTTTTGTTTCCTTTAGTTTGACACAGGTACCAAGGGAAGAGAATACAGAGGCTGATGCATTAGCCAATCTAGGATCTTCCTTGAAGATCCCAGAGGATATCAAAATCCCTATTATCCACATCCTGACCCCTGCTATCGAGGATCATGTAGCCATGGAGATAGGAGAGGATTCTGCTATCATCCCTAGTGATGATACTCAATCTCATTCAGGATCATGGATCCTCCCAATCATGAGATACATACAACATGGAGAGATTCCTACAGGAGAAAACCCAAGGGCTTTCAAAATCAAGGTATCACAATTTACAATATTGAATAATATATTGTATAAACGATCTCTTGCAGGACCATATCTAAGGTGTATTGAAGATCCTGAAATCCAAGAAGTCCTAAAGGATTTCCATGAGGCAGATTGTGGAAACCACACTGGGGGCAGGGCATTATTCTCAAGGATCCTCAGGACAGGACACTATTGGCCTACAATGAAGAAGGATGCTGTGGATTATGCTAAGAAGTGTGATCCTTGTCAGAGACATAGTAATATCCTTCACCAACCAGCAGAGCTCTTGCATCCTATATCCTCTTCCTGGCTATTTATGAGATGGGGAATGGATATAGTTGGTAAGCTTCCTAAGGCACCTGGTGGAAAAATATTCATGCTTGCTATGACTGATTACTTCTCCAAGTGGATAGAGGCTGAAGCCTTTGCTCAAGTCAGAGAAAAGGAAGTTATATCCTTTATTAAAAGAAACATAATTACTAGATTTGGTATCCCTTCTGAAATTGTTTGTGATAATGGATCCCAATTTATTGGGAATAGAACTACTAACTTTTGTGACAGCTGGGGGATTAAGATGATAACATCAACACCAGTCCACCCAGAAGCTAATGGTCAGGCAGAATCATCCAACAAGATCATCATCAATAATTTGAAGAAAAAACTTGGATCCAAGAAAGGAAAATGGGCAGAAGAACTACCTTATGTACTATGGGCTGATAGGACAACTCCCCAGAATGCCACTGGCCAAACTCCATTCTCTTTGGTATTTGGAGCAGAATCAGTGATCCCTACAGAGATGGTTGTCCCAACTGCAAGAACGAGCATTCGTGATCCTGAAGAAAATGCTGAAAACTTGGTTCAAGACTTGGATAGTATAGAAGAAATCAGGGATTTGGCAAGGATAAGGATGGCCGGTTATCAACAACGGATGGCTGGAGCTTACAACAAAAATGTCAGGATCAGGAGATTCCAAGTTGGTGATATGGTATTAAGGAAAGCATTTCAAAATACTACCAATCCTGCTGATGGAAAGCTAGCACCAAAGTGGGAAGGCCCCTATTTGATTGAAGCTAAAGCAGGAAAGGGGGCATATCGATTGCTAAGAATGGAAGGTGATTTGCTACCAAGAGCTTGGAACGCTGTCCATTTGAAGAAATATTTCATGTGACTAGGACCCATGATCCTTACACGACAAGTATCCTTGAAGGATCCTTATAGAACAGATGATCCTCATTTTGGTAATATTCTAATCTCAAATTATTTCATTCTTTAATTATCTTATATAAGGATAAGGATCCGGCATCCTTTATCCTCCTCTCACTTGATTCTGAATTTTGAAGGTTCAGGTATCCTTTACTAAGGATTGAGTATCCACAGAAGTATCCAGTTATTTGGGATTGACCCCAGTTATTTGGGCTTGACCCCAGTTTGGGCCTGTCCCCAGTTTCGCCGGTAGCGCACGATGATCCGGGTATAGTTCATGGCAATGGGATCAGCACTCGCTTTAGGGGCTGACAATTTCATTGTACTGGCTATATTCAGGATCCTACGTATAATGGTAGACGTACCATACATCCGTTCCTAAGGTTTCTAACGTTTTCACGTTAGCTAAGGTTTTGGCATTTTCATGTCACTACGTTTGGATAGTTGCCAGTGAGGGCCATACTCCAGTTTACACACGATTCTTTGGGCTTGTCCCCAGTTATTCTTTGGGCTTTTCCCCAGTTATCCTTTGGGCTTGTCCCCAGAATTGTTGGGCTTGTCCCCAGTTACTAACTTTTATCTTATATTGGCTTAGTCCCAAGTTGTATCCTATTTCAGGTTTTTGGAGATAAGCGACCAAGGATCCTTGATCCTTACCTTCTACTAAGGTTTGTCATTTGGTTATCCTGATTATAAGTGTTAAAGGTTAGGATCCTAACTTGGATTCTCAGGTATGATACTTAACTATTTTGATTGTATTCATTCTTCATTTGAGCGACCCTTATCCTTTGACAACTGAACTTATGATCCTTAAACTATATTACTTCTCGGAACTTACCAACTAAAGGATATGTGATCCTTGATTATATTCTAAACTCTTTGAAGATATTTAAACAAGATGAATATCACAACGATTGAAAAGTAATGTACTAACAAGGATAACAACACGGGAGATAGCCAAAAAGTTAAAGTTATTTTATTCACAAAACATTAAACCCTTCAAGGTTGTCAAAATTGCCAACCCACGTTTCTACCAGCAAAACGTGGCCCGTCCACATGGGTTGGCAAAGGGTGTCCGTTGTTAACAGGTCTAGAAAGTGCAGGAATTAAAAGACGGCAGGATCACAATGGCTTCATCCCCCAAACAGAGGATCCCTCCACCATTTGTAATCCTACCTATTGTTCAAAGGATCCATGATCCTTAACCCTAATTACTATTGTTCAAATACAACCCAAGATTGTTTCAAAACACCATAACCAAAATAAAACAACCAAGTCCTAAAAAAATGGGCTCCGACCACGTCTAGAAATATCCATCATCGCCCATTCCTGCAGCTTACACCTTTGCTGCATCACCTTCACCATCACCTCCAGCTCCAGTATCATCCGCATGATCCTTAACCCCACTGCTGCCAGCCTCGATTGCTAAGACCTCACCAGCCTCTTCTTCATCGTCCATCTCAGCCAACCTAGCCTTCCATCCCTCTATGTCCCAGTTGCTCTTGTCAAAGTCAGGATCCTGAGCTTCTTGGGCCATCTGCAACTTGGTTTTATACATAGCAATGGCAGCGGAGACTTTGGCATCATTGGTGATTTCATTCTTCTCCTGGTCAGCAGTGATATGGGCCAGGACAAGTTCCCTCTTCACCTGATTGACATCATTTTCAAGGGAGGCAATCTTCTGGTCCTTGGCCAGCATCATCTTTTGGAGATCCAGGCACTTTAGCTCAACCTCTTCAACATTGCCTACGTAGTCCTCGATTTCAGCAAATTTCTGCAAAAAGATAATGCAAAGCTTAGGATAACATGATCCTCAAGTGGGCAGGATAATTAAGCTAAGTCAGTGATCCTTACCTCAGCAAAGTACTCGAGGAACTGATGGCGGATCAGAGGCAAGCCTTCTAGATTGTCAACCTCAGAGGTCTTTCTTTTCTTGCCACCCTTGCCCTTAGAAGTGGTTGCCTTGGGGATCGTGATAGTTGGACTGGCAGCAATCTTCTTCTTTGAGGATCGGACAGTGTCAAGGTCAGTGACACTGAATTTGGAGGCAGATCTTGAAGATTTTCCAGCACCTACACATCCGAAACAGATAAGTATCCTTATTTCATTTAAATTTAAGCATTTAATTACATATAAACATGGATACTTACTCGACATAGTGACAGAACCTGAGGATACTTCTTGAGAATCCTGGGTATTTGCTTTAAATGATCTTATTGCAAGATCAAGTCTCCGGAAAGCAGCAAGCCTTTCCTTCGTTGCAGGTGTTGTAATCAGGTGTGCGACAGTAATAGCTGCAAAATAGAGATAAAAGGATGTTAGTGATCCTCAAACAAAAACAAGGTCATCCTGTGATCCTTTTCAGGATCCTCTATCCTACCATGAGTGGTCCATTTTCTAGGCAGATCCTTTCCATCAGGGATAGAATCCCTTCTGACAAAGAAGAATCGCTGTTTCTAGTTGGTGTCATTCTTAGTGGCTTTGAAGATGGGGTGTTGTTCACCAGGTTTATGTTTGAGTAGATACCGGTGAGACCCATGGCTAACGAGGTCATACATCTCTGAAAACTCCGACATTCCCAGGTCAATACCTTCACGCTCAATGATTCTTTCAAGGGTATACAAGACCCTCCAGATCATTGGCATTGCTTGGGTGTAGGAGATGCCGGTGAGAGAGAAGAAGGATTGGGTGAAATCTGGAAAAGGATACGAGTATCCTATTGTAAATGGGGTAACCGGAAAAGCTACCCAGGTTTCAGAAACAAAATAACTTAGAACCGTGGGATCGAATGGTTTGAAAACGGTGTTTGCCGGAAAACAGTGGCGGATTCTGTCTATCTGTGGATCAGTGGATCAGTGAAGCAGCATCGTTCTTTTGCAAAATCTTTTATGATCCCTTGGCTTTTCAAGGGGCTGTCCTTCTTGTGATCCTTAGCCGGTGAGGATCTTAGCATCATCTCGATTATGACGGTGGTGAAGAAGAAGAAACATAGTGAGAAGATGAAGAGAGAAAGGAAAGAGAAATACCTGATCAAGTCTTCAAATGAAGATTTAAAGGAGGAAACACACGAATTTAAATGCCCTCTAACCCTTATCTCTAACTTCAATTTATAATGATGATTTTGCAGGATAGTCACCTCAATGACGTCATGTTAGCATCGGCTAGTCAGGAATCAACGGCTATATATCCGTTAGTTGGTTATGGATAAGAACGAGAAAATATAACTTGTTATTTTACATTTTACTCCTTATATTTTGGGGGCAATTGTTAGGGGAATATTTTCCAATGATCAGTGATCCTCAACTACTGTCAGGCTTAGTGATCCTCAAAAGTTATTGTGGGATCAGGATCATGGATCATCATAGTGATCCTTACACTAACGATTGTCTACTTTGAATATGAAGTTGTTTTGTAGGAGTACGAGCTTGGACTTGGTCTTGGCGATATTCCTGGAGCATATTCCATACTTATTCCGCACGTGCTTAACTGAAGTGGACGTTATGGAGTTCATGGAGGACTTGCACAAAAGGCGGACAGTTTGTTATCTTATATTTTTTCTAAATTTATAAGGGGATAGCGAGCTAAATTAGAACACTTGGCTATTTTTAGCTTAATACACACACTCGCAACCGCTCTCATCAGCTCTCTACACTTTACTTGGCGATTACACACTTTTTTGCACATTACACTATAGTGATCCTTGTAACTAGCTCGCTATCATCCGAAGTTGTAATACATTTCTTGTTTAATTGGAGTTGGTGATCGGTAGTTTCCATCACCCGAGGTTTTTTATGCCGGAGATCAACTCTTGATCAAGGGCTTTTTCCTCGTATAAATCATTGTGTCACTTGTTCTTTACATTTCTGAGTGATCCTTCCTATTGTTCATTGATTCAAGCATCACACCTCACAACAAAAAGTTTGGTTGCATTATCATTGCTTGATTTTTGACCAAAACAATCCCTATTTTAAATTAGAAATTAACTAGTATAACTAACTATCCGCAATTTGTGCACTCTCCCCACGATCTCCATAACGTTCACAATGGTCAAGCACGTGCGGAATATTAAGGGAATATACTCCAGGAACTTCAGTGAGACTTGGTCCGTGCTCTCATTCCTGCAAAACAAGTTTACGTACAAGGAAGACAATTGTTAGTAGTAGGATAACAACAGTGACCCTGGATCCTGATCCTGCGACACCTGCTGAGGATCCTTAATTCAAACAGAATTGAGGATCCATGATCCTGATAGCAGTTGAGGACCCGTGATCCTTAGGATTTAGAAAATCCTCCCCTAACAAAGTTGAAGTTGTTTAGGCTTTAACCACTAGGTCGATACTTCCGTATACGCAGAGGAGGTCCAAAGCTTAAACGAAACACCAAAGAAAATAAAGCAGAACGTTTAGGCAATAACATCTAGGTCGATACTCACGTATACGCAGAGGATGTCTAATGCATAAACAAAATAAAGAAATAAGACAAGTTTAAATCTTTGCAAAATAAAATGCACAAACACAGCGATTTTTCAGCAAAGTAGTGAAAGTTCACATACTTAACCAGTTTTATGTCTTTCGACAATCAGCGATTACTGAGTAGGCACACAATCAAGAAGGACAAAGCTAAGTACTATGCTTTTGACCATGTTTCCCACTAGAACTAGGCTTTTTCATTTAGGTTTGTATCGTTATCGCAACTGATCTACTATCATTTCCTCTTTTTTGACACAAAAACTCATTTTCATTTTATCATGTTTTTGACTTTTCAAATTTTTGTTTTTGACTTTTCAATTTTTCTAATGTTTTTGGATTTTCTGAAAAACTTACTCCCCCTAAAATGCACAAACATTTAAAGGAAATTTGAAAAACAAACTGTACAAGTAAACTTGACAACCGATATCGAATCACTTCAAATCACCATCCACTTGGCATAAACAATCAGAACTCCCCCTCACAACAAACTATTTTCCGATTGATTTCAAAACACTTAAGTTTGTTTTAATCAAATGGTTTTTCTGGAAAATAAGATTTGTTGATTGATTTTACCAATTGTAGATTAGGGGTTTGGTTCATCACATTGTCTTTCAACCACTTGTAGGAAAATGCAAGTACAACTTAATGTCCTTGATTTACCACTTGTAAGAATAGACCAATCAAGTTCAACCTAATGGCCTTGATTATCCATTTGTAGGTAAAAACCTTTTTCAATCATATGGCTTACCAAACAATACCACTTGTAAGTTACCATATGTAGGTTGAATTCTCAAGATGCCGATTCCTACTCCTCACTTACCAACCTGGGAGTTCCGGCAAGTCATACTTGTGACTAATTTTCAATTTTTCAAAACATAAGAAAGATGCCGATTCATGCTCCGCGATTACCAACTAGGGAGCTCCGGCAAGTCCAGGATTTTACTGTTCGTAGTAGGTACCATCGCAGTCACGAACCAGGGATGATACTTTACCTTGCTTCTTTGTTTTCTTTTCGTAAAACTCCTTGACTCCCTTAACATTCCTGTCAACCATTTTTTCAAACATGTTATGAACTTTGGAATTGAAGGCCTTTTCAATATCAAATTCTTTCTTTTCAGAGAAGAATTGATTTGAAATATCAACTTTACCAACTTTCTTCTTAAAATTTTCAGCCCGAAGTGGTGGAAAATTCACATCATCCACAGTCGGTACTGATTTTTCACATTTAACCTCAAACTGTAGCTCCTCTGATTTTGTGGAATCAGATTCATCGCCAGAAGATAGCTCCTCTAATTTTGAAGAATCAGAATCATTGCTAGAACTACCATCCGATTTCTTAACAACCCATTTCTGGTTGTCAAGGTTTGCTCTTTTCTTATAAAACCTGTTTGAACATTCACCAATCTCAAAAGTCGAATTTTTTAAAAGTTTGGTTCTATCAATTAGTGGTTCAAACTCAACCTTTTTATCTTTCAAGTTACGAGAAACTCCCTGTTTTGATTTTATTGCCTTGGAACAATCTTTGGCAATATGTCCAACAGTATTGCATTGGAAACAGGTTCTTGTTTCTTTCATTTGACCAATAGTCTTCATCTCTTCTTGCTTCTTTGCATGGAATTCTCGGTTTGACGGGTTCCTGAATATTGTTTTCTTTCTCTTCCTCAGTAGTTGTACCTGAAACAAATATCATTTTCTATTTAAAATGTCGAACATATTTTTCATTTTTCTGTTTTTCTGATGGAATAAAACCCAATCCTTTCTTTTTGAAATTACCGTTATGGTTTGGTTTCTTTCGATAACCAGAACCAGAACTGTAACCCTTTTTCTTGTTTTCTCTTTGTTGAACTCTTGAGGTGTACTTTTTAGGTTTATCAGTAAGACTTACATCTTTTATTTCAGAAATTTTAATTTCTGTTAATTTGAAAACCTTTTTGATCAATTCTGGTTTAACACCTCTTATTGGAAATTCCTCATCAGAATATAATTTGTCGGAATCATTCAAAGTATATGCAACTTTAAACGTTTCATCATTCAAATTAGATTTTGATAACAGGAATTCTTTATTATAAACTCTTTTGCCCTGTTTGTCGGTTTGACTCGGAATGCTTGACTCGGACTTTGACTCCGACATAGACTCTGACTTTGACTCCTCGGATTCATCTTTATCCAACACCTGATCGACCACTTTCTTTATTAACTCGGACTCATGATCAGTGTCAGATGACGTAAACGTGACATCAATATTATCTGGCAAGTTAACTGAAGACTCCGACTCCCACTGTAAATTTGTTGCCTTTTCAACTCTTTCTGAATTTGGATTTCTCGGAGAATATCCATTTTCAAGCGGGGGTGGACACTTGTTGTAACTGAAACCTTGTTTCTTACCAGATGTTTTTTCTTTAGTATCCTTCTTCTTTTCTTTCTTCACAGGAGTCTTTTCTTCAGAAACTTTCTGTTATTCGGTTACTTCATCATCTTCAAATGCCTTCATGCCCTCAATAGTTGGATAAATCCTGTCAATGACATAAGAAGTACATGAGTAACTTTTCAACAAACGGTTTACTCTTTCAGTTTCAATTCTTTGTGTTTCAAGTTTCTGTTCTAGCACAGCACACTTCTCGATGTAGTTGTTCACAACTTTTTGCTTTATCATGAAAGCTCCCTGAAGTGTCTTCTTTGCCGTTGCCTGTTCTACACTTGTTTGGTTGTACTGATTCATGGCCTTGTTCAGAACATCATAAGATTCCTTTAAACTGTTCAAGTTATAAATCAATGTGATGTTCTGCTTCTTTATAGCTTCACAAGTGTCACACTTCACAGGACTCTTTTTAGCATCAACTTCTTCATCAACTTTGAACTTTGGAATATCCATCTTTTTCCTTATCACTGGAACAGCTTCATCATCACTGCTGACCGTTGTTTTGATCTTTTTCTTTTTCTTCTTAGCTTTATCGTCATCACTGTCACTCTCTTCTATTAGTTTAAAATGAGCTGCCAATCTTCTTGCATGATATTCACGATCATCATCACTATCCTCTTCAACTCGAGCAACATACGCTTTGTGATTTGAATCTTTGTTTGGATCATAATCATCCCAGTTGAAATTTGCCCAGCTAAAACCTTCAGGCAATTTTTCATCATCTTGGTTTATCAGGCATGCTTTGTTATCAGTTGAGATATATTTGTCCCAATTGAAACCTTCTGTTGGCTTTTGATCATCCTGATTTACCATACACGCTCTCTTTGAAGATTCTTCAATCACTTTTCTTCCATGAGCCACTTGCGGTTCTTGTTGTTGTTGAGCAACTTGATGATAAATCGCCTTCCGGTAGTAATCATTGTTGTTGTTTAACGGATTTTGAGTTCCACTTGCTTCGCGGTTTTTGCACTCCCTCTTGAAGTGTCCTTTTTCCCTGCAACGAAAACAAGTGACTTTAAATTTATCAAAACCTAAAGTAGAAATATTAGCTTCACGCAAGTCATCTCTTCCTGTGATCTGCTTAAATTTCTCAGCTCGTCTCAACACACTTGCCAAACACCACTTTATGTCCATCAATTCCATCTCTTTAGCGTCAATTTGATCGTAATCCTCTTTTGTAAGCATTGGATTCCCGATCCGACCTACAACGAAACTACCATATGATTCCAACACGATTCCCAACAAAGACATGTGACTCTTAGCAATTTCTACTGAATAATCCTCATCATTCTCCAGATTCAGTACAATGTTGTATTGTAGTTTCTTGCCAATCTTGGTTGTTGAGATGTTCGGATCAAATGATGGATTTGATGAAAAACTTGTATTGTTGTTTGATCCTTTTGATGAACTTCCAGATGAACTCTTTGCATTGTATGCTGTCTCAACTTTTGGTGACAAGTTGGTGGATTTATCACTGACACCACCTTTGTAGTAAAGTCCGATGTCTTGTTCACCGTCAAAATCTTTCATTATCAAAACCTTTCTCTGCTCCATCTCCTAAGCCTCAATCTTTTCAATGAACTTGCTCAGTGTCAGATTGCTAAAACCTTTCTTGTTCCTCAACATCATGAGATATGTACCCCAAGTTTCATATGGCAATGCATCAGCTAATTTGTCAATCAACTCTTCATTATCTTTCTCGATGCTCAATCTCCTCATGTTGGCTAGCAAATTGCAGTATCTTTCAATGATTTGCTTTGTGCTTTCATTCTTCAACCCACGAAACAGATCGAATTCTTTCTTTAAAAGTGACTTCTTGTTTTTTACCATCTCTTGGCTTCCCTGAAACTTCGATTTTAATGCTTTCCAGATTGAATAAGAAGTTCCATTGTGTTGCAATAACACCAAGATATCTTCTTTCACAGCTTGTTGTAAAAGACTTAGCATCATTTTCTCATCTTTGTATTTCTTTCTATTATCGGCACTCAGATCCTTAATTGCAATTATCTCTTCGTCATCATTCATCGGTCTAACATACTTTGTCTCAACACATTCCCAAGCATCCAGATAGTTTGCTTGTACCCAGTTCTCACACCGTCCTTCCCAACCCTTATTTCCTGAATGTTCATGAGTTTAGGCGGTTTTTGCATAGTCCCTGTTTCGTTTTCCAACATTGTGTTTTGTGCCAGAGTGATCGGGGTAACTGGGGTAGCGAATGCGTTATAGAATTCCTCGTCCATGTTTCGGATTTTAAAAAATTTGTCAAACAGTTGATTCAAGCGGAATCACGAAGTTCAAACGGAAACAGTTCTGAAGCGAAATGTCTTTTCAAGCGAAATACCTGATTTCGCTTGAACACACACTCTTTTTAAGCGAAATAAGGTCTTTGAAGCGAAATAGCAAGTTTGAAGCGGAATCAACAGAATTTTCAAGCGAAATAACCGGTTTCAAGCGGAATCAACCAACTAATTCCGTTTGAAGGGCTGCTGACATCATCATCTCGCGCATGTTTTTCAAGCGGAATTAAGTATTTTACCTGTTTTAGATCGAATTTAATTCTGAAACTTTCTAGGGTTTGTTAAAACACTTATGCGCACATTCTGTGAGAATTTTAGCCGATTTTAACCGTGAAAATTTTTGAATTTTGAAAAAGAAGGTGTAGAAATCATATTTTTTAGCTGAATTGGTAAGAACTCTTCTTCCTAAGCTCTGATACCACTTGTAGGATCGTTTTTAGACCCGAACGAGTCGATAAGAAGAGTTTTACTCAGAATGAAAGGCGGAAACAGACATTCTGAGGTCAATTCAGCTAGATATACACTTTAAACTGTCGTATTATTGATTATCCAACGTTTTATAGCGAGACGACACTTCAGCAGCACTTCGTTGCACAAACCGGAAAAAAGTACATCTGATCTCGCTTGAACCCTATTTATAGAGATCTGATTTCGCTTGAGAGTGGCACAATCCATTTCAAGTGAAATAGCTTAAGTTGATTTCGCTTGAAATGACACATGTCACTTTCAAGCGGAATCACCTCATTCAAGCGAAATTACATTAAATCTCGTACTACGTGCCCTGATCTAACATTCTAATCACAAGATTCGATACAAGATGAAGTCGACAGATGCATGCATAACAATGGGGGGTGGTGAAGGTTGAGAGTGACCAACAAGAAGCAAAGAATTGCTACACCTCATCAATGAAGCCAGCCTTAAGACCAAGGGAGCAATAGCAATTAAAGCATCCTCCAAGAGATGTCCTGGAGGCAAGGGAACAAGATGTGAAAGATATCCATATAGATCCTCATGATCCTGAGTCCAAAGTCTTCATAGGATTAGGGATCCTCAGCAACATCGAACAGGGTTTGGTATCCTTCCTCAAGAGGAGAAAAACTACCTTTGCTTGGAAGCATGAAGACATGACAGGTATCTCTAAAGATATAATTACTCATAAGCTTGGCATTGACAGGTCATTCAAACCCATACATCAGAAGAGGAGGAAGTTTGCACCTGAGAGGAATGCCATTATCCAGGAGGAGGTAGATAAGTTGCTCTGAGCAGGTATGATTAGAGAGGTTAAGTATCCAAGATGGTTAGCCAATGTGGTTGTTGTTCAAAAGAAAAACGGAAAGTGGAGGGTATGTGTCGATTTTACTGATTTAAACAAGGCATGTCCCAAGGATCCTTTCCCATTACCCCACATTGACTCCATGGTAGATGCTACCGCGGGTCATGAGTTGTTAACCTTTATGGATGCTTCATCTAGATTTCAACAAATTCAGATGGAACCATCTGATCAAGAGGATACAGCCTTCATGACCCCAACGGGTATCTATTGTTATATTGCTATGCCATTTGGACTAAGAAATGCAGGTGCTACTTATCAAAGGCTAGTCAATATGATGTTTAAGGAATAAATTGGACACACCATGGAAGTCTATATAGATGACATGGTGGTTAAGTCCAAGAGAGCTGAGGATCACCTTAAAGATTTGGAGGAAGCATTCAATATCCTTGATAAATTCAACATGAAATTGAATCCTTCCAAGTGTCATTTTGGTGTTAAAGCAGGCAAGTTCCTAGGATACATGGTGACAAAAAGATGCATTGAGGCGAGTCCAGAGTAAATCAAGGCAATTGTGAATATAAAATCTCCTTCCAATGCCAAGGATGTGCAAAGATTGACAGGGAGGATCGCAGCCTTGAACAGGTTCATATCAAAGTCATCAGAAAAGTGCAAGGAATTCTATGACATTCTGAGAAAGAACAAGAAATTTGAGTGGACTGAAAAGCATGAGAATGCTCTCAAAGCCCTTAAGGATTACCTATCCTCAGCTCCTGCCTTGATGAAACCAGAAAAAAGGGGATATATTATCCTTATATTTGGCAGTCTCTACTAAAGCAGTAAGTGCAGTCCTTGTTAAGGATCATGAAGGTACACAGCACCCTGTATATTATGTAAGTAAAAGTTTGATTGATGCTGAATCCAGGTATTCACATTTAGAAAAACTTATCCTTGCTTTAATTATGGCATCTACTAAATTACGTCATTATTTTGAGACTCATGCTATCATTGTTAAGACTAACTTTTCAATTTAGAATGTTCTCAGGAAACCTGAAATGTCTGGAAGGATGGTTAAATGGGCAGTGAAGCTTAGTGCTTATGATAGAAGATATGAACCAAGAACTGCCATTAAATCCCAAGCCTTGGCTGACTTTGTGGCAGATTTCAGTAGTGATCTACAAAGGGAAGCTGAGTTAGAAGTTCAGCAGCTTGAAGAGACCAAGGATCCTTGGATACTCTTTACAGATGGAGCCTCTAATGTCAAGTGAACTGGACTTGGGATACTACTAAAATCGCCATAGAGGGACATAATACCCCACTCAATAGCTTGTGAGTTTCAAACTACTAATAATGAGGCTGAATATGAAGCCTTGATAGCTGGTTTGCAAATTGCCAAGCACATGAGGATCAGGTATCTTGAGGTACATGTAGATTCATTGTTAATTACTAATCACTTTAATGGTTCCTACGCTGTTAAAGGTGAAAGACTAATCAAATACCTAGAGATAGTCAAGGAATTGTCACTCTCTTTTGTTTCCTTTAGTTTGACACAGGTACCTAGGGAAGAGAATGCAGAAGCTGATGCATTGGCCAATCTTGGATCGTCATTGAAGATTCCAGAGGTTATCAAAATTCCTATCATCCACATTTTGGCTCCTGCTATTGAGGATCACATAACTATGGAGATAGAAGAGGATTCTGCAATCATTCCTAGTGATAACGCACAGTCTCATTCAGGATCATGGATCCTTCCAATCTTGAGATATATACAACATGGAGAGATCCCTACCGGAGAAAATCCTAGAACTTTCAAAGTCAAGGTATCTCAATTTACAATATTAAATAACATGTTATATAAACGATCTCTTGCAGGTCCATATCTAAGATGCATTGTGGATCCTGAAATTCAAGAAGTCCTAAAGGATTTTCATGAAGGAGATTGTGGAAATCACACTGGGGGCAGGGTATTGTTCTCAAGGATCCTTAGGACAGGATACTATTAGCCTACTATAAAGAAGGATGCTCTGAATTATGCCAAGAAATGTGATGCTTGTCAAAGACATAGCAATATCCTTCATTAACCAGCAGAGCTCCTACATCCTATATCATCTTCTTGGCCATTCATGAGATGGGGAAGGGATATAGTTGGTAAACATCCCAAAGCACCAGGAGGAAAAGTGTTCATGCTTGCCATGACTGATTATTTCTCCAAGTGGATAGAGGCTGAAGCCTTTGCTCAAGTCAGAGAAAAAGAAGTGATGTCCTTTATTAAAAGAAATATTATTACTAGATTAGGTATCCCTTCTGAAATTGTTTGTGATAATGGATCCCAATTTATTGGGAGTAGAACTACTAACTTTTGTGACAGCTGGGGGATTAAGATGATAACATCAACACCAGTCCACCCACAAGCTAATGGTCAAGCAGAATCATCCAACAAGATCATCATCAACAATTTGAAGAAGAAGCTTGGATCCAAGAAAGGAAAATGGGCAGAAGAGTTACCTTATATGCTATGGGCTGATAGAATAACTCCCAAGAAAGCTACTGGCCAAACTCCATTTTCTTTAGTGTTTGTAGCAAAATCAGTGATCCCTACAGAGATGGTGGTTCCTACCGCAAGAACAAGCATCCGTGATCCTGAGGGAAATACCAAAAACTTGATTCAGGATTTGGATACCATAGAAGAACTCAGGGATTTGGCAAGGATAAGGATGGCCAGTTATCAGCAAAGGATGGCTGGGGCCTATAATAAGAATGCCAGGATCAAAAAATTCCAAGTTGGTGACATGGTATTGAGGAAAGCATTTCAGAATACCACAAATCCTGCTGATGGAAAGTTGGCACCAAAGTGGGAAGGCCCCTACCTGATTGAAGCTGAGGCAGGAAAGGGGGTATATCGATTGCTAACAATGGAAGGTGATTTGCTACCAAGAGCTTGGAATGCTATCCACCTGAAGAGATACTTCATGTAATAAGGATCCAGGATTCTTAGCTATTTTCGTGTCCGATGTTCATGAAGGATCCTTAGAGAATAAATGATCCTCATTCTGGTAATGATCTAACCTCAAATTATCCATTTCTTTAATCAACTTATATACAAGGAAACGGATCCTGGATCCTTTATCCTTCTTTCACTTAGTTCAGAGTTTTGCAGAAGGTTGATGTATCTTTAACAAAGGATCGAGTGTCCACAGAAGTCTCCTAAGTTTTATGGGCTTGTCCCCAGTTATTTGGGCTTGTCCCCAGTTTTTTGGGCCTGTCCCCAGTTTCGCCAGTAACGCACGATGATCCTGGTGCATTTCAAGGCAATGGGACTAGTACTCGCTTTAGGGGCTGACAATTTCATTGTATTGGCTGTATTCAGGATCCTACGTATAATGGTAGACGTACCATACATCCGTTCCTAAGGTTTCTAACGTTTTCATGTTAGCTAAGTGTTAGGGGAGGATTTTCTGACAATTAGTGATCCTTACTTGTTATCCTAATTAATGATCCTTACTTCTGTGACAGATAGTGATCCTCAGAAGAGCTTCAGGATCAGGATCATGGATCACCTTAAGGATCCTCATACTAATGATTGTTTGTTTGTGTTTCGTATTATTTCGTAGGAGTAACAAGCTTGACTTGGTCTTGGCAACGTTACTATGGAATATTCCACGGGTATTTCGCACACGTTTGACTGGAAATGGACGTTGTGGAGAACGTGGGAGCTTGGCACAAAAGTCGGATAGTTTGTTATTGTAGTTAACTTCTATTTTTAAAAGGGGTGACGTGCTAGAATTAGAACACTTAGCCATTTTCAGCTACACACACTCTCGTACAATCGCACTCTTGAAGCTCTCGACAAACACTTAACAGTTTTCACACACATTTACACATTTCACCGTAGTGATCCTTGTACCTAGCTCGTCACTATCCGAAGTTGTAAACATTTATTGATTTATTTGAGCTTGGTGATCGGTAGTTTCCATCACCCGGGGTTTTTTGTGCCGGAGATCAACTCTTGATCAAGGGCTTTTTCCCCGTATAAATCATTGTGTCGTTTGTGCAATTTACATTGAAGTGATCCTTATCATTGTTACACATTTCAAGCATCATACCCCGTAACTAAGAGTTTGGTTGCATTATCCTCATTAGATTTTTTTGACCAAAACAGTTTGGCGCCCACCGTGGGGCAATTGGTGCTTCATTCTTAGAAAGATTCGTATTTCTGTGCTTATTTCAGTTCACTACAACCAAGCAGATGGCTTACTCAGCGAAGAATGCTTCAAATTTGATGCCCTCATTCAGTTCTTCACAAGGCGTTCCCCCTTTGCCTCCACCACCTTCTGGATCCCAGAAGAATGCTGAGAATGCTGCGAAGAAACCAACTCCCATTTTCTCAAAACCTCCAACTTCTTCTGCTTCTTACACTCCCACTACTAGTGACATGTTTACTTTGATTTTGCAGATGAAGGATCATATACAGCAACAAGATAAGACCAATGAAAAGATTCTCAAAGAAATCGGAGATCTCAAGAAACAAAAGAAAACGGCAAAGGATCATTCCCCACTGATGCCCAGATCTTTGAATTTTGATACTCTGATGATTACTTCTCAGCCATCAGTGGTTCCAGATGTTCAATATGTGGGTGGACCAAAAGGAGTGCACTACGGAACAACAACAGTGACCCAGGCATCAGGTTCATATCTCCAGCCAGCGGGATCCTATCCTCAACATATGGGATCCCTCATGAATTCAGGAGGATACTCAGGAGCGCAGCAGATTCAAGGATCTTCCTTAGTTCCAGGATCGTTCCAGGTTCAAGGATCCTCCCTTGTTCCAGGATCATCCCAGGTTCAAGGATCCTCCTTTGTTCCAGGATCATCCCAGGTTCAAGGATCCTCCTTTGTTCCAGGATCATCCCAGGTTCAAGGATCCTCCATTGTTCCAGGATCATCCCAGGTTCAAGGATCCTCCATTGTTCCAGGATCGTCCCAGTTTCAGGGATCCTTCCAGATGCCAAGATCCTTGAGGAGTTTGCAAACAGGAAGTTCAGATGTCCATGAGGGAGATTTTATTCCAATGCAGACCAATGCTTCTACTGGTCCTTCGATCATTCCAGAGCCCCAACAATATGGATTAACATCCATTCTTCCTAATTTGAATCCAATGGGAAGTAACACTTTTAATAATTCTTATACTACTAACCATGGCCTTATGCAGGATCCAGGTATCAATCATGCCATGGCCAGAGAATTGCAAAAGTTGAAGGATATGATATCAAGTGTTCCAGGAGTGGTCAAACCTATCCCAGAGATTGCAGATGGGAGCCACAAGATATCTCGTTTTGCACCACCAATCTGTGATGCTGAGATACCCAAGAGGTTCCATGTCCCAACTATGAAGCTGTATGATGGTTCGACGGATCCTGAAGAACACATAGCACAATACAGGGAGAGGATGGAGATCAATCCAATCCCAGAAAGGTTAAAGGAAGCATGCCTGTGCAAAGGATTCGGATCCACTCTTACTGGATCAGCTCTCAAATGGCTGCTAAGTCTTCCCCCCTACTCAATTACCTCATTTGCTAATCTAGTTAACCTATTTAATAATCAGTTTTCTTGTAGTAGGAAATTTGAACGATTAACTAGTGATCTATATAGGATAACCCAGGGTCATAACGAATCATTAAGGGATTACATTACCAAATTCAGTAAAGAATCTTTAGACATTCCCAACTTGGATATAGCCACGGCTGTTGAGGCCTTTAAAATGGGACTACTTAGGGATTCGTCGTTCTATGATGATCTTGTTATGACACCATGCAGGAACCTAGATGAGGTAAGAACCCGGGCACTCAGGTTCATCCGGCTAGAGGATGACAAAAGGATCTAGGAGAGGTTAGCAGGATCCTCAAAGAAGGATAAGCAAGGATCCTCATTCAGGAATAACAAGTTCAGATCCTATAACAGATCTGATAACCAGAAATTGCATGCTGTTGATCAAGAAGAGGATGATGAGGATTATCCTCCAATCTCTGAATATTGTTTTTCTGTTGATAACAATGAATTAATCCTTGCGATGCAGAATCTAGGTGATAAAGCCAGATGGCCCAGAAAGAATGATAGGCCAGCTGCAACTAAGGATAAATCAAAGTGGTGTGCATACCATGAAGATTTTGGGCATCTCACAGAAGAATGCATTGCACTAAGAAAGGAAATTGGATACTTGTTGAGCAAGGGACATCTGAAAGAATTATTGGGAAGAAAAAAGTCAAGGACTCAGGATCCTGTAAGGATCCCTGAGAAAGCTCCGGCCCCTCCAGCAGATGCACAAGTAATAAACTTTATTTCTGGAGGATCGGACATTTGTGGCACATCCTTCTCAGCAGCTAAAAGGCATGCAAAGGAAACTAAAATGGATAATGGAGAAAGACCTGTTCGAACATCAAGTGTCTCCGAAGGAAAAGTCATAACCTTTGATGAGGATGATCGTGTTGATATCCAGGATCCTCACCACGATGGTTTAGTTATTACTCTTTTTATTTCAAACCATTTTGTCCGCAGGATCCTTATAGACGGAGGAAGCTCAGTGAACATTATCCAGCTTGATGTTCTAAAGAAGATGGGTATTCCTGAATCAGATATCATACCAAGATCCTCCGTACTCGTGGGATTTAGTGGCGAAACTAAGAATACCCTGGGGGACATTAAGCTCCCAATATACATCGAAGGCCTACATTCTTATCAAAAATTTTGTGTTATTGACTGTTTATCTTGTTGTAATGTTATCCTTGGCAGGCCCTGGATACACGATATGAAGGCAGTCCCATCAACTTACCATCAATGTGTGAAGCTCCCTAGTCCTTGGGGAATAGTCAAGATTGATAGTGATCAGCAGGAGGCCAAGAATTGCTATACTTCATTGATGAAACCAGCCTCAAAGTCAAGGGAGCAATAGCAATTAAAGTATCCTCCAAGGGATGTCTTGGAGGCAAGAGAGCAGGATGTGGTAGAAATCCTCATGGATCCTCATGATCCTGAATCCAAAATCTATATCGGATCAGGGATCCTTGGCGAAATGAAAGAAGACCTCATA
The DNA here is from genome assembly GCA_030545235.1 of Helianthus tuberosus. Taxonomy (NCBI): domain Eukaryota; kingdom Viridiplantae; phylum Streptophyta; class Magnoliopsida; order Asterales; family Asteraceae; genus Helianthus; species Helianthus tuberosus. The sequence continues at coordinate 113,171,230 of CM060433.1, read as the reverse complement.
TCCTTCCTCAAAAGGAGAAAGACTACCTTTGCATGGAAACACGAAGACATGACTGGTATATCTAAAGATGTAATCACTCACAAACTTGGCATTGATAGGTCCTTCAAACCAATCCATCAAAGGAGAAGAAAGTTTGCACCGGAAAGAAATGCCATTATCCAGGAAGAGGTAGAGAAATTGCTCCGGGCAGGTATGATTAGAGAGGTCAAGTATCCAAGATGGTTGGCCAATGTGGTTGTTGTTCAAAAGAAAAACGGAAAGTGGAGGGTATATGTCGATTTTACCGATTTAAATAAGGCATGTCCCAAGGATCCTTTCCCATTACCCCACATTGACTCCATGGTGGATGCAACTGCGGGTCATGAACTGTTAACTTTTATGGATGCTTCATCCGGATTTCAACAAATCCAAATGGAACCATCCGATCAAGAGGATACAGCCTTCATGACTCCAACTGGTATATACTGTTATATTGCTATGCCGTTCTGACTAAGAAATGCAGGTGCAACTTATCAAAGGCTAGTGAATATGATGTTCAACGATCAGATTGGACATACTATGGAGGTTTACATAGACGATATGGTGGTAAAATCCATAAAAGCTGAGGATCACTTAAGGGACTTGGAGGAAGCATTCGATATCCTTGACAAATATAACATGAAACTTAATCCTTCAAAATATCACTTTGGTGTTAAAGCAGGTAAATTCTTAGGTTATATGGTGACTAAGAGAGGCATTGAAGCTAGCCCGGAACAAATCAAAGCTATAGTGAATATCAAATCTCCGGCTAATGCTAAGGATGTTCAAAGGCTAACAGGCAGGATAGCAGCTTTGAACAGATTTATATCCAAATCCTCAGAGAAGTGCAAAGAATTCTATGATATCCTAAGGAAGAACAAGAAATTTGAGTGGACTGAGAAGCATGAAAATGCCTTAAGAGCCCTCAAAGATTACCTATCCTCAGCCTCGGCCTTGATGAAACCAGAAAAAGGCGATGTGCTATCCTTGTATCTTGCAGTATCCTCAAAAGCAGTAAGTGCGGTCCTTGTTAAGGATCATGAAGGTACACAACATCCTGTCTATTATGTAAGTAAAAGTTTACTTGAAGCCGAATCCAGGTATTCACACCTTGAAAAGCTTATTCTTGCATTAATTATGGCATCTACTAAGTTGAGACATTATTTTGAAACTCATGTTATTGTTGTTAAAACTAATTTTCCAATTAAGAATGTCCTCAGGAAACCAGAGATGTCAGGAAGGATGGCTAAGTGGGCAGTGAAGCTTAGTGCCTATGATATAAGATATGAGCCTAGGACAGCCATCAAATCCCAAGCATTTGCTGACTTTGTGGCTGACTTCAGTAGTGATTTACAAAAAGAAGCCGAGTTAGAAGTCCAGCAGCTAGAGGAGACCAAGGATCCTTGGATACTCTATACTGATGGATCCTCAAATGTAAAAGGCACAGGGCTTGGAATACTACTAAAATCGCCACAGGGGGACATAATACCCCACTCTATAGCTTGTGAATTCCAAACCACTAACAATGAGGCTGAATATGAAGCCTTAATTGCTGGTTTGCAAATTGCTAAGCATATGGGGATCAGGTATCTTGAGGTACATGTAGATTCATTGTTAATTACAAACCACTTTAATGGATCCTATGCTGTTAAAGGTGAAAAGCTAACCAAATATTTAGAGATAGTCAAAAAATTGGCACTCTCCTTTGTTTCCTTTAGTTTGACACAGGTACCAAGGGAAGAAAATACAGAAGTTGATGCATTGGCTAACTTAGGATCATCTTTGAAGATCCCGGAGGATATCAAGATCCCTATTATCCATATCCTGACACCGGCTATCGAGGATCATGTGGCTATGGAGATAAGAAATAATTCTGCAATTATCCCTAGTGAGGATACTCAATCCCATTCAGGATCAGGATCATGGATCTCACCAATCATGAGATACTTACAACATGGAGAGATTCCTACAGGAGAAAACCCTAGGGCTTTCAAAATTAAGGTATCTCAATTCACAATTTTAAATAATATGTTGTATAGACGATCTCTTACGGGACCATACTTGAGATGCATTGAGGATCCTGAAATCCAAGAAGTTTTAAAAGACTTCCATGAAGGAGATTGTGGAAACCACACTGGGGGCAGGGCATTATTCTCAAGGATCCTGAGGACAGGATACTACTGGCCAACCATGAAAAGAGATGCTGTGGAGTATGCTAAGAGATGTGATCCTTGTCAGAGACACAGCAATATCCTTCATCAACCAGCTGAATTATTGCATCCTATATCCTCCTCTTGGCCATTTATGAGATGGGTATGGATATAGTTGGTAAGCTCCCTAAGGCACCTGGTGGAAAAGTGTTCATGCTAGCTATGACTGATTACTTCTCCAAGTGGATAGAGGCTGAAGCTTTTGCCCAAGTCAGAGAAAAGGAAGTTATATCCTTCATTAAAAGAAATATTATAACCAGATTTGGAATTCCTTATGAAATTATATGTGATAATGGTTCCCAATTCATTGGGGGCAGAACCACTAACTTTTGTGACAGCTGGGGGATTAAGATGATAACATCAACACCAGTCCACCCACAAGCTAATGGTCAAGCAGAATCATCCAACAAGATCATCATCAACAATTTGAAGAAGAAGCCTGGATCCAAGAAAGGGAAATGGGCAGAAGAACTACCTTATGTGCTTTGGGCTGATAGGACAACCACTAAGAATGCTACTGGTCAAACGCCATTCTCTTTGGTATTTGGGGCAGAATCAGTGATCCCAACAAAAATGGTGGTTCCAACTGCTAGAACAAGTACCCGTGATCCTAAGGAAAATGATGAGAACTTGGCCCAAGACCTGGATACTATTGAGGAAATCAGGGATCTGGCTAGGATACGGATGGCCAGTTATCAACAAAGAATGGCTGGTGCCTACAACCAAAATGTCAGGGTCAGGAAGTTTCAAGTTGGAGATATGGTATTAAGGAAAGCATTTCAGAATACCACCAATCCTGCTGATGGGAAATTGGCTTCAAAGTGGGAAGGCCCTTATTTGATTGAAGCTGAAGCAGGAAAGGGGGCATATAGATTGCTAACCATGGAAGGTGATTTGCTACCAAGAGCTTGGAATGCTGTCCACTTGAAGAAATATTTCATGTGAGCAGGATCCTCATGGCACAGATGATCCTTACGTTAGGGGTATCCTTGAAGGATCCTTAAAGTATCGGTGATCCTTACTTTGGTAACATCCTAATCTTGAACTATTTCATTTCTTTATTTTCTCATATAAGGATAAGGATAATGTGTCCTTTATCCATCTCTCACATGATTTCAAGTTTTGAAAGTTCAGGTATCCTTAGCAGAGTATTGGTTATCTGCAGAAGCAATCCGTTCTTTGGGTTTGACCCCAGTTATTTGGGCTTGACCCTAGTTCCGCCTGTAGCGCATGATGATCCTGGTATAGTTCAAGGCAGTGGGACCAGTACTCGCTTTAGGGGCTGATAATTCCATTGTACTGGCTATACCTAGGATCCTACGTATAATGGTAGACGTACCATACATCCGTTCCTAAGGTTTCTAACGTTTTCACGTTAGCTAAGGTTTTGGCATTTTCATGTCACTAAGTTTGGATAGTCGCCAGTTAGGGCCATACTCCAGTTTACATACGATCCTTGGGCTTGTCCCCAGTTATCCTTGGGCTTGTCCCCAGTTATCCTTGGGCTTGTCCCCAGTCATCCTTGGGCTTGTCCCCAGTTGCTAACTCTTATCTTATATTGGCTTAGTCCCAAGTTATGCTCTATTTCAGGTCCTTGAAGATAAGCAACTAGGGATCCTTGATCCTTACTTCTCTCTAAGATTTATCTTATATTTATCCTGATTATGGTTAGGATCCTAACTTGGATCCTCAGGTATGATCCTTAACTATTTTTAATTCTATTCATTGTTTATTTGAATAACCCTTAAAATTTGACAACTAAACTTGTGATCCTTAAAATATATTACTTTTTGGGATTCTTTAACTATAGGATGTTTGATCATGGATCATATCCTAAGTATTTTCAATCTGACTTATTCAAAATTGTTTATTCAAATAAGTGTACATCAAAACAATTGAGAATTAAAGAATAAAAAAGGATAACAATACAAGATAAGCGACAAAAGATTAAGATTTTATTTATTAACAAAAGACTAGCCCTTTAAAGGTTGTCAAAATTACCTACCCCGAGCATCTACCAGCAATACATGGCCCGTCCGCTGGGTAGGTAAAGGGTGTGCATGATAATAGGTTCAAAAGTAGTGCAGGAATATAAAGGCGGCAGGATCACAATGGCTTCATCCCCCAAACAGAGGATCCCTCCACCATCTGCAATCCTGCCTATTGTCCAAAGGATCATACATGATCCTTAATCCTAAAAACTATTGTTCAGTACAAACCATCAAATTGTTCAACAAAACAACCATCAAACTAAAAAAAAATTGGGCTCCGGCTATGTCTAGAAGTTTCCATCATCGCCCAATCATGCATCCTAAACCTTCCCTGCATCACCACCTCCGGCTCTACTTGTTTCACCACCTTCACCCTTGCCTCCAGCCTCAATCGCCAAAACTTCCTCAGCCTCTTCATCATCTTCAAGATCAGCCAACCTTGCTTTCCAGCCCTCAACATCCCAGCCGCTTCTGTCAAAGTTAGGATCTTGAGCCTCCTGGGCCATCTTCAGTTTTGTCTGATACATTGTGATGGCAGCAGAGACCTTTGCACCTTCTATGAGATCATGCTTTTCATAGTCAAGGTCGATCAGAAGTTTAGCCATCTTAGTCTTGGCATCTTGGAGTTCCTTCTGAAGATCAGCAATTTTGAGGTTCTTTAGCACTCCAACTTGTTGGAGGTCAGCAATCTTCTTGTCTTGCTCCTCGACGCTCCCCACATAGTCCTCAATCTCAGCGAATTTCTGCAAAGGGGATAAAAGATAAGGTCAGGACCAAGTGATCCTCAAATCAGCAGGATATGTCAGTAGGATATGCCAGCAGGATATACAGGCAGATACAGTGATCCTTACATCATTGAAGTACTCGAGGAATTGGTGACGGATCAGAGGCAGACCCTGCAGATCCTCAGCCTCGGAGGTCTTTCTCTTTTTGCCACCCCTTCCTTTAGTGGGTGCCTTGGGAATGGAGATGCTAGGACTGGTAGTGGACCTCTTCTTCCTGGGTCTAACAGTATCAAGGTCAGCCGTGTCGAATTGAGAAGCAGGCTTGGTGGATTTTCCAGCACCTACACAACCAAAACAAGATAAGTATCTTTACTTCGCTAATATTTCACTATTTATTTAAATTTTTAAACAAAGATACTTACTTGACATCGTGACAGAGCCTGAGGATACCTCCTAAGAGTCTTGGGTTGTTGTCTTGAAAGTTCTTGTTTCAGGATCAAGTTTCTTGAAAGCGATGAGTCTCTCTTTGGCAGCAGGAGACAGTCTAAGGTGTGAGACGGTGATAGCTGCATAACAAGAAAGCAAAAATATATAAGTGATCCTTATATCAGAAGAAGTTCTCTGGTGATCCTTCTCAGGATCCTCCACCCTACCATGGGTAGCCCATTTCTTGGGTAGATCCTTTCCGTCATCAATAGAATCTCTCCTGACGAAAAAGAAACACCGCTTCCAATTAGCATCATTTTTGGTAGCTTTGAAGATCGGGTGTTCCTCACCAGGCTTACGTTTGAACAAATAACGATGAGAACCAAAGGTAGTAAGATCATACAGCTCTCCCAGCTCTGACATTCCTAGGTCTATCCTTTCCTGCTCGATGATCCTTTCAAGGGTGTACAAAACCCTCCAAATCATCGGCATGGCTTGGATATAAGAGATGCCGGTTAGGGAAAAGAAAGATTGGGTGAAGGCTGGAAAAGGATATGTATAGCCTATGGTGAACGGAGTGACAGGAAAAGCAACCCACTTGTCTGAAATATGATCACTCAGGGCATTGGGATCAAAAGGTCTAAACTCGGTGTTCGCCGGGAAGCAGTGTCGGATCCTATCAATCTGTGCATCGTTGAAACAGCAGCGTTCTTTTATGGAATCTTCGATGATCCCCTGGCTTTTCGGTGGGTTGTTTTTCGGATGATCCTTAGCTGGGGAGTTCCGGAGCAACATATTTGATAGAATGAGGGTAAGAGACGGAAAACAGAGCAAAAGAAGGAAGAAGATGAAGAGAGAATACCTGTTTATCTTCGGAATGCAGTTATAATGGGAGTATCTCTGAAATTTTAAATGCAATCGATCCTATCTATATCTCCTATTTATAGTCATGATTGTGCAGGGTTGTCACTTCTGTGACGTCATGGTTGCAACGGATAGTTCTACAATAACGGCTATATTTACGATAGTTAGTTGCGGATAAGATCAAGAAAACATAATTCGCTCATTTAACATATCACTCCTTATATTTTGGGGGCAATTGTTAGGGGAGGATTTTCTGACAATTAGTGATCCTTACTTGTTATCCTAATTAATGATCCTTACTTCTGTGATAGATAGTGATCCTCAGAAGAGCTTCAGGATCAGGATCATGGATCACCTTAAGGATCCTCATACTAAAGATTGTTTGTTTGTGTTTCGTATTATTTCGCAGGAGTAACAAGCTTGACTTGGTCTTGGCAACGTTACTATGGAATATTCCACGGGTATTTCGCACACGTTTGACTGGAAATGGACGTTGTGGAGAACGTGGGAGCTTGGCACAAAAGTCGGATAGTTTGTTATTGTAGTTAACTTCTATTTTTAAAAGGGGTGACGAGCTAGAATTAGAACACTTAGCCATTTTCAGCTACACACACTCTCGTACAATCGCACTCTTGAAGCTCTCGACAAACACTTAACAGTTTTCACACACATTTACACATTTCACCGTAGTGATCCTTGTACCTAGCTCATCACTATCCGAAGTTGTAAACATTTATTGATTTATTTGAGCTTGGTGATCGGTAGTTTCCATCACCCGGGGTTTTTTGTGCCGGAGATCAAATCTTGATCAAGGGCTTTTTCCCCGTATAAATCATTGTGTCGTTTGTGCAATTTACATTGAAGTGATCCTTATCATTGTTACACATTTCAAGCATCATACCCCGTAACTAAGAGTTTGGTTGCATTATCCTCATTAGTTTTTTTGACCAAAACACTAAGGTTTTGGCATTTTCATGTCATTAAGTTTGGATAGTCGCCAGTGAGGGCCATACTCCAGTTCACTCAAGATCCTTTGGGCTTGTCCCCAGTTTTTTGGGCTTGACGCTAGTTTTATGGGCTTGTCCCCAGTTTTTTGGGCTTGTACCCAGTTGTTTGGGCTTGTCCCCAGTTGCTAACTCTTCTCTTATATTGGCTTAGTCCCAAGTTATGTTCCATTTCATGTTTTTTGAAGCTAAACAACTAAGGATCCTTGATCCTAACCTTTTATTAAGGTTTGTCTTTTGGTTATCCTTATTGTAAGTATTGAAGGTTTAGGATCCTAACTTGGATTCTCAGGTATGATTCTTAATCACCTTAATTTTATTCTTTATTTATTTTAGTGACCCTTATTCTTTGACAACAGGATACATGATCCTTAAAATACGTCACCTTTTTGAATTTTTCGATTATAGGATATGTTATCCTTGATCATATCTTAAACTTTTTGATAAGATCTGTTAAACTTTTGTTCTTAACTTATGAGTTCAAACAAAGTGTATCATAACAATTGAATGATAAAGTATTCACAAAAATAACAACACATGATAAGCCAAAAGATTAAACTTTTATTTATGTAGCAAAAGGTTAACCCTCTAAAGGTTGTCAAAATTACCTACCCCAAGCATCTACCAGCAATCCGTGGCCCGTCCGCTGGGGTAGGTAATGGGTGTCCATGATAATGAGTTCTAAAAAAAGTGCAGGAATAGAAAGACGGCATGATCACAATGGCTTCATCCCCCAAATAGAGGATACCTCCACCATTTGTTATCCTACCTATTGTCTGAAGGATCAGTGATCCTTAAACCTAAGAACTATTGTTTAGAGTTATTACAGACCAGCATTGTTTATCATCAAAACATCAACAACCAAAAAAACTACCAAACTATAAAAAATGGGCTCCGGCCACGTCTAGAAATTTCCATCATCGCCCATTTTTGCAGCTCACACCTTCGCTGCATCTCCATCACCCCCAGCCTCTGCATCCTCAGCCTAATCCTTTACCCCGCTGCCACTGGCTTCAATCATCAGGACCTCTCCAGCCTCCTCTTCATCGTCAAGCTCAGCCAGCTTAGCCTTCCAACCCTCCTGGTCCCAGGTGGTCCTGTCAAAGCCAGGATCCTCAGCTTCCTTTGCCATCTGCAGTTTAATCTTGAGCATGGAAATGGTGGCAGAAAGCTTAGCACCCTCCATCACTTCAGCCTTCTCCTGATCAGCAGTGATGTGGGCCATGACCAGCTGCTTTTTCACCAAGTTGAGCTCTTTCTCGAGGGAAGAGATGGTCTGATCCTTAGCCAGGTACAGCTTTTGGAAGTCCAGCTCCTTTTGCTCAGCCTCTTCAGCATAGGAATCCATAAGCATTTGGATCTCAACAAATTTCTATAAAAGAATGACACGCATCAGGATCCATTATTCTCAATTTGAGTAGAACAGATTTAAGGATCAAGGATCCTCACCTCAGAGACGTATTCCTCAAACTGATGCTGGAGGAGAGGCAGGCCTTCAAGAGTGTTAGCGGTTTTCCTCTTCTTTCCACCCTTTCCTTTGGTGCTGACAGCCTTAGGAATTGGGACGCTGGGACTAGCAGCAAGTCGTTTTTCACCGGACCTGGAGGAAGCAAATGCGTCAAGATCACTGACGCTGAGTGGCTGATTTTGAAGACTTTCCGGCACCTACAAAGGACAAATAACAGATAAGTATCCTTATTTTATATCAATTTAAATATTTAATTATGCATAAATGAGAATACTTACTTGACATGGTGACTGAACCAGACGATACTTCTTGTGAATCCTTTGTTTTGGCCTGGAATGTTCTAACAGCAGGATCAAGGTTCCAAAAGGTAGCGATCCTTTCTTTTGTTGCAGGTGACTCAATGAGATGAGAAACTGAAATAGCTGCACAATAGAAACAGAAGAAGATCAGTTATCCTCAACAAAAACAGAGTCATCCTGTGATCCTTCTATAAGGATCCTATATCCTACCATGGGTGGCCCACTTTTTGGGGAGATCCTTCCCGTCTGGGATAGAATCCCTCCTAACAGAGAAGAATCGGTTTTTCCAGTGGGTATCGTTTTTTGTGGTCTTGAGGATTGGGTAAGGATCACCAGGTTTGTGCTTAAACAAGAAACGGTGTGAACCATGGCTGACAAGATTATATAACTCGGCTAACTCAGACATTCCTATTTCTATACCCTCTTACTCGATGATATTCTCTATGGTGTATAGAACCCTCCACATCATCGGCATGGCCTGGATATAGCACATGCCGGTGAGTGCAAAGAAAGATTGAGTGAAGGCAGGGAAAGGATAGGAGAATCCTATCAAGAATGGGGTGGCTCGAAAAGCAACCCAAGTGTCGGAGACAGAATCACTTTTGGCAGAAGGGTCAAAAGGTTTAAAGACGGTGTCCGCTGGGAAACAATGGCAAATCCGGTCAATCTCTGGGTCGGTGAAGCGGCAAAGTTCCTTTGAAGGATTTTGGATAATGCCTTGGCTTCTCAAGGGACTATCCTTCTTTGGATCCTTGGCCGGTGAGGACCTAAGAACCATCTTCATCATGGGTGTTCAGAAAAATAAAGATCAAAATAAGCAAATGAAGAGAGAAGAAGAAAGAGAAATACCTGATCGGTCTTGGGATGAGGATTTAAAGGGAAGTAACACACGAATTTAAATTTCTGTCGATCCTTATCTCTAATCTCAAATTTATAATGATGATTTTGCAATTTATCACGTCGCTGACGTATGATGTTCAACGGCTAGTTCAATTTTAACGGCTATATATCCGTTAGTCAGTTCGTTGGAGATAAGATCAAAAATATGACTCATTAAGTTATATTTTATTCCTCATATTTTGGGGGCAATTGTTAGGGATAGATTTTCCATAACTAAGGATCACAAATCCTCAATTCTGTTTCAATTAAGGATCCTCAGAAGACGTTGCAGATTTAAGAATCCAGGATCCTCATTGTTATCCTAACACTAACAGTTGTTTCCATTTCATTTAAGCTTGTTTTATAGGAAGGAACGAGTGGGACTTGGTCTTACTGATATTCCTGGGGAATATGCTTTAATATTCTGCACGTGCATGGCTGGAATGACCATTTTAGAAGTCGTGGGTAGCTTGCACATTTGGCGGATAGTTTGTTACTTAGTTTATTTGTATTTTTAAAGGGGATAACAAGCTTGATAGTTAGAACAATTAGAAAATACACACACTCTCGCAAGCTCTCTGTAACTTGTTTTGGTTAAAAATCAGGCTAAGATAATGTAACCAAATCTTTGTTGTGAGGAATGATGCTTGAATCAATGAACAATGATAAGGATAACTCAGAAATGTAATGAACAAATGACACAAGGATTTATACGAGGAAAAAGCCCTTGATCAAGAGTTGATCTCCGGCATAAAAAACCTCGGGTGATGGAAACTACCGATCACCAACTAAGATTAATCAAAAGGTTGTTATAACTCGGGATGATAACAAGCTTGTTACAAGGATCACTAGTGTGCAAAAGTGCAAAAGTGTATGAAATCGCCAAGTAAACTGTTGAGAGCTGATTGAGAGTTGTTACGAGAGTGTGTGTGTTTGCTAAATTAGCCAAGTGTTCTAACTCAAGCTTGTTATCCCCTTTTTAAATTAGAAATAACCAAACTAACTAACTATCCGCTAATTGTGCTAGCTTCCCACGATCTCCATAACGTTCACAAGGGCTAAGCATGTGCGGAATATTGAGGGAATATGCTCCAGGAATTTCGGTAAGACTTGGTCCATGCCTTTGCTCCTGCAAAACAATCTTACGTACAATGAAGACAATCGTTATATAAGGATAACAGTAAGGATCTGAATCCTGATCCTGCAACATCTGCTGAGGATCCTTAATTCAAACAGAATTGAGGATCCATGATCCTGGCAGCACTTGAGGATCCGTGATCCTTAGGATTTGAAAATCCTCCCCTAACAATTGCCCCCAAAATATAAGGAGTAAAGTGTAAATTAGCGAGTTATATTTTCTTGATCTTATCTGCAACTAACTAACGGATATATAGCCGTTACAATCTAGCTAGATGTTGCAGATCATACGTCATTGAAGCGACATCCCTGCAAAATCATCATTATAAATTCAAGTTAGAGATAAGGATCTAGAGGCATTTAAATTCGTGCGTTACACCCTTTAAATCCTCATTCGAAGATCAAGCAGGTACTTCTCTCTCCTTTCTCTTTTCACCTTCTTGCTCTGTTCCTTTTTTCTTTATCATCTCCCATGGCCAAGATGGTTTTAAGATCCTCACCGGCTAAGGATCACCAAAAAGATAGTCCCCTAAAGTGCCAAGGAATCATCAAAGATTCTCCAAAGGAACGTTGCTGCTTTTACCTGCTTTTACCTAGTCTTTCTTCTTCCTTACCGGTATATCCTATGTCCAGGCCATGCCAATGATGTGAAGGGTTTTGTATACCCTAGAAAGGATCATTGAGCAGGAGGATATAGAGTTAGGAATGTATGAACTCGATGAATTGTACAACCTTGTGAGCCATGGCTCACACTTCTTTTTATTCAAACACTAACCCGGTGAACCTCATCCAATCCTCAAGACCACAAAAAACGACACCAACTGGAAGAAGCGTTTTTTCTTCGTTAGGAGGGATTCTATCCCATATGGGAAGAATCTCCCAGAAAATGGGCCACCCACGATAGGATAGAGGATCCTTATAGAAGGATCATAGGATAACCCTGTTCCTATAAGGATGACTTATCTCTTCTTTTTGTTGTTTTGCAGCTATCTCTGTCTCTCATATCATTTCATCACCTGCAACGGAAGAGAGGATCGCCGCTTTCTGGAATCTTGATCCTGCAACAAGATCATTCTAAGTAAACACCAAGGATTCTCAAGAAGTATCCTCAGGCTCAGTCACAATGTCAAGTAAGTATCCATGTTTGTATGTAACTAAATGTTTAAATGAAAATAAAACAAGAATACTTATCTTTTATTTTGGATTGCCAGGCGCTGGAAAATCTTCAAGGTCTGCCACTCGCTTCAGTGTCAGTGATCTCAGCATTGTGGCTCCCCGTTCCGGAAAAAAGAAAACTGCTGCTAGCCCAAGTGCCATAGTCCCCAAGCCTGTCACCTCCAGGGGGGAAAGAAGAGGAAGGCCTCTGAAGCTGATAATCTTGAAGGCCTGCCCCTCATCCGTCACCAATTCGAAGAATACTTTGCTGATGTAAGGATCACTAATTCTGACTGGTCATCCTACCCATGTGAGGATAACGGATCCTGACTTTACCCTGTCTTTTTTGCAGAAATTCGCCGAGATCCAGATGCTGTTGGATGCTTATACTGAAGAAGCTAATCAGAAGCATTTGGAGTTCCAAAAGATCTTCCTGGCCAAGGATCAAACCATCTCCTCCCTCGAAAAAGACCTCAATCTGGCAAAGAAGCAGGTGGTCATGGCCCAGATAAATGCTGGTCATGAGAAGAATGAGCTGCTGGAGGATGCTAAAGTCCCTGTTGCCATCGCCATGTACAAGATCAAGCTGCAAACGGCCAAAGAGGCTGAGGATCCTGACTTCGATCGGACCACTTGGGACCAGGAGGGATGGAAGACGAAGCTGGCTAAGCTAGAGGATGAGGAGGAGGCTACCGAGGTTTTGGCGATTGAGGCAAGTGGCAGCGGGAAGGATCAAGCAGGTGGTGATGATGCTGGTGGTGATGCAGCCAAGGTGTGAGCTGCAGAAATGGGCGATGATGGATTTATCTAGACGTGGCCGGAGCCCATTTTTTTAGGATTTGAAAGTTTTTTGGTTGTGATGTTTTAAACAATGCTGGGTTGTAATAACTAAACAATAGCTATTTGGGTTGAGGATCATGGATCCTTTGAACAATAGGTAGGATAATAGGTGGTGGAGGGATCCTCTGTTTAGGGGATGAAACGACTTGTTATCCTGCCATCCTTTATTTCCTTCACTTTTAAGACCTGTAAACAATGGACACCCTTTGCCAATCCAAGTGGACGTGCCACGTATTGCTGGTAGAAACTTGGGTTGGCAATTTTGACAACCTTTAAGGGTTTAACTTTTGTGAATAAATAAAACGTTAATCTTTTGGCTATTTCTTGTGTTGTTATCCTTGTGAATTCTTTATTTTTCAACTGTCGTTATATGCTTTCTTTGAATTCATAAATAAAGAATAAAGATTTAATAAATCATGTCAAAAAGTTTTAGTATATGATCAAGGATCAAATATCCTATAATTAATCAATTCAAAAAGGTAGTATAGTTTAAGGATCATGTGTCCTGTTGTCAAAGGATAAGGGTCACTTAGATAAACAATGTATAAAAACGAAGATGATCAAGGATCATACCTGAGAATCCAAGTTAGGATCCTAAACCTTTAACATTTATAACTAGGATAACCAAAAGACAAACCTTAGTAAAAGGTAAGGATCAAGGATCCTTAGCTGTTTAGCTTCAAAACCCTGAAATGGAACATAACTTGGGACTAAGCCAATATAAGAGAAAAGTTAGCAACTGGGGACAAGCCCAACAATTCTGGGGACAAGCCCAATATACTGGGGACAAGCCCAAAAAACTGGGGACAAGCCCAAAGGATCTTGTGTAAACTGGAGTATGGCCCTCACTGGCGACTATCCAAACTTAGTGGCATGAAGATGCCAAAACCTTAGCTAACGTGAAAACGTTAGAAACCTTAGGAACAGATGTATGGTACGTCTACCGTTATACGTAGGATCCCGGATACAGCCAGTACAATGAAATTGTCAGCCCCTAAAGCGAGTACTGGTCCCATTGCCATGAACTGTACCAGGATCATCGTGCGCTGCTGGCGATACTGGGGACAGGCCCAACAAACTGGGGACTAGCCCAAATAACTAGGGTCAAGCCCAAATAACTGGGGTCAAGCCCAAATAACTGGATACTTCTGTGGATACTCAATCCTTTGTCAAGGATATATCAACCTTCTGCAAAACTTAGAACTAAGTGAAAGAAGGATAAAGGATCCAGGATCCTTCTCCTTATATATAGGATAATTAAAGAATTAAGTAGATTGGAATTAGTTTCTTACCATAATGAGGATCATCTATCCTCTAAGGATCCTTCGAGGATACTTGTCATGAAAATAGTTAAGGATCCTGGACCCTTATTACATGAAGTATTTCTTCAAGTGGACAGCATTCCAAGCTCTTGGTAGCAAATCACCTTCCATTGTTAGCAATCGATATGCCCCCTTTCCCGCTTCAGCTTCAATCAAATAGGGGCCTTCCCACTTTGGTGCCAACTTTCCAACAGCAGGATTGGTGGTATTATGAAATGCTTTCCTCAATACCATATCACCAACTTGGAATTTCCTGATCCTGACATTCTTATTGTAGGCTCCAGCCATCCTTTGTTGATAACTAGCCATCCTTATCCTTGCCCAATCCCTGAGTTCTTCTATAGTATCCAAGTCTTGAACCAAGTTTTCAGCATTTCCTTCAGGATCACGGATGCTTGTTCTTAAAGTAGGAACCACCATCTCTGTAGGGATCACTGATTCTGCTCCAAATACCAAAGAAAATGGAGTTTGGCCAGTAGCATTCTTGGGAGTTGTCCTATCAGCCCATAGTACGTAAGGTAGTTCTTCTGCCCACTTTCCTTTCTTGGATCCAAGCTTTTTCTTCAAATTGTTGATGATGATCTTGTTGGATGATTCTGCCTGACCATTAGCTTGTGGGTGGACTGGTGTTGATGTTATCATCTTAATCCCCCAGCTATCACAAAAGTTAGTAGTTCTACTCCCAATAAATTGGGATCCATTATCACAAACAATTTCAGAAGTGATACCAAATCTAGTAATAATATTTCTTTTGATAGAGGATATCACTTCTTTTTCTCTGACTTGAGCAAAGGCTTCAGCCTCTATCCACTTGGAGAAGTAATCAGTCATAGCAAGCATCAACACTTTTCCACCAGGTGCCTTGGGAAGTTTACCAACTATATCCATCCCCCATCTCATGAATGGCCAAGAAGAGGGTATAGGATGCAAGAGCTTTGCTGCTTGGTGAAGGATGTTACTATGTCTCTGACAAGGATCACACTTTTTGGCATAATCCACAACATCCTTCTTCATAGTAGGCCAATAGTATCATGTCCTCAGGATCCTTGATGATAATGCCCTGCCCCCAGTGTGGTTTCCACAATCTCCTTCATGAAAATCCTTTAGGATTTCTTGGATTTCAGGATCCTCAATGCATCTTAGATATGGTCCTGCAAGTGATCGTTTATATAATACGTTATTCTACATTGTAAACTGAGATACCTTATTTTGAAAGCCCTGGGGTTTTCTCCTGTAGGAATCTCTTCATGTTGGATATATCTTTTGATTGGAAGGATCCATGATCCTGAATGAGATTATGTATCATCACTAGGGATGATTGTAGAATCCTCTCCTATCTCCATGGCTACATGATCCTCAATAGCAGGGGTTAGGATATGGATAATAGGGATCTCGATATCTTCTGGGATCTTCAAGGATGATCCTAGATTGGCCAACGCATCAGCCTCTGCATTCTCTTCTCTGGGTACCTGTGTCAAACTAAAGGAAACAAAAGAGAGTGCCAATTCTTTGACTATCTCTAAATATTTGATTAGCTTTTCACCTTTAACAGCATAGGATCCATTAAAGTGATTAGTAATTAACAACGAATCTACATGTACCTCAAGATACCTGATCCTCATATGCTTGGCAATGTGCAAACCAGCTATCAAGGCTTCATATTCAGCCTCATTGTTAGTAGTTTGAAACTCACAAGCTATGGAGTGGGGTATTATGTCCCCCTATGGCGATTTTAGTAGTATTCCAAGTCCTGTTCCTTTGACATTAGAGGCTCCATCAGTGAAGAGTATCCAAGGATCCTTAGTTTCTTCCAGCTGTTGGACTTCTAACTCAGCTTCTTTTTGCAAGTCACTACTAAAATCTGCCACAAAGTCAGCTAAGGCTTGGGATTTGATGGCAGTCCTTGGTTCATATCTTATATCATAAGCACTAAGCTTCACTACCCACTTAGCCATCCTTCCTGACATTTCAGGTTTCCTGAGAACATTCTTAATTGGAAAATTAGTCTTGACAATAATGGCATGAGTTTCAAAATAATGTCTTAATTTAGTAGATGTCATAATCAAAGCAAGAATAAGTTTTTCTAAATGTGAATACCTGGATTCAGCATTAAACAAACTCTTACTTACATAATAGACATGATGTTGTGTACCTTCGTGATCCTTAACAAGGACCGCACTTACTGCTTTAGATGATACCGCTAGATATAAGGATAATATATCCCCTTTTTTCTGGTTTCATCAAGGCAGGAGCTGAGGATAGGTAATCCTTAAGGGATTTGAGAGCACTTTCATGCTTTTCAGTCCAGTCAAATTTCTTGTTCTTTCTCAAAATGTCATAGAATCCCTTGCACTTTTCTGATGACTTGGATATGAACCTGTTCAAGGCTGCGATCCTCCCTGTCAATCTTTGCACATCCTTGGCATTGGCAGGAGATTTGATATTCATAATAGCCTTAATTTGCTCTGGACTTGCTTCAATGTCTCTTTTTGTCACCATATAGCCTAGGAATTTACCTGCTTTAACACCAAAGTGACACTTGGAAGGATTTAGTTTCATATTAAATTTATCAAGGATATCGAATGCTTCCTCCTAGTCTCTAAGGTGATCCTCAGCTTTCTTGGACTTAACCTCCATGTTCCATAGTGTGTCCAATTTGTTCCTTGAACATCATATTGACCAGCCTTTGATAAGTAGCACCTGCATTCCTTAGTCCAAATGGCATAGCAATATAACAATATATACCAGTTGGGGTCATAAAGGCTGTATCCTCTTGATCAGATGGTTCCATCTGAATTTGTTGAAATCCAGATGAAGCATCCATAAAAGTCAACAACTCATGACCCGCAATAGCATCCACCATGGAGTCAATGTGGGGTAATGGGAAAGGATCCTTGGGACATGCCTTGTTTAAATCAGTAAAATCGACACATACCCTCCACTTTCCATTTTTCTTTTGAACAACAAACACATTGGCTAACCATCTTGGATACTTGACCTTTCTGATCATACCTGTTAGGGGAGGATTTCTTAATGACCTGTGATCCTCAAGTGTTATCCTGTTTGGTGATCCTTACTTCTGTGGCAATTAGTGATCCTCAGAAGTACTTCAGGATCAGGATCATGGATTATCCTAAGGATCCTTATACTAATGATTGTTTACTTTGAATTCGTAATTGTTTTGCAGGAGTATCAACTTGGACTTGGTCTTGGCAATATTCCTGGAGAATATTCTAAGTCTATTCCGCACGTGCTTGGCCAGAAATGGACGTTGTGGAGTCGTGGAAGACTTGCACCATTTGCGGATAGTTTGTTAGGCTAGATATTTTCTAATTATAAAGGGGTAGCGAGCTAATTCTTAGAACACTTGGCTATTTTTTGGCTACACACACTCGTACAACTGCACTCATCAGCTCTCGGCAAAACACTTAGCATTTTTTCATACATTTCTACACGATACACTGTAGTGATCCTTGTACTTAGCTCGCTATCATCCGAAGTTGTAAAAGATTTATTGTTTAATTTGAGTTGGTGATCGGTAGTTTCCATCACCCGAGGTTTTTTATGCCGGAGATCATTCATTGATCAAGGGCTTTTTCCTCGTATAAATC
Organism: Helianthus tuberosus; assembly: GCA_030545235.1. Lineage (NCBI taxonomy): Eukaryota > Viridiplantae > Streptophyta > Magnoliopsida > Asterales > Asteraceae > Helianthus > Helianthus tuberosus. The sequence continues at coordinate 113,153,281 of CM060433.1, read as the reverse complement.
TTTGTGTCTCCTGTGCAATTCATTTCATAGTGATCCTCATTGTTGTTTACTAATTCAAGCATCATACCCCGTAACAGAGAGTTTGGTTGCATTATCCTCGTCTGATTTTTGACCAAAACAGTTTGGCGCCCACCGTGGGGCGATTGGTGCTTCATTCCTAAGAGATTCCCATTTTTGTGATCATTTCGGTTCATTACATCCGAGCAAATGGCTTCATCATCAAAGAACACTTCCAATGCGATGTCTGCGGTCAATTCGTCCCAGGGCATTCCACCTTTGCCTCCACCACCTTCTGGACCTCAGAAAAATGCCGAGAAGAAACCAACTCCCATTTTCTCAAAACCTCCAACTTCTTCTGCTTCTTATACTCCCACTACTAGTGACTTGTTTACTCTGATTTTGCAGATGAAGGATCATATACAGCAGCAAGATAAGACCAATGAAAGGATTCTTAGAGAAATTGGAGACATCAAGAAACAGAAGAGATCGGCAGAGGATCATTCCACACTGATGCCCAGATCTTTGAATTTCGATACTCCGGTTATAACTTCTCAGCCTTCAGTGGTTCCAGACGTACAATATGTGGGAGGGCCAAAAGGAGTGCATTACGGATCATCAGCAATGACTCAGGCTTCATGGTCACACTTCCAACCAGCAGGATCCCATCCTCAGCATATAGGATCCTTCGTAAGCTCAGGAGGATATTCAGGAGCGCAGCAGATTCAAGGATTCTGGCCGTTTCCAGGATCCTCCCAGGTTCAAGGATCCTCTCAGTTTCAAGGATCCTCCCAGGTTCAAGGATCCTCTCAGTTTCAAGGATCCTCCCAGGTTCAAGGATCTTCCTACGTCCCAGGATCCTCCCAGGTCCAAGGATCCTCTCAGTTTCAGGGATCCTTCCAGATTCCGAGATCCTTAAGGAGTTTGCAATCAGGAAGTTCCGACATCCATCAGGGAGATTTCATTCCAATGCAGACCATTGCTTCTACTGGTCCATCGGTCATTCCAGAGCCTCAACAATATGGATTCACATCCGCTCTTCCTAATTTGAATCCAATGGGAGGTAACACTTTTAATAATTCTTATACCACTAACCATGGCCTTATGCAGGATACAGGTATCAATCATGCCATGGCCAGAGAATTGCAAAAGTTAAAGGATATGATATCAAGTGTCCTAGGAGTGGTCAAGCCTATCCCGGAGATTGCAGATGGGAGCCACAAGATATCTCGTTTTGCACCACCAATCTGTGATGCTGAGATACCCAAGAGGTTCCATGTGCCTACTATGAAGTTGTATGACGGTTCAACAGATCATGAAGAACACATAGCACAATACAGGGAAAGGATGGAGATCAATCCCATCCCAGAAAGGTTAAAGGAAGCATGTCTGTGCAAGGGATTTGGATCCACTCTTACTGGATCGGCTCTTAAATGGCTGCTAAGTCTTCCCCCCTTACTCTATTACCTCATTTACTAATCTAGTTAACCTATTTAATAACCAGTTTTCTTGTAGTAGAAAATTTGAGCGTTTAACTAGTGATCTGTATAGGATAACCCAAGGTCATAATGAATCATTAAGGGATTATATCACTAAATTTAGTAAAGAATCCTTAGATATCCCTAACCTGGATATAGCTACGGCTGTTGAAGCCTTTAAAATGGGATTGCTTAGGGATTCATTATACTATGATGATCTTGTTATGACACCATGCAGGAATCTAGATGAGGTAAGAACCCGGGCCCTTAGGTTCATCCGGCTAGAGGATGACAAAAGGATCCAGGAGAGGTTAGCAGGATCCTCAAAGCAAGAGAAGCAAGGATCCTCATTCAAGAACAACAAGTTTAGATCCAATAACAAATCTGATAACCAGAATGTGCATGCTGTTGAACAAGAAGAGGATGATGAGGATTATCCTCCAATTTCTGAATATTGTTTTTCTGTTGATAACAATGAACTAATCTTTGCGATGAAGAATTTAGGTGATAAGGCTAGGTGGCCCAGGAAAAATGACAGACCAGCTGCAACCAAAGATAAGTCAAAGTGGTGTGCATATCATGAAGATTTTGGGCATCTCACTGAAGAATGCATCGCATTGAGAAAAGAAATTGGATACTTGTTGAGCAAGGGGCACTTGAAAGAATTTTTGGGGAGAAAGAAGTCAAGGACTCAGGATCCTGAAAGGATCCCAGAGAAAGCTCCAGCCCCTCTAGTAGATGCACAAGTTATAAACTTTATTTCTGGTGGATCAGACATTTGTGGAACGTCCTTCTCTGCAGCTAAAAGACATGCAAAGGAAACCAAGATGGATAATGGAGATAGACCCATTCGAACATCCAGTGTCTCCGAAGGAAAAAGTCATAACTTTTGATGAGGATGATCGCGTTGACATTCAGGATCCTCATCATGATGGTTTGGTTATCACTCTTTTTATTTCTAACCATTTTGTTCGCAGGATCCTTATAGATGGAGGAAGCTCTGTGAACATTATCCAGCTTGATGTCCTCAAGAAGATGAATATTCCTGAATCCGATATCATACCAAGATCCTCTGTGCTCGTGGGATTCAGTGGCGAAACTAAGAATACTCTGGGGGACATTAAACTCCTAATCTATATCGAAGGCTTACATTCTTATAAAAAATTTTGTGTTATTGACTGTTTATCTTGTTGTAATGTTATCCTTGGCAGGCCTTGGATACATGACATGAAGGCAGTCCCATCCACTTATCATCAATGTGTGAAGCTTCCTAGTCCTTGGGGAATAGTGAAGATTGATAGTGATCAGCAAGAAGCTAAGAACTGCTACACCTCATCAATGAAACCAGCCTCAAAGTCAAGGGAGCAATAGAAATTAAAGCATCCTCCAAGGGATGTCCTGGAGGCAAGAGAACAGGATTTGAAAGAAATCCTCATGGAACCTGATGATCCTGAATCCAAGATCTTGATTGGGTCAGGGATCCTTAGCGATATTGAACAGGAGCTAGTATCCTTCCTTAAAAGAAGGAAATCCACTTTTGCCTGGAAACATGAAGACATGACAGGTATATCTAAAGATGTAATTACTCATAAACTTGGCATTGACAGGTCATTCAAGCCGATTCATCAAAAGAGGAGGAAGTTTGCACCTGAAAGGAATGCTATTATCCAGGAAGAGGTAGATAAGCTACTTCGAGCAGGTATGATTAGAGAGGTCAAGTTTCCAAGATGGCTGGCCAATGTGGTTGTTGTTCAAAAGAAAAACGGAAAGTGGAGGGTATGTGTCGATTTCACTGATTTAAACAAGGCATGTCCCAAGGATCCTTTCCCATTACCCCACATTGACTCAATGGTGGATGCGACCGCGGGTCATGAACTGTTAACTTTTATGGATGCTTCATCTGGATTTCAACAAATTCAGATGGAACCATCCGATCAAGAGGATACAGCCTTTATGACTCCAACTGGTATATACTGTTATATTGCTATGCCATTTGGACTAAGAAATGCAGGTGCAACTTATCAAAGGCTGGTGAATATGATGTTCAAGGATCAGATTGGACAAACTATAGAGGTTTACATAGACGATATGGTGGTAAAATCCAAAAATGCTGAGGATCACCTAAGGGACTTGGAGGAAGCATTCAATATCCTTGACAAATATAACATGAAGCTTAATCCTTCAAAATGTCACTTTGGTGTTAAAGCAGGTAAATTCTTAGGATATATGGTGACAAAGAGAGGCATTGAAGCCAGTCCAGAACAAATCAAAGCTATAGTGAACATCAAGTCCCCTGCCAATGCTAAGGATGTTCAGAGGTTAACATGCAGGAATTCAGCTTTAAACAGATTCATATCCAAATCCTCAGAAAAATGCAAGGAATTCTATGATATCCTAAGGAAGAACAAGAAATTCGAGTGGACTGAGAAGCATGAAAGTGCCCTAAGAGCTCTTAAGGATTACCTATCCTCGGCCCCGGCCTTGATGAAACCAGAAAAAGGATATGTGTTATCCTTATATCTTGCGGTATCCTCAAAAGCAGTAAGTGCTGTCCTTGTTAAGGATCACGAAGGTACACAACATCCTATCTATTATGTAAGTAAGAGTTTACTTGATACTGAATCCAGGTATTCACACTTAGAAAAACTTATCCTTACATTAATTATGGCATCTACTAAATTGAGACATTATTTTGAAACTCATGCCATTATTGTCAAAACTAATTTTCCAATAAAGAATGTCCTCAGGAAACCTGAAATGTCAGGAAGGATGGCTAAGTGGGCAGTGAAGCTTAGTGCATATGATATAAGATATGAGCCCAGGACAGCCATTAAATCCCAAGCATTAGCTGAACTAGAAGTCCAGCAGCTAGAGGAGACCAAGGATCCTTGGATACTCTATACTGATGGATCCTCAAATGTCAAAGGAACAGGGCTTGGAATACTACTCAAATCGCCACAGGGGGACATAATACCCCACTCCATAGCTTGTGAATTTCAAACTACCAACAATGAGGCTGAATATGAAGCCTTGATAGCTGGTTTGCAAATTGCAAAGCATATGAGAATCAGGTATCTTGAGGTACATGTAGATTCTTTGTTAATCACTAATCACTTTAATGGATCCTATGCTGTTAAAGGTGAAAAGCTAACCAAATATTTGGAGATAGTCAAAGAATTGGCACTCTCTTTTGTATCCTTTAGTTCGACACAGGTGCCAAGGGAAAAGAATGCGGAAGCTGATGCATTGGCTAATCTAGGATCATCTTTGAAGATCCCGGAGGATATAAGTATCCCCATTATCCATATCCTGGCTCCTGCCATCGAGGATCATGTGGCTATGGAAATAGGAGAGGATTCTACAATTATCCCTAGTGAGGATACTCAATCTCATTCAGAATCATGGATCCTCCCAATCATGAGATACTTACAACATGGGGAGATTCCTACAGGAGAAAACCCTAGGGCTTTCAAAATTAAGGTATCTCAGTTCACAATTTTAAATAATATGTTGTATAAACGATCTCTTGCAGGACCATACTTAAGATGCATTGAGGATCCTGAAATCCAAGAAGTTTTAAAAGACTTCCATGAAGGAGATTGTGGAAACCACACTGGGGGCAGGGCATTATTCTCAAGGATCCTGAGGACAGGATACTATTGGCCAACTATGAAGAGAGATACTGTGTAGTATGCTAAGAAATGTGATCCTTGTCAGAGACACAGCAATATCCTTCATCAACCAGCTGAATTTTTACATCCTATATCCTCCTCTTGGCCATTTATGAGATGGGGTATGGATATAGTTGGTAAGCTTCCTAAGGCACCTGGTGGAAAAATGTTCATGCTTGCTATGACTGATTACTTCTACAAGTGGATAGAGGCTGAAGCTTTTGCCCAAGTCAGAGAAAAGGAAGTTATATCCTTCATTAAAAGAAATATTATAACTAGATTTGGTATTCCTTCTGAAATTATATGTGATAATGGTTCCCAATTCATTGGGGGCAGAACTACTAACTTTTGTGACAGCTGGGGGATTAAGATGATAACATCAACACCAGTCCACCCACAAGCTAATGGTCAGGCAGAATCATCCAATAAGTTCATCATCAACAATTTGAAGAAGAAGCTTAGATCCAAGAAAGGGAAATGGGTAGAAGAATTACCTTATGTGCTTCGGGCTGATAGGACAACTCCTAAGAATGCTACAGGCCAAACTCCATTCTCCTTGGTGTTTGGGGCAGAATCAGTAATCCCTACGGAAATGGTGGTTCCAACTGCTAGAACAAGTATTCGTGATCCTGAGGAAAATGATGAGAACTTGCTTCAAGACCTGGATAACATAGAAGAAATCAGGGATTTGGCAAGGATAAGGATGGCCAGTTATCAGCAAAGGATGGCTGGTGCTTACAATAAAAATGTTAGGATCAGGAAATTCCAAATTGGTGATATGGTGTTGAGGAAAGCATTTCAAAATACCACTAATCCTGCTGAGGGAAAGTTGGCACCAAAATGGGAAGGACCTTACTTGATTGAAGCAGAGGCAGGAAATGGGGCATATCGATTGCTAACAATGGAAGGTGATTTGCTACCTAGAGCCTGGAATGCTGTCCATTTGAAGAAATACTTCATGTGATCCATGATCCTTACATGATAAGTATCCTTGAAGGATCCTTAGAACACAGATGATCCTCATTTTGGTAACATTCTAATCTCAAACTATTTCATTTACTTATTTTCCCACATAAGGATAAGGATCCTGCATCTTTTATCCATCTTTCACGTGATTCTGAGTTTTGAAGGTTCAGATATCCTTAGCAAAGGGTTGATTATCTACAAAAGCAACCATTTACTTGGGTTTGACCCCAGTTATTTGGGCTTGACCCCAGTTTCGCCAATAGCGCACGATGATCCTGGTATAGTTCATGGCAGTGGGACCAGTACTCGTTTAAGGGGCTGATAATTCCATTGTACTGGCTATACCTAGGATCCTACGTATAATGGTAGACGTACCATACATCCGTTCTTAAGGTTTCTAACATTTTCACGTTAGCTAAGGTTTTGGCATTTTCATGCCACTAAGTTTGGATAGTCGCCAGTTAGGGCCATACTCCAGTTCACACACGATCCTTGGGCTTGTCCCCAGTTATCCTTGGGCTTGTCCCCAGTTATCCTTTGGGCTTGTCCCCAGTTAACCTTTAGGCTTATCCCCAGTTGCTAATCCTTATCTTATATTGGCTTAGTCCCAAGTTGAATTTTGTTTCAGGTTTTTGGAAACAAATGACTAGGAATTCTTGATCCTTACCTTCTACTAAGGTTTGTCTTATGGTTATCCTAATTTTAAGTGTTAAGGGATAGGATCCTAACTTGGATTCTCAGGTATGATCCATAACTGTTTTGATTTTATTCATTATGTATTTAAGTGACACTTATCCTTTGACAACTGAATTCATAATCCTTAAACTATGTTATTTTTCATAACTTGTCGATTATGTGATATGTGATCCTTGATCATATCCTTAACTCTTGAGGGATATTTTTCAAAAATTTTGTCTTTACTTGATAAGTTTAATCAACATAAACATCACAACAGTTGGAAAGTAAAATCTTAACAAGGATATCAACACAGGATAAGCCAAAAAGTTAAAGTTATTTTATTAACAAAAGATTAAACCCTTTAAAGGTTGTCGAAATTGCCAACCCACGTTTCTACCAGCAAAACGTGGCCCGTCCACATGGGTTGGCAAAGGGTGTCCATTGTCTAAAGGTCTTGCTAAGTAAGTGCAGGAAATTAAAGACGGCAGGATCACAATGGCTTCATCCCCCAAACAGAGGATCCCCCCACCATTTGTAATCCTACCTATTGTTCAAAGGATCATCCATGATCCTCAACCCTATTTACTATTGTTTAAGTACAGACCAACCATTGTTCATCAAAACATCATCAAAACAAAAATCATAACCAAATTAAAAAAGTGGGCTCCGGCTACGTCTAGAAATGTCCTTCATCGCCCACTCATGCAGCCTACACCTTCGCTGCATCACCATCACCATCTCCAGCTCCACTAGCTTCACCACCATGATCCTTACCACTGCCTCCAGCCTCGATTGTCAGGATCTCCTCAGCCTCCTCCTCATCATCCAGCTCAGCCAGCCTTGCCTTCCAGCCTTCCACATCCCAGTTGCTCCTGTCGAAGTCAGGATCCTGAGCTTCCAAGGCCATTTGCAATTTGGTCTTGTACATCGCTATGGCAGCTGAGACTTTGGCATCATGGGTGATCTCGTTCTTCTCATAATCAAAGTTGATCAGGAGTGTAGCCGTCTGAGCTTTGGCGTCTTTTAGTTCTTTTTGGAGGTCAGCAATCTTAAGATCCTTGAGTAATGCGACTTGTTGAAGGTCAGGAATCTTCTTGTCCTGCTCCTCGACATGCCCAACGTAGTCTTCAATCTCAGCAAATTTCTGCAAAGAAGATAAAGAATAGTTCAAGAACAGGGGATCCTCAAATAAGATGGATACCTAAAGCAGGGACAAGGATCCTTACTTCGTTGAAGTATTCAAGGAACTGGTGGCGGATCAGGGGCAGACCTTGCAGATCCTCAGCTTCAGAAGCTTTCCTTTTCTTGCCACCCCTTCCTTTGACGGGTGCCTTGGGGATCGAAGCAGTTGGGCTGGCAGGAAGCTTCCTCTTGGAGGATCGTACAGTGTCAAGCTCAGTAACACCGAATCTAGAGGCAGATTTTGATGACTTTCCAGTACCTGCACACCCAAAACAGATAAGTGTCCTTATTTTATTCATATACAACTATTTATTTAAACATTTGAATATAAAAAGAACAGGATACTTACTCGACATGGTGACAGAGCCTGAGGATATCTCTTGAGAATCCTGGGTGATTGTCTTGAATGATCTTGTTTCAGGACTGAGTCTTCTAAAAGCAGCGAGTCTCCCCTTGGTGGCAGCTGAAGGGATAATATGCGAGAATGTGATAGCTTTACAAAAGAAACAAAAGCATGTTAGTAATCATTTTCAGAAATAAGCTTACTTGGTGATCCTTCTAAGGATCCTCCTATCCTACCATGGGTGGACCATTTCCTGGGTAGATCCTTTCCGTTTGGGATAGAGTCTCTTCTGACAAAGAAAAAGCGTCGTTTCCAGTTCGTATCATTCTTGGTGGCTTTAAAAATAGGGTGTTCTTCACCAGGTTTTCGTTTAAACAAATATCGGTGGGATCCAAACGTTGTGAGATCATACATCTCAGCCAACTCCGACATTCCTAGGTCAATCCCTTCCTGCTCGATGATTCTTTCAAGGGTATATAAGACCCTCCAAATCATCGGCATAGCTTGGATGTAAGAGATGCCGGTAAGGGAAAAGAAGGATTGGGTAAAGTCTGGAAAAGGATAGGTGTATCCTGTGGTGAATGGGGTAACAGGAAAGGCAATCCAAGTTTCAGAGATATAGTCGCTCAAAGCAGTGGGATCAAAGGGTTTGATAACGGTGTTCGCCGGGAAACAATAGCGAATTTTATCAATTTGTGCATCGGTGAAACAACAGCGTTCTTTTCCGGAATCTTTGATGACCCCTTGGCTCTTTAAGGGGCTGTTCTTCTTGTGATCCTTGCTTGGTGAGTTTCGGAGCATCATTTTTGACGAGATGATGGTAGAGGAAGAAAAACAGAGTAAGAGAAGGAAGAAATGGAAAAGAGTTACCTGCTTGATCGTCGGATAAGAATATAAAGGGAGTTCTCTTGAACTTAAATGTGAAATGATCCCTATCTCTAACTCCCATTTATAATAATGATTTTGCAGGATAAGTCACCTCAGTGACATCAGCATTCCAACGGCTAGTTCGATCTTAACGGCTATATATCCGTTAGTTTGTTACGGATAAGATCGACAAAATACAACTCGTTTATTTACAATATAAATCCTTATATTTTGGGGGCAATTGTTAGGGGAGGATTTCTTAATGACCTGTGATCCTCAAGTGTTATCCTGTTTGGTGATCCTTACTTCTGTGACAATTAGTGATCCTCAGAAGTACTTCAGGATCAGGATCATGGATTATCCTAAGGATCCTTATACTAATGATTGTTTACTTTGAATTCGTAATTGTTTTGCAGGAGTATCAACTTGGACTTGGTCTTGGCAATATTCCTGGAGAATATTCTAAGTCTATTCCGCACGTGCTTGGCCAGAAATGGACGTTGTGGAGTCGTGGAAGACTTGCACCATTTGCGGATAGTTTGTTAGGCTAGATATTTTCTAATTATAAAGGGGTAGCGAGCTAATTCTTAGAACACTTGGCTATTTTTTGGCTACACACACTCGTACAACTGCACTCATCAGCTCTCGGCAAAACACTTAGCATTTTTTCATACATTTCTACACGATACACTGTAGTGATCCTTGTACTTAGCTCGCTATCATCCGAAGTTGTAAAAGATTTATTGTTTAATTTGAGTTGGTGATCGGTAGTTTCCATCACCCGAGGTTTTTTATGCCGGAGATCATTCATTGATCAAGGGCTTTTTCCTCGTATAAATCTTTGTGTCTCCTGTGCAATTCATTTCATAGTGATCCTCATTGTTGTTTACCAATTCAAGCATCATACCCCGTAACAGAGAGTTTGGTTGCATTATCCTCGTCTGATTTTTGACCAAAACAATACCTGCCCGGAGTAGTTTATCTACCTCTTCCTGGATAATAGCATTCCTTTCAGGTGCAACTTTCCTCCTCTTCTGATATATTGGCTTGAATGACCTGTCAATACCAAGTTTATGGGTGATTATATCTTTAGAGATACCTGTCATGTCTTCATGCTTCCAGGAAAAGGTAGTTTTTCTCCTTTTAAGGAAGGATACTAGTTCCTGTTCAATATTGCTAAGGATCCCTGATCCTATGAAGACTTTGGATTCAGGATCATGAGGATCCATAAGGATTTCTTTCACATCCTGTTCTCTTGCCTCCAAGACGTCCCTTGGAGGATACTTTAGTTGCTATTGCTCCCTTGGTCTTGAGACTGGCTTCATTGATGAGGTATACCAATTCTTTGCTTCTTGCTGGTCACTCTCAATCTTTATCACCGCCCATGGACTAGGAAGCTTCACACATTGATGGTAAGTAGATGCAACTGACTTCATGTCATGTATCCATGGCCTGCCAAGGATAACATTGCAACAGGATAAGCAATCTATTACACAATTTTTTTATAAGAATGAAGTCCTTCAATGTAGATGGGAAGTTTAATGTCCCCCAATGTATTCTTGGTTTCTCCGCTAAATCCCACAAGAACTAAGGATCTTGGGACTATATCTGATTCATGGATGTTCATCTTCTTGAGGACATCAAGCTGAATGATATTCACCGAGCTTCCTCCATCGATTAGGATCCTACGAACAAAATGGTTAGATATGAAGAAAGTAATAACAAAACCATCATGATTAGGATCCTGAACATCAACATGATCATCCACATCAAAAGTTATAACATTTTCCTGTGTAACAGTAGAGGTTCGAATGGGTCTATCTCCATTATCCATCTTGGTCTCCTTGGCATGTCTTTTGGCCACTGAAAACGAAGTGCCACAAATGTCTGATCCACCGGATAAGAAGTTTATGAACTGTGCATCTGCTGGGGGAGCAGGAGCTTTTTCTGGGATCCTTTCAGGATCCTGGATCCTTTCAGGATCCTGGATCCTTGACTTCTTTCTTCCCAAAAGCTCTTTCAAATACCCCTTGCTTAACAAATAACCAATCTCTTTTCTCAGTGCAATACACTCTTCAGTAAGATGCCCGAAATCCTCATGATATGCACACCATTTGGATTTGTCTTTTGTAGCGGCTGGTTTGTCACTTTTTCTAGGCCATCTTGCTTTTTCACCTAAATTCTGCATTGCAAGGATCATTTCATTGTTATCAACAGAAAAGCAGTATTCAGAAATGGGAGGATAATCCTCATCATCCTCTTCCTGTTCTACTGCATGCACGTTCTGGTTGTCAGACTTATTGTAAGGCTTGAATTTGTTGTTTTTGAAGTAGGATCCTTGCTTTTCCTGCTTCGAGGATCCTGCCAGTCTTTCCTGGATCCTTTTGTCATCCTCTAGCCGGATGAATCTAAGGGCCCTAGTTCTTACTTCATCAAGATTCCTGCAAGGGGTCATGACAAGATCATCATAGAACAATTAATCCCTAAGTAAACCCATTTTAAAGGCTTCTACAGCCGTAGCTATATCCAGGTTAGGGATATCTAAGGATTCCTTACTAAATTTAGTGATGTAATCTCTAAGTGATTCATTTTGACCTTGTGTTACCCTATATAGGTCACTAGTTAATCGTTCAAATTTTCTACTACATGAGAATTGACTATTAAACAGATTAACTAGATTAGCAAATGAAGTAATAGAGTAAGGGGGAAGACTTAGCAGCGATTTAAGAGCTGATCCTGTGAGTGTGGATCCAAAACCCTTGCATAGACATGCTTCCTTTAACCTCTCAGGAATTGGATTGATCTCCATCCTCTCTCTGTATTGAGCTACATGCTCCTCTGGATCCGTCAAACCATCATATAACTTCATAGTTGGTATCTAGAACCTTTTGGGTATTTCAGCATCACAAATAGGTGGTACAAAACGAGATATCCTATGGCTCCCATCTGCAATTTCAGGGATGGGCTTAACCACTCCTGGAATGCTGGATATCATATCCTTAAGCTTCTGTAATTCCCTAGCCATAGCTTGATTGATACATGTATCCTGCATAGAGCCATGGTTAGTGTTATAAGAATTATTAAAAGTGTTACCTCCCATAGGATTCAAGTTTGGAATTCCAGATGTGAATCCATATTGACGGGATTCTGGTATGATTGAAGGACCAGAGGAAGCAATGGTCAGCATTGGTATGAAGTCTCCTTGATGAACATCCGAACTTGGAGGCTGCACACTTCTTAAGAATCCTTGATCCTGGAAGATATTGGATCCTTGATGCTGAGAGGATCCTTGAACCTGAAAGGATCCCTGAGGCTGAGAGGATCCTTGAACCTGAAAGGAGGATCCTTGAACCTGAGAGGATCCTTGAAACATGGAGGAACCTTGAACCTGAGAGGATCCTTGGACTGCGTGCATTCCTAAATATCCTCCTGAGCTGACGAAGGATCCCTGATGCTGGAAAGAGGATCTCGAAGGCTGAAAATAGGATCCTTGAGGCTGGAAGTGAGACCCTAAGGCCTGACTCATAGTTGTTGTTCCATAACGCATTCTCAATGGTCCACTCTAATACTGGATGTCCGGAGCTGCAGTTTGCAAGGCGGTTATAGCTGGAGTGTCGAAATCCAATGACCTTGGTATCAGAGGAGAGTGATCCTCCCCTGATTTCTTCTGTTTCTTGATATCACCAATCTCCTGGAGGATCTTTTCATTGGTTTTGTCCTGCTCTTGTATGTGATCCTTCATCTGCAAAATTAAAGTAAAAAGATCACTAGTAGTAGGATTAGAAGAAACAGAAGAAGTTGGTGGTTTTGAAAAAAATGGGCTTGGTCTCTTTGTAGCATTTTCAGCATTCTTCTGAGATCCAGAAGGTGGTGGAGGCAAAGGTGGAACGCCCTATGAAGAACTGATTGCCGGTATAGAGCTTGATGTGTTCTTTGCGGAAGAAGCCATCTGCTTGGTGGTAATGAACCGAAATGATCACAAAAACAAACATTTCTTAGGAATGAAGCATCAATTGCCCCACGGTGGGCGCCAAACTGTTTTGGTCAAAAATCAGGCTAAGATAATGTAACCAAATCTTTGTTGTGAGGAATGATGCTTGAATCAATGAACAATGATAAGGATAACTCAGAAATGTAATGAACAAATGACACAAGGATTTATACGAGGAAAAGATCAAGAGTTGATCTCCGGCATAAAAAACCTCAGGTGATGGAAACTACCGATCACCAACTAAGATTAATCAAAAGGTTGTTACAACTCGGGATGATAACAAGCTTGTTACAAGGATCACTAGTGTGCAAAAGTGCAAAAGTGTATGAAATCGCCAAGTAAACTGTTGAGAGCTGATTGAGAGCTGTTATGAGAGTGTGTATGTTTGCTAAATTAGCCAAGTGTTCTAACTCAAGCTTGTTATCCCCCTTTTAAATTAGAAATAACCAAACTAACTAACTATCCGCTAATTGTGCTAGCTTCCCACGATCTCCATAACGTTCACAAGGGCCAAGCATGTGCGGAATATTGAGGGAATATGCTCCAGGAATTTCGGTAAGACTTGGTCCATGCCTTTGCTCCTGCAAAACAAGCTTACGTACAATGAAGACAATCGTTATATAAGGATAACAGTAAGGATCCTGAATCCTGATCCTGCAACATCTGCTGAGGATCCTTAATTCAAACAGAATTGAGGATCCATGATCCTGGCAGCACTTGAGGATCCGTGATCCTTAGGATTTAAAAATCCTCCCCTAACAATTGCCCCCAAAATATAAGGAGTAAAGTGTAAATTAGCGAGTTATATTTTCTTGATCTTATCTGCAACTAACTAACGGATATATAGCCGTTACAATCTAGCTAGCCATTGCAGATCATACGTCATTGAAGCGACATCCCTGCAAAATCATCATTATAAATTCAAGTTAGAGATAAGGATCTAGAGGCATTTAAATTCGTGCGTTACACCCTTGAAATCCTCATTCGAAGATCAAGCAGGTACTTCTCTCTCCTTTCTCTTTTCACCTTCTTGCTCTGTTCCTTTTTTCTTTATCATCTCCCATGGCCAAGATGGTTTTAAGATCCTCACCGGCTAAGGATCACCAAAAAGATAGTCCCCTAAAGAGCCAAGGAATCATCAAAGATTCTCCAAAGGAACGTTGCTGCTTTACTGATTCAGAGATAGACAGGATTCGTCGTTGCTTTCCGGCGAACACTGTCATTAAACCTTTTGACCCTACCGCCCTGAGTGATTTCGTTTCCGAAACTTGGGTCGCCTTTCCGGTCACCCCATTTCTGATAGGATACTCCTATCCTTTCCCTGCTTTTACCTAGTCTTTCTTCTCCCTTACCGGTATATCCTATGTCCAGGCCATGCCAATGATGTGGAGGCTTTTGTATACCCTAGAAAGGATCATTGAGCAGGAGGATATAGAGTTTGGAATGTCTGAACTTGCTAAATTGTACAACCTTGTGAGCCATGGTTCACATTTCTTTTTATTCAAACACTAACCCGGTGAACCTCATCCAATCCTCAAGACCACCAAAAACGACACCAACTGGAAGAAGCGTTTTTTCTTCGTTAGGAGGGATTCTATCCCAGATGGGAAGAATCTCCCCAGAAAATGGGCCACCCACGATAGGATAGAGGATCCTTATAGAAGGATCATAGGATAACCATGTTCCTGTAAGGATAACTTATCTCTTCTTTTTGTTGTTTTGCAGCTATCTCTGTCTCTCATATCATTTCATCACCTGCAACGGAAGAGAGGATCGCTTTCTGGAATCTTGATCCTGCAACAAGATCATTCCAAGTAAACACCAAGGATTCTCAAGAAGTATCCTCAGGCTCAGTCACAATGTCAAGTAAGTATCCATGTTTGTATGTAACTAAATGTTTAAATGAAAATAAAACAAGAATACTTATCTGTTATTTTGGATTGCCAGGCGCTGGAAAATCTTCAAGGTCTGCCACTCGCTTCAGTGTCAGTGATCTCAGCACTGTGGCTCCCCGTTCCGGAAAAAAGAAAACTGCTGCTAGCCCAAGTGCCATAGTCCCCAAGCCTGTCACCTCCAAGGGGGGAAAGAAGAGGAAGGCCTCTGAAGCTGACAATCTTGAAGGCCTGCCCCTCATCCGTCACCAATTCGAAGAATACTTTGCTGATGTAAGGATCACTGATTCTGAATGGTCATCCTACCCATGTGGGGATAACGGATCCTGACTTTACCCTGTCTTTTTTGCAGAAATTCACCGAGATCCAGATGCTGTTGGATGCTTATACTGAAGAAGCTGATCAGAAGCATTTGGAGTTCCAAAAGATCTTCCTGGCCAAGGATCAAACCATCTCCTCCCTCGAAAAAGACCTCAATCTGGCGAAGAAGCAGGTGGTCATGGCCCAGATAAATGCTGATCATGAGAAGAATGAGCTGCTGGAGGATGCTAAAGTCCCTGCTGCCATCGCCATGTACAAGATCAAGCTGCAAATGGACAAAGAGGCTGAGGATCCTGACTTCGACAGGACAGCTTGGGACCAGGAGGGATGGAAGACGAAGCTGGCTAAGCTAGAGGATGAGGAGGAGGCTACCGAGGTTTTGGCGATTGAGGCAAGTGGCAGCGGGAAGGATCAAGCTGGTGGTGATGATGCTGGTGGTGATGAAGCCAAGGTGTGAGCTACAGAAATGGGCGATGATGGATTTATCTAGACACGGCCGGAGCCCATTTTTTTAGGATTTGAAAGTTTTTTGGTTGTGATGTTTTAAACAATGCTGGGTTGTAATAACTAAACAATAGCTATTTGGGTTGAGGATCATGGATCCTTTGAACAATAGGTAGGATAATAGGTGGTGGAGGGATCCTCTGTTTGGGGGATGAAACCACTTGTTATCCTGCCATCCTTTATTTCCTGCACTTTTAAGACCTGTTAACAATGGACACCCTTTGCCAACCCAAGTGGACGTGCCACGTATTGCTGGTAGAAACTTGGGTTGGCAATTTTGACAACCTTTAAGGGTTTATCTTTTGTGAATAAATAAAACTTTAATCTCTTGGCAATTTCTTGTGTTGTTATCCTTGTGAATTCTTTATTTTTCAACTGTCGTTATATGCTTTCTTTGAATTCATAAATAAAGAATAAAGATTTAATAAATCATGTCAAAAAGTTTTAGGATATGTTCAAGGATCAAATATCCTATAATTAATCAATTCAAAAAGGCAGTATAGTTTAAGGATCATGTGTCCTGTTGTCAAAGGATAAGGGTCACTTAGATAAACAATGTATAAAAACGAAGATGATCAAGGATCATACCTGAGAATCCAAGTTAGGATCCTAAACCTTTAACATTTATAACTAGGATAACCAAAAGACAAACCTTAGTAAAAGGTAAGGATCAAGGATCCTTAGCAGTTTAGCTTCAAAACCCTGAAATGGAACATAACTTGGGACTAAGCCAATATAAGAGAAGAGTTAGCAACTGGGGACAAGCCCAAAAAACTGGGGACAAGCCCAAAAAAACTGGGGACAAGCCCAAAAAACTGGGGACAAGCCCAAAGGATCTTGTGTAAACTGGAGTATGGTCCTCACTAGCGACTATCCAAACTTAGTGGCATGAAGATGCCAAAACCTTAGCTAACGTGAAAATGTTAGAAACCTTAGGAACGGATGTATGGTACGTCTACCATTATACGTAGGATCCCGGATACAGCCAGTACAATGAAATTGTCAGCCCCTAAAGCGAGTACTGGTCCCATTGCCATGAACTGTACCAGGATCATCGTGCGCTGCTGGCGATACTGGGGACATGCCCAACAAACTGGGGACTAGCCCAAATAACTGGGGTCAAGCCCAAATAACTGGATACTTCTGTGGATACTCAATCCTTTGTCAAGGATATATCAACCTTTGGCAAAACTTAGAACTAAGTGAAAGAAGGATAAAGGATCCAGGATCCTTCTCCTTATATATAGGATAATTAAAGAATCAAGTAGATTGGAATTAGTTTCTTACCATAATGAGGATCATCTATCCTCTAAGGATCCTTCGAGGATACTTGTCACGAAAATAGTTAAGGATCCTGGACCCTTATTACATGAAGTATTTCTTCAAGTGGACAGCATTCCAAGCTCTTGGTAGCAAATCACCTTCCACTGTTAGCAATCGATATGCCCCCTTTCCTGCTTCAGCTTCAATCAAATAGGGGCCTTCCCACTTTGGTGCCAACTTTCCAACAGCAGGATTGGTGGTATTCTGAAATGCTTTCCTCAATACCATATCACCAACTTGGAATTTCCTGATCCTGACATTCTTATTGTAGGCTCCAGCCATCCTTTGTTGATAACTAGCCATCCTTATCCTTGCCCAATCCCTGAGTTCTTCTATAGTATCCAACTCTTGAACCAAGTTTTCAGCATTTCCTTCAGGATCACGGATGCTTGTTCTTGCAGTAAGAACCACCATCTCTGTAGGGATCACTGATTCTGCTCCAAATACCAAAGAAAATGGAGTTTGGCCAGTAGCATTCTTGGGAGTTGTCCTATCAGCCCATAGTACATAAGGTAGTTCTTCTGCCCACTTTCCTTTCTTGGATCCAAGCTTCTTCTTCAAATTGTTGATGATGATCTTGTTGGATGATTCTGCCTGACCATTAGCTTGTGGGTGGACTGGTGTTGATGTTATCATCTTAATCCCCCAGCTATCACAAAAGTTAGTAGTTCTACTCCCAATAAATTGGGATCCATGATCACAAACAATTTCAGAAGGGATACCAAATCAAGTAATAATATTTCTTTTGATAAAGGATATCACTTCTTTTTCTCCGACTTGAGCAAAGGCTTCAGCCTCTATCAACTTGGAGAAGTAATCAGTCATAGCAAGCATGAACACTTTTCCACTAGGTGCCTTGGGAAGTTTACCAACTATATCCATCCTCCATCTCATGAATGGCCAAGAAGAGGGTATAGGATGCAAGAGCTTTGCTGGTTGGTGAAGGATGTTACTATGTCTCTGACAAGGATCACACTTTTTGGCATAATCCACAACATCCTTCTTCATAGTAGGCCAATAGTATCCTGTCCTCAGGATCCTTGAGAATAATGCCCTGCCGCCAGTGTGGTTTCCACAATCTCCTTCATGAAAATCCTTTAGGACTTCTTGGATTTCTGGATCCTCAATGAATCTTAGATATGGTCCTGCAAGAGATCGTTTATATAATACGTTATTCAACATTGTAAACTGAGATACCTTAATTTTGAAAGCCCTGGGGTTTTCTCCTGTAGGAATCTCTTCATGTTGGATATATCTTTTGATTGGAAGGATCCATGATCCTGAATGAGATTGTGTATCATCACTAGGGATGATTGCCGAATCCTCTCCTATCTCCATGGCTACATGATCCTCAATAGCAGGGGTTAGGATATGGATAATAGGGATCTCGATATCTTCTGGGATCTTCAAGGATGATCCTAGATTGGCCAACGCATCATCCTCTGCATTCTCTTCTCTGGGTATCTGTGTCAAACTAAAGGAAACAAAAGAGAGTGCTAATTCTTTGACTATCTCTAAATATTTGATTAGCTTTTCACCTTTAACAGCATAGGATCCATTAAAGTGATTAGTAATTAACAACGAATCTACATGTACCTCAAGATACCTGATCCTCATATGCTTGGCAATTTGCAAACCAGCTATCAAGGCTTCATATTCAGCCTCATTGTTAGTAGTTTGAAACTCACAAGCTATGGAGTGGGGTATTATGTCCCCCTGTGGCGATTTTAGTAGTATTCCAAGTCCTGTTCCTTTGACATTAGAGGCTCCATCAGAGAAGAGTATCCAAGGATCCTTAGTTTCTTCCAGCTGTTGGACTTCTAACTCAGCTTCCTTTTGCAAGTCACTACTAAAATCTACCACAAAGTCAGCTAAGGCTTGGGATTTGATGGCAGTCCTTGGTTCATATCTTGTATCATAAGCACTAAGCTTCACTGCCCACTTAGCCATCCTTCCTGACATTTTAGGTT
The DNA here is from genome assembly GCA_030545235.1 of Helianthus tuberosus. Lineage (NCBI taxonomy): Eukaryota > Viridiplantae > Streptophyta > Magnoliopsida > Asterales > Asteraceae > Helianthus > Helianthus tuberosus. The sequence continues at coordinate 113,134,098 of CM060433.1, read as the reverse complement.
TCCTGAGAACATTCTTAATTGGAAAATTAGTCTTGACAATAATGGCATGAGTTTCAAAATAATGTCTTAATTTAGTAGATGTCATAATCAAAGCAAGAATAAGTTTTTCTAAATGTGAATACCTGGATTCAGCATTAAGCAAACTCTTACTTACATAATAGATAGGATGTTGTGTACCTTCATGATCCTTAACAAAGACCGCACTTACTGCTTTAGAGGATACCGCTAGATATAAGGATAATATATCCCCTTTTTCTTGTTTCATCAAGGCAGGAGCTGAGGATAGGTAATCCTTAAGGGATTTGAGAGCACTTTCATGCTTTTCAGTCCAGTCAAATTTCTTGTTCTTTCTCAAAATGTCATAGAATTCCTTGAACTTTTCTGATGACTTGGATATGAACCTGTTCAAGGCTGCGATCCACCCTATCAATCTTTGCACATCCTTGGCATTGGCAGGAGATCTGATATTCACAATAGCCTTAATTTGCTCTGGACTTGCTTCAATGTCTCTTTTTGTCACCATATAGCCTATGAATTTACCTGCTTTAACACCAAAGTGACACTTGGAAGGATTTAGTTTCATATTAAATTTATCAAGGATATCGAATGCTTTCTCCAAGTCTCTAAGGTGATCCTCAGCTTTCTTGGACTTAACCACCATGTCATCTATATAGACTTCCCTAGTGTGTCCAATTTGTTCCTTGAACATCATATTGACTAGCCTTTGATAAGTAGCACCTGCATTCCTTAGTCCAAATGGCATAGCAATATAACAATATATACCAGTTGGGGTCATAAAGGCTGTATCCTCTTGATCAGATGGTTCCATCTGAATTTGTTGAAATCCAGATGAAGCATCCATAAAAGTCAACAACTCATGACCCGCAGTAGCATCCACCATGGAGTCAATGTGGGGTAATGGGAAAGGATCCTTGGGACATGCCTTGTTTAAATCAGTAAAATCGACACATACCCTCCACTCTCCATTTTTCTTTTGACAACAACCACATTGGCTAACCATCTTGGATACTTGACCTTTCTGATCATACCTGCCCGGAGTAGTTTATCTACCTCTTCCTAGATAATAACATTCCTTTCAGGTGCAAATTTCCTCCTCTTCTGATGTATTGGCTTGAATGACCTGTCAATACCAAGTTTATGGGTGATTATATCTTTAGAGATACCTTTCATGTCTTCATGCTTCCAGGCAAAGGTAGTTTTTCTCCTTTTAAGGAAGGATACTAGTTCCTGTTCAATATTGCTAAGGATCCCTGATCCTATGAAGACTTTGGATTCAAGATCATGAGGATCCATAGGGATTTCTTTCACATCCTGTTCTCTTGCCTCCAAGACGTCCCTTGGAGGATACTTTAGTTGCTATTGCTCCCTTGGTCTTGAGGCTGGCTTCATTGATGAGGTATAGCAATACTTTGCTTCTTGCTGGTCACTCTCAATCTTTCACCCCCCATGGACTAGGAAGCTTCACACATTGATGGTAAGTAGATGCAACTGCCTTCATGTCATGTATCCATGGCCTGCTAAGGATAACATTGCAACAGGATAAGCAATTTATTACAAAATTTTTTTTATAAGAATGAAGTCCTTCAATGTAGATGGGAAGTTTAATGTCCCCCAATGTATTCTTGGTTTCTCCGCAAAATCCCACAAGAACTAAGGATCTTCTTGAGGACATCAAGCTGAATGATATTCACCGAGCTTCCTCCATCGATTAGGATCCTGCGAACAAAATGGTTAGATATGAATAAAGTAATAACAAAACCATCATGATGAGGATCCTGAACATCAACACGATCATCCACATCAAAAGTTATAACTTTTTCCTGTGTAACAGTAGAGGTTCGAATGGGTCTATCTCCATTATCCATCTTGGTCTCCTTGGCATGTCTTTTGGCTACTGAAAACGAAGTGCCACAAATGTCTGATCCACCGGATATGAAGTTTATGACCTGTGCATCTGCTGGGGGAGCAGAAGCTTTTTCTGGGATCCTTTCAGGATCCTGGATCCTTGACTTCTTTCTTCCCAAAAGCTCTTTCAAATGCCCCTTGCTTACCAAATAACCAATCTCTTTTCTCAGTGCAATACACTCTTCAGTGAGATGCCCGAAATCCTCACGATATGCACACCATCTGGATTTGTCTTTTGTAGCGGCTGGTTTGTCACTTTTTCTAGGCTATCTTGCTTTTTCACCTAAATTCTGCATTGCAAGGATCAGTTCATTGTTATCAATAGAAAAACAATATTCAGAAATGGGAGGATAATCCTCATCATCCTCTTCCTGTTCTACTGCATGCACGTTCTGGTTGTCAGACTTATTGTAAGGCTTGAATTTGTTGTCTTTGAAGTAGGACCTTGCTTTTCCTGCTTCGAGGATCCTGCCAGTCTTTCCTGGATCCTTTTGTCATCCTCTAGCCGGATGAATCTAAGGGCCCTGGTTCTTACTTCATCAAGATTCCTACAAGGGGTCATGACAAGATCATCATAGAACAATGAATCCCTAAGTAAACCCATTTTAAAGGCTTCTACAGCCATAGCTATATCCAGGTTAGGGATATCTAAGGATTCCTTACTAAATTTAGTGATGTAATCTCTAAGTGATTCATTTTGACCTTGTGTTACCCTATATAGGTCACTAGTCAATCGTTCAAATTTTCTACTACATGAGAATTGACTATTAAACAGATTAACTAGATTAGCAAATGAAGTAATAGAGTAAGGGGGAAGACTTAGCAGTCATTTAAGAGCTGATCCTGTGAGTGTGGATCCAAAACCCTTGCATAGACATGCTTCCTTTAACCTCTCAGGAATTGGATTGATCTCCATCCTCTCTCTGTATTGAGCTACATGCTCCTCTGGATCCGTCAAACCATCATATAACTTTATAGTTGGTATCTGGAACCTTTTGGGTATTTCAGCATCACAAATAGGTGGTACAAAACGAGATATCCTATAGCTCCCATCTGCAATTTCAGGGATGGGCTTAACCACTCCTGAAATGCTGGATATCATATCCTTAAGCTTCTGTAATTCCCTAGCCATAGCTTGATTGATACATGTATCCTGCATAGAGCCATGGTTAGTGTTATAAGAATTATTAAAAGTGTTACCTCCCATAGGATTCAAGTTTGGAATTCCAGATGTGAATCCATATTGACGGGATTCTGGTATGATTGAAGGACCAGAGGAAGCAATGGTCAGCATTGGTATGAAGTCTCCTTGATGAACATCCGAACTTGGAGGCTGCACACTTCTTAAGAATCCTTGATCCTGGAAGATATTGGATCCTTGATGCTGAGAGGATCCTTGAACCTGAAAGGATCCCTAAGGCTGAGAGGATCCTTGAACCTGAAAGGAGGATCCTTGAACCTGAGAGGATCCTTGGACTGCGTGCATTCCTTAATATCCTCCTGAGCTGACGAAGGATCCCTGATGCTGGAAAGAGGATCCCGAAGGCTAAAAACAGGATCCTTGAGGCTGGAAGTGAGACCCTAAGGCCTGACTCATAGTTGTTGTTCCATAACGCCTTCCCAATGGTCCACTCTGATACTGGATGTCCGGAGCTGCAGTTTGCAAGGCGGTTATAGCTGGAGTGTCGAAATCCAATGACCTTGGTATCAGAGGAGAGTGATCCTCCCCTGATTTCTTCTGTTTCATGATATCACCAATCTCCTGGAGGATCCTTTCATTGGTTTTGTCATGCTCTTGTCTGTGATCCTTCATCTGCAAAATCAAAGTAAAAAGATCACTAGTAGTAGGATTAGAAGAAACAGAAGAAGTTGGTGGTTTTGAAAAAATTGGGCTTGGTCTCTTTGCAGCATTTTCAGCATTCTTCTAAGATCCAGAAGGTGGTGGAGGCAAAGGTGGAACGCCATGTGAAGAACTGATTGCCGGCATAGAGCTTGATGTGTCCTTTGCTGAAGAAGCCATCTGCTTAGTGGTAATGAACCGAAATGATCACAAAAACAAAAATTTCTTAGGAATGAAGCACCAATTGCCCCACGGTGGGCGCCAAACTGTTTTGGTCAAAAATCAGGCTAAGATAATGTAACCAAATCTTTGTTGTGAGGAATGATGCTTGAATCAATGAACAATGATAAAGATAACTCAGAAATGTAATGAACAAATGACACAAGGATTTATACGAGGAAAAAGCCCTTGATCAAGAGTTGATCTCCGGCATAAAAAACCTCGGGTGATGGAAACTACCGATCACCAACTAAAATTAATCAAAAGGTTGTTACAACTCGGGATGATAACAAGCTTGTTACAAGGATCACTAGTGTGCAAAAGTGCAAAAGTGTATGAAATCGCCAACTAAACTGTTGAGAGCTGATTGAGAGCTGTTACGAGAGTGTGTGTGTTTGCTAAATTAGCCAAGTGTTCTAACTCAAGCTTGTTATCCCCTTTTTAAATTAGAAATAACCAAACTAACTAACTATCCGCTAATTGTGCTAGCTTCCCACGATCTCCATAACGTTCACAAGGGCCAAGCACGTGCAGAATATTGAGGGAATATGCTCCAGGAATTTCGGTAAGACTTGGTCCATGCCTTTGCTCCTGCAAAACAAGCTTACGTACAATGAAGACAATCGTTAGTATAAGGATAACAGTAAGGATCCTGAATCCTGATCCTACAACACCTGCTGAGGATCCTTAATTCAAATAGAATTGAGGATCCATGATCCTGGCAGCACTTGAGGATCCGTGATCCTTAGGATTGGAAAATCCTCCCCTAACACAACTCATTGGCGATTATATACATTTTGCACACTAGTGATCCCTGTAACAAGCTTGTTATCATCCCGAGTTGTAACGATCATTTGTTTAATTATAGTTGGTGATCGGTAGTTTCCATCACCTGAGTTTTTTTATGCCGGAGATCATACATTGATCAAGGGCTTTTTCCTCGTATAAATCCTTATGTCACTTGTTCATTTAATCTACAAGTTGTTCATACATTTGTTCATTGATCTAAGCATCATACCTCACAAAAGAAGATTTGGTTACATTATCCAAGTCTGATTTTTGACCAAAACAATTCTCACTATTAACTTGTGGATTCAAAGAAAAGGTACCATAAATGTTTTAAAGGTAAAAATACACACAATGGACAACATAAGATAGCCAAAAGATTAGAGTTTTATTTATTTATAAAAAGATTAACCCTTAAAAGGTTGTCAAAATTGCCCACCCCAAGCATCTACCAGCAAAACGTGGCCCGTCCGCTGGGGTAGGCAAAGGGTGTCCTTAGTTAACAGTTCATGTTTTGGTCAAAAATTACCGAAGCAATTTAGTGATCAAATTAGTTAAGTGAGGTAGTGTGCTAAAAAGTGAGTTGGAAATATGCTAGTTATATTGTTTATGAAAACAGGTTTCAGGATACGGCTCAGGATATTGAGCTGTATCGGTGATCAAACTATGAGCAAAAAATAAAGGAAATGACACGGGATGTACGAGGAAAGCCCTTGATCAATCTAGATCACCGGCATAAAACCTCGGGAGCTGGCAATCGCAGCTGCCTAGTTCTTCTTATTGCTTTAACTGTCAGGATACAGTGCAGGATATCGACCAGATCGCTAAGTGTTACAATGCTTTGTGTAAAAGTAAAAATTACGAGAGAACAAGTGTGAGAGTGTAATGAGTGTAGATGTGATGTCCTATTCGATCTGGTATACCCACTTATTTATAGTAACGAAATACAAACAAAAATCCCTACAAATATGGGATACTCCGCATATTCCATTGTGAACGTTGTAGACCGAGTAATGCGGCTTCAATGTCTTCATTTAAACGACTTAGACCGAGTCTCCCGGAGAAAGGGTCTTCGTGAACGTTACTTCATCTGGACGCGTACTCCTGCACACAACCCGTTAGTAATCCTGAGGATACCATTCAGGATGTTACCAATATCCTGAATGAGCATCCCGGATATGAGCAGATATCATACAATCAAGATATAACTCAAGATATTTCCCAGGATATGGGCTCATAATTTTACCCATAACAATTGTCCCCAAAAAATGTTACCGTTTAGTATCCTGGCACTAACGGTTATATTTTTTCCGGAGACCGAGGCAATTTAAGAGATTAGACTCATGATGTGACCGTTTGCAACTACTCAGCCTATATTTACTCATCACCACCCTATAACTTCTCATCTTTATCCCATTTATTCTTGACCGAAGTGAAAAAAGGTAAAAAGCTCTCTCTCTCTTTTCCATCTTCTTCTCTCTTTCGGTTCAGCATTCCGGCGATAATATGACAAGGCAAACAAGATCGAGTTCCGGAGACTCCGCCCCCACATTCATACAACAGAATCTTCTTCAGGATCCGGAAAAAGAAATATGTACCTTTGACAGCGCCCATTTGTCGGCCCTGAAATCCTCTGGTATCTTCCCAGAAGGAACGGTATTCCGGCCGTTTGACCGGGAAATCCGGTCGGACATGGTTTCCGACGAATGGTTGTGCTTTAGTGCCTTTCCTTTCACCTTAGGGTTACGATTCCCTTTTCCAGACTTTATCACTGAATTTTTCAACATCACCAAAATTTCTTTTAGCCAAACAATGCCGATGCTTTGGCGTGTTTTGTCCGTTCTTGACCAGATCAAGAAAAATCACATCCCTGAATTTTTCAACATCACCAAAATTCTGTTCATGATCTTCCCCTAGCTTACCGGCTTAGATGCCACGGATCCTGTAGATTTTTGTTTTACTCCACCTCCGGCGAGCCGTTGATACTTCGTGCCACCAGGAACGAGTAGAAATGGCAATCCAAGTTTTTCTTTGTAAAAAGGGACTCAATCCCTGGTGGAACGGAATATCGGATGAAATGGTTGAAAAAGGGTAGGACTTAGGGTTTAAGGATGATCCTGCCTCTTATCCTGTTCCATATCCTGAACTGACCAATTTTCTGTTTATTATTTTGTATACAGCTGATTTTAGGAAGCTTGCACCTCCCCTTGCTGATTCACAGAAAAGGATTGACGCTATCCGACTCCTTCCAGAGGCTGAAAGAAGTTTTAACCCGTCTCCACCATCTCCAAGCCCTCTTTCCAGTGAAAACATGTCTGGTAAGGATCCTGCACATTATCCTGCATACATGTTTTTATTTGGCATATTTAGGAAGAAATTCAACTCCATGTATGCAGACTCCAGCAAAGTCCCAATCCTCCTTGATCTTGATGAGCTTGACAGTTACCCTACTCCAATCATGGTCAAGAAAGAGACCCCTGCTGCCACCGGCTCCAAGCCGCTCCCAGCTCCCAAAGCTAATCCAAGGACTCGTGCTTCCACCTCATAGAAGAGGAAGAACTCTGAAGTTAGTGCTCCAGGCTCTGAAGGATTTTCTTATGATGAGCTCAGCTTCACCGACTCCTTGGAACCGATGACATCCTTCCTTAACAAGGTAATATCCTGACCCTACATCGTGCACATATATTCTGATAGAATATCCTGACAGGATATCCATATTAGCGAATATTGATTTATACCTGAATTGCTTACTTACAGGGCCTCCAGCATCTGCTCCACCTTTACAACGATGCATGTGGCACTGCTGTGCTCTATGATGCCAGGATTAAACAGCTTGAATCTACTGTTGCCGACCAAGGTGCCATTGCTGAAGCGAAGACTCTGCATTATGAGGACAAGCTGAAGAAAGTGACCCAGGATGCTGAAATCAAGTTGGCCACTGTCCAAATGGAACATGAACAGGCCATGGTCGCTTTCCGGGAAGGAATCAAAGCTTCTGCCATTGTCTCCCTACTACAAGCTCGTATTAAGATGGCCTATGAGGCCAAGGGAACAGGCCTTGAGTGCCCATCCTGGCCAGTCGAATCCTGGGTGGCAAAGTTGAAGGAGCTTGGAGGCAAGGCTGTTGGGATTGAACCCTACCAGAGGAACAGATAATGTAAAGCCAAAACCTGGTCACAACAGTGGATTCAGAATAAGCAGACGTTTACTCTAAGCTCTCCCCTTGACAGTGGTTATCTATCTGCTGATACACTCTTAAGTACTGCTCTGAAGAACAACTGATGAACCAAACACTGATGGAACAGCTAAAGACTGCTAAAAGGCAAACACTGAGCTCTATCTACTGTTGTCTCTTAAGTACTGCTGAAGACCCAAGCACTGCTCATTCAAAGACTGATCACCTTTTGAAGAAAGCACTGATGTTCAAGTAATTAGTGCTTAGGCTACAACAGTGGAACGTGAACAGTGTTAGACTTGTTTTGTATTTTATTATCAATCAGTTGTTAGACATCAGTAGTTTGTATAGACCAGTGTTTATAGTTTGTTAGGCTGTTAGATGTCACTATCATGGTGACGTCAGCTGAGGTACATCAGTAGTTTGGTTTGCCTATAAATATGACAGTACTCTGTACTGTTACATTTGATTCGTTTTGAGAGAGAGTTCTTCTTCTCAATTCAATCCTTTCATCTTGTGCAACCAACTATGGAGTATCAGGCTGAGGGGGAGTTTAGTTTGTAAGCATGTCTGTAATCTTTTGCTTTGATTTGTAATCTTTTGACTCTGTGAGAAGCAAATGTTTATCAAACTATTTTCTCCTTTGACTGTGTTTACAAAGTTTGTTTTCATTTCCGTTGCACTTAACATGTGTTCATACTCATTGATCATTCATTTTACACAAACAAACACAATCATGAGAGCCTCCGATCCTAACAATTGGTATCAGAGCTTGGACAGTCAAATTCGATCTAACAATCAATTTGACATAACAGTTCAGCTCATAATTCATTGATACTAAGGTTGGTGGTATTTGTTGAAAAACAGAGTATCAAGTAAATCATGTTCAAAGTGGTTATTCAAAAACTCTGTATATCAACCAAGATGTCATATGACACACAAATTTCACACAACAAGTGAATTCATGCACAAGACACTCATGGTTTCTAGATCTGAAGACAATATCTGTTAAACTATGAGATTATTTCTTATTTTCTAAATTGTTTTCAATTGTTGATGTGTAATCTGTGATGTTTTCACTAAATACTAAAGTATGAACCTCAGATTAACAAAACCTATGTTCATAAAAACATTGATGTTTTGCTAAACACAAAAAGAGGGAAATTAAAACTTTAGTCATTCAGATCTTATGTGTTGAAAACAGGTTGAGTTCCTCAAAAGGACAAAATCAACTATGTTAAAATACATTAAGAAAATTCACAAAAACTCGAAAGTGTGTTTATCTCAAAACTTTAGAAGTCAAAAGAAAAGAGTATAAACATAAAACACTTATGAGTCAAAGTTTAGGGTAAAAATGGTCATTAAGCAACTGTGTGCATTCATCTGCTCAGAAAAAGGTTTTGATTCCGATGAATGGACTCCAAAGAGGACTAGAAAAAATGTTAAAAAAAAAATTCATACATATGTCCTCATGTTTGCATTCAACTGACAAAGAAAATGGTACCAAACAGTGGTCAAAATGTTTTCAGAATGTTCTAACAACTGTTGTCAAACCACTGACCATTCTCATAAACTTGAAGAATGAGATGATTACGCATTTCATTGAAAATATACCAGATCCTTTTGATGTTGTTCTTAGATAATCCTTTAATTTTTTTTTACAAAGGATTTTCTCGTTTAACCAGGATATATTGTTCATTTTTTTTTAGAATAATATAGTTTGAACTTTTGCCGGATTTTGTTGGCAATAGCTTCAGTTCCTGTCAGGATATAATACCTTATTTTTTGTTGGTATTATTGTCCTCTCAAATGGGTCAAAAGGAAATGGTATATATGTCAAGATCATGTCATACTCAGGTTTACTCCTAAAATTCTATCAAAGGTTGATTGCTAACTTTGCTTGAATTACTAGGGTACTCATGTTTTAATTGAATATTAAACGAAAATGAGTTGCCTTAGCAAAAAGTTCTCATCATCTGGGGTACTAAACCACTGTCCTTCAAAATTGACATGTGGCAAAACCTTGAATGAAAATTCTCAAAACTGTTGCTGGAATACTTGTTCTTCAAAATCTGTACCATTTACCCTAACCACTGCCTGTTCAAAAATCTGTTTCCTAAATATTGTCCACTGCTAAATGTCAACCACTGATCCTTCCATTCTCTTGACAAGTACTGATGCTCAAAATCAGTATCTTATCCACTGATATACTATCCACTGATAGTAAAAATCTTCCACTATTTTCACTTTATTACCGTTGTAACTGCTGGTGTTTGGTACATCAGTGGTTCTCAAAACAACTGTTCTTCACCCTTCATCCATTTCATCAGTGTTTGACACGTGGTCAGTTTTTAGCCTTCAGATCAAAATAACCGCTGCCACATCAGCAATCACTTTTTCCCTAAATAAAACCCTGCCCTAAACCCCAAACAGGGTTTTACACTGTCGAATTGAATTCCAAAATTCTCTTCTCAAAGCAGTTTCCAACCCTTCTTCTCAAAATCTTCAAAATCATTCTTCGTTATTCTCCGCAAAAATGACAAAACCAAAATCAAAATCGAAATCAAAACCAAAATCACCATCACCTCCCAAAGAGATCGCTCAAACGGCCGAAGAACCCATCGAAATACCATACAAACAATCTCACAACTATTTGGGTTTACTCACAAAACTCAAAGATAACCACACTTTCGACTCCATCATTGATACAATATCTGCATCAAAGTACAAAACTTTGTTGACAGTAAATGCTCCCATCTATCTGCAAACCCAAAGAGAGTTTTGGAAAAAGGCGACGCTTGAAAAACAAGATGATAAAGTCATAGCCATTAACTCCTCGATACAGGGTAAAGTGATTCAAATCACACCACAATCAATCTCCGAAGTCTTTAAACTCGACGATCAGGAAGGTAAAATCTCTTTTGATAAAGCCGAGATGAAAACTGATTTCGTAAAAAGGGGATATGCAGAACAATCAAAGGTAGATACCTTACAAAAAGGTTATTTTCCTTCTGCACCTAGGTTTTTATTTCACACACTTCTGATGTGTGTTTCGAATAAAACAACATCGTTCAACGAAATACCATTAAAGATTCAATGCCTGGGATATGCTATTCTAAACAACAAAAACTACAACTACTCCCAGGAGATCTTTAATGACTTGATAAAAAATGTTGATAGCAAAGCATTTTTACGTTTTCCAAGATTTTTGAGTTATTATTTTGAACAAAAAGTTGAAAAGGAAAATGTAAATTTGCTCAAACAAGGTGTTTATTGTCAAATAAAAAGCTTAACAAATGAAACATTTTCAAGAATGATGGCACCTATAAAAACAAAAGCAGAGGTGTCTGAGCAGAATTTAGCAGTTACAACTGCTCCTCAGACATTTGCTGCTGAGCCCACTGCTCTAGGTGATCATAGCAGCACAACCACTGCCTTGAAACCCACACCTGACATTACCAAAAAGACCAAAAGAAAATCTTCCAAAAAACCCACCAAACCCAAGAAAAAGGCAACTCTGGAAGATGAGATCCCAGAGCAACTGCCTGTGACAACACAAAAGTCACCACAAACCACTGCTGCTACTTCCTCACAGCAGTTGGAAGAAAGATCTCAACCATTGCCTAAAACTCCTCCTGCATCCTCACAAAAGGATCAGGTTGTAAGCACAGGGACCCCACAATATGAAGCTCTGGATTCAATTGGATCCATCTTCCTCAGTCCTGATCCCAAGGACATGTCTCTTTCAACTCCCATACCCTCACCAATCATATTACGACAAACCATGCTACCCTTGTTGCATGCAGCTGCTATAGCTCAGACACAAACCAGTTCCTCTCTATCACCTATCACTGAGAGTATACCCCCACAAGTGACTGGGTCTGATGCTACTACTCCTGCTATCCCAGCAACAATTGAGGAGATTACACCCCCTGAGTTACATATAACTCTCGGTGGTAATTCAAGTGGAGCAGCAACTACAAGTGTTGGATCTACAGATTTACATTTGGCCAGTTGTTTCATTAATCAGACTCCCTTGAAGGCAATTTCTTCTATAGCACCATCGGTAATCACTAGTGAGCCTATTCTGACCACTAGCAACATCAAAGGATTATCAAGTGCTGAAGAAAGAAGTCCCCAGTACCAAGAACAAGGGGCATCAATGGGTGATTTTTGGGACTCAGTTCCTAAGTCAAACATTGATATAACCACTGCTAGTGGGGATTCAGATGATCCTACTAAAGTAGGTGATGATTCAAAATATCAGGAATTGACGGACAGAATTGAAAAACTTGAAGATTCAGTTGCTGAAATAAAGAATATAGTGCAAGAGATTTTAAAAGCTCAAAAAGCACAAGCTACTGCTGTTCCTGCTCAAGCACCTGCACAACATGCATTTGCTACAAATGAGCTTTGGAATATTTTTCAATCCATGCTTGAAAAACAGCAACAGATGGCTGATAAAAAACATGCTATTCATGTACAAATGCTGACCAACATGGTGGAATCAAGGTTTAAAGACACTCAAGCAGATATCAAGGCTATAAAGGCTAGCATTCAAAGCGCCTCTGGCAAAGTTCCTTCTTCCATATCATTTCTTGTTAACCCCCCTTCAGATAATGCCAAAAACGGGGAGAATATCAAGCTGTTGGGAAAAATGAATAAGATGGGAATAGAACATGGCCTTTGTATTGAGCCTGAAAAAGAAAAAGAAAAAGAAAAGCAGTTCTCAAAACCTGCCAGTCAAACAGCTGATACAGCAGTAGTTACAAAAACTGCTGTCAGTAGCCAAACAGCTGCCATGTCATCAACACACACACCTTCAACACACACCACTCTATCACACACCATCACAACCACTGCTCTACCACCATCATCTACAATCACATCATCACCACTGCCTCCTGTCATAAAACAGAAGACAACAGATGTTACAACATCTGTTGTAATGACAGCAGCGGTTAAAACACCAGTTGCTTCAACAGTTGTTTGTCAGACACTCTCCACCATTCAAACCACTGTTTCACCAATAGCCCCTCATCAACCAAAAAGGAGAAGGGTTTTCATTCCTTATGATTCACCACCACCATCACCACCATCAAAAACTACCTCACCACTTCCATCCCCTGCTCAAAAGCAGAAGACAGCTGCTGACATATCAGCAGTTGTAAGGACAACAGATGTTGAGACACCAGTTGTTTCAACAGCTGTTAGTCAGTCATCCAGCACTGCTCTCACCTTTCCTACATCACAACCAAAGCTCTTCAACAGAAAAAGAAAGCCAATCTCTGCCGATGAGGGTATACATGATCCTAATGCAGCACAATATCCACTGGAACTTGAAGCTATCAAAAATGAGATGAGGCAATTCTATACAGAAGAAGATCCTTCAGAAAGAAGATTCTCCTCACTCATAGGCTACATGCCACCAGATGATATGGAAGATTACCTTAAAATCAAGGCAAGGCAAGCTAAACTAAGAGCTAAAGTTGATAGTGAACGTGAACGTTTAAGCGAAGATGGCATTGCTAAAAGACTGGAGTTCTACTTTACAAAAGTAAAGCAGATAGAAGAGTTTGCACAAGACCTAAACAAAGAAAAGGCTGATAAAAAGAAAACGTTAAGAAAACAATATCTAGCCTACATCATGAAAGAGAAATTCTATCCTGCTGAAGAACAACAGTTCGAAGAATGGCCAATAGTCGCTCTAAAGCATGAGGCAGAAAGGATTGAGAAAATCAAGAATGATCCTACAAAGAAGAAGAATGCTCCAAACTGGAACAAATACAAAAAGCTCATTGCTGACCTAACTGCTGAGTATAAGAGAAAGAAAAAGGAGCTGGTGGATGCAAAAATGGATACTGCTGAAGCCGTATCAAAATGGTCAAAACAGCAGACTGATGAAGCCTATGAAAGGCTAAAGAAAATAAAGATAACTGTTTCAAGCACTTCAAAGAAGCATGAACAAAGAATGAAGCTTGAACAGCAGATAGAAAACCTCAAAACACTGTTCCGGTCTACTTTTGTGACAAACCAAGAAGAAAAAGAACAGTTGACCAGTGAAGAGGTTAAAGAAAAGGAAGTTGAGTACTTCACATAATCCATCATGAAAATGGGTGTAAAAGAAGAAAGCTCAGAAAAACTTCAAAACCTTTTTAAAAGGATCTTAACCAAACCTGCATCACCAAACACTTCAACAGACATGACAGACATTGAAAGGCAGGAGCTGATTGAAAGAGAAACTGCAGAAGATATAGCTGCAGCAAATGATGTCATTGAAATGGCCTTCAAAAGAATGTCTGAAAGTCTGCAAGTTTTCACAAGGCCAACATCTCCAAACTCATCTTCAAATAAATCTCTCCCAAGAAATCCATTGGGTTCGAAAGTACTAAAGTGGATGTCTGACCAAAAGACCCATGTATTGACTATTGTCAGATCCAATGGAGATGTGAAGTACATATCAAGGAAAGAAGCACTAGGCCTTAGTGTTCAAGATTTGCAGGATCTCCTTGAACTTTCACTGTGCAGGGATGTAGATGACATAAGTTCCAAAGAATTTGAAGAAGATTTTAAAAGACAAGCAAGGGAACTCTTGATGAGTAATAAAGATCCAGAATAATGACAGGTTTTGGCATTATCTGTTCCAGGGGGAGATTGTTGGGATTGAACCCTACCAGAGGAACAGATAATGTAAAGCCAAAACCTGGTCACAACAGTGGATTCACAATAAGCAGACGTTTACTCTAAGCTCTCCCCTTGACAGTGATTATCTATCTGCTGATACACTCTTAAGTACTGCTCTGAAGAACAACTGATGAACCAAACACTGATGGAACAGCTAAAGACTGCTAAAAGGCAAACACTGAGCTCTATCTACTGTTGTCTCTTAAGTACTGCTGAAGACCCAAGCACTGCTCATTCAAAGACTGATCACCTTTTGAAGAAAGCACTGATGTTCAAGTAATCAGTGCTTAGGCTACAACAGTGGAACGTGAACAGTGTTAGACTTGTTTTGTATTTTATTATCAATCAGTTGTTAGACATCAGTAGTTTGTATAGACCAGTGTTTATAGTTTGTTAGGCTGTTAGATGTCACTATCATGGGGACGTCAGCTGAGGTACATCAGTAGTTTGGTTTGCCTATAAATATGACAGTACTCTGTACTGTTACATTTGATTCATTTTGAGAGAGAGTTCTTCATCTCAATTCAATCCTTTCATCTTGTGCAACCAACTCTGGAGTATCAGGCTGAGGGGGAGTTTAGTTTGTAAGCATGTCTGTAATCTTTTGCTTTGATTTGTAATCTTTTGACTCTATGAGAAGCAAATGTTTATCAAACTATTTTCTCCTTTGACTGTGTTTACAAAGTTTGTTTTCATTTCCGCTGCACTTAACATGTGTTCATACTCATTGATCATTCATTTTACACAAACAAACACAATCATGAGAGCCTCCGATCCTAACAAAGGCTATGCCCCTTCCTGCTGAAGCTGGTGAATCCTCTAAGTCGGCAGAGGTGGCTGACACGGCTGGAGGCAAGAAGGATGCTGGAGCGGATGCTGGAATGGATGCTGGAATGGATGCTGGTGAGGATGCTGGCCAGGGTGTTGAAGCTGAGAAGGCAGAGAAGATTGGAGAAGATGCCGCTGTGTGAGGGCATTCAGGTGGGCAATGATGGATATACGTGCCAAGGCCGGAGCCCACTTTTTTAGATTTAATCGTTGGTCTATAACCCTAAAACAATTTACTTTTTCTGCGCTTTACTTTCCTGCATCTAGACAATATGATGGCCAAAGGTGGGGGAATCCTGAGTTTCAGGTCAAAGCCCTTGGTCATCAATGTTAGTATGTTTTGCTTTTTGAACAATATAACAGTTGGAGGTGGATGGGCCTCAGTTGGGGACAAAACCTTCAATTGTTAGGTAAATATGGTAAGGAAGTAATTGTGCTCTTGGTGGATGGTCCTTGGTTTGAGGTGAAACCAAGAGCACAACTTTTGGTACGTTAATAATATAACCCTTTTCTAGCTTTATTTTTGTTGTTATATTTTCACTATATGAATCTTACTTGTAAAAATAATTTTGTCTGAACATTCTTGGGAACACATTGTAAATGTATCTTGAAAGATATCCTGATCAGGATACCGACATACAATCTGTAAGTTATTCAAATAAAAAGGAGATATCATACCAGGAATTCCCTAAGGAATCGATTCCAATTTTCCACCATAGAAATGTCCCCAGTGCATACTTACAAACTTGGATCCATGATATATGTCCCCTGTGTTTAACATAGGAATATAGATATAGTCATACTTTAGCTTTACTGAATAGATCCTGTATATCTAGAGATCAACCCTTGATATCCTGGGATAAACCCTTAATATGCTGGGGATAAACCCTTAATACACTGGGGATAAACCCTTAATATCCTGGGGATAAACCCTGATTTTCATGCGCTACAGGCGAGAGTGTATAAACTCCAAGTCTTAGAAAGGTGAAAACCTTTAAACCTTAGAGGGTATGAAAATACCCTTTCGTGAGAGAGGGTGATCAATCCTCATATACCTTTAGAATCCAGGATATAGCCAATAGTAACGAAATTGTCAGCCACTTTTACATGAACTGGTCCCGTTACCTTGAACTATCCCCAGATGACTTGCGCTCCAGGCGGGGTCTTCAAACCCAATTCGAGAGAAAGGTGAATACCTTTAAACCTTTGAAGGGATCAGGATCCCTTAAACGTGAGAGAGCGGGCCAATCCTCTAATCTTTCGAAATATCCTGAGCGTTTATCCTGGAGCTATATCCTGACACATATTCTGCAAAACAACCTTAAACTAAGGTGGGTGTTAGCTTGGCTAACACCCCTCCGATGCCTAAGTCAGTATTGGGTTTAAAATAATAAACGAATTCAAATATATTTAAGAGAGATAGAACACATACCATTCTGGGATAGAAATTAAATTCTATTCTTACTTGAAATAGAGCTTTAAGTGTATAGCATTCCAGGATCTTGGTAGCATTTCCCCTTCCATGCTCCTGAGTCGGTATGCTCCTTTTCCTGATTCTGATTCAACCTCATATGGTCCTTCCCATTTCGGAGCTAGTTTTCCATCGGCAGGATTAGTGGTCTTTTGAAAAGCCTTTCTTAACACCCAATCTCCAACTTTGAACCTTCTAGTCCTTATATTCTTGTTGTATGCTCTGGATATCCTTTGTTGATATGCTGCCATCCTTAGTCTTGTTGCATCTCTTGTCTCACCCATGGTGTCCAAATCCTGGCACAAAGTCTCAGGATTTTGCTCAGGATCCTGCAGGATTGATCTCGCAGTAAGTATCACCATCTCCGTTGGGATCACTGCTTCCGCTCCGAACACCAAAGAGAATGGTGTCTGACCAGTTGCATTCTTTACCGTTGTTCTATCGGCCCACAAAACAAAGGGTAGTTCTTCTGCCCATTTTCCTTTTTTGGCTCCTAATCTCTTCTTCAAGTTGTTAACTATTATCTTGTTTGAGGACTCAGCTTGTCCGTTTGCTTGAGGATGTACCGGGGTGGATGTGATCATCTTGATTCCCCAACTCTTGCAAAAGTCAGTAGTTCTCTTGCTTATAAACTGAGAACCATTGTCACAGATTATTTCGGCTGGTACTCCAAATCTGGTCAGGATATTCCTCTTTATGAAGGATACTACTTCTTGGTCTCTGACTTGAACAAATGCTTCAGCCTCCACCCACTTAGAGAAATAATCAGTCATTGCCAACATAAAAACTTTTCCTCCTGGAGCTTTTGGTAATTTCCCTACTATGTCCATCCCCCATTTCATGAATGGCCAAGGGGAAACTATAGGATATAGTGGTTCAGCTGGCTGGTGTAGTATATTGCTGTGCCTTTGACATGCATCACATCTTCGAGCATATTTTGTAGCATCTTTCCTCATCGTTGGCCAATAGTATCCTGTTCTCAACACCTTTGAGAACAACGACCTGCCCCCAGTATGGTTACCACAATCCCCATTATGTATATCCTGAAGTACCTCTTTAGTTTCGGGATCCTCCAAGCACCTTAGATATGGTCCTGCAAGAGATTTCTTATACAAAATATTATTTATAATGGTGAATCGTGATACCTTCATCCTAAATGCCTTAGGATTTTCGTCCCTAGGGATGTGTCCTTCTTTGAGATATCATACGATTGGAGCCGTCCAGGATTTAGGATCCTCCTCAGGATATTCAACAACAGGATCCTGGATATTTACTACTTCTTTATCCTGAGGATTCGTTGTAGGATACAAGATATACAATATTGGTATTTGGGTTCCTTCTGGTATCCTGACCGATGATCCCAGGTTTGCTAGGGCATCTGCTTCAGCATTATCTTCCCTTGGTACCTGTTCAAGTGTAAAAACATCGAAATATCCTGCTAATTTTTTGAGAATATCGAGGTATTCGATTAACTTCTCACCCTTAACTGCATAGGATCCATTAAAATGATTAGTAATTAACAAGGAGTCAACATATACTTGCAAATTCCTGATATTCATATTTTTAGCTAGTTCTAATCCTGCAATTAAAGCCTCATACTCTGCTTCATTATTAGTAGCAGGAAATTAACATCTAATAGCCTGGCGTAATATGTCCCCCTTGTGGCGATTTTAGTAGTATTCTCAATCCTACTCCTCTAACATTAGATGCTCCATCAGTATACAATGTCCAGGATCCTGAGGATTCTCCTAATTGTTGTACTTCTAGGTCTACCTCATCCTGAATGTCACTACTAAAATCAGTCACAAAGTCAGCTAGAGCTTGTGATTTTATGGCATTTCTAGGTTCGTATACTAAGTCATAAGCACTTAACTTTACTGACCACTTGGCCATCCTGCCCGACATCTCGGGCTTCCTAAGCACATTCTTAACAGGATAATTGGTCTTAACATGAATTCTGTGTGTTTCAAAGTAATGTCTAAGCTTTGTTGATGCCATAACTAGTGATAGTATCAACTTTTCTAAATGAGAATATCTAGTTTCTGCATCTAACAAACTTTTACTAACATAATAAACAGGATATTGCTGACCTTCATGATCCTTTACAAGGACGGCACTTACAGCATTCCCTGATACTGCGAGGTATAGGGACAGTGGTTCACCATTTTTAGGCTTCATTAATAGGGGTGCAGTTGAAAGATATTGCTTCAAATCCTGCAGGGCCGCTTCATGCTTTTCACCCCACTCAAACTTCTTGTTCTTCTTCAGGATATCATAAAACTCTTTGCATTTCTCCGAGGATCTTGAGATAAATCTGTTCAATGCTGCAACTCGTCCTGTTAACCGTTGAACATCCTTCATGTTTGAGGGTGATTTGATATCCAATATAGCTTTAATCTGCTCCGGGCTCGCCTCTATTCCTCTTTTGGTCACCATATATCTTAGAAACTTTCCTGCCCCCACTCCGAAATGGCATTTAGCAGAATTTAGCTTTATGTTATACTGATCCAGGATATCAAATGCTCCCTTAATATCCTGGAGATGTTCCTCAGCCTTTTTAGATTTTACCACCATATCGTCGATATATACCTCCATTGTGTCCCCCAGCTTTTCTTTGAACATCATGTTCACCAATCTCTGGTATGTCGCTCCTGCATTTCTCAAACCGAAAGGCATAGCAGTATAACAATAAATACCTGTTGGTGTCATGAAGGCAGTATCCTCTTGGTCCGAAGGCTCCATTTGAATCTGCTGAAATCCTGAGGATGCATCCATGAAGGTTAACATCTCGTGCCCGGCGGTAGCATCTACCATTGCATCAATATGAGGAAGAGGAAATGGGTCTTTTGGATAAGCCTTGTTCAAGTCTGTGTAATCTACACAAACTCTCCATTTCCCATTCTTCTTTTGAACCACGACCACATTTGCTAGCCACTTGGGAAATTTGACTTCTCTGATCATCTTGGACTTCAATAATCTCTCAACTTCTTCTTGGATAATCGCATTTCATTCGGGAGCGAACTTCCTTCTCTTTTGCTGTACAGGCTTGAACGACCTGTCAATTCCAAGCTTGTGAGTGATAACGTCTTTGGATATACCTGTCATATCCTCATGCTTCCATGCAAATGTTGACATCCTGCACTTTAAAAAGTTAGTTAATTGTTCTTCAATATTCTGAGGGATATTGGTTCCTACGAGCACCGAGGTATCTGGATTATCCTGATCCAGGATAATTTTCTTCATATCCTGCTCCTAAGCCTCCACGATATCCTGGGTCCGCATCTTTAATTGCTATGCTGCACTAGGTTTGGTTGAGGATTTCATCGAGGATGAGTAACATTCTTTCGCCTCCTGCTGATCACTATCAACCTTGACGACCCCCCAAGGTGTAGGAATCTTGATGCATTGATGATAAGTTGATGGAACAGCCTTCATACCATGGATCCATGGCCTGCCCAGTATGATGTTATAGCAGGATCGGGAGTCCATCACACAGAAACGTTGTATCGAGTTGACCCCTTCAACATATACTGGTAACTTTATTTCTCCCACTGTATTCCTGGCTTCTCCACTAAAACCAACGAGCACAGTGGACTTTGAAGTAATGTCCATCGAAGATACATTCATCCTCTTCAATGTTTCCAGCTGAATTATATTGACAGAGCTACCGTTGTCCACCAATATCCTGCGACAAAATGGTTAGCAACATACAATGTTATTACGAGAGCATCATGGTGAGGATCCTGCACAGTATCCCGGTCATCACTGTCAAAAGTGATCACTTTATCAGTTGTAAGGGTGGTCATCCTGGCTGGTTTGTCTCCCCTTTCAGTCTTAGCCTCCTTTGCATGCCTCTTGGCCGCAAAATACGAAGTTCCACAAATGTCAGATCCTCCTGATATAAAGTTGATTATCTTGGCATCCGCAGGAGGTGATGCTGCTCGTTCAGGATCCTTCTCACTATCCTGCCCCTTATTCTTCTTTCTTCCTAGGAGATCCTTCAGATATCCCTTGCTCAGAAGATAACTTATTTCTTTTCTTAGAGCAATGCAATCCTCAGTCACATGAGCAAAATCTTCGTGGAAGGCACACCATTTGGATTTATCCTTCCAATCAGCTTTTTGTTGGTTCTTTCGAGGCCACCTAGCTTTGTCTCCTAAACCCTACATAGCATACATTAATTCAGGAATGTTAACAGAAAAACAATATTCAGATAATTCAGGATATTCTTCAGGATCCTCATCTTCAACAGCATTCACTTTCTTGTTGTCATTTCTACCATATGGCTTAGAGCGATATGGTTTAAATGAGGATTCTGACTTTCTATTAGTTGATTCGTAGGTAGTGGATGAGTTCATCCTTTCTTGCATCTTCTTATCATCCTCCAGCCTGATATATCTCAAGGCCCTGTTTCGAGCCTCGTCCAAATTCCTACAAGGATTCATCACAAGATCCTGATAAAATTGGGAATCCTTTTGTAGCCCCATCTTGAATGCTTGGACTGCTGTGGCAACATCAAGGTGCGGGATATCCAAGGATTCCCTGCTGAATTTGTTCATATAATCCCTTAGGGATTTCTGAGGTCCTTGAGTTATCCTGTAGAGATCACTTGTTAGTTTTTCAAAACTCCGACTACAAGAAAATTGACTATTAAATAAATTCACTAGGTGAGCAAAAGATGTAATCGAATGTGGAGGAACATTTAAGAGCCATTTCAAGGCTGATCCTATTAAAGTAGAACCAAAGCCTTTGCACAAGCATGCTTCCTTGAGCTCTGGAGGGATAGGATTAATCTCCATTCTTTCCCTATACTGGGCAATATGCTCTTCAGGATCCGTAGTCCCGTCGTAGAGTTTCATTTTGGGGGTTTGAAATCTTTTCGGAATTTCAGCATCACAGATAGGATATGCGAAACGAGATATCCTATGGCTGTCTTGGGACACTTCCAGAATTGGCTGGACCACTCCAGGCACACTGGATATCATGTCCTTCAATTTCTGAAGCTCCCTAGTAAATGTTGACGTCATACCTGCATCCTGCAAAGATCCACTATTGTTAGTAGCAAGATTATTATTATTTGACGCGTTACCAGTCTGAGGATTCTGTCCATATCCTGAAACATATCCTGAGCTCCTCACAGTTGACATCCTGATCGAGGAGGGTATTTCAGGGGTATGATTCTGGGAATGACCAGGCACAATATTCCCCCTATTATCCTCAGTATACACAGCCGAACTGAAGTTCAAAGTTCTGGGTTGTAAAGGAGTAACAATATCCTCAGCAGATCTGCTTGAGCTAGCTTTTAAGAGTTGTATTTCTCTTAACAGCATTTGGTTAGTTTCCTGTTGCTGCCTCATTTGTTTCTGCACACTTCCAAATAAGGTTAGAATTTCATCATTAGAGGCTAAAACGGGAGCAGATCCCTGAACACTCCGAGTAGGGATAATATCCTGAGGTTGTGACGAAGCTGACATCCTTGGAGGAGGTGGTGGAAGCACCAAACCAGTAGTAGCAGAAGTTGTAGCAGACACAGTGGAGGAGCTCATGTTTGATCTTGAGGCCATTGTAAACAATGTGGCAAAAAGTTTTGAAAACAGAAAACCGATTAACGATTTCACAAAGATTTTTAGTAAAGATAGCACCACTTGCCCCACGGTGGGCGCCAAATTGTTTTGGTCAAAAATTACCAAAGCAATTTAGTGATCAAATTAGTTAAGTGAGGTAGTGTGCTAAAAAGTGAGTTGGAAATATGCTAGTTATATTGTTTATGAAAACAGGTTTCAGGATACGGCTCAGGATATTGAGCTGTATCGGTGATCAAACTATGAGTAAAAAATAAAGGAAATGACACGGGATGTACGAGGAAAGCCCTTGATCAATCTAGATCGCCGGCATAAAACCTCGGGAGCTGGCAATCGCAGCTGCCTAGTTCTTCTTATTGCTTCAATTGTTAGGATACAGTGCAGGATATCAACCAGATCGCTAAGTGTTACAATGCTTTGTGTAAAAGTAAAAATTGCGAGAGAACAAGTGTGAGAGTGTAATGAGTGTAGCTGTGATGTCCTATTCGATCTGGTATACCCACCTATTTATAGTAACGAAATACAAACAAAAATCTCTACAAATATGGGATACTCCGCATATTCCATTGTGAACGTTGTAGACCGAGTAATGCGGCTTCAACGTCTTCATTTAAACGACTTAGACCGAGTCTCCCGGAGAAAGGGTCTTCGTGTACGTTGCTTCATCTGGATGCGTACTCCTGCACACAACCCGTTAGTAATCCTAAGGATACCATTCAGGATGTTACCAATATCCTGAATGAGCATCCCGGATATGAGCAGATATCATACAATCAAGATATAACTCAAGATATTTCCCTGGATATGGGCTCAGAATTTTACCCATAACAGTTCATAAGTGCAGGAATAAAAGGGTGGCAGGATAACAGTGGTTTCATCCCCCAAACAGAGGATCCCTCCACCATCTATTATCCTACCTATTGTCTGAAGAATCCATGATCCTTAAACCTAAAGGCTATTGTTTAAGTACTGACCAACATTGTTCACCATCAAAACATCATCAAACAAAAAAAAACTACCAAACCATAAAAAATGGGCTCCGACCACGTCTTGAAATTTCCATCATCGCCCATTGTTGCAACCTACACCTTCGCTGCGTTACCACCAGCTGTTGCATCCTCAGTCTGATCCTTCACCCCGCTGCCACTAGCTTCAATCATCAGAACCTCTCCAGCCTCCTCCTCATCATCTAGCTCAGCCAGCTTGATCTTCCAGCCTTCCTGGTCCCAGGCAGTCCTGTCAAAGTTAGGATCCTCAGCCTCCTTTGCCATCTGAAGTTTGATCTTGAGCATGGCTATTGTGGCAGAAAGCTTAGCACCCTCCATCACTTCAGCTTTCTCCTAATCAACGGTGATGTGGGCCAAGACCAGTCCCCTCTTCGCCAGGTTGATTTCATTCTCGAGGGAGGTGATCTTTTGATCCTTTGCCAGGTACATCTTCTGGAAGTCCAGCTGCTTTTGCTCAGCCTCTTCATCATAGGAATCCATGAGCATATGGATCTCAGCAAATTTCTGCAAAAGAATAACACATGTCAGGATCCGTTATCCTCAATATGGGCAGGACAGACTTAAGGATCAGGGATCCTTACCTTAGAGACGTATTCCTCAAACTAGTGTTGGATGAGAGGCAGGCCTTCAAGAGTGTCAGCAGTTTTCCTCTTCTTTCCACCCTTGCCCTTTGTGCTGGCACCCTTAGGAACTGGGATGCTAGGACTAGAAGCGAGTTGTTTCTTGCCGGACTGGGAGGAAGCAAATGCATCAAGATCACTGACATTGAAGCGAGAGGCTGATTTTGAAGATTTTCTAGCACCTACAAATGGCAAACAACAGATAAGTATCCTTATTCTACATCTATTTAAATATTTAATCATACATAAATGTGAATACTTACTTGACATGGTGACTGAACCAGAGGATACTTCTTGTGAATCCTTTGTTTTGGCCTGGAACGTTCTAACAGCAGGATCAAGGTTCCAAAAGGCAGCTACCCTTTCCTTTGTTGCAGGGGATTCTAGAAGATGAGAAACTGAGATAGCTGCATAATAGAAACAGAAAAAAGGATCAGTTATCCTCAGCAGAAATAGAATCTTCCTATGATCCTTCTATAAGGATCGTATATCCTACCATGGGTGGTCCACTTCTTGGGAAGGTCTTTCCCGTTCGGGATAGAGTCCCTCCTAACAAAAAAGAAATGATTTTTCCAATGGGTATCGTTTTTTGTGGTCTTGAGGATTGGGTGAGGATCACCAGGTTTGTGTTTGAACAAGAAACGGTGTGAACCATGGCTAACAAGATTGTACAACTCGGCCAACTCTGACATTCATATTTCTATGCCCTCTTGCTCGATGATGTTCTCTATGGTGTATAATACTCTCCACATCATCGGCATGGCCTGGATGTAGCATATACCGGTGAGTGCAAAAAAGGATTGGGTGAAAGCAGGGAAAGGATAAGAGAATCCTATAAAGAAGGGGGTGGCCGGAAAAGCAACCGAGGTGTCGGAGACACAGTCACTCTTCGCAGAAGAATCGAAAGGTTTAAAGACGGTATCCGCCGGGAAGCAATGGCGGATTCGATCGATCTCCGGGTCGGTGAAGCGACAGAGTTCAGATGAAGGATTTTTTATAATGCCCTGGCTTTTCAAGGGACTATCCTTCCTAGGATCCTTGGCAGGAGAGGATCGTAGCTTCATTGTGGCTTTAAGGTTTTGAAGAAATAGAAAATCAGAATAAGAAATTGCAGAGAGAAGGAAGAAGAGAGATACATGTTCCGATCTCTGGATGAGGATTTAAAGGGATAGTAACGTACGAATTTAAATGTCTCTTGATCCTTATCTCTAACTTTGAATTTATAATGATGATTTTGCAGGTGGTCATGTCGCTGACGTCAGGGTTGCAACGGCTAGTTAGATGATAACGGCTATATCTACGTTATTCAGTTTGTTAGCGATAAGGCAGAAAATATGACTCATTAATTTGTGTTTTATTCCTCATATTTTGGGGGCAATTGTTAGGGATGGATTTTCCAAACCTAAGGATCACGGATCCTCAAGTGCAGCCAGGATCACGGATCCTCAATGTTGTTTGAATTAAGGATCCTCAGAAGACGTTGCAGGCTTAAGGATCCAGGATCCTCATTGTTATCCTCACACTAACGGTTGTTTCCACTAGGTTTGAACTTGATTTGCAGGAGTATACGAGTAGAACTTGGTCTTGCCGATATTCTTGGGGAATATGCTCCAATATTCTGCACGTGCATAGCTTGAATGACCGTTATGGAAGTCGTGGGTAGCTAGCACAATTTGCGGGTTGTTTGTTATTTAGTTTATTTCTATTTTTTAAAAGGGGATAACGAGCTTGATAGTTAGAACAATTAACAACACACACACTCTCGGCAACTCTCTACAACATATTGGCGATTACACACTCTTTACTCACTAATGATCCTTGTAACAAGCTTGTTATCATCCCGATTTGTAACCTTTACTTGTTGAATATAGTTGGTGATCGGTAGTTTCCATCACCCGAGATTTTTTATGTCGGAGATCATATATTGATCAAGGGCTTTTTCCTCGTATAAATCCTTGTGTCCCTTGTTCATTTCATTTACAAACTGTTCATACATTTGCTCAATCATTTAAGCATCACACCTCACAAAATAAGATTTGGTTGCATTATCCTAGTCTGATTTTTGACCAAAACATCATCAATGTATACTTCCATGGTGTCCCCCAGTTTGTCTTTAAACATCATGTTCACCAATCTTTGGTATGTTGCACCTGCATTTTTCAAACCAAAAGGCATAGCAGTATAACAATAGATACATGTTGGTGTCATGAAAGCAGTATCCTCCTGGTCCGCAGGTTCCATTTGGAGCTGCTGGAATCCTGAGGATGCATCCATGAAGGTTAACATTCCATGGCCGGCAGTAGAATCCGCCATTGAATCAATATGAGGTAGAGGAAATGGGTCTTTGGGACAAGCTTTGTTCAAGTCTGTGTAATCCACACAAACTCTCCATTTCCCGTTTTTCTTTTGCACCACAACTACATTTGCTAGCCATTTGGGAAATTTAACTTCCCTAATCATCTTGCTCTTTAATAATCTTTCAACCTCTTCCTGAATGATTGTGTTCCGCCCTGGAGCAAACTTCCTTCGTTTCTGTTGGACAGGCTTGAAAGACCTATCAATTCCAAGCTTGTAGGTTATAATATCTTTGGAAATACCTGTCATATCCTCATGTTTCCATGCGAATGTTGACATCTTGCATTTCAAAAAGTTAGTTAATTGATTTTTAATATCCTGAGGGATATTGGTTCCTACGAGCACCGAGATATCTGGATTATCCTGATCCAGGATAATTTTCTTTACATCCTGCTCTGAAGCCTCCACGATATCCTGGGCTCGCATCTTTAATTGCTATGCTGCATTGGGCTTTGTTGAGGATTTCATCGAAGAAGAATAACACTCCTTTGCTTCCTGTTGATCACTTTCCACCTTGACTACCCCCCAAGGGGTAGGGATCTTGATGCATTGATGATAGGTCGATGGCACAACTTTCATATCATGGATCCATGGCTTACCCAATATAATATTGTAGCAGGATAAGGAGTCCATGACACAAAATCGTTGCATTGAGTTGACCCCTTCAACATACACAAGCAACTTTATCTCTCCCACGGTATTCCTGGCTTCTCCACTGAACCCAACAAGCACAGTGGATTTCGAAGTAATATCCATCGGGGATACGTTCATCCTCTTCAGTGTTTCCAGCTAAATTATATTGACGGAGCTGCCATTATCCACCAGTATCATGCGCACAAAATGATTAGCAACATATAAAGTTATTACTAAAGCATCATGGTGAGGATCCTGGACAGTATCCCTATTATCACTATCGAACATGATCACTTTATCAGTCGTGAGGGTTGACATCCTGGTTGGCTTATCTCCCCTTTCTACCTAAGCCTCCTTTGCATGTCTTTTTGCTGCAGAATAAGAGGTCCCACAGATATCGGATCCTCCTAAAATGAAGTTAATTATCTTGGCATCCGCAGGAGGTGATGCCACTCGTTCAGGATCCTTCTCAGTATCCTGACCCTTATTCTTCTTTCTTCCCAGGAGATCCTTCAGATATCCTTTGCTCAGCAGATAGCTTATTTCTTTCCTCAAGGCAATGCAATCTTCTGTAACATGTCTGAAATCCTCATGGAAGGCACACCATTTGGACTTATCCTTCCAATCAGCTTTTTGTTGATTCTTCCGGGGCCACCTTGCTTTGTCTCCTAAACCCTGCGTAGCATACATCAGTTCAGGTATGTTAACAGAAAAACAATATTCTGACAACTCAGGATACTCCTCAGGATCCTCGTCTTCTACATCATTCACTTTCTTGCTGTCATTCCCGCCATATGGCTTAGAGCGATATGGTTTGTACGAGGATTCTGATTTCCTGTTGGTTGACTCATAGGTTGTGGATGAATTCATCCTCTCTTGCATCTTTTTGTCATCCTCCAGTCGAATATATCTTAAAGCTCTGTTGCGAGCTTCATCCAGGTTCCTGCAGGGATTCATTATAAGATCCTGGTAAAATTGAGAATCTTTTTGCAACCCCATTTTGAAAGCCTGCACAGCAGTTGCAACATCAAGATGTGGGATATCAAGAGATTCCCTGCTAAACTTGTTCACATAATCTCTCAAGGATTCCTGAGGTACTTGAGTTATCCTGTAGAGATCACTGGTTAGTTTTTCAAAACTTCGACTGCAAGAAAATTGACTATTAAATAAATTGACTAAATGAGCAAACGATGTAATCGAATGAGGTGGAACATTCAAGAGCCACTTTAAGGCTGATCCTGTTAGGGTAGAACAAAAGCCCTTGTAGAGGCATGCTTCCTTAAGATCTGGGGGAATAGGGTTAATCTCCATCCTTTCCCTATATTGAGCAATATGCTCTTCAGGATCCGTAGTTCCGTCATAGAGCTTCATGTTGGGGGTTTGAAATCTTTTTGGGATTTTAGCATCACAAATAGGATATGCAAACCGGGATATCCTGTGGCTGTCTTGGGATACTTCTGGAATCGGCTGGACCACCCCAGGTACACTGGATATCATGTCCTTCAATTTCTGAAGCTCCCTAGAAAATGCCGATGTCATACCTGCATCCTGCAAAGATCCAATACCATTAGAAGCAAGAGTATTATTATTATTAGACACGTTACCAGTCTGAGGATTCTGGCCATATCCTGAAGCATATCCTGAATTTCTCACAGTTGATACTCTAACTGAAGAGGGTATCGCAGGAGTATGATTCTGGGAATGACTAGGCACAATATTGCCCCTATTATCCTCGGTGTACACTGCTGAACTGAAGTTCAATGCTCTTGGCTGTAGGCGAGTGACAATATCCTCAGCAGGCCTTCTCGGACCGGACTTCAAGAGCTGTATCTCCATCATCATCATTTGGTTGGTCTCCTGCTGTTGCTTCATCTGATCCTGTATACTACCAAATAAAGTCAGAATTTCATCATTAGAGGCCAAAACAGGAGCAGATCCCTGAATATTCCGAGTGGGGATAATATCCTGAGGCTATGAAGAAGCTTGCGTCCTAAGAGGAGGTGGTGGAAGCACCAAACCAATTGTTGCGAAGGTTGTAGCAGACACGGTAGAAGAGCTCATGTTTGATCTTGAGGCCATTGAAAATAGTGTGGCAAAAAGTTTTGATAATAGAAAGCCAAGTAATGATTTTGCAAAAGCTTTTAGTAGAAATAGCACCACTTGCCCCAAGGTGGGCGCCAAATTGTTTCGGTCAGAAATTACCGAAGCAATTAAGTGATCAAATTAGTTAAGTGAGGTAGTGTGCTAAGAATGTGTATAAAAAATATGTTAATTTAGTTGTTTGTAAAAACAGTTTTCAGGATACGGCTCAGGATATTGAGCTGTATCTACAATCAAACAATGAGCAAAAATGTAAAGGGTGACACGGGATATACGAGGAAAGCCCTTGATCCATCTAGATCGCTGGCACAAAACCTCGGGAGCTGACAATAGCAGCTGCCTTGTTCTTCTTTTTGCTTCAGATGTCAGGATACAGTGCAGGATATGATGCGGATCAACTAAGTGTTACAATACGATTTGAATACAAGTGTAAGTGTGTTGTAAGTGTTTGCAGCTAGAGAGAAAGAGAGTTCGAGAGATTGTGTGTCCTTATCTGATCCGATCACTCCTATTTATAGTAAAATAAAACTAACTAACTAGCCTATAAATCCGGGATGTAATGATTATTCCCTTTGTGAACGTTGTAGTCCATGTCTTCCGGCTTCAACGTCCATAATCTAACAACTTACCCGAGTCTTTGGGAGAAGAAGTCCACTTGAACGTTATAGACTTGCACCATTAATTTGCACGTGAATTAATCTGTTACTACCAGGATACTGCATCAGGATGTTACCAATATCCTGATCCGATATCCTGATCACAACAAAAGAAACACAGTCAGAATATTATTCAGGATATATGAGCAGAAAACCATCCATAACAGGTACCAGTCGAGATAATTTGTGACAATGGTTCTCAGTTTATAAGTAAGAGGACTACTGACTTTTGCAAGAGTTGGAAAATCAAAATGATCACATCTACTCCAGTACATCCTCAAGCAAATGGACAAGCAGAATCCTCGAACAAGATAATTGTCAACAATTTGAAGAAAAGACTTGGAGCTAAGAAAGGAAGATGGGCAGAAGAGTTACCCTTTGTTTTATGGGCTGATAGAACAACAATAAATAGTGCAACTGGCCAAACTCCATTCTCCTTAGTATTTGGAGCAGAAGCAGTGATCCCAACAGAAATGGTGATCCCTACAGCAAGATCTAATCTCTGGGATCCTGAGCAGAATCCTGAAGCTTTGTGCCAAGAATTGGACACTGTAGATTAGACAAGAGATGCAGCAAAGCTGAGGATGGCAGCATATCAACAGAGGATATCCGGAGCATATAACAAGAATATAAGGACTGTAAGATTTCAAGCTGGGGACTGGGTGCTAAGAAAGGCTTTTCAGAATACTACTAATCCTGCTGATGGAAAGTTAGCTCCAAAGTGGGAAGGACCATATGAGGTTGAATCGAAATCTGGGAAAGGAGCATACCGACTCAAGAATATGGAAGGGGATATGCTACCAAGGTCCTGGAATGCTATACACTTAAAGCTCTATTTCAAGTGAGTTTAGAATTTAATTTCTAACTCATGATGGTATGGATTCTATCTCTTTTAAATATGTTTGATTTTGTTTACTATTTTAAACCCAGTACTGACTTAAGCATCGGAGGGGTGTTAGCCCACCTTAGTTCAAAATTATTCTACAGGATATGCCTTTGTGACAACTGTGTTCTGTAATCATCGTATAATGTAAAACAATGTCAGTTATCAATAAAACAATATTCTTTGGTGTTATTATATGTGTTTTGGTGATATTATGTGTGCAATTGTGTTTATTAATTTTACAATTTGATTCGATACCGATTTCAAGCTTTAAATCACTTTCTGGAAGGTTATACGCAAACTGGTGCTTAAACGCAATCAGTTTAACGCGACATACACTCCGGAACTGTGACGTAAGCCAAACATACCCTATATATCCCTTACATAACTTAGAAATAAGTTTCGAAGGATTCGGTATGGCGAAAACATGTTTATTTGAACTAAAGAACTAATTACGACAAAACTGTGAAAAGAACGTTGGTGACCGCCCGGATAATATTTAAATCCTGAAAATGTTCTGTTATGATTAAAATTTTATTTTTAATCAGGTTCGTGTTGAAAAATAAATTAAAACACTTAGAAACGTTATTTTTCAAGTTTAAGCGCGTACCGCGTGTTTCTGCACGACACAGTGCTTTTACTGCGAAACGCGGACAACGCAGCCAGTCTTGGCAACTGAAATCTATTTCAGTAATATTTTGGCGAGTTATTTTTATAGAATAATAAAAATAAATTAGAACTCCATAAATCGGGAGTTGAACGTTAGATATAATACCCGGTACCTAATTAAACACTTTAACGGAACGGTGTTTAACCGGACATTACCTGGGACACTAAAATTTTGCCACACACATTATTTTATTATTTCTGAGCTACTTAGGGTCCCCGAATACCCTAACCCACTTTATATTAAATAACACATAACAATACACAAACTATATCATTAATTCCTAACTAGAGTTGTAACTAAACTAGTAACCAACTCTTGCATCCCAACCCCCCCCCCCCCCCCATAACCGGTTCTAGACAAGGGGGTACACACCCCTTGATTTCTTTTCATAATTTATTTGATATGTAGGCAAGATATTAGACACATTACATGTTGGTTAAAAGGTGGACTTGGTCTTTATAAATAACCTCTAGACCTCCACCTTCTCACTTCAAAACACACAACAACCAACAACAATTCTCTCCTCCTCTCTTCTTCATTTCGGCAGCCACAACCACCCACCATATCACCACCATCCAACTTCCCTACAAGCATTCTATACTTACCCAAAGGTGCAAGAGATCATACAAACAAGCTCGGTGCTTTCAGAAGTTCAAGAACCGCTCCCGTTTTCTTTTATCCACCACTTTTACGCTTTGAAACTCCCCTAGCCTTGTGCTAGTAGTAAGTTCCTTAGATCTTCATCTTGTTCATATTTTTTATGTGGTTAATGATGTTTAAAGATCAAAAAGATAGAAAGTCTAAAGAACTTAAACAAGTCTTGAACATAAACTAGTCTAGTGTTGAAGTAGCGTTAAAATGATGAATAAAATATGATATTGCGTGATAATCTGCTTTAAGAATTGTTGAGATCGCTAAACATGTTAACGGAATCAATCGAACACACTTTATAATGTTAAAAGACTGAAAACAGCTTGCTGATCTGCATTTCCAGCCGCCTTTAACTGGCTGTAACCAGACCGTAACTTAACGAAAAATGTATTTTCTTAAGTCTATAATGTGTTATTATAAAATACGGTTCTAATGACACCGGAATCATGATTTTTGGACTCCGTTTACTATTTTTAAAGTGTCATTTTGTAACAGTAGCTAGAGCTGCATTTTTGCTGCTGAAAATATGCGTCCTGATTTCAGTCATAACTTAAATTCTGTGTAGGGTTAGATCATGAGATTTATACTGTAGATGGTCACTGTTGTCTCCGTGACCCTCCAACTGGAATTACGTCAAACGGACTTACGATTAATTTTTAGTGAATTATTCTGTAGACTGCGATTAGAAAGTAACAAATCTGATTGCAGTCGGGAAAATGAATTTTTATAAAATATTGGTAATGAACTAGACCCCGATATTCTTACACAATAATATTTGGATCATTTAAGACATCCTGTAAAAATTTGGGAATTTTTGGAATAAGTTAACCATTTTATTTAAATGTCCGAAAACAGTCCAGTTTCATACACATTAAAACAGAAATGACACAAGTAGTAATTGCATGCCAAAGTGTGGTTTTTGATTATTAAAATCATTCTTATTTAATTTAGGGCGGATAAACAATTTGAGGGATTGTGTTAACAATTAAAAACGCACCCGAAGGTGAGTACATAGATCCCCTATTTTTACTGTTTTCGATTATTTTGGGGTGATTCATATGTATCAAAACGATTTCGATATTTTGACGACGGTTTCAAAACGATTGAGATGGTTTATACTAAACTAATAACGATTTCGATAATGTGAACAAGCTTGTTGGTTGTAATTACATAACGAATGACATCCATTAATTTCGGCCAAACCGACCAGTATTAGGTTATGGTACCATAGGATCTGACAAATCCCGTTATCAGACCGGACCCATGGTTATGTGTGGGTTAGGTGGGTAACGACTGAATCTGATGATTGTTAACTTACCCTTTGGAGGTTTGTTAATGCGAAAACGAGTTGAACAATAGACGAGTCACAAAGGTTTGAATGTTATTAAAGAGACGACCAAAAGTAGTTTCACGATCTAAAACGAGAATGATTTAAACGACGAAAGCGATTATTAACGAATTAAACGATTTGGGTAAACGGTTGGAAGTGATGTCACACAAACGAGGTTTACGAAACTATATGAACCATACGAGTTTATTACGAAAACGATTTACAACTTGGTTACTTAAACAAATGTTTTGGGTTAAGATTCATGGCATCGAGGTTTATAAATTATGACTAATCTATTTTGACTTGGTTATTCATTTACAATACAAACATTTTACCAAACAAGGTTTTTCTAATATCAATTAACAAAGCCATACAAGTTGTTTCAACATACAAACGAGCCATGAATCTGATACTCACGCAAAAACTATGTACTCGCCAGCATTTCTTTGCTGACTTTGTTTTTACATATGTTTCAGGTGAAGTTGCTTGATGAGATTGCTAGGGTGCATGTTCACTTAGGACCGGATGAGGCCTTAGTGATTTAATAACCATAATAGACTGTATTTTACTTGTTTGTTTAACTTAAGACAATGTTTAATATTTAATAAAACGAAGCTCTTGTATCCATGGTTTGAAACAATAATTCTGTTACAACACTCCCCGACGTTTCTGCCATGGTTTGTTGTTTTACGTGGTCGGGGTGTGAAAGAAGAGTTGGTATCAGAGCCAATGGTTATAGGGAATTAGGTTATTAGTAAAATTTTGACCTAGACTATAACTTTCTAGGACCCCAACGCAAGTTGATTTGCGTTTAGATTTTTTTTAAAACAAAATACGAACCTGCTTCGAAAATTAATCATCCGTTCTAGGATGATTGATTACTAGGTTTTGAACCCTCTGTTGTAAGGTTTTGAACCCTTCCAGTTTAATTCATATTGGCTTAGTGCCTTTTGAGTTTTCAAAATCTCGTCAAAGTTTGGGTCTAAATAATGTGAACACGTGCAAACTGGAAGAGTGAATGCCTGTACCCTGAGTTTTATGTCTAAGGCTAGAGTGTTCGTACAAATCCACATAATCGGACCAGTCACTCTTACCTGGGAACTCTTGGGGTGAGTGTTCACTTATAGGCGAGCATGTCTTCGCGATACATTATTTTGATCCATTACTTTGATTAGTCACCGCGTGTCATTTGTTTGTTCGAGGTAACGAACAAATGATCGCCTTCCTTATGTTTCATCGATATTTTCAATACCTCTTTTGTTTTTCCTAATTGTCGACCTCACTCGTTTCTCATATTTCCTTGATTAGACAATGCCTCATCGACGTGATGCGCAATCTTTTACTACTGAAGAACTCGCAGCCCTTGTCTCTCAACAAATGGCTGCTGTGCTTCCAGGCGTTGTGACCCAAATCCATGAGCTGTACAACAACAATAACAATAACAATGCACAATGTAATTTCAAGAGTTTCAATTCCGCTAAGCCGTTGAAGTTTTCTGGGTCACAAGGAGCGACTGCACTCCTTCAATGGTTAGAGAGTATCGAGAACACATTCAGACATGTGCAATGTTCGAATAGGCGTAAGGTTGAATTTGCATCAAGTGTGTTCGAGAAGCGTGCTCTTACTTGGTGGAACGGAGTGATGCGCGATAGGGGTGCCGAAGTGGCATTGGCACAGACGTGGGAAGATCTTCGAGCTCTCATGATGAGAGAGTTCTGCCCCCGTCATGAAATTCGAGCTTTGGAACGAGAGTTTGACGATCTGAAACAAGACGGGGGAGAACACCGTGCGTATACGGATCGATTTGAGGAGCTCAGTCTTTTGTGTCCTACTATGGTTACCCCGTTGGAGAAAACGATAGAGAGGTATATCGATGGTCTACCCGATTCTATACAGGATATTGTGACTGGCGTCAATCCTGCTACTGTTCGTCAAGCGATCGAGTTGTCTGCTACCCTGACTGAGTCTCAAGTCAGGAAGGGTAAACTCACCCGCAAGGATGATAAAAAGAAGGTGACTGATTCTGGGAAGGACAAGAAGAAGGGTAAGGGTAAAGAAGGTGAGTCTTCGAAGAAGTCGAGAAAGCGAAAGGGTGCTCAAAACTTTGCAGTAACTGCACAAAATGCTCAGAACCCTCAGAACCCACCAGCTCAACCTCCTGCGAAGAAAGTGTATGCTGGTACCGCACCTCATTGTGCTCGCTGCAACGGTCATCATGTTGCACAACAAGCTTGTAGACAATGCACAACGTGTGGTAAGCTTGGGCATCTGGCCAACGTCTGCCGTTCGGGTCAGAATTAGATTGTTCAGAATCAAGCTGCCCAGGTTCAAGCCCCAGTTCAAGGGAATGCTGCTAGATTCCCACCGGGTTCATGCTTCAACTGTGGAGAGTATGGTCATTTCTACAACAACTGTCCAAGGTTGGCAAATGCGAATGCAAATCCGAACGTGAATGTCAATGTCAATGCGAATGCGAATCCTGCTCGTGGATGGGTATTCAATCTGAATGCAAACGAGGCGCGAGCTGCCAACGAAGTGGTTAATGGTACGTTTCTTGTTAACAATCGACCTGCATCCATTCTTTTTTATTCTGGTGCCGATAGAAGTTTTGTTTCGTTATCTTTTGAGCCTTTGCTTGCGATACCTTGAACTAAACTGAGGAAACCCTTATCTGTCGAAGTTGCTACTGGTAAACCTCTTGTGCTCGATTCTGTTATCCGTGATTGTCAGTTAAACCTTGATAACCATCTTTTTCCCATTGACCTCACGCCGATGCAACTTGGGAGTTTTGATATTATCGTGGGGATGGATTGGTTGACCAAACATCATGCTGAGGTGGTTTGTTTCGATAAGATTGTTCGTATTCCTCTTCCGTCTGGCGATGTTCTGGAAGTTCATGGCGAGAAACCATCCGGTGGATTGAAACTTATGTCATGTACAAAGGCCCAGAGTTATTTGCTGAAAGGATATGTTGCTTTCTTGGCACATGTCACCGAGGAGAAAGACAAGAGCAAGAGTATTCAGGATATTCCGATTGTTCGGGATTATCCAGAGGTGTTTCCCGATGAACTGCCTGGGTTGCCTCCAGTTCGTCAAGTCGAGTTTCATATTGACCTTGTACCCAATGCCAACCCGATTGTGAAAGCACCTTATCGTCTTGCACCGTCGGAAATGCAAGAGTTATCGAAACAACTTCAAGAATTGTCTGATAAGGGATTCATCCGTCCAAGCTTTTCGCCTTGGGGAGCTCCTGTCCTCTTTGTGAAAAAGAAAGATGGATCTTTTCGAATGTGTATCGATTATCGTGAGCTTAATAAGCTGACCATCAAGAATCGATATCCCCTACCTAGAATTGATGATCTCTTCGACCAGCTGCAAGGTGCTTCATGTTTTTCCAAGATCGATCTGCGTTCTGGGTATCATCAACTTCGCGTGTTCGAAGAAGATATCCCCAAAACTGCTTTCCATACAAGATATGGGCACTACGAGTTCACTGTCATGCCCTTTGGGTTGACAAATGCCCCAGCTATCTTCATGGACCTAATGAATAGGGTTTGTAAACCTTATTTAGATAAGTTCATCATTGTGTTCATCGACGATATTCTTATTTATTCAAAGTCTCAAGCAGAGCACGAGCAACACCTTCGTTTGACGTTGGAACTCCTAAAGAAGGAACAACTTTTCGCTAAATTCTCCAAGTGTGAATTCTGGCTTAAAGAAGTTCAGTTCTTGGGTCATATTGTCAATGAGCAGGGTATTCACGTAGATCCATCCAAGATTGTTGCAATTAAGGATTGGAATACACCAACGACACCTACAGAAGTTCGTTCTTTTCTTGGTCTTGCTGGTTATTATCGACGGTTTATTTCTAATTTCTCGAAGATCGCGGTTCCACTCACTGCTTTGACTCAGAAAAATAAGCCTTTTGAATGGGGACCTAAGCAAGAAGAAGCGTTCCAAATGCTGAAACGAAAGCTCTGTGATGCTCCTGTTCTATCTCTACCTGAGGGAAACGATGATTTTGTTGTCTATTGTGACGCGTCGAATCTAGGACTTGGTTGCGTTCTTATGCAACGTGGTAAAGTTATAGCTTATGTGTCTAGACAGCTGAAAATTCACGAGAAGAACTATACGACTCATGATCTTGAGTTAGGGGCTGTAGTTTTTGCGCTTAAAATCTGGAGACACTACCTCTATGGAACGAAGTGTGTGGTTTTCACAGACCACAAAAGTCTCCAGAAGGAGCTGAACATGAGGCAACGACGTTGGGTTGAACATGAGGCAACGACGTTGGGTTGAACTCTTAAATGATTATGATTGCGATATCCGCTACCACCCTGGTAAGGCGAATGTCGTAGCCGATGCGCTTAGTCGAAAGGAACGAGTCAAGCTTCATTCTGTTCAAACTCTATCTGATATTCAATCTCGCGTCCTGCAAACTCAACGATCTTGTGTGATCAAAGACTTATTGAAATATGAACTACCGCTTCAACTTGAGCTTAAACTCGAAAGGAAAGACGATGGTTTACTCTATTTTGAGAATCGTTTGTGGATTCTGAATCAGGACGATCTTCGCACCTTAGTAATGGACGAATCTCACAAGTCTCGATATTCTATCCATCCTGGTGCTGATAAAATGTACAAGGATCTTCGTACCCACTATTGGTGGCCTGGTATGAAGAAGGATGTTGCCTTGTATGTATCGAAATGCCTAACTTGTCTCAAAGTCAAGGTGGAACATCAACGACCTTCTGGTTTGCTTGTACAACCAGAGATACCAGTTTGGAAATGGGAGAACATTGCAATGGATCTCATTACTAAGTTACCGCGTACGTCTAAAGGTCACGATGCTATTTGGGTCGTAGTTGATCGTTTGACAAAATCAGCTCACTTCATACCAATCCGTGAGGATTTCTCTGCTGAAAAACTTGCCAAGATCTATGTGGACGAGATTGTATCACGGCATGGTGTTCCTCTAGATATAATTTCCGATCGTGATGCTCGATTTTCATCTCATTTTTGGAAGACCATGCAATCTGCTTTGGGAACCCAACTGAATCTAAGCACTGCTTATCATCCCCAAATAGATGGTCAATCTGAGAGGACGATTCAAACTTTGGAGGATATGCTTAGAGCATGCGTGATAGACTTTGGTGGTAATTGGGATTCTCACTTGCCATTGATCTAGTTCTCATACAATAATAGTTATCATGCTAGCATTAAGATGGCACCATTCGAAGCTCTCTACGGTCGAAAATGTCGTTCACCTGTCTGTTGGAATGAGACCAGTGAAGCTCAGCTTACTGGACCTGAGATCATTCTGGAAGCAACAGACAAAATCAAGAAAATTCGCGATAATCTTGTGACAGCTAGAAGCCGTCAAAAGAGTTATGCGGATTTGAAACGCAAGCCCGTAGATTTTCAAGTCGGAGACCGTGTCCTACTCAAGGTTTCACCTTGGAAGGGAGTGGTGAGATTTGGAAAGAAAGGAAAACTTGCACCACGATATGTTGGACCATTTAAGATTGTAGAAAGAATTGCAAAGGTCGCCTATCGACTAGAGCTACCTCCAGAGCTTGGAAATGTTCATCCGACTTTTCACGTGTCCAATCTGAGAAGGTGTTTAGCTGATGCTGATCATCACGTTCCTCTCAACGAGATTCAAGTCGATGAAACGATGCACTTTCTCGAGAAACCTGTGGAGATAGTGGACCGTACATACAAACAGTTGAAGAACAAACGGATTCATTTGGTCAAAGTTCGCTGGGAATCCAAACGTGGCCCCGAGTTTACTTGGGAACATAAGGACCAGATGAAGGCAAAATATCCACATTTGTTTTCACAAGATTCCTCTAAATAAAATTCCGGGACGAAATTTCCTAAAGTAGGGGAGACTGTGACAACTGTGTTCTGTAATCATCGTATAATGTAAAACAATGTTAGTTATCAATAAAACACTATGCTTTGGTGTTATTATATGTGTTTTGGTGATATTATGTGTGCAATTGTGTTTCTTAATTTTACAATTTGATTCGATACCGATTTCAAGCTTTAAATCACTTTCTGGAAGGTTATACGCAAACTGGTGCTTAAACGCAATCAGTTTAACGCGACATACACTCCGGAACTGTGACGTAAGCCAAACATACCCTATATATCCCTTACATAACTTAGAAATAAGTTTCGAAGGATTCGGTATGGCGAAAACATGTTTATTTGAACTAAAGAACTAATTACGACAAAACTGCGAAACGAACGTTGGTGACCGCCCGGATAATATTTAAATCCTGGAAATGTTCTGTTATGATTAAAATTTTATTTTTAATCATGTTTGTGTTGAAAAATAAATTAAAACGCTTAGAAACGTTATTTTTCATGTTTAAGCGCGTACCACGTGTTTCTGAGCGACACAGTGCTTTTACTGCGAAACGCGGACAACGCAGCCAGTCTTGGCAACTGAAATCTATTTCAGTAATATTTTGGCAAGTTATTTTTATAGAATAATAAAAATAAATTAGAACGCCATAAATCGGGAGTTGAACGTTAGATATAATACCCGGTACCTAATTAAACACTTTAACGGAACGATGTTTAACCGGACAACCGGACATTACCTGGGACACTAAAATTTTGCCACACACATTATTTTATTATTTCTGAGCTAGTTAGGGTCCCCGAATACCCTAACCCACTTTATATTAAATAACACATAACAATACACAAACTATATCATTAATTCCTAACTAGAGTTGTAACTAAACTAGTAACCAACACTTGCATCCCAACCCCCCCCCCCCCCCCATAACCGGTTCTAGACAAGGGGGTACACACCCCTTGATTTCTTTTCATAATTTATTTGATATGTAGGCAAGATATTAGACACATTACATGTTGGTTAAATGGTGGACTTGGTCTTTATAAATAACCTCTAGACCTCCACCTTCTCACTTCAAAACACACAACAACCAACGACAATTCTCTCCTCCTCTCTTCTTCATTTCGGCAGCCACAACCACCCACCATATCACCACCATCCAACTTCCCTACAAGCATTCTATACTTACCCAAAGGTGCAAGAGATCATACAAACAAGCTCGGTGCTTTCGGAAGTTCAAGAACCGCTCCCGT
Source organism: Helianthus tuberosus (assembly GCA_030545235.1). NCBI lineage: Eukaryota > Viridiplantae > Streptophyta > Magnoliopsida > Asterales > Asteraceae > Helianthus > Helianthus tuberosus. The sequence goes on along the minus strand of CM060433.1, from coordinate 113,093,554 downwards.
TTTCTTTTATCCACCACTTTTACGCTTTGAAACTCCCCTAGCCTTGTGCTAGTAGTAAGTTCCTTAGATCTTCATCTTGTTCATATTTTTATGTGGTTAATGATGTTTAAAGATCAAAAAGATAGAAAGTCTAAAGAACTTAAACAAGTCTTGAACATAAACTAGTCTAGTGTTGAAGTAGCGTTAAAATGATGAATAAAATATGATATTGCATGATAAATCTGGAATATATAAGTGATAATATGCTGTAAGAATTGTTGTGATCGCTAAACATGTTAACGGAATCAATCGAACACACTTTATAATGTTAAAACACTGAAAACAGCTTGCTGATCTGCATTTCCAGCCACCTTTAACTGGCTGTAACCAGACCGTAGCTTAACGAAAAATGTATTTTCTTAAGTCTATAATGTGTTATTATAAAATACGGTTCTAATGACACCGGAATCATAATTTTTGGACTCCGTTTACTATTTTTAAAGTGCCATTTTGTAACAGCAGCTAGAGCTGCATTTTTGCTGCTGAAAATATGCGTCCTGTTTTCAGTCATAACTTAAATTTTGTGTAGGGTTAGATCATGAGATTTATACTGTAGATGGTCACTATTGTCGCCGTAAGCCTCCAACTGGAATTACGTCAAACGGACTTACGATTAATTTTTAGTGAATTATTCCGTAGATTGCGATCAGAAAGTAACAAATCTGATTGCAGTCGGAAAATGAATTTTTATAAAATATCGGTAATGAACTAGACCCAGGTATTCTTACACAATAATATTTGGATCGTTTAAGACATCCTGTAAAAATTTGGGAATTTTTGGAATAAGTTAACCATTTTATTTAAATGTCCGAAAACAGTCCAGTTTCATACACATTAAAACAGAAATGACATATGTAGTAATTGCATGCCAAAGTGTTGTTTTTGATTATTAAAATCATTCTTATTTAATTTAGGGCGGATAAACAATTTGAGGGATTGTGTTAACAATTAAAAACGCACCCGAAGGTGAGTACATAGATCCCCTTTTTTTTACTGTTTTCGACTATTTTGGGGTGATTCATATGTATCAAAACGATTTCGATATTTTGACGACGGTTTCAAAACGATTGAGATGGTTTATACTAAACTAATAACGATTTCGATAATGTGAACAAGCTTGTTGGTTGTAATTACATAACGAATGACATTCATTAATTTCGGCCAAACCGACCAGTATTAGGTTATGGTACCATAGGATCTGACAAATCCCGTTATCAGACCGGACCCATGGTTATGTGTGGGTTAGGTGGGTAACGACTAAATCTGATGATTGTTAACTTACCCTTTGGAGGTTTGTTAATGCGAAAACGAGTTGAACAATAGACGAGTCACAAAGGTTTGAATGTTATTAACGAGATGACCAAAAGTAGTTTCACGATCTAAAACGAGAATGATTTAAACGACGAAAGCAATTATTAACGAATTAAATGATTTGGGTAAACGGTTGGAAGTGATGTCACACAAACGAGGTTTACGAAACTATATAAATCATACGAGTTTATTACGAAAACGATTTACAACTTGGTTACTTAAACAAATGTTTTGGGTTAAGATTCATGGCATCGAGGTTTATAAATTATGACTAATCTATTTTGACTTGGTTATTCATTTACAATACAAACATTTTACCAAACAAGGTTTTTCTAATATCAATTAACAAAGCCATACAAGTTGTTTCAACATACAAACGAGCCATGAATCTGATACTCACGCAAAAACTATGTACTCGCCAGCATTTCTTTGCTGACTTTGTTTTTACATATGTTTCAGGTGAAGTTGCTTGATGAGATTGCTAGGGTGCATGTTCACTTAGGACCGGATGAGGCCTTAGTGATTTAATAACGATAATAGACTGTATTTTACTTGTTTGTTTAATTTAAGACAATGTTTAATATTTAATAAAACGAAGCTCTTGTATCCATGGTTTGAAACAATAATTCTGTTACAACACTCCCCGACGTTTCCGCCACGGTTTGTTGTTTTACGTGGTCGGGGTGTGACAGCCTTAGGGTATAGCTCCAGGATATATGCTCAAGATGAACCGAAAGATTAGAGGATTGGCCCCCTCTCTCACGATTAAGGGATCCTTATCCCTTCACAGGTTTAAAGGTATTCACCTTTCTCACGAATTGGGTTTAAACACCCCGCCTGGAGCGCAAGTTATCCAGGGATAGTTCAAGGTAGCGGGACCAGTTCATGTAAAAGTGGCTGACAATTTCGTTACTATTCGCTATATCCTGGATCCTCAATGTATATGAGGATTGATCACCCTCTCTCACGGAAGGGTATTTTCATACTCTCTAAGGTTTAAAGGTTTTCACCTTTCTAAGTCTTGGGGTTTATACACTCCCGCCTGTAGCGCATGAAAATCAGGGTTTATCCCTAGTATACTAAGGGTTTATCCCCAGGATATTCAGGGTTCATCCCCAGAAAAACTAAAGTTCAAGAACATGTTTTGAACAAAATATATCTATGTTTACATTTCCTATCTGCTGAACATAGGGGACATATACCTTGACACAATTCAAAGGATGGGTTTGGATTTCTAAGTATGCACTAGGTACATTCATAAGATTGAAGATTGGAATTAACTCTATAAGAGTCTTTGGTATGATTTCTCCTTCTTATTTTTTGAAATTTCCTCTGAGCAACTTAAGTTTTTTAGCAGTATCCTGACCAGGATATCTTCAGGATATGTTCCCAAAATGTTTCCAAGGATGTTCAAAGAAAAATATTTTCAGAGTAAAATTTATGCAATAAAATTGTAACAACAAAGATAAGGCCAAAAGAAAGTTATATTATTAACAGAGCAAAAGTTTGTGCTTTTGGTTTCATCTCAAACCGAGATCCATCCACCAAAAGCACAATTAGTTTCTAGTCATATGTACATAACAGTTGAAGGTTTCATCTCAAACCGAGACCCATCCACCTCCAACTGTTATATTGTTCAAAATAAAGCATGCAGGAAATATAAATTGTTCAAGTGCAGGAAAAGTAAATTGTTTAGGGGTTACAGACCAACATTCAAATTTAAAAAGTGGGCTCCGGCCTAGGCATCAATATCCATCATCGCCCACTTGAATGCCCTCACACAGCGGCATCACCATCAGCCTTCTCCGCCTTCTCAGCTTCAGCATCCTGAGCAGAATCCTCTCCAGCATCCATCCCAGCATCCTTCTTCTCTCCAGCCTTGTCCGCCACCTCTGCTGACTTGGAAGTCTCACCGGCTCCGGATTTAGCAGGATATGGCACGGGTTTGCCTCTAAGTTCCTTCAGCTTTGCCACCCAAGAGTCAACCGTCTAGGATGGGCACTCAAGACCTGTCTCCCTGGCCTCATAAGCCATCTTGATGCGATCCTGTAGTAGGGAGACAACAGCCGAATTTTTGATCCCTTCCCGAAAGGAGACCATGGCCTATTCATGCTCGACTTGGATGGCTGCCAGCTTTACCTCGGCGTCCTGGGTGACCTTTTTTAGCTTATCCTCGTAGTGTCAGGACTTGGCTTCAGCAATAGTGCCCTGATCAGCAACAGTGGTCTCAAGCTGCTTGATCATGGCTTCTTGAAAATTGGCCATACTACCGGCATCGGTGTAGAGGTGGAGCAAATGCTAGAGACCCTGCAAGTCAAAGTTCAGGTATAAATTAAAACTTACTAATCAGGATATTCTGTCAGGATATTCTGTCAAGATATTCTATCAGGATATGTACGCAGGATATAGTACCAGGATATTACCTTGTTGAGGAAGGATGTCATCGGCTCCAAGGAGTCGGTAAAGCTGAGTTCTTCATAAGAGAACCCTTCAGAGCCTGGAGTGCTGGCCTCGGAACCCTTCCTCTTCTTGGAAGTAGAAGCTCGAGTTCTTGGGTTGGGCTTAGGAACCGGGACTGGTTTGGAGCTGGTGGTAGCAGGGGTTTCCTTCTTGATGTTGACTGGAGTGGGGTAGCTGTCAAGTTCATCGAGGTCAAGAAGGATAGGAATTTTGCTGGAGTCTGCATACAGGGAGTTACTTTAAAACTCTTTTTTGAACTATATCAAATAAAAACATGTATGCAGGATATTGAGCAGGATCCTTACCAGACATGTTTGAACTAGAGGGTTGGCTTGAAGATGCTGGAAGTGGGTTGAAACTCCTTTCAACTTCTGGTAGGAGTCGGATGGTGTCGATCCTTTTCTAAGAGTCAGGGAGAGGAGGTGCAAGCTTTCTGAAATCAGCTGTATACAAGAAAGGAAAAAGAAAATCAGTCCAGGATATAAAACAGGATATAAGATAGGATGTGAGTCAGGATCATCCTAAAACCCTAAATCCTACCCTTTCTCAACCACTTCACCGGATAATCCGCTCCACTAGAGATTGAGTCTCTTTTTACAAAGAAAAACTTGGATTTCCATTCCTCCTCATTCCTGGTGGCACGGAGTACCAGTGGGCCACTGGAGGTAGAATAGAACAAGAATCGACAAGAGCCGTGGCATCTAAGCTGGTATGCTAAGGGGAGGTCATGAACAGAAAGATCAGGGACATGTTTGTTAGAACTTTTGAGATCGTTGATACTTGTGCTGGATTAGTTTAGTAATAGTTTGTAGCTATTTTGAATGTACAAGGGCTTATTTTGTAATTCTCTAGAAGATTGTTTCCTGACTTAGTGTAGATAAGATTCCAGCAAATTTATAAATTTGCTGGCTAATCAGGAACACTATATATAGCCCATACATTGTAACCTACTTAAGCTTTTGGCTCTTGAATGAATATTGGTGTTGTTAAATTCTTGTGCTGATCTTGTGCTCAAATCTGATATCCAAGGTGGTTTATTGTTATATCTTATTGTTTGGATTCAATACAACACTTGTTGTATTCATTAATCCATAAGCTTCACCTTCATCTTTGATCTTTCTTAACTTTTCATATCTCAAACACCTAATCAATAGGTGTTATGGGTTAAAACAACCAACCACTGTGATCCGGATTCGTTTTGGGATCTACAATTTGGTATCATAGCCTTAGTGCTCTTGGTTGTTGTGTTCTTGTTGAGATTTTTCATAGTTTTGAAGGTTTTCAAAAGTTTCAAGGTTTTCAATTTTTTTTAACTTAATATGGATTGATTTGGTGTGTTTAATCGATAGGTTGTTGTTAATATATGATTAGGGAGTCATTTTGCACATTTTGATGTATCAAAAGGTGGTTTTTGAGCTGTTTTCGAGAGATTAGAGGGTTTTAGTTCGTGTTAAACCCTCTGTCTAGCGAAATTATTTTGAACACAGCGAACAATTTTTGAAGATAGCGAAATTATTTGTTGAATATAGCTAACTCAGCATTGAAGATAGTGAACATAATCAAATCATTTAGAAACTCATCGCAGGATCATTAACTTCGACGATCGTCATTCGAGCGAAATTAATGATCAGTTGCGAAATAGTGTCCAGTGACCCTTGAGCGAAGTTATCGAAGGCGACTTCGAGAACCGTGATAGCGAACCACAGCGTTCTTATCACGGTAATCGGTGATATTAACCTAACTATTGTCTGTGTTGTGTTTTGTCAGCGAAATTATCGGATTCGCTTGTACAGGATCGTCTTGAGTACCAGCGAAGGTTGAAGATCAGCAAGGTCTGTCAGCGAAATTGATCGGGCTTCTCCTGTTTCCGGCGATATTAGCTCTGTCTCCGGTCTTCTGTGACTTGTCAGCGAATTTAGATACTGGTCAGCCCTAGTTTGTCATAATCAAGCAAAGATGTCGTTGAATCAACTAAGTCCAATTGCTCAAGCGGAACTTGAAACCGGAACCACAACTCGGTCACCAAAGTTGAAAGGGGCTGAAGACTTTAGCACTTGGAAGACTCGCATTCAATCGTTCTTCGAGTACACGGACTACAATCTGTGGCTCTCTGTCACCGCTGGACCCCACATTCCAACGGTTGTCCGAGGAGATGCGGTGGTGGCCAACAATGATGCAACCACCTTCACTGATGAAGACAAGGCTCTAATCCAACGTGATCGTCGTGCTCATGCTGCTTTAACAATGGCACTATCAACTGATGACTGCAACATGTTTGAAGAACACCGAACTGCAAATGCTCTCTGGAATGCATTGATCGAGTACTACGAGGGAAATGAAGAGTTGATTGAAAGCAAGAGAGATATGGTGCAGAAACAATATGACATGTTTTGTGGAGTTCGTGGAGAAAGTCTTTCTGATCACATCAGTCGCTTTCTGAATATGATGACCAAAATGAAGAAAGCGGGAAATCCTGTCACAAACCGTGCTGCAATAAAGAAGCTGCTAGATTCACTTCCCAAGGAATGGAGCCTACAATGCATGATGATCAAGAAGGATTTCCTCAACAATCCAAATCCTGTCACTCTGTCCGAACTGATCAACACCTTAAGAGCCTTTGAAATGGATGTCAACAAAAGAGAGATGAACACTGCCAGTCCCACTGCCAGTTACCCACCAAAGTCTACTCAAACCTCTGCTGGATTGAAAAATGTAGCATTTCTTGCTTCAGGTGGCATCACTCCACAAGCTTCTGACCTAATCTACGCCAACGCTTCTGCTAGCGCATCGAAAGCTCCACAACTTGTTGAGAAGACTATCACTGTTGACACTCAAGCTTTGAAAGTGTCCACCGAAAACGTGGCACTTTTCAACACATTTCTGAGCAGCTATGAAGCCCTGATGTCTGGAGAACTGAAAAAGGAGATGTTCACTGCTGAAGACATGTATCAGGTTGATCCAGATGATATGGAGGAAATGGATCTGAAATGGCAAATGGCCATGATCACCTTGAGGCTAAAGAAATTTCAAGACAAGACAGGAAAGCGTTTGGGTCTGGGAAAGGCCGGTTTTGACAAATCCAAACTTAGGTGCTACAACTGCAAGAATCTTGGCCATTTCAAGCGGGAGTGTCCTCTGTTGAAAGAAGGAAACAGTGAAACTACTCCTGCGGTAAAGCAAATCACTGTTGAAGAAAACAAGAACAACGCGTCTCCCAGCACGCCAAAAGCTTTAGTTGTTGAAGACTATGATTGGAGTGAAGAAATTACTGAAGCAAAGGAGCAAATCAACAAAGCTCTGATGGCTAAGATCTCAAGTGAATCCTCATCGAGGCAGACACCCGGAATTCCAAAAGGAGATAATACTGCTGACAAAGGGTTGAAAAGCATTCTCACTTCAGTGGAGCCTGAAAATGAAAAGAAATGTGGAGAAGCTGAGGAGCATGTTTCGAAAGAGGCATCTGATCAAAAGAAAGGTAAAGAAAAGTTCCCAGCAGCCGCCATGAAAGCAGATTCATCAAAAGAAAAAGCTGACAAGGACTTGGTAAACAGCATTCCACTCAGTTTCAAAGAAAAATTATGCACACCAGCATGCGTTGATGTCGTGGCACATTACAAGTCTCTTAATCTAGAATTTGAGAGACAAAAAGACAAGGCCTTAAAAATGAATAACGAACTTAAACTGAACGAGGCCGCATACCAGAGAAAGTTGAATTCAACTTTAGCTGAGATGCAAACTCTAAAAGAATTTGTGATTAGAAAAGATTTCATCATTAACGATCTCACAGATAGATTAGAAAAGGCCTTAAATGAAACTAACAAATTGCAAATTATCATTGATAAATGGAATGTCAGTCAAAAGGCCTTTACTGACATCAAAAACTGCCAACGACCAACGTATGTGAAAGACGGGATCGGGTATAAGGATAGGCAAGGAAACGAACGCAAACTCTTTCTTCCACCACATAGCAAAAACTATGTGCCTATACCTACTCCTCATCCCGAAAATGATCTCATTGATGAAAAGGCCTCTATAGAACAAAACGATTCTTGTAAAAACGAAACAACCGCTAACTTTTCTAAAAGTAATGCAGATCCAATTGTGTGTAAAGAAGATGTGTGCGATGAGGATGGAGACTGCGGCGGTTCAAAAATAGGAATCGGATATTCAGGCGACAGTTATTCCACCGTTAACTGGTTCGTCTGGAATTGTTCTAAGAAAAACAATGTTAAGGATGAATGTAATAATTTAAGTAGGATGGATGACTGTAATGGCCGAGTGCCTAAATTTAAATCTTCGGATGACTGTAAGGGCCATGTGCCTACATTTGAGACCCGTGATCATGAACATGCTATGTTTGAATGTCATGATTTAAATTCTGCATTTTGTGATGATAAAGTTGTCTGTGAATCTCCTGTATTTGTGCCAGGATTGAAAAAGAATAGCTTTGGAAAATTCCTCACCGAGGAAATTCCAGAATTTATTCCATCTCGAACAGGTATGACAGATTCTGAAAAGAAAGTCACTGAAGATCAATGCACCGAAGACTCAAGCACTGCTTCAAGCCATGAGGATGAGCAAATGTCAGAAACAACAGACAGTGAGAGCACAGAATTCTCAAGTGAAGAAAACTTGAAAACCACAAGTGAAGATCACACAACAAATGATGAAAGCTCAGAAAGCTCCAGTGTTGAAACTATTAAAGACCAAAATCCAGAAGGTTCAAGCGAAGATCAAAGCTGCAATGATTCAATTTACGAAGCAAGTGAAGAACAGGACTCAAGTGAATACCAAACGTCTGAAAGCTCGTCTGATTATGACAATAATGAAGAATGTTCAGTAGATGAAAGCAGAATTGACAAGAAAATGAAGAAAGCAGAAAGCTCAAGACACTCATCACATACATCATCTTCTAACACCAAAAGACCCAGACATAAAAGATGTTTTCGCTGTGGTCATTTAGGACATACAGCGAAACATTGTAAAACCAAGAAGTTTTCTAAACCAGAGCATGATTTTCTTACAAACGTCACATATCAGTTAAATTATCTTAAGAAGTCTGTTAAAAATCTGGTTGAGTCAACTGCCTATTTTTGGAAACAAAAAGAGGCCAAAGTGGGTCAAAATCACGATAGATTCGAAATGAAGCAAATATGGGTTCCCAAAACTAACTAATTTGTATATTTGTGTTTTTGTGTATATCAGAATAAACTCCAGAAATGGCTCCGCATGCTCATGGAATACATCTGGCACGTAGACAGCGGATGTTCAAGACACATGACAGGACTGAAGGAACTCCTGAAGAATTTTCGCTTCATTGATGGTGATTTCGTATCTTTCGCTGGAGACGAGAAGGGAGGAAAGATTGTTGGAGTAGGAGATGTGGTGTCTGAAGCCCTCACTATGGAGAATGTCAACTATGTGCCGGAGCTGTGCTACAATCTCATGAGTGTCTCACAAGTCTGTGATAAAGGAATATCGGTGCTTTTCAATGACATGGAATGCTTGTTCCCGAAGCCCGGATATGTTGTTCCTGCTGAAATGATCATGCTCACAACTCCAAGACAAAACAACACATACGTGCTCAACATGAAAAACGCCAAGACAAATGACAACTTAACCTGCCTGATCTCTAAGGCTTCAGAATCGGAATCACTGCTTTGGCATAGGCGACTGGGGCATGTTAATTTCAAAAATATGAACAAACTCTCTAAGTTAAACTTAGTTAGAGGTCTTCCAATTAAAGAATTTCCATTTTCTGAAAAATGCATTGCATGCGCCCAGGGAAAACAACATAAGAAACCACACAAGTCCAAAGCAGTGAACACGATTACGGCACCTCTTCAGTTGTTGCATATGGATCTTTTTGGTCCAATTAGTGTTAAAAGTCTTGCTAAAAGTTCCTATTGTTTGGTGATTACAGATGATTTCTCTCGTTTTTCATGGGTTTATTTTCTTGAAGCAAAAAGTGAGACAGCGGAAATTCTCAAGGCATTCATTCCCTTGATTGAGAACGTGACCAAATTAAAAGTGAAGTCAATCAGAAGTGATCATGGTTCCGAATTCAAAAATCAAACTTTCATATCCTTCTGTGCAGAAAAGGGAATTCATCTTCAATACAGTGCAGCCAGAACTCCTCAACAAAATGGGGTTGCTGAACGCAAGAACAGAACATTGATTGAAGCCGCAAGGACCATGCTGGTGGATTCAAAGCTTCCAATCATCTTCTGGGCAGAAGAAGTTAACACAGCATGCTACGTTCTGAACAGGGTTCTCATCGTAAAACCACATGGAAAAACGGCGTATGAACTTCTTTTCAAAAGGAAGCCGCTTATTGATTTCTTCAGACCATTTGGATGCTCTTGCACTCTTCTAAACACTCAAGAGAATCTCATCAAGTTCGAAGCAGTGGGTGATGTCTGCTACTTCATGGGATATTCATCCACTCAGAAAGCTTACAGAGTCTACAACAAAAGAACAAAGATGGTGATTGAGTCGTACTATGTTGATTTTCAAGAAGCAAATTACACTAACACTGGAAGTACTCCCAACTGGTTTTATGATGTGGGTGTGATCTTCAACACCTTTGAAATTCCAGAAGCAGAACCTGCAGAAGTCGCTCAAATTGAACCTCTGTTTGATACTTCAGATATTGGTCTTACTCCGTTCACTACCCGTTTCACTCCATTCTCTGCTAATCCACTTCTCTCTGTGGATGAAACGACTGGTGACACTTCGCCTGAGAACACCCCTGAAAATGGTGCTTCTTCTTCACAGGTGAACGTGGATGAACCAACACAAGAAGATGACCCTCCAGTCATTTACGTGGACGAACACTTCACCAACCTTCCACAGCAGATTGAGTCTCAGACAAATGCAGGGTACAAGACAAATCGAAATCATCCTCTAGAGAATGTCATAGGTGCAGTCGAAGAAAGAGTGCGTACACGAGGTCAGTCGTCAAGCATCAACAAAGGTCTTTATGCAGCCTTTCTATCACAATCGGTGCCACGGGACATTGAAGATGCAATTCTAGACTCCAGCTGGGTTCAGGCCACGCAGGAAGAATTATCTCAATTTCGCAAACTCAAGGTCTGGGAGTTAGTTGATCTACCTGAAGGAAAGTTTCCGATTGGTACCAAATGGGTCTTTCAAAACAAGATGGATGATCGTGGAGTAGTTATCAAGAACAAGGCCAGATTAGTGGTGCAGGGTTTTCGTCAGGAGGAAGGAATCGATTACGAAGAGGTTTTCGCTCCAGTTGCAAGATTGGAAGCCATTAGAATATTCCTTGCCTACGCGTCATACAAAAACTTCAAAGTTTTTCAGATGGACGTAAAGAGCGCTTTTCTGTATGGGAAGGTAAAGGAAGAAGTCTACGTGTGCCAGCCTCCGGGTTTCGAAGATCCTCATTTTCCAGGACGCTACTACAAGTTGGACAAAGCCCTCTATGGTCTTCACCAAGCTCCACGTGCTTGGTATGAGACTTTGTCAACTTATCTTTTGAAGTGTGGATACACCAGAGGAACGATCGACATGACTCTCTTCACTAAAAGAGTCGGGGAAGACGTAATGCTGGTTCAGATTTATGTGGACGATATCATCTTCGGGTCGACCAACGAAGAACTGTGTAGAGAATTCGAGTCTGTCATGAAGGCATAATTTGAAATGAGCATGATGGGAGAGCTGACGTTCTTCTTGGGGCTAGAAGTGAAGCAAAAGGATGACGGGATTCTTATTCATCAAGCCAAGTACATTCGGGATATTCTCGCAAAGTACAACATGAATGACTGCAAAGTTGCAAGTACTCCATTTGCTTCTCAGACGGAGCTTACTCTAGATCCTCAAGGAAAACCTGTAAACAAGTCCTTCTATCGCTCGATGATCGGATCTCTGATGTACTTAACGGCTAGCAGGCCTGACATCATGTGGGCTGTCTGTCTCTGTGCTCGCTTTCAGACTAATCCCAAGGAATCTCATGAAACCGCTGTGAAGCGCATCTTTCGCTATCTTAAAGGAACTCCGAAACTAGGTCTTTGGTATCCTAAAGATAGTAATTTTGATCTTATTGCTTATTCTGACAGTGATCATGCAGGTTGTAAAGTAGATCGCAGGTCTGTATCAGGAGGATGTCAATTCCTGGGAAATCGTCTAATCTCATGGCAAAGCAAGAAACAGACAACTGTGTCCACCTCCACAGCTCAAGCAGAATACACCGCAGCCTACAGTTGCTGTTCACAAGTTCTTTGGATACAAAATCAGTTGTTGGATTATGGAATCAACATCATGAAGACTCCTATATTCATCGACAATGAGGCGTGTCTGGGAATTGTGAAGAATCCGATCCACCACTCCAGAACGAAGCATATCGAAATTCGTATTCACGCAATTCGAGATGCATACGAGAAAGGATACATTCAAGTGGTTCCAGTGGATACAACCCAGCAACGGGCCGACATTTTCACCAAAGCTTTCGATAAAACGCGATTCAACCAGCTGGTAACCTGGTTGGAAATGGTAAATTTCCTTGAATGGAAATGAATCTTGTGTCCAAAACCTTTCGTAAATACACTATCCTTGTTTAAAAAAAAAAAGAAAAAAAAAAACCGTTCGTTGAAAGTAAAACAAGTATCGTAGAGCGTTGCCCACCAAAAAGATTTTATGTTTCTTAAAATTTCATTTTCGGGCAAATGGACATTCGAAAATAAAGATTTTAGGGGGGATATTCCAGAAAATCAAAATGCGATGCTTGTTTCTAACTCCTGTTAGAGGAAATGATAGAAAATTGCTAACACTTTGCCATTTCTTGCAAAACAGAAAACAAAACAAAAAGAAATCGGGGTACCAAGCAACGACGTGTCGGTAGATTCAGCAACACCGACGAGTAAACTGCTGTTAGGGAGTAAAACATAACATCTACACAAGGATTCTGGCTTTTCTCAGGCATTACGCATCTTGTGGGTAACACGTTGCGGCATATGGCTTAATGGTCTTAAATCTTGTGTTGATAGATTGCCAAAGTCTGAAATCTTGGGTCTTTATATTGGTTTCCATTCGGGGGGTATCATAGTTGGTCTTCTGCTGCATCCAGATACATGCTGACCTAGAACTTCTATGATATCCCTTCATAATAAGCGCCTTAAAAAAAAAAAAAAAAAAAAGGCCAAACCCTTTCATAATAAGTGCCTTTTGTGGCCAGAAACCTTTGGATGGATTAGTTTCGGTCTCTCTGCTGTACGAAAGTACTGACCTGTTCACCGAACTATCTGTCTCGCCCTCGATAGTTCTTGGAATCTCTGTTGTACGAAAGTACAGACCTGATCTCCGTTCTATCGTTGAAATGAATGGATTCAATATACTCACCTGTTATGAAGAACCTTTGTGCATACCTTGATCACGGGGGTATGTCCTGACGTGGGACTCACGGGCGTAATGTTTCTATTCTAAATAGCTTGTGTGGGGGCCATAGAAGTCTTGTCAATATTACCAAAACATGATAAAAGAGCTCTCCGAAGGTATGTTGAAAGAAGGATGCATTGATTTAAGCGGACAAACATACTGGCAGTTTTTCTTGTTGCCCTGGTTAGTACTTATCAATAATAATAATAAATAAGGAATTGGCAAGTGTTGGCAATATGATCTTTTGCAGGTAAGTCACCGAGCGTCGAATGTTTCAAGAAGTTCCGCATCAAATGAAACCTCCCAGAGCTGGAATTTCAAAATTCGGAGTCTAATTGGCCCAAATTTTCTCTGTTGTGTAAATATTTAGTAATCTTTAGCGTTTTAAACAAAACTGGGCACGCTTTTCGAGAAAGTTTGAAATTTACGAGCGAAATTAAATTTATTTTGAAAACTTATTAAAGGTAGCAAAATTAAGATACCAGCGAAATAGTTATTTCGCCCGGTACGGAAATCAGTGTATAAATATCTTGTAACCGTCATATTTCAAAACCTTTCAAAAATAAAACCTCTTCATCTTCTCTCTCGCTCATCTTCGGACACACTCTCAAATCGACACAAGATTTATTTTCGTTCAAGGATCATCAGGTAATTCTTCGATTAACCATCACTTTCAACATTCGTAGTCATCGGTTCACAATTTCGGTAAACTGTACAATGTTTGAATTTCTTTGACTGATATTTGTGTTCATAAGCCCTAAAAGAAATCTGAATCCGTAATCTTTGTGCGAAATCCTTGTGGTTTGATTTGGTTGTTTGTTTTTAAGAACCGATCAAACAAAGTTTCACAATGAACTCATCCGTGATCGTTGCTTGAACTTAACTAAATCGGTGATGAACAGTTAGGGTTTTTAATGGGTTTAAGAAGAAACTTTTGAAGACAGCGATTTTATCATGATGACAGCGATGATAGCGAATTTAACCCCTAATCACGGAAGTTTAAAAGTCTCGAACGCGAGTTCGAGCACCCAGCAAAATAGTCTAATTCGCTCGTGTAGCGATTTGGTCTATTGTGTTCGCTGGTAAATCGTTTCCGGAAAAGAAACGTTGTCATCGCTATGTTCGCTAGCGATATTATCCTCGACATCTTGCACATGTTCCGATTTAGTTACCGACAAACTGTAACCGGACCACTAGCGAACTTAGCGAAGATAATCAGAGTCTGATCAACCAGCGAAGTCAGCGATGATCTATCTTCGTTGATTGATCTAGTTTCTGATCTCGATATCCAGCATCAGCGAAGACAGCTTGACCTGGCAGCGATTTTTATGCTTATTTTTATAATTTAATATATTCCTTGTAAATACGGTTTTTGTGCATAGCTTTTTGTGTAAACTTCTCTCTCACTTGGCTCGTTTTATGTGATATATGCAGTATGGTGAAGAATCTCGAGTGGGATAAAACGATGAAACATAATCAAAGCATCAATCTTGATGAAGTGCCTCAAGATTTTGAAGATGTAACCAGATGGGTGCGTTCCAGCAGAATCGGTTATGTTGTGGAGACAGCTGTTAAAGTGTACAAGATTCACATACAACAATTCTGGGAAAACGCAAAACCGGAAGCCATCAACAACAAAAGAGGGATAGTGTCAACGGTTTGCAACAAAAGAGTAGAGGTGACTGAAGACCGGATACGCCAGGTTCTGAAGCTTCAAGACAATGATCAAGATCCGTTAAGCCTGAGTCAAGATGATATCCTAGATGGTTTTCGAGGGATGGGCTATCCTGGAGATTTCCGTCAAAAGAAAGAGATCAAGAGAGGAGGACTCACCAGAGACTGGAGATTCATTGTTCATGTTATTTCTACGAGTCTGGCACACCGAAAGGGTGGCTTTGATGGTTTGAACTTGGAATGGTCGGCAGCCATGCTAAATCTCTGTCTTAAACAGAAATTTAATCTCTCGGGCTTGATATTCAAATACATGCTTGAAAATGTAAGTGGAGCAACGTGGGCGATGTATCCAAGATTCGTTCAGATGCTGATAAATAACCAACACAAAGATCTTCCAACTGATGGAGATCTTTACAAGTTCCACATCTCCACAAGCCGTCAGTACACTGAGATAAAGACTAAGGAATGGGTGATGTTGCATGATTGGATGTATCGAGCAGAGAGACTCCCAATAGTAAAGGAGGCTTACAAGAAGTACAAGGAAGCTGTTCAAGAAAAACAACAACGAGATGCTCTCGCTCAAGCCGAAGCAGCTGCAAAAGAAGAACGCGCTAAAGGAAAAAGGAAAGAAAAACAAGTGGCTGAAGACGAACCACCCAAAAAGAAAAGGGCATCGGGAAGCACTGAACGATTTATGGAGGCAGGCATAAGGGCGGCCGAGTCAGAGGAACACCGCCAGCACATTGAAGATTTGAAAGCGATTCACGCCTTGCAAGAAAAAGAGAAAAGAGAAAAGAAGTTGAAGCGAAAGGAGATATCATCCACAGAAAGACCAGAGATTGTGACTGAAGAAGTTCAATCGTTAAATGACTTCGTTGATACCTTGATAATAGATCCGGATGAAGCTTCAGCGAGAAAGGGCCCTTCCAAAGTATCTCCTGTAAAGCAAACAAGGTTTTCAAAGCCACCTGTCCCGCCACAAAGGATTCGTCCCTTTCAGGAGCTTTACGATAAACTTGTTGTGAACACCAATCCATCTGTGGCAAAGGAGATCTGTCTGCTGAAGAATCAAGTAAACGACACGCACTTTCTGAGGGAAAAGATCAAGGATCAGAGGAAGAAAAACAAAGAAATGAATGCCTACATGGCTAAGCAGTCGAAGTTCATCAGGTTCCAGCAAGCGGGGATGGAGAAAATGTATAGAATGATGAGAAGCATGTGTGAGCAAACGAAAGTAAAACCCATGTTTTCCTTTGAAGAAATCTTTGACTTTGAGGGTTTCGTGGAAGAAGAAAATGCTCGAAAGGAAAAGGAGGCTGAAGCCAAGAAAAAGAGTTTGGAATCGGTAGAAAAAAATAACTGAGGGAAACGAAAGTGATGAAGAGGAAGTGGATCGAGATGTTATGCCGGCCAAATTCCTCGAATGGGGTCTTGAAGAAGAAGTTCTCTATGAACAAGAAAATGGAAAAACCTTCTCTCCTGAACATCCTGAATGGTTCAAGAAAGAGAGAGAACGACTCCCAGACCTTTATCAAGTCATAACAGTAGAAAAGAGTGAAGCCACTGATAAGATCATCAGCTGGATGTATGACAATCTTCGAGGAATGTTTGTGGTAAAGAGACGTGGTGGAGTAATCCAATATTTCCAGACCGGATTTGATCTTTTCACACTTCCTAGGTGGGATCTTCGGGAACTTGGTCGCCTAGACATATTAAACCCAGAAGAAAGAGGAATCGAGAGGGATTTCGAGCGGATTATTGCCAAAGAAAGCATCAAGGGTTTCCCCAATCATGCTCCACAGCGTCCAAGACGCAGAGTTTCAAAAACAACTATCGATCCAGTAACCGGAAAGGGAAAAGTGACGTGGGTGATCAACCCTGCCAAAGTTGTCACGAGGATCAAGCTTCCGGAAGAAGTACCTGTCGCCCTCAATGATTTTAAGAAATGGTTTTACGACAGCAGGACTGGTGAAGCGGTTATTAGATCCAATGCAAATGTGGATATTCGTATTCTGGATCCAATGGATGTTTTTATGTTTGTGCTCTCAGATCTAACAGTATTGAACGCTAGCCGTATAAATGTGGGAGCTGGTAATGCAAACATGGAGGAGGCAGCGTTATTTCAGAGAGCGGTAGAGCGAGCCTGGAAGTTGAAAAGAGATATGCTGGATCTGGTAGATAAAATTGAGAAGAGAAAAGAAAAAGTAGAAAAGAAAAGGGAAGCAAGAAAGAAGAAGAAACACGAACGAAAGAAAGAAGGATCTTCTGCTTCCACAACTGAACCCACCACAACATCACCACCTCCGGCCTCATCCACATATGAGGCCATTAAGGAGGACCAACCAATTAGTGAAGCTGCAACAACTCAAGAAACTCAAACTCCGCCAATCGAGACCGAAGCCCCAACAGAAACGACAACAAGCAAAGAAAAACCAACAGAGTCTGAAAAGCAAGCGACAGAGAATCCAGCGGCCACAACTGAAGAATGAAACGATAAGTATGCAACGATCTAGGGGGGATACTGTTAGAACTTTTGAGATCGTTGATACTTGTGCTGGATTAGTTTAGTAATAGTTTGTAGCTATTTTGAATGTACAAGGGCTTATTTTGTAATTCTCTAGAAGATTGTTTCCTGACTTAGTGTAGATAAGATTCCAGCAAATTTATAAATTTGCTGGCTAATCAGGAACACTATATATAGCCCATACATTGTAACCTACTTAAGCTTTTGGCTCTTGAATGAATATTGGTGTTGTTACATTCTTGTGTTGATCTTGTGCTCAAATCTGATATCCAAGGTGGTTTATTGTTATATCTTATTGTTTGGATTCAATACAACACTTGTTGTATTCATTAATCCATAAGCTTCACCTTCATCTTTGATCTTTCTTAACTTTTCATATCTCAAACACCTAATCAATAGGTGTTATGGGTTAAAACAACCAACCACTGTGATCCGGATTCGTTTTGGGATCTACAATGTTTATTCTTGATTTGATCAAGAACAAGCAAAACTCGCCAAAGCATTGGCATTGTTTGACTGAAGCAAATTTTGGTAATGTTGAAAAACTCGGTGATAAAATCAGGAAACGGAAATTGTAGCACTAAGGTAAAAGGAAAAGCATTAAAACATAGCCACTCATCGGAAACCATGTCCGACTGGATTTCCCGATCGAACGGCCAGAACACCATCCCTTTCGGAAAGATGCTGGAGGTTTTGAGAGCAGACAGATGAGTTGTAACACCCCAAAAACGGGTTTGGTAATCAAACCACGTTAATACTAATGACTTGCTAAAATACCGTTAGTGGTGAAAATTTACCCGGTAAATAATAGGGTTTAAATAAATAAACTTGATATTAATTAAAAGGGAGGATAAATACTTTGAGAAAAAAAAACAAAGTATGTAAAAGGCCAGAGTTAACGGGACTTAAAATAAAACGGGTTATAACTCCCGGGACCCACTGAGTAACTAGGAATATCAACCTAGTTAGCTAAGTGTTTCAAAATAATAAGAAAAATTTGGTTAAAACATACTATATGCAACTTGGGTAAAGTATAAGGGCCAAAGGTGATAAACTTGAAACAAGTTTTAATAAAATAAAACATAAAACACCAAAACACACACCTTGAGTGTGTGTTCTGGTCGACAATTCTAGAGGAGCCAGGAGCTCTCATCTTCAAACCCTAACAAGCTAAAATTCAAGCAAATTGAAGGTCCAAATCAAGTCTAAATCAAAATCCGAGTACGAATTAGTAATCCCCACTGAAAAAGGAGTCACGAGGTATGTAAATTTCATGAGAAATCTCTAGTTAAATTTCTGAGCAAACCTAGAGAATTCGAAATTTATGGTTGCATGTTTGTTATTTTGATGAAATAGGAATGATATAATGTCTAGGAGTAAAACCCTAGTCAATAACATGTTGAAATCATGCTTATTTCTTGTGAATTCACAATCACCATTGAAGGTGATAAGTGGGTGTTGTAGGAACATGTTAAACACTAGAATTTTAATTGTTGTTCTAGTGCAATTTGAGTTCTAGGAAGTAAATTCAGATTTTGTTAATGTGAAAATTTATGTAAACATGCTTAGTTGATGTTAACCATGGCTAAATGACAAGTATTGAGCTTGATTATAAATTGTGAGAAATTATGCCCACTAGGTGTTCGTTAAAATGCCTAAGTGAAATTGGGTGCCTACTAGTTCGTAGATAGAACTTGGTTTGGATAAGTATTTGGATAAATGCCAATTAACATGACAAAACGGGTTCCACTTATAGAGGGAAAACCCGTAGATTTTGTGAGATAAAGAAATATAGTGTCTTCGACAATCAAGAGCTAGGCTAACTTAGTGTTAACAATAGCATGAACTCGAGTTAAAAGATTCGTTAGAACGATGGCTTAAAGGAACGCCTACCGGGTAAATTGAAAATGCCTAAACTAGCTAATGAACATGAATGTGCATTTTATATATTAAGGGATGTTTGACTTTCAAAAAGTCAAACTGACCTATAATATAATAAATGGTAATTTTTGATATGAAATGCGTAAGGTGGAATAATCGTATTAAATTATGATTAAACTAACCACCTTGAAAACGATGATGATAGTTTGACGCGTAACAAGCTAGGTGGAAGCTTGATGAGGGAGCGGGTCAAACGAATCAAGAAGGAAAGAAAAAGCGTAGTTCGGATGCGAGGTAAGTTAAGCTTACGCCCTTTTTACTTTTATTACAAAATGCTTATTTGTGAGCATGGAATGCGAATTATATTAAGTAAATGAAACATGATGTTCCGGCGCGATATAATGCTAGTCGGAACAAAAGAAAATGGTAGAAACCATAAATTATGGTAGAAAGGGGTAAAAAAAATGGTGAAATGGTAATCCCGACATGGGTTAACTAATAGATAAAGGGATTTAAAACGACACCATTTGGCATAAGTCATAATGGGTCAAATAAAACAGGAAACGACTTTCAAGTTGGATGATTTCAAAAAGTAAACCAGGATAGGTTAAAGGGGTGAAATGGTGATTAAGTGCCATCTTATAATAACAATTGGCCATTTCGACTAAACGGGTCAAATGGTGTTCTTAACACCATTTGTCAATAATATTTGATGATTGCTTGTTGAGTTTTGTGATCACAGGAATTAACACATGGTTAGCATTGCTATTATCTAGATAGTAATAGAGAAAGGTATTTAAACGGGTCAATCTTATGACCCGAGTCAGGTACGCATGTTTAGAATTATAGCTAAAGGTGATATTTTGGTCAAATAATATCGGAAGTCCTTCGTCGCGTAAATGAAGGGCTAAAATTGACCAAAAAGCCCTTGAGGAGTAAATAGGGTAAACAACCTTTAAAGAGTTGTTTTGAAATAAGCGTCTTGTTAAATTGAGTCCTTGGAATTCGTATAAAAACAGCGATAGGATGTAAACCAATAGAAGCATGATTTAAGTCTAAAAATGTATATTACTCGTAACGGGTCAAAACGAGTATATATGCATAACGGGTTAAAACTTCTTAAGGAACCCGTAAAGTTAAATCTTGAAAATTAGTAAACGGATATAACATGATGACCATGGTATTTTGAAGGAAAATAACAAGTTAGTTTGGTAAAAGCATGAACGGGTCAAAAGTGTTATAATTGAATATCAAGCCGAGAGCTTGAAATCTAATTTTTTGTGATTTTAACTCCATGTGATGGAGAATTAAATTACGGACGCGTAGGACAAAGAATCACCTAAAACGGACAACCGAGTAAAAAGTTATGCTAGTTTAAAGTTGGGATTTTTAGAAAATTTGGAGCTGGCTGATATGCAGGTCCAGAAACTGGACCTGCTGGAAAATGCACTCCCTCGCGCCATGCGAAGGGAGACTTGAAATCCGTCGCGACACGCGGGGACTTCTCGCGGCCCGCGTAAAAGATCTAGGAGTCTCTAGTGGGGCGCGAGAGACCCAGATCTGAAATTTTAATTGTTTTTTTTATATTTTGATACCAGATTGCGTTTATACGTGTTTTAACATTGTCAAAACTAACATTTGACGTGGTTTTGACATTAGGTGAATATCAGGAGTACCGGATGAAGATCAAGCGTTGACAAGGACCGAACACACGAAAAATGAAGCTTCTGCAAGTTGTTTCGTCGTTATTCTAAAACGATGAATTAAATCACATTATGTTGTAAACTTTTAAATTGTAAAAGTTTTTAATAAACCCGGTATTTTTCATTGTAATTGTAACCGTAATTACATGATTATGGACTTAAATCATACGAAAATCGTTAAATAATAACTAGGGTGTTACAAGTTGGTAATCAGAGCTCATGGTTAAAGAATAAAGTGTGTTCGGTTCGAGGCTTGATCGCAAATCCGGTAAGTACATGTATATCAATGGTTTAGTATGATTAAAGTGTTGAGAACAACACATATGGTTATCGTGTAATACACGTTACACCAATAAAAACGATATAGAATAGATATAGTCAACGAAATTACACGCGTTGACGCGTATAGTAGAAAAGCCTTGTATTATAATACGGGCATCCTTTAATGTCGAAATTACTAACTGTTGTTTATGTTTTAAGTTGAAGGACACTCACATATGAAGATAGCGAGAGTTTAACAAATCGAGGATCTGACAGAGGAACGGTCCAAAGAGTATGCTCATCAAGGACCTAAATCGCGTAGCGGTCGCGAACAAGACCAATGGCAAGAGAAGCCCGTTAGGACAAGCATTACCAGGTGCACATTTTAAATTATTGCATAAATAGTAATATGCAACAAATACGTAGAGATTGAAAGTTGCATATGTAGATTGAAAACTTGGAAAAACCTGAATAGAAAACCTATCCGGGATATTGTTTCCAAGGAAAACAAATAGAGGCATTACTTACATGGGGTGTAATGTGAAAAATTATAAAAAGGTCATGTATACCAGGTGTTAATCGCTTACTCTGGCCAAGTAAGTAGTGAACACGTGGTACCATGAACTTCTTATGATGGACACATTTATGTCCGATGTAGTAAGGGTGGGGTGAATGGGACTAACATAAATGTAACCCAAATGAATCAAATAAGTAAGATGTTTAATAGTAAACGTAAACGTAAGTCGGATGACGGAAGCGTATTACGTAAGAATAACGAGCCCGAGAGAAGGGACAAGGATCAAGTAAAAAGAAAATACAGACCGACCAATAGGAATGCTAAGGCATAGGGATAAAATTTTGACTGTCACAAGTGATGAAATTCACATGGACAAGTCAAACGAATTGAATAAAGAATAAAGGACTTAATTGAATAAAAGCGATGGATCTCGCTAAGACGACCAAATAAATTAAAATAACGTCTAAAACCATATAAGAATGGTTACTTGAAAATGATTACGGTAAAGATACCCGATGAATGGGTAGGATTTGGAAAGAATGCGTAAACCAAGAGACGGGAACGCGAAATAGAAAGTCAAAAGACTCGGAATATGAGTCATGACTAAAATACAATGAGAATTTGCAAACAGAAATGTTAATAACTACGCTCAACTATTTTAAAGTTGAACGGGTCGAATAATGAATGGAGTTTGATGTTCACAAGTGATGAAATTTCACACGAACAAGTCAAACGAGATAAATAAGGTATAAAAACTTGGTAGTGCAAGTAAGCGCAAACTGAATAATGGAAGCGCGAAACATTAATGAACCTACGTGATGGATCATAAAGGAATATATATAGGAAAAATGCAAACTAGCGAAACAAAAATGTTAAAAACATTAAGATAAAGAACCTGGGTAATGGGTCGTAAAGAAGTATAGGTAAGAACCGGGTAACGGTAAGTGTAGGACAAACCGACGTGTAAATGACGTTAGAAGTCATAAAGTAAGAAAGATAATTCGAAAGAGAACAAATGTAGTCTTAGACTACGGTCAAGGTCAAATGAAACCCAAAAAGCAAAAGTAAATCGTTCTAGACATAAAAGGGGTGCCTTGACACCACATATATATACAGTTGAATAAAGACTTGAATAAAAGATGATCTACGGGATTATCATAACCTACGGGATTAAACATAGTGTTAAGGACTACAGGACCAAGAAGACCCTTGGGTCATAAATAGAAAGAAACAAACTGTTGGGTCTCACCTTAAAAGGTGGAAATCTAAAGAAATAGCATATGAGGCTAAGTGAAAGAACCTACGGATCATATGAGTTAAGCGAGGGAATTAGTTATAATTCCCCGCATTAAATAATAACGGAAAGAAATAGATCCTCGGGAGTAACATTCCTAGAAATGAGAGAAAGATGTGAGACAAAGAGGAAACGTAAACTAAAAAAATTCAGTTTTTAGTCAAAAACAACATTTTAACAAAACATAAGTGGTATGAAGTGATTTAGAAAATCTTATACACACATAAGGCCGGAGATGGCAAAATAGTATACCCGGGCGACGGGGTATAAAGTAACGGCGACTAATTAGTCTAGCCGGTAAAACTATTTGAAGTCAAGATATTGTCATGACAAATACAAAGCATTTGTTAATATAAGACAAGCGCGAAATAAACATGTTGACAGACTAACGCGAAAGAGTGGTCAAGTAACAACTCGGTCAATAAAGATAAAAGATATAAGCTAAAAGTAACGGCCTGCAAGGCCTTACACATGGAAGACGTATGCGTCAATATAAACGAAAACTTTAGATCCAAAAGAATGTATGAATGCCTTGAAAACGAAGCTGAGTTCGTTTAGTCTAAAATTAAAAGAACTACGTAAATAAGGTTTCGGGGACGAAACCTCTTTAAGGGGGGTAGACTTGTAACACCCCAAAAACGGGTTTGGTAATCAAACCATGTTAATATTAATGACTTGGTAAAATACCGTTAGTGGTGAATATTTACCCGGTAAATAATAGGGTTTAAATAAATAAACTTGATATTAATTAAAAGGGAGGATAAATACTTTGAGAAAAAAAAAAACAAAGTATGTAAAAGGCCCGAGTTAACGGGACTTAAAATAAAACGGGTTATAACTCCCGGGACCCACTGAGTAACTAGGAATATCAACCTAGTTAGCTAAGTGTTTCAAAATAATAAGAAAAATTTGGTTAAAACATACTATATGCAACTTGGGTAAAGTATAAGGGCCAAAGGTGATAAACTTGAAACAAGTTTTAATAAAATAAAACATAAAACACCAAAACACACACCTTGAGTGTGTGTTCTGGTCCACAATTCTAGAGGAGCCAGGAGCTCTCATCTTCAAACCCTAACAAGCTAAAATTCAAGCAAATTGAAGGTCCAAATCAAGTCTAAATCAAAATCCGAGTACGAATTAGTGATCCCCACTGAAAAAGGAGTCACGAGGTATGTAAATTTCATGAGAAATCTCTAGTTGAATTTCTGAGCAAACCTAGAGAATTCGAAATTTATGGTTGCATGTTTGTTATTTTGATGAAATAGGAATGATATAATGTCTAGGAGTAAAACCCTAGTCAATCACATGTTGAAATCATGCTTATTTCTTGTTAATTCACAATCACCATTGAAGGTGATAAGTGGGTGTTGTAGGAACATGTTAAACACTAGAATTTTAATTGTTGTTCTAGTGCAATTTGAGTTCTAGGAAGTAAATTCAGATTTTGTTAATGTGAAAATTTATGTAAACATGCTTAGTTGATGTTAACCATGGCTAAATGACAAGTATTGAGCTTGATTATAAATTGTGAGAAATTATGCCCACTAGGTGTTCATTAAAATGCCTAAGTGAAATTAGGTGCCTACTAGTTCGTAGATAGAACTTGGTTTGGATAAGTATTTGGATAAATGCCAAATAACATGACAAAACGGGTTCCACTTATAGAGGGAAAACCCGTAGATTTTGTGAGATAAAGAAATATAGTGTCTTCGACAATCAAGAGCTAGGCTAACTTAGTGTTAACAATAGCATGAACTCGAGTTAAAAGATTCGTTAGAACGATGGCTTAAAGGAACGCCTACCGGGTAAATTGAAAATGCCTAAACTAGCTAATGAACATGAATGTGCATTTTATATATTAAGGGATGTTTGACTTTCAAAAGGTCAAACTGACCTATAATACAATAAATGGTAATTTTTGATATGAAATGCGTAAGGTGGAATAATCGTATTAAATTATGATTAAACTAACCACCTTGAAAACGATGATGATAGTTTGACACATAACAAGCTAGGTGGAAGCTTGATGAGGGAGCGGGTCAAACGAATCAAGAAGGAAAGGAAAAGCATAGTTTGGATGCGAGGTAAGTTAAGCTTACGCCCTTTTTACTTTTATTACAAAATGCTTATTTGTGAGCATGGAATGCGAATTATATTAAGTAAATGAAACATGATGTTCCGGCGTGATATAATGCTAGTCGGAACAAAAGAAAATGGTAGAAACCATAAATTATGGTAGAAAGGGGTAAAAAAAATGGTGAAATGGTAATCCGGACATGGGTTAACTAATAGATAAAGGGATTTAAAACGACACCATTTGGCATAAGTCATAATGGGTCAAATAAAACAGGAAACGACTTTCAAGTTGGATGATTTCAAAACGTAAACCAGGATAGGTTAAAGGGGTGAAATGGTGATTAAGTGCCATCTTATAATGACAATTGGTCATTTCGACTAAACGGGTCAAATGGTGTTGTTAACACCATTTGTCAATAATATTTGATGATTGCTTGTTGAGTTTTGTGATCACAGGAATTAACACATGGTTAGCATTGCTATTATCTAGATAGTAATAGCGAAAGGTATTTAAACGGGTCAATCTTATGACCCGAGTCAGGTACGCATGTTTAGAATTATAGCTAAAGGTGATATTTTGGTCAAATAATATCGGAACTCCTTCGTCGCGTAAATGAAGGGCTAAAATTGACCAAAAAGCCCTTGAGGAGTAAATAGGGTAAACAACCTTTAAAGAGTTGTTTTGAAATAAGCGTCTTGTTAAATTGGGTCCTTGGAATTAGTATAAAAATGGTGATAGGATGTAAACCAATAGAAGCATGATTTAAGTCTAAAAATGTAAATTACTCGTAACGGGTCAAAACGAGTATATATGCATAACGGGTTAAAACTTCTTAAGGAACCCGTAAAGTTAAATCTTGAAAATTAGTAAACGGATATAACATGATGACCATGGTATTTTGAAGGAAAATAACAAGTTAGTTTGGTAAAAGCATGAATGGGTCAAAAGTGTCATAGTTGAATATCAAGCCGAGAGCTTGAAATCTAAGTTTTTTCTGAATTCGGATGTTGGATTTTAACTCCATGTGATGGAGAATTAAATTACGGACGCGTAGGAAAAAGAATCACCTAAAACGGACAACCGAGTAAAAAGTTATGCTAGTTTAAAGTTGGGATTTTTAGAAAATTCGGAGCTGGCTGATATGCAGGTCCAGAAACTGGACCTGCTGGAAAATGCACTCCCTCGCGCCACGCGAAGGGAGACTTGAAATCCGTCGCGACACGCGGGGACTTCTCGCGGCCCGCGAAAAAGATCTAGGAGTCTCTCGCGGGGCGCGAGAGACCCAGATCTGAAATTTTAATTGTTTTTTTATATTTTGATACCAGATTGCGTTTATACGTGTTTTAACATTGTCAAAACTAACATTTGACGTGGTTTTGACATTAGGTGAATATCAGGAGTACCGGATGAAGATCAAGCGTTGACAAGGACCGAACACACGAAAAATGAAGCTTCCGCAAGTTGTTTCGTCGTTATTCTAAAACGATGAATTAAATCACATTATGTTGTAAACTTTTAAATTGTAAAAGTTTTTAATAAACCCGGTATTTTTCATTGTAATTGTAACCGTAATTACATGATTATGGACTTAAATCATACGAAAATCGTTAAATAATAACTAGGGTGTTACATGAGTGCTGTCAAAGGAGCATATTTCTTTCTCCGGATCTTGGAGAATATTCTGGTGGATAAACGAGGGGGCAGAGTCGCCGGAGCTAGATCTGGTTTGTCTCGCCATATGATCGCCGGAATAATGTGCAGAATAGAGAGAAGAAGATAAAGGTGAAAGAAGGGATTTTACCTTTTTGCTCTTCGGTGAAGGTTCAATGAAGATAAGGGTGAGAAGTTATAGGGAAGTAATGAGTGAATTCAGTCTGAGCAGTTACAAGCCGTCAAATCAGAGGTCTTATCTCTTAATTGCCTCGTTTAACGTGAAAAAATGTAACTGTTAGTCTCAGGATCCTTAACGGTAACATTTTTGGGGACAATTGTTATGGGTGAAATTCTGAGCCCATATCCTGGATAATATCTATAATTATATCTTGACTATATGATAAATGTTTATACTCAGGGTGCTGACTCAGGATATTGGTAACATCCTAGCATGGTATCCTGAGGATTACTAACAGATTATGTGCAGGAGTACGAGTTTAAGGTTGCAACGTTCGTGAAGACCTCTTCCCCTGAAGACTCGGTCCAAGTTGTTCAAATAAAGATGTTTTGGCCGCTTTACTTGGTCTCCAACGTTAACTAGGGAATATTCGCTGGCATCCCCTATTTGTAGGAGATTTTGTTTTCATTTCTTAGCTATAAATAGACGGATAAATCAGATCGAATAGGATATCACACTCACTACTCTCTCGCAACTCTCACTTTCTGAAAAAGTATTGTAACACTTAGTAGCGATCTGGTCAATATCCTGCACTGTATCCTGACATTTGAAGTAATAAGAAGAACAAGACAGCTGTGATTTTCAGTTCCCGAGGTTTTATGCCGGCGATCTAGATTGGTCAATGTCACACCCCGACCACGTAGAACATACAAAACGTGGCGGAAATGTCGGGGAGTGTTGTAACAGAATTAATTGTTTCAAATCCATGGCAATTGAAGTTTCGTTTTATTGATTAAAAGTGTTACAATGTCTTAACAAACAAAGAAATACAACATAATTAACTAGTCTTGCATCTTTTATTGTCACTAAAGCCCAAGTCTGCCTATATGTATCTTGATCATCTTATGCAACAGCTCCTGAAAAACACATGTGAAAATAGGTACGTCAGCATAAAAATGCCGGTGAGATACATAGGTTTTGTGAAAATAGGTTTCATGACTTATGTTTGAGAAAATGTTTAGTCATGAACCTTGTTATTTGCTTTGTTTTGTAAATCATTTGAAAATCGATAAGATCAGATGATATGTATAAATAA
This sequence comes from Helianthus tuberosus, assembly GCA_030545235.1. Lineage (NCBI taxonomy): Eukaryota > Viridiplantae > Streptophyta > Magnoliopsida > Asterales > Asteraceae > Helianthus > Helianthus tuberosus. The sequence continues at coordinate 113,065,484 of CM060433.1, read as the reverse complement.
TGTATGGTTAAATGAATAACCATGTAAAATGAGTTTGTATTAGATAAGTTGTTTGTAAATCAATGTCTTGTGAAAAATATGTTATTTGTATAAAACGTTCTATGTATCAAACTGAAATGATTCAAATAACGCTATGATATGTAATACCATACAAACACTTATATATAGGAAGTATCAGCGGCGTATCCACCATGCTTGTATCATATTACATACGCATCGTTACTTAATCACTTAATCAAACCAAACCAAACAATGTAAGATGTCTATGTTTAAACCAATTGTCCTACCAAAATGTAAGCATGTTATGAATAATAAGTGTACTAAGTATGCAACAACAGACATACATAGCATGTGAACTGAAATATCTGTACTAAGTATGCAACAACAGACATACATAGCATGTGAACTGAAATATCTGTACTAAGTATGCAACAACAGACATACATAGCATGTGAACTGTACTAAGTAATGCACACAAATGGGCACACGTAGTATGAAATGTAATGTAAAACGATGTACTATAATGTACTAATGAACATAGGAAGTATATGATGTCAAAACAGGAAAGCATGAAAGTAACAAGTAGGCACATGTGTTCCACCCCAAAACAGTTTGGAAAACAGTAAAAGAGGGGTCTATGTACTCACTTGAGATTGCTCAGATGTCTTAGGATAATCACCAAGCAATGCTAGAGATCACGGATATCAAACGGCACCTAATATAGGTAGCTATATTAATAAACCGGACCTAAATCGGAAGACTGGGTAGCATTAGGGTTTGTAAACCAAATGAGTGTAGGAACTCATGTGATATGGTTTAACAAAGCCTACATACTAAATGAAACTTAACCTAAGTGTCTACGACCCATCGCGACCCATTAAGGTAGCTTATGCTACTTTAACGCATCGTGCGCGTGAAACGCGTTCGGACCGTCTAACTAGTCCTATGACAAGTGTTATATGCCTAAACATGTTACATTATCAGTTATGTGACAAGAGTTTAGGTTACATATGCTTAATTACCAATTATACATGAAAAGGGTATTCTGGTAATTTACCTAAGGCATATAAACTACCTATCATACAACTACTTAAACGATGTGACCATAGGGTATAACCTCGGAAGGTTATTCCCTACCTACTATGGTCACCTAATGTATTTGGTCGGATCCTAATGATCGACCAAATGGGTCGAGTTCGAAGGTATAGGCGATTTATCAGATCGCCTACCCTACGACTCTAGACAACGTGGTAATCAGTGGGCATAGTCCCAAGGGACTATGACCAACGTGATTACACTCACGTTGCGAAGTTCAAACGAACTTCGCATTGACCATTACTGGTCAACGCTGAAAGTCAAACAAAGTTTGACTTTCTGACTCGAAAAGCAATAAAAGAACGAAAGAATACTTACGAAGGGTCCCCGAATGCTAATCCCGATCCAAGAACTCAGGTATGAAACAATGGTTTCAACTTAGAGCTCTCAAATCAGAATTCTAGTGGGTTTAGAGGTTGTGGGGGTGGGGTATTTATAGTTTTCGGGTAATCGTTAAGATCGTTTCATGGAATCCGTGCTTGTATCGTGTGCGTACACTTGTCGGAAACTCATGGAAGCTAAAAATGATGTTTATCAGCTGATTAGGCAAGTGGAAGATGTGTGGGTGTGGTTGAAACAGGTGGAACACGCTGACTAAGCGTTCTTATCTGATCAGGAAGTCTGACGCGGGCCGCCTAAGATTTAAGCTTGGCTGAGGCGGGCCGCCTAGCTCTTCAGATCAGAAAACAAGTTTCAAATGTTGCAGTTTCAGTCCCTGTTATGTGTTTAAGCCATTTCCAACATGTTTAAGGCCCGTTAAGCCAACTTTAAGGCCCTAACATGATGTCTAAACATTGTGGACATGAAACATGCTCAAAAATATGCCGGACATTGGTTCGTTTGGCCGTACGAACGCGATGTTCGCTTAATTACGACGGAATGCGCATAAGCGCGAAAAACGATCCAAATGACGCGACGAATGGATTTTTGGCAAGCCAAACACTAAAGCATAATATAGTCATGCTTACATAAATTTTTGGATGTCCGGATGTATTCAGAACGTAAGTTATGCGTAAAAGTGCAAACTTGTGCACTTTTTGACACTTTTAGTCCCTGAATGACACAAAAGTTTATTTTAGCACACCGAACCCCTCAAAGCCTATTTCTAAGCTATGTAAAGGATATTTAAGGTGCGTTTAACTTATGGTCATGTTCCGGAATGTCTGTTACAGTTCAAATTGGCATACTTTCGCAGTTTGTCAAATTTAGTCCCTGTAAGCGATTAAACTTTGATTTCACCACACCAAACCTTACAAAACTTATATCTAAGTTATGTAAAGGTTATTTAAGGTATGTTAAGCCTATTTCACTATTCCGGAGTGTTCGTTGCATTAAACTGGTTATATTTACGCATCAGTGCGTGTATAACCTTCCAGAAAGCGATTTAGAGCTTGAAATCGAACAAGAGTCGATATGTGCAAACGATACACATATTTATACAAGTCCAAAGTATGAAATACAATATTTCATTGGTTTGGTATTTGTTTGATGGTCGCAGTGACACAGGTGTCACAGTCAAGGGCTTTCCTCGTACATCTCGTGTCACTTTGTACTTTTTGCTCATTGTTTGATCATAGATATAGCTCGATATCCTAAGCTATATCCTGAACACTGTCTTTTGAATACAACTAAATCAGGATATTTTCAATTCACATTCTTAGCACACTACCTCACTTAACTAATTTGATCACTAAATTGCTTAGGTAATTTTTGACCCAAACACTTCTAGGTCGGCTTTATCTTGAATATTACTACTAAAATCAGCCACAAAGTCTGCTAAAGCCTGAGACTTTATAGCATTCCTAGGTTCATATACTAAATCATAGGCACTTAACTTTACGGACCATTTAGCCATCCTACCCGACATCTCAGGTTTCCTAAGCACATTTTTAACAGGATGATTAGTTTTAACTAGAATCCTATGTGTCTCAAAATAATGTCTAAGCTTGGTCGATGCCATAACTAGGGCTAATATCAATTTTTCTAAGTGTGAGTATCTAATTTCAGCATCTAACAAACTTTTACTAACATAATAGACATGAACTGCTGACCTTCATGATCCTTTACCAGAACGGCAGTTACTGCATTCCCTGATACTGCGAGATACAGGGATAATGGTTCACTATCCTCGGGCTTCATCAACGGAGGTGCAGTTGAAAGAAATTACTTTAATTCTTGTAGGGCTGCTTCATGCTTTTCTCCCCATTCGAATTTCTTATTCTTCTTCAGGATATCGTAGAATTCCTTGCATTTCTCTGAGGATCTTGAAATAAACCTGTTCAATGCCGCTACTCATCCTGTTAATCTTTGCACATCTTTCATGTTGGATGGTGATTTGATATCCAGGATAGCTTTAATCTGTTCCGGGCTTGCTTCTATCCCCCTTTTAGTCACCATGTATCCTAAAAACTTTCCTGCCCCCACTCTGAAATTTGGCAGGATTTAGCTTCATATTGTATTGGTCCAGGATATCAAATGCACTTTCAATATCCTGGAGATGATCCTCAGCCTTTTTAGACTTTACCACCATATTATCAATATACACCTCCATGGTGTCCCCCAGTTTGTCTTTAAACATCATATTCAACAATCTCTGGTATGTTGCACATGCATTTTTCAAACCGAAAGGCATGGCAGTATAACAATAAATACCTGTAGGTGTCATGAAAGAAGTATCCTCCTGATCGGAGGGTTCCATTTGGATCTGTTGGAATCCTGAGGATGCATCCATAAAGGTTAGCATCTCATGACCGGCAGTTGCATCCACCATCGAATCTATATGAGGCAAAGGAAATGGGTCTTTAGGACATGCTTTGTTCAAGTCTGTGTAATCTACACAAACTCTCCATTTCCCATTCTTCTTTTGAACTACGACCACATTTGCTAGCCACTTGGGGAATTTGACTTCCCTAATCATCTTAGATTTCAATAACCTTTCAACCTCCTCCTGTATGATTGCATTTCTTTCAGGAGCAAACTTCCTTCTCTTTTGTTGAACGGGCTTGAAATACCTCTCAATCCCAAGTTTATTGGTTATAATATCTTTCGATATACCTGTCATGTCTTCATGTTTCCATGCAAACGTGGATATCCTGCATTTCAAAAAGTTAGTAAGCTAATCCTCAATATCCTGAGGGATACTGGCCCCTACAAGCACCAAGATATCTGGATTATCCTGATCCAGGATAACCTTCTTAACATCCTGTTCCGAAGCTTCCACGATATCGTGGGCTTGTATCCTTAATTGATATCCTGCCCGGGATTTTCTTGAGGCCTTCATTGAAGAGGAGTAGCACTCCTTCGCCTCTTGTTGGTCACTTTCAACTTTGATTACCCCCCAAGGAGTAGGGATCTTGATACACTGATGATTGGTGGAAGGTACAACTTTCATATCGTGAATCCATGGCCTGCCCAATATAATATTATAGCAGGATAATGAATCCATGACACAAAACTGTTGCATCGAGTTTACTCCTTCGACATATACGGGCAGCTTTATCTCCCCAACAGTATTATTTGCTTCTCCACTAAACCCTACAAGCACAGTGGACTTTGAGGTAATCTCCATCTCGGGGATGTTCATTCTCTTTAGGGTTTCCAATTGGATGATGTTGACCGAGCTGCCATTGTCCACCAATATCCTGCGTACAAAATGGTTAGCAATATATAAAGTAATTACCAAACCATCATGGTGAGGATCCTGGATGTTATTTTGGTCGTCACTGTCGAATGTTATCATTTTGTCGTTTGTAAGTGTTGTCATCTTGTTGGTTTGTCTCCTCTTTCTGACTTAGCCTCCTTGGCATGCCTTTTAACAGCAGAATAAGATTTTCCACATATATCGGATCCTCCTAAAATAAAGTTAATTATCTTGGCCTCTGGAGGAGGTGATGCTGCACGTTCAGGATCCTTATTAGTATCCTGACCCTTATTCTTCTTTCTGCCCAGAAGATCTTTCAAATACCCCTTGCTTAATAGGTAGCTTATTTCCTTCCTTAGGGCTATGCAATCTTCTGTCACATGTCCAAAATCCTCATGGAAGGCACACCATTTGGATTTATCTTTCCAATCGGCCTTTTGCTGGTTCTTTCTTGGCCACCTCGCTTTATCTCCCAAACCCTGCATACAATACATTAGTTCGGGTATGTTAACAGAAAAACAATATTCTGACAATTCAGGATACTCCTCTGGATCCTCATCCTCAACAGCATTCACTTTCTTGCTGTCATTCCTGCCATATGGCTTAGAACAGTATGGCTTATATGAGGATTCTGACTTGCTGTTAGTTGATTCGTATATTGAGGATGAATTCATCCTCTCTTGCATTTTCTTGTCATCTTCAAGCCTGATATATCTCAAAGCCCTGTTTCGAGTTTCGTCCAAGTTCCTGCAAGGATTCATCACAAGATCCTGATAAAACTGGGAATCCTTTTGAAGTCCCATCTTGAATGCTTGGACTGTTGTAGCAACATCAAGGTGTGGGATGTCCAAGGTGTAACGCCTCACTTTTTGAAACTACCTTAATTAGAAAGATTATTCATGTACCTACTTTTGGAAACTTACATCCGTATCCTATTTGTATTTTGCTTCCGTTTTCGTAATTCATAATTTCGATCTTAATAAGATTGAGTATTTCATACAGATTATACCTCGTTTCTTTAATCATGCTTGTACATTTAAATCCGTTTAGACATTTGATTCATCATTCATTCAATACATATTCGTGCTTCTCGTAAAGAAATACATGACTTTAGACGCTAATTACATACAAACACTTGATTATACGTTCACAATACACAACCTATACTTTTATTTTATGCCAACTTACTACTTAATTTCATGTAAATTAAACCTTACTATACTTATGTGCTTAATAAATTACTTAGCTATATATTAATATTAAATAATAAACATTATATTATACATTATAGTAAGTTAGTTGAAAAAAAAAAAGAAAAAAAAATATAATAAACTAATCCCTTCACGCCAGCAAGCAGCCATAATTGGCCACACCCTTTTGATCTTTGGCATTTTCTTTATTCATTTCATAAGTGTAGACGTTAATATATAAACTATATTCTTATGATTAGTAAATTACTGCATCATTTATTAACAACTAGTAAAGATCCACGCATGTTGCGGCGAGCATTTAGTCGGTATCATATCTATTTGTTACCGTAGTGGTACGATAACAAACGATATTTGTTTGGTTTGTCATGATTTACAACAATATATTTGAAATTTTATAAAGCATTTTACGTGACATTTGTAGATAAAATAACCACATTATCAGACATTCTTTTCTATCTTTAGTTAAGTTGCTAAGAATTAGGAAAAAAAATAATCTTTAAATAATAAAATAATATACTAATTTTGAGATATTATATACTATCTTAAAACACAAAGTCGGTGGCTTCGGCCACCGACAACTTCTCTGTTTTTTTCTTACTTGCATGTCATCTGATTTGTAGAAGTAATTCTCAACAAAATCATTTCTCAAATTAATTCTCAACGAAATCAACAAAATCAATTCTCAACTAGAATTCTCAACAAAATCAATTCTCAAATTATAATTTGAAGACTAAAAAGTAAAAACATGGTCAAACGCAGCAATTCTCAACAAAATCAATTCTCAAATTATGCCTGATCTGAAATCAAAAACAATTCAGATATACCGAATCGGCAGCACTAAGGTCAACGTCATCTTCAGCGGTGCGTCGGACGGCAACGTGACGGAGATCCGTGGATTAGATCGCTGCGAGTCTTCATATCCGGATTCGACGGATTGATGTGAGTGAGTTTCGTCATCGTCTTCCATATCGGAAACTAACAGATCTGGTAGCCGCCGGCAATTTAATCAAAAACCTAACCGATCTGGTGGTCTGAGATTTAATAAATATAAAAAACCGAGCGGATCTGGTGGCTAGAGATTGGATAAGAAACGGAAAATTAACGGATCCGTGGTCGGAGATTTGATAACGAACGGTAACCTAACGGATTTGTGGCCGGAGATTTGATAAGTGACGAAAACTTAACGGATCTGTGGACGGAGATTTGATGACCCGGATTGTGTGTTTCTTGAACATCAATTTGTTTGTTTCATCTTCTAACCGACTCTATCTCCTTTTCTATCTCTCTTTCATCAAGTGTTCTGACTGGATACTTTTTATAGGTGTTGATGTTCTAGATAATGTTACAAGTTTTTGTTCATGATGTACAATATGTCACAGTAATGTTTTGGGTCATGGGAATGCTTATCATTTCCGTTTTTTTTTTAATCTTATGTTTGTGTATCGACTTTCCTAATATATTTTGATTTTACTAAATACCTTTTTAACAAATATGTGAATTATAAGTTACTTGACTATTGTTATATCATGAAGAATTGACGGTGTCTCTATGCTACGGGACGGGTTTTCAGGTGGTATCGGTTTATTTCCTTACATTATTTGTATAATATTAGCATTTGGTATAGTGATAGGCACGTGTTTTATATCAATTTACACATGATATAACCTATGCTATCCAAACATACTCTATTGCAAATGCAAGTTTGTTTTTTAACGAAATTTATACTGAAACATCGAGAAAACTATAGAAACGGATATTGGTACCGGTACCATTATTGTTAGTTCGTCGCAATAAAGAAAAAATCAATTATACTTGACCCGTTTAATTTTGATCCAAACTTTTAATGAAACATAAATAAGATAAACACATCCAAACGGTATTTTCCGAACTTTAAAACGCTTAATATTATAATGATGAAAATGTTCACTTTTTTCCAATATAATAATAATAATAATAATAATAATAATAATAATAATAATAATAAAAACTACTCCGTTTTACAAATACTTTGCTTTTGACACCCCAAATTTGTGGTAGTTTCCTTTTTAGCCCCAACTTTGTTATAGTATACTTCTTACCCCAAAACTTTATTAAATTTTATCTTTACCATTTCTTAGCCCTTAAGCTTACGAAATGCAATTTTGAACCACTTAACTTTTTTTGAACTTTTAAATACCACTTTGACTCCATCAAGAGTTTTTGCCTTGATCCAATCACAATGCAACTATAGGATACATTGAGTTCAATCGAATACGTTAAAACATTCGTTTTCATATGGTTAACACATTACATAACGTTTGGACTAATCCGTTCGATATTTGCGAAGTACCCACGCCCAACGCGCGCGGGTCTAATTACTAGTTCTATTTAACTTTCTATATGGCAAGTATGAAAACAATTTCTTTATATGTTACTAATTTTATTCCATAGTAAGCATGAAAAAAAAAAAGATTAAAATCAAACATAGTGTTGCCAAATGGGAAGGCAGGTGTTCGGCCACACCATGTCCAAGCCCTGCCATCCACTTGCCATTAGTTATTGTTTTTTTCTTCTTATAATTCACTTCTAGATTGTTTTACAAATTAATGTGCCAACTACCACTTCATAACAAAAAAATATATACATATGTAATAAACAGAATCATGTGCGGCCGCAAGCTGGCATTGGGTGATTTTCTTTGGCTCCATTTCTTTTGTTGTGGTTAATTAAACTCCCACCAACTTATAATTAAAGCCAAGCAACTTAACCCTAAATCATTCCCTATAAATACCAACTTATATCCAGCCCCTTTTTCACTTTACAAACCTCTTAATCACTCCAAAATCACTCTCTAATCACTCCAAAAATTCCCAGCTTTGAGCAGAAAGTTTAAGTCATTCAAAGTGAGTTCTAACTCACTTCTTCAACTCTTTTCTTCTTGTTTCTTCTTCTAAAACACTTGGATAACCTATAGGAAGGTTTTCACAAGTTTGCTTGGGCAAACTAAGGTTAAACCTCACCATTTTTTAGGTCCAAAGTGCATATAAAATTCTGCTCATTTTTATTTCTTTTTATGTTCATATTTTGATAGAAAACTTGGTGGAATCTTGTTCCCACCAAGCTCACAACTTAGTCTATGGTTGTGGGTTTGTGTTTAGCGGATTTTCATCAAAGTTTTGGGTTCCAACACCCCTTTTATTTTTGTTTATACATAACAAATCAATGATGAAAACAAGCACAAGACATCACTTTTATATGATGAACTTGTGACTTGTGAAGTGTGAACAAATGGAAGATTTGGCTTTTCAAACTAAGTTCCACTCCTTCATTTGAACATTTTATAACTTGTTAGATTAGATTTACTTTATTGTTATTCATTGTTGGAAATTTTAGTGAAAATGAGTTTTTTACTAAATATTTTGGACATTAATAATATTTATATATGTGTTGTATAAATAATAATATATGGGTTTGTGTTCAAACTATGTCCAAATAGAGCTGAGATGAATAAGATATCGAAGCTTGAAGTTGTATGTTTGGAAAAACAAAGATGAGAAAAAATGGATTGAGATTTGTCATCTTGTCCCACATAGGTGGAATGACAAACTTAAAGTGATATATAAGGAGGAACACTCCTTGAAGACAAACACCAATGGGGACCCTAAAGGGTGCGGAGCACCCTTACTCGTGCACATATGCGCACGTGCCGTGGGCTATAGGCCCCATACAGTGCGTTTTGAACTTCGCACACCGCCTTTGTATTTTTGTCCATGAGCGCGTGGTCAGATACATGGCGGGTCCGCTTATGGCGCACCCTTGGGTGGCGTAGGCGGATGCCATGGTGAAGACTGGAAATGGCACATGAGTTTGGATGGCGCATGACCAGGTGGCGTCCTGGTATGCGTAGTAGCATCCGTGTGGCACGCAAGTATAGATGGCGCATGACCAGGTGGCGTCCTGGTATGCGCAATGGCATATGTGTGGCACGTGGGTCCATATGGCGTGGCGTAAGGTCCATGTAGAGTGTTGCATGGATTTGCGGATCAGTTATGGCGCGCGTGCAGGTTACAGTAGTAACTAGGAGCACTGGTCTGCACACCATGCACATGCGCGGGTTCCATACCATGTGACGCACGGACTGAAAAGCCACTTCAGGCACGCGTACATGTCTGCAACGGTAACAGAGCAATTGGCAGGACCTGGTCAAGCTAGCTGTTACAACCCGTTAATTGCGTGTCATGATGAATATGACCGTTTTGTCTAACCACTTAAGTCCATTAAAGTCATATTCATTATCTTGTTTATTACAAGATTAATGTTATAATTATGACAAGATTAATGTCTATTTTATTACTAGTTTTAATGAGCTTAAAACTATAAGTGTATATATATGAACTTGGTGGTTCATATTAGAGATACCAACAAAAATTAGACATTCTCTTGACTCTCGTTTTTCCTTTGAGAGGAGTACTCTCATATTTACATACTTCATCTTTTTCCTAAATTTATGTACACCAAATTATACCCGGTGTAATCTCGGGCGTGAGTGCCATCTCCGGCAGTACACATACTGTTCCGGTTGTTGTACCCTGGGAGACAGACCGTCTGAGAGGAGGCGCGGAATCTGTTTTAAGATTGTAGGAACTAGGTTCACTTTTTATTAAAATATATTACAAAATAAATAATAAATAATAACGAGACTCTCGTTATTTGTGGGAAATTCGATTAGTACAATACCGGTTACAAAAACTAAATAAACGAATATAAAATACAACTAAATTGTACCAATCTTGATTCAACGCCAATGTCTTTGAAAACTTCAACCGCATCTACGAGATCGAAACTCCGTTTTCCACATATGTTTAACGATTTTATCAATTGTTTATTTCTAACAAGCGGGTTAGAAAACGTTTATTTTATATAAACCAAAAACGGCTTATGGCAATAAATAATCGTCTAATTTTCTAATGGGCGTATTAGAATTAGTTTATCTTATAACCAACTATTTTAACGATTTGCAATCGTTAATTTCTAACGAGCGGGTTAGAACCGGGTTAACTATGATAAACTATTTAAGATGATTTGTAATCGTTTTATATATTTTCTAACGAGCGTGTTAGAAAAGATATGCGTTCATTTCTAACGAGCGTGTTAGAAAACGTTCATTTAAGTAAACCAAAAGTGAATAAATGTATTCGTTTTATTTCTAACGAGCGCGTTAGAAGCGGTTTACTTTATAAAACCGAATATTTTGAATGTTTGTTAAAATATTTAAATTCTAATTAGCATATTAGATTTGGTTTTCATACAAACCACTCATTTTAACGATTGATAATCGTTATTATCTAACAGCGGTTAGAAATGGTTTGAAAATGATAAACCATTTATTAAAACGATGTGTATTCGGTTTATTTTCAAACGAGCGACTTTGAAATTGTTTTATTAAACTATTATAAGGTTTATTGTCTTGATTTGTAATCAAAACATAAATATATAGTTTAATATTAAAACACTTGCAAAACGAGAAATGTTTTGAACGAATAAAACATGTCTTTGCAAAGTATAAGTGATTTGATACTTCCACGAGAAGTATAACGTCTTGAACCATACAATAGTCTTGGAGAGACTATTTTTTGAAAAACAACTCGATGTTGTTATAAATATAATAAGTTGCTCAACTACTTGCGAGTAGTTAATTGTAAACAACTTTATATTTTGGACAACTTGTGCTTATTCAAGTTTAGAGTTTCAAGACGAAACAAGTTATGCGTGTTCCAATGAGGGAGTACCTCAAAACATGAAAGAACGATGTAGTTGCGTTTAATTCGTTCTAAAGTGTGTTGAAAATAATTACACTTTGGGATTTGATGTTTAGATATCATTGGTGTATCCGTTATTTTGGACTACTTATAAGTTGTCAAAAGGATACACATTTTGATACAAAGTGTAAAAACTAATTTACACAGACATAACGAGCGGGTTGTGATCATGACTTATGTAATAAGTCACAAATCAAACATCAAACGTATAACGAGTTCGTGAGAAACGTGGCGCATGGTTTGAGATGAAATGCACGAAAACAAGATATGTCATCTAATGTTGAGAGCATCAACATGGAAATGCACATGTAAGTTTTCAAAGAATATAACATATGAAAGAAATATATGTTATTATTGTAAATGATTTTAATAAATTTAGCAAATTTATTAACGGAAATTTACAATAGTGATGGACTTGTAGATGCTTCTACCACCATCAATGTTGTTTAAACTATGTGGAGGCTAGGTCCTCAATTTGGGAGAGTATCCCAATACATGGTATTAATGAAACAACAACGTAAATGTATATATCACTATAGGCATACGTGAATGCTTTGTTGTTGAGAGTCAATCTAATTGGCTATATCTCAAGACTCAAGTGATTTTATACAAATATTTTCATCAAAGTGACTTGGATTAAGACTTATGTTTAAGTCTTTAGGAAGTCAATGGTGAAACCTTGGAGATAAAAAGGCAAACAAGTTATGATCCTAATGGATGGAGTTAACTATGGTTTTGAGACCTTTCTAAAACCGTTGGTTTTGGAATGGTGAAATAAAATTTCATTATTGTGTCTAAACTAAGAAACGAATGTTCGGAAGAGATAGTGCGTTATCTCTTAAGGCTGTGAAGAATCAGAATGATGCATCTTCTGTTCACATGCTAGAGTATTGTGGTCTAAAGCATGCTAGACTAATACTTGTTAATTTATATGCTCGACGGAGATTAAATTAACTTTAAACATTCAAAATATGTGATGACACAAGAACGAATTTTGTGCTAAACAAAACTATAAATATAACTTCATTAAAATGCAAGCAATGTGGGGGGAGGCCATTTAAGAAACAAACCCTTTAGGGTATGTGGGAATGGTAGTTGAGAAGTTTTCTCAAACTCGAAATGAAAGGGAGAACCTTTCATCACCCCATTTGGATGTTATCCAATTACACTTAAATGTGGGGGTGACTTGCATTTGAATGTGGAAATGGTAGTTGAGAAGTTTTCTCAAACTCAAAATGAAAGGGAGAACCTTTCATCACCCCATTTGGATGCTATCCAATTACACTTAAATGTGGGGGTGACTTGCATACATTGCAAACGCATGACCAAGTGGAGTACACAATGGTTATATGGAGTCAATCGAGAAGAATGGACTCGAATGCCAATTGGTTAGATTCAAAATCTAGTAAGATGTCGGTCATGACACACCAAAGGCATGGTGAAAACGTGTCTAGCCATGAATTGATTTTCATGTCATTCTAAGACAAGGTACATAACTGGATCCAGGCTGAGATCACGAGTTGTAAGTCTTATGAATCGACTAAAAGGCAAAGGTGACTAGCGAGTCAAGAACACGTTAGAACAACTGATCTCAATTTAAATTGTCGTTGGTGACTTAGCGAAGTCAGAGATAATTTTGGATCCAACAACCAGTGGGTTGATAAGAGATCAGGTTGTGGAATGGGACTAAAGCCATGGAAAAAGGGACATGAGGGAAACCTAACCTAGTTGACTGGAGATCCCAAGATCTAGGTTCAATAGGCCAACTTAATCATGAACCGAAGGGTAGTCACTGTGGGGGTGTAGCTAATATATATGTTTATATATAAGCTAGTTTATATGTTTCATATATCCCCCTAAAACTATAAAAGGGTGTTTAAATACGTCCTAGTCCATTCCTATAATATTCAGTGACATTGTTGTGAGGTTAAGCGTAGTATGTGGTTTTATGATTTGTGTAAATCATAGTAAACCATAATGCTTTTAATGATTTAAAGGGAAATCAGCTATGTTGGAGAGAAGTGTGGTCGCTTCGAATGGAATTAGGGCATAATTCCTAGAGCTCCCGCATAACCAGGAAAGTGCTCCATGACCATTATAGGACACGATAGTGAGGGGATGGCCCGGCTAGGGAAAGTATTGTGTGAATGTATATTGTCGTTTACATAAATGGGGGGTTGTTCAAGGACATCACGTCTACAAAACCCTAGTAGGCTAAGTATGCTTCACAAAGGAAGGTTCAAAGGCTACACCTACCTATCCTGCAATACTCGACTGTCGAGTTTTCATCGGGGAATTTTGTGTGTTTTAATCGATCTCCATTCATGTGGGGGATTGTTGGAAATTTTAGTGAAAATGAGTTTTTTACTAAATATTTTGGACATTAATAATATTTATATATGTGTTGTATAAATAATTATTTATGGGTTTGTGTTCAAACTATGTCCAAATAGAGCTGAGATGAATGAGATATCGAAGCTTGAAGTTGTATGTTTGGAAAAACAAAGATGAGAAAAAATGGATTGAGATTTGTCATCTTGTCCCACATAGGTGGAATGACAAACTTAAAGTGGTATATAAGGAGGAACACTCCTTGAAGACAAACACCAGTGGGGACCCTAAAGGGTGCAGAGCACCCTTACTCGTGCACATATGCGCACGTGCCGTGGGCTATAGGCCCTATACAGTGCGTTTTGAACTTCGCATACCGCCTTTGTATTTTTGTCCATGAGCGCGTGGTCAGATACATGGCGGGTCCGCTTATGGCGCACCCTTGGGTGGCGTAGGCGGATGCCATGGCGAAGACTGGAAATGGCACATGAGTTTGGATGGCGCATGACCAGGTGGCGTCCTGGTATGCGTAGTAGCATCCGTGTGGTACGCAAGTATAGATGGCGCATGACCAGGTGGCGTCCTGGTATGCGCAATGGCATATGTGTGGCACGTGGGTCCATATGGCGTGGCGTAAGGTCCATGTAGAGTGTTGCATGGATTTGCGGATCAGTTATGGCGTGCGTAGGTTACAGTAGTAACAAGGGGCACTGGTCTGCACACCATGCACATGCGCGGGTTCCATACCATGTGACGCACGGACTGAAAAGCCACTTCAGGCACGCGTACATGTCTGCAACAGTAACAGAGCAATTGGCAGGACCTGGTCAAGCTAGCTGTTACAACCCGTTAATTGCGTGTCATGATGAATATGACCGTTTTTGTCTAACCACTTAAGTCCATTAAAGTCATATTCATTATCTTGTTTATTACAAGATTAATGTTATAATTATGACAAGATTAATGTCTATTTTATTACTAGTTTTAATGAGCTTAAAACTATAAGTGTATATATATGAACTTGGTGGTTCATATTAGAGATACCAACAAAAATTAGACATTCTCTTGACTCTCGTTTTTCCTTTGAGAGGAGTACTCTCATATTTACATACTTCATCTTTTTCCTAAATTTATGTACACCAAATTATACCCGGTGTAATCTCGGGCGTGAGTGCCATCTCCGGCAGTACACATACTGTTCCGGTTGTTGTACCCTGGGAGACAGACCGTCTGAGTGGAGGCGCGGAATCTGTTTTAAGGGAAGCGTGTTGAACACGTGCCTCAACCAAAAACCGTCAACAATTTTGCTTATCTTGCAGCGGAGTTTCGATCTCGTAGTTGCGGTTGAAGTTTTCAAAGACATTGGCCTTGAATCAAGATTGGTACAATTTAGTTGTATTTTATATTCGTTTATTTAGTTTTTGTAACCGGTATTGTACTAATCGAATTTCTCACAAATAACGAGAGTCTCGTTATTATTTATTATTTATTTTGTAATATATTTTAATAAAAAGTGAACCTAGTTCCTACATTCATGACCCTCCCACCATCTTCATAATGGTGTGTGTAGTGGTGAATCTTATAATGAGGTTTTCTAACCTCCATGCTTGACATACATGATGCTATATGACAATACTTGATTTGGACATAGTCAAGGATATATTATTACCTTATGAATATACCTATTATTATATAGAAACATGGTTGAGTTTGTGGTGTTAATCAAGCTATGATTAATCACCATAAACCTAAGCTAACATATCATAGATTCTAGAGTACTCATTATGATTCCAATGGGCAAATTAGGACTCATGAAACCACTTGATATAGTGTCATAAACAAACTCTTAGAACTTAGATTTTACTTTCATACATACATACTTTCCATATTCCTTTTAAATCCAGAATCTTGACTCTAAACATACCTTAAACTTTAACCCTTATGCATTCATCCTCCCAATCTCATACACTCGTCAACACTTGGATAATTGGAAGACTTAGCAATTTTGTGAGTATACTTGAACCCCTTTTTCATTTACCACTTTTAGGGGTGTAACATGTTATTTATAAACTTACACACAAACTTTATTCATATTGCACAAACATTCCTCATACACGCATGCTTATTTGATTACTCGATACTTTAAACTTGGGTTTACGACATCTTGTGTTAGACTTATCATTAACTTCGTACGAGCCTATCCGTGACATATATAGCGCTATAGGATTAACACACCACCCGTAGACTTGTAGTTATGTCATGAGCATATTGCGTTTCATCATTGGTTTGATATGTTAGACACATGTGTTGGTGCACTGATGTCTGTTAACTTCGTCTTTATCAAGTCTTGTATTGTATTAGATAGACCAGGGCACAGAAACCGAGAAAACAGTATTTTAGGGTAATTCCGCTTGAAATGTGCATAATGTGATTTCAAACGGAATTAGCAAGTTCAAGCGAAATTAGGTAATTCCGCACGGAATTAGGTAATTCCGTTTGAACATGTAATTCCGTTTGAGACTGTTTCAAGCGGAATTAGATCTCTATAAATAGGAGTGTGCCTGTGTCATTTGAAACGGGATTAAGTCATAGTTTCTGAGTCGAGGTGCTGTCCGTTTGTCATTTGAATCTGTAAAAGCTCAGAATCGGTTAATCAGAAGATAATTAGAGGAAAACAAGCTGTTTTACGTCAAATTCACTGATTCAGCCTTTATTTTTGATGTTGAACTCTTCATATTGACTCGTTAAGGTCACACGACGATCCAACAAGTGGTATCAGAGCTCAGGACGAGGAGTTCATACCATTTCAGCTTGATTTCATTGGATTCTATCACTTCTACTCCTTCTTTTCTGATTTGAACAAAATTTAACGGTCAAAATGGCTTAAAACTCACACATATCAAGGGAAACATAGTTTTAACTAATCCTTGAAAGAATTGGACCTTAAATCGAACAAATTTTGATAAAAATGGGTAATTCCGTTTGAAAATCTGTTCGATCTTGCTGACATCATCATAATTCTGTTTGAAAGTATCATTGTAATTCCAAACGGAATTACATTTTGGGTCTAATTCCGCTTGAAAAGTGCAGTTAATTTCAAACGAGATCTAATTTCATTTGAAACGTTCAAACAAAATTACTAATTCCGCTTCAAAGTAGCTAATTCTCTTGAATTGGCTTAATTCCGCTTGAAATACCTAATTCCGTTTGAACAGGTATTTCGTGTGAACTGGTAATCTCGTTTGAAAGGTTATCTCGTTTGAAAAGTTAATTCCGTTTGAAGCTATTCCGCTTCAACTAATTCCGTTTGAAACTAAGATTTTCATAATTTCAAAAATTTTTCTAAGTGTTTGTTGATTGTTTCAGGTACTTGAAAGATGGATGATTTCATGAATCCTTTCTGTGATGTGTTTGCTTTTACCGGTGGTTCGGGAGATGGCACATCAAATAACACGAATGAAACTACACCAACACCAAGTGCGAAGAAAATTATTTCTGATGCAATGAGTGTAGACAGTGCATATGGAATATACAATAAGCCGCCCAAGTTGATGGCAATTGAAGATTACAACTGGTGGGCTACCAGATTTGAAGAATGGCTTCAAGCGTTTGAATATCCCAGTTGGAAAAGTTTGAAAAATGGTTTTGATTTAGGGAGAACGGATTATGAAAACTTAGAAGAAAATCAAATAGAAAGATATGTTGCTGAACAAAAGTGCATTGCTCTGCTTCACCAATCTGTCAGATATAACACTATCTCACTGATCGAGTTCAAAGATTCGAGAGACCTTTGGGAAAAATTGAAAATAAAATGTATTGGTAGTGCTGAAATAGTTAAGAACAAAAAGAAGCTGTTAAGAAAAGAGTTTGACTTGTTTGGTTGTTTAAAGAACGAGTCTGTTTCCAAGATGATTGAAAGATTCGAGCATTTAAAGATGGAGCTTGCAAGACATGACATCATTTACACTCAAGAAGAGTTGGTTGACAAATTGTTTGACTCACTACCGAATGAGCAAGACTGGCAGTATTTTGCATTGATGCTGAAGAATACGATAAAGCCGACTGATTTGAAGGTTGATTTACTAATCGAAAGACTTGAAAGCCATGAATTGGAGATAAAAAAATCCAATAAAGTCAATAACACACCTTATCAGCAGAATGTGGAGTTGTATTACAGAGGTAGTATGATCCCAAAGACTGCATCTCCTAAGACAGCTTTTTCAGCTGAAAGTTCAAACACAATGAATCAAGAAACTCCTAGCAGTGGATATCATGGTGGTTCATCGTCAAATACTTCAAATCAATCTACACCAAAGAATCTATTTCAATGCAACATTGCTGTGGATCTAAAGAATGGTCAGAATTTTAGTGAAGAATCTGCCAAACAACAGATGGTGTTTTTAGCGTCTGTGTTAGAATCGTACGAAAGTCTCGTTGCAGGAAAGATAGGTAACACCAACCTAACAAAGGAAGACTACGATCAGATTGATCCTGAGGAGATGGAGTTGATCGATATAAGGTGGTGTATGGCTAGTGCAGTGAGAAGAGCGCAGCGATTTATGGAGATTACTGGAAGACAGTCTATTGGTGGACCTTCTACCAAGTTAGGCTTTGACAAGTCAAAAGTCACATGCTTTAAATGTAAACAAAAAGGTCATTTTAAGCGGGAGTGCAGAAATGCTTACACTGATGATACTACAAATCCTTTTCGAGAAGATTATTACAAAAGAGTAATTTATCATCAAAATAAAGCAGAACCTCCCAGGATGAAGCAGATAGAGGAGGCACCCAAAGAAAAATCCAGGGCACTTGCTGTTTTTCATGATGATGAAGGTTATGATTGGAGTGATGTTTTGCCTGAGGAAGACGCAGTTGGTTATGCCTTTACAGCAGAAAAAATTGTTCCTTTTAAAGATACCAGATCTGAAGAAGTGAAGTATGTGAACAGGAGGGCAACAGCTCAATTCATGAAAAGCAAAATCTATCGTACATGGATGGAAGCAAAGAAAGCGAGACGATGGGATCCTGATAGAGAATGTTATCTCGATCCTAATGGAAACATAGCCGTTGATCCAGATACGGTTGATGTTGAAGTTCTCACCAAACAACTTGCTGATGAAGAAGAAGCCAGACAGAGAGAATGGTGGGGAGGAGGAGAAGCTGATAAGAATGAGAAAGAGAAAAAGACAGAAAAAGAACTGCAGCCAAAGAAGATTGATGACGGAATTATTGATACGTCACAAGATTTCACCGCTGAAAACTTGAAGAAGATTGCTGACAAAGTTCTTGCTGCAAAAGAACTAGAGGTAGTTTCTGGTTCTGGAACTGAGTCCAAAAACAAGGTCAGTTCAAATGATACACATGAGTCAGGTAAGAATGTTAAATCTGAGAACAACTGCAAAAATTGCATGAAAGAGTGCAGAGTTTGTAGTACAAATGCTTACCTCAGTGGTAAGAAGGTTGAAGAACTGACTGGTAGAGTCGGAAGTGTTGAAGATCAGATCTTAAACTGTGATAAACTGTTAAAAGCTTCGAACGAAAAATTAAAAGAATTAACTGAGAAAATTGAAAACGATAAAAATGACGTAGAAAGAATTAGAAAAGAAAATGAAAAATTGATTCTTGAAAATCGTCAAATCTCAGAAAATTTTGAAAATCTAAAACGAACTGTTAAAGATTCTGATGAAAGAAATGGTAAGACAGACAAAGAAAATATTCAGCTGACCAGTGTTCTTAGAGTGAAAGAAGAGTTAATCAATCAGCAACCGGATGAAATTGCTAAGTTGAAGCTTCAATTCTAAGAAGCTAAAACTGAAAATGAATGCATCCAGTTGAAACTGAACAGTTACAACTCCGCAAGCTTTGTTTTACAACATATTGTTCCTAAACCGATTGGAAAGAACAAAGCAGGTGAAGATGTATATGCTGATGGAACCGGGGTGGGGTATCATCCGGTTCCACCACCAGTTCTAAACAATTTTTCAAAGAAAAAATCAGGGTTGGTTAACGATGAAGAAGAAAATGAAGTTAAACTTCCAGAGTCAATTGATGTCACATTCACTTCATCATCTGATGAAGATAGTGTCCAGTCTGAAATTGTTAGAAGTATGGCTGAAAATGTTTTAAAATCTGATAGTGACACTACTGAGGATGTTGAATGCTTTTTGGACAATTATATTCCAAGATCAAAATCCAAAAACAACTTAAGTGAAGAACCACATCTTGTGATGTACAAGATGGCAGGATCGGATAAGTTGTATTCGGATCGTGATTTTCCTTTAGAGAATGTGAATGTTGGAAAATTGAAAAATGTGTTCAAGTTGATTGAGATTGATCTATCTGAAATAGAAGGTTTAAATCAGACAAAGAGGCAAATGAATTTTGAAAAAGATAAAGCTTACTACAAGAAACCAGTTGTTCCACCGCGTTTTTATAACAAGAATCAAAACAAATGGTCGGGTGGATATCAGGATGGTAAGAATTATCAGAAAAAGAATGTTCAAAACAGAAGGTTTGATGAGAAAAAGGTGTTTGTGAAATGTTCAAGTTCGAGTTCACTTTCTGATGAAGAATCTAAAATCTTTTCAAAATCAAACAAAGAGTTCTTTGAGAAGAAGGCCTCATAGCCTCAGTCTGAAGGCACAAGTCGGGTAGTTGACACCCGAACATGTTTCAAATGCAATCAAGTTGGACATATTGCACGAAAGTGTACCAACTTGAAGCCTAAGACTGAAGTTGTCGAGATTCAGAAAAGGAAAGTTGATGTGAAAGGAAAAGCTCCATTGGTTGTTGAGAAAAAGGTTTTGAAAAATGACAACATCAAAGTCAAAACTGAACTTGTAAAGAATGTGGTAACTAAAAATAACAAATTTTACAAACGGGTTGCGTCATCTCAACAAACATGGAAGCCAAAAGTTGTTGAAAAGAAAACAAGTTCTCCAAAACCAAAGGTTTCAGAGTTGGAAAAACAATCGTCTTCTACCACTCCGGTAAAGATGGATGTTCCTTTGGATTACTATGAGAAACTTGAATCACAAGAGGCTACTATTTCTGAAAAGAAGAATGTTCCAAAGAAAGACCAATCATCTGGTCAACCTTCTAAAAATGATTTCTGTTTATACAAAAAGGTTGAGATTGGGTCTGAGGAAAGCTTAAAGATGAATGACAAAAAATTTCTGCCGTTATACACTGCAACAACTCACATTAATGTCAAGTTACCCGAGTCAAAGGAGGCTTGGGTGACATCAAAATCTAACTAACTGTTTTTTTGAAATGTGCAGGAGCTTCCAAGATCCGTTTCACGATGGATTATGGATAACGGAGCTTCGCGGCACATGACGGGGAAGAAAACCCAGTTATACGTTTTTCGTGGTTTTAATGGAGGTTATGTGGGATTCGCAGGAAATTAAGGGGGTAGGATAGTTGGAGAAGGAACTTTATCCAATGGCATTGTCACATTTGAAAGAGTTAACTACATTGCTGAGCTAGAGAATAATCTTCTGAGTATTTCTCAGATCTGTGATAGGATGTATACAACGCACTTCACAGACAAAGAATGTTTAATCTTGAAACCATGATTTGTTGTTCCCGAAGAATGGATTATCATGAGAGCACCAAGAGTCAATGATCTGTATGTGTTGGATATGAGCGTAGCAACTACAACCACGGGTCAGGCTTATTGTTTTATGTCTAGAGCAACAGAGAAAGAATCACAACTGTGGCACCGAAAGATGGGTCATATACATTTGCGAAAAATGAATCACCTGGTGCACAATGACTTGGTTATTGGTGTTCATGTGAAAGGTTTTCATCTTAAGGGGGAGTGCATTAGCTGCATCAAAGGAAAGCAAAAGAAGAAATCTCACCCCGGGAAGAAAGAAAATTCAATTTCAAGACCTTTAGAGAGACTTCATATGGATTTGTTTGGTCCAGTGAACGTCAAAAGCATTACTGGGGATCTCTATTGTCTTGTAATCACAGACGATTATTCAAGATTTTCTTGGGTATTATTTCTGAAGTCAAAAGATGAGACGTTTGATCGTTTGATGACGCTTTTCAAGAAGATGGAAAATTTGTACCAGACACGCATTAGAAGATTACGTAGTGACAATGGTACTGAGTTCAAGAATATCAAAATGGAAGAGTATTGCGATGAAAGAGGTATATTGCATGAATTTAGTGCTCCTTACACTCCGCAACAGAATGGAGTAGCTAAAAGAAAGAACAGGATACTAATTGAAACAGCCAGGACGATGCTTGCTGATTCCAAGCTACTTGTTAATTTTTGGGCAGAAGCAGTATCAGCCGCATGCTATACGCTCAACCGGGTTCTTACTGTAAAGAAATTCAACAAGACATGTTTTGAGCTAATCAACAGCCGCAAACTGAACCTGAAGTATTTAGAACCGTTTGGGTCTCCCTGTACAGTTCTAGAACCTTTTAGTAAGTTTAGTCCAAAGAGTGTCGAGGGAATATTTGTGGGTTACTCAAGTCCTTTGAAACGAGTCTTTGTTCCAAGCTTGAAGCGGATTATTGAAGCACATAATGTTGAATGTCAAGGCTACACAATGCCACCGCAAAATCCTGACGATTCATGGCGTTTTCATTATGACACTTTGTGGAATTCATTTGACATGGAAAAAGAAGAGGAAGAAGAAGAAGAAGATTTCTTTGACGAGTTGGATATTCTGAGAGAGTATGAGTCATCGCAGGAAAGGTTCCCAGCTGAGTCTTCAAGGCATCAAAGGCATACTTCAAATGATGATGAAGCAGGTCCAAGCAATGCTGGAGAACATGATGATATTCAACAAAATGAAGTTGCTCATGATAATTAGACGATAGTGAATGATAATCAAGAATCTGATAACAGACCAGTATTTGATCATGATGATTCAGATTCTGAGGGGGAGCAAATTCAGATTTCAAGTCAAAATATTCCAGTCAGTGAACAAAGTGCAGATCAAAATATCACAAATTTGGAAGGCGAGGTAGATGTTCCAGGCGAGGTTATGCCAAGAACTCTTTCATACCATCCAAAGGAGCTGATTATTGGATAATTACAATCAGGCGTCCGCACTAGACGACAAATTGATCAAGGGCTTACTTGTTTTTATTCTACCGTTGCTTCGTTACAAACTGAGTTTTCACTTAGTTGTTTTATCTCGCAGATTGAACCGAGGACTTATAAGGAGGAACTGAGCCAGTTCGAGAAGGAGGAACTGAGCCAGTTCGAGAAGTTAGGAGTGTGGAAGTTAGTAGATTTGCCTGATGGTCAAAGGAAAATTAACACAAAATGGGTGTTTAAATGCAAGAGAGATGATCGAGGGGTTATTATTCGAAACAAAGCTCGACTCGTAGTCCAGGGTTTTAGTCAGCAGGAGGGTATAGATTTCACCGAAGTATATGCTCCCGTGGCTCGACTAGAAGCAATTAGGATCTTTCTGGCATTTGCATCGTGGAAGGGTTTTAAAGTGTTTCAGTTAGATGTGAAATCGGCGTTTCTCTACGGGAAGGTAAAAGAGGAGGTATATGTCGGACAGCCACCGGGCTTCACCGACCCAATCCACAAAGACAAGGTTTATTTACTGGATAAGGCGCTGTATGGTTTACACCAGGCCCCGAGAGCTTGGTACGAGACATTGTCTCAACACCTGCTTGCCAACAGTTTCATCCGTGGAAAAGTGGATGCCACTCTCTTCACCAAAGAGGTCGACAGACATCTTCTGATAGTTCAAATATACGTGGACGACATCATATTTGGGTCAACAAATGAAAATCTGTGCAAAGAGTTTGAAAAAGTTATGAAGCAAAAGTTTGAAATGTCATCGATGGGGGAGATGAAATTCTTCTTGGGACTTCAAGTTGATCAACTACCTGAGGGAATTTTTATACACCAGACGAAGTATGTTCATGATATCTTAGAGAAATTTGGGATGTCAGGATCTACTCCAGCTTCAACCCCTTTAGCGACGAACCATGGGATAAACCCTGATCTCACCGGAGAGAAGGTAGATGAAACGATGTATCTTTCCATGATCAGATCGCTGATGTACTTAACTACTTCAAGACCCGATATCATGTATCCGACTTGCCTCGCAGCACGGTTTCAGTCAAGCCCCAGAGCTTCGCATATGGTGATTGTGAAACGGATATTACGCTACCTGAAAGGAACTCCATCATTGGGGTTGTGGTATCCAAAAACAGGCGATTTCATGCTCGAAGGGTATTCTGACTCCAACTTCGGAAGCTGCAAAGTTAACGCTAAATCAACAATAGCGGGATGTTAGTTTTTCGGACCACGTTTGGTCACCTGGCAGTGTAAGAAGCAGACCTCTGTGGCTCTATCCACATGTGAAGCTGAGTATGTATCTACTAGCAATTGCTGCTCTCAGATCTTGTGGATCCAGCAACAGATGCGCGACTACGGTTTTCAATTTCTTAACACCCCTATCTTTGTTGATAATGAGGCTGCGATAAATATAACGAAAAATCCAGTACATCACGCTAAAACGAAACACATAGAAATTCGTCATCACTTCATCCGAGATTGCTTCGAGAAGAAGTTGATACGAATTGAGAAAATCCACACTGACGAACAGAAAGCTGATTTACATACCAAAGCATTTGACAAAACTCGTTTTAAATATCTTTTAAAACTAAATGGTATGAAGCTTTTATCGGTGTCGGATGGGATTATTGGCGTTGATGAGGATAACATTGTAGATGATGATGTTGAGAAACAATCTGCAATGGTTTGTCATTTTTTTACCTGTTTTGGTATTTAGGGGGAGAGTATAGGGTAATATTTTCAGAAAATACAAACACAGTAAAAAATTTCAAAATCCAAAAACAATAGAAAACCATAAAAGAGCTTGTGTAAAAAGGGAAAATGATAGTACATCGGCTTGACAGTTACGGTATGCTAAAGAAATGTAAAGTCTAAAAAAAGTCTTAAACAGTCTCGCTGATGATGTGCCGATAGGTTTTTACACATTTAGTAGGTTTGTTCGGGATATAAACCTAAATCTTTACTTACTTATTTCATGGGGAACACTACTTGGATATATAGGTAACCCCTGAAATCTCGTTTGAAAGATCCCTCTTTCTGAGATACTAGGTCTTTATACTCAGTGATATCTGGGGTATTATCCCGGGACTTCTGATTTTGCGGAAGCAATGGCCTAGTCCCCGGAGAATACTTTACTGCTTGCTTGAAATATAGCACCGCCCTCAGCATAAAAAATGATGAAACATTGAAAAATGCTAATCATGTGCTGTTGTAAAAAAGATCCTCTAAAGGGGACCCACCTAAAGTCGAACCGTCATCTCTCTGCTGAACGGAAGTTCTGACCTGAGCTCTCACGGTTTCGCAATTAACCCCTTTACAGATATCATTTGTGGTATACTCACCTGTAAGACTGAATATTGGGATCTGGATACGGGAGTATATTCAAGAGGTAGAACACATGAATAAGTTTAAGTCTCTAAAACACTAAATCTGTATCCTGGACAGATTGAAAATTGTGTGAAAATTTAAGTGGATCAGTATATCGACAATCTAAGCGAATTGTTTAATTCTGAGTATGTAATTAAAGCTTAATGGTACTTGTGACTTGTTGAATAGCTGATATGATTCCCTAACACACTCACCAAAAATATGTTTGTAAATAGTTTACACTTACTGCATTTTATTTCTGTATTTCATTTTCTAGTCTAGAAGTTTTAATTCAAGATCCAAAAAGATTTTTCATTTCTGCTTTATTTTCCGACAAACCAAAGTGGAGAGTTGATCTTCAGATTCAGAAGGTTGGAGCAGATGCAGAAAGATTCTAAGCTGGATGATGAGTTGGGAGCTTTACATGTTACTTGAGAAATTGGAAAGTCAAAACAAGTTCATTAACTTGAAACTTGTAATTTTCAGAAAAATGTTTGAAAAATGTTGAACAAAAATCAGTTTGTTTTGTCACAGATCAACCAAGGTCATTAAGTTGGACTTGGTAGATAAATTGAGTAATCAGGGTCATTAACTTGGACCTGAATATTTAAGTGGATTTCTCAAACTGATGAACATTTAATAATTTTTTTAAGATTGAATAGATTATAATGTTATATGTTTGAGAAACAGGAAACAAGAGTCAAGATCCCCATGGTAAAGAAAATGTCAAAGCTTGAACCAGAATTCGAGTCCCAGCTTATTGTGAGGGGGAGTCTGCGAAAGGGGGAGTCAAAATTCTGGATCAACATTCAGAGGGGAGTTTGAAGATAAAAGGATTGAAGGATGCTTTACAATGTCAAGACAATTTAGGGCACTGAACGATAGATCAAGACTAAAGACTGAAGACTGGATGCTAAAGACTTCGTCAACATCCAAGGGGGAGTCTGTTGGTGCACTGATGTCTGTTAACTTCGTCTTTATCAAGTCTTGTATTGTATTAGATAGATCAGGGCACGGAAACCGAGAAAACAGTATTTTAGGGTAATTCCGCTTGAAATGTGCATAATGTGATTTCAAACGGAATTAGCAAGTTCAAGCGAAATTAGGTAATTTCGCACGGAATTAGGTAATTCCGTTTGAACATGTAATTCCGTTTGAGACTATTTCAATCGGAATTAGATCTCTATAAATAGGAGTGTGCCTGTGTCATTTGAAACGGGATTAAGTCATAGTTTCTGAGTCGAGGTGCTGTCCGTTTGTCATTTGAATCTGTAAAAGCTCAGAATCGGTTAATAAGAAGATAATTAGAGGAAAACAAGCTGTGTTACGTCAAATTCACTGATTCCGCCTTTGTTTTTGATGTTGAACTCTTCATATTGACTCGTTAGGGTCACACGACGATCCAACAACATGCCGATTTTATTGTTTATCTTGTATAAAGAGCTTGCCACATGGAATTGTTTGAAACTTATCTTTTTATGCTACATACGAAAAACTTGTATACTCGCCTTTGCTTTTGCATTGAACTTTATTTTAAACATGTTACAGGTTGAGGATGACGACGCCTTGAAATTGAAGTAGTGGTGATGCTTAGATACACACATAGACGTCTTAAGCTTTATTTCGTTGTAGCAATTTGTACTTGTTTATTGTATTATCATTCTTGTAAATCATGATGTGGTATTTGATTTAAACCCTTGTAATTGAATTTTAGAAATGAAATGAAATTCATTAATTAATTATTGTCACCAATAGTGTTATGAAGTCTCTTGCAATCTCGTTTTCGTCTCACTCCGATGTTTCCGCCATCGGTTGGGGTGTGACAGATTGGTATCAGAGCCATAACTATAGGGAATTAGGAAAATTGTCATGCTTATTACCTAGTCTATAGTTCTAGAGCTTTATTCTTATGTTTTGCTTGAACCACTTGCATGATTCTTTATTTACTCCTTATTTATTTTCTTTTGACCTTAAACTTATATGTCACTTTTGTGTTAATACTTGCTTTATTATTTGCTAATACTTGTTGTATAGTCCCATTCTTTATGTGTTATTCTTGAGATGTCTTTTACGCGTTATTTTCTTGAGATGCTTATTGTGCTTATACTTGTTATTATTATTTTGAACATACGTCTTTTTACTCGTTTATACTAAAAAAATCGAAACCACTCATAATACACAAACAAGACGACTTCACCAAAATAGGCGTGAAACCCACAATTTGGTGAACAACTCTCAATCCATCCACTTTTCCTTTTTACATGAAATTCACCATCAAGTTAGGAGTGAAATCCTCACCTTGATGGAGAAATTCAAAATTCAAATTCTAGTGGACCCTCGTCAAAGTGTTGAAATTAAATTTTGACCTGACGAGTACCAACCACACTTAGGATACGAAATCGTCAAGTTAGGGGTGAAACCCGCACCTTGTCGACTAGTTCCACTCATTGATTTTCTCATAAATCCCGCCAAGTCTCGAAATTTCGATTGTTTTGGGACATGTAGTAACCGGAAGGGTAAATACCGTTAACCGACTTGTCGGCGAGAGTATTCCACCTATTAGGCCAAAGCATGCTCCTCGAATTCAAAAGACTTTTCGACCACTTTGGTTAGTCAAAGTTCCGTTTTGGAACCATCCAAATTTTAATCAAACATGTGTTTCTATTATTTATCTTATACTAAATATTTTTTTTTAACATTTATACATATGCATGATTTCATATAATTTTATTCATATTCCTTGTAACAACAAATGGAGACATATCATCGAGATAGGAGTGATTTCCTTACCTTGACGATTAACTCCACTCATTTTTTTTTAAAACGACCTCACCAACGGGTTAGGGGTGATTCCCTTGCCTAGGTGATCGTTACCAAAACTCCCTCCAAAATATTTTATCATGCAAATCCGATCAGGTCTTATACCTAAATCATTTATCATTTATCAAAATACCTACCTATATCAATTTCAAAATACCTAGTTTTATCAAACGTACTTCTTATCCTACAATCTATTTTTCGCATAAGTGTCTTAAAACGTTTTCTCTCCCGAATTTCAAAACCTTACGAAATGCTACCTATCAACTTAATCGGTCCAATGAAACTCTTGCCCATGAACTTCGTGTTCGACTTAATTACTAAAACATGCTCACATTATATCGCCGTACTAGAGACTTCCATTCTTAATCGAAATCAAGCCAACCTTTCTCAATTACTTATAAGATTTTATAGATATTATAAGATTGTTTTACCAAAGACTCTTTTCAACATCAACGAATCATTTGTCTAAACCCTTTACAATGAACACTAAGTCCTTTTGCTAAATCCCTTTTCTAAGGGTCAACGTTTTCATAAGAACCTCCAAAAAAAAAGGGAATTTTCAAAATTTCTTGTTTTGATGCAAATAAAACAAACCCTTTATTTTTGAAAACCTTTTTCTACACCGCTTAATTCGTCGTCCAAATTTCAAAACACGTGGGCTAGAAGACTTCATGGGGACCGACAACCTTCAACATACATAAACTCTTTTAAAACAAAAGTAGCATTTCCATCCATTACAAAACACATTATGCAAAACCAATGAATACTTTATGTTGTCTTACATTTACAAGCTATATTCTACATTCCAAAATCAAACTCGATCTATTTTTGATTCAATAAACTCAACGTTTCGTTTAAACAACTATACATGCATATCATTATACATATTTTAGTCGATATCTCGCGATAAGATCATTCATATCATTCGTATTTACATACTCAACCTTTTGAATGCTTATATACGCTTAAATCCGTTATGTCCCAACGTACACCATATACGTAATATTTATTATTCGTACCTACACTTATACGTTTTATGCTTATACTTATACTCATACTACTCGTACGTTTTATGCCTATACTCATACTTACTTGAATATCCATACTTAAACTTATATTCATGCTCATACTTTCATTCATACTCATGATACATACTTTTGTACCCGTACGTGAGCGGAATCCGAGAGATTCGCCTACGTGGGTCCCATACATACTTAAGCATGGACTTTCTTATATACTATATTCTTATACGTACACATTCTTATTTTTAAATTATGTATACCCTGATTCATACACAACTAGTACAAGCAATGGGGATCATGCGAAGATCAAAATAATCGCGGGTGCACACGGGATTATAGTGATAGGCGTATGAAAACCATAGAGTGTACTACTGTGTATGGTAAGACACGGAACGTAACATGACACCGAATAACGAGACGGACGTAACATGGTCAAAACATGGTGGATACGCCGCTGGTACTTCCTATATATAAGTGTTTTCATCATATTACCAAACTCTCGTAAGACGTGCCATGAGAAATTCAGTATTTTGCAGACCTTTTAGACCAAATTCAAACTTTAAACAACTCACAAACGCATTATATCCGATTATCCATGACGAGACCTCATTCTTAATGCACTACTTTCGTCTATCCAATACTTATGCCAATCTTATACTTGCATTCATTTGTTTAAGGTCAAACTTTCACTTTGATACTCCTATTATTATCCATTATTCTTTTCCTTTTATACGAACCTCGTACGCGATCAAGTCTGTTTAAACGTCCGAATCTTAACTTAGCTTCTTACCTCTAAAACTATCCTTCTATTCTTTATTCTTATGCAAACATACTTAGTTATCTATTACCTCCAAAACCATTTTTAAAATGCCTAACTTGTTTCTCATCAATAAACGATTTTCTATAAACTTGTGATTTAATGCTACCCTGAAAGCCAATGAAACTTTTCATGCAAACTACCGTGTGTCTACACTTTTCATCAAAATACGAACCGTTTTGTACAAAAATTTTCCTTCTTAGGAAGCATATTTTAAAATACCTCTCCATTTGAGTATTCAAACTTGTTTAAGTTCACTTTGCCTATACACACATATGCACGTTTAACTTATGCTTAATACCCCGAGTCATCTTAGTCAAACAAACTCTTTTTACAAACCTATCTTTTTGTTCCTCAAAATTTTTATATTTTTCAACACATCTCAAACTTCTAAGACTCGATTTTAAACAATCATTCTTTTTGCCAAAATCCTTTTTCAAGTTTTTCTCTTGAATAAATTTCGGGACGAAATTTCCTAAAGGATGGGAGACTGTAACGCCTCGCTTTTTGAAACTAACTTAATTAGAAAGATTATTCATGTACCTATTTTTGGAAACTTACATCCGTATCCTATTTGTATTTTGCTTCCGTTTTCGTAATTCATAACTTCGATCGTAATAAGATTGAGTATTTCATACAGATTATACCTCGTTTCTTTAATCATGCTTGTACATTTAAATCCGTTTAGACATTTGATTCAACATTCATTCGATACATATTCGTGCTTCTCGTAAAGAAATACATGACTTTAGACGCTAATTACATACAAACACTTGATTATACGTTCACAATACACAACCTATACTTTTATTTTTTGCCAACTTACTACTTAATTTCATGTAAATTAAACCTTACTATACGTATATGCTTAATAAATTACTTAGCTATATATTAATATTAAATAATAAACATTACCTTCATATACAAAAATTGTGGCGGCAATAGTTCTTTCTTTCTAATGGTGGAAAAGGGCGGCTGCCCCTTTTTTTTTTTTTTACATTTTTCAAGATAGTATAATTATAATTGAGCAGAGATTGTTCATTAAAAGTGCATGTGATAAAGTACTTTTTAATGTTCTCTCTTGCATTCCCTTATTGGTTTAACCAATTTACGATTTTATCCTCGTTTTTAAATTACGATTTTGTCATCAGTATAAAATTATTTTTTTGCCACCTGTTCAAAATAAAATTATGTTTTTACCTAAACTAAAAATTACAATTTTGCCCTTGTTTAAAATTACGCTTTTGCCCCGTTTAATTTTACAGTTTTGCCATTAATTTTTTTTCTCCGATCCAATGCTTGGCACTTCCCCATTGGTCTAATCAAATAACGATTTTGCCCTTCTTAAATTTACAGTTTTGCAATAGGTTTTATTCTTTTTTCTTCTCTCAACCAAATTACGATTTTGTTCTCAGCTCAAATTTATAGTTTTGTCATTTTTTCCCTGTCAAATTACGATTTTGCCCCCAGTTTAAAATTCGTTTTAGTGTTTTTTTTCTGACAAAACTATGGTATGTTTTGTTTTAATTAGTTGGCTCGATGTACTTTTTATTCGTGCTAACCGGTAGCTTCTACATCGTTTTAGTTTTTTTTAGCAAAAGTATGATAGTGTATTGTTTTAATTTGTTAACTCAATAAATTTTCTTTTTAGATCGTGTTATGAGTAGTATGTACAAGTAAGTGAAATACAGACGTACATGTTATGAGAGAGAAATATTCGGCTTATTGCCCTGTAACGCGGGCAGGGCGGAACCTAGTTATATTATACATTATAGAAAGTTAGTTGAAAAAAAAAGAAAAAAAAAATATAATAAGCTAATCCCTTCACGCCAGCAAGCAGCCATAATTGGCCACACCCTTTTGATCTTTGGCATTTTCTTTATTCATTTCATAAGTGTAGACATTAATATATAAACTATATTCTTATGATTAGTAAATTACTGCATCATTTATTAACAACTAGTAAAGATCGTGTTGCGGCGAGCATTTAGTCGGTATCATATCTATTTGTTACCGTAGCGGTACGATAACAAACGATATTTGTTTGGTTTGTCATGATTTACAACAATATATTTGAAATTTGATAAAGCATTTTACGTGACATTTGTAGATAAAATAACCACATTATCAGACATTCTTTTCTATCTTTAGTTAAGTTGCTAAGAATTAGGAAAAAAAAATAATCTTTAAATTATAAAATAATATACTAATTTTGAGATATTCTATTTAAATTTCTATATGGCAAGTATGAAAACAATTTCTTTATATGTTACTAATTTTATTCAATAGTAAGCATGAAAAAAAAAGATTAAAATCAAACATAGTGTTGCCAAATGGGAAGGCAGGTGTTCGGCCACACCATGTCCAAGGCCTGCCATCCACTTGCCATTAGTTATTGTTTTTTTTTTCTTATAAGTCACTTCTATAGATTGTTATACAAATTAATGTGCCAACTACCACTTCATAACAAAAAAATATATACATATGTAATAAACAGAATCATGTGCGGCCGCAAGCTGGCCAGTTATTGGGTGATTTTCTTTGGCTCCATTTCTTTTGTTGTGGTTAATTAAACTCCCACCAACTTATAATTAAAGCCAACCAACTTAACCCTAAATCATTCCTTATAAATACCAACTTATATCCAGCCCCTTTTCCACTTTACAAACCTCTTAATCACTCCAAAATCACTCTCTAATCACTCCAAAAATTTTCAGCTTTGAGCAGAAAGTTTAAGTCATTCAAAGTGAGTTCTAACTCACTTCTTCAACTCTTTTCTTCTTGTTTCTTCTTTTAAAACACCTGGATAACCTCTAGGAAGGTTTTCACAAGTTTGCTTGGGTAAACTAAGGTGAAACCTCACCATTTTTTAGGTCCAAAGTGCATATAAAATTCTGCTCATTTTTTTTCTTTTTATGTTCATATTTTGATAGAAAACTTGGTGGAATCTTGTTCCCACCAAGCTCATAACTTAGTCTATGATTGTGGGTTTGTGTTTAGGGGATTTTCATCAAAGTTTTGGGTTCCAACACCCCTTTTATTTCTGTTTATACATAACAAATCATTGATGAAAACAAGCACAGGGCATCACCTTTTATATGATGAACTTGTGAAGTGTGAACAAATGGAAGCTTTGGCTTTCCAAAGTAAGTTCCACTCCTTCATTTGAACATTTTATAACTTGTTAGATTAGATTTACTTTATTGTTATTCATGACCCTCCCACCATCTTCATAATGGTGTGTGTAGTGGTGAATCTTATAATGAGGTTTTCTAACATCCATGCTTGACATACATGATGCTATATGACAATACTTGATTTGGACATAGTCTAAGATATATTATTACCTTATGAATATACTTATTATTATATAGAAACATGGCTGAGTTTGTGGTGTTAATCAAGCTATGATTAATCACCATAAACCTAAGCTAATATATCATAGATTCTAGAGTACTCGTTATGATTCCAATGGGCAAATTGGGACTCATGAAACCACTTGATATGGTGTCATAAACAAACTCTTAGAACTTAGATATTACTTTCATACATACATACTTTCCATATTCCATTTAAATCCCGAATCTTGACTCTAAACATACCTTAAACTTTAACCCTTATGCATTCGTCCTCCCAATCTCATACACTCGTCAACACTTGGATAATTGGAAGACTTAGCAATTTTGTGAGTATACTTGAACCCCTTTTTCGTTTACCACTTTTTGGGGTGTAACATGTTATTTATAAACTTACACACAAACTTTATTCATATTGCACAAACATTCCTCATACACGCATGCTTATTTGATTACTTGATACTTTAAACTTGGGTTTATGACATCTTGTGTTAGACTTATCATTAACTTCGTACGAGCCTATCCGTGACATATATAGCGCTATAGGATTAACGCACCGCCCGTAGACTTGTGGTTATGTCATGAGCATATTGCGTTTCATCGTTGGTTTGATATGTTAGACACATGCCAATTTTATTGTTTATCTTGTATCAAGAGCTTGCCACATGGAATTGTTTGAAACTTATCTTTTTATGCTACGTACGAAAAACTTGTATACTCGCCTTTGCTTTTGCATTGAACTTTATTTTAAACATGTTACAGGTTGAGGATGAAGACGCCTTGAAATTGAAGTAGTGGTGATGTTTAGATACACACATAGACGTCTTAAGCTTTATTTCGTTATAGCAATTTGTACTTGTTTATTGTATTGTCATTCTTGTAAATCATGATGTGGTATTTGATTTAAATCCTTGTAATTGACTTTTAGAAATGAAATGAAATTCATTAATTAACTATTGTCACCAATAGTGTTATGAAGTCTCTTGCAATCTCGTTTTCGTCTCACTCCGATGTTTCCGCCATCGGTTGGGGTGTGACACAAGGATTCCCTGCTGAATTTGTTCACATAATCCCTTAGGGATTCTTGAGGTCCCTGTGTTATCCTATAGAGGTCGCTTGTTAGTTTTTCAAAGCTTCTACTGCAAGAAAACTGACTATTAAAAAAAATTAACTAAATGAGCAAATGATGTAATTGAATGAGGTGGAACATTTAGAAGCCATTTCAAGGCTGATCCTGTTAAAGTAGAGCCAAAGCCCTTGCACAAGCATGCTTCTTTAAGATCCGGTGGGATAGGGTTAATCTCCATCCTCTCCCTATACTGGGCAATATGCTCCTCGGGATCCGTCGTCCCATCATACAGCTTCATGTTGGGAGTCTGGAATTTCTTTGGGATTTCTACATCACAAATGGGGTGAGCAAAGCGAGATATGTTGTGACTATCCCGGGATACTTCTGATATAGGCTGCACTATCCCAGGCACACTTGATATCATATCCTTCAACTTTTGAAGCTCTCTGGTTATCGCTGATGTCACACCTGTATCCTACAATGATCCAAGACTATTAGTAACAGGGATACTGGTGTTAACAGAAAAGTTACCAGTTTGGTGATTCTGGCCATATCCTGGAGCGTATTCTGGAGCATATCATGGGTCCCTCACAGTCGACATTCTAGCCGTTAAGGGTATCTCTGGAATATTGCTCTGAGAACGACTCGGTATGATATTGCCCTGATTATCCTTAGTATATACTGCTGAACTAAAGTTCAGCGTTGATGTGTGCAAAATGCAACATATAAATTACATCAAATGTTGCATAAAACTAACCCTTTCTTAGTACTAATGTTGGAAAAAGTGTGTTTTTGTCTTCCTTTTGTATTTTCAGAATTAAATGAGCTCAAATGAACAAAAGAAGCAAAAAGGCAGCTAAATCTAACTTAAATACAAGAAAAGGATCAAACGTGGCATGCCCGACCCCCCGACAGCATCTTCCCAAGCAAAATCAAGAAGACAGAAGGCTGAACACGCCCCGTGCTCAGTGAGCACGGGGGCGTGCCCAAGTGTTTGCAGAAAAGACAAAGCTGTAGAAGCTTCTATCACCCACCACGGAGGCGTGCCCAGCGGACACGGGGCCGTGGTCAACTCTAAGATTCGCAGAATCTGGGGAAATCTTGATAGTACAGATACGCTTCTGCACACGGGGGAGTGCCCAGCGGACACGGAGGCATGGTCAACTAATGCAGACAAACTGCAATTAATGAAGAAAGAGAAGGAAGGTGGACACGGGGCCGTGCCCAATGGACACGGGGCCATGCCCGAGCTAGTGTTCAGGCTATAAATAGGGGTGCTTGACTCATTTGTAAACCATCCCTTGGCACACCACCTCTCTCACACTTCACCCACCACCATCACAACACCATCATCCACCACCATCATCCATCATCCATCATAGAGTGTGTGAGTCGTCTCGGGATTCAAGATTGATCGTAAGAGTTCTTGATAATCAAAGGCCATGTTTGCCTAAGTCTCTTACATCACTTGGTGAAGACAAGTGTCTAGTGTAATACTTTTTGTTTTTAATCTTTTCGCACTTTTTATTTGGTTATGTATTAATGACTTTAATAACTAGTTTCTTATGTTGAAGGTGATTCTTCCTTATCGTTTGTCATTGGTGTCTTGGCATTATTTTACTGTCTATATAAAATAAAAGATTTTCACCATTCATATCTCCACGGTCTATATGGAGATATGTTGGCTACCTGGTCGGGGGTTAAGGGAACGGTTTGGTAAGGGTCTTGCGTTGTTCAGTGTATAGATCCTGCAAGGACCTGGGTCAAATTTAGTAGGACCTCCTTCAATACCCACCGGTATTGGATGGCGGGGTCCAAACTCTTTGATCCCCTCATATGTAAGCTACTATTAATACTTTAACCCGGCTACTTAGGACTGTATCCCTGCTGACTCAGACTACTTAGCCGAGGGTAACGTCACCTTCAAAAGAGGGGCCTACCACAATATGCATTAATAACTTAATTAATTATCTTTCAATAATCCGACCCTTTAGGATTGTATCCTTGCTGACTCAAACTACTGGGTTGAGGGTAACGTCACCTTCAAAAGAGGGGCCTACTACAATAACTAAGATAATCTCCTAAAAATGCAAAAGTGCGGAAATAATCAAAGGTTACACCAAACACGAGTCGGAGCCAAGTGATTCATCTTGTCTATCTGTTTTTACTTTTATTTTATTTTTCAGCATTTTAGTTAGTTTTTATTTTTCTAGTTTAAAAACATTTTTCTAACTTTTTGATTTGATTAGACGTTGAGGATAAACCGGTATTAAAAGCTCTTGTGTCCTTGGATGACCTCGGTATCTTGCCAACACTATACTACGCTCACGATGGGTGCACTTGCCCGTATGTGTGTTTGGTGTTAGTAAAATATCGTGTTTTATAAATTTAAAACTTGACTAACGTGTAAAAAAAGGGCTTAAAATATACATTAAAACATATACACACTCGTACACATCAAGTTTTTGGCGCCGTTGCCGGGGACACAAGGATTTTAAGAAAGTTAGGAATCAACGGCCTAATCGTTTTTTCTTATTTTTCTGTTTTTTTAGGATTTTTCTTAATTTTTCAGTTTCTGCAGAGCTCAGCACGGGTCGTACCTGGTCGGACATGGGCCGTGCCTAGCATTGTTACTGTCAGTTTTTATTTTCCGAGTTACATAGAGTTGAGCACGGGGCCGTGTCGGTGCAACACGGGGTCGTGTCAAACTCCCCAGTAACAGGGATCCGGAAAACAATCACTGTATCTCTGACCACGGGCCGTGTTCACCTGAGCATGGGGCCGTGGTGAACCTTCTGACCAACGTTCTTTTCTGTTTTTATTGCAGGACTTGGAACCCAGGCGCGACATCTGAACTTTCTACGTAGTGTATGAGCTCCAGTTCTAGTAGAGACATAAAAGAACCTCTAGAAGAACCCGAACGCTATCTCAGAAAAAGAATCAAGGCTAAAAACCAAGAGAAAATTTCAGGGGACTCACTTCCAATGGTGGACCAACGTACTCTCATGGATTACTTACGCCCCACCGTAGGTAATCTAGGCGCCGCTATCAATGCACCAATTGTCGAAGCCAACAACTTCGAACTTCGGCCACATTTGAGACAGATGCTTCAAAACTCCGCAACCTTCCATGGACTTGCGGACGAGGATCCCCATCTACATATTACTAATTTCTTAGAAATATGTGATACCTTTCGGATCAATGGAGCATCAAACGACGCCATCCGCCTTCGTATGTTTCCATTTTTACTAAAAGACCGAGCTAAGGCTTGGCTTAATACCCTCCCAGTTGGCTCGGTAAACACCTGGGATGAACTAGTCCAAAAGTTTCTATATAAGTATTTCCCTCCTGCTAAAACGGCTAAATTAATGACTGAAATTAATACATATTCACAAGAGGATGGGGAATCCTTGTATGAAACCTGGGAAAGGTTCAAGGAGCTACTAAGAAAGTGTCTCATCACGGTCTTGCGGTATGGCAACAAGTATCCACTTTCTATAATGGGTTGTTGCCACACACAAGACAAACACTCGACTCTAGCTCCGGGGGACTTTTAGGTAATCGTCGCCCAAATGAAATTTATAATCAAATTGAGGAAATTGCTCAAACCAATTTTCAGTGGCACACTCCCCGAGGCAATAAATCTATTGCCCCGGGCGCCCATAAGGTTGATGAAAGCACTTCTTTACAAGCCCAAATCGAGGCCCTTTCTTCAAAAATCAAAAAGCTATAACTGGCAAAAACAGCCTCGGTCATGGCTTGTGAGGGGTGTTGTGGGCCACATGAAAATTGGAGTTGTATGAAAGAAATAGATGATCAAACAGAATCGGTAAACTACATTGATAATAGACCTAGGCCGTCGGGTCCTCCAACGGGTACCTACAACCAAGGATGGCGTAACCACCCTAACCTTGGTTGGAGAGAACCCGGCAATAGTAGTAACCAACAAAATCTAAACCAACGAACAAACTTTCAACAACCACAAAATTTCTCTCAACAACAAGGTGGACGAGAAAGGCTTGAAGATACTGTATCTCGCCTCATCTCCGACACCGAAAAGAAAAACTCGGATCGATTTCAGCAATTGGAATCGAATTTCAGAAATCAACAAGCTAGCTTTCAAAACATTGAAAAACAATTAAATCAAATAGCTCAAAATTTCTCCAAGAGACCACAAGGCGCGTTACCGAGTAATACCGAAACCAACCCAAAGGCGCAAGTACATCTCATCACATTGAGAAACCGAACCGTGGGTCCCGAGGAGGCTCCATTACCGCCAGCTGAAAGATGCCAATCCAGCCATACCACAACTCCACCCACGCCCCAACCAGAGAAGGCTTCTCCACCAATCCAAGAGCCTACTAAGACTCCTCCGGTTCCATACCCCGGTCGGTTAATTCCTCAAAAGACCGATGAGCAATTCGCAAAGTTCGAAAATTTATTAAAACAATTGCATGTTAATATTCCATTTATCGAAGTCCTAACTCAAATGCCTAA
This sequence comes from Helianthus tuberosus, assembly GCA_030545235.1. NCBI lineage: Eukaryota > Viridiplantae > Streptophyta > Magnoliopsida > Asterales > Asteraceae > Helianthus > Helianthus tuberosus. The sequence goes on along the minus strand of CM060433.1, from coordinate 113,026,394 downwards.
ATATTCAAAATTCATGAGGGACTTCCTCACTCATAAAAGGAAACCTGAATCATTGCAATTAGCTAACCGAAGAATGCTCCGCCTTACTACTCAACAAACTCCCGTAAAAGAAGATTGATCCTGGAAGCTTCACAATTCCTTGCTCAATTGGGGAATCCCCCATTCGCAACGCACTAGCCGATCTCGGGGCTAGCATCAACCTCATGCCTTCATCAATGTTTAACCGACTCGGCTTAGGGAAAACCAGCCCTACAAAAATAAGTATACAACTCGCCGATAGATCCGTCAAATATCCACAAGGTGTCGCCGAAAATCTATTGGTCAAAGTTGGCGAATTTGTCTTTCCGGCCGACTTTGTCATACTAGATATGGTGGAAGATGTCGAAGTACCACTCATCCTAGGAAGGCCATTCCTAGCTACGGCCCAAGTAGTGGTAGACATGAATGATGGAACACTAACATTGAGGATTGGGGACGTGGAAATGAAGTTTGGAGTTGGAAAAAGAGTAGAAGACGACGACCCGGTCAACTACACGAAGGTCATAGACTCAAGTTTGGATGACGCTCTCCGACGGTGTAGCATGAGATGCAAAACATCCCACTTGGGTAACATATGACCAGGCTTTGGGTCTAGCCAAGGACCCTTATAAACGTGGCGCACCACGGAGGCATTCCGCGAAACTATACTTAGCTTAGTCTAGATTAATTTTAATGTTTTCTAGTTTAGTTTTAATTTGCAGGAATAAAACACACTCAAGATGGTGAAGGATACCAAGGGAAACTTGAACCAGCACCCCATGCACAAAAACAGGGCCACCCGATAAATTTTTCTTCATTACAGCAAGTTCAGCACGGGGCCGTGCTCGCCCAACACGCCCCGTGCTCAACCATCTGCAGAAAATGCCCAGTTCAGGTAACTGGACACGGGGCATGCTCACTGAACACGCCCCCGTGCCCAGGCTTCTGTTTCTTTTTACTCATTTTTGTTACTGGAGATCTGAACACGGGGCCGTGCCTGGACACCACGGGGCCGTGTCCAGACGCCCAGTAACATAGATTTTTGCTTTTTCACACCTTTTTACACATTCAATTAACCTAAAAACTTATTTTTGGGACACATTGAGGACAATGTGTAATTTAAGTGTAGGGGGGATGCTAAAACCTTGAATCTTGCAAGTCCTAATTACAAGCCTTACACAAAACTCTATTGGAACCGCTAATCACCCCAAATTTTTTTCAAAAATTTTTCATTTTTTTCCTTGTCTAGGTTTAACTTGGGAATTTCAAGTTCGAAAATGGTTATATTTTTACAAATTTACAACCGATAGCGTCGTGATAAAAAGAACCAACATAAGAAAATTATGAAACGGCATGACAAGTTTAATTAAAATTTGATTATATATACTTGATCACATAAAAACTCATTCCCACAAAAAGTGAGTTTTGAGCCTTTATTGAGCATACAATACATATCTTTAAACTAAATGCTCATTTTTCGTTTCTTGTGTGAATAGCCGCTTGGTTCTTACAACTCTAGAACTTGCCACGACAATGCATTCCCAGTCCTTACCAAGCTAAACCCGAGTAAGTAAATGACAGAGGCATTAGGACTAACCCTTTTTATTTCTACACCATTATTTTTCTTTTTTTTACCACCTACCCGAAATCCCCCTAGTTAACCCCTTTGAGCCTAAACCTTTTCATTTCTTAACCCAAAAAATAAACACCCTTTTACCCACCAAAACCTTTTTATTTTTAACCCTTTGTTTTAGTAACAAGCTCGGTTTTTCGTATGACTTTTCAAAAAAAAAAATAATGATGATGATGAAGCAAAAGAGAAAAAAACAAACAAGTTTATCAAAAAAAAAATAACTTTGTTTGAATATTGGCTTCATCAAAATAAAAATTTCAAAAATAAAAAGTCTTACGAAAACCGTCGCATTTTACGCCTTTCGCCCTTTTACTAACCACTAACCCAACCACCTACCTTTAACCCAAGCCTAACCCTTCACCCAAAAGTCCTCTTGATATTTACAAAGGTATATAGTTAAAAAGGATGAGGATTGATTGCTTGGCAAGCCTATGGTAGGAGTAAGTTCCATGCCGCTCTCGAGTGATTCACTAAAATACATCTTCGGCCGAGTGTTGAGTGATCCTCCGTGAGGTATGTGAACTTGTATATAGATGGAATTTTAAAAAGGCATGTTATGCCCTAATAAATAAGGTAGAACGATTAGCACGAATCTACACCGACGAAATCATCAGTCGACACGGGACGCCTCGTGATATCATCTCTGACCGCGATGGTCAGTTTACCTGGCGCCTTTGGGAAACGTTTCAATCTGCTCTCGGTACTACTCTTAATCTAAGTACCGCTTTCCATCCCCAAACCTACAGTCAGACTGAACGAACGATTCGTACCCTTGAAGACATGCTTCGCTCGTGTGTCAAAGATTTCGGTGGTAATTGGGACGCGCACTTACCTTTAGTCGAATTCTCATACAATAACAATTATCATTCTAGCATTCAAATGGCACCGTTTGAGGCATTGTACAGAAGAAAATGTCGATCGCCTATTGTATGGCATGAGATCGGAGATGAGCAAATTACCGGTCCTGAGCTGTTGCAAGAAACGACTGACAAGATCCTCCAAATTCAAGATAGTCTACTGAAAGCTTGGAGTCTTCAGAAAAGTTACGCCGATAGACGCCGCAAGCCCCTTGAATTTGACGTTGGCGATCATGTACTCCTAAAGGTTTCACCTTGGAAGGGGGTGATTAGATTCGGTAAGAAAGGAAAGCTCACGGCTCGATATCTTGGACCCTTTAAAATCCTGGAAAGGATTGGCAAAGTGGCCTACAGACTTGAACTACCGAAGGAACTTAGCAATGTCCACCAGACTTTCCATGTTTCGAACCTCAGAAAGTGTCTAGCCGAGCAGGATTTACAAGTGCCACTTGAGGATCTACAAGTGGACGAAACATTACACTTCGTGGAAAAGCCTGATGAGATCATGGACCGAGAGACCAAGAAGCTCCGACGCTCACGCATTCCCATTGTGAAGGTTCGCTGGGAAGGCAAACGAGGCGCCGAGTTCACCTGGGAACTCGAAAGTGACATGAAGGCTAAATATCCATAATTGTTTGTTACGCCTGCGCCTTAAATTTCGGGACAAAATTTCCTAAAGTAGGGGAGGCTGTAACAACCCGACTTTTGAAGTCAAAGTCAAAGTCAAAGGAAGAAAAGATTGCTAATTCGATCTGTCATTCCTTGCTTAATTATTGATTGTACTCCTTTACTTGTTAATTGATACTTTAATTTGTGTTACTTTAGTTGTATTATGTGGAGTAAATGCTAATAATCGCATCTTGTCGCTAATCGACTTATCGCTAACCGCATCGCTATCGCATCACAACTCGAATTACAAGTTATGGATATTGTTTTACGTGTGTGTGCTATTATGTGTTACTTGTGCATGTTTATATTTGTTTTGGGATGTTAATAGCAAACGCAATAGCAACTCTATCGAAACGCAATCTCATCGCGAACTCGAAGTTTAAGGATTTCTTTTACGTTATTTAGTAGTTAGGTTATTTGTGTAAATAATGGGTAATACTATCGCATAGCTTACTCGAAACATAACGCAACGCTCAACGCACGAGACGAAAAGGCGAAAACCAACTCACAGAAGCCCTTTGATCGAATGACCATTCGATCGAATGGTCATCCATCCGGATGACCATCCGATTGGAAGCCCACCCGTCCCAACCTCTGCACCGCCTTTATTCTCCTTTTGCCTATAAAAAGCACATGTCACATCACCGTTCATGTGATGTAATAGCTCCTCCTCCGACAAGCACGTACTTAGGCTATTTTCTCTCGATTTCTCACGATTCTTGTAAGTTTTCCACTCAAACTTTGTACTTTCTTGATCAATGCACACTCTTCCACCATTTTCACCAACAAATCTTAACTTTTCACCATGGAATCGGCTGATTTGGGCTGTTCTAGGATGATGTCATCATGGGTTCTGCTGAACTTCAAAGTATGACCTCACTTCACCAAGAACAACTCGGATCTAAGAGATTTCAACATGTTTAAACACTAATTTCGTCAGAATCTAAACATTTTCCAACTGATTTCCACTTTTCTTCAACATTCTCAACTTTTCACACAAAACCGATAGAATCTGAGCTCATTCAGGCCTTCTACTCATTCTCTATTGAAGTGCCGGTTTGAGAACTGTTTCCTGCCGATGATATGACCAACTTAACGGGTTGAACATGAACAACCGACAAGAACAGTTAACTGATTTGACGGGGTGATTCCCATCTGATAGGATGACTAGGACTTGGTGGAGTTTCCGTTGTTTGACACATTGTCATAACCTCTCGGTATAATCGCAAAACTTTCCAAACTTAACAAATTTTTACAAGTTTCAGAATGAACAGGTTGCTAAACGGACAGCCGTCCGATTGGATTGCCATCTGATCGAACAACAATCCGAGCAGATGACTTGTGACATTCAATGATGTGATGTTTTCAACCACTTAGACTTTTTCACAAAATTTCAAAGGAATGTTAGTTTCAAGTGAACCGCCATCCGACCGAATGGCCATCCGTCCGGATGACCGTCCGGCCGGATGACCTGAAAGGTAGGAACACTCCTTGTTTTATAAAATTCTACAACGAAAACTTAAAAGTTCCATCATACACAAACACATCCATCCCAAAAGGACAACCCTCCGAGCGAATGGACATCCGTCCGGATGACCATCCGTCCGGAAGGTCATCCAATCGGAAGATAATCTGTCCCACAGTTCACTTGCCTCGTTTTTACGCACCGTTCAACGCTTATACTATCATACTGTGTTCAGGCTAATCTCTCAGTGCTCCCTTCAATCAAAGAGAGTGTTTATTTACTAAACACAATCTGTGAGTATACTCGATCCCTTTTTGCTTTAAGCACTTTTGGGTGTTACATACGTTACCAATATCAAAATCACATTGATCACACAACGCAACACTTTTATAAGCTAACCACTCTGCATGTTATACGTGTTATTCGATGAATGCTTAAATGTTATGTTTACACAGTGATTGTTGCCTGACACCTTAGCAACGATAGTACTATAGTTTGGACTCAGCACCTGTTGTGGACGGGGGTTGCTAAGGGTATTTCTTCACATATCATAGGGGTGATATGTGTTGCGCACTCTACAACTCGCAGTCACGTCTGTGCATATTACATTGTCGGTAAACTACTTGCTTCACATTATACATGTTACATGCTGGTAATGCGTAAATCGCTTTCGCTACTATTATACTATTAAACTTGTATGCTCACCTTTTCACTATGTGTATTGACTTTTATTTTAACGTATGTGACAGGTGTTTAAGATGCTAGGATTGCTGGATGTTTTGGAATCAAGCTTAGGAGAGTCTAGAAACAAAACAATTAATTTATGAGTTGTCAAAACTGTTTTATTGTCTTTGAGATACTCTGTCTGTATTAACTGATTTGCTAAGTATGTTATGGTATGGGACGTAACTTTAAATATTTGGCAAAAATTAGTTGTTATGGATTTCTCTTAGACAATCTGTTTTGCTCAGTGTCGTGCCCCGATGTTTCCGCCATCGGTTGGGGTGTGACATAACAAGTTCATTAATTTGAAACTTGAATTTTAAAATGAAAATTTAAAACTTGTTTGATATTGTCACCAAGGTCATTAATTTGGACTTGGTAGATAATTGGATAAATCAAGGTCATTAAGTTGAACTTAATTATCTATGAGGGTTGATGAAGATAATTGTACATTAAAGCCAAATATAAAATTGAGATTTGAAAGATAAAAGTTGTTTGATAGTGGGAGCTTGATATTTAATATGAACATATAAAGAAAGCTCACAAGTAATTCTCTCAAATGGTTTTAATTGGCAAATGGACAGATACTCGGAGAGCCAAGAAATGATCCTGAACCTGGATTTTCAAAAGCAGCTTGCTTAAAGTAAGGGTAAGTTTCTTGAGAGGGAGTCTGAATTAAGGGGGAGTTAATGAATCAAGATGTAAGGGGGAGTCTGTGTTCCAGATCTATCAAGTTTTTGAAGACTCAGAAGAAAATTAGCTACGATAAAGATTGACTGCAACAATATCCAATGGGGAGTCTATGAATGCATTATTTCTATCGCTTCCGTCAATTATGTTCATAATTGTCAATGTGCCGAATCGTAGTTGCTTGAATAGGTTTGTAGGTTAGACAAGTCGGTGTTGTAATGTAAAGGCCAGTTTGTGTGAATGGCCAGTTCACACGAACTAGACACATCCGCCCCTAGGTGTCATCCGCAGATAAAGCTCATTTGCTCCAGAAAAGTTCTAGCGAATGGTCATGCCTATAAATAGGGGTCAAGTCTTATCATTTGTATAACTTTGGAGTGGAAGAAAGGGGAAACACTGTCCATTTGGTTTCACAGTTTTTTACTTCCATATAATCAATAGAAGTCGGTTTAATTAGCTTGTTCTTGTGCATGTCATCTTGATACTCGGATTCCACACGAGATATGATGTCAAACTAGCCAGTCAGAGCATTTGGAGCACCGAAATGGGCCTTACATAGAATATACATCCGTAAATCGAGGATTGTGCGGATTTTGTAGATGGTTATTATACCCAGAATTTCCACTAAAACGATTACCAGAGTTTTGATATCTGAAGTTTTGACTGTACAGAGGTCTAAAACTTCTATCAAACCTTGGTTGCTCATTATCATGAAAAGCATGTCGTTTTTGGTATCCCGAATGTTGTCTTTGACCATGAAATCTAGCCGGTGAAACATTTCGGTTATCAACGTAACGATTTTGAGCATGAGGTCTAATGTTGTAGTTGTAAAAACCTCCAGATTGATAATCTTATTCTTGTGGTCGGAAAGTTACAGGAGTTGGTCGTCGAGTTTTTTGACGACTCTCACGTTTTGCTGAAGAACTCTCCGATCCACGACCTGAACCACGGCCGCTACCATCATCTGAAAACTTGATTTCCTAATCCTTTCCTTTTTGATTTTTAACCTTTGGTTTATCTACCTTTTGTGTTTTACCACTTTTCTTCTCATTCTTTTTAGGTTCATTTTGTGGTTTGGTGATAAAAGGTTTATCAAGATTAGGATCAACATGGCTCTTTCCTTTGTCGTTTGGACAATTTGCAGCTAAATGTCCTTTCAAACGACATTTGTAGCATCGTCGTTTATCAATCTTTTCATTCTTTTCTTGTTGATCATCCTCATAATTTGAACCTTTTTCTCTTTGTTTCACAAAGTCATAATTTGAACCTTTTTCAATCTTTTCACCTTCTTTGTTAAAGCTTTCGCCTTTCACAAAGTTGGTTTTTGAAATGTTTTTAACATTCGTTTTACCTTTGTTGTTAGGCTTTGACTTTTGAACATTTTGAACTTGATTTAAGGCTTTCACAATTTTTGAGTTAATCAGATTTTCAATTTTGCTCAAATCAATTTCAATTGTTTTAGCATCACTCGAACTCTTTTGTTCTGATTCCCATTACGATTCGGATTCAGACTCGGATTCAAACTCTTCCTCACTCAAAGGATCAACAGTCAATGTAGCGGTCGGAATGAAATCTGCAATTTTAGGATCAATCAAAGGTGACGATGTATAGTTGTGGTTAGTAGGTGGCGAAACCTTCTTGTAACCAACACCAAACATCTCATCTTCTGAATCTTGGAGTAGAAGATTTCTTATACAATAATTCATAACATTTCATGAATTTTTAAACTTCTCAAGTTTTCGCTGCATATCAAGAATCAAGTTATCTTTGTCTAAAATCATATGGTTCTTTTCTAAAACTGTGTTTTGACAAGTTTCAAGTTCAGCTTTTAAATCTTGGTTTTTAATCGTTCCTTGAGCAAGTCGTCTCTCGAACTCTGAGATGTCCTTTTTCAAAGCAATCACCTGACTTCTATGTTCTTTATCGGCCCTCGAAAGCGTCACAATTAACTCTCTAGATTTCTCCAAATCAGTAATTAAATTACTGTTATGGAGCGCATATATGTCCACTTGGCGACAAAGTCTACGCATTAGCACATCTTTTATAAGCATGTTTAGATTGTACCTTGATGTTAGCCATGGAAGCTTGATCCGAGCTCTCAGCTTTTCCTGATTCCATCTTTGCCATTTCTTCATCAGCAAAGCGCTGCATTTCTTCGGCTGCGATCTTGAATTCAAATCGATCACTTTCATCTTTCTTTCCATCTTTCTTTTCTACTTTCTTTCTACTTTCCTCTTCCTCATTCTCTCTTCTTTTGTCCTCCTCGGCTTCATTGATTTTCTCCATTTCCATATTTTCACTTAAAGCTTTTGCCACCATACTCAACTCTTCCAAATTATCCTCTTCGAACAAATCTCCAAACCCCTCTTCGACGATCTCGGCAATAAACACTTGTGAAACAATTGCAGTAGTTGTTTCATCCATCACAATCCCCCAGCCGTGTGGCTCACTAACATTTTTAAGGGGTTGAACAATCATAGTGTTATTAGCACTAGGAGTAAGGTTATCAGATGAGGTTGTTGTTGAAGTGGTAGAAGTTGTATTACATGAGGCTGGACTGTTGTTGTTGGAACTTGCTGAGCTTCCTTGAATATTGCTACCTTCTCTATTCTTTGGTTTTCGACATTCTCTTGCATAATGACCATAGATGCCACAGTTGTAGCATTTAACTTTGGTCATGTCAATCCCCATTCGTGTCTTTGTGTTACCATCAATGAAACTCTTTCCCATTCGCTAGAGAAATTTGTTCGCTCTTCTAACCAGTAACGTCGTACTTAATTGCAAATCGAGCTCTTCTAATTCATTTAATCGATTTGATCAAGATCTTCATCGAGAGTCAATGGTTCAAATAATTTACCAAGTGCAAAATTCTCGAATGCCGTCATGAATGATGCAAGATGTGCCATATTTTCTTCTATGAGCTTAAGACAATGCGAATCAATTTTAGGAACATTCAAGCATGGTTCACTTGGCCTAGCACTTGACGATGACGTTCCATGAGATGTAGGAGTTCCACCAATGGTACTTCCACTATTGCTACCAACGACAAAGGCACTATGGTTTGCAGGATCTCCTTGAGAAGTTTCTGAGATGAAAGCAACACCTGAATTACTTCCCTTTTCAATTTTCTTTACACGGTACAAAGCCGGATCTTGCAACTTTTCGAAATCAGAGTCTTGATCATCTAAGGTCCATGTGTAACCTTTCATCTTCTGGATTGCTTGATCAAGAGTTAATTCTTCATATTGAGCACTCTCTTTGATTAAGGCAGAAAACATATTCCACTGTTTTGGTAAACAATTTAGAAACTTTTCTACCTTTTCGAACTCGGTATACAATCCCGGTTGGCTTTGATCTAGTTCACTCAACAAATGGTAAAATTTGTTTACCAGATCATCCAGAGATTCACCTTCTATAGCTTTAAAGACTACGAATTGAGTTTTCAGTTGATCGAGTCTCCGTTTCTTGAATAACTCATTTCCTTAGTATTTGTCGCTTTAACTGTCCCATAATTCCTTTGATGAGTTCTTGTTACCGAAAGTGTGTAAGATATATTGTGGTAATGACATCGTAATCAAGGACATTGCCTTCTCTTCGCATTCGTAATACTTTCTTTCATCATCAGTTAAAGCGAGATAACCAGTAATTGTCAAAGTTCGAGCAGGTTGCCTGTCAATACCTGATGTCATACATAACCACATTTTTAAATCTTTCGCTTTGATGTATCTTTCAAACCGTATCTTCCATTCCGGATAATCTAACTCATTCAACAACACGGGAGGTTTATCACTGCTTCCGACTTCGTTATTGTGTCGAATACTTTGAAAAACGGTGTTCAAATTGTTTGCCATCTTTGCAAGATCATGGTTTCAACAATTATTAACACTTTCCAAACAACTTATTGATGAAAACTCAACAAATTCAGCAAATACGGACCAAAATCACAAGTACTGACAATTGTTTGAATAAATGCTGACAAAGTTTGACAAGTGCGCACCAGATGAATGAAAAATGAATGAGTGCCGTCTGGTTGAACAAATGCGGACAATGAATGATATGTTCTAAGTGCGAACCTAGGCTAGAAAACACTAAGTGCGGACTATTTGAATATCAGGTTAAGTACAGACAAAGATGAATTTACTAAGTGCGGATGAAGGAATGAAAGAACAAATGCGGACTGAATGAAATAAGCACAATCTCAACAATCAGATTGGGTTTTTGAATTTACTAAGTGCGGATTAAGGATTAAAACATAAGTCCGAACAAGCAGATTTAAACTGAGACAAGTACAGGCCAACAAACTTACCTAGAAACATTAATCAGATAAGTGCGGACTTAATTAGAAAACCATGACTAAGTGCGGATTGTAAGATCTTGACTTGGAAATGAGGACAAGTTTGAATGAGGTAAATGCGGACATCTTGATGATTTAAAAGTGAGGACACCATGATGTATGATAGGAATCTTTTGTGCGGACAAGTAGTAATAACTACAAGTTCGGACTGATGTTTGTTGATTTAACTGCGTATGAAGTTGTAGAATCAATAAGTGCAGACAAGGTGGAAATGTCCAAAGCGTGGACCTTTTGATTATCAATTAAGTGCGGATACCTCTCTAAGTTTGGACAAAATGTGAACTTTAAGTACTGACAAGTTAAGCATATGATCTAATAAGTTCGGACATAACCTTCTATGACTAAGTGCGGACATACAAAAGCCAATAAGTGTGGACATAATGGATACTTGATACTAAATGTGGACAATATCAAGAATACTAAGTGCGGATAGATTATTTGACTTTGTGAAGATTAAGTGCGGATTAGTCTAGAAATGTGCACACACTATTGAGGAATAGCTAGGGTTTGTGAGAGGTTGGATGAAGCTGATCACCCAGATCCTTTCTCACTGAGATGAATGAATGTGATGGATGCCCAATTCTAACCTATACACTCATATATATAGGTTGGGGCAAAACCCTAAGTCCAAACAATAATTATCCACAAATTCGGACCACATAACACATAATACTATCTGAATTTGTTAGAACTTTTAACATATCTGTCCGAAAATGTTGTATCTTGACTTCACTTGACTTTGGACTTTGACCAGAACTAAGAAACAATAGTTTCCCGATGAGAGCTGCACTTACACATCTTCAGCAAATCTTCGAGAAGCCGCTTCCCGCATTTATCCTCTTGAGATGCATTTACAATAGCAATAGGTGTAAGAATATGGGATTTTCTATTGGCACACCGGCCTATATATTGGCACACTTTGACAATTCAATACGAATCGTATAGACCTATACGATGTGTATTGAATAAAGTAAAAGACGTGGTAGACTGGCAAGTGTAGGGGTTATCTGGAGGCTGGCCTAATACGCATCGTATAGGCTTAAACGATGCGTATTAAGGCCCTAGGTTTTTGAAGTTTATTTTTTGGAGTGTTGTGTTTGGTTTTGGGTTGGTTTTTGGTGTTTTGGGTTTGTTATTGGTGTTTATTATTGGTTATTTTTGTTTTGCGAGTTTTAGAATCTTTATTATTTTTTTATCATTAAGTATCGTATTATAGCGTATCGTGGTGTATTGTATCACATTTTTAATTTAATATCGTATTATAGCATACCAGTGAACATTCCAGAAGAAATCGTAGGCTGATACATAAGAATACATATAACGAATTATCGTCTTCATAATCAGACGAAGGTTACAAACACTCAGAAAATCACCGAAATGATATTAAAATTTGTGAGCTTTCAAATTATTTTGGGAAATATGAAAGAAGACCACTTCACTAAACGAGGTTTCATAATCATGGGAAACGAAGAAATTTGATCGTATCACATTTTTAATTTAATAGCGTATTACAGCGTATCATTGAACCTTCCAGAAGAAATCGCAGGCTGATACATAAAAATACATATAACGAGTTATCGTCTTCAGAATCAGATGAAGGTTACAAACACTCAGAAAATCACCAAAATGATATTGAAATTTGTGAGCCTTCAAATTATTTTGGGAAACGTGATAGAAGACCACCTCACGAAATGAGGTTTTATAATCATGGGAAACGAAAAATTTGATCGTATCACATTTTTAATTTAATATCGTATTATAGCGTATCGTTGAACCTTCCAGAAGAAATCGCAGGCTGATACATAAAAATACATATAACGAGTTTTCGTTTTCAGAATCAGACGAAGGTTACAAACACTCAAAAAATCACCAAAATGATATTGAAATTTATTAGCCTTCAAATTACTTTGGGAAATATGAAAGAACACCACCTTACGAAACGAGGTTTCATAATCATGGGAAACGAAGAAATATGATCGTATCACATTTTTAATATAATATCGTACTATAGCATTCCGTTGAACCTTCCAGAAGAAATCGCAGGCTGATACATAAAAATACATATAATGAGTTATCGTCTTCAGAATCAGATGAAGGTTACAAACACTCAGAAAATAACCAAAATGATATTGAAATTTGTGAGCCTTCAAATTATTTTGGGAAACATGAAAGAAGACTACCTCACGAAACGAGTTTTCATAATCATGGGAAACAAAGAAATTTGATCATATCACATTTTTAATTTAATCTTGGCGTTCCCGAATTTGCAACATCTATTGTTATCAGATTGTGAATATTCCTTTTCTCAAAAGTGTGCTGAAACATCATCAAATTCTCTGCTAAAAGAAGCATCAGCAAATTCAGATCAAAAGTGTGATGAGTTGGACAACAATTTCTCAATGAAAGGAATTGTAAAAAGGAAAAGAGACACAACTGGTGTAGTTGCAAAAACAGAATCACATTCCTTTTCCTTAAATTGAACATCCACCACCAATACCAGTTTGTTACCAGTGCGGTCGCCGTGAGCCTGAGGAACTTTTAACAAGCTGTCACAGTTGCCGAATTCGTTGCGTGCATTCATATTGTTTGTATCCGCCACAAATTCCATGGGTTTATGTCCAATGCAAGGATCTTTGATTTCAAGCAATTGAATATCTCATGTTTTGGGAAAATGGGGTTGAAAGATGATAACCCAATAGTGGAGGATCTCATTCTATAGCTCTGACCATCATTCTTTTCAGTAGAGTTTGAACAAGTGGCTAAAACATTGACAGAACGCGAAGATCATGATTTAAGGTGTTTCAGCATTTAAATTTATCAATTGCATTATTGTTTAGCTTTATGCTATTTAGGTTGAACTTAATATCGTATTATAGCATATCATGGCGTATCGTATCACATCTTTAACTTAATATCGTATTATAGCGAATCGTGGTGTATCGTATCACATCTTTAATATTTTTTATCGTTAAGTATCGTGTTATAGTGTATCGTGTCCTGTCTATCGTAACACATTTTTAACTTAATATCTTATTATAGCGTATCGTGGCGTACCGTATCACATCTTTATTATTTTTAGATCGTTAAGTATCGTATTATAGCGTATCGTAGCATATCGTATCACATCTTTAATTTAATATCGTATTATAGCAAATCGTGTCGTGTCGTATCGTATCACATCTTTATTTTCATTAAGTATCATATTATAGTGTATCGTGTGATAGCGTATCATGTCATATCGTAGGGTAATTTTGTATTATTTTTTATGTTGATATATTCACAACGTGTGATATTATACATTCTAAGAAACTAAGCAAACCAATCTAAACAGTTAAAATAAAAAACTCATAAATACAAATAAACAAAAACTGCAAATTTAATTACATAATAAGTTTGTATATAGACAAGACATCGTTCAAAATATATAAACTGTCAAAATCCAAGAAATGTACAACGATCCTAAACCTATGGATCCTGACCCTCCTGACTGGTGCCTGAGGGTCCCGCCCCCTGATCTGCATCCTCTCCGGGGTAAGGCAACAACGGCGGTATCGGCAATGGTGTATCACCACGCCAGAGAGTCGCCTGTATATTGCCCTGGATCGCCCGCATGAGAAGACGCTCAGTACGGTGGTGACCAGCGTCTATCCGTGCCTTCAGCCGCTTCTCCGTCTGTTCTAACACAAGCGCCACAGCTGGATGGAGCTGGTCGTACAGAACGTGCTGGGGTACTGAGTGATGGGTTGGTAAATTTCCAAAGCTTAATGTGTTTAATTTTATTGATTTGTGTAAAATTGAGTTTTAGAATACCCTACTTTGAGATGGTTTGTATTTTGCAGGCCTTGACATGTTTAAGGTGTATTTTGGAAGCTTAATGGAGCTTGGGAATGAAGTTAGGAAGAACGGTAGTGAAAACGGAGCTAAATGGTGAAAACCGGACAAAGACTTTCGAGAACGGCGTCCTAGACTAGCGTCTGTGACGCTGGTCCCTTGCGTGAATTTGGGGAAACCTTTAGTTAAGAACACATTTTGAATAGCTAGCCACACACACTCCATTTTGGACTTCCATAGGCGATTTGGGGAGATTTTTGAAGGTTCCATTTCATCTATTATCACATTCCATCACGTTTTGAAGATCAATCATAAACCATGGGTGGCTAATTTCCCCAAATCATCCCCGGGTGAAAGGTTGTGAGTTTCCTAGGGTTTGCTTTTTCATGTTTTGGTTTGATATAAACATTTTGTAATAGTTTGACTAAAATTGTGCTGATTGATTGTTAGTATTGTTTTGAACTCGAAATTGTTAAGATTTTCTTGCATCATTAACATGAAGAGATGATTACTACTATTAGTTTTGATTCGTGCTAGGGTTTGTTCATTGTTCTTGATTTATAATGTGACAACCCTCATAAATCCAGGTATCTGTACAATTAATTAATATTAATTAGTGCTTAATGACTGTGCTGGATTACTTAACCGCTTCCTGATTACTGCATCATACTTACATGTGCATCACATATTACATAATGTCACATCATTATCACCTACAAACTATATTGACATACATGATGCACAAAGCATAGTTAGCACAGTTAACGGATAAAGCAGGAATATGCTGATGGGGTTCAGTACATAGACAGACAGTGTTTTGAGACCCAGTATGAGCCGGAAACCAAGTTCTACACTAGTATAGTGTGTAGGGAAGTAAGGACCATAAAACTGCGTCACTAGGTGATAGTTTAAGTGCTGGAAAGTGCCTAAAACCCACATAAAGTGCAGAATTCTGCATATTTCAGCAAAATTCAGCAATTTAACAAGTTTGTTACATGCAAAAATATGATTAAATGGTCCTGAATGCTTTCCTAAGTGTCGGGAATTAAAAGTGTCACAAAAGCGTACTTAAAGAACACTAAACGGAATAGTTTGACACTTTAACAAACCGGTATCTAACCAAACAACCGGACATTACCCGAAACACCAAAATTATACTAGAGACATTGTTTTAATGTTTCTGAGCTAGTTGTGCCCCCGAACACCTTAACACACTATATAACATATCATATACATAAACACTAATCTATGCACTTGAAATCTAACTTAATTATCTAACCTATGGTTTAAACTTACACAAGACCCCCCCCCCCCCCTTTCATATTTACGGTTCAAGGTGGCCCCCACCACCTTGATCTCCTCAAATCTTATTAAGATCTTATATGATCTCTAAGGATTTAGTGTAAGATTTAATGTGTACTTGAGGGACATTATACCCATTGGATAATAGAGTTAAATGGATTATAAGAAGACATCAAGATCATCATTCTCACAACTCACCTCCATCTCCTTCTCCCTCTCCCATTCTCGGCCGAGAACTAGCACCACCACCACCATCACTTTCAATTCAATCCTGTAACACCTCAAAAATTTACGTCCTATAATGTGTTGACACGTGTCATAGGTTTGAACGTGTGAAAGAATGTTCTTGAAGGACTAAAGTTGACAAACATAGAAACTATGTAAATGTAAGGGTCCAAAATGTCAACAATGAATAAATATACTTTACAATAACCCTACATGATGTTTATAACCTTAAACGAATGGATCATGGATCATACGAATCGAATTGTGAAAGAAAGTGAGAAATTACAAACTACAGGGGTTAAATGTGTCAACATGTATAAGATATACCTCCGAGTGACCTTTTTCGCAAACCCGAAGCCTTGTAACGATTAATTATGCTCACTAGAATGCACCATAAAAATTTCACCAAGTTTCGTTACCGTATGAGAAAGTTATGATAAAATTCGTGTGCGAGGGGTTAGAAGCGTCAACGTTGAAATTCATAACTTTTCGGGTAAACACAAAGTGACCAAGGGCTTCACAAAGTGTGTATAAGTCTTAAAGCCCCTAAATTTCAAATGTAAGGGCTTAGAATGCAAGAAACAATGAGAAAGCGACGTTTAGAAGGATCAGGGACTGAAATGCAATTAACAGAAACTTGTTTGGCTGGTCTTCAACACACTCGCGTAGCGCGAGCATGTATACCCCGGCAGTCGCGCTACGCGACTGCCTTGTCTGATCAGAATGGTTTGCACAGCTGTCTGTTGATGTTTTAACCGACTTTGATCCCTTGTATGGCATACCATGGGCGTCCTAAAGTGGTTTATAGGTTGTAGATGACACATGTATTCATCCTTGATCAATTGTAGACCCATTTGGCAAAAATCCATGAAGATCAAAGTTCATATATAAGGGCCATGTTTTGCAACTTTTGTGTTCATTCATTTCTATCTTCAACTGATCATTTCTGGAGCATAAAGGCAGATCCCAAGCATCATAAATCCTTCATTTGTCTCTTGTAAGTTTGTTTAACCTTCTTGTTTTGAGTTTAGCTTAGTTATTTAGCTAAAAGTCAAACCGTCGTAACTACGGTTTGACTTCGAGATTGTTTAATAATTGGCTCAGTCTTATCTTGATTTAAAAGTACCGTTAAGTAGGTAATTATATGGGTATTAAACCCTTAAAAGGGTACTCACTGATTCCCATCCTAGTTAGGTCGTTTGTCGAGTCAAACATTGTCCGAAAAAGTCAACAGAACCATTAATTATGTAATTAGCGATATAGAAGGCGTGTAACCTGTTTTATCATTCATATAACTTGGTAATAAGTGTACGGACTTGTCTAAACTTGTTTGATTCGACAACTTTCTGTTTTGAACCGATTCGGAGCCGAAAGTCGTATAGTTTGACTTTCTGCTTTGACCTCGGTTCTGACCCGGTTTTGATAGGTTTAGACATGCCTTAAAGTTCCATTAGGACCTAGTTACATGTGTGTATAACCCTCTGCGTTTATACCACTTAAATCCTTAATTGTCCGACGTTTCGGTTAAGTGCTTAAATATTGACCATAATGCCTTTATGACCATACAACGAGAATTTTGGAATAATGAAAGTACAATAATCTTTGTTACTGATTATTAAACATGTCTGTAAATTTTCACATCAGTTGGACGTATAGATTAGGAGTTATGCTCAATGACGTAATTAGAACGCTTCTTAGTGATTAAACGGCGTCATTAGCGTAAAGTCTATCTAAACCCAATTTTTGAAACCAAACCTTTTACCCACTGATGTAATATAATATTTTGGGATTTTTAAAGATTTTTAATTATTTTTAAACTGATCATAAGCTAGGATTAGTGCCTTGATTCGGTAAATACCGAATATACCCTTTTCGGCCATAAAATGAGTTTTACAAATCCTTTTGATACCAATCCAATTGCTACTGATTTTAAATAATAAATGAAGTGTTTTGAACCTTATGAACTGACCTGGAAACTCAGAATACTATTTTAACCCGTAAATCGCTTAAAACGACGTTATACGCGTATTAAGCGCATAGTAAGGGTTTAAAACCATTTTGCCACATAGGACTTAACACCAACTGATAGACCAAGTTAAAATAAACTATTTTACTGATTTATTCAGACCCGGATCACAGAAGCTTAATTGATCCCTTTTATAATCTTTAAAATGACCAAAATACCCCTACGGGGCTTAATATGAGATTAAACTCGTTTTGGGCATAATAGAAGGTATCCTACTGATATCACACCATATTTAAGGCATGTTAACTTAGGAAACCTGTTTAGGACTCTTATGGTTACCCGTTACGCTTCTTGCGCGTTCGGTTAGATTTATGTAACTAGTTTGTATAAATTAGCCGAAACGGGTCAAACCTTATCGTTATTATCTCAAAATCCAGAATGTGTTTAGATTACCCATATTATACAAGTCTTCAAACTTGTCGGGTCTAAATCACATTCTATTCCGGTCTTCGCTTTATCATGCGTTTGAACCGTATCTTTCTCTCGAAAACTAATCGGTCTAAGTCAAGGCTTAATTTTATGACCCGTTAGGATTCTAATAGGTTATTAAAAACCTTCGTTCCAGATTTAGGAGCCCAGTAAAAGCTATCTGTACTTGCTGATTTGATACGGCTGGGATTGAATTTATATTTAGCTCAGGTAAATACTTTTAACTTATTTTCCCTATACGGGCTTGGGGTACGCTATATAAAATACCGCTTGGTCAGACATTGAATCTTTAATTGTATGATGGTTAAAGTATTGAGATATTTCGTTTAATTTGTTTTGTTTGCTTAAAGCCTTTGGGGGTTAATGACCGTGTCCCGGATATCCCTGGCATCATTTTACGAAATGGCCACGACCTTAGCACTCAGGTGTAGGCGTACACCTGTCAGTGTCTCATTTAAATAAAGTGGTGTGTCTATTGATCTTTAACCCTGCTCGATCCAGGCTACTGAACGCCTAAGGAACATGTAAATCCTTTACAAGTTTATATATTTAAATAAGTATTCCAAGTTATAAAATATTATTTGTGCCATGTGCATTCAAATCAACCATTTTAAAAACCTTTTCAAAATGAGTCAGTTGATTGTATTTACCAGTGTAAACTGACGTATTTTCCCAAAAAGGCTAAGTGCAGGTACTAATCGGAATGGGCTGGCTACTCCTAGCATCAATAAAGAGTCTCGCAAGCTTAGATGCCTAAAGTCTGTTGAACAGTGTTATTTTTATTTTCGATCCGCCTGAGGATCCTTTACTTCCGTTGTAATACTTGGATGTTATGTTATTTCGGGTTGTAATATATTTATCCTTTTGCTTCCGCTGTGCATTTATAGATTGTGTTGTTTGACTATGATGTTGCCAACCACATCACGTTACTCCCCTACCGGGCCCACCGGTAACACGTGGAAATTCGGGGTGTGACAGGTTGGTATCAGAGCCAACATTGAGTGAATTAAACACTATCTTTTTGTGCTTAATCTCAATGACACATTAGCACATTCCTTGACCTTCTGAGTCTAGACTTAACATAGGAATATTCTCAATCCTCATCTGGAAATCTTGCTTCCAATTTTTATATATTGGATACGTCGCCAAGCGAAGAAGCCGTAATAGGAATTCTCCACACTCGGAGCCTTAAATTGCTGCCCTTCGTACATCGGCTAGGATGAAACGTGCAACCAAGGAGAAAGCATTCAGAAATAAAAATGAAGAAGAAACTCCTTTTGCTGAAGTTCGTTTCCTTAAAAGTCTTTATAACGATATTTATCTTTTAGTCCCTTAGAGGACAACATTATTCCTTCCAAGTCCCGTTTAGGGCAACCATATATCTGTTTAAATTTTAAAGGAACGATTATGTTTAACATATCATTCCTATATTACCAGATCTACCATTATAATAAAATGGCAAAATCTAAAAGGGGACAAGACCTAGCCTCGTGTCATTATTAAGACCCGGCCAGGATGGCAGTACCTCAATTTAGGTTCAGATCCTTATTAACATCTCGATTTAAAAATTTTTCTGCGTTAATTATTAAAAAGAATCTTAAAGGTAAACCTAGACCATATTACAAGGCCAAGATGGTAGAACCTATTCAAGAGATTCAAGTTCTTGTTAACACCTGTAACGTGTTAACGCTCCTGGCAGACGTGATTCATTAAAATCACACACGTTATTTTGATATAGGATTCTTTAAAAAATTCCTAACCCAATTTAATGATCTCTGAATCATAGGTTTAAATCATCAATTAGGATGATCATATTGTGACCATATATTGGTAATATAGTGCCTACGGGCCTTGCTCATTTCTACATGAGCCAAAAGACAGTGGTAGCGATGACTCCCTGTCCGAGAAAGGTAATGAACTATGTTCAAACCTAAATGCTTTGATTCTCTGCCATCATAGCTTATAATTTATAAATGTCCTTGTGACTAGGCCATTCGTACTATTATTAAAACCTTAATGCCTCGATTCTCTGAAATCATGGCTTATAAATTAAACTTGTCTACGCGACTAGGCCATTTGTGCTATTATTAACTTGTAAATCAGGGTTTATGATAGAAATCCTGAATAAAATAAATATCATTCCTTTCCTGCCAGTATAAATATTAAAAGAGAATCTTAAAAAGGTTTGACCTAGCTTGAATGTCATTGAAGACCTAGCTAAAATGGTAAAACCTTTTTAAAAAGAGATTCAGATCCTCGTTAACATCAGAAAACATGTTAACACTCCCGGCAACAGTGATGCGATAAATCACACTTGTCATCTTTATATTAGGAATTTTTCAAATCCTTTATTTAGCGTAATTGATCAATAGAAATCATGGCTGGTAAACGTCGAACATGGTGAACGCATCAAACATCCATTTGGGATGTATACCTACGGGAAAAGATGTATACATGAAAAGATAGTTTTTATTTCATAAATTCTTGTCAAGACAATGAATTATGAAATTTTCCGATCCAAATGAATCATCGATTATGTTTTAAATTTTTCCCTAGTGACAAGGCCCCTGTGCCATCAAAAGTCCTTGGGAACAAGCCCTTATGCTATATAAAATGTCGGTACGACATTGACAGTCGTGATTTAGGTCCCCTGTCTAATAAATATGAAGGATTATATTTCGTTTACACGCCAAGGATGATTTATTTAAAAACCTAGGCAAAACATAATCAAATAAATTTAATACTATCTATTCGCCTATATGGTTAAATTATACCAGGGCTATTTAATCATCAAATTCGACAATTCACCATATAATTAAATCAATTATCATTACTTGGTTTGTAGCCTTCAAAGCTTCACCATGGTTAACTCCTCTGAAGCTCACAATCATCCAGTTGATCAGAATAATGATGCAAGACTGAACGTAACGGGCGCCGAGTTACAGGCTATGTTAGATATAGCTGTAAACAAGGCCGTGAACCGAGTGTTAAGGGATCATAAACGAAAGTGCGTTAATACCCCAAATAAAAGTTGTAAAAAGGGTAAGACCGGTTCAGGCTGTAACCAGTCCAAGCCAAAGAAGGCAAAACCCAAATGTAAAACCTGCAAAAGAAGACACTGGGGCCAGTGTCGATCAAACCAAAATATAAAGCAGTGTGGCATCTGTAAAAAGACAGGCCACCAGTCCCACGGATGTAGGGACATAGAGAATGCAAACTGTTTCAGCTGTGGCGAAAAAGGCCACATCAGTACCAATTGTCCTAAGGCTGCCAAGGAAGGAGCAGCTAAGTCTGGCAAGAATTTAAAGGACAACCAGCAGTCAGGTGAAAAACCCAGATGCAAAATCTACAAGAAACAGCACTTCGGGAAGTGCAGGTATGGATCGAACTCGCATACACAGTCGAGAACTTTTGCATGTGGGATATGCAAGTCCAAGGAGCATAAAACCTTGGACTGCAATAAGATGGAGAACGCAACCTGCTATGGTTGTAATGAAAGAGGGCACATTAAGACCAACTGCCCTAAATACGCTAAAAAGCTTGAGGAAGTTAAAAAGATCAAAGATGGAAGCTCTTAAATGGATACTCAAGAGACGGTTCAGGATAACAATATCATAACAGGTACTTTCTTTACCAATAACGCTCATGCTAGAGTATTAATTGATTAAGGTACAGATAAGTCTCTCGTAGACAATAGATATTGTAAATCATTAAATCTGCCTGTTAAAACTCTAAGCGTTATGTATGAAGTAAAAATTGGCCGATAGTACCTCAGAGACTGCTCCAGCAATATTAAATGGATGTTTTATATCCATTAGGGTTTACCCTTCTCCGCTGTCCTTGTTTCGTTAATAGGAGGACTCGATATAGTAATAGGAATGGATTGGTCGTCTTGTGACCAAGCCCATATTGTGGGTGATAAGAAGCAATTAATTATCAAGACTCCTTATGAGACAACCCTCATAATTACATGTATCCGTACGATTAATTAATATTAAACAATATATAAATTATACCTTACATACCTCAAAAAAAAATGGTGGAACCGGCCATCCCCGGAATCGAACCTGGGTCTAGGCTGCACCCTTTCGCGCGCCTAGCCAACCGAGCTAGGTGCCTAGTTTGTGAAATTTCCATTTTGATTAAATA
This sequence comes from Helianthus tuberosus, assembly GCA_030545235.1. Classification (NCBI taxonomy): domain Eukaryota; kingdom Viridiplantae; phylum Streptophyta; class Magnoliopsida; order Asterales; family Asteraceae; genus Helianthus; species Helianthus tuberosus. The sequence goes on along the minus strand of CM060433.1, from coordinate 113,004,023 downwards.
TAAGCACATGTACAATAACTTCCTTACTTCTTACTATAAGTCACCTACTTATCCTCCTTATGTTGACTAAGTATTAGAATCCAAGATCTTACCTCTATGTTTTAATTACTCTTGGTTTGCTTATGTTGACTAAACACTAGAAAGGATGAAGTAGAAACCATTAAGTATATCAGTGGTTATGCTAAAAAAAAAAAGGACATGGTAAGGTATACATCACAGTCATTCGATGGCAATACTCTTAATTAGTAAGGACATTAATGAAATCCTCAAGAAGGATCCTCTTATACATTGTGGGATGGTCCAATTTTTTTTTTTTTTTTTTTTTTTTTTTAGGACCTTATTAGAAAAACCTGGTATTCATTTCGCGAAAAGGGAAAAGACGGAATAAGAATTTTCTGACTCTCACCATAAAAGTTCTAGACTGTCGACAGTATGTCGCAAATTTTAATTCATTGGCTGAGATAATACCCTATTAAAGCACATAATTATTAGTGGTTAGCATTGGCAATAAGAGGGCACACTAAGGTTTCAAAACCTACTCATTAAAAATCCATTATGGATCTACCTCAGCTACCCACGTTATAATGATTAAGAAGTAATCAGTCAAAGCTGAGACTGCCCTAAAGTTATCTAAGATTTTACAGCTAAGTTTAGAAGGATTAATAATGGAGGCGTTTAACCCTCCTATTGAATGATTAGAGGCAGCTCACATTAGGAATGTCCCCAGATAAATCCTTATTTGTGAATTTATTGCTAGAAATTACTTGTGGTTTCGGGTGCTGCTAAGTCTCTCATAAGAACCTAAGCTTAGCAAACTTTTAGAAATTTTCCCGTGAGAACTCCAGATATTAAGCGTAAGATAAAACTTACCTGCGAAATCATAAGAACCATTTCTTCTGTTCTTGTCAGAAACCTTCTGTCATAGAAAAAATTTTCCTCTCTCAAGAGGAAGTGCGTCAGCACATATAGTTGATATCTCTTTAATCTCTATCGGTTCCGAATACCAAAGGGTATGATAAAAGCATCATATGAGGATTGGTGTATCTTAATAAATTCCATAGATTGCTTCCATGCCTGATCAGTATGGAGGTTTAATGCATGGGACCACAAAGATATTCCAAGAGGTCATATGGTACTAAAGTCAACTAATGGTATTCAAAGAAGATGTCCAGGATGGAATTGTCCAAGTAAATGTTTCCGAGTAAGGAGTTCTTGGACTCATAACATAAATGTGTCACTTAATTGACACAAACATTGGTGGATGAATTGGAGCCTGAGATTTGTAAAAATCTCTGTAACCTCCTTGTACCTTGATTATCTTCTCCTAATATTACCCTGTTTGCCCTGAGAGGCAGGTAGAGTTAAGGTTTAAATTCCGTTTAAGGCTGTGTTATTATGAAATCTTCAAAACGGCTAGTACCATCATTGGAAGAATCGAAACCCTGATTAACTAAGTTTAAAATAGAGGGTTCATATAGCCTAACTCAATATCCTGGGAATCCGGTATAGTTAATTATGAAAGACGGTTCATTTTGCTTATGCATTATCACCGCAACCCTAATTAGGCAACGATTAAGAATTTGCCATCAGCTGCCCAGGATCGTCGATCTGTTCGACTAACGGCAAGGATTAGCTATTCCTTAAAATTAGTTAAGCAGTGGTTGGAATAACCATATCACCTTAAGATGAGCTCTTCTATAATAGTTGATATAAAAGCATCAAGGCTGCTCCTTAGGAGACCTTGTATAGATGGAATGTTACACATCTATTGTTAGGACAATAGATTGGTAAATCCAATTATCAGGATCTGAAAGTTGTATTGGAAACAACAAATAAGATCACGCAGATTCATAACCTTCAGTAAGATTCCAGTATTCGGCAGAAAATCAAGGATTAATGAAAATAGCAAAACCTTCTAAATTCTTGTTAAGGAATAAGGTTCAACAAAAGATATCACCCAGGAAAAGTGTGCCAAATTTGTTAAATTATCAGGCTAGTTAAGCTCTGAATATATAGAATCATCCGAAGGAAATCGGATGTACCAAGATCAAGTAGCTTACAAGCTAAAACCTATTTAAGAAGCTTAGCGAAGCTCGCAGTACATTGCACACTAGTGACTGAAGGAGGTGTTTCGCCAATAAGTCAAGGAGCACTATCACAATATGGTATGCGGATTTATGATGTGATAAACATCCTATATCGATTGAGGATCGACAGGTTAAGAAGCTTCGAAGGAAGCATGTACCGATTGTAAAGGTCAAATGGGATGCCCGTAAAGGTCCCGAGTATACGTAGGAGGTTGAGTCCACAATGAAAGAAAAGTACCCTTATTTGTTTCAGTAAATCTCGAGGTCGAGATTTCTTTTAAGGGGGTGAGGATGTAACACCTCAAAAATTTACGTCCTATAATGTGTTGACACGTGTCAAAGGTTTGAACGTGTGAAAGAATGTTCTTGAAGGACTAAAGTTGACAAACATAGAAACTATGTAAATGTAAGGGTCCAAAATGTCAACAATGAATAAATATACTTTACAATAACCCTACATGATGTTTATAACCTTAAACGAATGGATCATGGATCATACGAATCGAATTGTGAAAGAAAGTGAGAAATTACAAACTACAGGGGTTAAATGTGTCAACATGTATAAGATATACCTCCGAGTGACCTTTTTCGCAAACCCGAAGCCTTGTAACGATTAATTATGCTCACTAGAATGCACCATAAAAATTTCACCAAGTTTCGTTACCGTATGAGAAAGTTATGATAAAATTCGTGTGCGAGGGGTTAGAAGCGTCAACGTTGAAATTCATAACTTTTCGGGTAAACACAAAGTGACCAAGGGCTTCACAAAGTGGGTATAAGTCTTAAAGCCCCTAAATGTCAAATGTAAGGGCTTAGAATGCAAGAAACAATGAGAAAGCGACGTTTAGAAGGATCAGGGACTGAAATGCAATTAACAGAAACTTGTTTGGCTGGTCTTCAACACACTCGCGTAGCGCGAGCATGTATACCCCGGCAGTCGCGCTACGCGACTGCCTTGTCTGATCAGAATGGTTTGCACAGCTGTCTGTTGATATTTTAACCGACTTTGATCCCTTGTATGGCATACCATGGGCGTCCTAAAGTGGTTTATAGGTTGTAGATGACACATGTGTTCATCCTTGATCAATTGTAGACCCATTTGGCAAAAATCCATGAAGATCAAAGTTCATATATAAGGGCCATGTTTTGCAACTTTTGTGTTCATTCATTTCTATCTTCAACTGATCATTTCTGGAGCATAAAGGCAGATCCCAAGCATCATAAATCCTTCATTTGTCTCTTGTAAGTTTGTTTAACCTTCTTGTTTTGAGTTTAGCTTAGTTATTTAGCTAAAAGTCAAACCATCGTAACTACGGTTTGACTTCGAGATTGTTTAATAATTGGCTCAGTCTTATCTCGATTTAAAAGTACCGTTAAGTAGGTAATTATATGGGTATTAAACCCTTAAAAGGGTACTCACTGATTCCCATCCTAGTTAGGTCGTTTGTCGAGTCAAACATTGTCCGAAAAAGTCAACAGAACCATTAATTATGTAATTAGTAATATAGAAGGCGTGTAACCTGTTTTATCATTCATATAACTTGGTAATAAGTGTACGGACTTGTCTAAACTTGTTTGATTCGACAACTTTCTGTTTTGAACCGATTCGGAGCCGAAAGTCGTATAGTTTGACTTTCTGCTTTGACCTCGGTTCTGACCCAGTTTTGATAGGTTTAGACATGCCTTAAAGTTCCATTAGGACCTAGTTACATGTGTGTATAACCCTCTGCGTTTATACCACTTAAATCCTTAATTGTCCGACGTTTCGGTTAAGTGCTTAAATATTGACCATAATGCCCTTATGACCATACAACGAGAATTTTGGAATTATGAAAGTACAATAATCTTTGTTACTGATTATTAAAAATGTCTGTAAATTTTCACATCAGTTGGACGTATAGATTAGGAGTTATGCTCAATGACGTAATTAGAACGCTTCTTAGTGATTAAACGGCGTCATTAGCGTAAAGTCTATCTAAACCCAATTTTTGACAACAAACCTTTTACCCACTGATGTAATATAATATTTTGGGATTTTTGAAGATTTTTAATTATTTTTAAACTGATCATAAGCTAGGATTAGTGCCTTGATTCGGTAAATACCGAATATACCCTTTTCGGCCATAAAATGAGTTTTACAAATCATTTTGATACCAATCCAATTGCTACTGATTTTAAATAATAAATGAAGTGTTTTGAACCTTATGAACTGACCTGGAAACTCAGAATACTATTTTAACCCGTAAATCGCTTAAAACGACGTTATACGCGTATTAAGCGCATAGTAAGGGTTTAAAACCATTTTGCCACATAGGACTTAACACCAACTGATAGACCAAGTTAAAATAAACTATTTTACTGATTTATTCAGACCCGGATCACAGAAGCTTAATTGATCCCTTTTATAATCTTTAAAATGACCAAAATACCCCTACGGGGCTTAATATGAGATTAAACTCATTTTGGGCATAATGGAAGGTATCCTACTGATATCACACCATATTTAAGGCATGTTAACTTAGGAAACCTGTTTAGGACTCTTATGGTTACCCGTTACGCTTCTTGCGCGTTCGGTTAGATTTATGTAACTAGTTTGTATAAATTAGCCGAAACGGGTCAAACCTTATCGTTATTATCTCAAAATCCAGAATGTGTTTAGATTACCCATATTATACAAGTCTTCAAACTTGTCGGGTCTAAATCACATTCTATTCCGGTCTTCGCTTTATCATGCGTTTGAACCGTATCTTTCTCTCGAAAACTAATCGGTCTAAGTCAAGGCTTAATTTTATGACCCGTTAGGATTCTAATTGGTTATTAAAAACCTTTGTTCCAGATTTAGGAGCCCAGTAAAAGCTATCTGTACTTGCTGATTTGATACGGCTGGGATTGAATTTATATTTAGCTCAGGTAAATACTTTTAACTTATTTTCCCTATACGGGCTTGGGGTACGGTATATAAAATACCGCTTGGTCGGACATTGAATCTTTAATTGTATGATGGTTAAAGTATTGAGATGTTTCGTTTAATTTGTTTTGTTTGCTTAAAGCCTTTGGGGGTTAATGACCGTGTCCCGGATATCCCTGGCATCATTTTACGAAATGGCCTCGACCTTAGCACTCAGGTGTAGGCGTACACCTGTCAGTGTCTCATTTAAATAAAGTGGTGTGTCTATTGATCTTTAACCCGGCTCGATCCGGGCTACTGAACGCATAAGGAACATGTAAATCCTTTACAAGTTTATATATTTAAATAAGTATTCCAAGTTATAAAATATTATTTGTGCCATGTGCATTCAAATCAACCATTTTTAAAACCTTTTCAAAATGAGTCAGTTGATTGTATTTACCAGTGTAAACTGACGTATTTTCCCAAAAAGGCTAAGTGCAGGTACTAAACGGAATGGGCTGGCTACTCCTAGCATCAATAAAGAGTCTCGCAAGCTTAGATGCCTAAAGTCTGTTGAACAGTGTTATTTTTATTTTCGATCCGCCTGAGGATCCTTTACTTCCGTTGTAATACTTGGATGTTACATTATTTCGGATTGTAATATATTTATCCTTTTGCTTCCGCTGTGCATTTATAGATTGTGTTGTTTGACTATGATGTTGCCAACCACGTCACGTTACTCCCCTACTGGGCCCACCGGTAACACGTGGAAATTCGGGGTGTGACAAATCCCATCCATTCCAAGTTCATTCAAGGATGTTAGAAGGTGGTTAAGGAAGCTTGGTGCTTGTGGATCTTGAAAGACCTCCATCAATTGCTTTTATCCTCCACTTTTGTCATCACCATCATCAAGTGTTCTTCCCTAGCCTTGTGCTAGTAGTAAGGCCCTTATGATCTCTTGATCTTTCATATATAGTTGGTTAATAAGTGATGAACATTGTTAAACATGATGAACATTAAAAGACATATTCATGAATCTCTAACATAAGCTTGATATATTGATAAAACAATGTTGTTTAGTATATGTATGGTACTTGCTTGTTATATTCTTGAAGATTATGATGTTGATCATCATAAGGAGCTTGCTAGATTGTGATTAAATACATGATCTAGCAAGTGAGAGGATGATTATGTGATGAAACAAGATGATCATCCTCATGTGTAAGCGTGAACTTGAAAACCAAAATGATTTCTTGAAAAATAATAATCAAGTGAGTTGATAATCTTATAGATCTAAGATTTATGAATGGTTTTTCCAAAAGAACCAAGTTCAAAAATATGATTTTTAGGAAATCTTGGTTCTTGCTTAAACACACACTATTTTTAGTGGTAAAACAAGTGTATAAACACTTGTGAAACAACAAGATGTCGTAAGAAAATGTTTTCGTAAAATATGTTTACAAGTTGTAAACACCTAAATTTACCAAGAATGGAGTTTTTAGAGAAGTAAAAACACTTTAAAGGATAACAAAACCAACTAAACACACTACCAAATTACTACAAGTTTTTATGAAAACTCAAGTTCATGACCATTATCTAGATAGCATTGTTCTTGCACTTGGTAAGTGTAAGTTGTTTAGGGATTGATTGTAGATTGTTTATGATAATTTTTTAAAAGAAAATGATATGCTTTAACAGCATGGACACCTCCATTTTCAAGGGAAACTATGGCAAAATTTTCTAAAAATATAAACACTTAGAAAATATTTTCTAAACAAATATTAACAAATGTGTTTTAACTATGGTTTTCAATATAAACTTTGCCATAGATTTTGTTACAAAATACAAGTATTGGAGATTGGTTTTTATAAATAAAAATGAGTAAATATATATTTAGAATATATATACATATATATATATATATATATATATATATATACACAATAAAGACACTTGTGTGAATATTTGTATACTTTGTGAAATAGTTATATTATTTTAGGGTAAAATAATATAACTTAACAAAATACCAAGAATATCATAAAAATATAAGTTACACACTAATATTGTGGAACCCAAACAAAAATGTAACTTACAAATATTCCGGAAAATACCGTTATAAATATGTTTTTAGTAAATATTATTTTGGATACAAAAGAAGTGAAAATATGATTTTTGTAAATATTACTAAGTTATATCATATTTTCCATAAGGAGAGAAAATATATTACTTTTGGAAGTAAAAATATATTTTCTTGAACATTTAGAAGATGTATGATTTTTGAGAAAAATATATATTTTCTTGGAATACATTATTTTTGGATAAAAATAAGTTTGAATATATTTTCTAAGTGAGACTAGAAAATATATTATTTTGGAACTACAAATACAAGAATATGAGTACACATGTATGAGAATACCCCCATCCTTTGGAAGGAAATACTTGAGAAGTATTGTTACAAAAATATTGTTTAACAAATATTCCAAAATTTATAAATACAATTTAAGTTGAAATATTAATTATTTTGACAATAATTATATAACTTGGAATAATATCAGAACGTAACTCCAAAACATTAATACTTAGCAAAGGCACGACCCGTTCGTCTAATAGATGTTAGTACACTGTAGGTAGTCGTGTTTGCTGGGGAGATTTGAGTTGCCAGTACTGAAGACGTAATACTGTGAGTTCATGTCCCCCTTTTCTTTTAACTGTTTTCAGTTTTATACTTCGGGGGTGAAATACATGTTACAATTATTACAAACGTTTTATACATGGTATGGTTAGCTAGGAGGGTTACTGCTAGATCATGCGAAAGGTGGGTATAACACTTAAGGCCATTAATCCTCGTCGTAGGACCGAGGGACATGAGTGATAGATCTATTTGGGTGTAGCGAGCCCACACCCATGGGGACCAGGGTGGCCCATAGGGTGACTATGTCTTCCAGCCGGAGGCCCGGTACAAATTTGCTAGGTTTGAGTTTTCCTGCACCATTTCACACATATCAATGGCCTTGCAAACCATTGGTGATCTGTTTTCCTTATTGCTACATACCAGGGACATACATTCATACAGACATACTTTAAAGGTTTATTCATACACATACACATGAACTCGCTCAACTTTTGTTGATATTTTTAAACTACATGTATTTCAGGGAACTAAGTGGATCTGGCAGGTGTTTGCATGTTTTCAAGCTGCGTTTAAATAAAAGACGTCATCCAAGTCTTTAGAGTTTAGGAGATGTATCTTACTCCTGGACGAGATACATGGTTCTAAGCTCGGGTTTGCGTAAGGTCTTTTGTCGAGTCATAATGAACTCCTTAAAACATGTTATGGTTTGTAATTTGAATTTGGTGTCGATGTTTCAAACAAGTATGTTGTGGTATTTTCAAACTTAACTTTTATGGATGAATATCTTTTGGTTTTATCATATAGCATTGTTATGATTGATTGCTATGGTATTAAGAAGTCACACCAATAACCACGCTTCCGCAAAAGTCAGGGTGTGACATATAAACCATACAATTGTCTTTAATTCATATTGTGAAGGTTTTCTTGCACCATTTGTGTATGTTAGATGATTGTTGATGTCTATGATTAGGTTTTCGATTTACAAACTCAAGAAATCATTGGTGTTCATAAAATAGTCAAACCGTTCATGTTAAATAACTCTAGATACTTATTTATTCGAAACCCGGGTGTGATTCATTTTCTCATATATTATTTTTAACTAATCAATTAAGTTTTGCAAACATAGTCAACGAACCATTCTCTTAGGTAATAGAAAATTGTTGGTTCAACCCGATATCTTTTCAACTAAACAAACAAAATACTTTAACATAGCAAGCTTCATAAAAAAGTGACAATCTTCATAATCAAGCTAATCCATACATAAACCATAAACTCTTCGCGGATCGACCCCTTACTACCACTAACACATAATTAAGTGAAATTTGGGCTTATAAATATTATCTTTGACCAGAGCGCGACACTCCGATCAAATATTGGCGCCATTGCCGGGGAGCTAGTGCGCTTAGTATTTCATTACTTGTTCGATTTTAGTGTTAGTTTTCTTTCTTGTATTTTTGTGATTTTACTTTGGATGGTCGAGCTTGTCTGTGAAGGTATATGTTTTGCGGGCACCATCTTTCAATATGAATTGGGTAGATGATGATCCGTGTGAGTGTTGCGGAAGTGGAGAGCATCTATTAGATGATTGCTCTGTTTTCTACGAGAAGGTTCAAGCATACAAGGATCGGGAATACTACCTCAGCGGATTGTACGGATATGGGGGGCAGATTATGAAGATTTCAAGGGTCCATCCTCACATCATCCATACGTTAAACCGCCACAACCACCACCAAATCATCAAGAATACTACCACCCCGATACGGATTACCATTATGAGCAAGAGTGGGATTAAAACAATTATGCACAAGAGATGTCACATTACTCAAGTTACCGGGAGGAGTATGTCAATTATTACCATGAATACCATCCGTCCGCATACAAGGACCCACAAGATTCAATGCATTCCAAGCTTGAAGCTCTCACAAACATGGTGAAAGCATATCACGAGGATATCAAAGATATGAAGAAAGTGAATGAAGTGAGAGATAAAGCCCATGAAGTATTGGTGATGCAAGTGGGTCAATTAGCGGAGGAAATAGCCCAAATTAAACGCGAGCAGGATGTTTTGGCTAATGGTACGATGGTTGATGGTGATGTGGTGGAAGAGGTTATAGATCTTTTGGAGCAAGAAGTTGAATGTCTGAACTGAGCGGAAGACATGACACCGCGAGACGATTCAGATCCGAAAGAAGCCCACATTCATATCCATCCTTCTCCCATACTTTTCACTCCAACCAACGAAGTTGGGGATGCGGGTTCGGGTATAAGGCTTCGAAGGGTGGCGTTACAAGACATTGGCCAGTTTGGTAAGAAGCGACCCCGAAGTTGTACAGTACGCATGCCGAATAGAAGAAATACAGAGTGGATTCGGCATGCCAACTACCGAGCGTATGTTGGAAACTTGGTAGGAAAATGTGCACTTCGACGGCAAATCAGGTATGATTGTTGTAGAGTTTGTACTATTATTCGTTTTATTTTATTTTATTTTTTTTAGTTAAATGAACGTTGTGGGTGTTTTCCCTATATAACCCTCACAAGACCTACTCGTCCTCCCGAGCTATCGGAATGTTTAAAAAGGCTTGTTGCATAAGCTAAATGCAACCTTGATTCCTACGAAACTGAGTTAGGTTTGTTGTTATTGTACATTATTTTTCCACATAAATCAAAGTGAAATAACATATGGCTTCGTAATGGTTTCATAAAAGTGGTAGAACTAGGTAACTATGAAAATTTGATGGTTGTGAGAAACATGCTTCTACACAAGGGTTGAGATTTGTAGGTACACCATGTTCGTGAGATGATCACTTTGTTGAAGGATGAAGAGCACACGAGGAACGAGTGAAAAACCAGGTGCATACGTTTCTTTTATCTTTGAATTTTAGTTAGCGAATAAGTGGATTGTAAATTGTATTCTATTTTCCGGGGGTGAGATTTTGGGGGAAGTTAGCCATGTCACATCCCTTGTGCGTTTTAAAAGCTCTATTCCTACACATTGAGGACAATTTTGACCTCAAGTGTAGGGATGGAGGAGTAAAAGTTTTTCGATTTTTGACCCGTTCATTTAAACACTACACATTAAGGACAATGTTGACCTCAAGTGTAGGGATGGGGGAAATTTCAAAAAAAAAATGTCTTGGTTTTAAGCAATCTAAAAAGCACAAGTAACTAAGTCAATGAGGGATGACACACTCATTTGGTCTTTTGTCATTGTCAAGTTCAAATAATTAACATGAAGGGTATTTAGGGAGTGGTTATTTGGGAATAATCCGCCTAAGAAACTTGCAAATTGTGTATATCATATTCCATACCCTTTATACGTGAGATATTGAGCCACTTTTATACATCATATATACACATATTTCTTTGTTTAAGTGGACCATTAGTCACGTATTGTAGAACTTGCATCTTTTGATACGTTTGAGACCATAGACCGAATGCAAGCACGAGAATGATTAAGGCATTAGGTGAACCTTTTGCTTTTAAACCATTTATCTATCCTTACCCGAAATCTATCCCTTAGTTGCCAACTTTGAGCCTAAACCTTTCGTTTGACAACCCATTTAGCCCATAACCATAAACCTTTTCTTTTTAAACCCGTGTGATGAAAATTCGATTATAGGATTATATGTTTGTACAGTTGTGATTTATATTTGCAAAAAAATAGAAATTGTTGCGAAAAAGAATAGAAAATCGTTGAGAAAATACAAAAAAATATGTGTTTTTAGTTGTTGAATAAAATGAGAAAATCGTTTCCTTGAAGTTGATGTTTATAGTTAGTTTTGTTTAGCAAAGTCGTTTGTAATAAAAATTGAATTTTTCATCACCTTCGCCACTTTAAAACATCCTATTTCCTACCCTTCGCCTAGCCCCATTACAACCCTTCAAAGTCCTTTTGACTTGTGCTCAGTATTCGTGTTCAGTGCTGGAGTGGAGAATGATTGAGTTGCAAGCCTATGCGGGTACGTGTTCTATTCGGTATTGAGTGATTACTTTAAAAAGGTGCTAATACGTCATTAAAATTAGCCAACTTGTAAACTGAGTGGAGTGAACATTGTGAGGGATATGTATGATTTGTGAGTTTCAAGGGCGGGTTAATCTTGGATAACCATTTTAATATGATTAGTAATTTATTGCTAAATATGTTGAAAATTGTAAAAAGTTTGAACCGGGTATGACATCAGACCTTAACCTTAGTCTCGGGAATGGGGTGTGTGTTTCTCGTTCGACCAACGTGAAAGTGAAAAACAGATTTGCTTGAGGGCAAGCAAAAGACAAGTGTGGGATGTGATGGGTTGGTAAATTTCCAAAGCCTAATATGTTTAATTTTATCGATTTGTGTGAAATTGAGTTTTAGAATACACAACTTTGAGATGGTTTGTATTTTGCAGGCCTTGACATGTTTAAGGTGTATTTTGGAAGTTTAATGGAGCTTGGGAATGAAGTTAGGAAGAACGGTAGTGAAAAACGGAGCTAAACGGCGAAAACCGGACAAAGACTTCAGAGACCGGCGTCCCAGACGCAGGTCCCCAGCGTGAATTTGGGGAAACCTTTAGTTAAGAACCCATTTCGAATAGCTAGCCACGCACACTCCATTCTGGACTTCCATAGGTGATTTGGGGAGATTTTTGAAGGTTCCATTTGATCTATTATCACATTCCATCACGTTTTGAAGATCAATCATAAACCATGGATGGCTAATTTCCCCAAATCATCCCCAGGTGAAAGGTTGTGAGTTTCCTAGGGTTTGATTTTTCATGTTTTGGTTTGATATAAACATTTTGTAATCTTTTGATTGAAATTGTGCGGATTGATTTGTAGTATTGTTTTGAACTCGAAATTGTTAAGATTTTCTTGCATCATTAACATTGAGAGATGATTACTACTATTTGTTTTGATTCGTGTTAGGGTTTGTTCATTGTTCTTGATTTATAAAACATACAATTGTCTTTAATTTATATTGTGAAGGTTTTCTTGCACCATTTGTGTATGTTAGATGATTGTTGATGTCTACGATTAGGTTTTCAATTTACAAACTCAACAAATCATTGGTGTTCATAAAATAGTCAAACCGTTCATGTTAAATAACTCTAGATACTTATTAATCCGAAACCAGGGTGTGATTCGTTTTCTCATATATTATTTTTAACTAATCAATTAAGTTCTGCAAACACAGTCAATGAACTATTCTCTTAGTTAATAGAAAATTGCCGGTTCAACCCGATATCTTTTCAACTAAACAAACAAACAACTTTAACATAGCAAGCTTCATAAAAAAGTGACAAACTTCATAATCAAGCTAATCCATACGTAAACCATAAACTCTTCGTGGATCGACCCCTTACTACCACTAACACATAGTTAAGGGTAATTTGGGCTTATAAATATTATGTTTGACCGGAGCGCGACACTCCGATCACGGAGGCACCCCCTGTGGCTGCGGCTCCGGTGGCGGACCATCTAGTGGAATGGTGGGTGAGCGTGGTCACCATCGTCATCGTCGTCCTCCACGGCATCACCATCTGCCGGCGGACCCTATGCCGGCTCTGGCAACAACTCAGGTAACTCGGCTAGGAGAGCGGCAGGGACAAATAGCTGCCCGTCGGGTCCTATAAATCGCAGCCCGAGCCCAGGGAAGTCACGCGTCACATGCATGCCGATCAGGGTATTTGGGCTCAACCTGACCAGCTCCACCATGCCCCCCTCAACGAATAATGTGTCCTGCTGGGGAACAAGGCCCAACGAGACGGCGATACGCGTGATGTACACCACCCGACAGTACAACATAGACCTGTCCTGCCTGTGGTACGCCGCCGTGAACCACTGGGCTGGGCAGTGATGGAGGGCGCACGTCCCCCCTATACTAGATAATACAGGTAAAAGAGATCCCCCTAATTGTGCCACTCGCGATTATACTCGTGTGGTGCAATGGATGTGGCAATAAGCCCATGCAGGTAACGATATAGGGGATCTCTGATCTAGGAAACCCTCGACTTCGACTTCGGGCTGAAGCGACGGTCACTAATCACCGGCCAGAACCTGTAGAGAGTCGAACGAGGGGCCAAATGGATACCCTCGGTGTAGATAGGGGTGTCTGTGTCGTCCTTCGTGTAAATGCCGCAGTGCACAACAAACTCTCTCAGTGACATCTCATGCCACATGCTGGCTAGACGAAAGCTGACCTCTATCCACGGGTCGTCGGGGTTGTCAAACTCCTTCGGCTGGTCTGCAGGCCTGAGAGCAAAGTCGAAAGACGCTAAAAACTTGCACACCATGACCCTAAACGATGGCGTGTATGCAATATCGAACAACCTGTCACACAGTGTGTTTAGTATCCATGTCATATACAAAACAAAGAAAACACAGTAACAAATAATATACCTATCCCATTGAGTATCTTGTCCGATGAACCCTCGGGCTCTCGCCGCCTCATCCACCTCCTCGAGAGGCGACCAATCGATGGATGCCGATCTCCATACGCTGAAACTTTTCACATCTGTGAAAAGCCTCACTCCTCTCATCGAATGCTAGTTAAGGATTATATAGCAACGGATCCACGTCTGGCCATCGCTTCTACGTCCACGGCCATGTCCATGCCCATCGACCACCACCGCCCCCATCCCCGCCTATCCACCTCTACCACATCCACGCCCACGTCCACGTCACGTCCACGTCCGCCACCTCCATCGTCACCTCCACCACCACCTCCGGCACCACGTCCGACACCTCCACGGACAGAATCCTGGCCTCTCCCTCTACCAACAACGACATCCATATATGTATGAATAAACAATTTTCAATCAATTTTTCCTTTACAAAATATAATAATTTTTAATTAATTTAAAAACAAATATAACATTTTTTAATTAATTTTTTAAAAAATATAGCGGTTTTTAGAACTTGTTATGGATTCCAAGCTCGTTACGGATTCGACGACTTACGTTTCGACGCTCGTTACGGACGAATTCGACAGTATTATATAAATATTATATATTTAAGACGACTTATGTTTCGATGCTCGTTAAGGAACTAAGCGCTTACCAACGATTTCGACTAAAAATATAAATATTATATATTTACAACCACTTACGTTTCGACGCTCGTTACGGACCTACGCACGTTACGGACGACTTCGAATATATAATATAAATATTATATATTTACGACGACTAAGGTTTCGACGCTTATTACGGAACTATGCGCGTTACGGATGATTTCAAAAAAAAATATAAATATTGTATATCTACGACGACTTACGTTTCGACGCTCGTGACGGACGATTTCGACTCAAAATATAAAAAACTATTCGAAGACTTGCGTTTCGATGCTCGTTACGGACCTAAGCGCGTTAAGGACAATTTAGACTAAAGATATAAATATAATATATTTACGACGACTTATGTTTGGATGCTCGTTACGGACCTACGCGCGTTACGAACGATTAAGATAAAATAATATAAACATTATATATCTACGATGACATAGGTTACGACGCTCATTACGGACCTACGCGCGTTACGAACGACTTCGACTAAAAATATAAAAAGTTATATATTTACGACGACTTACGTTTCGACGCTCATTACGGACCTAAGCGCGTTATGGACTATTTCGACTAAAAATACAAATATTATATATCTATGACCACTTAGGTTTCGACGCTCCACGCGTTACGGACGACTTCGACTATGTAATATAAATATTATATATTTACGAAGATTTAGGTTTCGACGCCCGTTATGGACCTAAGCGCGTTACGGACGATTTTGACTAAAAACATAAATATTATATATCTACGACGACTTACGTTTCTATGCTCGTTACGGACCTACGATCGTTACAGACGATTTCGACTAATATCGTATTATAGCGTATCGTGGCGTATCATATCACATCTTTAACTTAATATCGTATTATAGCGTATCGTGGCGTATCGTATCATATCTTTAATATTTGTTATCGTTAAGTATCGTATATAGCATATCGTGTCGTATCGTATCACATTTTAAACTCGTATTATAGCGTATTATGGCGTATCGTATTACATCTTTATTAATTTTATGTCGTTAAGTATCGTATTATAGCGTATCGTGGCGTATCGTATCACATTTTTAACTTAATATCGAATTATAGCATATCGTATCAATCTTTATTATGTTTTTATCGTTAAGTATCGTACTATAGCTTATCGTGTCATATCGTAGCGTAATTTTGTAATATATCTTTATGTTGATGTATTCACGACATGTGATATTATACATTGTACGAAACCAAGAAAACCAATCCAAACAGTTAAAATAAACAATCACAAATACAAACAAACTGAAACTACAAATTTAATTACATAATAAGTTTGTATATATACAAGACATCGTTCAAAATACATAAACTGTCAAAATAGAAGAAAAGTACAACGATCCTAAACATATGGATCCTGACCCTTCTGACTTGTGCCTAAGGGCCCTGCCCCTTGAATGCCTGAGGGCCACACCCCCTGATCCGCATCCTCTGCAAGGAGAGGCGACAACGACGGTATCAGCAATGGTGTATAACCACGCTGGAGAGCCGCATGTATATCGCTCTAGATCGCCCGCATGAGAAGACGCTCAGTACTACGGTGACTGGCGTCTATCCGCGTCTGCAACCGCTCCTCGATCCGCTCTAACGCAAGCGCCACAGCTGGATGGAGCTGGTCGTACAGAACGTGTTGGGGGTACTGAGGCACCCTTGTGGCTATGGCTCCGGTGGCGGACCACCTGGCAGAAATGGTGGGTGAGCGTGGTCACCATTGTCGTCGTCGTCGTCATCCTCTGCGGCATCACCATCTGCTGGCTGACCCTGTGCCGGCTCTTGCAACAACTCTGGTAACACGGCTGGGAGAACGGCGGGGGCAATGCGCTGCCCGTCGGGTCCTATAAATCATAGCCCGAGCCCAGTGAAGTCATGCGGTACGTGCATGCCGATCAGGGTCTGCCGGCTCAACCTGACCGGCTCCACCATGACCCCGTCGGGGAATAATGTGTCCTGCTAGGAACAAGGCCCAACGAGACAGCGATACGCATGATGTACGCCCCCCCCCCCCCAGGGCCGCCGTGAACCACTGGGCTTGGCAGTGATGGAGGGCGCACGTCTCCCCCCATACAAGACAGTACAGGTAAAAGAGATCCCTCTGATTGCAACACTTGCAATTATGCTCACGTGGTGCAATGGATGTGGCAATAAGTCTGTGTAGGTAACGGTACAGGGGATCTCTGATCTAGGAAACCCTCGACTACGACTTCGGGCCGAAGCGACGGTCACTGATCACCTGCCAGAACCTGTAGAGAGTCGAACGGGGGGCCATATGGATGCCCTCGGTGTAGATGGGGGTGTTTGTCTCCTCTATCATGTAAAGGCCACAATGCATGTCAAACTCTCTCAGTGACATCTCATGCCACATGTCGGCTAGACAAAAGCTGACCTTTATCCGCAGGTCGTCGTAGTCGTCAAGCTCCTCCGGCCGGTTTACAGGCCTGAGAGCAAAATCGAAAGACGCTAGAAACTCGCACACCATGACCCTAAACGACGGTGTGTATGAGATATCGAACAACCTGTCACACAGCGTGGTTAGTATCCATGTCATATACAAAACAAAGAAAACACAGTAACAAATAGTATACCTCTCCCATGAAGTATCATGTCCGATGAACCCTCGGGCTCTCGCCGCCTCGCCCACCTCCTCGAGAGTCGACCAATCAATGGTCGCGTGGCTGGGGGGATCTCCATACGCCGAAACTTTTCACATCTGTGAAAATCCTCGCTCCTCTCATTGAATGCTAGATAAGGATTATTTAGCAACGGATCCACGTCTGGGCCACCGTGCCCACGCCCACGTCCACGACCACGACCACGTCCACGCCCACCGGCCACCGCCACCGACGCCCCTGCCACTGCCCGTCCACCTCTACCACGTCCACGTCCGCCACCTCCACGGCCACCTCTGGCACCACGTCCGACACCTCCACGGCCAACACCCCGGCATCTCCCTCTACCAACAACGACATCCATATCTGCATGAATAAACAATTTTTTAATCAATTTTTTTTATAAAATTTAACAATTTTTAATTAATTTAAAATGATATACCATTTTTTAATAGATTTTTTTTAAATATAACAGTTTTTAGAACTTGTTATGGATTCGATGCTCGTTATGTCACACCCCTTTCAAAGGCGGAAGCACGAGGTGTGATCATGAAAGGTTCTCATTGCGTACGATAAGTAAACATACTACATAAATTTAAAATAACTCCAAATTTCCATTCATAGTTTAAACATTCAAAACACAAGTTAAGTTTAAAGTTTACATCATAACAAAGATAATTGTTTGAAAAGTTTACAACTTCATTTCAAAACAAAGATCAAGGTTTTGTTTGCTATATCACCGCAAGGAGGCGGAATATAGCAAACAAATCCATCAAAAGTAGCAACGGAGCATAAACACATGATAACTTGAAGCATAACCAACTTTCTTGAGCAAAGAGAGAGGCTGCGCGCATCCACTTAGTTTCCTGAAATATATGTAAGTTCTGAAAATCGTCAACAAAATTTGGTGTGAAATCATGTAGTTTTATAGAATGTATAAGCATAGTTGTATGGAAACATGGTATGTACTTTGTAAAATGTGTTTGTAAACTGTATTCTGTACATGTAAGGAAATCAAGATCGCTAATGTTTCGCGAGGACATTAACATTTGTCACGACATAGGAAGCATCCAAACCTAGGCATTTTCCGTCGTTCGTCGACTGAGACCCAAAAACACTCTTGGGTAAAACGAGGCCAAGAGTGAGGTTTCCTTAAACACATTAGATCTAACCTTTCGATCCCCGGTCTAAATGTATACGTTGATTAATCGTGCTTAAGTTTCACCCTATTCATAACATGATCTATACGCCATTCCTTAGTTTTGTTTCTACATATCATAGTACATGTATCTTCCCCAAAGTTTAGAAAAGAAGAAAATGTTTAAAAGTGGGGACATGAACTCACTGATTTGCGTCTTCTGCGTCGAAACTTCACCTGTTCTTGTCTCGTAGACGTCGTAACCTATAAACGTTCTACGTACGTTAATCACTTAAACTTGTAACTCACTAAGTACAAGTTACCATCTTAAGTTAGGTATTTGTTTTGTATAAGTTCGTCATATGTGAGGGTCGTGCCCTTGATGGTCGGGTCTCGTCCGTTCGTCGCATTATAGTAAATTAAAGTTGTATTGTTCACTTGTAAATATATATATATATATATTTTATTCTCAAAAGTATATTTATGTATGTAGTATTTGAACACGATATGTGTTAAAAATAATCTATATTTTTAACTTAACCAATATATGATACTTATATTATTTTCCAAAATAAATATATGTAATTTGTTAAATGATATTTTCAATATTATGTTTGTATATGTATACTTAGGAAAGTATACTTGTATTTAAGTGTAAATACTTGTGTAATTTACATTATTTGCCAAAAATCAATCCTTTGATTTTTATTACTTTCCGGAATTATATTTCTTAAAAATAATATATTTTTAGGATTTTTTTATAATATATATATATATTGTTATGATTGTTAAATATATATATTTATTTTTGTCATTTTCCAGTTTTGTATAACTTTCATTAAATGGTAGTAATTATATATATTTGTCTATATATATATGTGTGTGTGTGTGTGTGTGTGTGTGTCCAAAATGTCCAAACGTTTGTTCAAGTCCATTTATTGTGAGGAATATATTTATATTAATATATATTTTGTATCTTGTCCAAATATCCCATTCATGGCTAGTTTTGTATATATATTTATAAATACTTCCTTATATATTTTTGTGTGTATTTTGGTATGTATACTCCTTTAGAGTATTTAGTGTATTTTTCAAGTTCCTAATATACACTAATACATATAATACACATAATATACACTTAGCACATAATTTTGTGACCACTAAATATATATATTTTTCCCCAAAAAATATACATACTTGAAGAAAACCTTATTTCTGACTTGTAATTTTGTATTAAAAATTAGGAAACCTTGGTAAATATTTTTGGATGAATTTTTGGGGAATAAGTTTCACCAAAACTAATATTTTTCTAAGTGTCAAAATTTTATAAAATTTGACATAGTTTCCACTAAATATGGAGGTTTCCCATGTTTTAAAAACATGTGTTTATTTTCTTTAAATCATCAAGAATCTAGTTTCAACAATTTCACAAGTAACATACACTAGAATCATCATGTTTAACCTTATGATGAACTTGAATATTTCTTAAAAACATGTAGTCTTTTAGATCTACACTAAACATACTTAGATCTTCCAAAAACAAGCTTCTTGATAAACTTTACTTAAACTCTTTGTGAAACTTTATTTCCTAACTTAACCATCCACAAGTTTAGTGACTTCAAGATCATGAAAACATTTTTTAAAACCATTTCCATACTCACATAAAGATCTTTCAAGTTCATCTTCAAGTTTCACCATGGATCTTTCAAGATCCATGCTTAAACTTGTTAGATCTAAGCTTCTAACAAGCTTACACATGATGGATATAACTAAAAACACAAGATCAACATTCACAACTTCACATCATACATCAAACAACTTCATAACAACTTGTTTTCAGTTAGATTATGTTAAATTTTCATGTTACCATCTTTTAAAGTTTATGTTCTTTGATGATGTAACTTGTACATAGCCTAAACATGAAGTAAAAAATGGATGTATGAGTCTTACCACTAGCTCTTGTCGCTAGGGAAGTGGCAAGAACTCAAGAAGAAGAAGAATGAAGAAGATGTAGTGGATAAAAGCTCCTTAGCAAGGTCCTTCACAGTCCAACGCTTCACACCTTCCTTAAACACATGCTAGCACCTTTGTAACACCTTGGATTGCCTTGATTATGGAAGAGAATTGTGATGTTGAAGATAGTGGGTGTGGCCGTGAGGTAGTAGAGAGGGAGGAGAGAAAATGGTGAAGTTTGAATGTGAAGTGATAATGGTTATGTTACTAATGGTCTACACTTACAACTTTCCAACATCTCATTATCCATGGGTTTTTATGTTTAGTATCTTGGCCACAATACACAATATTTTAATGGAAAGATTGGGGGCCACTTTGAGGCCGGTTAGAAGAGGGGGGGGGTAATGTGTAAAATTTTGGAAGTTAAGGGTTTAAGATGTAAGTTAGAAGGTTTAATGTGAAGTTAAGTGTGTTTAGGTGTTTTTATGGTTTTTAAGGTGTTCTATCATCATAACTAGCTCTAAAACATAAAAACTATGTTTCTAGTCAATTTTTGGTGTTTTGGGTAGTGTCCGGTTAATCGTTGGTTGTCGGTTCGTTAAAGTGCTAAATTGTGAATTTTACAAGGTATGAAGTACCTTTTGTGACAGTTTTCATTCTCGACACTGTACAAGTTATTCTAGACACTTAAACATTAAATCTGCATGTTATGTTGATGTTTAAATGCTGATTTTTGCTGAATTCTACAGAATTCTGCGTTTAAAGTGCGTTTCGGGCAGTTTTTAGTTCTTATTTTAGCTTCCAGAAAGTGTTTATGTTAACCCTTGTTCCCACACTTGGGTTTTACTGTATTTTTGATGTTGGACGTACATCTAAGTCCTAAATCATTGTTTAACTGCATGCTAAAACTATGCTGACACAACTTGTCTTACCGGTGAGTTTACTAGTCGTTTCGACGCAACGCTTAATGTATTGCACAATGCGATAAATGAAGTATGAAACATGCATGGATTCATATGTAAAACAAGTAAGAATATAATTTTGACGTTTAAAGACATAAATATAGGAAATAAGTAATTATTAAATTAGTACGGAAATTACCGGTTTTGGGCCAGTTGTCACACATTACGGATTCAACGACTTACGTTTCGACGCTCGTTACGGACTTCAACTATATAATATAAATATTATATATTTACGACGACTTACATTTCGACGCTCTTCACGGAACTAAGCACGTTACGGACATTTCGACTAAAAATATAAATATTATATATTTACTACGACTTACATTCCGACCCTAGTTACCGACCTACGCACGTTACGGATGACTTTAACTATATAATATAAATATTATATATTTACGACGACTTAGATTTTGACGCTCGTTACGAACGATTTCGAAAAAAAATATAAGTATTATATATCTACGACGACTTACTTTTCGACGCTCGTTACAAACCTACGCGTGTTACGGACGATTTCGACTCAAAATAAAAAAAAAACTATATATTTACGAAGACTTACATTTCGATGCTCGTTACGGATCTAAGCGCGTTACGGACGATTTCTACTAAAAATATAAATATTATATATTTACGGCGACTTGCGTTTCGACTCTCGTTAGGGACCTACGCGCGTTCCGGACGATTTCGACTAAATAATATAAACATTACATATCTACGACGACTTAGGTTACGACGCTCGTTACAAACCTACACGCGTTACGAACGAATTCGACTAAAGATATAAAAAAATAAATATTTACGACGACTTACGTTTCGACGCTCGTTACGGACCTAAGCGCGTTACGGACGATTTCGATTAAAAATATAAATATTATATATGTATGACGACTTAGGTTTCGACGCTTGTTACGGACGACTTCGACTATATAATATAAATGTTATATATTTACGACGACTTAGGTTTCCACGCTCGTTACGGACCTACGCACGTTACAGACGATTTACGGACCTACACACGTTACGGACGATTTCGACTAAATTATAAAAAATTATATATTTACGAAGACTTACGTTTTGACACCTCATTATGGACCTAAGCGCGTTACGGATGATTTGGACTAAAAATATAATTATTATATATCTACGACGACTTAGGTTTCGACGCTCATGAAGGACCTATGCGCGTTACGGACGATTTCGACTAATAACGTATTATAGCATATTGTGACGTATCGTATCACATCTTTAACTTAATATCATATTATAGCATATCGTGGCGTAATGTATCACATCTTTAATATTTTTTATCGTTAAGTATCGTATTAGTGTATCGTGTCATATCGTATCACATTTTTAACTCGTATTATAGCGTATCATAGCGTATCGTATCACATCTTTATTATTTTTATATCATTAAGTATCGTATTATAGCGTATCGTGGCGTATCGTATCGTAACAAAACTATATTATTTTTTATTGATAAGTATCGTACTAAAGCCTATCGTGTCGTAGCGTATCGCGTCATATCGTAGCGTAATTTTGTATTTTTTTTTATGTTGATGTATTCACAACGTGTGATATTATACATTGTACGTAACCAAGCAAACTAATCTAAACAGTTAAATTAAATAATCACAAATACAAATAAACTGAAACTGCAAATTTAATTACATAATAAGTTTGTATATATACAAGATATCGTTCAAAATACATAAACTGTCAAAATACAAGAAAAGTACAATGATCCTAAACCTATGGATCCTGACTAGTGCCTGAGGTCCCCGCCCCTTTATCCGCATCCTCTCCAGGGCGAGGCGGCAAGGGCGGTATCGGCAATGGTGTATCTCCACGTTGGAGAGTCGCCTGTATATCGCCCTGGAAAGCCCGCACCCCTTGTGGCTATGGCTCCGGTGGCGGACCACCTGGCAGAAATGGTGGGTGAGCGTGGTCACCATTGTCGTCGTCGTCGTCATCCTCTGCGGCATCACCATCTGCTGGCTGACCCTGTGCCGGCTCTTGCAACAACTCTGGTAACACGGCTGGGAGAACGGCGGGGGCAATGCGCTGCCCGTCGGGTCCTATAAATCATAGCCCGAGCCCAGTGAAGTCATGCGGTACGTGCATGCCGATCAGGGTCTGCCGGCTCAACCTGACCGGCTCCACCATGACCCCGTCGGGGAATAATGTGTCCTGCTAGGAACAAGGCCCAACGAGACAGCGATACGCATGATGTACGCCCCCCCCCCCCCAGGGCCGCCGTGAACCACTGGGCTTGGCAGTGATGGAGGGCGCACGTCTCCCCCCATACAAGACAGTACAGGTAAAAGAGATCCCTCTGATTGCAACACTTGCAATTATGCTCACGTGGTGCAATGGATGTGGCAATAAGTCTGTGTAGGTAACGGTACAGGGGATCTCTGATCTAGGAAACCCTCGACTACGACTTCGGGCCGAAGCGACGGTCACTGATCACCTGCCAGAACCTGTAGAGAGTCGAACGGGGGGCCATATGGATGCCCTCGGTGTAGATGGGGGTGTTTGTCTCCTCTATCATGTAAAGGCCACAATGCATGTCAAACTCTCTCAGTGACATCTCATGCCACATGTCGGCTAGACAAAAGCTGACCTTTATCCGCAGGTCGTCGTAGTCGTCAAGCTCCTCCGGCCGGTTTACAGGCCTGAGAGCAAAATCGAAAGACGCTAGAAACTCGCACACCATGACCCTAAACGACGGTGTGTATGAGATATCGAACAACCTGTCACACAGCGTGGTTAGTATCCATGTCATATACAAAACAAAGAAAACACAGTAACAAATAGTATACCTCTCCCATGAAGTATCATGTCCGATGAACCCTCGGGCTCTCGCCGCCTCGCCCACCTCCTCGAGAGTCGACCAATCAATGGTCGCGTGGCTGGGGGGATCTCCATACGCCGAAACTTTTCACATCTGTGAAAATCCTCGCTCCTCTCATTGAATGCTAGATAAGGATTATTTAGCAACGGATCCACGTCTGGGCCACCGTGCCCACGCCCACGTCCACGACCACGACCACGTCCACGCCCACCGGCCACCGCCACCGACGCCCCTGCCACTGCCCGTCCACCTCTACCACGTCCACGTCCGCCACCTCCACGGCCACCTCTGGCACCACGTCCGACACCTCCACGGCCAACACCCCGGCATCTCCCTCTACCAACAACGACATCCATATCTGCATGAATAAACAATTTTTTAATCAATTTTTTTTATAAAATTTAACAATTTTTAATTAATTTAAAATGATATACCATTTTTTAATAGATTTTTTTTAAATATAACAGTTTTTAGAACTTGTTATGGATTCGATGCTCGTTATGTCACACCCCTTTCAAAGGCGGAAGCACGAGGTGTGATCATGAAAGGTTCTCATTGCGTACGATAAGTAAACATACTACATAAATTTAAAATAACTCCAAATTTCCATTCATAGTTTAAACATTCAAAACACAAGTTAAGTTTAAAGTTTACATCATAACAAAGATAATTGTTTGAAAAGTTTACAACTTCATTTCAAAACAAAGATCAAGGTTTTGTTTGCTATATCACCGCAAGGAGGCGGAATATAGCAAACAAATCCATCAAAAGTAGCAACGGAGCATAAACACATGATAACTTGAAGCATAACCAACTTTCTTGAGCAAAGAGAGAGGCTGCGCGCATCCACTTAGTTTCCTGAAATATATGTAAGTTCTGAAAATCGTCAACAAAATTTGGTGTGAAATCATGTAGTTTTATAGAATGTATAAGCATAGTTGTATGGAAACATGGTATGTACTTTGTAAAATGTGTTTGTAAACTGTATTCTGTACATGTAAGGAAATCAAGATCGCTAATGTTTCGCGAGGACATTAACATTTGTCACGACATAGGAAGCATCCAAACCTAGGCATTTTCCGTCGTTCGTCGACTGAGACCCAAAAACACTCTTGGGTAAAACGAGGCCAAGAGTGAGGTTTCCTTAAACACATTAGATCTAACCTTTCGATCCCCGGTCTAAATGTATACGTTGATTAATCGTGCTTAAGTTTCACCCTATTCATAACATGATCTATACGCCATTCCTTAGTTTTGTTTCTACATATCATAGTACATGTATCTTCCCCAAAGTTTAGAAAAGAAGAAAATGTTTAAAAGTGGGGACATGAACTCACTGATTTGCGTCTTCTGCGTCGAAACTTCACCTGTTCTTGTCTCGTAGACGTCGTAACCTATAAACGTTCTACGTACGTTAATCACTTAAACTTGTAACTCACTAAGTACAAGTTACCATCTTAAGTTAGGTATTTGTTTTGTATAAGTTCGTCATATGTGAGGGTCGTGCCCTTGATGGTCGGGTCTCGTCCGTTCGTCGCATTATAGTAAATTAAAGTTGTATTGTTCACTTGTAAATATATATATATATATTTTATTCTCAAAAGTATATTTATGTATGTAGTATTTGAACACGATATGTGTTAAAAATAATCTATATTTTTAACTTAACCAATATATGATACTTATATTATTTTCCAAAATAAATATATGTAATTTGTTAAATGATATTTTCAATATTATGTTTGTATATGTATACTTAGGAAAGTATACTTGTATTTAAGTGTAAATACTTGTGTAATTTACATTATTTGCCAAAAATCAATCCTTTGATTTTTATTACTTTCCGGAATTATATTTCTTAAAAATAATATATTTTTAGGATTTTTTTATAATATATATATATATTGTTATGATTGTTAAATATATATATTTATTTTTGTCATTTTCCAGTTTTGTATAACTTTCATTAAATGGTAGTAATTATATATATTTGTCTATATATATATGTGTGTGTGTGTGTGTGTGTGTGTGTGTCCAAAATGTCCAAACGTTTGTTCAAGTCCATTTATTGTGAGGAATATATTTATATTAATATATATTTTGTATCTTGTCCAAATATCCCATTCATGGCTAGTTTTGTATATATATTTATAAATACTTCCTTATATATTT
The DNA here is from genome assembly GCA_030545235.1 of Helianthus tuberosus. Lineage (NCBI taxonomy): Eukaryota > Viridiplantae > Streptophyta > Magnoliopsida > Asterales > Asteraceae > Helianthus > Helianthus tuberosus. The sequence goes on along the minus strand of CM060433.1, from coordinate 112,977,646 downwards.
TTGTGTGTATTTTGGTATGTATACTCCTTTAGAGTATTTAGTGTATTTTTCAAGTTCCTAATATACACTAATACATATAATACACATAATATACACTTAGCACATAATTTTGTGACCACTAAATATATATATTTTTCCCCAAAAAATATACATACTTGAAGAAAACCTTATTTCTGACTTGTAATTTTGTATTAAAAATTAGGAAACCTTGGTAAATATTTTTGGATGAATTTTTGGGGAATAAGTTTCACCAAAACTAATATTTTTCTAAGTGTCAAAATTTTATAAAATTTGACATAGTTTCCACTAAATATGGAGGTTTCCCATGTTTTAAAAACATGTGTTTATTTTCTTTAAATCATCAAGAATCTAGTTTCAACAATTTCACAAGTAACATACACTAGAATCATCATGTTTAACCTTATGATGAACTTGAATATTTCTTAAAAACATGTAGTCTTTTAGATCTACACTAAACATACTTAGATCTTCCAAAAACAAGCTTCTTGATAAACTTTACTTAAACTCTTTGTGAAACTTTATTTCCTAACTTAACCATCCACAAGTTTAGTGACTTCAAGATCATGAAAACATTTTTTAAAACCATTTCCATACTCACATAAAGATCTTTCAAGTTCATCTTCAAGTTTCACCATGGATCTTTCAAGATCCATGCTTAAACTTGTTAGATCTAAGCTTCTAACAAGCTTACACATGATGGATATAACTAAAAACACAAGATCAACATTCACAACTTCACATCATACATCAAACAACTTCATAACAACTTGTTTTCAGTTAGATTATGTTAAATTTTCATGTTACCATCTTTTAAAGTTTATGTTCTTTGATGATGTAACTTGTACATAGCCTAAACATGAAGTAAAAAATGGATGTATGAGTCTTACCACTAGCTCTTGTCGCTAGGGAAGTGGCAAGAACTCAAGAAGAAGAAGAATGAAGAAGATGTAGTGGATAAAAGCTCCTTAGCAAGGTCCTTCACAGTCCAACGCTTCACACCTTCCTTAAACACATGCTAGCACCTTTGTAACACCTTGGATTGCCTTGATTATGGAAGAGAATTGTGATGTTGAAGATAGTGGGTGTGGCCGTGAGGTAGTAGAGAGGGAGGAGAGAAAATGGTGAAGTTTGAATGTGAAGTGATAATGGTTATGTTACTAATGGTCTACACTTACAACTTTCCAACATCTCATTATCCATGGGTTTTTATGTTTAGTATCTTGGCCACAATACACAATATTTTAATGGAAAGATTGGGGGCCACTTTGAGGCCGGTTAGAAGAGGGGGGGGGGTAATGTGTAAAATTTTGGAAGTTAAGGGTTTAAGATGTAAGTTAGAAGGTTTAATGTGAAGTTAAGTGTGTTTAGGTGTTTTTATGGTTTTTAAGGTGTTCTATCATCATAACTAGCTCTAAAACATAAAAACTATGTTTCTAGTCAATTTTTGGTGTTTTGGGTAGTGTCCGGTTAATCGTTGGTTGTCGGTTCGTTAAAGTGCTAAATTGTGAATTTTACAAGGTATGAAGTACCTTTTGTGACAGTTTTCATTCTCGACACTGTACAAGTTATTCTAGACACTTAAACATTAAATCTGCATGTTATGTTGATGTTTAAATGCTGATTTTTGCTGAATTCTACAGAATTCTGCGTTTAAAGTGCGTTTCGGGCAGTTTTTAGTTCTTATTTTAGCTTCCAGAAAGTGTTTATGTTAACCCTTGTTCCCACACTTGGGTTTTACTGTATTTTTGATGTTGGACGTACATCTAAGTCCTAAATCATTGTTTAACTGCATGCTAAAACTATGCTGACACAACTTGTCTTACCGGTGAGTTTACTAGTCGTTTCGACGCAACGCTTAATGTATTGCACAATGCGATAAATGAAGTATGAAACATGCATGGATTCATATGTAAAACAAGTAAGAATATAATTTTGACGTTTAAAGACATAAATATAGGAAATAAGTAATTATTAAATTAGTACGGAAATTACCGGTTTTGGGCCAGTTGTCACACATTACGGATTCAACGACTTACGTTTCGACGCTCGTTACGGACTTCAACTATATAATATAAATATTATATATTTACGACGACTTACATTTCGACGCTCTTCACGGAACTAAGCACGTTACGGACATTTCGACTAAAAATATAAATATTATATATTTACTACGACTTACATTCCGACCCTAGTTACCGACCTACGCACGTTACGGATGACTTTAACTATATAATATAAATATTATATATTTACGACGACTTAGATTTTGACGCTCGTTACGAACGATTTCGAAAAAAAATATAAGTATTATATATCTACGACGACTTACTTTTCGACGCTCGTTACAAACCTACGCGTGTTACGGACGATTTCGACTCAAAATAAAAAAAAACTATATATTTACGAAGACTTACATTTCGATGCTCGTTACGGATCTAAGCGCGTTACGGACGATTTCTACTAAAAATATAAATATTATATATTTACGGCGACTTGCGTTTCGACTCTCGTTAGGGACCTACGCGCGTTCCGGACGATTTCGACTAAATAATATAAACATTACATATCTACGACGACTTAGGTTACGACGCTCGTTACAAACCTACACGCGTTACGAACGAATTCGACTAAAGATATAAAAAAATAAATATTTACGACGACTTACGTTTCGACGCTCGTTACGGACCTAAGCGCGTTACGGACGATTTCGATTAAAAATATAAATATTATATATGTATGACGACTTAGGTTTCGACGCTTGTTACGGACGACTTCGACTATATAATATAAATGTTATATATTTACGACGACTTAGGTTTCCACGCTCGTTACGGACCTACGCACGTTACAGACGATTTACGGACCTACACACGTTACGGACGATTTCGACTAAATTATAAAAAATTATATATTTACGAAGACTTACGTTTTGACACCTCATTATGGACCTAAGCGCGTTACGGATGATTTGGACTAAAAATATAATTATTATATATCTACGACGACTTAGGTTTCGACGCTCATGAAGGACCTATGCGCGTTACGGACGATTTCGACTAATAACGTATTATAGCATATTGTGACGTATCGTATCACATCTTTAACTTAATATCATATTATAGCATATCGTGGCGTAATGTATCACATCTTTAATATTTTTTATCGTTAAGTATCGTATTAGTGTATCGTGTCATATCGTATCACATTTTTAACTCGTATTATAGCGTATCATAGCGTATCGTATCACATCTTTATTATTTTTATATCATTAAGTATCGTATTATAGCGTATCGTGGCGTATCGTATCGTAACAAAACTATATTATTTTTTATTGATAAGTATCGTACTAAAGCCTATCGTGTCGTAGCGTATCGCGTCATATCGTAGCGTAATTTTGTATTTTTTTTATGTTGATGTATTCACAACGTGTGATATTATACATTGTACGTAACCAAGCAAACTAATCTAAACAGTTAAATTAAATAATCACAAATACAAATAAACTGAAACTGCAAATTTAATTACATAATAAGTTTGTATATATACAAGATATCGTTCAAAATACATAAACTGTCAAAATACAAGAAAAGTACAATGATCCTAAACCTATGGATCCTGACTAGTGCCTGAGGTCCCCGCCCCTTTATCCGCATCCTCTCCAGGGCGAGGCGGCAAGGGCGGTATCGGCAATGGTGTATCTCCACGTTGGAGAGTCGCCTGTATATCGCCCTGGAAAGCCCGCACCCCTTGTGGCTATGGCTCCGGTGGCGGACCACCTGGCAGAAATGGTGGGTGAGCGTGGTCACCATTGTCGTCGTCGTCGTCATCCTCTGCGGCATCACCATCTGCTGGCTGACCCTGTGCCGGCTCTTGCAACAACTCTGGTAACACGGCTGGGAGAACGGCGGGGGCAATGCGCTGCCCGTCGGGTCCTATAAATCATAGCCCGAGCCCAGTGAAGTCATGCGGTACGTGCATGCCGATCAGGGTCTGCCGGCTCAACCTGACCGGCTCCACCATGACCCCGTCGGGGAATAATGTGTCCTGCTAGGAACAAGGCCCAACGAGACAGCGATACGCATGATGTACGCCCCCCCCCCCAGGGCCGCCGTGAACCACTGGGCTTGGCAGTGATGGAGGGCGCACGTCTCCCCCCATACAAGACAGTACAGGTAAAAGAGATCCCTCTGATTGCAAAACTTGCAATTATGCTCACGTGGTGCAATGGATGTGGAAATAAGTCTGTGTAGGTAACGGTACAGGGGATCTCTGATCTAGGAAACCCTCGACTACGACTTCGGGCCGAAGCGACGGTCACTGATCACCTGCCAGAACCTGTAGAGAGTCGAACGGGGGGCCATATGGATGCCCTCGGTGTAGATGGGGGTGTTTGTCTCCTCTATCATGTAAAGGCCACAATGCATGTCAAACTCTCTCAGTGACATCTCATGCCACATGTCGGCTAGACAAAAGCTGACCTTTATCCGCAGGTCGTCGTAGTCGTCAAGCTCCTCCGGCCGGTTTACAGGCCTGAGAGCAAAATCGAAAGACGCTAAAAACTCGCACACCATGACCCTAAACGACGGTGTGTATGAGATATCGAACAACCTGTCACACAGCGTGGTTAGTATCCATGTCATATACAAAACAAAGAAAACACAGTAACAAATAGTATACCTCTCCCATGAAGTATCATGTCCGATGAACCCTCGGGCTCTCGCCGCCTCGCCCACCTCCTCGAGAGTCGACCAATCAATGGTCGCGTGGCTGGGGGGATCTCCATACGCCGAAACTTTTCACATCTGTGAAAATCCTCGCTCCTCTCATTGAATGCTAGATAAGGATTATTTAGCAACGGATCCACGTCTGGGCCACCGTGCCCACGCCCACGTCCACGACCACGACCACGTCCACGCCCACCGGCCACCGCCACCGACGCCCCTGCCACTGTCCGTCCACCTCTACCACGTCCACGTCCGCCACCTCCACGGCCACCTCTGGCACCACGTCCGACACCTCCACGGCCAACACCCCGGCATCTCCCTCTACCAACAACGACATCCATATCTGCATGAATAAACAATTTTTTAATCAATTTTTTTTATAAAATTTAACAATTTTTAATTAATTTAAAATGATATACCTTTTTTTAATAGATTTTTTTTAAATATAACAGTTTTTAGAACTTGTTATGGATTCGATGCTCGTTATGTCACACCCCTTTCAAAGGCGGAAGCACGAGGTGTGATCATGAAAGGTTCTCATTGCGTACGATAAGTAAACATACTACATAAATATAAAATAACTCCAAATTTCCATTCATAGTTTAAACATTCAAAACACAAGTTAAGTTTAAAGTTTACATCATAACAAAGATAATTGTTTGAAAAGTTTACAACTTCATTTCAAAACAAAGATCAAGGTTTTGTTTGCTATATCACCGCAAGGAGGCGGAATATAGCAAACAAATCCATCAAAAGTAGCAACGGAGCATAAACACATGATAACTTGAAGCATAACCAACTTTCTTGAGCAAAGAGAGAGGCCGCGCGCATCCACTTAGTTTCCTGAAATATATGTAAGTTCTGAAAATCGTCAACAAAATTTGGTGTGAAATCATGTAGTTTTATAGAATGTATAAGCATAGTTGTATGGAAACATGGTATGTACTTTGTAAAATGTGTTTGTAAACTGTATTCTGTACATGTAAGGAAATCAAGATCGCTAATGTTTCGCGAGGACATTAACATTTGTCACGACATAGGAAGCATCCAAACCTAGGCATTTTCCGTCGTTCGTCGACTGAGACCCAAAAACACTCTTGGGTAAAACGAGGCCAAGAGTGAGGTTTCCTTAAACACATTAGATCTAACCTTTCGATCCCCGGTCTAAATGTATACGTTGATTAATGGTGCTTAAGTTTCACCCTATTCATAACATGATCTATACGTCATTCCTTAGTTTTGTTTCTACATATCATAGTACATGTATCTTCCCCAAAGTTTAGAAAAGAAGAAAATGTTTAAAAGTGGGGACATGAACTCACTGATTTGCGTCTTCTGCATCGAAACTTCACCTGTTCTTGTCTCGTAGACGTCGTAACCTATAAACGTTCTACGTACGTTAATCACTTAAACTTGTAACTCACTAAGTACAAGTTACCATCTTAAGTTAGGTATTTGTTTTGTATAAGTTCGTCATATGTGAGGGTCGTGCCCTTGATGGTCGGGTCTCGTCCGTTCGTCGCATTATAGTAAATTAAAGTTGTATTGTTCACTTGTAAATATATATATATATATATATATATATTTTATTCTCAAAAGTATATTTATGTATGTAGTATTTGAACACGATATGTGTTAAAAATAATCTATATTTTTAACTTAACCAATATATGATACTTATAATATTTTCCAAAATAAATATATGTAATTTGTTAAATGATATTTTCAATATTATGTTTGTATATGTATACTTAGGAAAGTATACTTGTATTTAAGTGTAAATACTTGTGTAATTTACATTATTTGCCAAAAATCAATCCTTTGATTTTTATTACTTTCCGGAATTATATTTCTTAAAAATAATATATTTTTAGGATTTTTTTATAATATATATATATATTGTTATGATTGTTAAATATATATATTTATTTTTGTCATTTTCCAGTTTTGTATAACTTTCATTAAATGGTAGTAATTATATATATTTGTCTATATATATATGTGTGTGTGTGTGTGTGTGTGTGTGTGTCCAAAATGTCCAAACGTTTGTTCAAGTCCATTTATTGTGAGGAATATATTTATATTAATATATATTTTGTATCTTGTCCAAATATCCCATTCATGGCTAGTTTTGTATATATATTTATAAATACTTCCTTATATATTTTTGTGTGTATTTTGGTATGTATACTCCTTTAGAGTATTTAGTGTATTTTTCAAGTTCCTAATATACACTAATACATATAATACACATAATATACACTTAGCACATAATTTTGTGACCACTAAATATATATATTTTTCCCCAAAAAATATACATACTTGAAGAAAACCTTATTTCTGACTTGTAATTTTGTATTAAAAATTAGGAAACCTTGGTAAATATTTTTGGATGAATTTTTGGGGAATAAGTTTCACCAAAACTAATATTTTTCTAAGTGTCAAAATTTTATAAAATTTGACATAGTTTCCACTAAATATGGAGGTTTCCCATGTTTTAAAAACATGTGTTTATTTTCTTTAAATCATCAAGAATCTAGTTTCAACAATTTCACAAGTAACATACACTAGAATCATCATGTTTAACCTTATGATGAACTTGAATATTTCTTAAAAACATGTAGTCTTTTAGATCTACACTAAACATACTTAGATCTTCCAAAAACAAGCTTCTTGATAAACTTTACTTAAACTCTTTGTGAAACTTTATTTCCTAACTTAACCATCCACAAGTTTAGTGACTTCAAGATCATGAAAACATTTTTTAAAACCATTTCCATACTCACATAAAGATCTTTCAAGTTCATCTTCAAGTTTCACCATGGATCTTTCAAGATCCATGCTTAAACTTGTTAGATCTAAGCTTCTAACAAGCTTACACATGATGGATATAACTAAAAACACAAGATCAACATTCACAACTTCACATCATACATCAAACAACTTCATAACAACTTGTTTTCAGTTAGATTATGTTAAATTTTCATGTTACCATCTTTTAAAGTTTATGTTCTTTGATGATGTAACTTGTACATAGCCTAAACATGAAGTAAAAAATGGATGTATGAGTCTTACCACTAGCTCTTGTCGCTAGGGAAGTGGCAAGAACTCAAGAAGAAGAAGAATGAAGAAGATGTAGTGGATAAAAGCTCCTTAGCAAGGTCCTTCACAGTCCAACGCTTCACACCTTCCTTAAACACATGCTAGCACCTTTGTAACACCTTGGATTGCCTTGATTATGGAAGAGAATTGTGATGTTGAAGATAGTGGGTGTGGCCGTGAGGTAGTAGAGAGGGAGGAGAGAAAATGGTGAAGTTTGAATGTGAAGTGATAATGGTTATGTTACTAATGGTCTACACTTACAACTTTCCAACATCTCATTATCCATGGGTTTTTATGTTTAGTATCTTGGCCACAATACACAATATTTTAATGGAAAGATTGGGGGCCACTTTGAGGCCGGTTAGAAGAGGGGGGGGGGGGTAATGTGTAAAATTTTGGAAGTTAAGGGTTTAAGATGTAAGTTAGAAGGTTTAATGTGAAGTTAAGTGTGTTTAGGTGTTTTTATGGTTTTTAAGGTGTTCTATCATCATAACTAGCTCTAAAACATAAAAACTATGTTTCTAGTCAATTTTTGGTGTTTTGGGTAGTGTCCGGTTAATCGTTGGTTGTCGGTTCGTTAAAGTGCTAAATTGTGAATTTTACAAGGTATGAAGTACCTTTTGTGACAGTTTTCATTCTCGACACTGTACAAGTTATTCTAGACACTTAAACATTAAATCTGCATGTTATGTTGATGTTTAAATGCTGATTTTTGCTGAATTCTACAGAATTCTGCGTTTAAAGTGCGTTTCGGGCAGTTTTTAGTTCTTATTTTAGCTTCCAGAAAGTGTTTATGTTAACCCTTGTTCCCACACTTGGGTTTTACTGTATTTTTGATGTTGGACGTACATCTAAGTCCTAAATCATTGTTTAACTGCATGCTAAAACTATGCTGACACAACTTGTCTTACCGGTGAGTTTACTAGTCGTTTTGACGCAACGCTTAATGTATTGCACAATGCGATAAATGAAGTATGAAACATGCATGGATTCATATGTAAAACAAGTAAGAATATAATTTTGACGTTTAAAGACATAAATATAGGAAATAAGTAATTATTAAATTAGTACGGAAATTACCGGTTTTGGGCCAGTTGTCACACATTACGGATTCAACGACTTACGTTTCGACGCTCGTTACGGACTTCAACTATATAATATAAATATTATATATTTACGACGACTTACATTTCGACGCTCTTCACGGAACTAAGCACGTTACGGACATTTCGACTAAAAATATAAATATTATATATTTACTACGACTTACATTCCGACCCTAGTTACCGACCTACGCACGTTACGGACGACTTTAACTATATAATATAAATATTATATATTTACGACGACTTAGATTTTGACGCTCGTTACGAACGATTTCGAAAAAAAATATAAGTATTATATATCTACGACGACTTACTTTTCGACGCTCGTTACAAACCTACGCGTGTTACGGACGATTTCGACTCAAAATAAAAAAAAAAACTATATATTTACGAAGACTTACATTTCGATGCTCGTTACGGATCTAAGCGCGTTACGGACGATTTCTACTAAAAATATAAATATTATATATTTACGGCGACTTGCGTTTCGACTCTCGTTAGGGACCTACGCGCGTTCCGGACGATTTCGACTAAATAATATAAACATTACATATCTACGACGACTTAGGTTACGACGCTCGTTACAAACCTACACGCGTTACGAACGAATTCGACTAAAGATATAAAAAAATAAATATTTACGACGACTTACGTTTCGACGCTCGTTACGGACCTAAGCGCGTTACGGACGATTTCGATTAAAAATATAAATATTATATATGTATGACGACTTAGGTTTCGACGCTTGTTACGGATGACTTCGACTATATAATATAAATGTTATATATTTACGACGACTTAGGTTTCCACGCTCGTTACGGACCTACGCACGTTACAGACGATTTACGGACCTACACACGTTACGGACGATTTCGACTAAAATTATAAAAAATTATATATTTACGAAGACTTACGTTTTGACACCTCATTATGGACCTAAGCGCGTTACGGATGATTTGGACTAAAAATATAATTATTATATATCTACGACGACTTAGGTTTCGACGCTCATGAAGGACCTATGCGCGTTACGAACGATTTCGACTAATAACGTATTATAGCATATTGTGACGTATCGTATCACATCTTTAACTTAATATCGTATTATAGCATATCGTGGCGTAATGTATCACATCTTTAATATTTTTTATCGTTAAGTATCGTATTAGTGTATCGTGTCATATCGTATCACATTTTTAACTCGTATTATAGCGTATCATAGCGTATCGTATCACATCTTTATTATTTTTATATCATTAAGTATCGTATTATAGCGTATCGTATCACATTTTTAACTTAATATCATATTATAGCGTATCGTGGCGTATCGTAACAAAACTATATTATTTTTTATTGATAAGTATCGTACTAAAGCCTATCGTGTCGTAGCGTATCGTGTCATATCGTAGCGTAATTTTGTATTTTTTTTATGTTGATGTATTCACAACGTGTGATATTATACATTGTACGTAACCAAGCAAACTAATCTAAACAGTTAAAATAAATAATCACAAATACAAATAAACTGAAACTGCAAAGTTAATTACATAATAAGTTTGTATATATACAAGATATCGTTCAAAATACATAAACTGTCAAAATACAAGAAAAGTACAATGATCCTAAACCTATGGATCCTGACTGGTGCCTGAGGTCCCCGCCCCTTTATCCGCATCCTATCCAGGGCGAGGCGGCAAGGGCGGTATCGGCAATGGTGTATCTCCACGTTGGAGAATCGCCTGTATATCGCCCTGGAAAGCCCGCATGAGAAGACGTTCAGTACAGCGGTGACCGGCGTCTATCCGCGCCTGCAGCCGATCCTCCATCCGCGGTAACGCAAGTGCCACAGCTGAATGGAGCTGGTCACACAGAATGTGCTGGGGTACTGAGGCACCCCCTGTGGCTGCGACTCCGGTGGCGAAAATGGTGGGTGAGCGTGGTCATCATCGTCGTTATTATCCTCTACGGCATCACCATCTGCCGGCTGACCCTATGCCGGCTCTGGCAGCAACTCTGGTAACTCGGCTGGGAGAGCTGCGAGGGCAAACAGCTGCCTGTCGGGCCTTATAAATCCCAGCCCGAGCCCAGAGAAGTCACGCATCAAGTGCATGCCCATCAGGGTCTACCGACTACACCTTACCGGCTCCACCATGGCCCCCTAGGTGATACGTGTGATGTACGCCCCCCGCCCCCCAAAGCACAGACCCGTTAGTGACCTGTTTATAATTTTAAATTAAAAAATATATCAAATATGTGGGGTGGGGTGGGGACATGTGGAGTCAAAAGGGTTTACCCAAAATTTTGAAAACCATTTTCCTTCACTTCATTCACGCTCCAAAATAACCAAACCCTAAGTTCCTAATTCAGTCGCCGCTCTCATCCCTTTCGACCTTCATCGCCGGCCATCTCCCTTCGACCTTCATCGCCACTGCTCACTTCATCTCTCCGACGCTCTCATCTCACCGCCGCTCACTTCATCTCAACGGCAACGTTGCTCACCGAGTTTAAGGGTATTATTGTTAAACTGCATTGACTCCCCTAGCGAGTTTTATTTTATCTTGTGGTATTTTGTATGTTGTTTGCTTTAATTTACGATCTTGATTAAGTTGATGCTTCCCATAAAAGTGCTTTAATTATACTTCAAATAGAATGACAAGAATTTATATGGCTATTAATTAAAAAGTGCTTGCTACTATTAATTAAGTTATTTTTGTTAACTTTTGATACTGTTAATCCAGTGGTGGCCTTATTAGTAGCAGAATAGCACATTTTGTATCATGTTTTAAATTGAAAAAGCATTTATTCAAGCTTTTATTATCTTAACTGTGATAGCTTTTATTTAGATTTCTTTCTTAAATTGTGTTTTATTTTTGGATATAGTTGTTGATTCATTTAACATTATTTATTAAAGTCATGAGTGATTCACAAAATAAAGTCGGGAAGAAGAAGGGCAAAACACAGGTATTTTATTGGTTTAACTTTGATAGCTTTTCCTTCAATTTCCTTATTAAGTTTTTGACTAACTTTATGTATTTTTTTCTCTATTGTAGATGGAATCAAAGTCAAAGTTCACTTAGCAAAGATACCGTTTAGGCTCTCATATGCACAAAAGATTGGTTATTTGGAGATTACTGTAATGTCTTTTCTCTTGATTTTTCTATGTTTTTTTTTCATAGTATTCTATTAATGTTATTATGTATATTTGTTTGTACTTTGTAGGTTCGAACCAAGTTAGTGTAGATGAGCTCACAGAAGATATAATGTCGCTTGACATTAGCCGTGAATCAGATGCTTCAAATTCCGTGAACAATCCTAAGGTATCCACTCCAAATGCTTCAAGTAGTGTTGCTTGTTAAAAATTAGAGAACATCTCAAGGTACCCACTTCAAATGTTTCTAGAAATGTTGCTTGATAAAACTATATGAATGAGTTTATGTCAAATTGCCCATGCCTAATACGACTATAATTATTTGTGTGTAGGTTTGATTGTTTGGAATTGAAGATCTTGAGAAAGAAAGGCATATGGGAACTTGAATGTTGAAACTCTTTGGATGTTATGATTAGACTTTTATGGTTTTGGTTTTAAATTTGTTAAGACATTATGTGTTTATGCATGTTTTATGACTTTTGTGAACCTTTGGCGACTAAATTTTCATTAAACAAGTTCCTTAATTGCTAATTTCAAATATGGAATAACAGGTCATGTTCGTGTCTTAACAGGTCTGTTCGGGTCTTAACAGGTCGTGTTTGTGTCTTAAACGGGTAATATGATATGTTGGTAACATTTTCGTGTCATAACAGGTCATTTCGTGTAACCTGTTTATTAACAGGTTCGTGTTCGTGTTTGGAAACTCTGACACGATAAGATTTCGTGTCGGGTTCATGCTTACAGGTTTCGTGTTTGTGTCTTATCGTGTTCGTGTCTTAACAGATCGGGTTGACCCGATATGCCAGCCCTAGTTTTGATGCTCATTACGGACCTAAGTGCGTTAAGATTTCGACTAAAAATATAGACATTATATATCTACGACAACTTACGTCTCGACACTCGTTACGAACCTATGCGCGTTACGGAAGATTTCGACTAAAAATATAAAAAGTTATATATTTACGACGACTTACGTTTCCACTCTCGTTACGGACCTAAGCGTGTTACGGACGATTTCGACTAAAAATATAAATAATATATATTTACGACGACTTAAGTTTCGACGCTCGTTACGGACCTACGCGTGTTATAGACGATTTCGACTAAATAATATAAACATTACATATCTACGGCGACTTATAAAACAGGAAAAAAACCTGAAATGATGAATCAATGCGATGCGTATAATACAGACCTATGATACGCATCGTATTGGTCTATACGATGCGTATTACAACCCCCTGAATTTTTGAAAATTATTAAAATACCCTTAGTTTTTTGAGAAATTCAGGGGTATTTTTGAGAAATTTAGGTGGGGTAATACGCATCGGACAGGCATATACGTTGCGTATGATACTGCAATATGATAAGAAAATTTGTTTTTATCGTGTTTTCCTCGGTTAGACGCATATATGTGTCGTTTTTTACGAACTTTGGCGTATTTTGTCATTTTATGAAGTATACCTTCCACGTGCGTCATTTTCTGTAGCGTTCGATTGCATGTGATTATCGTATTTTATGATTATGTACAGTTTTGTTTGAAATCCACTTGTATTGAATGGTGCCGTGTTATATGTACATGCATTTTGAAATATCATTAGTTGTGTATTTTGACGTATTTTTGCGTATTTTGATGTATTTTATCGTATTGTAGCATATTTTAGAGTACTTTGACATATTTACGCGTATTTTGATGTATTTTAGCTTATTTTAACGTAATTTTAGGGTATTTTAACGTATTTCGACGTATTTTAACGTATTTTGGCTTATTCTAGCGTATTTTAACGTATTCTATCGTAATTTGACGTATTTTGACTTAATTAGCGTATTGTAACGTATTTTGGCGTATTTTGATGTATTTTAGCGTATTTTAACTTATTTTAGCGTATTTTAATAGTTTTTAGTGTATTTTAACATATTTTAGCGTATTGTAGCGTATTTTAGAGTATTTTAGCGTAATTTGTCGTATCTTAGCGTATTTTGACGTATTATAGCGTATTTTGACATATTTTAGTGTATTTTAGAGTATTTTAGCGTTTTTTCACATATTTTAGCATATTTTAACGTATTTTGATGTATTTTAGCGTATTTTAGCATATTTTGACATATTTTTACGTATTCTAGCGTATTTTACAAATAAATTATTATAGTTTAAAATTCTAATTAATCTATATATAGCACTGTCTTATCAATAAACGAATGGAATAAATTATGCAAATAATTTTTTCTTTAAATATACAACTGAATCAATACACTGCACTGTGTTGCCATTGAATAAATGGAATAAACTATACAAATAAAATTTCCTTTAACTATACAAATTAATCAATATAATTCACTGTCCTATCAATGTTTGGCTTCGTTATCGTTTCATACCACGCTATCTGTCTCGTGTAGTTTTTCGTCCAAAGTGTTGCTTCTTCGCCCGCGTCTCTTCTCTAGAGGTTTGGTGACGACATTGGATAGTCTCCTTCAAGTTTGACATGGATGAAATGACCATCAGTAACATATACCAGTGAAACGACCTGATGGGGACACGTCCGCACTCTGGATGATAGAAGGGGAATACAGTCGAATAACATCTTATGTCTAATAAGTGAATAATTACACCAAACCTATGGGCAAGAAGAAGTCCTGCCTGAGGCATCTCCATCCAACGCTCCATGGGTGCTCTTCCAACCCCGTAAAATTTATTCTCTGTAGTTGCCTGTCGTAGTCCCCCGGTAAATCACTCTCTAAGATGTACTTCCACATATCTTTGTTCGCACTCGTCAGCTCTTCAACTAGTTGGCTCCGAATAAACCCAAAGTAGTCTTGTTCCAACCCTAAACCACAGCCGCTGCCCGAAACCCACAATGTCCATCCGGCTTGACATCTTTTATTCTTGAAATGTAGGGGTGGAACACTTTTGGAATTTGATTTCTGAATCTGAGCACATATCCAAGCGTTCCATCATTAGTAATTAACGGAAAGCCATGGTCCTCGCAAGGCTCTTTTTTCCGTGAATCCGTTGAAAGACTGTGTCGCGGTAACGACCTTTGAGACTTTAGAGACATTGCAACGTAGACGGTATTAGGGAATCTTGCAACGGTACATAAGAGCTGTGTCAAGAAGGGTCACACCTACTTTGTTGTTCGGAAGGCCCAACAGAGCTATCTCTAGCAGGTTGTTCTTTTCTTTGTTGTTGGACATTGGACGTTGGCCGCCCGCGAGTGTTTTCTTGTATGACATGCGGTTTTTTGTCGCTCATAAAGGGGTTTATCACCGCCTTGATCTTCGATATAATGCTTTTCTTCACTTGCGCAGGTTGGGTAGACAATGTCTGTTTCACATATTCTAATTCTTTTTCTACATCAACCTCTTCATCATTAAAAGTTGATGGATTCAGGTCAAGTTTTCTCTAGAAAACGTCTATATCTTCGAGCCGAATAACGCGTCCTACAAAACAAAAAAGAGCATTAGACAAGCATATTAAATTAATACAACAAAACATTTTTTATAAGTCTATAAGTACTTGTAATCTACAATATCTCCAGACGACAAGCATATAACAACCCGCAACCTGTGTATAGCTGGCAACCACATGTTAATCCGAATGACCGCAATGTGGTTAGTCTCCATGTTAGCGTGTCTTCTAATAGGTTAAGAGCACGAATGGAAGCTTTACAAAGTAGGTTGCGAAACAAAGGAACCTCAAGGTGGCTGTTCATTCGCTTGGTGTGGCTTTCTTCCAAGCATTTTTTTATTTGCGTATATTGCTTTAGTACCAAGGTGTCCACCTTGTTCACCAGCATTTCCAGACTGTATTTTGGTGTAGTGAGTTGTTTCTTTAATGCAGCATGTGCGCCTTCAGCTCTGTTTGTTGTAGTTTGGTAGAATGTCAGGGTTTAATTGGTCCATGCAGATACGAACAAAGGGTAGGAGGTGTTTAACCAGTTATCCCACATGTAATAAATACATATAAAAAATAAAAATATTCAAATTGTATATCTATTTAAATAAATGTATTAACTTAAGAGAAAACGTATGTTTATGTTGTTGATTGAGAATGTGTCTCTGAAGGTTGACTAGGTTATAATCTTATAACTCCTTGGTAGCGGAATCACACACTATTTCCACTGATGAACGAAGTCATCCCAATCTGATTGAGTAAACGAATTCTTGCAATGCTTCGTAATATTTTGTAAGATGTGGAACCTGCAGAGATATATGTGTGCAGCAGGGAACATTTTTCTACATGCGTTTATCAGTGCCTGGTCCCTGTCCTTTAGAATTACACGTGGCTCCATGCACTCATGCAGCATGGACCTGACCCTCTCCATGACCCAGACGTACGTTACCTCCTGCTCGTTTAAAAGAAATGCATGCACAATACAGAAAGTTTGGTTTGTCGACGTTATACCCACAACTTGCAAAAATGGAAGATTGTACATGTTAGTTTTTTAGGTAGCGTCGAGCATAAGCAAATGCGGGAATGCCCTCCACATTTCAAAGGACTTATCGTGACAGAAAAAAATATTCTGAACAACATTGGTGGAAGGTTCCGCCTGTATGTAATAGGTCATTTTTTTTCCTGGAGGATTTGTTCCAGTCTCTACATGGGAGTCGTTTCTTTCTCGAACTTTGTGACCTTGATCTTTTGGCGAGCGTTGTGTTTGTGTTTCAGAACACATTTGTTTTCAGGCTGTATCTCTTGATCTGTCAGCTCTATCACCAGTCTAAACTCATTAGGAGTAAGTCTCCTGGCATATGCGTAACCCTCCAGTTGTTCAACAGGGTCGTGGTTTTGGGTGTCGTTAAAACTTTTGTGTACATAATCTATCCGCCAAGCTCAACGACTTTGGTCGAGACGACCTATCACCATAAAAGGGCACACGCATTTTTTGCTGCCGGATTTCCTAATCGTGGGCGTACTCTCATGCTCGCCACTACGACAACAATGGAGCCATATCTAGTGATCCTTGGACCGTTTGGTAACAATAACGTATCCGTTGGCTAAACCTCTTCTTTTTACCCGACCTTCCAACTCATCGTGGGATATAAAATCCTACGTAAAAAATATATATAACATTTATAATATTTTTTTAACAAAAGAATATAACATTTATAATTCATTTACAAAAATATATAACGTCATCCATCAATCTAAAAACATAACAAATAATTTAAAAAATATAACAATATTTAATGAATTTTTTTATTATATTTAAAAAAATATAACAATTTTAATTAATTTTATAAAAAAATATAACATTTTTTATTAACTTTTTTATCCTATTTAAAAAATAAAACAATTTTGAATGTGTTTTTTATTTACAATTTTATAATAATTTAACATTTAACAAAAATATAATTTTTAACCAACAGAATATAACATTTATAATTCTTTTTAAAAAATATATAACAACGTCATCCATATCAATCTAATAATATAAAAAATATTTTTAAAAAATACAACAATTTTTAATGTATTTTTAATAATATTTTAAAAAATATAACAATTTTTATTAACTTTATAAAAATATAGAATTTTTTATTAATTTTTTATCCTATTAAAACATATAACAATTTTTAATGGATTTTTTATTAACAATTTTATAATAATATTTTAACAGAAAAAATATAACATTTAAGAAAAAATATATATCATTCGTACCTGTCCAGTTTTGTAAGTTTTGTACGAAACTTCATGGTAAGCGGGTTGCTCGTCAGCCAATGACTCTTGCGCGTAAGAAGGCTCACCAACGTCTTCTTGTACTCCCGAGGCACCACTAAGGAAAAAATTATTACCATATTCTTCCTGTCCGTACGAGGCACCGTAACCGGCTTCATAATACGGAGATCCGTAACCATGATCATAGCTAGGCACGACTAACTGGAAAAAAAAACGGTTAAATCATAACGGCACATCTAAAAACTTCATAATGCTTAGTAATTTTATTTTTACCTTATTCAAATCTGGCAACAACGGTTGGTGGGGCACAACAAACTAAAAAAAACAACGGGTAAAAGGTAACATTAAGTTTAACGCGGAATAGAAAAAAAGTAAACAAATACTTACCTCCTTGAGGTCTCGCAACAACGATTCATTATGATGGGAATGAAAGCCGGACACGACCTCCTCCATGTGATCATCATTTACTCTCCCATTGTAAGAATCAAGTACAACAAACCCCTCCTAATACACAATGTGCTAAGTATTTCATAAACGAAAAAAAACAGAACAAGTTAAAAAAATGCTATACCACACTGCTTTCCGGAATAAATGTGCTCGTGTTTGTGTCGGAAGACTCGCCGAAAATGTGGTTGAACCAAGACATGTTGTTAGTGAATGTAAATAAAAAAACAAAGACGATATATTACCTTCGTCTTCTTTGTCGCTTAAATAGGGGAAGCAGAATGCAATTTCACAATTCAATACAGGTAGTATAAACCTATACGACCCATATAGGGCTGACGTCAATCACTTTCTGTCATTTTGAGTGACAGAAAGCAACCTCGTACTATAATATGGATCGTATATGCCTATACGCTCCATATTGGGATTGCATGTGAACCCTTGCTGTCAGCTTTGAATGACAACCTATTACTAATACACATCGTATAGGCCTATACGATGCGTATTACTCCGCATGATAGGGACATTGTCAGCCTTTGACTGATCTTGAAGTTTGAATTTCAACTAATACGCATCATATAGGCTTATACGATGCGTGTTGAAGGTGTCGATTTAATTTCCCAAGGTATCTCAATGATATGACCCATGAATGTAGCAATGCTTTTGTATTTATTATTGTTTTTAATCATTTGTACCTCACTTAATCTTTTGCAATAATGATTTGTTATTGTGTGACTCAAGAGCATATAATTAATGTTCAACCCCTGTATGAGACGGGGAGATAACCTAGTAATCCAATGAAGGAAAATATTTGTATGATTGTGTCGGGGATTTAAAATCGAATATGTCGTACTAATCGTGTGACAAAATAAAAAAATCTTGAATAATAATTGAACTTTGTAAGTCTTGCGAAAATAAAATTGTAACGAAGTGCTTAATATAAAAAAAATGGGAGGAAAAGGTTGTGGTTTAAAACTTCATGGATTTTACACTAATCATCCTTGAATTGTAATTGCGAAAATAAAATTGTAACAAAGTGCTTAATTTAAAAAAATGGGAGACAGAAGTTAAGGTTTAAAACTTCATGGATGTTACACTGACCATCCTTGGATTGTCAATCTGATTAGAAAGAATAATTCATTTTAGAGTAAAATACACGGATGATCCCTGTGGTTTTGTAAAATAACACCTATAGTCCCTAACTTTTTGAAATTACACTGGTGGTCCCTTTGGTTTGACAGTTTGTTACTCGGATAGTGTCACACCACAACCGATGGCCGAAATATCGGAGTGAGATGAACGAGATTGCTCGAGACTTCATAACACTAAATGTGACAAGTATTAAATAAAAAATTTCATTTCATTGCTAACATCAAGTACATTGTTTGAAATAAAACTACAACAAGTTTGAAACAATTAAATTACAATACAACAAGTATTAAAGTTTAAAGTGCGTTTCTAGGCATCCTAGTAGATTCCATTTATCGTCATCATCATCAAAATCCTGCAAATACGTTTTAAAATATAGTTCAATACAAAAGTATTGGCGAGTATACAAGTTTGAGTACTAGCATATATAAAAGTTTGAACAATCCACATGACAAAAATAGTTAACTAGATTAATGTCTCAAGGCATGCAATTCTACAAGTCAATCCTCTGATTACCGATAGCGTAATCTTATTATAACACCGATAAGACCGTTTTTGTATGACTAAGCTTAACATGACCTCAAGAATACAAACGATGCGTTACTCCTATAGCGCTATACATGTTAAGGGGAGGCTTTAAACAAAGTTAATGACAAGTAAATCACATAAGAATGTTCCAAGAATACAAATCAAGTGTCACGTATTTAAGCATGTATGATTGGATTGTTTGTGTCTGCATAAAGTACAAGTGTCTGCGTGTGATTAAAAGTATAACGTATTGCACCCAAAAGTGTAAAAGAAAAATGGGTCATATACACTCACAATTTTGCAAAAGCTTACCGATTATTCGTGAGTGGCGAGTTATTTGAGAATGGGGAAATCGAAGGTAAGGTTATACGTCATTTATGGAGTAGTTGGATTCGGGATTTATAAATCAAGTACAAAAGTATGTATGCATAAAAGTATATCTAGTGTAAGTACTCATTTTGACACTAAGTTATATGTGAGTTCATGGGTCCTAGTTTGCCCATTAGAATGGGCAACGAGAGACTTAGAATCATAGATAAAGTAACCTAAGTTCATGACAAATAACCATAAACCGATTATCATTATAAATTCGGCCATGTATATATATATATATATATATATATATATATATATATATATATATACACACACACACACACGGTCATAATAATAATCATAAGCTAAGTCCATCATGAGTTTCATAGATTGTCATGTAAGTCAAGCATGGAGGATTAACCTCATTGTATGATTCACCAATACACAAATCATCACAAGGATGAATTGGATGGTCATGAATGAAAGGAAATAACTAACTAATATACTTCAAGTAGCCAAGTAAGATCTACCCCGGGTGAGCCATCCCAACATGGAAAGAGTTAAACAAGTGTTGGAGGCTAAACGGGGTTATGTTACTTTAAGAGTAGCAGCCTACTTGAGGTTACAAGTTGAAAAGTATGAACAAGTGAGATTTTGTGGAACTAATTCGGATAGCCAAAGCGTCCAATGTTCACACACAACTCATAAACAAGACTTTCAACATAAGAGGTTGAAGCTTTGATGGGTTTCAATCACTTAGAACAAAATGGTAGAATTTAAAGTAAGTTTTAAACTTGTTTTCTTGGTGGAAATCAACCACAACACAAGTCCAAAACTATGAGCTTATTTGGGAGCTTGGAGGGTATAAGATCACAACAAGTTTTAATCAATAACAACAAATAAATAAGAATATAAATTTTATAACAGAGAGTTTATAACTTATTAGACCTCTGTGGTGAGGTTCCACTTTAATTTACCAAGGCAAACTTGTGAAAACCTTCCTAGAGGTTATCCAAGAAGTTTAGAGAAGAAAAGAGAAGAAAAAGGGAGCAAGAGTGAGTAGAAACTCACCGTGAGCAATTTGGAGTTCAGTGTTGTGCTTGATAAAACTTGAGAGAATTTCAAGGATTTGAGAGTGATTTGAGTGTGGGAAAGGGTTTAGAGTGAAAGGAAGGCTGATATTTATAAGTTAAAAATTAGTTTTAAGCATTTAATAAAAGTGGGTGGCAGTTGGTAGTTGGATTAAAGTCGAAACAAAAGCTTTTAGAACCTCCGGTAATTTGCGCGTAACATTAACTGTGTGCAGGTGTTGGACGCAAAAAAAAAGAATGAAACGGGTTGAAATTGAGAGGGGGCAAAATACGTAAGAGGGGGCGAAACACATGAGGCCAAGACCCTCATGTGTTTCGTGTAAGCCCAAAAAAGTGAGGAAGGGCACCAAAGTGGTTTTGAAACCACTTTGTTTCTTAGTTTCATTATTATTATTATTATTATTATTATTATTATTATTATTATTATTATTATTATTATGTTACTAGTATTATTATTATTATATTATTATCTGAATTTAACCACGTATTTAATAGTTAACAAGCACGTATAAGTTATGAGTACAAGTATTTCGAGTATTGGTTGCGCATATGCATTTAACATTGATAACGTATAACCCAAGTATTGCAACACGTATAAGCATGTATAAAAACAGTACTCCATTATGATCAAAGACTCGGATACAAGATTGAAAATAAAATACGAACATGGTACGATTACAGTTTCCAAAAATAGAAAAATGACCTCACTTTCTAAATAAGGAAAGTTCTAAAATGCAAGGCGTTACAGTTTCCACTCCTTTATAAAATTTCGTCCCGAAATTTATTCAAGAGGAAGACTTCAGAAAAAGGCATTTTGGCTAAAATCGAAAGTTTGAAGTTTGAAGAGTGTTGAAAAACGCTTGGAAATTTTGAGGAACGAAAATGGTAGGTTTGTAAAAGTAGTTCGTTTGACTAGGATGATTTAAGGCACCCATCGTAAGTATGAGTAAAACGTGCATGTGTGTGTAGGCAAAGTGAGTTTGACTAACTTTGAATAACTCGATGGGGGAAATGTTTTAAAAAGGATGTTACCTAAGAAAAAAGTTTCCGTATAAGATATAATGTATTTTGATGAAAAGTGCGACCCGCACCGTAGGTTGTAAGAAAAGTTTTATCGGTTTTAAAGAGGTATTAGTAAAATCACATGTTTGTAGAAAATTGCTTATTGGTGAGAACTGGGATGGTAGGTATTTATGATTTCAAAAAGTTTTGGTGGTAATGGGCCGACTAAGTAAAGTTCGTGCGTAATAAAGAATGGAAGATAATTTTAAAAAGTAAAGAGGTATTTTAGGGATTGAACATTTAGGCCAATTTATTGTAAATAAGGTTTGTATAAGATGTCAAAAGAATAATTGGGAATACTCGTGGTACAGGAAAGAATGAACGATTTGGTAGATGAATGCAAGGGTAGGAATGGTATGATTATCGGATATAGTGTGAATATGAAGTGCTGATGATGAGGTTTCATCATGGATAATCGGATATCGTGTGTTTAGCAGTGCGTTTGTGAGTTACTAAAGTTGTTTAATCGTGTTTAAATAAGGTCTGGGAAAACACAGAATTTCTCATGGCATGTTTTACAAAAGTTTGGTAATATGGTAGAACCAGTTAAATATAGGATGTACCAGCGGCGTATCCACCATGTTCTAACCATGTTACGTCCGTTTCGTTATTCAATGTCATGTTACGTTTCATGTCTTACGATACACAGTAGAACACCTTATGGTTTTCATGCGCCTACCATTATAATCCCATGTGCACCCAAGATTATATTGATCATTGCATGATCCTCATAGTGTGTACTAGTAGTGCATGAGTTAGGGTGTGTAGTGACATTAAAAGTGAGAATGTGCGGGTGTGATAGCATATGAAAATTAAGCAGGTAAGCATGATTATGTTTAAGTATGTATGTGACCAACGTAAGAGAACCACTCGGGTTACGCTCACGTATAGGTTTCAAGCATGACTACCAAGTAGTTCATATGTATGAGTATGAGTATGAGTATGATTGATAACAATTGCATATATAGTGTAAATTGAAACATAACGAGTTTAAGCATATAAAATGATCATGAAATTTGAGTGTGTAAAAACGAAGTGTAATGATAATATGTGTGAGATTGTGATGAAATATTGACTAAAACGTGTACCATGATATGCATGTGTAGTTGTTTGAGCAAGTCATTGAGCTTATTGAATCAAAATAGATTGAGTTTGTCGGGAGTGGAGAATTTGATTTGTGAATGTCAAGAGAATATAAAGTATCCAATTGTTATGCAAGATGTGTTTGTAAAAAGGAAATGCTACTCTTGTTTCAAAAATTTTTTTTTACGTATATCGTAGGTTGTCTGCTCCTATGAAGTCTCTTTGCGCACGTGTTTGGATTTAGAATTTGGTATTAGCGATGTTCGAAAAAGGTTTCTAAAACAATGTGTTTGCTTTATTAAAGTATTTTGTATAAAAAGGATAAGAAAAGTTGTATTAAAAATTCTCGTGAAACTTTTGTCTTGAAAAGAATTTTAGCAAAATGATCTTATAGATAGTCGAACTTTGTTGGTATAGTCGTATAGGTGTAAGGTTACTATGTCTAGTGTGTGTATTGGGAGTGAGTTTGAGCGACGATTGTGGTAAGTGGATTGAATGGTAGTTTGATAGTAGGGTGTTAAGTTTCGACTAAGTCTTTATAGGTTCGATTCCTTGGTGTTCGCGACATGGTGTATGAGTAAGTTACTAGTCGTGGATATTGGAAGTTCCTCTTTGTATGGTTCCTATCGAGTTTCTTGGGTTGTGAGTATAAACGAGGGTTGTAAGAGTTCATCTTTGTTCTAAGGTATTGATGGATTTTCTGGCAGGAGAGCTAGTTCTAAATTAGGATCTACTATAGGAAATTGAAGTCTCGAGGGTGTATGGATAGGCTATTTGCATTTTTTTTGGTTAAGTTAACTATGGATTGATCATGTTTATCAACTAAATGAGGTCAACGAAGCGACATCTATAAGATTTGTATGTATGTAGGTGAAAGTTTCATTGGTTCCCTGCTGGGAACAAAATGTCTTCAGTATAATAGTATAGCGTGAGCGTGTTTTAGTGATTGGACAAAATACGAAAATCATGGGCAAGAGATTCTTTAGACCGACTAGATTGATAGTTGGCATGTCATAAGATTTTGAAAATCGGGTGATAAAACATTTAAAGTATGATTAGGAATTTCGTGCGTGTGATTTGTGTAAAATATATGGTAAGGTAAGAAATACGTTAGATAAAACAACGAGATTTGAGATTTTTGTATAAGTAGAAATTTTGACAAAATGATAGAAGATTTAAGTATAAGACTCAATCGTATGGTTGGCATGATAAAGTTTCTTTGAAAAAAAAATGAGTTGGTAACGATCACGGAGGTAAGGAAATCACCCTAGCCCGTTGATGAGGTCTTTTTAAGAAGGGAAGGAGCAGAGTTAAATGTCAAGGTAAGGGAATCACTCCTATCTTGATGATATACCCCCATTTTGGGATTACGAGTAGTGTAAATCTTGTTGGTGATGTTTTGAAATTTTGCATATAAATAACGTATAGGTATATGAAAAGGATTAGTATGATGTGTTTGTAACCATCGCGAAGATAATTTAAATTTTGAAAGAAGAAGTTTGGATCATGTTAAGCATAAAATTGATAATAGTAAAATGGAGGATTGATTAAAACTTGGATTGTTCCGAAACGAAACTTTGACTAAACCAAAGTGGTCGAAAGTTCTTTTGAGTTTGAGAAGCATGCTTTGGCCTAATAGTTAGAATACTCTCGCCAAAATTTCAGTTAACGGTATTCACCCTTCCGATTACTACATGTCCCTAATCAATCGAAAATTCAAGACTTGACAGGATTTTGAAAATTAAGGAGTGGGACTAGTTGACAAGATGCGGGTTTCACCCCTAACTTGACAACCTTGTACCCTAAGTGTGGTTAGTACTCGTTGGGTCAAGAAAGTTAATTCCAACACATTGACGGGGGTCCACTAGAGTTTGAATTGGAAATTTTCCATCGAGGCAAGGATTTCACTCCTAACTTGACGGCGAAATTTCTTGCAAAAACGAATAAGAGGATTGAGAGTCGTACATCAAATGGTGGGTTTCACACCTATTTTGGTGAAGTCTTCTCGTTTGTATAGTACGAGTGTTTTCATGTTTTAACATAATCGTGCAAAGTTGTCTTAGGAAAGGCATATGTTTTGAAATAGGACAACAGTTATGAGCACATAAAAGACGTTTCAAGAATTTAACACATAAATCAATATGGTCGAGTATGGTGCTTAACTATAGTCTATGTCGAACATGGCATTTATACCTATTTCCCTATAGTTATGGATCTGATACCAATCTGTCACACCCTTATAATGACCGAAACATCGGAGTGAGACGAACGAGATTGCTCTAGACTTCATAACACTAAATGTAACAAGTATTAAATAAAAAATTTCATTTCATTGCTAACATCAAGTACATTGTTTGAAATAAAAATACAACAAGTTTGAAACAATTGAATTACAACACAACCCGCCGGAACCCTAGAACCCGCAATCGTCACTGCCGCCTTCATCGATGACCGGTAACATTATCTCCGACAAACTATGACTGTGGAATGCGCATCCACCACTGCCTTCTACAATCGTTACCCACGTCAAAACCACCACAGCATCATCGCCAGCCTAGTCTACTACCGCCTTCTACCATGGATTCACGCGTCTTAACCACCACAACCCACCACCGGTCTGACTGAAGGCCAAGAGGGTGGCCGACGGGAGACGATGGCCGGTTCCTCCATCTTCGCCGCTCCTCTCTCTCTGTCTCTGCCGTGCTGTAGGTGCGCTCTCTCTCTCTCTCCATCTCTTTAATCTGGACATTTTGAAGTGGGAGCGGTGGAGGGCAAGGTGTCAAGTACGTGTAAAGGGTCAAAGTGTAGAATCCCTATAATACCCTAAATAACTGTTCATTAACTTCTTCTGTTACCATATATTAATAATTCGATGGCTAAAACTTGGCGGCCCCTTTTTCTTCTCAAATAATAATAAATTCTACTCTCTTTTCTAATAGAATTCATTCCTAAAATATAATAGGTGGCAGCCTTATTTTGATTCTGTAGGTCCCGTTTTTCTCGGTGGATCCGATACGAAAACCTATCCTTGTTTATCACAAACACGGTAACGGGTGCGGAATCCCCGTGACGGTGCAAACCAAACACAATATAAAACACACGCGTAATCAAAGATTCAATATATATTGATTAGGGATGAGTACAACCACAAACATATACAAACAATGTTTACAGACTCTCACTAAGTCTCACAGCTCTCTCATCATACTCATCAGTTTCACACAGAAACTATGAGGGGTATTTATACTAGACAGACACAGACTATGACGAAACGCAAAGATGCCACGACGAAACACCAAAGTCGACGAAACACACCTTGTTTCGTCGACATGCTTTGAAATAAACTTGTTTCGTCGATATGTATTTGGCCCAAATTGAAAGTCAAAGGCCCAATTCATAAGTTACGGCCCAAATGTTGGTTGATTGGCCCAGAGCATGTTTCTGTTGACTAATATTTCACCAATTCAACATAGGACAAATTTGTGACATCATCATGACATCACAATGATGATGTCATGGTGATGTGTAAACGGGACTTTGTTTACGGCGCTCCGTGCTTCGCGTATCGAACTCTGGGGCGCACGACGGAGGAAGGTCGTGACGTCGGACTTGAGCCGGACCTAACCGTGTCGAAACCAAGTTGAACCGAACCGAGTCGAACCAAGCCGCGTCGCGTCCACATAAAGTGTACCAACAGATTCCTTCACAATTATCCCTGCCACTTTATTTAATATGTCCACCAATAACCCTCATAAATAATAAGGCAGCTGGTTGTTTGATAAAAAAAACTCCAATTCTACTCTTGGGATTTTGCCAAATGTGACGCATAGGGTATTGGGTTCGGTCACAGGCGGTCTACTTTCAGCTTTACATGTCCCGTTTTCATTTGTCAAACCCGTGTTTCAACTTGTTTCTGTCGTTTAACCTTTATTAACACCTGTTACTCACAAAAACACCCACACGCTATAAATATAATATCACACACGATTTAATATATTTAACATACTAAAAACTTGACACTAACTATACAATACACGACTTATTTTGACCCGACATCAAAGGTACCGTTTCTGGAATGGTTATTGGATTCACATGAGTCTACTTTGAGGGACAAAATCAACAATGATTTGAATATGAACATAGTCTCAACAACAAACTTTGAATACAAATACAACAGGGCAGAATGCTCTCATATTGATGAGCTTACATGGGGCGAAACTCAAGGCCACATACAATAAGTCCATACATCGTTCCTTGATAACTTACAAATTTCAAATTTACAGAAATACAATCATTTTGGAGCTCATTACTTGATTTGAATTTCCACACGCAAACCTCCATCCATCCATCTTCCCTTTCTTGAGGAACCTGATTAACATTTTCTATATTCCACGAACTCGGGGATCTTAAATAAACAACTTCACTCTGTTTATTTTTCCTTTGATGTAGATCTCGCACTATCACTGGACAATGCAACCCCGAACACTTCTCTGAAAGCTTGAACACAAGGTAACAACTATATTCTATATTTTGCAACAACATTTTATTTTCAATCTTGCACTTGATACGAAACATGTGTGTTGATGAAAGCTCGGGCACCTTTGGAAATCTGGACTCGGTTCAGGGCCTCAATTTAAAACGCTTCACGTTAAATGAGTCACAAAAGGCCTCATATGCTGAAAGCATGTAATATTGTCCCGCCTTGTTCCTCCATCTGAACAGCCTCAAAATAGTTTGAGTGAATATGCTACAAATATCAAAAGAAATATCATAGGTTGGCAATTGTTGCAGCTGATCCAAGTACGAGGTTGACTGCGGTACTTGTTGGACTTCCATTAAGGTGCTTTCTTCAGGTTTCACCTGTAGGAATATATTAAAACCATGTTATAACTGAATATGTAACGTACAACATATTATACAAATAACAAAAGAACGAATTTTAAAGTATTGTAAAACTTGCATTGTTAATGGCTCGCAACTCGATGCCTTCAACAAAGATTGCTCGATTTCCACAATAGCATCGTGAAAAGCTCTTTATTAGAAACTCTAAGTCGGTAGCGTCTGATTCTTTGTTATTCATGAAACGATACAATTCAATAGGCATCCACTCATCTTCTCTCCATGTTGCAAAATAGGTATGTAAAGTTTCATTCCCCATTTTGTAAGTTAGATTCACATAAACCCGTTTAGCTACAAATTTTTTTTGCACCGCAAAATTTGAAGACAACATGAACACCGTAGTTGACACCAGAGGATAAAGATTGCCTGCTTATATTTATTTGCATATTCAAGTTTGAAATATCTAACAGCTCGACCACTTTATCAAATCTGCACATACATGTTAGTTATAAGAGATATAAAACACAAAGTCACAAACACACAGATATCAAAGAGAGAAGGACCTTGATTCTGGAACAGAAGACCATTTATGTGAGCAATCATTTTCGTATGAAAAATGGCTTGCTGATACCATTTCATTTCTTTCTCCATTACTTCCGAGTGAAAACCACTATGAAAACAAAACAAACAAACAAATCAGAGCAGGTTTCTATCATGTGTCAAATATGAGATGGGACTTAGGAGATCAAGAAAATTACCACTTTGCCCTCTTGAATGAGTATTCCTTTGGAGAGGGTATCATATATATCCTTTCTTTTTGCGGTAGAGTAGATTTCAGGGTTTTTTGACTGCTGGATTATTTCTTTGTAGTCTTCAGGCTGCTGGGTCTCCCATATATCATAATTTTTCTGTGTATGAATAAAGCATTAAAAATTTATATTATCAGTAAATTCATGTTCTCCATGGCAAACAATCATTTACTCGTTTGGGAAATAAAAAAAATATATATCCAACAAAAAAAAGTGGCTTTCGAATTACCTATCTTTGTTGTTCGGAGGCCCAACAGAGCTATCTCTAGCAGGTTGTTCTTTTCATTGTTGTTGGACATTGGACGTTGGCCGCCTGTAACACCCCAAAAATGGGGTTTGATAATTTAAACCCGGTTAATGTAAAGGAACGGGTAAATTACCGTTTGGGGTAAAAGTGACCCGTAAATAAAAGTTGACTAGGAATAATTTACCGAGTGGTGACATGATATATAAGTAATAAGAAAATGAGTGTTAGTCTCTTTATTAATTGAAACGAAGTTGAGGGACCAAAACCGTTAAAAAGGAAACATGATTTATTAAATAAAGGAAAACCCACACACACACACACACTTCGTGTGTGTGTGAGACGATCAGGAAGAAGAAGAACAAGGGTTCAAACCCTAGTTCTTGATAAATCTTCAAATTGAAGGGTGGAATGAAGTCTAAAATCATAACCGAGCATGGATAAATGATCACTATCACGAGGGGATCATAAGGTATGTCTTAAATTAAAGATTGGTGATCATGGGTGAAGTGGGTTATGTTCTAATCCGTGAGTTAATATGAAATTAATCATGTACGAGGGTTAGAACCCTCGTATAGAACATCGGTTACGTATGGTTAGTGCTAATTTGATGATTAGAGGTGAAACCCGTTAGTTATGATGAAGATAATGACTAGAATCACCATCTATGTCCAAGTCTTGTGGAAAGATTGATGTATTATGTGGGTATGATGAATTCTTGTTAGATGAATTAGGAGAAATATGATGATGCTATACTTGATGTTTATGTGCTAATGATACTTGTTGATTAGTAAGAAGATTTGATGAAATATGAATGAACTAGGAAGATTATGCATAAACTAGTTGTACATGGTGCCTAGGAAGTAGTACGCACGCCACGTGTTTGATGAAATGTCTAAATGACAATAATATGTGAAAGTTGTGTTATGATGATGTTGAGTATGTTATATGCTTGTTTGAATCGGCTAATGGAATACACATGTGAGATATGAACTTGATATGATCGTTCATATAAATAATCATGTATGCTAATAAGGATGTTAATGTAATGACATGAAAGTATAGGAATCATGTCAAGATGGATGGGAGCGTGGAAGGCTAACGGGACAAGAAGACTCAAGTAAGCGAATACAAATACGGACGAGTAAGGTAAGTAAATCCCGGACTTACACTTTAGATGTAAAATATATGGTACTATGATTATTATTGTGATACATGTGAAAGTATTATACAATGGAAGTAAATAGGTAAGTTTACGGAAAAGGTAGTCGGAAGTGAATAGGAAAGTATAATGATGCTAATTGTCTTCTGTTAAGAATGAAATGAAAGTGCAGGTATACTAATAAGGGAGAGTGAAGGTTAAATATGGAAGTCGTACGAGAGTGTCCGAATGGAGGGACGAATGGACTTATATGAACGAGAATCAGAGATGTTGATGCTTGATTGTGCACGTTTTTAAGTATATATATTATGTCACTGGTTGCTAATGAAGTAATTGGTTGTGGTGATTGCAGGTTGTACAGGTTTATGAATGTTTGTTCAATATGTGTAGCGGTTGAAGATCGAGTCAAGACATGGGTTGTACTTGGGTGTGTATGTGGTCACTTAATTCGACATACGTATGTTAGTTTTTAATCAATTTATGAAAAGGGATTAATTTATTTAAGTGAAAGAAAGAATAACTTATAAAGAATTTTTTTAGTATGTATTTTCCGCTGCGTCAAAATTTGGTTAAAACGTGTTAGGGCGTTACAAGTTGGTATCAGAGCCTAGGTTTGAGCGAAATCAAGTACAAAGGAGTGAGTACTTGAACTCAAACCTGTGTGCTCTTGTGATTAATGACCCGTACAATCCAAGACTCGATCAAGACCGAAAGGTAAGATTTAATATAAGTAAGTATGCGAGAGGTTACTAATAATGATGAATATTGAAAGGTGAGCTTGATGGATAATGAGGATGTTTCGCAGTCGCGGGCTAGTACGAAAGCTAAGGTGTGTGATATGTCAGGAAAATGAACCCCAGGTACGTAAATTCAGGGTGTGGGCGTATGACGTGGTAGGATTAAGCAAGCGAAGGAAAATCATAAATGAAATATAATAGTGACATGGCAATGAAGTTTTGAAAATGTTACACGTGCCGAAACTTAATTCTTCGGACATAAGGTGGCGATTACACGAAGGCACGAAACTAGTATGTGGATTGTGTACCTGGCCAGTACACAAGAAACGTATGGCGTTCGTGAGACCGTGATAATTGTTACAGGTATGTCCGCTAGAATTAAGTAGTAGGTGGACGTGAGGGTGAAGAGAAATGTAAGATTTTCAGGAATGAAAGTATGAATGCTATGTTAGAATCCGCGAGACGGATTCGAAACATGAAAGAATGTAAAGTATGAAGGAAAGGTTTGAATTCGGGAATGAATTCAAACCGGAATGGAATGAAAGGGAGGAAAGGTTTGAATTCGTGAATGAATTCAAACGCGAATGGAATGGAATGAAAAGAATGGAAGGTATGAATGAAGGTTTTGATCCGTAGATGGATACGGATCAAACTTATGAAGAATGAAAAGACGAATGAAAGTTAAATCCGTGGTGAATACAGATTAAATATGCAAGGAAGAAAAGAAGAATGAAAGGCTTGAGCCGTAAGCAGTAAACGAATCAAGTACGCGGAAAAGCGTAGTTGGATGGAAGGTAAGTAAAGCTTACGGCACTTAAATTAGTACAACTACTTATGTATTTGACTAGAAATAAGAGATGTTACTGTTCGAAAAGAGATTTCGAAATAAGATGTTCCGAAACGAATCGATACGGGTCGGAACAAGTTAAAACTGGAAGTAAACCATATTTGATGGTAAAAAAGGGTAAAATGGTAATTTGGTCATGGAATGATGAAAGTATAATGAGTTTTTGAAAGATTTTGTTATGATGTATGCCATGATAAGTAATAAGGGTAAAACGGTAATTTAGTTACATGGATGAATGAAAATAAAGTTTAAAGAATACCCTATGTCGTAAGCGATGATAGGTTAAATGTATGGAAGAAAGGTTTAAAGATTATGACCATACGGTGAAAATCCGCAATGAGTCAAATGAGTGAAATGGTAAATCGATACCATTTTATTTAAAATGTAAAAGGTTTGGGGCGTTTAGACCAAATGGGTCATTTAATGACGATATGATCAATTGATGATGATGATTAATGAAAGTTGTTGAGTTTATGCTCACAGGATGGATAGCATATGAAAATTTTGTTGCTATTAATTAGAAATTAAAGATGCAAGCCATGTAAACGGGTCAATGTCTTGACTCGAGCCAGGTATGTGTAATGGGTTAAACTCTCCTTGGGAACATAAGGTTCGGCGAGAGTTAATCGAGTTATGGGTGGGCTTAGAGTACCTAAAGTAATGCATATCTAGTAAATAAAAATGGTTGATATTATGTCCTTAGTGAAATAATAAATCGTGGTATAGTTTATGGTTAAAAGTGTCATTTTGGTCAAAACAAGCCTATGAATGTCCTTCGTAGTTAAAAGGACAAAAGATGACCAAAACGCCCTCGAAAGGAAAATTGGGCAAACGACCCTTAAAGGTAGTTTGGAAATAAGTTTTATAAATGAATAAACCCTTGTGGTTGAGTAAGAGTGAAAGATATAAGCCCTTTTGGCGTAATGCCTTGTAATGGGCATTTGCCGTAAAAGGATAATCCGAGGAGAAAAACTCGGAATAAATAGATTCTTACACTAAATCCACTACAAATATAGTTGTGGTGGAAAATTATATGATAAGAAATGTGGTGATGCTAAACTAGAAGCGAATGAAAGCGATTTATGCGTGGAAATGCTTATATACCCTTAACGGGTCAAAATAAGCATATGAGCGAAAACTAGTTTAAGAACGTATATAAACCCGTGATATGAACCTAGTACGATAGACAATATTGAACTTATGGAGTTCATGAGAAATGGGGATCAAACAAACGTGTTTGTTTGAAAAATGCATGAACGGGTCGAATAATTCTTAAATAAATATTAAGCCGAAAACTTGTAAGTTAAGAATTTTCTTAATCCGGACGTGGGATTTTGAGTCCATATGTAAGAGGACCAAATTTTGGTCATGTAGGAAGAAACGGAAGGTTAAACGGATAAACGGTTTAAAAGTTATGCGGGTTTTAGTATGTAAGAACGACGAAAACAAACAGCAGGAAAAATGAAGTTTTGGGGTGCCGTCGCCGACGCCCAAATGGGCCGTCGCCGACGCCCAAATGGGCCGTCGTCGACGGTCCATGTTTTTCTGACTTTTGTCGACGGCTTAACTTGCTGTCTACGGGAGATCAGGCGACGGAGGTGCGTCGCCAACGGCCCTTATGGGCGTCGGCGACGGTGCATGGATGTATGCTTTTCTGTTTTCTTCCATTCTTAATTCCGGTTGATCTAGTTCGCGTCCCGGTGCTCCGTTAAGCGCCCGAATGGGCCGAAACCAAGTTCTGATGCATTTTTGATAAAGGACTTTTGTTCAAAATAAAAAAAATTTCCAGCTGACCTGGCAGCTCGACCCCAGCCAGGGGCTGCCGCCCCTTGGACCCCGCTTCTCTCGGGGGCGCTGCCCCCGAACCCCCGTTAGTCCCAATGAAGGATATGCACGTATGTAAGAATGTACGATTATATGCATGTACGTAAGTATGTAAGAATATATGCACGAATGTATGCAAGTATGTATGAAGGTATTTAAATATGAATGAATGTAAGTACGTATGAATGTAGGTACGAATGTATGCACATATGTAGATATAAGTGAATGTATGTATGTATGCACGTTCGAGAGCATGTATGTATGTACGAGTTAGATACGTTGAGTATTAACATTATTAATCGTGTTCCGTTGAGAAAGCAATGTAATGCAGGGATGAGAACGTTGGATGTATGAGGAATTGAAGTTGATCTCAGAAAGGGTAAAGTTACGTTATGTTACGAATTGAACCAATTATGAACCTTGCAAGGGTTTTATGAGTATGAATATGTTACCAAACCTAAAGTATTGAAATGTTATAAACATTGTATGAAAGTTTATGAGCATTATTTATATAAAAGGCGAAGGCCCTTATAAATTGTAATTACGTAAGCTTAGGTCTTACAAATTATATTATTTGACCCATGTACAGTATAATGCTAATGCAAATCGGGAATTTGTGAAGGAACTATGGGTGAATGAACACAAAGTTGAACGCAAGTATGAAAGGAATTGTGATAACCATTAATGTTATAAATGAGAATGATGGAATTCTTGGGCTGATGATAGTAGTAGATGTGTTGAAAGGATGCTCACGATGAGAGCTCATTTTACAGACGAATGAAGTCAATTTGGTTAGAGGTCAATAAAGGAATGAAATCTTAGTTCAATTCTAAAGTATTCAGTAACGCTTATATGTGTGAATAGTAAGTAAAGTATGAGAAATCACGAATGAAATGATTTGTAAAGTAATATATGAATATACATGTAAATGTACATATGCAGGCAGAATGAATTATCGTCCATGAAGGGTATGTATGAATGTACGCATGTACGTAGAGGTGTAGGAATGTATGTAAGTATGTGTATGTAAGTATGTGTATGTATGTATGAATGTATTAAGGTACGAAGGTAGCTATGAATGTATGCATGAAGAAATGTAGGAGTGTATGTACGTATAGAAGTAGGAATGTATGAAGGCATGAAGGTACGTATGAACGTACGTATGTATGTAGAGAGATAGGGATGGTATGAATATATGTAATAAATATATGAACGTATGTATGAGTGTGTGCATTATGTAATGATAAGTAAGCATGTAAACAGGTACGTATAGGTGTGTTATTGTTGCAAGTATGTTTTCGGGTGTGTGTAAATAGATGTATGCGTGTACATATATATATATACGCATGTACGTATGTATTAAATGGGATTAAATGTGCGCAAAGGAATAAAGCTTGTATGTATGAACATACATGTGAGTGTACGTATATGAGTATATCCAGTAGCATGTAACATTAACAGACGTAGAACGATGCTAACTTTAGAGCTAAGCAAGTATGTGTGACTATGAAGTAGTAGTTTTGTTGTGATAACGAAACAAGAATTAAAGGTTATACATTGTATGTATGGAATGTAATCGCAAAAAACGAGATAAAGGTATTAGATTCGTTGTAAACAGATCATACGAATGTATGTAGTATTACAAGTTGAAGAAGTATGTATATGGACCTGTTACTAACGGGTCAAGGAAATGAAAAGGACATGTGACAGTATGGACTATAGTAATGAGTAATTGTGTGCTGAAAGCAAGAGTGGCATGTCCAACATGATTTATGAATAAAAAGTAGATATAATCGAGTCATTATGAACAATGAACGCATGGAAGGGTTATGCTCGATTTAAGAAGGTAAGGATGATAGGACGTACGGTTATATTTGTTCATGAACGAGGCATTTTTATAAAGTATGAGTGCATTTTTGCCATGGTATGTATTTTGAATGAAATGAATTAATAAACATGCAGTGATGAACACCACTAAGGAACTAACATGAGGCAAGAATTTGGAATCTAAAGATATATGAATATATTTAGAATTGTGTTACATAGAAGGATCAGTAAGTAAAGGATTATGATTCCGTGAAGTAAGCAAGGTTTCGGGGACGAAACCTCTTTTAAGGGGGGTAGACTTGTAACACCCCAAAAATGGGGTTTGATAATTTAAACCCGGTTAATGTAAAGGAACGGGTAAATTACCGTTTGGGGTAAAAGTGACCCGTAAATAAAAGTTGACTAGGAATAATTTACCGAGTGGTGACATGATATATAAGTAATAAGAAAATGAGTGTTAGTCTCTTTATTAATTGAAACGAAGTTGAGGGACCAAAACCGTTAAAAAGGAAACATGATTTATTAAATAAAGGAAAACCCACACACACACACACACTCGTGTGTGTGTGAGACGATCAGGAAGAAGAAGAACAAGGGTTCAAACCCTAGTTCTTGATAAATCTTCAAATTGAAGGGTGGAATGAAGTCTAAAATCATAACCGAGCATGGATAAATGATCACTATCACGAGGGGATCATAAGGTATGTCTTAAATTAAAGATTGGTGATCATGGGTGAAGTGGGTTATGTTCTAATCCGTGAGTTAATATGAAATTAATCATGTACGAGGGTTAGAACCCTCGTATAGAACATCGGTTACGTATGGTTAGTGCTAATTTGATGATTAGAGGTGAAACCCGTTAGTTATGATGAAGATAATGACTAGAATCACCATCTATGTCCAAGTCTTGTGGAAAGATTGATGTATTATGTGGGTATGATGAATTCTTGTTAGATGAATTAGGAGAAATATGATGATGCTATACTTGATGTTTATGTGCTAATGATACTTGTTGATTAGTAAGAAGATTTGATGAAATATGAATGAACTAGGAAGATTATGCATAAACTAGTTGTACATGGTGCCTAGGAAGTAGTACGCACGCCACGTGTTTGATGAAATGTCTAAATGACAATAATATGTGAAAGTTGTGTTATGATGATGTTGAGTATGTTATATGCTTGTTTGAATCGGCTAATGGAATACACATGTGAGATATGAACTTGATATGATCGTTCATATGAATAATCATGTATGCTAATAAGGATGTTAATGTAATGACATGAAAGTATAGGAATCATGTCAAGATGGATGGGAGCGTGGAAGGCTAACGGGACAAGAAGACTCAAGTAAGCGAATACAAATACGGACGAGTAAGGTAAGTAAATCCCGGACTTACACTTTAGATGTAAAATATATGGTACTATGATTATTATTGTGATACATGTGAAAGTATTATACAATGGAAGTAAATAGGTAAGTTTACGGAAAAGGTAGTCGGAAGTGAATAGGAAAGTATAATGATGCTAATTGTCTTCTGTTAAGAATGAAATGAAAGTGCAGGTATACTAATAAGGGAGAGTGAAGGTTAAATATGGAAGTCGTACGAGAGTGTCCGAATGGAGGGACGAATGGACTTATATGAACGAGAATCAGAGATGTTGATGCTTGATTGTGCACGTTTTTAAGTATATATATTATGTCACTGGTTGCTAATGAAGTAATTGGTTGTGGTGACTGCAGGTTGTACAGGTTTATGAATGTTTGTTCAATATGTGTAGCGGTTGAAGATCGAGTCAAGACATGGGTTGTACTTGGGTGTGTATGTGGTCACTTAATTCGACATACGTATGTTAGTTTTTAATCAATTTATGAAAAGGGATTAATTTATTTAAGTGAAAGAAAGAATAACTTATAAAGAATTTTTTTAGTATGTATTTTCCGCTGCGTCAAAATTTGGTTAAAACGTGTTAGGGCGTTACACCGCCCGTGAGTGTTTTCTTGTATGACATGCGGTTTTTTGTCGCTCATAAATGGGTTTATCACGGCCTTGATCTTCGATATAATGCTTTTCTTCACTTGCGCAGGTTAGGTAGACAATTTCTGTTTCACATATTCTAATTCTTTTTCTACATGAGCCTCTTCATCATTAAAAGTTGATGGATTCAGGTCAAGTTTTCTCTAGAAAATGTCTATATCTTCGAGCCGAATAACGCGTTCTACAAAACAAAAAAAGAGCATTAGACAAGCATATTAAATTAATACAACAAAACATTTTTTATAAGTCTATAAGTACCTGTATTCTGCAATATCTCCAGACGACAAGCATATAACAACCCGCAACCTGTGTATAGCTGGCAACCACATGTTAATCCAAATGACCGCAATGTGGTTAGTCTCCATGTTAGCGTGTTTTCTAATAGGTTAAGAGCACGAATGGAAGCTTTACAAAGTAGGTTGCGAAACAAAGGAACCTCAAGGTGGCTGTTCATTCGCTTGGTGTGGCTTTCTTCCAAGCATTTCTTTATTTGCGTATATTGCTTTAGTACCAAGGTGTCCACCTTGTTCACCAGCGTTTCCAGACTGCATTTCGGTGTAGTGAGTTGTTTCTTTAATGCAGCATGTGCGCCTTTAGCTCTGTTTGTTGTAGTTTGGTAGAATGTCAGGGTTTAATTGGTCCATGCAGATACGAACAAAGGGTAGGAGGTGTTTAACCAGTTATCCCACATGTAATAAATACATATAAAAAATAAAAAATATTCAAATTGTATATCTATTTAAATAAATCTATTAACTTAAGAGAAAACGTACGTTTATGTTGTTGATTGAGAATGTGTCTCTGAAGGTTGACGAGGTCATAATCGTATAACTCCTTGGTAGCGGAATCACACACTGTTTCCACTGATGAACAAAGTCATCCCAATCTGATTGAGTAAACGAATTCTTGCAGTGTTTCGCAATATTTTGTAAGATGTGGAACCTGTAGAGATATCTGTGTGCAACAGGGAATATTTCTAAACATGCGTTTATCAGTGCCTGGTCCCTGCCTTTAGAATTACACGTGGCTCCATGCACACGTGCAGCATAGACCTGACCTTCTCCATGACCCAGACGTACGTTACCTCCTGCTCGTTTAAAAGAAATGCATGCACAATACAGAAGGTTTGGTTTGTCGATGTTATACCCACAACTTGCAAAAATGGAAGATTGTACAAGTTAGTTTTGTAGGTAGCGTCGACCATAAGCAAATGCGGGAATGCCTTCCACATTTCAAAGGACTTATCGTGACAGAAAAAAATATTCTGAACAACATTGGTGGAAGGTTCCGCCTGTATGTAATAGGCTCTGCATGGGAGTCGTTTCTTTCTCGAACTTTGTGGCCTTGATCTTTTGGCGAGTGTTGTGTTTGTGTTTCACAACACATTTGTTTTCAGGCTGTATCTCTTGATCTGTCAGCTCTATCACCAGTCTAATCTCATTAGGAGTAAGTCTCCTGGCATATGCGTAACCCTCCAGTTGTTCAGCAGGGTCGTGGTTGTGGGTGTCGTTAAAACTTTTGTGTACATAATCTATCCGCCAAGCTCAACGACTTTGGTCGAGACGACCTATCACCATAAAAGGGCACACGCATTTTTTGTTGCCGGATTTCCTAACCGTGGCCTTACTCTCATGTTCGCCACTACGACAACAATGGAGCCATATCTAGTGATCCTTGGACCGTCTGGTAACAATAACGTATCCGTTGGCTAAACCTCTTCTTTTTACCCGAACTTCCAACTCATCGCGGGATATAAAATCCTAAGTAAAATATATATATATATATAACATTTATAATAATTTTTTAACAAAAGAATATAACATTTATAATTCATTTACAAAAATATATAACAACGTCATCCATATCAATCTAAAAACATAACAAATAATTTTAAAAATATAACAATTTTTAATGTATTTTTTATTATATTTAAAAAAATATAACAATTTTAATTAATTTTATAAAAAATATAACATTTTTATTAACTTTTTTATCCTATTTAAAAAATAAAACAATTTTGAATGTGTTTTTTATTTACAATTTTATAATAATTTAACATTTAACAAAAATATATTTTTTTACCAACAGAATATAACATTTATAATTCTTTTAAAAAAATATATAACAACGTCATCCATATCAATCTAATAATATAACAAATATTTTTAAAAAATATAACAATTTTTAATGTATTTTTAATAATATTTTAAAAAATATAACAATTTTTATTAACTTTATAAAAATATAACATTTTTTTATTAAATTTTTATCCTATTAAAAAATATAACAATTTTAACGGATTTTTTATTAACAATTTTATAATAATATTTTAACAGAAAAAATATAACATTTAACAAAAATATATATCATTCGTACCTGACCAGTTTTGTACGAAACTTCATGGTAAGCGGGTTGCTCGTCACCCAATGACTCTTGCGCGTAAGAAGGCTCACCAACGTCTTCTTGTACTCCCGAGGCACCACTTACGAAAAAATTATTACCATATTCTTCCTGTCCGTACGAGGCACCGTAACCGGCTTCATAATACGGAGATCCGTAACCATGATCATAGCTAGGCACGACTAACTGGAAAAAAACGGTTAAATCATAACGGCACATCTAAAAACCTTCATAATACTTAGTAATTTTATTTTTACCTCATTTAGATCTGGCAACAACGGTTTAAAGTGTGTTTCTAGGCATCCTACTTGATTTCGTACATCGGCATCATCATCAAAATCTTGCAAATACGTTTTAAAGTATAGTTCAATACAAAAGTATTGGCGGGTATACAAGTTTGAGTACTAGCATATATAAAAGTTTGAACAATCCACATGACAAAAATAGTTAACTAGATTAATGTATCAAGGCATGAAATTATACAAGTCAATCCTCTAATTACCGCTAGCGTAATCTTATCGTAACAACGATAAGATCGTTTATGTATGACTAAACTTAACATGACCTCAAGAATACAGGCGGTGCGTTTCTCCTATAGCGCTATACATGTTAAGGGGAGGCTTTAAACAAATTTAATGACAAGTAAATCACATAAGAATGTTCCAAGAATACAATTCAAATGTCACGTATTTAAGCATGTATGATTGGATTGTTTGTGTTTGCATAAAGTATAAGTGTTTGCGTGTGATTAATAGTATAACGTATTGCACCCAAAAGTGTAAAAGAAAAAGGGTCATATACACTCACAATTTTGCAAAAGCTTACCGATTATCCGTGAGTGACGAGTTGTTTAAGAATGGGGAAATCAAAGGTAAAGTCATACGGTGTTTATGGATTAGTTAGATTCGGGATTTAGAATTCAAGTACAAAAGTATGTATGCATAAAAGTATATCTACTCTAAGTACTCGTTTTGACACTAAGTTGTATGTGATTTCATGGGTCCTAGTTTGCCCATTAGAATTAACAACGAGAGACTTAGAATCATAGATAAAGTAACCTAAGTTCATGACAAATAATCAAAACCGATTATCATTATAAATTCGGCCATGTTCATATATATATATATAGGGTAGGGATAGTGTACATTAATTCAGAAGTGTGAGAAGTGTATTATAACACTATATATAACACTATATAACACCATATAAACACTGTATAACACTTTGTAACACCATATAACACCATATAACACTATGTAACACTATATAACTGATGTAGAGTGTGTTACGAAAAAAATGAAGATCAAACACGTTGATTCTACGAATACCCGTGTAGTTCTTCCTAACCCCCAAATTGCAACCCAAAGGGCACAGAATTTGAAGTGAAAAAAGAGTTAATCCAAAATTCAAGTCTGCCTTTTCCAATTACTAGAGAAACATATAAATAGGAACACAAATTTGAAACGGGCCTCAAAAAGACAACGGGCCAAACACAAGCCCACAAACAAAATGCCCAAAATACTTAAAAAAACATAAAAATGTAAATAACTAATAGAAATAAGCGTTTTTTTGCCCGGACGATGACCCAAACTGCCATAGGCTATTTGCAACAAGATGGAGCTCGTTCTCACGTACGTTTCGCCTGGTCGCACGCCCAAAACGGACCCCCGTAGCCCAAGTTAGAGCCATTTTAGTGAGGCCCCTTTTGTTACACGATCTTGGGCCTCCAAATACATGATGGCCCGCTCCTCCACACTTGGACCCGCATCAATAACATTATATAACAATATATAACACTATACATCTATCATAGACATGTTATCAGACAAAATATAGTGTTATATAATGTTACATAGTGTTATATGGTGTTACATAGTGTTATACGGTGTTTATATGGTGTTATATAGTGTTATATATAGTGTTATAATACACTTCTCACACTTCTGGATTAATGTACAGGATCCTCTCTCTCTCTATATATATATAACAATCCTAACCTAAGTCCATCATGAGTTTCATAGATTGTCATGTAAGTCTAGCATGGAAGATTAACCTCATTGTATGATTCACCAATACATAAATCATCTCAAGGATGATTCGGATGGTCATGAATGAAAGTAAATAACTAACTCATATACTTCAAGTAGCTAAGTAAGATCTAATCCAGGTGAGTGGTCACAACGGAAAGATTTAACTAAGTGTTGGAGGCTAGATGGGGTTATGTTACTTTAAGACTAGCAAGCTACTTGAGGTTACTAGTTGAAAACTGTGAGCAAGTGAGATTTTGTGGAACTAATTCGGATAGCCAAAGCTTCCAAGGATCATACACAACTCATACACAAGACTTTCAACATAAGAGGCTGAAGCTTGGATGGTTTTCAATTACTTAGAACAAAATGACATAATTTAAAGTAAGTTTTAAACTTGTTTTCATGGTGGAAATTAACCACAACACAAGTCCACAACTATGAGCTTAGTTGAGAGCTTGGTGGGTATAAGATCACACCAAGTTGTAATCAAAACAAAAAATAAATAAGAATATAAATTTATAACAGAAAGTTTTGAACTTATTGGACCTTAATGTCGTGAGGTTCCACTTTAGTTTGCCATGGCAAACTTGTAAAAACCTTCCTAGAGGTTATCCATGAAGTTTAGGGAAGAAAAGAGAAGAAAAAGGGAACAAGAGTGAGTAGAAACTCACTGTGAACAATTTGGAGTTCACTATTGTGCTTAAGAGAACCTGAGAGAATATGAGGATTTGAGAGTGATTTGAGTGTGGGAAAGGGTTTAGAGTGAAAGGAAGGCTGCTATTTATAAGTTAAAAATTAGTGTTAAGCATTTAATAAAAGTGGATGACAGTTGGTAGT
The DNA here is from genome assembly GCA_030545235.1 of Helianthus tuberosus. Lineage (NCBI taxonomy): Eukaryota > Viridiplantae > Streptophyta > Magnoliopsida > Asterales > Asteraceae > Helianthus > Helianthus tuberosus. Next base: position 112,934,602 of record CM060433.1, on the reverse strand, counting down.
TGGATTAAAGTCGAAACAGAAGGTTTTAGAACCTTCTGTAAGTTGCGCGTAACATTAACTGTATGCATGTGTTGTTGGACTCGAGAAAAAAAGAAGAAGGAAAGGGGACGAAATTGAGAGGGGGCGCAATACAAGAGGGGGATAAACACATGAGGGCAAGCCCAAAAATGTGGGGAAGGGCCCGAAAGTAATTTTGAAACTTTGTTTCTTAGTTTTATTATTATTATTATTATTATTATTATTTTACTAGTATTATTACTATTATATTATTATCATAATTTAACCACGTATATAATAGTTAACAAGCACGTATAAGTTATGAGTACAAGTATTTCGAGTGTTGGTTGCGCGTATACATTTAAGATTAATAATGTATAACCCAAGTACTGCAACATGTATAAGTATGTATAAAAATAGTATTCCATTATGATCAAAGACTCGGATACAAGATTGAAAATAAAATGCGAACATGGTACGATTACATTTTCCAAAAATAGAAAAAAATGACCTCACTTTCTAAATAAGGAAAGTTCTAAAAAGCGAGACGTTACAAACAGTCCCTGGAATGAATGAGTGTTAGTTTTCTCCATTAAGTCTATCTGAAATTACTTGTTTACCCCTTACTTTTATTAAAGTGTAAGAAAAAAATCACACACAGACTCACTCACTATCTCTAACTCTGACTCTCTCTCTCTCACACGCACCACAACCTGCCACCACAAGCACCACCACTTGCCACCACCCAACCCCACCACCACCTGCCACCACCACCCCCACACCACCAACTGCCACCACCCACCCCCACACCACCACCTACTTGAAATACAAACCAATCGGATTTGGCGTCTGGCGTATGGAGGGTAAAGATATCAAATTACCTCATCAACACCATCAAAATCGGCTATCGTCACTTTGATCTTGTTGGTCTCTTTCTCTCCCTCCCTCCTCCGCAATCATCTTTCTTTTGCATTCTAATTATAACATCCGATTTGTAGTCCCTGCTAATTAATTGATTTAGGGGTATTATGTATTCATGTGAAGATCGGTTCTTATCCTTTAAAACAACTTCATCTACTGTAATTCATTATTTGTTTTGTATGGTTTGATCTACTCATGGTCCTATTTTTTTTTTTTTTAGTTTTGAGATTTAAACACTCAAGTAGTCTGATTTTGGAGCATACCTTTCGTTTGAACATCAGTTTGGTCGTTTTTAATTGTATATTCTGTCTGATAGAATTATGAGGGTTTGTATTTGTGTTTGTCCTCTAAGTCGATTTGAATGTGTAGGTGGTGAGGGTGTTTCCAGGTGAAGATGAAGGGGTGACGAAAAAACGAGGTGGTTCTGGTTGTCGAGTGAAGGTGATGGTGGGTTTAGGTTGGAGGTGGTGTGGAGGTGGTGGGTTCATGGTTGTAAAAGTCCCGCCTAGGCTCCGAGTACTCCCCGAGTACTCGCTATAAGGTAGACTGCCGAGGCCCGAGTATTGTTCTCATAGGCCAATTACTCCCCGAGTAATTTCCGCCTAGGCCAAGTACTTCCCAAATACTCCCGAATCCGACTAGGGAGCGTCTAGCGACTTTTGCAACCATCTGTTCAGGTTGGAGGTGGTGCGCCGGTGGTGAGTTCAAGTTGGAGGTGGCGCGCCGGTGGTGGGTTCTGGGTGGAGGTGGGTAGCTATGGTGGAGGTGGCAAGTTGTTTATAAGGGATAGGTGAATAAGGTGGGTCCCACACTTTTTATAATCCGTATTGGTTTTTTATTTTTTATATGGAGGTGTAAATAAGTAATTTCAGATGGACTTAACGGAGAAAACTAACCCCATCCATTCAGAAACTATCCGAGTAACAAACAGTCAAACTACAGGGACAACAAGTGTAATTTCCAAAAGTTTGAGACTATAGGTGTTATTTTACAAAACCACATGGACCATCCGAGCATTTTACTCTTCATCTTATGAAAGTTTTCACATTTTAAAAATGTGGGGCTATGATCATATAAAATAGGATTTCGTAGGAAGCGTATTAAACGGACTTTGATTAAATATATTTAGGTGGCATTAGAACCGTCTCATCAAACTCTTGGATATGAGATTTTAGGTTTTCACTTTTGGATTTGTAGCTTATATATTTTCGAATTTTTGTTTAAATCATTGCGTCTTTTTGTTTAGCATTGTGTTTTTTCTATATTTGCATCATTGTGTCATTTTTCCTCCACATTGTGTTATATTTCCCGACTTTTTATTATATATTGCTCGAAATTGTGTTATATTTGACAATCCACTATATCTTTGTACCCTTATTTTTTAGAGGATAACTTTAACTTAAAAATGTGTTAAATATAAGTAGAACATTAAGGATTCAAAAAGTCCCCATCCTTTGGTGGAGTGGCAAAGGCAATGAAGATAAGAACTAGGCCTCCTATAGAGGTCAGAAGTTCGAAACCGAGCCAACACGGGTACCTGTCCCATCGTGCGTTACGCCAGAGAGTCTTGGCTCTTGTGGTGGCGCAACGTCTGTCAAGTGACAGTCAGTGGTATGGTTTCTCGTGGAGATACGAAGAGATCCCGTTAAGCTTGTGTTATGCCCTTACGTGAAGAAACCTAGTGGGTTTCTGGTATGCGTAAAATGCAACATATAAATTATATTAAAAGGCATAAAATCAACCATGTTTATGTACTAATGTTGGAAAAAATGTGTTTCTTTGCATACTTTTGATTTTCAGGACTAAATGATCTTAAACGTACAAAAGGAACAAATTAACGGCAAAAACCTACACAACTACAAGAAAGACGAGTTGACACACCATGCCTACCCTCCAAGCAGGGGCGGACCTACCTCTTTGGTAGGGGTAACCCCCGCTACCCCTTGGTCGGAAAAAATTTGGAAAAATTTGACGTTTTTTCGATTTCGTTACGGCTTATTTATAAAACGTTACCCCTTGGTCGGAATCCTAGATCCGCCACTGCGTCCAAGTTACACCCCACGACCAAAACAACAATCCAGAAGATCAAAACTGGGAAATAAGATTCATCTTTCATGCATAACGTGGAATGATTGACAGCCTTCTATATATGTTGAATAAAAAGATCAAAACTGGGAAATAAGGATTGATTTTCGTTGTTGAAAAAACAATTATCTTAAGACCGTGCATCAAACCGTTACAGTTATATTTGATTTTATCGGGTTGTCATATTTACTTAGTAATTGTGAGTTTATTTGGTTTTCAAAGGAAAAAAAATTAGAAAATTTTGGATGGTTAAGAATGAAGTGTTAAAAGAAATCATTTCATAGAAGAATTTAAAATTTTAGTGGCAAAGGATAGGAAGAAGTGTTTGTTATTTATTGTTAAACTAGTTGTATTCTGTTAGCGTGAATCGTGATCCAGGATCAGTACCGGTTTGTTATATAACTGGAACGGTACCGACCAAAGGTTGTCTCATATAACATAAAAAACTATAGTCATATCATGCCAAATATATCAACGCATGCTTGACAAATAGCAATATCAGTTTCGATGATACCAATATCGATGTTACGCGGCCAAGGGCGGATCTTAGAAGGCTTGTGCCGGCCCTGGCACGTTTTTCGGCTAGAAGTGCTAATTTTCGCGGTTCGATCGAAATTTTTTATACGTACTATGTTCGGCATGTGCATGTTTTTAGTGCCCGTGGCTTTCTGCCCTGGGACGTTCAACGGGCAAGATCCGCCACTGTACGCGGCGGCATCGATTCGACTCATTACAGTACGGCAACAATATATTACGATGCCAAAAAATACTATATCTTGATTACATCTCCCTATGTATCGATGTGTATGTATAGGATTTCAAAGTCAAGGAGTCTTTAATCGCAATTCATAATAGAGATTAGTCAAGTTTATGTTATTTTCAATTCGTTTTCTATCATTCTTTGATCTATAATCATGTTTCCAGGCAACATGAGTGGCTAAAAAATTAATTTCACATACATCCACACATACAAGACTAATGTCCGTTGCCACTCACACCTTCCCCCTTAGCAACCCTACGAGAGGTGGTGTTTAACGTCCTAAAAAAAGGGCTCACTAGACAGGAGAACCCACCCCACTTCACTTATTCTTAAATTACTGAGGGAAATGAACTTGTTGTCGGAAGGAATTATTCTTGTAATCTTTCTTAGAACTTTTACAAGTAAAAATTGGGTTGCATGATATTTTTAGTGTATTTTGTAAAGTTAGGAAACTTTAATATATCAAAGTAATATTTGTTGTTTTTTTATGGCAAAATAAAGGAGTATGTCGTTTTTTATAGTGTTACCATTTTACTTGTTAGTTGTAATATAAATTTCTTAATAAATTTAAGTTGATAAAAACCAAAGGGAAATAGAGATAAACTGAATTCTCATCTTTCATTCTATTCAATATTACAATATATAGATAAAAAAAACTAGAAACCCTAAAGCACATAAGTAATGGGTTGGGCCTAAAATATCTGGTTTATAACACTCCCCCTCAGACATTTAGAATTATACACAGTTTAACGACATACTTCAGGATGATGTTAAATAGGTACTTCAGGACCTGAATAAATAAACTGATACTACTGGATCAGCCGTGCTGCCTCATTAAAAACCTTACTAAGAAAACCCAGTGGGACAAAACTTAGCTAAGGGAAAAAGAGTACATTGTGTATAATTCTCCCCCTGAATTCAACAAAGATCTTTCAATCTGACGAACATCGATTTCCCCTTCTTTCTGCAAGTCATATGTTGAGAAGAACTTTAGTGAGATGTGCTTTGTTCGATCACCCTTGATGTAACCTTCTCTGATCTGAGCTATGCAAGCAACATTGTCTTCATAAATAATTGTCGGCTCCTTCTTGATCTGTTCTAATCTGCATGCTTCTTGTATGTGATTAATCATTGATCTCAACCACACACATTCTCGACCAGCATCATATCAATTCAGCATGATTTGATGATGTTGCTGTAAGTGTTTGCTTAGTTGACTTCCAAGAAATTGTTGTGCCGCCGTATGTGAATACATAACCTGTCTGAGATTTTGCTTTGTGAGGATCTGATAGATATCTGGCATCAGCATACCCAACAAGCTGGGACTTTTGATCTTTCTGATAGAAAAGTCCTAAGTCTTGTGTCCCGCAAATATACCGGAATATATGTTTTACACCATTCCAGTGTCTACGTGTTGGATTCGAACTGTATCTCGCTAGTACATGTACTGCAAATGCAATGTCAGGTCTTGTGTTATTTGCGAGATACATAAGGGCACTGATCGCGCTTAAGTACGGTACTTCTGGACCAAATACTTCTTCGCCTTCTTATTGAGGGCGATAAGGATCCTTGTGTGGATCTAGCGGTCGGACAACCATAGGTACGTTAAACGGATGTGCTTTATCCATATTAAAACGTATTAACATCTTCTGGATGTAGTTTGATTGATGGACAAATGTGCCATTGCACAGATACTCAAATTGTAGTCCGATACATAATTTCGTCATACCAAGATCTTTCATTTCAAAATCCTTCTTTAACAACTGAGCAGCTTTCTCTATCTCTTCAGGAGATCCGATGATGTTGATATCATCAACATAGACTGCTATTATAGTGAAATTTGAGAGTGATCTTTTTATAAAAACACATGGACTGATTACATCAGACTTGTATCCTTCTTTTTCGAGATATTCACTAAGTCGATTGTACCACATACGACCACATTGTTTGAGACCATATAAAGATCTCTGGAGCTTTATTGAACACATATCTCGAGGTGTTGATTTTAATGCTTCAGGCAATTTTAATCCTTTAGAGATTTTCATGTAGATGTCATTTTCAAGTGTCCCGTATAAGTATGCGGTGACGACATCCACTAGTCTCATATGAAGTTCTTCAGAGATTGTGAGGCCGATTAGGAACCTAAGGGTTATCGCATCCACTACAGGGGAATACGTTTCCTCATAATCAACTCCTTGGATTTGGGAAAACACTTGAGCTACAAGTCGAGCCTTATATCGTACAATCTCATTCTTTTCATATCTTTTTATTGCAAATACCCATTTATAACCTACTGGTTTGACGTCCATGGGGGTTCGGACTACAAGTCCGATAACATGTCGCTTTTCTAGCGAATTCAATTCGGCGTTTATGGCTTCTTGCCATCTTGGCCAATCATTTATGTGCATGCACTCTTCTAAAGTTTTTGGTACGTAATCATTTTCATTGATTACATCCGTTGCTATAGCATATGCGAATATATCATCAACACGTGTTTTATCCCGGTTCCACATTGTACTATCTTGTACATAATTTATAGAGATCTCATTTTCGTTTGGTACCGGTGTTTCTTCTGAAACTTCATTTTCCTCTGGATTGATAGTTGTCTCTTCTGGGACATTTACATCTACCGGGGTTTCACTTATAATCTTTTGTGAGTTTTCACCAACTGCATTACTTTGCTCTTTTCGTTTCCGTGGGTTTTTATCTTTGGAACCGATTGGTCTCCCACGCTTTCGTTGTATAGTAATCGCTTTTCGAGTAGGTGCATTTGATGCTGGTACATGTGACTTTGTCACTCTATTCGTGTCTATGAATGCATCTGGTAATTCATTCGCTATTCTTTGCAAATGTATGATCTTTTGGACTTCATATTCACATTGACCACTCGGGGGTCGAGATTTGATAGCGATGATGCATTCCACGTTATTTCTTGTGTTACCGGTCTTTCTTTGTCCTTATCTCCCCCTAAGATTGGGAACATCGTTTCATCAAAATGACAGTAAGCATACCGTACTGTAAACATGTCTCCCGTCAATGGTTCTAAATATTTAATTATGGACGGGGAGTTAAAGCCAATATAGATACCCAGTCTTCTTTGGGGTCCCATTGTAGTATGTTGTGGTGGCGGTATTGGTGCATATACCGCACAACCAAAAATTCTAAAGTGGGACAAACTGGGTTCTCGTCCGTAGACCAGTTTCAATGGGGAGTATTTGTGATCAGCAGTTGGTCTCAATCTAATCAGTGCTGCGGCATGCAAATAGCATGACCCCATGCAGAAGATGGTAATTTACATCTCATTAAGAGTGGTCTAGCGATTATTTGTAATCGTTTGATCAGAGATTCAGCTAAACCGTTTTGTGTGTGAACATGAGGTACTGAATGTTCAACATTGATCCCGATTGACATACAATAGTCATTAAAAGCTTGAGATGTGAACTCTCCCGCATTATCCATCTGGATGTTTCTAATTTGATTATCGGGGAAATTGGCTCTCAATTGTATGATTTGAGCTAAAAGTCGGGCAAATGCTACTTTTCGAGTAGCTAAAAGGCTCACATATGACTACCTTGAGGATACGTCTATTAAGACCAAGAAATAGCGGATTGGTCCACACGGAGGATGAATAGGCCCACAAATATCCCCTTTGATTCTTTCTAAAAACGATGGGGGTTTCATGTATCAATTTAGTTTGTGACCAGAGAGCATGCTGCACATGATAAGTCTTGTGGTAGCAAAACTTTTAAGTTTTTCTGAGGGTGCCCGGTTGCACTTTTGATTATTCGTCTCATCATTATGCTACCAGGGTGACCTAGACGGTCATGCCATATATTGAATGTGTCTTTATCTAACAGCTTTTGGTTATTCACCATGTATGATTCGATAGGATTGATATTAGTACAATATAATCCATAGGATAAGGCTTCTAATTGTTCAACGATGGTTTCTTGACCATTTTTGTTTGAAGTAATTTGAAGATATTCAATATTATTTTCAGATATTGTTTTTAGGTGGTAACCGCTTTTTCGAATATCTTTAAAACTAAGTAAATTTCTTTTGGATTTACTTGAATATAATGCATTATCAATAGTTAGTTGGGTACCCGGAGATAATATTATGTGTGCTCTGCCGGAGCCTTCGATAAGGTTACTAACACCAGATATAGTACTAATCGGTGTCTCTGCCGAAGACAATTCAGAGAAAACTTTCATATCTTTGAGAATAGTGTTAGTACTACCGCTATCTACCAGACATTCATCACCAATAATATCTCTACTGGAGCTAGAGATGGGCATAATAACCGGTTCCAAACCCGACCCGTTAAAACCTACCCGTAACCGGTTCCAGTCCCAACCCGGTATAAAGCATACCCGGTTCCGGGTTTAAAAAACCCGATGGTTCCTACCCGGTTCCATATTTAAAAAAAAATAAGTTCCATACTCGGTTCCAACCTGTACCCGGTTGCTACCCGTACCCGGTTTCCATGCGTACCCGGTGCCACTTTAATTATTAAAGTTTAATAAAGTTGGGCTTTCAATTCATAACCCCAGCCCATCAAGCAAAGCCCATAGACTAAAACTCCCATTATTACCATTAGAATCGATTTGTTACCGTTGGAATCGATTCTAACGGTCAAATTCAACATTTAATAAAAATCTTACCGTTGGAACCGGTTTCGCCTATAAAAACTTTGCCATTTTTCAAGATTATCACACAATTCTCCCTAATCTTCTTCTTCTAGCTTATTCTTCTATAATGGCTACCAAAAATTCCAAAGTTACAAACTCCACATCCGTCAACAATGGTGATCAATCCGCTCCATTTGTCATTGGAACATTATCACACAATCGCAATATTGAGGTGTGGTGTAATTGGGACTTGGTCGAGTTGAGTGTTGGTTCGCAAAAGGCCCAATGCAAACATTGTGGCTCCTTGTTAAGCAAGGACTCTAACTCAACGTTAACCAAGCATGTTAAGAAGTATTGTAAGGCAATAAAGGAGGCGACACCCGGTCAAGTGCAACTCTCAAAAGGCGGTACGATATTCCGTTATGAACACAACGTAACTCGCGATAGGATGGCCAAGTTGGTGATTAAAAAAGCGTTGCCGTTTGGACACTTCGACGACCCCGATCTTACCAATCTTATTAGAGAGACGCTTCAACCACGCTACAAACACGTAAGTCGTCGTACTTTAAAACGCCATTGTTTGAAGTTATGGGAAAATGCTAGAAAAGATTTAATTATTTTTTTTTTAAATTTAATAACTAGTGTTAACTTAACTAGTGATGTGTGGTCGGCTTCACATGGTTTACCCGAATCGTACATTTGAACTAGTGTTAACTTAACTAGTAATGTGACTTTTTTATTAGAACAACATTTTTTTTTATAGATTTAACTTAAAGTATAGAACATTAAACATCAAACATAATCATAAAGTTCATAAACCACATAAAACATAAAACATAATCATAAACCAAACAAACAACCTAAAAATACAACATTGAACAAAACACATCAAACATCAAACATAATCATAAACCACACAAACAACCTAAAAGAACAACATTGAACAAAACACATAAAACATCAAACATAATCATAAACCACACAAACAACCAAAAAATACAACATTGAACAAAACACATAAAACATCAAACATAATCATAAACCACACAAACCGGTTACATAAAACACCTAAACTTTAGACGAGCCGGTCCCGGAGGCTTCACCCTTTTCACTTTTTTTCGCCTTTGTCAACGGACAATGGCGCTCGGTGTGCTTCTTTAGCGTCGAGTTAGCCGACGCCTTCGTAAACTTGCCGCAACCTTTGCATCTTGCCATCTCGTGGCTATCGGACATTAAGCATAAATCAAAGTTCTTCCAAATTGTCGGGTTCCTTTTTGTTTCCAAACCCGTAACCACTTCATCGTTGCATGCCATGATATCTCTTATGAAACTATGAATTAGAGAGGTTTAAGAGTGGGTTTTGTAGAGGTTTGAAAGTATGAAACTATGAATTAGAAAGATTGATTTAAATAACAAAAAACCGATTATAATACGACAGAACCGGGTACACTAGTTCGAAGTTCCAACATTTTGATTTGAAGATTTATTTGACTGCACACTGAGGACCAGGTTCCATACAGTAGTGTCAGCCTTTTCCTTCACATATACGACAGAACCGGTTCCGACCCGAACCCGGTTATGTTGAGACCCGGTTCCACAATACCCGTAACCGGGTACAACAGGTTCTGGTTTTTTGGACAAATACTCGGGTATGACCCGGAACCGGTTCTGAGAGGAACCGGGTACGTTCAAATTCGAGGGGAACTGGGTCCGGGTAGGAACCGGGACTGTGTATTTAAAATACCCGATTATGCCCATCTCTAGCATGCATATTTCTTCAGGAAATAAATAAAAAAATAAATAAAAGTTAATTCAAGTGCAGTAAATTCAACTTTTTGATAAGTTCGACATATTATCTACAAAGGAAAAAATAAAGCATTTTAAAAACAAGCCTTCCAATGAAATGTATATTGTATGAGAACTTCGGGTTCTCTTTTGCTAGAACTGCAGGGTCTAAACTTTAAGTATGTTTATAAAATAGAGAAGGAAAATAAAGTCGTTTATGAATTTTGTATCCTGTAATGTGGTTGTCTGGTAACATTATATTGGATTAAAATTGGAATTCAAATAGTATCCCACTATATATTCATACTAAAAAAATGTCATTCTAATTAAAAAAAATATTGGATTAAAACCACCATCCGGTTCTTTTTTTCATCGAAAACTCCAATAACCAAAAACTGTTTATATATATAAAATATGGGACCAAAGTAAAACTAAGTTTTCAATTCCATTTAGAAAATTCAAAATCACATGGATATTTAACATCCACATAATGATCCGTAAACCGAGACAAATTGCATGTTTACTAATGCCTTTGGCGAGTGAAAACTTTAATAAAAACAAAGTTTTCAAATTGTCTATGACTATTAATTCATAACATGAGAAGCAATAGTTTACATTCCTTTGCTTTTATTTTTACCACTACATTTTCCTTTCTTGAAAGAAGGGGCCTAGCTTTCTTCAAAGCCTCAATTAGACTGTTTTTATTTCTTTTCAATGGTTCTTATGACTAAGGAAGATAGATCAGCCACCACAATGACATCGATAGTGTTTTGACTAATAAAATATTTTGTTTTAAGAATGTTTTTCTTTCTACATTATAGTTTCTTCATCATTCAATTCTCTAATAATTTACGATTATTAATTATTATGGAAAATATGGATACATAGTTGTGTTTAATTTTTTTTCTATTTTTTTTTGTTTCTCTTTCGGTTGCTATAACAAGTGTTGGTACTGTAAAAACATCAAACCAATATTGGTCGTGTTCCCGCCGCGTTGGGCGGAGGAATCACACTAGTTCATTTTTCAAAACTACATGTATCCATTAAAGAACCCACATGGACCGTAGCAAAATAAAAAAAAAAATGTATTCATATTTATCCCATGAATTAAAAAATAGGTTGCTACGATGTACTGGGCCAGAATTAAAAAAAATATGGTCCCTTTTAATGTGCAAACGTTGTGTTCAGCCACATTTATGTGTTATAAACCCTAAATGTAAAAATACTCCCACACTCTTCTCTTCTCTTCACAATTCATTTACCCATTTGGGTTACCTACATGGCTGGAAATTATTGTTTCATGCATTATCATATATTCAACCCTAGTATAATTAAAAGGATATATATTGGCGTTAATTAGCAGGCGACAAAAACAAGTGGTGGCCAATTTATTGTTTTCGAATTTATTGTTGTTCTTTTCGAAAAGTGGACGTGAAGCGGGGATTTTGAAGTGGATTCCTATTATTCCACAACAACATCATCAGTTGATTACTCCTTAATTATTAGTTGTCGACAACATTTAGGAGGGATCGCACAGAAGAAAAATAAGAGAGGGTAAGATTGCTATGTGTGACGGTAGGAACCATAGTGTGTTTGACAAAAAAAAATCTAATTTAATTGTATTCGATTCCGTGATTATTGAAATTCGAATGTTATATGGAAGAACTGTTTTTCGTTTCGGTCCTAATTCACAGAAACAGGGCAGTCCTAGTTTGTTCTAAAGTTCAAAAGAAAATTGCAGAAAAATTAATAGTGTACCCGGATTTGATGAACGGCAATTATCTGAATCCAAGCCGGTAAATTCCCTAAAGAATAAAGCGAATCGTGCTGATTACTTGATAAAAACCAAAGGGAAATAGAGATAAACTGAATTCTCATTTTTCATTATATTCAATATTACAATATATAGATAAACAAAACTGGAACCCCTAAAGCTCATAAGTAATGGGTTGGGCCTAAAATATCTGTTTATAACAAAGTTTATTTTTTATAGAAAAATTGATTTCATAACCAAAATATAACAATAAAAACTTAAAGAGCTTAAATTATATAGAACTCTAGCTATTATCCACTCGAATAGCACAACTTTGTTGGAAGCCTAAAATATGGTATCGGAGTTCCATTATATAAACTGTTTTGTCAAGAAGGTTGACGACTGTCGTCAGAGTAAATCAAAAACTTAATTAAACTACGTAGATAGCGTAAGTAGGGAAACGTATCTACGGGGAATTTGTGGTTAGTGTTTAACTAGAGAATTATTATATATTAAAGAAAAGCAACCCCCACCCAGAATCCCGATTGCAAGTTTAACAAAAAAACTCGTATACAAATTCATAACACCACATAGACATGACCTTGGAATTAATGACTTTGATTAATTATTAGGGATAGTTTTTAAGATTCACCACACAACCTAATAACCCATTTAATTATACAAATTAACCACCAATTTACCAACCCGCTAACAACGCAAGTATGTTGTCAATACGCTTGATAAACGATAAACAATTCAAATATAATAAACGTTTCACAAAATCAACACAAGTGGTCAAGATTTACCAGTTAATAAGAATCAGAAAAACAAAGTTTAATATGAAAATCTAGAAATCAATCATCCGGGGAAAGTCACATAAGATAAAGGTAAAGTCCTCCAAGTTTCAGATTCAAGGTTCACACCAAAGTTAGTTTAATCATTAATTGGACACCACATAGACATGGTGCTGAAAAGTCGGTTAATTTAAGTGGTAATCAAAAACAGGTCTTTGTCATCAGATCTTTTACATTTAATTACCCTATTTACTAATGCGAGTCAACCTACTTTATGTCACCCAACAAGCTACAAGGTTTTGTCATCAACCGAGCAAGTTGCAAAACAAAAACTCAAACACATGCAAATAGTATAAATAAACCAACTCATCAAATTGTTTATACGACGTTGTCAATGTCAAAACAAAACAAAACAAAACAAAACAAATCCAAATATAAAGAAACCTGAGAAAAGTGTTCAACCCTACGAACCGTACGCTTGGAGGAAACCACCTAGCCGCTCAAGCCTTGAACCGTGTACAGCCGCCAAAAGGCGGCTGCCCTTCCGTGCGACCCACCAACAGTTCCCCTTTCAAAAGTTGCGTCTGATCCCCCCTTCCTTCCAGCCGTGTATGATATATCTAGTTATGATTAGGGGTTTAATATAATATAACCATACATGATCAAAAGCCCAATATCTCAAAATTTACATCTAATTCGATGGCTAAAACTTGGCGCCCCCTTTTTCTTCTCAAATAATAATAAATTCTACTCTCTTTTCTAATAGAACTAGTTATGTACACAGTGCCGCGTTGCGGCATGCTCAACCAAATCATTCTTGGTATGATAACATATACGTCAACTCATAACATGATCACGCTAAACTGAATCATTCTTAATGTAATAACATGATATGCCAAATTTACTTTTAACAAACACAGAAATGCATTTCTGTCTCACCCGGCCATGGTTGAGAACTTCACCCACTTCAATGCCGGCTTCTTCCCACGTTTCTCTCCTCACAACCTCTTTCAAGCTTTATCCTCACCCGGCCACATGGTTGAGAAGCACACCCGTGTTGTCAACGGGTGACCGACAAACATTTTTCCATCCAACTTTACACATAATGTTGAAATAACAAATGCATGTAATGTGATTACAAAACAATAATAATCTTAATGTTTAGGTTGTATTAGTTGAAAATACACTTGGGCCACTTTAGATCCGTTTGACCTCGTCGGCCCATTTGATTCATTTCCTCAATTACATTTTCTTATTTGACCCGTTTGAGATTAAATCATAATAAAGAGCCCAAACCAGCTTATTTATAATGCCTGATTCTAAATTGTAATCAAGTGACACTTATGATCTATATCTGATCGGGTTACGAATATTGATAAAGTTGAAACAAACATTACCTCTTTAAATCACAGCCATGAGGTTGCCATCTCCAGTTTTGGTACATCAAATCAGGTCTTCCATGTTTGTGACAAGCCAATTGGTCAGACATGCATGGACAATCCGATTCATTATAAAGCGGAACCGAAATGTTGTCAAATACCCATCTGCCCGAAAACACATTGCACGAATCTTTCGTGTTTTCTTGTTCAACAGATTGAAGCAAAGGTGATTTCAAATTAGATCTTCCATTGTACTTTAATGTAGAGTTGCAGGTGCTGAATCTATTCAAAGTGCCTGCCATTTTTAGAGATGAAAACTATTTTCTAACACACAATAAGACAAATACTGGTTGATTAATTTAACACTAAACGATTTAAAACCGAAGGGATATGGCCCGAAAATACAAATTTGCATTAATATCTCTCCCAAGATCAGTCAGATCAATAAACATACCAAACTAAAGATCCCAAAAACATACTAAATCAAAGAGGCCAAATTTACGATGTGCAAACATAAACCCTACGGAGCAATTATAAACAAAGAATCAACACAAACGTATTACAAACCTGCAGAAGCTTTCGAACCACTACGATTGAGGGAAGAAAATGTCTTCTTGACATCATTCCGAGTAGCGATATCATTTGGTTTCCGTCTTTCTTTCCGGTGGATTTCTTGGAACCGGCGTTCGTTGTAGAAGATGGTGCAAAAACATACTAAATCAAAGAAGCCAAATTTACGGCGTTCGCTACTCGGAATAATATCGCTGCTCGGAATGGGCCAATATGACCTCAGCATCACAATATTACAAAGACCATTGAAAAGAAGTAATGAATACATAAGTACCTGTTTGTGATTACAAAGACCTTCATTATCAACCAATAATCATCCAACAATGTCTTATACTTGATACAAAATCTGTAAAACATCAAACGACTCGAATGATCAAAGGTTAAATCTTTACGTTCAAGAAATGCGAACCCTACCGGTTAACCAAAATGACATCAAATTCGAGAAAATCATACTTGAAATTCGAGAAAGAATAATCGCGATGACCAGATCACCAGCATCAGCAACTTTCACTATAGCTCAATGAAGAAGCTCTCACCCACATTCATCCAATCGAAATCCCACCAAAAAAAAAAATTGGTTTCAACACCTTGGATCATTCTTATCATGATTCTAACCAACAATCATGATAGAGTACATGTACAAATCCGCCTATGCTTTGTTATTTCTGGTCCTTCTCTTCTCATTATTTATGTAAACTGTACATGAAATCTGGCACATATCAATGTGGTGTATTGGGTAGGTTAACAAAATTAAACAAAATCCGCAAACTAATTAATTGAATAAGTATTTTGAAAATGGAAGGTGGTTCGATTAAGGTACCTTGGCGACATATCACTTTTCTTAGGACACATATAGAAAGGATACATGTTTATATGTAACATCTACAACCCCCACTTATGTCTCTTGCCCCCACCCCTTGAATGTTGATATATATCTTGGTGGGTTTTCTCTTTGAAGTGGTTGATTTATCTTCATGACTAAATTATGTGCACAAATAGTCAATGTTACACTCATGAAATACACGCATTTCTTCTCAGTTTTCTTTACATACGTATACATGTTTTTTAGTTTCAATATGATTCAATTGCGGCCCAAAATTTTCTTTTAAAAACCCACTGAACCCGACCTAAATACTTTTCTTAAGAAATCATAAAAAAATGCAAAAAATTAATTAATCGGAAAACTCACCTTCGAGACTGGCTTTTACCGCGCTTTCCGACTACTCGCAAAGCTTGAAATCACCGGTTGACCGGTTGTTTCTCTTTAATTCCTGTCGCAACCTCCAAATCAAATCCGACTGTTTACTCTGATACACCACCGGAGGTTCCACCGTTACGGCAGGCTCAAAATCGCAACTCACCGTCGGAATCTCATTTGCACCGGAAAACCCGGTGGATGCGTCTTCACCATTGCCGACGCCGGAGAACCGACATAAACCCACCAACATGTACGGCGGACCCGTCTGTCATGTCGACGCCGGAGAGCCATGTTCGGCGCGTCCACCGTGTCGAAGCCGGAGAGTTCTCCGTCTCTGTCTCCCATCTCCTCTCTCTCTCCAGACTCTCATTCATCTAGGTTAGTGTTAGGTTTTGAACAAAGGAGAAGGGGCGGTGGGTATTTGGATGCTGGCGAATGTGTTTTTTTAGCCATACACGTGGTTGTGTATAAGAAAAAAAACCCTAAAATACCCCTCAACTACTACTGTTCATTTCATATTAATATTAATATATGCATGTTTGTATATAACTGGTAGATGATAACACCGAATAATTCTCAACCAATTAAAAAAAGACTACTATAATTTTTGTAGGAAAAAAAACGAAAACGATGATAACACCGTAGTAAACCAATTAAAACAAAAAACCTTTATAGTTTAAAAAAAAAACTAAAACGATGGGAAAAACGTAATTTTTAACTGAGCGCCAAATCATAAATTTAATTCGGGGATAAATTGTAAACTAAATAGACCAACGGGGGAGTGCCAGGAAGTTGCCGGCACGACTGTAATTTTACACTGGGGGCAAAATTGTAATGTCACCAGGAAAACAAACAAAAGCGATTGGGAAAATGTAAAGTTAAGTTGAGGGTAAAATCGTAACTTGGCTGTGAGAAAAAACTAATGGCAAAACTATAAATTTATACGGGGCAAAATCGTAATTCTGAACCGAGGGCAAAATCAAAATTTTTAGCTGGGAGTAAAAGGGAAATTTTTTTTTTTAAGTGGGGGTAAGAACATAATTTTGAACTGATGGCAAAATCGTAATTTTAAGGGGAAAAAACTAATGACAAAAGTGTAAAATTAAACGGGGCAAAATCGTAATTTTTAACCGAGGGCGAAATCGAAATTTTTAGCTAAGAGTAAAAGCGCAAATTTATTTTTTAGTGGGGGCAAAAACATAATTTTATATTGATGGCAAAGTCGTAATTTTAAGGCGGGACAAAATCGTATATTTGCTTGGCCAATAAGGGAGTGCCAGGCAGATGCCTGACACTGTTGAGTCTGCCGCTCATTTTACCCAATTGGGTGGTGGACCTATTACCCGATGACGTCATCATCATGAAATTGTATGTATTGAAAATTCATTCCTAAAATATAATAGGTGGCAGCCTTATTTTGATTCCTTCACAATTATCCCTGCCACTTTATTTTAATATGTCCACCAACAACTCTCATAAATAATAAGGCAGCTGGTTGTTTAATAAAAAAACTCCAATTCTACTCTTGGGCTTTTGCCAAATGTGACGCATAGGGTATTGGGTTCGGTCACAGGCGGTCTACTTTCAGCTTTACATGTCCCGTTTTCATTTGTCAAACCCGCTTTTCAACTTGTTTCTGTCGTTTAACCTTTATTAACACCTGTTACGCACAAAAACACCCACACACTATAAATATAATATCACACACGATTTAATATATTTAACATCCTAAAAACTTGACACTAACTATACAATACACGACTTATTTTGACCCGACATCAAAGGTACCGCTTCTGGAATGGTTATTGGATTCACATGAGTCTACTTTGAGGGACTGAAGAAACACGGGACTAATCAAGGGTTTAATCAGTTTGGTTTATGTTTCTATCATGATGGTTAATCTTCTTTATGGTTTCCTGAGCTCCTTAATGACCGTGGTTATCTGCAAAACAAAACACCGTTACTCGTTAAGAGGGGAATGTGGGGGTTTCCCTCTTAACCGGGCTCCGGCGTGAGAATAAGCGACTGCTTTGGAGAGAATTAAGTGTTAAGTGAGAGAAGAGGGAATGGAATGGATTAACCTGTGGAGTGAAGGTCTCTATTTATAGCCGGAGAGGTGTAAGAGGGTGTGGGCTGATGGGCCTTGGGCCGGAAGGCGACAACATGGAGGATATGCTCCTTGTCTCACTGGTGTCGACCGTTAGTGGCCTTTAGTAGCTTTATGGAGTTGGCGCAATGTGATTGGAGCCACGTGTCACTGTTGTCGGCCTGGTCGCCCTTCTGCCATCAGCAGGTAAGTGGAGATCGTGGGGCAGTTGTCTCTGCCCTGTGATTGGTGCCACATAGGCGTCCTTAAGTACTTTTTGTCTCCTGCATGTCAGACGATCGTGGAGCACGATTGCGCAGGAACAGAGGGACCCTGATTGGCTCTTTTATTCTGCCACTTGTACCTTGTGTACTATCTGGAAAGGCCTTGCGCCGTAGTTACGCGTGATTCTTGCTGAGCACGTTATTACCTCGCGTGAGGCATGAGCTTTCAGATGTTCTTTTCAGAATGCTAAGTGTTGCTAATTGGAGTTTCCTCTTATGTGGACCTCGCGTCGCGTTACACAGATGTGTTGTAGCCCGCGCGAGGTTGGCAGTCAAGGAAATTGCTGAGTAAGGAGTATGGTCCCGTGCGACCTTACAGCGGGTTGCGCAGCTTTTTGGGACCATACCCCTTCAAGTCCCCCCAGTCAAGTGCTGCACCATGCGCAAGGCAAGTGGTTGGAGCTCTGGACTTAAGAAAATAAAGTAGAATGATGCTTCTGACTTTGGTAGACGGCGCGTGTGTAACTTGTTGGTTACTACGGCGCGGTTACCAGGCTTGGTACTGGGTTTGTTGTTGGCTCCTACATGAAGTTTCTAATGACTTTGGGCGGGAAAACCTCGAAATTTGAATTTCTGACAAGTTGGTGAAAAAGTCGCGGCTGGTGAAGTTTGAGTTGACCTCTGACGGATGTCATCAACTTGTCCCTGACGAATCGTATTTCCGTCAGAGAGTGAGGCCCACGCGCGCGTGGAAACCGTCACTCCGGGAAATACGCCTTACGTGGCGTTTTCTGATTGGCCTCGCTCGCGGCGATTCCGGCACGGTTACCCATCGCATTAAATGCGATGGGTATATATATTCAAAGAGATGTGAGGGGTGATCACTTTCTCTTCTACTTTTCTCCTTATTTCCTCTTGAATTCTCTTCGAATCTTCAAAGTTCTGAAGAACCTCATAGCAGATCTTCAAACTCCTTTCGACATATCTTCAAGTTTTTACCCAGAGTCTTCGAAGAAATCCTTAAATTCTTTATCATGGCTGAAGAACATCATGAAGACCATCCCGGAGAGGAAGGCCCTGTCCCGGTCCTCCGGTGGGATTTAGGGTTATTTGAACAAATAGTACGGGGTTTCCGGTTTCCACCGGAATGGGGTGCTATGTATCCGGCTCAAAACCAAACGGCCGCCGATGCACCGCCGGGCTATATAACGTTGTTTGAAGATTTCTTCCACCAAGGCAACTTCCGGTTGCCGGCGACGAACTTCATGGCCCATATTCTTCAGTATTATGGGTTCCATATATCTCAGATGAGCCCACCCGGAATGGTTCGGGTTCGACATTTCGAGTTCCTGTGCTGGGCTCATGGCATTGAGCCAACTGTTGATAATTTTCGGGTTTTTTATCAACTCCAGAGGAATATGGGGTTTTATTCCTTTGCCAGTCGAGGCGCAGCAAAGAAGGTACTTCTAAATCCTCCCAAGAGTTTCCATGACTGGAAGCCAAAATTCTTTTATATTCGCGAGGAGGTTATTCCGATCGCCATGACGTTTCGTGCTTGGAATGAAGCGATTGTGAAAGAAGACTTGGCGATACCCAAGACTGAGGGTTGGTATCGGGAGCTTACTGCCACCCCAAACCGAGTGTTTGGGGAGAATGTCTTGGTTGCGGCGCGGATGAGTGATCAATGGCTGCCTGAAAGCAAGGAAGTTCCAGTCTTGATGATTGATGATAAAGGTTAGTAATTTCCTTGGATTTACTAATGTTATTTCGTAGCTTGTGTTTTATTTGTATGATTTGTCGTGTAGAGGCGCGCTTGTATCAAGCTGCCTTCGCCACTTTTGGCGGTTCCATGGGCGTGCGCCCGCTTCAAGCTGGAGAAGAATACTGGTATGACCAGATTAAGGGTAACTTTATGTACCCGGTTGCTGATGCATTTGCCTCGCCGCCTACAGCAAACGAAGGTGCGCACATACCGAAACCTCGTCCTTTGCGCTCTGTGACCTCTGCTGGGAAAGAGGTTGTCTATCTTTCCAGCGAGGAGTCTGTAGGGTCTTCGAACGGAGAGCTAAGTTCGTGGTCTAACATCTTTGCAGGTGTGTTGCGCGACTTGGGTATTGACCCAGAAGAGAAGAAGAAGAAGAAGAAACCATTGAAGAAGAAGAAGGTTGCTGCATCGGATGCTGAGGTGACCAGCAAGGGGGCTGGAAGTAGTCGCGCAACCGCTGGTAAAGGTATTCTTCGCCTTCGTCAGAGTGACTTGAAAGATTTCGTGGTTATTAGTGACTCACTTGAAGGCTTGTCGCGCGCAGGCGAGAAGAAGACTGGAGCTGGTGGTTCGGGGAGCGCGGGTTCTCGCAACCCGGATGCTGGCGCTACTCCTTCCTCTGTTGCGCATGAGGAAGAGGATGCTGCTGGAAAGTTGATCAGCAGAAAAAGAACTAGGAGCGAGGCGACTGCTGGTGTGTCTGTTGCGCCGAAGGCTGGAGGGGCTCTTGTGCTTGGTAAACAGAGCAATCTGCGCTCACTTTATAAGTTCTCTCCTGGTAGGTTTGTTTTTAGTTCCTTTTTGTTGCTTTCTTTTCTTGATCCCTTGGCTTTTGCAGAGGGTAAGAAAACCCCTGAGAAGGGTGTTGTGTTTACGGAGCCGGAGCCAAAGAGGCCAAAGATTACCGTTAAATCTTCCAAGGCTGTTGGGGCTGAGACTGCCAAAGGCAAACATGTTGCTGAAGGTGATAAGGCGAAGGCTGCCGAAGAAAAGAGGAAGGTTGATGAAGAGCGTTGGAAGAAAGCTGATGAGGATAGGACGAAGAAAGCGGAGGAAGAGAAGAAGAGGAAAGCCGAGGAAGATAGGAAGGCTGAGGAGGCGAAGAGGAAAAAAGCCTCTGAAATGGAGAAGGAGAAGCAAAAGGCTGTTGAAAAGCCTATCGATGATTCCTTGAGGTATACCGGTGCCGCTGCTATCACTACTCAGGAGAAAACGCAGGGACCGGAGGTTTTGAGCGTCGTGGGGTCTGCGAAGCCCCATCAAGAGAGAAGGAAAGAGCCTGAGGTTGAAAACCTACCCGCCCTACGTATGTTTCTAGTGGCGCGAGCTCTGGTGGCGCCGGGGGTTATAATCCACAAGCTATCGGGGCGAAAGATACCCTTGGTGATATCTACTATAAAAGTTATACCGAGGAGGAACGTGGTAATGCCCCCCACCAGGCTCCCTGGAGTTTGAGACAAAAGGACACCTTTCAAGAGTTCGGCCCTTGCCGCGATTGGTTCTTTAACTCCTTCACTCCTGGAGAGGTTAACCGGCAGAAGGCGAAGACTCATGAAGGGTTATATCGTACTTATATGCTTGGGGAGGCGAATGCTCGCGCTGCTAACCAACAAATCGTCCGTGAGTGGCGGACGATGGTTAGGGAGCGGTCGGACTGGGAGAGGTATCGCGAGCGGATGCTGAAGCGTATTAGCGAATTTGAGAATTCGAAAGCTGCCTTTGATGAAGCGAAGGCAAAGTTTGAGGCTGATAAGAAGGCGGAGGAATGGGGGCGCGAGGGCCTAAAAATCAAACTTCAAGCCGCCGAGGATCTTTTGTCGAAGGAGAAGGCTGAGTTTAAGCGCATATGCGCGAAGGATAATGAGCGCGCGTCCGCGGCTCGTAACAAGATTGTCGACCTTGAGGCCAAGGTTGCTGAGCTTACTGCGAAGGTCGAGGGTGTGCAGGCTGTGCAGGCTGCTAAGGAGCAGATTGAGGTTGGTGAAACTTTTTAACCTTTTCCTTCCGTGTTTTTTGCCAAATAGCCTTAGTCCTTTTGTTCTTTTTTAGGTTGAGTTGGCTGATGTGAAGTTGCAGCTGTCCAGCAAAGATAAGGATTTGAAGGTCAAGGATGTCGAGATTGCAGAGCTGAAACGGCGCCTGCAAGAGCAGGTTGACAAAAGTGAATCCTTAGAGATTGACGTTGAAGCCGAACGGGTTAAGGCGATTACTACTGAAGAAGCTAAGCTGCGGGCTGAGGAGGCGCGTGATGTTAGTACTGGGGCTCTTAATGTAGCGCAGACTAATTATGCTGAAGCTCAGGGTATCGTGGATACTCTCGTCTCTGATGCCGAGTGGCTGCGCGGCCGGGGAATCGTTCTGGTATATCTTAACCTTGGTTTTATTTACCGAGTTAGTTCCTTATTTGCTTATTTTGATGCAGATGGCTAACTCGATTCTGAATGCTGGCGAGCTGGACCAGACTGTCGCTGCTCTCATTGATGCTTCTCGCGCCGTTGGACATCGCGGAGGTTATATGGAGTGTGCGCAGCATGCCACAGAAATGTTTGGACAAGAGTTTGATGCCAGTCATTGCTCGGTAACTGATGGAGCTGATGCCGAGTTTGCTCGAGCTGAAAATTCTTATAATCATTTAGCCTTACCTGTGATGGATTTGGTCTCGAAGGCTCTAGAACATGATGACTGGTGTGCACGTATGAAGGGCATTCTTGATCCACCAGAGCACGTAGAACTCTCTGACGAAGATGAAGCGGCGGGCAATGATGGTGGAAACGATGGTGATGACGGTAAGCCTGGCGATGATGGCGATAAAGGCGATAAGCATGATGGCAGTGGAGATGATGAATTTGAATAGGTTTGTCAACAGGCTTTGTGCCTTGTAAAAAATTCCAGTAGGTTTCTTGTGTAACTCTTTGCGCGGGCGCGCTTTTATCTAATGAATGACCTTGTGTTTCTATAACTGTTCCGCGGTTGCGCTTATTAAATAGTATGTTTGCTTATTTTCCCGTTACAATTATTGCACTGTTGTTAGAAACTTTGGTTAAGTTAGTGCGAATAAATGTAAGTGCGACTCTTTGAGGCGTAACTCAAGAGCTCATAAGCCACTGGAGTGTTTTCGTGCTAATCAGAAGTTTAACATGCATTTGTAACGAAAGAAGTCGAATGGTGATAAAAGAGCATGTCGTATGCTTTCATTGATTAAGTAGGCGCTTAGGCCAAGATACATTGCTTGTAACATAAAAGGCGTGTAGCCAACATAGGAAAGTAAAGGGCGCGTAGCCGACATTAGTGGATAAAGGCACAGGGCCTAGAATAATCACATATAGCATTTGCGCAGTTGTTGCGCATTCCACGTGCGCGGGATGATGTGTCCATCCAGGGTGCGCAATTTGTAAGCCCCTTTCCCTAGCACTTCGTGAACCAAGTATGGGTCTTCCCATTTGGGTGCTAGTTTGCCTGGGCGTTCAGCGTTTGAGGCTTCGTTGTCCCGAAGGACGTATTCCCCTGGAGTGAAGGTACATATGCGGACTCGCGCGTTGTAGTACCTTTCCAGTTGTGTTTTGTACTTGGCTTCTTTAATTCGCGCAATTTCGCGCCTTTCTTCCAGCAAATCCAAGTCAAGACGACGCTCTGCCTCATTGTCGATTGCGTTGACTGCTGTCAAACGCGGAGAGGGCAGGCCAACTTCTGCCGGGATAACCGCTTCTGAGCCATAGACTAGGCTAAAAGGGGTCTCGCCGGTACTTGTTTTCGGCATGGCTCGGTGAGCCCACAAGATACTCGGGAGCTCATCCACCTAGCCTCTTCGCTTTGTGCCCAGTCGGGCCTTAATTCCATCGACAATACACTTGTTTACACTTTCAACCTGCCCGTTACCTTGAGGATGTGCAACGGAGGAGAAAGTGTGTTCGATTTTCATCTCTTTCATCCAGTTCTGGAGGTCTTCCGAAGCAAAATCGGTGCCGTTGTCTGTGACAATCTTGAGTGGGAGACCGAACCTGCAAATGGTGTGTTCCCAGATAAACTTGCGCACCATCATTGCGGTGGTTGAGGCGAGGGCTTTGGCCTCCACCCACTTAGTAAAATAATCAACGGCTACAATTATGAACTTGACGGCACCAGGAGCGTCTGGGAAGGGTCCCACCATATCAATTCCCCACTGCTGAAAAGGCCAAGCAGTGGATACGGGAATGAGATCGTTCTTTGGGCGCAGGGTTTTTGGAGAATGTCGCTGACAGGAGTCGCACTTGCGCAGCTCCTTTAGTGCATCGACATGCATCCCTGGCCAGTAATATCCAGCGTTCATAATCTTCGCGACAACCATGCGTGGCCCTGCATGGATGCCGCAGATCCCCTCATGAATCTCCCTTATCAGGTAATTCGCATCTTGGGGGTCCACGCAGCGCAGTAGTGGCCCCAAGAAGGACTTGCGGTACAAGATACCATCATTCATTTCATAGTGCAGAGCTTTGTTCTGAATTTTTCTTGCCTCTGCCTTGCTCTCTGGGAGTATCCCTTCTTTCAAGTACTGAATGATAGGGGTCATCCAGGATGGCTTCCCTATCTCGATCACGTTGACTTGTCGTAGCAGAACTGATGGATTTTTGAGTACTTCAATCCTTACATCTTTGGCGAGATGTTGAAAGGAGGTTGAAGCAAGCTTGCTCAAGGCGTCTGCTGGTTTGTTTTCCGAGCGGTTGATGTGGATTACTTTGTGAGACTTGAACTGTTGAAGCAACTCTTTTGCCTGTTCTAGATATAGGGCCATAACTTCGCCCCTTGCATCGTATATACCGTTGACTTGGCTGGCTATCAAGAGTGAATCAACGTGTGCTTGTAGATTTTTAGCTCCCATTTTGATGGCGAGGCGCAGGCCTGCCAGAAATGCCTCGTACTCCGCCTCGTTGTTGGTGTTTTTAAAGTCCAACTTGATGGCGTAAGTAAATTCATGATTTTCGGGGCTTACAAGGCGTAATCCAGCTCCCGCGCCATCTTCGTTTGAGGCCCCATCAGTATAAAGCATCCAAGTCTCGTCTGTCGTGTCTTTCACTGGAGTTTCAACAAGCTCACAATCCTTGATTTTATCAGCTGGGACTTCTGTGATGAAGTCTGCTAGAACTTGACCCTTGATGGCTGGGCGCGGCCGGTACAGAATGTTGTGGCCCCCCAGCTCGATGGCCCATTTTGCTAACCGCCCGGATGTTTCCGGTTTTTGAAGTATCGTGCCGATATGGAAATTGGTAAGTACGGTGATCACATGCCCCGTAAAATATCTGCGCAGCCTTCGGGAGGCGTGTAGCAGCGCAAGCACCAATTTTTCCATCGTGGAATATCTTGTTTCTGGATCCGTTAATACCCTGCTGACGTAATAAATTGGAGTTTGAACTCCATTTCTTTCTACCAGTAACACCGATCCTACTGCCTTATCTGAAGAAGATAAGTACAGTACGAGCGGTTCTTTTTCAAACGGTGCAGTCAGGGTGGGGAGCTCGATCAAACATTCTTTCATTTGCTGAAAAGCTTTTTCTGCTTCAGGGGTCCATCTGAACTCTTGCTTTTTCACACAATTGCGCAGCGTGCTGATAAAAGGGTACGACTTCGCGGCGTGATTTGACAAAAAGCGGTTAAGCGCGGCGAGGCGGACGGCTAGCCGTTGCATCTCTTTGATTGTTCGCGGCGATGGCATTCGCTCTATGGCCTGGACTTTTTCCGGATTTACTTTGAAGCCGCCGTTAGTGACTATGAAGCCTAAAAACTTCCCTTCTTCCATGCCAAAAGAACATTTGGCTGGATTCAACTTCATATTTACGCTGCGCAATGAATTGAAGGTTTTTTCAATGTCTTTCAACATTTGGTCCTCTTCGGGACTTTTGACCACTAGATCATCGATGTAAACTTCAATATGTTTTCCGATGTCACCCGCGAAGGTCTTGTCCATCAATCGCTGGTATGTGGCGCCAGCGTTTTTCAGGCCGAATGGCATCTTCGTGTAGCAAAAAATTCCAAGATCAGTACGAAAAGCTGTCTTATCTTCATCTTCGAGCTTCATTTGAACTTGATGGTACCCCTTGTAGCAATCCAAGAAGCACTTCCATCTGTATGGCACGAGAGAGTCTATCTTTTTGTCGATCTCAGGCAAGGAGTAGCAATCTTTAGGGCATGCCTTGTTGAGATCGGTATAGTCAACACACATTCGCCATCCACCACTAGACTTCTCTACCATCACGGGGTTCGCGACCCAACTTTGATAACGTACTTCTCGCAGGATGCCGGCCTTAAGTAACTTGCATACTTGCTCATTCATTGATTTCGTCTTGTCTGCCCCTAAGCTGCGCCTTCTTTGGACTTTCGGTTCAACAGAGGGGTATGTGTTTAAACAGTGTTCGGTTATGTCACGCGGGACTCCGGTCATGTCAGCCGGGGTCCAGGCGAAGATGTCCATGTTCTTGAACAGGAGCTGCTTGAGACGAGTTCTGATGTTTGGTGAGATTGCGTGGCCTATCGTCACCGTTTGCTCCGGGTATTTGCGGTTTAAAACCCATTTTTCAGGCTCGGTTGTCGAAACCTTCGCCGCTTTTGTTGGGCGCATCTCCTCTGTCGACATTACTTCCTTCTTTGCATAAATGATCGCCACCCCCGTCTTAGTTGGGAAACCTATCGCTGAGTGGGGGGTGGAGGTTATCATATTCAGCTCGCCTTGCGTCTCTCTCCCGATCAACACATCATGCCTTGATTTCACAGGCATCACCATGAAGTTTACAGTTGTTGTTCTTGAGTGCTTCCCGTCAGAAAGCGTGACGGGGAAGCTGATTTGGCCTAGCGGGAAGACCATTTCATTGCAGAATCCAGACAGTGGGTAATCAACTGGCTCGAGTCTCGCTTTGTCTTCATCGTCGAGCTGGTTAAAGCAATGCTCATAGATGATGTCTGCTGTGCTTCCCGGGTCAATGAAGACGTACTCCGTTTCATAGTGGCCGATAATACCGGTGATGACGATGGGTTGTGTGGCTCGAGGACCCCCGCGCACCACCGGGAAAATGACCTGCTGTTCTTGCCATGCAGGCTCATAAGGTCTCTTGCCTTTTTCTCTTGCGGTATATCATGGTCCGTTGACCATGTGGGTCTCTAAGCGTCGGACCTTCTTGTGATTTCCTTCATCGTGGCGATGGAGCTGTCGGGTTTCTTTGCGCACGTTTTTCACCAAGTGGCTCAACTTTCCACTCTTCAGCGCTTTCTCGATCTCTTGACGTAAGCTGTAACAATCGTCTGTTAAGTGTCCTGTATCCTTGTGGAAATCACAATACAGGTTGGGGTCTTGCCCCTTTTTGTTCGTCATAGGCCTTGGTGCCTTGAAATCATGATACTCCGTCATCAGCACCTCTTTTGGTGTTTTTATGAGCGGGGTCCAGTGTTTATCTCTGTTGTCATCTCTGACTGCCTTTCGATACCCAATTCGATCAATAGTTTCTCTCGCGTCTTCTCTGTAACGCGGCCGCTCTTCATAACGGGATCGTTCACCATAACCGCTGGAGTGGTTGGCTTTCCACCCAGGGTTTTTTCCCTTGTTCCTTCTGTTATCGTCGCGCGAATAGCCCGCTTTAGAAAATCGATCTTCAGAACGATAACTCTTGTTTCTGGCGAGTCACTCTTCCGTTTGTGCGACTATTTTCGCGGCCTCCATAAGCTTATCCCACTCTTTGGGCATTCCATCCTTCCCGGTGATGGTTCTAATGAGGCTGTCGCAGCGAATGGCTTTCTTGAAGTAGCAGCGCATGAGTTGTTCACTTACGCCACCGATTTCTAAACATTCTTTGTTGAAGCGCGTAATGAAATCTTCCAGACCCTCATTGTCTCTGCGCCAGATATCTTCAACCTCGGCTGTGTCGCGCTGGTATCGTCTTTGTTGACTGAAGTGGTTCAAAAACTGAGTCCTGAAATCCACCCATGATTTTATCTTTCCCGGGGGAAGGCTGTCGAACCAGGCGCGAGCAGCCCCTGTGAGTGTTTGAATAAACAGATGGCACCAACTGGGCATATTCCATCCTCCCATGCAGCCCATGCTTGTGAAAACTCTGACGTGATCATCAGGATCAGTCAATCCGTTGAACTTTCCGACCGTCGGGGGTAACTTCTCTCTTTTGAGCGGCGCTAACGCAATCTTTGGAATGAACTTTGAATGCTCTACAGCTTCCGCTGGTCGATAGGCGAGGCGAAAGTCTTTCTCTGCCTCTTCGGAGTACCCGACGTGCTGTCTTGGTTTGTAGTACTCGTGATTTCTTTGTAAACGATTGAAGACCGAAGATTCTTCATCGTTCTCCCAAGTTGGATCGTTTGGGTCGGTATCTTCCCATTCATCGTTCATGTTGCGCGGCGTGAGCCGGCTATGAACTGGGCCTCTTTGGAAGTTTGACGGGTCGTCATAGTAGCTTTCTGTTTCTCCCCGTGTATCGCGCGTGTCCTGCACGCTTAGTCTTCGGGTAGGGGGAGGTCTGTTGGCTCTTCCTTGGATATTTTGCGGTGGTGGCATCTGGCGCGGCCCGTGACTGGGGCCGGTTGGTGTAACCAAGGAAGGTTCTGCCGTTAAAACTGCTTGTTGTGCGCTCAAGGATTGATACGCCGCGTTAATGGTGGCGAGTTGCTTGGCGTACCATGAAGCTGGGGTTTCCCCCTCTGGTAGCCCTAGTAGCGCCGAGATATTCTGAGGTGGAGCTGGGTTCGAAGGTCCAGCACCGTTGTTTCCTGGGGTAGTTGTTTGAGTGATACGGGTGAAGCTCCCGCGCGGACCCCCAGTGTTGGCTATCTCGATCTCGCCGATTTCTTCAACGTGTTGGGGTTGGACGTTTTGATTATCCACCCCCAACGCAGCATTAGGTCCAAGACCAACAAACTCGGGAATGATTCCTTGATCAGCCATGATCGAAGGAAGGAAAAAACACGAAAAACTCAGGAAAGAAGAAGATGAGAGTGATTTGTAGAAAAAACCGGTGGGCGCCAATGAAGAAACACGGGACTAATCAAGGGTTTAATCAGTTTGGTTTATGTTTCTATCATGATGGTTAATCTTCTTTATGGTTTCCTGAGCTCCTTAATGACCATGGTTATCAGCAAAACAAAACACCGTTACTCGTTAAGAGGGGAATGTGGGGGTTTCCCTCTTAACCGGGCTCCGGCGTGAGAATAAGCGACTGCTTTGGAGAGAATTAAGTGTTAAGTGAGAGAAGAGGGAATGGAATGGATTAACCTGTGGAATGAAGGTCTCTATTTATAGCCGGAGAGGTGTAAGAGGGTGTGGGCTGATGGGCCTTGGGCCGGAAGGCGACAACATGGAGGATATGCTCCTTGTCTCACTGGTGTCGACCGTTAGTGGCCTTTAGTAGCTTTATGGAGTTGGCGCAATGTGATTGGAGCCACGTGTCACTGTTGTCGGCCTGGTCGCCCTTCTGCCATCAGCAGGTAAGTGGAGATCGTGGGGCAGTTGTCTCTGTCCTGTGATTGGTGCCACATAGGCGTCCTTAAGTATTTTTTGTCTCCTGCATGTCAGACGATCGTGGAGCACGATTGCGCAGGAACAGAGGGACCCTGATTGGCTCTTTTATTCTGCCACTTGTACCTTGTGTACTATCTGGAAAGGCCTTGCGCCGTAGTTACGCGTGATTCTTGCTGAGCACGTTATTACCTCGCGTGAGGCATGAGCTTTCAGATGTTCTTTTCAGAATGCTAAGTGTTGCTAATTGGAGTTTCCTCTTATGTGGACCTCGCGCCGCGTTACACAGATGTGTTGTAGCCCGCGCGAGGTTGGCAGTCAAGGAAATTGCTGAGTAAGGAGTATGGTCCCGCGCGACCTTACAGCGGGTTGCGCAGCTTTTTGGGACCATACCCCTTCAGGGACAAAATCAACAATGATTTAAATATGAACATAGTCTCAACAACAAACTTTGAATACAAATACAACAGGGCAGAATGCTCTCATATTGATGAGCTTACATGGGGCGAAACTCAAGGCCACATACAATAAGTCCAGACATCGTTCCTTGATAACTTATAAATTTCAAATTTACAGAAATACAATCATTTTGGAGCTCATTACTTGATTTGAATTTCCACACGCAAACATCCATCCATCCATCTTCCCTTTCTTGAGGAACATGATTAACATTTTCTATATTCCACAAACTCGGGGATCTTAAATAAACAACTTCACTCTGTTTATTTTTCCGTTGATGTAGATCTCGCACTATCACTGGACAATGCAACCCTGAACACTTCTCTGAAAGCTTGAACACAAGGTAACAACTATATTCTATATTTTGCGGCCCTAACTATCTGCACACCCAGTTTGCCTATCTGCACACTTAGGGTTTACCTACGCAGCGTATTGGTCAATACGCAGCGTATAGGGTTAACCCTATACGCTGCGTATTGACCTATACTCAGCGTATATAAACCATGGATCTCAGTGCCTAATAACCAATCATTGCACAGAAAACAAGGTTTATATACGCTGCGTATAGCTCTCTACGCAGCGTATATAAACCATTAGACTTTTTTGGGTCATTTTGGTAGGTTTGAGGGATCATTTTTTCACAAAGTTTATATATGCTGCGTATTGACCAATACTCAGCGTATGTAAAGGTCAGAAAATGTCATTTATGCCCTTGTATTGAGGCTATACGAAGCCAAATACAAGGGTAGTTGTGTCATTTTTGTCTTATATGCTGCGTAGTGATCTCTAAGGAGCGTATATAAAGCTCCATTTTTGTATTTTTTTGTGTATTCCTTTGTTTATTTATAAAAAAAAAGGAAAATAACACCCGATACGATACGATACGATATAACACCCGTATAGGCCTATAGGTGTGATTTAGTTCCCGTATTGACCTCGTATAAGCCTTTAAGTGTGATATCGTATCGTATAGGTGTGGTTTAGGTCCCGTCTAATCCTATATGCATATACAAGACCTATAGGAAACCTATACGAGACTTATACTACACTATACGATACGATACGATACGATACTATACAATAACACCCGTATAGGCCTCTATACGAGACTTATATACTATACACTATACACTATACGATACGATATGATGCAATACGATACGATGCAATACGATAAGATAATTTAATTTAAACGATAACAATATAATATATTTGTATTATTTACGAATAATATTGTTTTTTATAAATAATTTTCTTTTTTTATAAATAAACAAAGGAATACGATAATTTAATTTAAACGATAACAAAACAATATATTTGTATTATTTACCAATAATATTGTTTTTTTATAAATAATTTTCTTTTTAATTTTTATAATTCATAATATTTATATTATTTTTTATTTTTATAATTTATATTTGTATTATTTACCAATAATATTGTTTTTTTATAAATAATTTTCTTTTTTTTTATAAATAAACAAAGGAATACACAATAAAAAAATACAAAAATGGAGCTTTATATACGCTCCTTAGAGGTCCCTACGCAGCGTATGAGACCAAAATGACACAACTACCCTTGTATTTGACTTCGTATAGCCTGAACACAAGGGTATAAAAGACATTTTCAGACCTTTATATACGCTGCGTATAGGTCAATACGCAGCGTATTTAAAGGGTGGTAAAATTATTTTTAACCCCAAACCTGTGGTAAAATTATCTTTTTAACCCTTATAGTTTATATATGCTGCGTATTGACCAATACTCAGCGTATGTAAAGGTCTGAAAATGTCATTTATGCCCTTGTATTGAGGCTATACGAAGCCAAATACAAGGGTAGTTGTGTCATTTTTGTCTTATATGCTGCGTAGTGATCTCTAAGGAGCGTATATAAAGCTCCATTTTTGTATTTTTTTTTTGTGTATTCCTTTGTTTATTTATAAAAAAAATGGAAAATAACACCCGATACGATACTATACGATACGATATAACACCCGTATAGGCCTATAGGTGTGATTTAGTTCCCGTATTGACCTCGTACAAGCCTATAAGTGTGATATCGTATCGTATAGGTGTAGTATAGGTCACGTATTGACCTCGTATAAGACTATAAGTGTGATATCGTATCGTATAGCATAGTATATGTCCCGTATTGACCTCGTATAAGCCTATAAGTGTGATATCGTATCGTATAGCATAGTATATGTCCCGTATTGACCTCGTATAAGCCTATAAGTGTGATATTGTATCGTATAACGTAGTATATGTCATGTATTGACTTCGTATAAGCCTATAAGTGTGATATCGTATCGTATAGCGTCGTATAGGTCACGTATTGACCTCGTATAAGCCTATAAGTGTGATATCGTATCGTATAGGTGTAGTATAGGTCACGTATTTACCTCGTATAAGCCTATAAGTGTGATATCGTATCATATAACGTAGTATAGGTCACGTATTGACCTCGTATAAGCCTATAAGTGTGATATCGTATCGTATAGGGTCGTATAGGTCACGTATTGACCTCGTATAAGCCTATAAGTGTGATATCGTATCGTATAGGTGTGGTTTAGGTCACGTATTAACCTCGTATAAGCCTATAAGTGTGATATCGTATCGTATAGGTGTGGTTTAGGTCCCGTCTAATCCTATATGCATATACAAGACCTATAGGAAACCTATACGAGACTTATACTACACTATACGATACGATACGATACGATACGATACTATACAATAACACCCGTATAGGCCTCTATACGAGACTTATATACTATACACTATACACTATACGATACGAT
This sequence comes from Helianthus tuberosus, assembly GCA_030545235.1. Classification (NCBI taxonomy): domain Eukaryota; kingdom Viridiplantae; phylum Streptophyta; class Magnoliopsida; order Asterales; family Asteraceae; genus Helianthus; species Helianthus tuberosus. The sequence goes on along the minus strand of CM060433.1, from coordinate 112,901,911 downwards.
ATAATGCAATACGATACGATGCAATACGATAAGATAATTTAATTTAAACGATAACAATATAATATATTTGTATTATTTACGAATAATATTGTTTTTTATAAATAATTTTCTTTTTTTATAAATAAACAAAGGAATACGATAATTTAATTTAAACGATAACAAAACAATATATTTGTATTATTTACCAATAATATTGTTTTTTTATAAATAATTTTCTTTTTTAATTTTTTTAATTCATAATATTTATATTATTTTTTATTTTTATAATTTATATTTGTATTATTTACCAATAATATTGTTTTTTTATAAATAATTTTCTTTTTTTTTATAAATAAACAAAGGAATACACAATAAAAAAAATACAAAAATGGAGCTTTATATACGCTCCTTAGAGGTCCCTACGCAGCGTATGAGACCAAAATGACACAACTACCCTTGTATTTGGCTTCGTATAGCCTGAACACAAGGGTATAAAAGACATTTTCAGACCTTTATATACGCTGCGTATAGGTCAATACGCAGCGTATTTAAAGGGTGGTAAAATTATTTTTAACCCCAAACCTGTGGTAAAATTATCTTTTTAACCCTTATAGTTTATATATGCTGCGTATTGACCAATACTCAGCGTATGTAAAGGTCTGAAAATGTCATTTATGCCCTTGTATTGAGGCTATACGAAGCCAAATACAAGGGTAGTTGTGTCATTTTTGTCTTATATGCTGCGTAGTGATCTCTAAGGAGCGTATATAAAGCTCCATTTTTGTATTTTTTTTGTGTATTCCTTTGTTTATTTATAAAAAAAATGGAAAATAACACCCGATACGATACTATACGATACGATATAACACCCGTATAGGCCTATAGGTGTGATTTAGGTCCCGTATTGATCTCGTATAAGCCTATAAGTGTGATATCGTATCGTATAGGTGTAGTATAGGTCACGTATTGACCTCGTATAAGACTATAAGTGTGATATCGTATCGTATAGTATAGTAAATGTCCCGTATTGACATCGTATAAGACTATAAGTGTGATATCGTATCGTATAGCATAGTATATGTCCCGTATTGACCTCGTATAAGCCTATAAGTGTGATATCGTATCGTATAGCGTAGTATATATCCCGTATAGGCCTATAAGTGTGATATCGTATCGTATAGGTGTAGTATAGGTCACGTATTGACCTCGTATAAGCCTATAAGTGTGATATCGTATCGTATAGCATAGTATATGTCCCGTATTGACGTCGTATAAGCCTATAAGTGTGATATCGTATCGTATAACGTAGTATAGGTTAAGTATTGACCTCGTATAAGCCTATAAGTGTGATATCGTATCGTATAGCGTCGTATAGGTCACGTATTGACCTCGTATAAGCCTATAAGTGTGATATCGTATCGTATAGGTGTGGTTTAGGTCACGTATTAACCTCGTATAAGCCTATAAGTGTGATATCGTATCGTATAGGTGTGGTTTAGGTCCCGTCTAATCCTATATGCATATACAAGACCTATAGGAAACCTATACGAGACTTATACTACACTATACGATACTATACTATACTATACAATAACACCCGTATAGGCCTCTATACGAGACTTATATACTATACATTATACGATACGATATGATGCAATACGATACGATGCGATGCAATACGATAAGATAATTTAATTTAAACGATAACAATATAATATATTTGTATTATTTACGAATAATATTGTTTTTTAATAAATAATTTTCTTTTTTTATAAATAAACAAAGGAATACGATAATTTAATTTAAACGATAACAAAACAATATATTTGTATTATTTACCAATAATATCGTTTTTTTATAAATAATTTTCTTTTTTAATTTTTATAATTCATAATATTTATATTATTTTTTATTTTTATAATTTATATTTCTATTATTTACCTATAATATTGTTTTTTTATAAATAATTTTCTTTTTTTTTATAAATAAACAAAGGAATACACAATAAAAAAAATACAAAAATGGAGCTTTATATACGCTCCTTAGAGGTCCCTACGCAGCCTATATGACCCTTGTTTTCTGTGCAATGATTGGTTATCAGGCACTGAGATCCATGGTTTATCTACGCAGCGTATAGGTCAATACGCAGCGTAGAGGGTTAACCCTATACGCTGCGTATTGACCAATACGCTGCGTAGATAAACCCTAATTTTGCTAGGGTTTGGTGTGCCAATAGGCACTTTAGTGTGCCAATAGGCACACCCTATATAATAAAGTGGTATATTTAACTTTTATTTTTAATCGTAAGGGTTATTTGGTTATTCCATAAAAATAATCAAGAAAATCTAACGTAGTTAAAAATTTTGATTAATTTAATCTTTATAATGTTTAATTCACTTTAATTGCTTTCTTGTCATAACTCGTTATATATACATTAATGTTACATGTATGTTGCAAAATTGAATATCATGCCTTAATGAAATCATAGAAATGAATTTCAAGTGCTTTTTTTTAACCATTTTGACACATCCACACGCGTTTTACCAATCTTGTTTTATTTGTTAATCTCTTGAGATCAGTGAATTCACTATATCACACGGTCTCTTATTAGATGTTTAATTCCGTTTTAAATAATGTAGCTGACTGAATTTTTCATGGTTTACAGGAAGGTCCCCTGAAAAAACTCCAAATTTCATGTAAAGATATTGAATTCGCCACAGAAAACTTTAGTGAAAAGCATTGTGTTGGAAGTGGTAGTTCTTGGAAGGCATATAAAGGAGAGCTTCCATTTCCACAAGATAATGCTAATGCTACCATTGTTGCAAAGCGGTGGGATAGCAAGTTTGCTCAAGCAGATCGTCAATTTCGGACAGAATTCAATATTCTTGTCAAGTGTAATCATGAGAACGTCATTGGTCTTGTAGGATATTGTAATGAAATGGATGAAAAAATCATCGTTTACGAGCATATGCCTAAAGGAAGTCTGGACCAATATTTAGAAGATGCTAATCTAACATGGATGGAACGACTTGAGATATGCATAGATGTTGCAAGCGGACTGGAATTCCTTCATCAAGGTGATGTAACGCTAAAGAAGATGATACATGGGGCCGTTAAAAGTTCCAGTATTCTACTAGACGATGATTGGAAGGCAAAAATTTCTAACTTGGAGTTGTCTTCATTAGATTCATTACATCAGGACACGAAACATGTCAGCAACAATGCTTACGCTACAACCAGCTACCTTGATCCACTGTACAAACAAGGTTTCATACCCGAAAAATCAGATATATATTCATTTGGTGTGGTTTTATTTGAGATCTTGTGTGGAATATTGGCATGGGTAGAGGATCATAAAGATCACTCTCAATCTTTAAGCTCCTTGGCTAAAAGGTGCTATGAAGAAGGAAAACTTCATGAGATAGTGTTTGAGGATATTATAGAACAAATTGGTCCAGAATCATTGGCCACATTTGCAGATATTGCTTATCAATGCTTACATGACAAGAGTGAAGAACAGCCAACCGTAGATGAAGTGGTAATACAACTCAAGAAAGCATTGGATGTCCACATTTGCAGATATTGCTTATCAATGCTTATCGTATTGCATCGTATCATATCGTATTGCATCATATCGTATCGTATAGTGTATAGTATATAAGTCTCGTATAGAGGCCTATACGGGTGTTATTGTATAGTATCGTATCGTATCGTATAGTGTAGTATAAGTCTCGTATAGGTTTCCTATAGGTCTTGTATATGCATATAGGATTAGACGGGACCTAAACCACACCTATACGATACGATATCACACTTAAAGGCTTATACGAGGTCAATACGGGAACTAAATCACACCTATAGGCCTATACGGGTGTTATATCGTATCGTATCGTATAGTATCGTATCGGGTGTTATTTTCCTTTTTTTTTATAAATAAACAAAGGAATACACAAAAAAAAAATACAAAAATGGAGCTTTATATACGCTCCTTAGAGATCACTACGCAGCATATAAGACAAAAATGACACAACTACCCTTGTATTTGGCTTCGTATAGCCTCAATACAAGGGCATAAATGACATTTTCAGACCTTTACATACGCTGAGTATTGGTCAATACGCAGCATATATAAACTATAAGGGTTAAAAAGATAATTTTACCACAGGTTTGGGGTTAAAAATAATTTTACCACCTTTTAAATACGCTGCGTATTGACCTATACGCAGCGTATATAAAGGTCTGAAAATGTCTTTTATACCCTTGTGTTCAGGCTATACGAAGCCAAATACAAGGGTAGTTGTGTCATTTTGGTCTCATACGCTGCGTAGGGACCTCTAAGGAGCGTATATAAAGTTCCATTTTTGTATTTTTTTTATTGTGTATTCCTTTGTTTATTTATAAAAAAAAAAAGAAAATTATTTATAAAAAAACAATATTATTGGTAAATAATACAAATATAAATTATAAAAATAAAAAATAATATAAATATTATGAATTATAAAAATTAAAAAAGAAAATTATTTATAAAAAAACAATATTATTGGTAAATAATACAAATATATTGTTTTGTTATCGTTTAAATTAAATTATCGTATTCCTTTGTTTATTTATAAAAAAAGAAAATTATTTATAAAAAAACAATATTATTCGTAAATAATACAAATGTATTATATTGTTATCGTTTAAATTAAATTATCTTATCGTATTGCATCGTATCGTATCGTATCGTATTGCATCATATCGTATCGTATAGTGTATAGTATATAAGTCTCGTATAGAGGCCTATACGGGTGTTATAGTATAGTATAGTATTGTATCGTATCGTATCGTATCGTATAGTGTAGTATAAGTCTCGTATAGGTTTCCTATAGGTCTTGTATATGCATATAGGATTAGACGGGACCTAAACCACACCTATACGATACGATATCACACTTATAGGCTTATACGAGGTTAATACGTGACCTAAACCACACCTATACGATACGATATCACACTTATAGGCTTATACGAGGTCAATACGTGACCTATACGACGCTATACGATACGATATCACACTTATAGGCTTATACGAGGTCAATACGTGACCTATACTACGTTATATGATACGATATCACACTTATAGGCTTATACGAGGTAAATACGTGACCTATACTACACCTATACGATACGATATCACACTTATAGGCTTATACGAGGTCAATACGTGACCTATACGACGCTATACGATACGATATCACACTTATAGGCTTATACGAAGTCAATACATGACATATACTACGTTATACGATACAATATCACACTTATAGGCTTATACGAGGTCAATACGGGACATATACTATGCTATACGATACGATATCACACTTATAGGCTTATACGAGGTCAATACGGGACATATACTATGCTATACGATACGATATCACACTTATAGTCTTATACGAGGTCAATACGTGACCTATACTACACCTATACGATACGATATCACACTTATAGGCTTGTACGAGGTCAATACGGGAACTAAATCACACCTATAGGCCTATACGGGTGTTATATCGTATCGTATAGTATCGTATCGGGTGTTATTTTCCATTTTTTTATAAATAAACAAAGGAATACACAAAAAAAAAATACAAAAATGGAGCTTTATATACGCTCCTTAGAGATCACTACGCAGCATATAAGACAAAAATGACACAACTACCCTTGTATTTGGCTTCGTATAGCCTCAATACAAGGGCATAAATGACATTTTCAGACCTTTACATACGCTGAGTATTGGTCAATACGCAGCATATATAAACTATAAGGGTTAAAAAGATAATTTTACCACAGGTTTGGGGTTAAAAATAATTTTACCACCCTTTAAATACGCTGCGTATTGACCTATACGCAGCGTATATAAAGGTCTGAAAATGTCTTTTATACCCTTGTGTTCAGGCTATACGAAGCCAAATACAAGGGTAGTTGTGTCATTTTGGTCTCATACGCTGCGTAGGGACCTCTAAGGAGCGTATATAAAGCTCCATTTTTGTATTTTTTTATTGTGTATTCCTTTGTTTATTTATAAAAAAAAAGAAAATTATTTATAAAAAAACAATATTATTGGTAAATAATACAAATATAAATTATAAAAATAAAATAAAAAATAATATAAATATTATGAATTATAAAAATTAAAAAAGAAAATTATTTATAAAAAAACAATATTATTGGTAAATAATACAAATATATTGTTTTGTTATCGTTTAAATTAAATTATCGTATTCCTTTGTTTATTTATAAAAAAAGAAAATTATTTATAAAAAACAATATTATTCGTAAATAATACAAATATATTATATTGTTATCGTTTAAATTAAATTATCTTATCGTATTGCATCGTATCGTATCGTATTGCATCATATCGTATCGTATAGTGTATAGTATATAAGTCTCGTATAGAGGCCTATACGGGTGTTATTGTATAGTATCGTATCGTATCGTATAGTGTAGTATAAGTCTCATATAGGTTTCCTATAGGTCTTGTATATGCATATAGGATTAGACGGGACCTAAACCACACCTATACGATACGATATCACACTTAAAGGCTTATACGAGGTCAATACGGGAACTAAATCACACCTATAGGCCTATACGGGTGTTATATCGTATCGTATCGTATAGTATCGTATCGGGTGTTATTTTCCTTTTTTTTATAAATAAACAAAGGAATACACAAAAAAATACAAAAATGGAGCTTTATATACGCTCCTTAGAGATCACTACGCAGCATATAAGACAAAAATGACACAACTACCCTTGTATTTGGCTTCGTATAGCCTCAATACAAGGGCATAAATGACATTTTCAGACCTTTACACACGCTGAGTATTGGTCAATACGCAGCATATATAAACTTTGTGAAAAAATGATCCCTCAAACCTACCAAAATGACCCAAAAAAGTCTAATGGTTTATATACGCTGCGTAGAGAGCTATACGCAGCGTATATAAACCTTGTTTTCTGTGCAATGATTGGTTATTAGGCACTGAGATCCATGGTTTATATACGCTGAGTATAGGTCAATACGCAGCGTATAGGGTTAACCCTATACGCTGCGTATTGACCAATACGCTGCGTAGGTAAACCCTAAGTGTGCAGATAGGCAAACTGGGTGTGCAGATAGTTAGGGCCATTATATATATTCTACGCAGAACATTAAATATTGTGAGAACATGCAAAACAAAATGAATCACCCATTTTTTTAATTCTAAAAACCTAAAAAGTAAATGAAAATGTTACAAATGTATGATTTATTGTTTATCAAACTAGATTTCAAAACAAAATATGAAAATTTTTCATATTTGAATCAGTACTTCTTTTCGATAATTATAAATGTAAGGGGCTATATTTCAACTGAATTGTGTGTTGTTACAATGTTGGGGGATTCTTAATATATAGAAACAAATCCTACATGGAATAAACACTAATAAACCATAATTAATAATCTGATATTATGTTATATTTAACAATCCTCTGCAAGTTGAAGGATAGATGTTAATCATGGCCAACTTGTTACAAATAATTAACCAAAAAACTAGAATGGAATCGGAACACACGAGCAACATCAAGAACAAAAGCAAGACAGTATGAAACAAACCCCTCGAGAAAGCTAAGTCGGGACTCTGGGCTAAAGACTAATAAACCCTAACTAATAATCTATTATTATGTTTAACAATTATGATCATATTAGTCTATGTTCCTGCAGATAGAAGAACAGTTAAGATTCTTGTAGAGCATAATACTGAATATTAGACTGAGGGGAGTGGGGCGACTCCCACCCCAAGTCGCCCCCAAGTCGCCTCCAACACCGCCCCCCATGGCGTCCCCAAGGGCGTCCCCCTCCTGCCCAACCTCTGCTCGTCGCCCGGCTCTCCTCACACAACCCAATTTGGCACAAAATTTCAGGAGACTCCCCCTCCAAGTCGCCCAAGGCCGCCCCACACACCATTCCCCCTTTTTTGCTCAAAATCCTCTAGGCTGACGTGGCGCCACGTGTCGCAAGACGCCCCATCCTAAGGCCGCCCCACTCCCTTCAGTCTTAGTGATCAAGGGTATGAAATGAAAAAAGAATGTTGTGCTTTGAAAGTATTGACTTACATGAAAATTTAATGCTATCTCAAGTTCCTTGATCACCATTCCCATCGTAGGACGGTCGGCACCTTTTCCCAAACATTTATATGCATTTTCCAAAAATGCCTTCAAAGAGTCTCGATTGGGTCCTCTATTTGAATCTAAAAGATCTTCACCAGTTTTTTCATTCAGCTTCGGATCTATTATTCTCTCTATGGTTCCATCAGTGAAATATTTGTGTGCAACTGGTGCAAGCCCTTTTTCATTTTCTTTAATGTAAACTGGATCATATGCCAACCTCCCACAAAAGATTTCAAAAAGAACAACACCAAAAGAGTAAACATCTGATACACTTTTCAAGTTACATGTTGTATCAAATTCTGGATCCTCATACACTTTCATGTGTACCTCCTGATTTGCTGCAGGACGTAACTTGGAGATCCCATAATAAGCAATTTTTGGCTCCCGGTTGTTATCTAACAAAATGTTAGCACTCCTTATGTCAATGTGAGTTATCCTTTCCGGGTTGACCATCTTGGCGTGGAGGTGATTAAGTCCACGTGCAATATCAAGGCACATGTGTAGACGATGGATCCATGTAAAATTACCCATGCTATCGGTGCTTTTCAAATAGTCGTCAAGGCTATTCTTAGAAACACACTCGTAGACAAGGATCAATTCATCACCTTCATTACAAAAGCCAATAAGAGAAACTATGTTGGGATGCTTATAACTAGTACGTATTTCAAGTTCTTCAAAAAATTCTTGTTTACAAGTAGTGCGTTTTATAGCTACGGGGATGTCTTTCCCGGATGGTTCATAGTTATTCTTCCCATTTGTTTTCAACGAACTATTGTTTCCAAAATGATTTAGCTCAGCTTTGTACACAATACTATTTGTATCTAAACCAATACAGTATGTTTCAGCAAAGTTCTTGGTAGCCAACACAATATCACTGAATTGAAACCTTGAGAGTACCATGGGTTCCCCCTGCAACATTGTAGTTAAAAGGTATGAGATATATATTCGTATATTATGGTTAGTTCTGTATATATGATATACAATTTTGTCATTTATTGTTAACGACCTATAAAAGGGGTCAAGAATATGTAGAAAGATATCGTACTAACATATAAAACATTATATTTTCTGTCTTATCTCACAAAAGTCACTCAAATAATTTTTAGCAAAAAAAATCACTATATTTTTTGTGTTTTTCTCACAAAAGTCACTCAATAATATTCTGCACATAACTTATAATAGCTTGTTTATTGCTTATGTCAGTTACACACATATGAGATTACTACGCATACATGGAAAATTTGTGTTTAAAAATTAGACACATAAGCAAATTATATGGCAATTTTTATGCGATGTGGTTATTGTTATTTATTTTTTTATTTTTTGGATACTTTGTAATTATGTGTTTATTTTTGTAACAAATTATATGACAAAGAAACTCCCGTTGTACTCAAAACAATATTAATTTTACTAATTTAAATGGTCAAACAATTCGTAACAAAAAATAATAATAAACAGCACATTAGCCATTGCTTTCTAATCAATGTTAGACACTTGAAGTATTTAACACTCTTGTTCAACGACTTCATCATTTGAAAAAAAATATATATATATATATATATAGGGCACATTATTATATATATCAATTTACAACAGGTGTTTGCTACAGTATTTGAGGGTGTTTTTGTAATTTCAAAGCACTACAAGAAACAGTCACTTTTAGCGACGACACGTGTCGTCGCTAAAAGTCCTTTTTGTCGCCGCTATTGCCTTTTAGCGGCGACATGTCGTCGCTAAAGAGTCGCCGCTATAGATCGGCCGCTATTGGTCACCTGTCGTCACTAAAGGTTTTATGGCGCATATCAAGAAAGAACATGAACCGTCTGATCGTTTTTTTATCAAGGGCCAGAATCTCATGTGAGATGTTAACACATGGATAACACTTTTAGGGGCGACTTTTTATATGTCGCCGCTAAAGGTGTCGCCCCTAAAACTCATATTTCTTGTAGTGAAGCTCATGCAACTAGATTATCCACGCATACGATTTGCTTCTCTGTTCCTCCTCTTCGTACTCTCCAGAACAGAACAGCTCGCCACTACCGACTCCCTTCCATCTGCTACTGATCATCGTTGATTGACACCACCGCCAGTACCGACTGCTAATTGTAGCGGACTGCCGATTCCAAACCAGGTTATGTATATCGTTGCTCTGATGTACCAGTTTCTTAGCTGTTTCAATCTTTGGTGTTTTTCTTCACAAAATTTAAATTTAGGCCATCTTTAATTTACTACATTGGGTTTACTCTCAGGGGAATCATGAATTTTGGGAAAGAATGCATCCAACTTCCCTCATATTAAACCATAGATTCTCACGGTCAAACAACACAGATTTGTGTTATAGCTCCACTTTAAGAGGAAATAAAGTCTGATGCATGTATTGAATCTGTAAATACAATAAATCAATTGGAAAATCATGGCATATGAGCTTCAATTCATACAATACGTTCGCCGAGTTGTTTAACACGGCTAGGGTTTCGGATTCAGGTGAGTTTGATAGTGCTTTGAGTAATTTGACGGTTAGGTTACAGGCAGAAGCTGCCGGGGGAGATTCGTTTAGGAAATTAGCGGTTGGAAGTGTGTCGTTTGGGCCGGATTCGGTGACGATCTACGGGATGATGCAATGTACACCTGGTTTGTCTAAGGAACAGTGCAGTGAGTGTTTGGATGGTGCAGTTAGGGAGCTACGTCGTGGTTGTAGTGGTAGAGTGGCAGCAAGGGTGTTTTATCCGAATTGCTTTGTGAGGTATTCGAATGAGCATTTTTATAATGATCCTCCGCTTATTTCGGTCCCGTCGAAGTTGACTCGAGGTACTGATTGTAGTTATTGCAAATTTGCAATGTTGTTTGTCTGTTGTATATGCTAGCATTGGAATTTGATTTCATATGTGAAATGTGAATGAGTGATAGGACTTCTCAGTAACTGGCTTTAATGATTTTGTTGTTTGATTTTAATTCAACTGAGCATTACAAGTTTTTAAAATTAAAACCCCATGATCACTCTGGCAGGCAAAAAGAACAGCACTGTAAGAATAATTTATGTGGTCGTTCCCGTGGTATGTGTCTCTGTTGGGTTGATTGGAATCGGCATCTGGTTCTTTCTTACAAAAATATGGCAAAAGGACGGTGTGTCAAAGAAAGAAACTGCTAGCTTCTCTACTCTAATTGCGAAACGGACACTAAGTTCAACTAATGACATTGGTAAATTTTGTATCCATAAATGTCACTAAACTTATGATGTTTTTACTTTTTGCTTTATAGTGTTTGAATTTTCATTGTTGATTATAGTTATTCTTGCAAAACCAATAAGAAAAACATTATAGTATAGCATGTGATCATTCCCGTGATAGACTATTTGAAAAGCGACTTCTATACGAATCTTTAAATTAAGTCTGAAAGTTATCTTTTTCATATCTTATTGTAATTGTTTAGTTGGAATGGAGACTGTTAGCGTACAATCTTTGCAATACGATTTTAAGACGATTGAAGTTGCAACAAACTACTTTTCTCAAAAGAACAAGATCGGGAGAGGTACGAGGTCTAAGGGAGGCGGCGACAGAATTTGGAACTAGGGTTCCGGCCGGTTACCATATCCCACAGCCGATCTGGCTTCAAGACGATGTCCCCGATAACATGCAATGCCCGGGTAGTTAGGGTTTCGCCCCAAACAGGTACGTACTCTGACGAACAAGGTTAGACTTGACATCCATTGCTCTATTTCTTTGGATGAGTGTAGCTTAGTGGGTCGATTTGTTGTATGGGGTCAGGGGGTGTATAACTACATGTTATTTGCAGAGGCAGAAGAAGTTGTACTTTGTAAGTGAAGATGGAATGAAGAAGTTGTAAAACACGTGTCGACATACTTTTGTACTTACCACGACTTTATTTTGTAAGTTTTCTCTTTCAATTGCTATATCGAATCACAAATCAGGTCTCCCCGCCGCGAAGCGCGGGTGTAACCCCTTAGTTATATATATCAAACCATATCACATGTTTGCTACAGTAGTATATTAGGGTATTTTTTGATACTTTAGTCAACATATACATGTTCTTATGCTGGTTGTACAATTGTCTAATGCATTGTCTTTTCTTTTTCCTTTTTTGTTTTGTTTTTTTTTTATTTTCAACTCTTAAAATACACTTTGATTTTCTCAAACAAGGTATGTAAACAATTTCTTTTTTCTTTCATTCTATAAAAATAATCCGCCATATTGGTTATCATTTTGTTGTGATTAATAATGGTCTTTGTATGCTTAAATATGAAACAAAGGAACACATACGCGAACACAACCATGTGTTCTGGTTCCAGTGTATTTAAATAAATAATTCACAATTATTTTTTCCAAAGTGAGATGTGGAGGAAGTTTTATGTGCAAAAGATTGTTAAATGACTTTTGCGAGGAAAAAAATAGAAAAAAATAATTTTTTACACTCAAAAATTTTTTGAGTAACTTTTGTGAAGAAAAAAAATCATAAAGTAATATTGAATATTGACTTACTTGTAAATGTAATGCTTTCTGAAGTTCCTTGATGATTACGTCCATTGAAGGACGCTTGGCTTGAGTTTCTGCCAAACAATGGTATGCGATTTTTGAAAATGTCTCAAAGGAATCTTGATTGGGGCCTCTATTTAAAGTAAAAAAGTGATCATCATCATCTTCTGTTATCTTAGGATCTATCAGTTCCTTTAATGTTCCCTCGTTAAAGCGTCGCCTTGCTATAGGTGCAAGCCCCATGCTATTTTCCTTAAGGTAAAATGAATCATAAGCCACTCTCCCTGATAGGACCTCAAATAATACTACTCCGAAGGAGTAAACATCCGATTCCTTTTTCCACTTAGCCGTAGTCAAAAATTCTGGATCCATATAAACTTCTGTGCCTGCAATGTTTTTTGTATAGATAGTGCTAGCTTGTTGCCTCATAGGATCGGATACAGAGAGCCCAAAGTCAGCAACCATTGCCTTCATATTTTCATCTAGTAAAATGTTCTCACTCTTTATATCTCGATGTATAATCCTTGGTTTTCCCTCCATGTTGGTATGGAGGTAATTAACTCCATGCGCAATATCAAGGCAAATTTTTATCCTTTGTGCCCAACTAAGATTAACCGTTTTACCATTGTTTTGAAAATAATCACTAAGGCTTCCTTTTAAAGCATACTCATAAACAAGAATCATTTCATGAGCTTCTCTAGAAAAACCAAGAAGAGAGACAATATTTGGATGCTTACAACTAGTAAGCAACTCAATTTCTGTTAAAAATCCTTGTTTACCTTGTTCATCCCCTCTATTAAAAATGCGTTTTATAGCGACGGTTTTATTTATAATGGGCAATTCATCTTTACACCTCCCTTCTATTAATGACAAAGAGTTGATATTAAAAACGTCAAGATTTGCTTTGTACACTATACCAAACCCGCCAGATCCAACAGAGTATGTCTGATCAAAATCATTTGTGGCCTTCCTTATTTTGCTTAGTGGGATCTTTAAGAAATCCATCTACAAAATTGTGCGTCAAGTGAGAAGGGGAGTATTGGGGCTTGTACATGCTAGCAACATACAAAAATAATGCTAAAAAGGTTAATATTATACTTGAATTATATACGAATGTGTGTATTCTCGAGAAGCATTATGTGAAGCTTGTCATTTTACTACGAAAACTTTCAAAGAAAAAAAATGTGTCGCTAATTCCAACATATTTGCGATACATTTCCTAACGAAAAACCTAATATTAAGACAAATTAGTAACACAATAGTAACATCAATAATAACCCTAAGATTTTCCCATATTTATCGTGAATGTTCTTAATTAGTAATACTATTATCAAATACAACTTTACTATTTTGCGACCAATTTCCAACAAAAACCTAATTACAAATACTAATTCTAAGTATTGCGCCAGAAAATGTTTTTGGGTAATATTCATAATAACGATAAATAAAATAATATTGTTTAATTAATGTGGCGCAATATACTACGCATTGGCTACTCTAATTGAATTATTTATAAATGTTTAACTAATATTATTATTAACTATTGTGTAGCAATTTTCTACGCGTTTAGGTGAAAAAGTCATTACTATTTAAATTATATTCAAATGCTTAATTGATATTTTAATAATTAATTATTTCATTGGAAATGTGTAGTAACTTGCTACAAATTTGAACCAGAATAATAATTATTATATTTGAATAACAATTAAATGTTTAACAAATATTGTTATTAATTATTGCGTCCGAAATGCATGGGAATTTGCTATGCATTTGCGCCGGAACATCAAATATATATATTTATATATTTTTAATTTATATTTCATTAATTATAATGTGTGTACGCATATGTGATGCCAGAGTATATCTTTTATTTATTTAAATTTTGAAATTCCTATTTTATCTATTAAGTTTCCTGATAGTGTTATGATTCATAATTATAAATTAGGGTCTAGGGTGATTCTCTTTGTGTTTTTGTTGATTATTAAATATAAAGAACTGCGATCTTGAAACGTTTGGTTCTATTAATCGTCTTTGATTAGCTAATCATTCTTGAGTCATTTCAATGCTTTCATAACTGCTTGTGTGTGTGTGTATATGTGTAATATTAAGAATAGAATTAGTTCTAATAGTTATAAATAGAAAGCTACGTAGGACACGCGAAGGAATTTCCGACATCAAATTGTTGTAAAAAATGCACAGGAAATGCATTTCATACAAGGTTTTTTTCAACTTAACTTTTTTATTGTAATTATTGTATATTGGTTGAAAATAGCCAAGAATGATAATAAAATTAGAAAGAAAACTATGTCCATTACGCTATGTTCATCCATATCTAGGATCAAGATAAAACATAGATCATACCTGAAAAGACAGTGTTTCATTTAATTAAACTAAGTATTTGATCTTATATATATATATATATATAGGGAGAAGATCATGCGAGAACCACCTCTTATTGCGAGAACCGCGAGAACCACCTGAACCGCGAGAACCAATGTGAACACAACAAAAAATGCCTAAAAATAGCTAAAAATCACACAAAAAAATTTTTTTTGATTTTTTTAATATTTTTTAGGTTAAAATCGCTACTTTTCGAAGCAAAAAAAAAAAAATTTAAAAAAAAAAAAAAATTTTTTGGCTTCGAAAAGTAGCGATTTTAACCTAAAAAATATTAAAAAAATCAAAAAAAAAATTTAGATTTTTTTTTTGATTTTTTTAGATTTTGTTAGGTTTTTTGGGGGTTTAGTTTTTAGCATTTTAGCTGGGGGGTTTAGGTTTTTGGGGGGTGGGGGGAGGGGGGTTTAGGTTTTTTGGGGAGGGGGGGTAAGGTTTTTTTTAGGTTTTTTGGGGGTTTTAGTTTTTAGCATTTAGCTTGGGGGGGGGGGGTTTAGGTTTTTTTTTTTGGGGGGGGGGGGGGGTGGGGGTTAGGTTTTTTTAGGTTTTTTAGCTATTTTAGGTTGTGTTCATATTGGTTCTCATGGTTCTCACAATAAATAGAGTTCTCGCATGAGCCCCTCCCTATATATATATATATATATAGTGTGAGGTTCATTGGAGAACACTAAAAAAGTGGGGAACATTGGGGAACAGTTCAAACGAACTCCGATTGGACTCATTCAAGCGGCATTGGAACCGGCTCGTCAAACCCTAACTAGGATCTTTTAACCCTAAACCCTAAATCATAATCCCTAAATATATTAGGGTTTGGCTTTTAGGGTTTAGCTTTAGGGTTTCGCCTTAGGGTTTAGCTTTAGGGTTTAGGGTTTAGATTTAGGGTTTAGCTTTAGGGTTTAGCTTTAGGTTTAGCCTTTAGGGTTTAGCCTTTAGGGTTTAGCTTTTAGGGTTTATAGTTTAGATTTTACGGTTTAGCTTAGGTTTTAGCCTTATTTTTTAGCTTTAGGGTTTAGAGTTTAGGAGTTATGATTTAGGGTTTAGGGTTAAGAGATCTTAGTTAGGGTTCGATGAGCCGGTTCCAACGCATCTGGAATGAGTCCAATCAGAGTTCGTTTGAGTCGGTTCCCCGTTGTTCCCCACTTTTTTATTGTTCCCCAATTAACCTTCCCCTATATGAAGTCCAAAAAGATACTACACTATATTATATTTCTTATTCACTATATTATATTTCTTTTTATTATATATATATAATAAAAAGAAATATAATATAGTGAATAAGAAATCTATACTATATAATAAAAGAAACCATTTTTGGAACACTTGTCATCATATTAGGTCATCTCTTATAGATAATTATTATTTTAGTTTAATTTCTTCTAATTAATTATAGATAATCCTCCTATTAACTATTATTTAGTTTAATAACTTAGAGATAATTATTATTTAGTTTAATCTCCTTCTTATTTATAATATTATTTATTTGAATTAATTATAGTTAATTACTGTATTCGTCCCTGTGCTTTGTCAAAAATCACTATTCAGTCAATTAGTTTAAAAATTACGATTTCAGTCCCTTTGGTTTCACTTTCGTAACTATTTCAGTCCACGTCGTAACCATTTCAGTCCCTGTAATTAACAGAATAATAGATTGAAATTGTTACGAAATTGAAACCATAGGGACATAAATGGTTACGAAAGTGAAACCAAAGGGAC
The DNA here is from genome assembly GCA_030545235.1 of Helianthus tuberosus. Classification (NCBI taxonomy): domain Eukaryota; kingdom Viridiplantae; phylum Streptophyta; class Magnoliopsida; order Asterales; family Asteraceae; genus Helianthus; species Helianthus tuberosus. The sequence continues at coordinate 112,885,139 of CM060433.1, read as the reverse complement.
TGAAATCGCAATTTTTAAACTAATGGACTGAAATAGTGATTTTTGACAAACCACATGGACGGAAACAGTAATTAACTCAATTAATTATTACTTTTGTATTTATCTATTTACTTTAAATTCAAACTTAGTTATCTAATTTGATCTTAATTATATATTTGAACGTTTTGTTTAGTTTGGTATCAAATAGATTTTACGAAACTTGAAATAAAATTAACTAATATTATTTATCATTTATATATTTACGAAGCTTTAAATAAAGGGTTACATTTATTGAGACTTCGTTAACAAATTTTGCAAACAATCTATTTTTATCACGAAAACCAAACTTTGTATTAATATATTAAATATTTTTATTTTCACTATACAAAATTACATTTACTCGACCCATGTAATACATGGGGTGTTTTAAGATATAACTTTTTATTATTTGATATATAAAGTTAGATTTATTCAATCCGTACAATACACGAGGTTTTTTAAGGATATATATTTTTTATTATTTAGTACAGAAAAATAAATTTATTCAAACCGTGTAATACGCATATTTTTAAAGATGTAATTTTTTTTATTATTTGGTATATAAAATCACATTTATTCAACCCATGTAATAAATGGTTTTTTTTTAAGATGTATTATTTTATTATTTAGTAAAAAATATTACATTTATTCAACCCATATAATACACGTGGTTTTAAAGATATAACTTTTTTATTTGGTATATAAAATTACATTTATTCAACCCGTACAATATGGTTCTTATAGATATACATTTTTATTATTTAATATATAAAATTATATTTATTCAACCCGTGCAATAAAGAAGGTTTTTAAAGATATATTGTTTTATTATTTAGTATATAAAATTTATTTATTCAACCCGTGTAATACACGGGGTTATAACCTAGTATAATATAGTGTAGTATCTTTTTGGACTTCAAATCATAAACTTAAACGAAAATTTATTAAAAACAAACGATATTAACAATCCCAATAAATAAAATTAAAATAAAGGTTTAGTGTTGGCTACAAAGTTCATTTTTCCTACAAAGTGTAAAAAGTTATAAAACACTATAATGTTAATCATAAAACACACTCAAAACCCATAAATAACCAAGTGAAGATTACTAAAAGGCCATATTTGTGGGTTTTGTGTTGTGTTTTAGATAATAAGGCTTTGATTATCGAATAATTAACATTAGTGTGTTTTATGTTGATCATCATGTTGTGTTTTTATATTCATAGTTCTATGATGGTGTGTTTGAAGTTTTTATGAATTGTTAGGGTTTGGATATTGTGTTTTAGTAATTTTCACTCTCTTATTTGTGGGTTTTGAGTGTGTTTTATGGCTGAAATTGTGGTGTTTTATGACTTTGTACACTTTGTAGGAAAAAATGAATTTGTAGCCGAACCTCACCCTATATTCAAAATAGGGCAAACACCTAAATAGTTTGAACAATACTTTATTTGCCAATGAGGTAGTGGTGGAGTGGTTGGGGAAAGACTTTGTGTTCTTTGTGACACAGGTTCGACTCCCACTCTCCCTATTATTTTCTACGGCATCCAGGTGAAGGGCGAATACGGGTGGCCAGTTCATCTTGGGTGGGAGCCGAGGTTTTTCCGATTATTCCATTGTCGTGCCTTCGGACGGGTAGAGGTCGGGTTTCTGCACATCTGGGAGAGGCAAGGGTGTGCAGCGGTCGAGTAGTCGACCTTAACCACAGTGCTCGATGTCACGGTGGTTGACACGTCGTTACTTGCCATTAAAAAAAATACTTTCTTTGTTTGTAAAGAAAACATCACAAGGACATAATACTCTTTTAAATTATGTAGTTTTAAAAAGTGTGTCAAAAATTTTGTTCATTTGTTCTTCTGGTTTATGTGTTGAAAATGTGCCCGTGAATCAGAGTCAAAGATAAGTAGTGAAATGTAATTGCGTTGACCAGTGGTGGAGCTTGACCAAAAGTTTCGAGGGGGCGTAAAGTGATGAGACCCAATTTTTTTTTCCTATCGTTATGTTTCGGGTCGGGTCAGCTATTGATTCGGGTCAGGTCAAATAATAATAGTTCCAAATAAAACTAAAAAATTCCATTCATTCTAAGGACCCGTTCTTATACATAAAAACTTGCGATTAAGTTTATTGTGTGATGTGTAATCTAGGGTTAAACAAATAAGAGTTAAAATATATTTACAAAACTACCCATCACTTATATACAAAGTGGTAACAAACTTTACTTTAATTTGTATACTAGGTTAGAACCCCGTGTATTACACGGGATGAATAAATGTAATTTTATATATTAAATAATAAAAAGTTATATCTTTATGAACCCCGTATATTGTACGGGTTAAATAAATGTAATTTTTTATATCAAATAATAAAAAAATTATTTCTTTAAAACCATGTGTATTACACAGATTAAATAAATGTAATTTTGTATACTAAATACTAAAAACGTCGTATCTTTAAAAAACCCGTGTATAATCGGGTTGAATAAATCTACCAAATAATAAAAAAAAAATTACATCCTTAAAAACCCCGTATATTACACGTGTTGAATAGATCTAAAAAAGAGTTATATCTTAAAAAACCATGTGTATTACACATTAAATAAATGTAATTTTGTATATTAAATACTAAAAACGTCATATCTTTAAAAAACCCATGTATAGGCGAGTTAAAAAATCTAACAAATAATAAAAAAAATATATTCTTAAAAAACCCCGTGTATTACACGTGTTGAATAAATCTAATTTTACATAGCAAATGATAAAAAATGGTATATCTTTAAAAACTTCGTGTATTACATGAGTTATATAAATATAACTTTGAATAGTAAATAATAAAAAAAATATTTTTAAAAACCTCGCGTTTTACACGAGTTGAATAAATATAATTTTGTATACCAAAAAATAAAAAAGTTATATTTTTAATAAATTAGGATAACCTTTATATCAGATGTTTGGCCTTTTATATCAGATGTTTGGACTTAAACAGTTGTTTGACCTTAAACAGATGTTTGGCCATAAACAGATGTTTGACCTTAAACAAATGTTTTGCCTTAAACAGATGTTTCGCCTTCTATATCAGATATTTTTGACTTAAACAGATGTTTGACCTTAAACAGATGTTTGGCCATAAACCAAACATCTGTTTAAGGTCAACATCTGTTTGACTATTGGTCAACATCTAATTGACTTTTGGTCAACATCTGTTAGAATTTTGGTCAACATCTTATTTTGTAAAGAAATACAAAAACAAACATTTTTACAAAATCCCAAATCACCCTATCATGTAAGTGCATTGAAGTAAAAGTGGAAATGATATTATTCATGTGGTCCTGTTGTGCTTTTGTTTTACCTCTAATATGGGTTCATGATCTAATCCGGTGATTTGAATAAATTGTTGTTGAATCAAATGAGATGGTTGATGTAATGTGGTCGTATTAATAACAAATAATAATTAATATAACTAAGTTTCCCGAGCCCGGGAAGCAATCACGGGTAAAAACCTAGTATTTAATATAAGATAAGTAGGAAATAGAGGTTTTTATTTTAAAAATATATTAAATTAACAATTTAGATTTAAGGATAATATTTTATTAAATTATGAGAAGATTTAATATTAATTTATTATTTATTTAGTTAATATTAGATAAACAATAAAATTTTATTATATGTATAGATTTGAATTTCCATCTTAATACAATAAAATTTTAATTCATTTAACGAAGGGTAATAAAAGGTAGTTTAGAAAAATGCCACTGTTGAACTTTTGGTATAATACTCGAAATAAGTTGAATAAAAGAATAATGAATATTAGTAAAGATGAAATGTATGTGAGTTTTTATTTTTTATCAATTAAAACTACCAATTAAATAAAATCTTTGTCTTTATAAATATTTAAAACGTTAATATATTTTTTAGATTTTAATAATTAATATATTATTATAATAATTAATATATTATTATCAGTTATCTTCGTCTTTATCATTAAAATCTCTTTTACAAATTTTAAATTTAATATTATCAATATTTGACTTTTCATAATAAATATTTAGAAAAATAATTAAGACTGTCTCATAGAAGGTCATTTGTCCCTAACATGGTTTCTTTTATTATATGTTTAGATTGTATAAATATTTAGGATATACAAAGTAGTAACAAACTTTAATTTAATTTATATATTGTATAAATATTTAGGAAAAATAATTGGGGGGAGGCGATCCTATATAATTTTTAAAATTTTCGGACGAAAAATTGGAACCTATACACTTCTACCCGAAACATTGGGGTGGGCGGGTGCACCCCCGGGCACCAACTAACCTTCGCCACTGGCGTTGACTGTAATTTCATTATGGTTTGTACAAGCAAGATATTTAAAAAAATCTCAATATTCATTTGAGTCTAATATTCTCTCGCAAGCTAAGGTCGAGTGACTTTCAACTTAAAATAGAAATCTTTGTATGGATAATGATTTTGTGAAGATGTCTGTAATTTGATCTTTAGTAGATATAAATTTCACAAATAGTTTTCATTGAACAACTTTTTCTTAAATAAAATGAAAATCAACTTCAACATGCTTTGTTCATCAGTGAAAGACCGGGTTGGTAGCTGCCAACGAGGTAGGTTGCACCAAGGTTATCACATCAGATAGTCCAAACAAAAGTTGTGTCTGCTCTAACTTCCATTAATAAAGCTTCTAACCATCTTAATTCAACAATGGTTTCAGCTAGGGCTTTGTATTCTGATTATGTGAATGAACGAGATGCAATTTTCTATCGTCGTGTGATCCAAGAGATGAGATTGGAACCCATGTATATGGAAAATCCCCTTGTAGATCGACGATCATTTGGACATCTAAGCCAGTCAACATCCAAGAAAACACAAAAGGAATAGGATCTCCGCCTATGAACGGTGCAAGCTTTAGGATGGATACACAAGTTGTGACGAATAAGCAACCCATGATCAAGTGTGTCTTTTAAGTATTGAAGAATACGTTTGACAGCCGACCAATGATTCTCGGAATGAGCATGCATGTATTCACATATTTTTACAACAAATGTGATGACATGTATGGATAAGGTGACGATATTTGAACGGAGAGGATAATCATTAAGAGGCAAGGACTATGAGGTGCTCATCAGAGATGATATTGGTTTGCAGTTAGTGACACCATGTTATATAAAAAGTTTAGAAATGCACTTCTTTTATGAAAGGATAATATCTTTTCCGGGTAAGTTGAGTCCCTTGAAAGTATTCTAGTTTACCAAGATCCTTGACAACAAAGTCTTTGCGAATTCATTGGATAATAATTTTCCAAACACGTGAAGGAATGAGTAGTCAGGATATCGGCGAAAGGGATGTTCAAAGGGAGATTTGTTGGAGGATGTATGAGAGGGCATGCTATTGATATGATAAACAACAGTATCAAAAGCGAAATGCTAGAAATGCTTAGAAACAAAATATTGTGCGAGAAGAGTAAAGCCTTTTTTCAGTAACATGTCAATGTCAGCGTTCGACAAAACCATTTTGCTCAATTGTGTGTGGACATGAAACCAGTGAATGATACTAATTGATGTAAAAAAAATTCTAAAGACCAAAATTCCCCTCCCCAATCCGTTTGAACTTGTTTTACTTTGGAGTTAAATTGTCATTCAACCATAAGAACATAGTCGATTATAAACATCAGGCTTTTGTTTTTAAGGAAAAATCTACATATAATACCCACACATAAACAAATGGTAGAATAAGTATGGTATAGTATGGAATGTTTGACTTTTAAAAGTCAACTTAGGAGGAAATTTCAGCCCAAAATTGTTGTCATTAAGAGGAAATCTCAAAATCTTGAGTGAGAATTTGAGGTATTGGTTAAATACTCGTACAATGAACTTGTGCATCATGTTTACATGTGTTGTATAAGTAGTGCATGAAGAGAGCTAATCGTAAAGTGACATGAATGAAAAGATTCGGAATTTAACCTAAGGGTGTGTATAGTACATGTCGGTAGCAAGCGTAGAATGATGCTTAACTCTCAGGTTAAGTATGAATAAGTGAGTATGAAATAGTAGTTATGTTGCAATAGAGATACTATAACGGAATGTTTATAATAAACGTATGATCATATTCTGACTTTTTATGTGACTATGAAAGTAATTAGAAGGAATGCTAATAATGGAATATTGTGGTAAACTCATGAGGAATACATATATGACTAATGAAAGACTGAAGCATCAAGCATGATTTATGGGTAAAACTAGAAGTAATCGATTCGTTGTGATCAATAAATGCGTGAAAGTATTTTGCTTAATTAAGAAGGTAGTGACAAAACATACGATTATGTTTATTCATGAATAAAACCTTTTGCATAAGCCCCAAATGTATTCATGTTGTTGTATGCACTTTCAATAAGTAAATGAAAAGGTAAGAGTAGGATTGGTCTAGTAGAGATGAGAAAGGTTTCGGGAAAGAAACCTCCTTTAAGTAGGGTGGACTTGTAACGCCCCAAAACTTGAATTTTAATCACTAGTATGTTTCCTTGTGTTATAGCATGAAATAAAATATAACTAAGCTATTTAACCTAGTTAAGCAGTTAGTCAAACAGGCAAGAAATGAAATTGGATCATGGTTAGGCATTTTGACACAAATGTAAGAATTGAGAGATTATAAGATATGTGTTTGACCAATTATGTGTTATGTGTGATGATGAATTTGGATTTTGTGGATGTTGAACAATGTGGTTGTCAATTCATATCTTATGCGTGTTAATGAACTATTAATGATAGTCAGTGTAATTAAGAGTTGGAAAATGGATGTTAATATGAATGAGCGTGTATGCTAACAATGATATAAACATGATGGAATGAAAGGATAGGAACCACACTAGCATGGACTTAAGCATGGAAGGCTAATGGGTCAAAAGGAAGCAAAGAAGCAAACATGATTTTGGACGTTTAAGTTAAATGATTCCGGAACTTGATTTCTTATTACGTAATGAGTTTTGAATACAAGAAGTATTGGGAATCATGAATGGCTGGGTGAGTAATGGTAGAACAAAAGTAAGTAAGGTCGTATTGGGTAATAAGTAGGTTAGCTATGATTGGAAACTCTTGGTTAATTCAAATGGGTCAAAAATATAGAAAGTAATGTGTCGGGATGTGAAATTTGGATGTTGTGATATGGAGAATAGTGTTAGAATGATTTGGGGGATTAGAAGAATGTTACTTTACATTTTGAGACTCTCGGGATGCGCGGACTGGGGATGAAATGAGCATACGATAGAGAACCGGACATCGCGCTAGCAGATTGGCGTCGCCAATGCCATATGGCTAGCCGACGCGCCAGCCTGCTGCCTATGGGCCGGTAGACGCTGGTAGACCCCGTTTCTTTGTTTTCTTTGATTCTAGACCCCAAAGACCCATCCCCAAGCCCTTTTAAGCTTTCATATTTTACCCCAACCTTACCAGATAGTTTTGTGATGTATATGTGAGTATAGAACTCCTTTTTAAGATCCCGAAATATATCCCAAACTCATTAAAGAGTGTTTATGAGGCGCGGGTAAGAATGGAGCGTGTATGCAAGTATGAGTGAGAACGAAATAAGTATGTAAGCATGTATGCATGTTTTTAATTACATGATACTATGTAAAACCCATAGGTAAGCATGGATAGAAATAAGTATGAACGTAGGTTTATATGTACGAGACTTCTATGTAAGGATATGTTTGTGACTGAGATTTGTTAGTATGAATATGTGAAAAGGTAAGTTGTAAGTAAGAGCTTGGATAGGGAGGTATGTAAGTATGAAGTGGGATTTATTATACACAAAAGAATAAGGCTTATATATTATGACGTCACCAAGTACTAATTATATGGATGTATTTGGTGATTGCAGGTTACACGGAATTATCATCATTATGGATTGAAAGCGGTTGAACATCGAGCCATGTCATGGATTATAAGGGGGCATGTGGTCAACTAAAGGATTTACAAGTATGTTAGAATTTTTATAACAAAATAAATTTAATGGTTCGTGTTTCTATTGCGCTTTTTCGATTAAAACGTTGTAGAGACTTAGAAACTACGATAACTGGAATTACATAAATACGACTTGGTAAATTTTCCCAAAAGACAAGTAATGCAAGAAATATGTTGTGCATTTCTAGTGACAAGTAGAGAACAATCTGAAAGCATAAATTGACAATCAAGGTGATGTGGAAGACCAAGATTCTTTTTTCAAACAATAGAAGTCGCCCATGTAGTAGATAATGGGATCTTATGAAGTTTATGTATTTGTGGAAGACTTGGAAAGTAAAGGCCATACTCCTTCAAATATAAAAAATGATTTATGTTACAAATGTAATTAAAAAAATATATATAAAGAATAGTGAGACCTCTACCATTACCAACAGAAAGGAAATCAGTACCATCATGTACTTCGGAATTACCAAGACTTGCCAAGTCTGGTGTGACATGGTTGTTACCTCGTATCTGGGTACCATGTAGAGCCTACACCGGATAATCCATTTGCATAGTTGGCCATTGGACTAGCACGATTGGTGCAGGTCAAAGGAATGTGATCGATTCCACATTTATTATACGTGCCTTACCCCATATTTTGAGCAGAAACCCATGAGAATTGACAATGTAAACCAACATGATCAAGACTTTTGTTGACGTTGTGGTACTTGTTGTAGTAACCATCATAGAAACCATGGTGCTCTTAAGACTAGGGGTGTTCAAAACTATCTGTATCCAAAAATCGGATTCGAATTATCCGATATCCGAATCCGAAATATCTGAATTTTTGGATTTGGATTCAGATAGTGATTTTAAAAAATTTCGAATATCAACAACGGTCAGCCTGACTGCGCAAGAGACGGCTGCCCAGCCCACTATCAGGAAACTCCACTTGCATAAAGCTGATGAACAGAATGACTACCGAAGCTAACAGGCCACATGGCGGCTGCTCCTTCGTGTACCTGACACAACAGGACGCGTGGCGACGCCTCCATCGTCACTACAAGAAAAATGGCCATTTGGGACTAAATTATGAGGGACTGATCTATCAGTCTCGGATACATAGTATCGGGGACTAATTTATTAGTTACTAATTGTATTAGAGACTGATTTTTTTGTGACTGATGTCCGTGACTAATAATCAGTCCTTAATACTTGGACAACTTATCTGAGACTGAATTTTAGTCACAAATATGTTTGTCTAAAAATAAATTTTGGGGGGAAACTTATTGGTTACTGAAATTCAGTCCTAAATAACAGACCCCATTAATAAAAATGGCGCCATTTTATTGGTCACTAATATTCAGTCACTAATATATTGACACCGAGGGACTAAACTATGAGGGACTAATCTATCAGTCTCGGATACGTAGTATCTGGGACTAATTTATTAGTTACTAATTTTATTAGAGGTTGATTTTTTTGTGACTGATGTCCGTGACTGAATTTTAGTCACAAATATGTTTGTCTAAAAATAAATTTTGGGGGGAAGCTTATTGGTTACTGAAATTCAGTCCTAAATAACTGACCCATTAATAAAAATGGCGCCATTTTATTGGTCACTAATATTCAGTCACTAATATATTGACACCGAGGGACTAAACTATGAGGGACTAATCTATCAGTCTCGGATACGTAGTATCTGGGACTAATTTATTAGTTACTAAATGTATTAGAGGTTGATTTTTTTGTGACTGATGTCCGTGACTGAATTTTAGTCACAAATATGTTTGTCTAAAAATAAATTTTGGGGGGAAACTTATTGGTTACTGAAATTCAGTCCTAAATAACTGACCCATTAATAAAAATGGCGCCATTTTATTGGTCACTAATATTCAGTCACTAATATATTGACACCGAGGGACTAAACTATGAGGGACTAATCTATCAGTCTCGGATACGTAGTATCTGGGACTAATTTATCAGTTACTAATTGTATTAGAGGTTGATTTTTTTGTGACTGATGTCCGTGACTGATTTAACTAAATAAGACTAACCCAGTTAAAAATTATAAAAGGATTTCTATTAAAAAGACTAACCTAGTTAGTCTTTTCAGTTAACTACTTCAGGGGCTGATTTGGTTATTTTTAAAAGTATTTTAACCTTATATTCTAACCGAGTTAATGGATTTGTAAAGGTTCCTTATTAAACAACTAACTTAGTTAATATACCCAGTTAACTATTACAGGGACTATTTAGGTAAATGTGGAACCACAAGGGCCAAAGTGTAAATTTTTGTTAAAATGAATAAAAAGGTTCGAATCGGTCACCAACAAGACTCGAACCCGCGCCCCTCGAACACACACACACATGCATAACCGGCTGGACTACCACCATCGTTGTTCATATCTCAGATTTATGTTATATATATATATATATATATATATATATATATATATATTTATACACTTTAGAAATATAAAATATATATATTTAAACCTGCATATCCGCGCTGTTGACTGGACTTCGACAAACCCCAATGTTAATGGGTTATCTGATCAATGTCGTTGCACGCCTATTCTCTGCACCTCAAAAGCAACTTCCCACGCGCATTTAATTGATTCGAGCGTGCCTGACTTCGATGAAACCGAAGTAGTTTTTATAAAATTAAAAGTGGAATCTACCACTAATTTCTGTTGATGTAATGTCCAAATTGAGGCGTTTTATAAAAAAAAAAATTAAACCAAGCGTAGAAAAAAGTTGTAGCAACATCCGTAGCAAATATGAGGAAAAAAATATAAAAAAATAACGTAGCAAAATCGGTAGCAAAAAGAAATGTTTGAAAATTAAATAAAGAAGTTAAATAAACCTGGTAGCAAAATTTGTAGAAAGTTGGATGTAAATAAAACTTAAACCCCAAAATAGGGTTTTCTTATATGCAACCAGTTACTCCACCACCGTTCACGACCATCGCCGCCCACTCCACCGGAATCACGACCTTCAAATTGAGTTTCGGGCCGAGACGAGGTTCGTACACACTACAAAAGAACTACACAAACATGGATATTCTTGTTGACCAATCATATTCTTTCTTTATGACGATGTCTCAAACTGGAAGCAATGATTAGTAAGCAGCCATCTTGCATAACCCATCTAAACTGCATTTGCATAAAATTAAAATAACTAACATGACATTAAAATAAAAAAATAAATAAAAAAACCTAATTTAACTATTCATCGTCGGAATCCGCTAAAAGGTGGGGTATTCCGTATTCCGTAACAACGTACGAGTACAAATAACAGTTCAAGTTAAAATACCAACTAACTTATATATCAATTATGTAATCGGTTTCAATTAATGGTCAATAACACAAATTTGTTACTCCTCAAGTCTATTTTCTTTACATATGGAATATTTATACTTAATCAAATTTGTTACCCAAACCCTTTCTTAGCAAAAATCATCAATCTCTCAAAAAAAAAAAGGATTTGTTTTTTATTAAAATAAAACAAAATGGGTGAATTAAAAAAAGCAATATTCTAGCACTAACTGATTGGTCTATTCAAACTCACACGGATCGCCATGCTATCACCATCATCCGTTGATCAAAACCAATCCAACGGCCACAAAACCCTACAACACTTAAACAGACAACACCCCCTATCTCCTCACCTCTCTCTCGCTCATCTCCCCCCTCTCTCTCCAGCAGGTGGCCGACACCACTCCGGGTGGCGGCGGCGCCAGCTTCTCGGCGGCAACGACGAACACAGAAGGTCGACGAAGGTTTGAGCGGCGGTGGCGGCGGTAGATCGGAACGACGGGCGGCGGCTCGATGGTTCAGGTTCGAGTTCAGACACGTTCCTGTTTCGGGTCACGATTCGGGTTTCGAGTTTAATCGGTTCAGGTTAGAATCCGGTTCAGGTCTTGTTTGTTTGAATTCCGATTCAGTTTTCGTTCAGTTTTGTTTTGTTTTTGGTTCAGGTCATCGGAGCTCCGGCCCGGCTGACAATGGCAACGGATTCAGGTCTCGGTTCGGTTGAATCGGGTGGCTCGGGATCGAGCCTGGGTTTGATTCGGTTGAATCGGGCTGACAATGGAAGATACTTTGGATTGGAAATAACCCTACCCGTTTGTTATGCTTCATTTGTTCTTCCATAGACTTCACAAACCCCAACCCCCTTTAATAATCACCACTGCCAATATCTTGTGAAGCTTGTTGAAACAACAATTAGATCCGAAAGTGATCGTTTTCCTAACAGGCCCATATATATAATGGGTGAGTCCATGGGTGCATGCCTTGCACTAGCTGTTGCAGCCCGTACCCCGGATATCAATCTTGTTTTAGTTTTGGCTAATCCAGGTAATTAAGAAGCTTGTTTATCACCTTCCTCTTTGTTAATAGTATTGTGGTATGTAATGTACATGCAGCAATTTGTTAAATATCATATCATATTCTCAACTTGTTTTATGAAGCTACAAGTTTCGGCAAGTCTCAGTTGCAGGCTTTGGTTCCCGTTCTGAAAGCGATACCTGATCAGCTTTGTGTTAGCTTTCCTTATCTGCTGAGCATAATGACAGGTTATATCATTCTGTAATTCTTTTTTTTAAATAACAAAATAATATTGTTGAATGCTTCGGTAGTCATCGTTCTATTGGAGCGAGCTATGCATGGAGTAGCTAGCTTTAACAGACAGTTCATATTGGAATTAATAAGTATAATGCACATTATACATATTAAATTGACATTAGCAGTTTGTACTATATGAACTGCAGGTGTGCCTTCAAGAATGATGAAGGCTACCGTAGAGAAAGGACTTCCTTTTCAACAAACCGCCATAGATCTCTCTGAGGATGTTGCTGCATGGCTCTCCTACATGTCGGTACGAATTTAATTAAATAGCAAGTTATTTTGTTTTCGGTATAAAATTTTGTAGCATATCCCATTATGGTGGCTTCTTCTGTCTAGAGTATAAATAGATTGCCAAATGCCAATGACCTTCTGGTGCATTGGCAGCCTCATGACCTTTCAATGTGGAGGTCATGGCTCCGAGTCTCACCTGAAGCAAAAAATGCTTTGGGTTGAGCCAAGGGTTTTACCACAGTGGGCCTTCGGGTAGTGAGTTTCCTCTGGAATGGTGGCGGGCCGGGTCACCACTCACCAGCGTTGTCTACGCGTTCAAGGACGTGGGTGGTCTTTTTCCACCCGGGTGATTGTGCTTTTGTCGATCGTTAAAAAAAAACTATAAAAGATCAAGTTAGGGGATAGTAGTCACATGATGGATGTTAAAGCACAACTCATTAAATGTATCTCCAATGGATTTTATGATTTGGCCCTTAAATCCGGATTTCCATATATAATATGTTTCATCATCTTATTGTGATGATCTAGTTATAAAACTTGGACATTGAAATCATCACTATTAACTGTAGGCAGTAGTTTGATTGTTAATAACTTAATATTCTCAGGGATTGGCTGACGTTGAGACAATTCTTTGGAAGCTGAAGATGGTAGAATCTGCATGCGAGTCCTCCAACTCACACATTCGCAACGTTTCAGCTCAGACACTCGTACTCTTAAGGTCCCACCTCTTTTAACCTTTCTAGTTTAATCCGGTAAATCTTACGGGGTTTTCATTATGACTTGATACTATGGGATAACATGACATGTAAACTTGTTGTTCTAATGTACTTAATAATTTATACAGTGGGAAGGATCCGCTATTTCCTAATCTAGTAGAAGGACAAAGGCTTTGTCAAATTCTTCCAAAATGTCAAATGTGTATATTTAATGATTGCGGTCATGCCATGTTCCTGGTAGGATGATTCCAATGTTTATTTCATTTTCTTAAGATATACATGACATCCTTTACAGATTTCAATATTTTAGTCACTCAACTTTAAATACTACTTATAATACCATGCTTGCACATGTAACAGGATGAAGATATTGATCTGGTAGCAGTCATTAAGGAAGCCGGTTATTATCACCGTGCAGAACTCTTGCCACCAAGCCCTCTTGCAATTAGAAAGTGTGTTGACTCTCTAAGGTAACTTAACTGACTTCCATAACACTCTATCTCAACCACTAGATCCATTATGCAGTTTCTTTTCTTCTGATAACTATTTGGATAGTACAAGCCTCAAAGACCATATATCTCATTTGTTTATATGAGTTAAATTCGTTCTTCGTCGTGTTGTTTGGTGAAAATTGTCACTTTAAGCAGCGTTTTTTTGCATGCGCAACATTGTGGTTTGCAATTTGTTGTCACTTGAACTCAACTCTCACTAAGACTATTCATTTTTTTCTGTTAACTTAAAGGACATTTCAGGCACTTTGCCTCAAGTTATTATGCATATAGTAAATAAAAAAATTATGTTATATTTGTATTTTTTTACTGTATGCATAATAACTTATATCTCTAGATTAACACATTGTACTTAAGGCATGTTGACTGAAATACCCTTTAAGTTAACAGAAAAATGGATGGAGTTAAGTTACTGGATACAAGCGGCAACAAAATGCAGACCGCTTATCGCACAGGAAAAAAAACTACTTGAACTCTTGAAGTGCCTCTTTTCCACCGAACAATGAATTTTACGCTTGTTTTCTTATTTCAGATGGACAGATGTGGCTGCTTCTCCTGTGCTACTCTCAACTTTCTTATTTCAAAACTAAGCTACTGGATACAAGCGGCAACAAATAGAATGATGAAGGCTAATTGTATGCTTGGTAGTCATAGGAGCTAAGCGCACTCAAGGTGCAAAGTGCGAGCCTTTATATTTTATTTCATTACTGTTAACTGTCATCACATTCAGATTTTTTTACTATCATCGATGCTCATGATTTTGAGTGATTGTATGAGCTTATGATGAACCGAATAAACAAGAATGGTATTGAATTAGTTGGTTTTTATCGACATGAATTGCTATTATAATGTTTAATAAACTGATCTTTGTAGCTAACGAGGCCATTTTACAATTTATTGCTATTTTTTAACCTATGATTTTTTAAGGTAATTTTTGTAATTATAATTTTAATTCACAGTCTTTACTTATGTTATAAAGTTTAAAGTGATGTTATGTTTTTTTCTTCTGTAGGTGGATTAACCAACGGTTATAAAAGCCACATTGCAGAAAAAGAATTAACCGATGAGACTTACAGTCCGGATGATGCTCTAATTATCATGATATTCGGAACTGCAATGCATAATAATAAAGTTGTTCATCTACATCCAGTAAGTATAAAAAGAGCTTTTAAAATATAGGAATTCGTTGTTTATCAAATTTGACATTCTATAGCACCGTATATACATAAGTTAAGTCCGTGTTTTTATTTGGGTTTTCGAACTTATAATCTGATTTTTACAAATTTCTAGCCGTCGTAATCATATTTGACTAAGCAACGTCGTAATCATATTTGACTAAGCAATTTTTGCTTCTTTTTTACCCGATTATTGAAGGGATGAATATTGGATTACATTTTATTTATCATTTGAACTATAATTGGGTTAACTGAATTGCAGCTATAGTCTCTCTTCTATGGTTGTTGGAGTTTATTCCAATGATATTAAGTTGCAGCTGGAAATATGGTAATGGTCGCAAGCTCACAACTGTTCTCGAGGGGTCACAAGAGCGATCACAAATGTTCGCTTCAACCTTGGAGTTTGGTGGATGTGGTAATGGTCACAAGCTCACAACTGATGTGTATTTAACCATGTTCTTTGAAATGACAGTTCTTAATATATTAGTTTGAGTTGGAACTAACTTTGTGGTTTAAATTTGTATTTTGTTGAAGTTATTTGTATGTTTTATTGTTAAATTCTTGAGCTTGAGTTGGATGTCTTGAATAATATGGTAAACACCCTCAACGTCACTTTTCTTTTTTGTTCCGCGACGCTCGATATTTGCTCGTCGCTCGTTCGAAAAATACTCGGATCGAAAGACGCTCGTTCGAACCGAGCACGAGCAAAGGTCCAATCGGTTCGGTTCGGCTCGTGAACAGCCCTAGCATGCATACTATCGACTATCAAATGTAGTATCAAAGACTATTTTTTAGTCTTCAAAAAAATCATAACTAGAAACAGTCATAGCATCGGCGACTATTATTTAGTTACGAAATTAACATATTAGGGATTGATTATCAGTCTCTAAAAAAACATATTCGGGATTGAAAAAGTTCTTAAAAGATACAAAATTTCAGTCTCTAAAAAACATATTCGAAACTAAATAAGATGACATCTAAGATTATTTTTCAGTCCCTAAAAAATATATTAAGGAATGAAATGGCATGTTATCAGGGACTAATTCTCAGTCTCTACAACGTCTATTAGAGACTGAATTGTCATGGAACCCAAATCTAAGTAAATGTATTTGGGACAAAATAGACAAGGTTCAAGTACTGATTTTCAGTCCTGAAAGGCCTAGTATCAAGGACTGATTTTCAGTCACCGACGAAATGTATTCGAGACTGAAATGATGTTGTACCACAACGTATATTGAGGACTGATTTTATATGTATAGGAGACTGAATATCAGTCTCTATTGGTGTCATACAATCGGGACTGAAATTTAGTTACTAATGAAAGTATCTAGGACTAGACAATTAGGACTGGCTCGGGACTGGCAAAATCAGTCCCTAATAACCATTAGGGACTGATTTAGGAGTTTTAGAGACTGATTTTTCAGTCTCAGATTGCGATCTTTTTTGTAGTGCGTGCGCCTGATACTTATGCCGCCTGCACACCTGACAGACTAGCGGATAAGCTGCAAGTTGCCAGTCAGACCCTAGGCCCATCAGATGGCCTATTGGCCTCTCTCCTTCACTCTTCGGCTATAAATACAAGCACTATCATCTTTTCTTTTCTAGAATCATAAGTGATCATCACACCATTGTCAACCCCGACAGGGACCCCTATGTTCCAGTCCTGATCGACCAAACGGAGAATGCTCCTCGTAACCAAACGATGGGTCACATCAGAACATCCACTTAGGCGGGGAACGTCTCGGCTGATCCGCCAAATATTCCCCAGTTAGCATCAATTATACCAGAGGGGGAAGATCCTATCTCTAGGTTCTTAAAACAACAAGCTGCTTTGAATGAAATGTACGCCTACCTTTGTGTCGGGACGCAGTAGACTGTACAGTGTATATCTGCACCAATCGCACAAACGCCTCGTGTTCTTCAATACGAGACACTACCCCCACAGTAGCATGCACCTAGAGACAGGCACGTTCACATGGTGACTCGTATATGAGTCAGCATACGTTACAAGAAGGGGATTCAACCTATGGATCCCGGGCAAGAGCCTCAGTGCACCATAGGCTGGGGCCACCAAGGCAACATCGGCGGGAGTCCGAAAACCGCCTAGGGTCTGACGTACATAGCCATCTTGGGCCACCCCCAACGACTATATAGATGACAGGACCGACCCTGAAGATTCCACCTATTATGCGGAGGAGTCCCACAACGTTTTTAGCCGGTTAAATAACGACTGGGACGCGTACAGACATGCACAATCGCGCGCAACTTATAATCGTGCAACAAGGCACGATTACAGCTCGGTCTACCGACCGAAATGTGCGGCTGGCAGTTCCAAGTTCATAAAAGGAATTGCCCTAGCACCACTAACACGGTCAAAACTTCCACCAAATATGGGAAAATACAATGGGTTGACAGACCCAGACGACCACATTTGCATATTCACCAATGCCGGCCTCGTTGGCGGCTGGACGCAACCATTGTGGTGCAATCTTTTCGTCCAGACCCTTACGGGCAATACAAGGGCCTGGTTTGACAGTTTACCAGAGGGCTCACTAGTATCGTATGAAGATTTGCAAGAAAAATTTCTTGCTCACTTCAGCCAACAAAGGCGACATGTCCGAGATACGACAGACGTTATGACGATCTGGCGCAGAAACAATGAAGGCTTGGAAGCCTTCATCACCAGATTTAACAAAGAATGCCTCGAGATCAACGAGGTACCTAACGCGCTTACACGCGCACATTTCTATTATGTCGTCAGGCATGACGAAATGATCAAGATGATTTCTGGTAAGGAGGGCTTACCAAAGAAATGGAACGACGTTATGACAGCAGCCAAAACATTCGCCCAAACAGTGCGCTCATTACTTCAAAACAAAGACAAAGATTGCACTTCGTACGCTGATCTGCATTCTTCAAGACAGGAGTTATCAAGGTGCAGCAACAAAAAGCGCAACAAAAACTCGTGGACGTGCGACCTATATTTTGATATTTTTTATTGACAAATTTTGTTTACATTATCAAATTTGGTTATCAATGTACTTTGAAGTCCATCTTGGAACCATGCATAATCATGGACTGAATTTTCTTTATTCGGCTACCAAATTTCTAATAAATAATACAATTAATTTTTTAACCTGTTAGTATTTCTAAACTAAAAAAAGGGTTGTACGATTTTTAAATTTTCTTTTGATGTTGATTTTATAATTGTAAGATTTATCTCCTACTTTAACAAAGAGTGAATATTCGTGTCTGCAAACAATTGTTGTCATATAAATATAAATGACATGAAGATTAACAACCTTTATTATCTGTATAATTAGGTTTAGTAATATGCAAATTATTAATAGTAATATGTCCAATTATTCTGGTCTGTGCGGACAAAAATTTTGGCCCCAAACCTTTTAGAGTCTTTAACTCTTGGATGGAGGGAAAAGACTTCGATGATGTGGTTTATAAAGCGATTGGTAATACGGGGGGGGGGGGGGGGAGGGTATCCGGATGTGATACTTTTGAAGAAATTTAGAGCTATCAGAGAGGGTATCAAAAATGGAAAAAGACGGTTTTAGAGAAGGAAGGAGATACATAAAGGGTATTAAAGGAGGATCTTGAAAAACTGGATTAGTTGGCTGAAATTAGAGAGTTGTCGGAAGAGGAGGAATGGGTCAAAGCGGAATGTTTAAAAGATATTATGGAACTGGAAGGATTTAGAATCAAGGATCTCAAACAAAGAGGAAGGATTAAGTGGGATTTGGAAGGAGATGAAAATTCGGCTTTCTTTCATGGGTACATCAATAGTAGGCGGGCTTGTAATAATATTCCGGGGCTTATGATAAATGGAGTGTGGACGACTAAACCTACCTTGGTTAAAAATGAGATTATGGGATTCTACAGAAATGCTTTCAAGGAAAAAATAAAGGACAGTCTTAAACTTAAGTGCCACAACATTAAGCGTTTGGCGGCTGAGGAGGCGGCCTCCCTGATTATTCCTTTCAGTAAGGAAGAGATCAAGTGTGCGATGTTCGAATGCGGGGCAGACAAAGCTCCAGGGCCAGATGGTTTTAATTTCAAATTCATTAAAGGTACTGGTCTTTATTCGAGGTTGATTTTGCTAACTTGTTAGCTTCATTTTACTGTAAAGGTGAGATCTCGGAGGCTTGCAGTTCTTCTTTCATAACGCTTATCCCGAAGAACAAGGATCCGTTGGGATTGAGAGACTATAGACCGATTAACGTAATTTGGGTGATAAGCAAGACTATATCTAAGATTCTTACTAATCGGCTCAAAAAGGTAATCGAGGGTATCATCTAGGAAAACCAGACGACGTTTCTTAGAGTAAGGTACATTCACGAAAGTCCCCTAATGTTAAACGAGATTATTGCTTGGATTAAAAAAGAAAAAAAAAGACTTTCTTGCTTAAAATCGATTTTGAAAAGGCATATGACAATGTTAGTTGGAGGTTTTTGTTGGATATCATGGGGCAAATGAGTTTTTCTAGTTTATGGTGCAAATGGGTGGAAGGGGTTCTTTCATCGGCTAGGTCCTCGGTGTTAGTCAATGGGTCCCCCACCTTTGAGTTTGGTTGCTCCAAATGTATTAGACAAGGAGACTAATTGTCACCGTTTCTGTTCCTAGTGGTTATGGAAGCTCTTTCCAGCATTCTATATAAAGCTGGGATAAAGGGGTGATTCAAAGGAATCCAAATGCCTAATAATGGTCCGAAAATCTCTCATCTTTTTTATGCGGACGATGCTCTTTTGATGGAGGAATGAGATAAGGATAGTGTGGAGAGCGTGGTGAGATGTTTGAGAATTTTTAATATCCGTTCGGGTTTAAAAATTAATTTACGTAAGTCTAAACTATACAGGTTGGGGGTGGAAGAGGGCGATATTAAAGATACGGCTAAGGTGGTTGGGTGTAACACGGATAATATCCCGTTAACTTACTTGGGGATCACGGTGGGGGCTAACATGAATAGAATAAGTAATTGGACCCCGATAGTTGAGGTTTTTGATAAAAGGTTGTCGGGTTGGAAAGCTAAAGCTATCTCGATAGGGGGAGACTTACCCAGATCAATTCGGTGTTGGAAAGTCTCCTTATCTATTACCTGTCGCTTTATAAAGTCCAAGCTGAGGTCATTAAGATGTTGGAAGCTAAAATGAGAAAATTTATATGGGCGGGTTCAAATGAATATAACAAAATGAACTGGGTGGCTTGGGAGTGGGTTACGTGGCCTAAATCGAATGGGGGGTGGGTATCAACCCTCTCAAAGAGGTTAATGAGGCCCTTCTGGTTAAATGGGGTTAGAGGTACAGGGTTGAAAATCAAAGTTTATGGAGGAAAGTGATCGATGCTTGCCATGGCAAAATAAATCAGAGGTGTTTTCTTCCTTTTAATGGTAACATGGGAGGGTGTTGGAAAAATATTGTGAATTCGAGTTCTAATATTAAAATCAAAGGGAAGGGTTTAAACCATTTGATCTTGGGTAAGGGTGGGAACGAGGAAGATATTAAGTTTTGGATCGACACATAGGAAGGAGATATTCCTTTTATGGAAAGATGGCCACATTTGTTTGGGTTGGAATTGCTTAAAACTTGCAGGGTAGTAGATAAAATGGAGATGAACAAGGGAAATAATGGATTTGCATGGAATTGGTCTAGACTGCCTGAGTCGGACGTGGAGCTAAAGGAGTGGCAGGAATGCAAAGAGACCCTTAATAAGGTGACACTCAACAATTCCAAAGATAGGTGGGTTTGGATCGAAGATAGCAAAGATGGTTTTTCGGTGAAGACTGTTAAAAAGGCCTTGATTGACGAAAGGGGAAATAGTCAGCTTCTTAATTTCGATTGGTGTAAATGGGTGCCTATTAAATGCAACATTGTGGCCAGGAGAGGTAACTTGGATAGACTGGCTACGAGAGTGAACTTAAGAAGAAGGAATGTGGACATTATATCCGTTATGTGCCCTTTTTGTAACGAGTTTGAGGAAACGGTGGAGCATCTTTTTACGGCATGTTCTGTGGCTATTCGGGTTTGGACGGATATAAGTGTTTGGTGTAGAATCCCGCCGATATATATTTTCAAATTCAAAGACATTCTGGATATTCATAGTTATTCTCAAGTTGGAAAGAAGGCAAAAAAAAATCACCCAAGGGTTGGTGATTATTTCGTGTTGGAGCATTTGGAAAGGAAGGAACGAGAAGGTTTTCAATCAAATCAGTCGAAGCCCGCAGGAGATTGTGAGGGAGATTAAGTCGAGAGGGTATGCTTGGATTAAAAATAGAACGTCATGTAGTTATATTAGCTAGAGTGATTGGTGTAAATATCCTATGTATATGTTGTAATTTTCTGCCCTTTGCCCGTTTGAGTCGGGGTGCGTGTGCTGTTTGGCCTTTTGCCCGTTTGGGTCGGAGGTGTGTTTTTTTTAATGAAGTTCTCTTTTAAAAAAAAAAAGTAATAGTAATATGTTATAATTATAGGTATATAAAAAGGTTTTATTTTATAATGTTTCAAGAACACAAATTTTCTAACAATTTAGCGCGTTGTATTGCGCGCAAGCTTATTATTAATATATACTTAAACCATGAACGGTGAACCATGATATTAACTTTATTTTACCCTTAGGTTTATAGACTTTACACATTCAAACACAAAATCCTATTCTTCAAAGTGAAGCCAAATCACTAGCAATACATGATATTAGTGATTTTGAGTTTATGGTATCAATTGTCATTTGGTATCGAATACTAAACACAGTTAATGTGATGAGCAAAAAGCTACAATCCAAGGATATGGCTTTTACGCCACCGACCCTCCCTTTTTCATTAAAATACAAGGCCACCCCTTCCACTTTTCAATAAAATACAAGGCCACCTCAACATTCAGAAATAATATTTTTAGCCCTTACTCTATACAATATAATAAATCCAACCCCCGACTTTGCAAAATGATATTTTTAGCCCCTATTTCATTTTACTGGCACCCCTTATGCTTTCAAAGTTTACATTTTTAACTCTTTTTCTCTTAGTTTTATGTTTTTCCCAAAGTTTCACCACATTGCAATTTTAGTCCCTTGGCTTTACAAACGTCAACGTTTAATCCATCATGTTTCTAATATTCTAGCTTTACCCATGTACCATATATAATACGCTTTTTAACATGTTATTTTCCATAATGTTTTTCGTCCGCTAATTTCTTTCTTGAAGAACTAATTTGTCGTTAATCTCCTTGAATTTCAAAAGTTTTGACTTTACCCTTTTTCGTTCCTTTACTTGAAAAAAAAAGTTTTTTGGTACGGATTTTTATGTACGTGTCGGTATAAATTTGAGTTGATCTACGTTTAGATGTAACTTTTTAGTGATTTTTGTTTGCCAATTTTTCTTTAAAGAACTAATTTGTCGTTAACCTCTTTGAGTTTCAAAAGTTTTGACTTTGCCCCTTTTGTTCTTTTACTTCAAAAAAAATAACTTTTTACGTGTGGATTTTTATGTTGTCCCTTTTGTTCTTTTACTTGAAAAAAATTAACTTTTTACGTGTGGATTATTATGTAAGTATCAGTATATATTCGAGTTGATCTCTTTTAAGACGAAAACTTATCTTTGGAAATGAGTCAGTGCATGTATAATATGTTTTTTACATATCATACCGAGTGTCGTTAAATATAATATATTTTCATTCTAGGGTATAAATTCGAGTTACTCTTCGTTTCATGTGTTTTCTATTTTTAAAGGTATAATAAGGCCCTTTTGGTTGTTGCGCATCGATTATGTTACATAGCACTTGCGCTAATTCATTCGATATTTGCAATATACACTCGCCGCAACGCGCGCAGATCTATTTACTAGTTATAGTGAAAAATCAAATTTATATACCAATGAAAGACAACTTTAGGCTACCGTACTTAGTAGAGACTCCTATCTCTCTTGGTAGGAAGTTTTTAAGTTCAATCCCAAACAAAAATAAATTATGATAGATTTGATGTAAATTTGGAGTGAACTAGATATACTACCTGCCGCGATGCGGCGGGATGCGACGTTAATTACATTTGTATTTATAAAAAACGGGATGTCTGGCGTGTCATAGTTACATTCACATCTAAAACTCGAAATCCCCCTCCAGGAATTACATTCACATCTAAAACCGTGTCATATATTAAATAAAACCGTGCCATATATCAAATAAACCATGTCATAGTTACATTCACATTTAAATAAGCTTTGGCTACATCAGCGTTGACATCCGTATCAGCAGGCAGGCGTGCCGAATAGGACTACGCGTGCCCCGAGCAGAGTCCGAAAGTTAAACTTGTACCCTACATCAAAACCAAATCCAAATTACCACAAAATGCAAAAAAAAGGTTAAAATTTCACTTTTTATAGTTGCTCATAAAATTCATCATAAAATCACTTTCTAGTCATGTCATCAAATTTTGGGCATCTCTATAGCCTATATGTCATCATATCTAATGTCAAACCCCTATGGAATCGTATTGTCTATCATCTGTACAAACGCCAACAAATGGTATGTCAGCCGATGTACACATATCACCCAAAGAAGTACAAATTTAAAGCAACACAAACCTTCAATTACTCTACATCACAATATGATGTATTTTAAGATAAACAAATAACCATCAAAACACCAGACTTAAAGTACATAAACTGAATATTAACCTAACCGCTACAAAGAATTAGATCTACGGAGACGGGAAAAAATACCGCTATATATAGCGACGACATGTCGTGGCTATAGGCTGTGCCGAACAGTAATCTAACGTATACTTGGGCACATCACGGACGACAGATTATAATCTAATTTATACTAAGGTCAACTCATATATTCCAGCTATATAAGTCTAAGTAATGAGAAGGATCGTGGATAATAATATAATAACATAACTGAAATACCAGATCATGGAGTTCAAATAGCTTATCAGAAGCTCAAAGAGCAAAATGGCGATGCGAACGTGTTAAAATATATTTCATACATGGATATATTTAAGGGTTTTTGACATGTATTAGGCTCCATCACCCATCAATTTTCCAACACCATTGTCACAAATGACAAAGCCACTGTACCAACTCCATGACAGGCTTACATCTCAATCAAACTCGAGCCAAATCGAGCTCGGGCTCGGCCCGGCTCGTTTACACCCCTATCCATTACTTATGGGCCTCATAACTCCAAACATAGTGAAAGTTATACTCCTTATAAGTTTGGGCCTTTTCTAGCCTCTATGCTTATGTCCAGTTGGTTCAAGTATGAATCTGTTGTTATCTCTGGATCAGCCAATAGTTATTGAATAATGAATTATGAATTCATGCAATAAAAAAGTTGGAAGTTATTTTGAATTCCACTATGTTACTTTTGGAATATGGATATTGTTATTTTCAGCAACTATAATTATCAAGATCCTATTCATGTATCATTAAAACTCACATGTATATAAACACAGGTTCAGCATACTAATTCCATGGCGGGCTTTCCAACATCTTCATTGTCCAGTTCAAGAGATTTCACAATTTCACAGTTTTTATTTCTGGGCAGCTTATCTTTGCGTTTGTTGAATTGAACCATGAAGATGTCATAAAGTATGTCATGGAATTAGTGCTTATTTGTGATTACGAGTCTGTTTGAGATCTAAGTACAAATAAATTATCAGCAACCTAGCATTTAGATTTAATAACAAAACGAAGGACAGGTAATATATTTAATGACAAAATGCAAGTGTATACAGATCTAAACACCCATGATTCATATGAACGAAAAGCAGGCTGCAGCCAAAAAGATTTATGTAGCATACCTGCCTCCAAGAATAAGGGCAACTTTTCTTCTAGTCATCTGAGGTTGGAGAGTACGCAAATAAAATTTGCGAAAGGCGGGTGAAGCTGGTCTACCCTTGAATGCTACGGTTGTGTAGCCTGTTATCTTCACCACCGCGGCGATGTCGCCGCCCTAGAACCCTAACTTTCGCCTCAGCCGCCTACTCTGTAACGATGTTCTCCTATAATCAACAATTCAACACCATAATATAAAATTAACCGTATGATTCAAATTTCAAATGTAAGGACTCAAGAACAGTGATACCACTTCATATATCCACAAAATCTAGTTAAAAACACCCAATTTCTTTGATTAATTGACTTACCAACTTAAAAAAAAAAAAAAAAACAAACAAAACATGTATATCCTCTCCAGATTGAAGAACAAAAACGCTAGAATATCAAATAACATACCAGATCCACGAACAAAATATGAAACAAACCCGATATCTTTAGCCTACGAACCTGTAAGTGCATTCAGATTTGAGTATTGATAAACTATACAACAAAAAAAGACCAAATCAGGTTAGTGGTGATGAATGGAATGCAATTGGGGTTTAAAGCAACTTTCGGTGGCACAACAGCGGCCCGTGGTGTTTTCTGGTGAAACCCTAGCCACCGCTGTCGTCATATGGTATAATAATGGTCTGGCCGGAGAAGAAAAAGGTGTAACCGGAGAGGAAGACGGTCTAGGGTTTCAAGCTGGCGAATTGTGGTGGCACCACCGCCGCAGAACCACCGCGATACTATCTCTTACCTGTCGGCCTTTTTAACTCTGGAATCTTTCTGTACAATACACAACGATCATCGCTTTGATTCCTCGTCGTGTTCGTCGACAACAATTGACGTTTCTATAGGTTCTTTGTGTTGCAGAGAGAATCGAAAGGGTTTTGGGGAAGAAGCAGAGATGATGCAGTGTTTGGCATGTGTATGAAACATATCCAATTTTTTTTTGAAAAACTCCCCAAGCATCATGTACAGCAACTGTATGCATAAAGAAGTTGCTTCTTTATATAGGTTATAATAATGTTGCCTTAAAAAAAAAAAAACCATAATTACCTCAAACTAATTAAAGGAAATGGTAAAAGATATTACGTACCCTCAAGTACTTGTGGGATGATGTGCCAGCTTTTGAGTGTTCCTTCTATAAAAAAAAATGCCATATGATGGAAAATAAATTAGTAAACATAAAAGTAATAATAAGAAAAAGCAGTTAAATGTCATTTTAGTCCCTGTGGTTTGGGTTATTTTAGTAGTTTAGTTCAAAGGTTTCATTTTTTGTCTGTGGGTCCAAAAATATTTCACCGTTGCCATTTTAGTCCATTGGTTTAAATTTATCCATTATTTCTATTAACGAGAAGGGCATTCAGTCATTTTAAATGGTTTAATTGCCCTTCTAGTTAACAGAATTGCATATAAAATGACCGAATTGCCCTTCTCGTTAACAGAAAAATGGATGAAGTTAACCCAATGGACTAAAATGGTAACGGTGAAAACTTTTTGGACCCACAGACGAAAAATGAAACATTTGGACTAAACTGGCAAAATGACCTAAACCACAGGGACTAAAATGGCATTTAACTCGAAAAAGATGAAAGAACAACGAAAGGATACGATGGTCTTACAAGATTTGCATATTTCCGTTGAAGTTCCAACACCTCTTCAAGTTCTTTGACAATCTGATCCATTGTTGGGCGTTGCTCAAGTTGTTGATTCAAGCAGTTATAAGCTATGTTTTTAAAGTGTGCCAATGATTGTATGTCCATTTGATTCCTTATATTTGGATCAATGATCTCATCTAGTTCTTCCAAGATGACATCATTTGTAATCATTGGTTTCCTCCCACAAAGGACTTCAAGCAATAACACACCAAAGGAGTAAACATCATATTTAGGTGTCACGTTGTTGGTGTTGAAGTAGGGAGAGTAGAGAAGACGATGCCTCCAACTTTGAGGATACGTTGTCGAAAGTTCAAAACCATATATCTTGGGCTCAAAGTATTTATCTAAAAGAACTTTATAGCTATTGATGTCACAATGTATGATATCGTAATGGATGTAATTCAGCGCATGCGCAACAGCTAAACATATTTGAAGTCTTTTGTACCATGTGAGACTTGGATTTTTTAAGAATTGGTGAAGAGTTCCAACAGCTAAACAGATTGTTGGGCCATCAAGAAAATTCATGCACGAAAGCTAGAGGTAGCAGAGATGAGGATGCTAAGATGGATGTGTGGGCACACTAGGTTGGACAAGATAAGAAATGAGGTTTTTAGGGAAAGATTAGGAGTTGCTAGTATTTCAGACAAGATAAGGGAGGGAAGACTGAGATGGTTTGGGCATGTCAGGAGGAGGCAGACGACAGACCCGGTTAGAATAGTTGAAACACTCGCGGTAGATGGAAGGAGGAGTAGAGGCAGACCGAAAATGACGTGGGATGAGCGGATTAGACAAGATTTGCTAGATTTGCACCTCTTTGAGGACATGGTCGAGGACAGATCTTCGTGGAGACGTAGGATTAAGGTTAAAGATTTTTAGGAGTTTGGCCTGGTTTTTTAGCTTGGGCTCCTATCTTATGAGTTTTTTTTTTCAATTTCTATGAGGTGTGATATAGTTTTATATATATATATATAGGTTTTCACCTTTTCTCGGTGTCGTAGTTTTACTAACAAGCACTTACTTATTTATTCGTTTATTATTATTTTTATTTCTATCTTTTGTAGTAGTGGCAGGCTAATATATGTTTTTTAGAAGCTTATGTCTTGGTTATGGTTTTTGGAGCCGGGGGTCTCACTGGAAGCAGCCTCTCTATCCCCTGGGATAGAGGTAAGGCGTGCCTACATCCTACCCTCCCCAGACCCTATCAATAGCTTCGCTATATGTGGGATTATACTGGGTATGGTTGTTGTTGTTGTTGGTGAAGAGTTCCAACTGCATGCTCGTAAATGATGATCTTTTCATTATTCTCATCATAAGTCCCAAAAATAGAGATGATGTTCTTATGGTTGAGACTCTTAAGCGTTGAAATCTCTGTCTGCAACTCATCTCCTAACCCATATGTACAACATAACCTTCTTACGGTAAAATTCATTACGTCCCCATTCAAAATTAGCTGTCCTTTGTACACCTGTCCTAATGCATTTTCCGTAATGAGATTTTTATCAGAAAAATCGTTTGTGGCGGATAATATATCTTCATGGCTGAAACTCCTGAAACTCTGAGAAAAGAATTATGGATGATCAGAAGTAGCTATTATTATTATTATTATTATTATTATTATTATTATTCTTGTTGTTGTTGTTGTTGTTATTTTCTGTTTCTAAAACAAAAGTAAGTTACATTTAGAGTATTTGTTATGCTTTTAATTATACAGTCAATTTTTAAGTTATGTGTAGTATGTTTTTAATTATACAGTCATTTTTAATATATATACTACGAAAATATCAAAAAAATTACTTTCCTAAAGCGCCTTCCGTAGTTGTTATTTACTTTTGGCAAATTGGAAAATAATAATCCCACCATTGTGAAATTGGCCAATAATAATCCCAAGTCAGGAATTAGCCACCAATAATCCCACCTCGTCCATTTTTGAAAAATAATACTCCAAATGCTGACGTGGCACTTTTGTCGTTTAGTGACTGTGGATTATTATTTTCTAAAAATGGACGAGGTGGGATTATTGGTGGCTAATTCCTGACTTGTGATTATTATTGGCCAATTTCACAATGGTGGGATTATTATTTTCCAATTTACCTTTACTTTTTAGTTTTTTAAACCGTGAATATCTTATTTTTTGTGAGACTTGAACTCAAAACTTCACACTTTATCTATAAGCAAATGGAATAACAGAAAAAGTAGGGACATCATGATTATGAGAAAGTAATTATCACTATCAATAAACAAATACAAATAAATATATGGTAATAAATTGATGAATAATGGCAACTAGAATTAGAACCCGCCACAATGCGGCGGGGTTCTTACATACGTATCATATTATGATACGCTTTACAAACAAACATTCAATGCAAGAGAATCAAACGTAAAATACACATTTTGAATATTTATACCAAAACGGACATCATAGTTAACGTTTTATTTATGTTCATCGAAGGAGACAACGTAACTCGTTAAGATACAATGCTATATATGCGCCCAATTTATCCAAAACGGACATCATAGTTGACGTTTTGTAACTCGTTAAGATGCAATATTATATATATATACGTACGTTCAATTTATCAGATCTTAAAAACTACATATACGTCCAATTTATCGGATTGGATCCCAATCAAACCTGCGTATGATGTTATCAATTCTTGTTCCTTTGTTTCAATTTTAACATAAGCGGCTTGCTGGAATTTCATCTGCTCTTTTTTGTTTAGCATTAGTCCAATATTCGATATTGCATAAAGTGTTTTTTTCTCTTTACCACCGTTGATTTATTAATTTTCCATAATTCTCTACCAAAGAAAACCATTCTACCACCTGTAGTTTGTTTTATTTTTAAAAATTAAACTTGTATCAATTACATTGACTAAATGGTTTTATCATACAACTACCACGTTGACCATGGTCACTCACTAAGACCGTGGGGTATGGTGGGGTTTGGGTTGGGGCATGAGTTGACACGTGGAATTGGAGCCCCCCCACCGCCTAGTGACGTGTCCGTGGGGTATGGCGGGGCGTGGGTGCGCCGCTTGGGTTGGCAGATTATTAAAAAAAAATTACAAAAAATTTATAAAATTCACACAACATTTATAAAAAAAAAAAACCTAAAATTTCATTACATAATCCTAAAAATTACATAATTCTAAAAATTACATAATCTTAAAAATTACAAAATAAAAAACCTAGAGCGTTAGATAAATTTCAAAAATGGCGATCTTGTCGAACGCCTTTCGCTCCTTGCCTCGAAACTCTATGTTCGCCACCGCCACCCGGTCCTCGTGGCTTAACTCGCCGCTCGGAACGGCTTCGTAGTAAGCCTTGAAACGATCGAGCTTGGGCCGTAGCTCGCGCCATTTATGTTGGCACGCGTTGAGGTTGTGGCGGTCGTGTCCGACGTTAAGTCGGTAGGCTGCGAATGCTTCCGGCCAATATCGTGTTTGGCCGGGCTGCCGCCCCTTCATAGCGTCAACGACGCTTGTGACGAGAGCCAATTCTTCCTCGTGGGTCCAAGATGCCATCTTCTTCGGGTTGGGGTAGCGGGTTCGTGGGATCAAGTGGGTAGCCGGTGGGGTAGCGGTGGATAGCGAAGGTTTGGGATGGGGGTAGCCGGTGGGGTTTGGGGTTACTTTTATAGGGGATGTTGGGACCCGGGGTGATCGCTTGGCTTGGCCAAACGGTTTGAATTTAAATTTCAAACATTCAAATGGCCCGCTATGACATGGCGGTGGACAGCGAATAGGAGGCCGCCAGCTCGGATGTCAAGACCGCCCCACGCCCGGCTTGAAACCCAAGCCCCAAGGGCCACGCCCCAACCCAAGCCCACCCGGGGTGGTGGCTTGGGCGTTTTCCCCCAACCCAAGCCCCATACCCCATAGTCTAATATGCCATGGGAGCTCTCAAAGTCACTCCCTTGTTTTCTCCACTTCCACTCGTCACAAACTCACAATCCAATACTCTCGCATTTACACTAAACAAATCAAATTTATCCTTAACTAAAGAAATCCAAATTCGAGAACTTCACTGCAAATTATCCATCTCTTTGAACGGAAAGTCCTCTAAGAAGATTTAAGCGTTCAAAATAATGAAAACATAAACAATTGGGCGCCAGATGTGGGTTACCCCATTATCATCACCAACCTATTCTGTTGATCTCGGATGAAATATGCATCATCGTCATCGATTTTATCTCATAAACATGCAGCCGCCCGGAAACCCAAGACCAAACTCAACATCACAATGTTTATCACCAGAATCAGATCCTCACTCGAGTCAAAGTAAAACGTTCAAAGCGAGAAACAGAAAATGTAAGAGGGCACCGCACACAGTAACTTTGCCGCCGCCATAGACGGTCGGAACCGCCGGCAACGGTGGGGCAACACTCATATGTTTCTCTCTAAAACTCAAGTGATAGCAAAACGTTCAACACGATAAAAGAGAAGAAAATTACCCACAGCAAGTCGTCGGACTCAGAATCTGAACGAAGTAAAAGTTACTCAAATCTGTAACATCTTCATCACCATCATCGTCTTCTTCGATTGTCTTCATCGGAATCCTTCATCTGACCGGTTTTGTAGACGACGCAGTGAAGAGAAACGATTGCTTTGGAGATCTGATATCATGCCTACTGAAACCTGCAATTTCGTAGATGATTGGTGGCTACAGTGTACAAATCGGTGAGACATTTGAAGGTCATTCATCTAGGGTTTTTAAAGATGAAAGATCTGATTTTGTTTTTACTGTGGACATGTGTATAAAAGCCCAATTTTTTTTGGAAAACACCCAAAGCTCAATTTACAACAGATGATGCACAAAAAAGTTGCAAAGTTATATAGGTTTTAATAACTAAGGTTGTAAACAAATCGAACGAACACGAACAATGCTTTGTTTGTGTTCGTTTGTGAAGGAAATAGATGTGTTTACAAACAGTTCATCAACACTTATCAAACCAGATTTTATGTTAGTGTGTGTTCATTAAGGAAATGAACATGTTCACGAACACAGATAAATTCGGCGAACGCGACAAAGGCTAAAGGTGGATGGTGGAGGGAGCAACGCTGGAACTTGAAGCCCTAACTGTGGAACGAAGGTCGATGGTATTCGTCTATGTGAATAATGAGAAAGGAAAAGGAAACGATGCATAAACAAGATGGAAATTGGGTTTCCTAGTTTAATTCTTACGGTAATTAAAATAAACAAAAATTAAAGAATATAAAAAGTTTAGATAAAAATATAAAAGCACAAAAATCTTTAATCAACAACACCAATAAATGAACATGAACTAACATAAACGGACTCAAATGAACGAATGTTCACGAACACATTGCCGAACGTTCACGAACACAATTGAACGAATGAGACCTCTGTTTATGTTCGTTCATTTAAGTAATGGAACGAAATATCTTCTTCATGTTTATAAACGAACGAACGTAAACGAACTTCCCGCCAAACGATTTAGGAACTGTTCGCTGAACATTTGGTTCGTTTACAGCCCTAGTAATAAAGTATTATAACGAATGTATCTTCAATAATCAACCGATACCTAATAGCAACTATATAATAGTGTATGTTATTTTTTTTCTAGGACAGCACATATTGGGTTACATATTAGGCTATTAAAATAATGTTTATAGAAATATTGAAAATAAAGTTTATAGAAATATTTATAATATTTATTTAAAATGTAGACATCATTTTTTATTGGGAAATTGGCCTGTAATAATCCAACCTAGACCTTATTGGCCATTAATAATCCCATCTCAAAATATTCCCACCATCAGTCCCATCTTTCACATATTTTTCCTACAATGGTCCCCCGTTAAAAAAACTTAACGGAGTTAAGCTTTTTTCCAAATTACAAACTGATTTTTTAGGGCTTTTGATTAGAACGACAATACAAGTCCATTGATGTAAAACTTGCCTCGAAACGGTGCTCCAAACGATGAAAACAACGCTTCAATTCGGGTGTTTAAATTTCCAATTAACCAAAATCAAGTCACTTGGAGCACCATTTCGAAGTAAGTTTTACATCAATGGACTCATATCATCGTTCTGATCAAAAGCCCAAAAAAAATCTGTTTGTAATTTGAAAAAATGCTTAACTTAGTTAAGTTTTTTTAACGGGGGACCATTGTAGGAAAAATAGGTGAAAGGTGGGACTGGTGGGGGGAATATTCTGAGGTGAGATTATTAATGGCCAATAAGGTTTAGGTGAGATTATTACAGGCCAATTCCTCTTTTTTTATTAAAAAAAGGGAGATATACCCTGTCTTTAATATATACAAACAACAATCAAACCTAGCAAATCACACAAATAGCAAAGCTACTTGTAGAGTTTGGGGAGGGAACACTGTAGGCAAACCTTACCTCTATTCCTAGAGATAGAGAGATTGCTTCCAGAGAGATTATCGGCTACAAAACAAACCGTAGATGAACACACATAACAAAATGCAAAGAAATAAAGAGGTACCAAAACAAAAAGAAAGGTGGAAGAGTAGCATAGTAAAAAAGAAAATATATACAAACATGCATAAAATTACATTCAAAGTCCAACTAAAACGAAGAAAACTCTAAACCATTGAGACAAAGCTAGAACACACTTATACCCTCCCCTAAAAGCCCTTAGCCTTAAATCTACGTCTCCACACACTCCTATCCAGAACCATGTCCTAAGAGAGATGCAACTCTAGCAAATTTTGTCTAATCCTCTCATCCCAAGTCAATCTAGGTCTGCCTCGACTCATGTTCCCCTCCACAATGAGGGTTCAACTACTCTAATTGGCGTTGTCTTCTCCCTCATTCTCACATGCTCAAACCATCTCAGTCTCCCCTCTTTTATCTTATCTGAAATACTAGTCACTCCTGATTTTTCCTTAAAAACCTCATATTTTAACAACCAATTTTTTTAACAGCACAACTTTCATTAAGATAAGAATAACCCTGCCCCTAGCAAGATACTAGAGCTCGGGAAATTCATTTTTTGTATGAAAATGCCCCGGGGCGGTGGTTGGGGCGTGTTCGGCCAAAAAAACGCCCACTTCACGGTCCACTACACACGGTCTTACATTTGTGACCACGCCAAGGGTCCCAATCCCATGAGTGTTTACCCACCCTATTTTTTATCCAGTTGAACTCCTTCGTCATGTTTCCACAACCCCTTTATAAATTTTGATTCTCTTAGAACACATTCACATTCAATCTCTTATTCATATTGCTATAATTAAACTAAAATCACTATTTTTCCTCTTTTTTTATTTAAATAATACTTTTTATATCATTATTTTTACTCTCTCCTTTTACATCCACTTTAAAAAAATATTAAAAAACTAATATACGTGAACAGTATTCATGTATATTTACAGATAAACAATAATATTTTATCTTTTCTCCACTCATAACAACTCACAATATGTGGTTAAGAACGTACAAGTTTGACTGTTTGTACTTTGTAGATCAAGATAGATAGGTAATAAGCTTTTTGTCTATTCCAAGAATTCAAGGTAGCAAGAGTTAAAAAGGCAATAGTAATGTCGATTTATTAATAGGTTAGTGGTGTTGGTAAATTAGATAAGGTTTAAGGTAATAGGAGATTATGGGTTCAATCCTCATTATATGCAAGTTTAGTCATTAAAAAAAGTACCTCTTCTTGAAAACCAGATTGAGTTTCACTAGACGTCGCCGTTTCCGAGAATGATAGAATTTTCTTGGGCCTCGTGCGTCCCTATAATAAAAACTCATCAATCATATATCAAAAAACCACAATGCAACGATAATTGTTATAAAATAAACAAAAGTAGTGTATTAAAAATAACAGTAATATGTGTAAACATATCCAAATTAGTTTGGTAACACGAACCTTTTCATACAAATAAAATAAATAGAACTAGATATTGAGTTTTTTTAAGTTTATATTGTAAATGGTTAAATGAGAAATAAAAAACTTACAAATTTAACAACAAAACATGTAAAGTGTGCTGTGTAAATGGTTAAATGAGAAAGAAGAATGAAAGAACTTACAAATTTATGAAGACCCAAATTTATATGTGAAAAATCAAAATTAAAACTAAAAAATAAGCTTTCAAAGTTGCTATTGGTGTGAGCATTTAGTGGGCATTTTCCCGTATTGAAAAAACAAGCTCAAATCAGCCTCTTGA
Source organism: Helianthus tuberosus (assembly GCA_030545235.1). Taxonomy (NCBI): domain Eukaryota; kingdom Viridiplantae; phylum Streptophyta; class Magnoliopsida; order Asterales; family Asteraceae; genus Helianthus; species Helianthus tuberosus. The sequence continues at coordinate 112,850,282 of CM060433.1, read as the reverse complement.
GGCCCAAACAAAAACAAAAGATGGAGAAGCCAAAATAAACAAGGAACGACTAAGAGCATTCACATCCAATCCATCAAATTATACATACATTCCACTAAAAAACAACTCCTATATCAATATATTTCCACTAAAAACAAATACTTTTTCTCTCTCCTTTCAATTAAATAATATTATCATTACATTTTTCTCTCACTTCCACTCACAACCACTTTCAAAATATATTAAAAAATTATAACGGGTGAACAGTGTCCCCCCAAATATACAGATGAACAGTAACATTTTCTCTCTCCTCTACTCACAACCACTTTTTATACCCTTTATAATATAAAAACCCCTCCTCACATAATTTGATGGTTAGGATGTGAATGCTCTAAGATATCAAAGCAATGGACGCATCCATTGAGCCAAAGCTAAATTTTTGTTCTTTGTTCTACAACTAGTTAGATGCCCCGCCCGCGTTGCGGGGCGGTGGACGAATAATGAGCGAGTGTTAGGCAGCAGCTCATTGACACGAAAAACAACTAAATCGAGTCAACCAATTAAATTTATATTTTTGATAAAAAAACTATAACAATGGCAAAATTGTAATTTTTAACTGAGGGAAAGTTGTATTTTTTGACTGGGGTAAAATCGTAAATTGCCAAAAGCTAAAGTGATGGCAGTACTGTAAATTTGAAGGGGAGGGGGGGGGGGGAATTTGAAATTTTAATAGGGACAAATTCGTAATTTTGCACCTAGGGTAACAGCGTAATATAAATTTGAACTATGGACACAATCGTAATTTTAAGCTGGAGGCAAAAGCACAATTTTATTTTGAACCGAGGGCAAAATCGTAATTTTGAGTTTGGGGCAAAAGAATCATTTTATTTTGAAGGGGGGAAAAACGTAATTTTCAACTGAGGGCGAAATCGTAATTTTTTTTAACGGGGAAAAATAACATTTTTTTACAGAGGGCAAAAGCGTAATATCATTTTATTTTGGACAAAAGCGTAATATTATTTTGAGCTGGGGGGCAAAACCGTCATTTTAAAATGGATGTAAAATAATAAACTGGTTGGTCCAATGGGAGAGTGGCAGACGAAATCGTAATTTTCGCTTGAGGGCAAAATCGTATTTTTGAGATGGAGACAAAAGCGTAATTTTAGTTTGAGCTAGGGGCAAAACGGTAAAAAAAAAAAAAAAAAAAAAAAAAAAACCTATTAAAGTTGCCGCCCATTTTGGCCAATGGGAGGCAACAACCGACCTTGTCATTTGTAGTATTGTATAATAAGTTTATATATGAAATATATATTATTTTTTAAAACGATTTTGGGCCCTACTAGGCGATGTCAGCTTCAAGTTTCAACCACTGAAAATCAGTGAAACCATATTAATAATTTCTCTAGGCGATGTCGCCTTCAACAACTGCAAATTAAAAGCAAGTGTCAATTGATAAATGCGTTCCCATAGTCAATTGCCACAGGCTGCTTTGGCGGATCCAGGAATATTTTTCATAGGGTTCCTTTTGGTAGATTCTCACTAATTTTTTCCAAATCATATAAAGTTTCCATTAATTTTTTCCATTTTTTCAAACCAAGGGGGGTTCCCGGGAACCCCCAAAACACCCCTGGATCCGCCCCTGGCTGGTTAGAGTGCCCATAATTTGGTATGAAGAATATATATAACCTAGGAGTTCATATTGTTTGAAAGATTTAAGAGTCTAACTACTGGGCACTTACAATGAACTCCCAATCCCCTTTCTCTTATCTAAATTACATGGAAAATGTTTTAATTATTAAAATATTCTTTTTTTTTTTTTTTAATAAATAGGTATAATGATCAACTTGCCTTACACTTACAGTTAAAATTAACTGTATTATAAGTGCCCGTAATTAGACTCTTAAATCTTTCAAACAATATTAGAAATGCGCTAATTCTACTCGTATTTTACACACAAACACTTGTATTATAAAGAGAAACCACTATATATTTTAGAAATGAAGAATAAAAAATGAAGAATGCCAAATAAGTGAAAAACTATTTTTTTCATATATTAGACATGGAAGGTGATATAGAATGTGACATGTTAATACTCTCACTGTTTATCCCGTATTCCATATTTTTAGTGGTTGTGACTGAAAAATATTTTTCCTTATTTGACTATGATATGTATGGAGAACCGGAGGTGGGGAGCTCTAAAAAGTAAACAAATTTTAAGGATAAATTTGTATGTTAGTTAAATAATGAAAAGAATATTGTTTACAAGTGGTTTTCTCAAAACTTAATAATATCATTCTTCCTACAATTTTTTATTCTTTTAAAATATTAGTAGCATATAAAAGATAAAAAAAATTAAAAAATAAAAAATGATAAGTTTTCGAGTTTCCTTAGGGTGAGCGGGGCACCCTCGGTGACCCCGTGCGGGGACCAGTTTTGCCGAGCGGGAACACCCCCGCCATCCAGGCGGGGACCCTAATCGGGGAGCCAACTCGGGGGGAAGACAACGAAGAAGAAGGAGTGATATGGTGGGGCCAGCCGCTATTTCAACCAATGAAAAGTTTTTTTTTTTTTTTTTGAATAAACAAACAAGTCACCTAATAGGGGAGTGCCGCCATCAAATTGGGGTGTTAGGGGAGTTTAAGAGGGGAGTTGACGTGGCACACGAGGATTGGTTATGCGTAAGAGAGGGGACTCCCCTCTTAGGGGAGTGCCCCGGACACCCTTAGTGACCTAGTGTTAGTTAGGTTATTGACCAATAAAACAAAAGTTCAAGTAATTAAAAAAATAAAAATAAAAATAAAAAACTCACAACCACCAAAGTTGACAACCAGGTTGGTGGAGCAAGTGAGCAACTTTGGTTGCAACCCAAACTAATACCCTTAATAATTTAATTAATCAAATAACTTATAATATTTAAACTTAAAAAAAAACTAAGTACACAGTATTTCTTTTATTTATTTTTTTTTGTGAACATCCTGATATAAATCTTTTTTAAAAACCGAGTTCATTCAAAAACATATGTTTTTAGGTTGGGATGGGATGCGTGTAAAAAATTGAGTAGGGTTCGACAATGTAGGTGGAAAAAATTGGTTGGGTTAGGTTGGATGACCAGTGGACACAGTGGCGGATCTTGCCCGTTGAACGTGTCAGGGGCGAAAGACACGGGCACTAAAAAAAGCCCGGGCAAGCCCAGGCCAAACATAGTATATATAAAAAATTTCGATCAAAATGCGGAAAATTAACACTACGGCCGAAAAACTTGCTCGGGTCGTGGCCTTGCTAGTGGCCTTCTAAGAACCGCCCCTGAGTGGACATAGTCACGGTTTTCACAACTAAGGTGTGTGTATCTAGAGAGAGGGAGGGAGGGGGGGGGGGGGGGGGGGGGAAGGATCATTAAAAAACTAAATGCCACAACTCGCATAATTCTAATTGATTTTTCCTTTTTTATTTGTATGCGTAAAATGGAAATAGTCACAATAGTTGAGTTCTCTTTAACTTTTTCCAATATGTTTATAACCTTTTTCTACGTTATGATTTAAAAAAGTTACACTATAAAATCGAACAAATTTTTATTTATTATATTATAGTTTTGTTATGTTAAAAGATTAAAAAAAAGCATGTTAAAAGTTGATATTAGATATTAGATATATTACATATGTGTAAACGACACATTACATAATGTAATATGCTATTTTACACATGTGTAATACGTCCTATTACATGTGTAATGCGTCATTTTACACGTGTAACATGTTAAACTCTTGAAGCTCTATTACGTTGCTTAGGGGTTCTGTTGTTGCAAATTTATCACCTTAGCCTTATGCCTTTTCGGTCCTCTGCGTTGGGCTCTCAGCATTTCAACAATAGCACCCATTTTGACTTTGAATATTTCTTTGAAGAACGGATTTGTGTGCTCTTTTTGTTATCCGATGACTGGATCTGTCAAGTCACTCCTTCAAGGTTCTTTAATGTCAGCAGTTCTAACTCCATATGGCATGTTGATTTCAGAGGAGCTTGATCTAAAGAATAGAACCAGAAGATGATTTAAATAGTAATTCAGATAATTTCTACAACGGGTAAATTAGAGATTAATTCAGAACCAGCTCAAAGTGAAACCAACAGGCAGCAGAAGATTAACTGAAATCCAATTGAACATGTGTCGAACTGATTTTAAACGTATTACCCATAAGTAATATCTAAAACTACACATGTGTTATATGTGGTATTATACATATGTAATATCAACTTACAAACAATTACTTTTATATTTTTAGTATAGCAAGACTATATTCACAGAGAAAAAAATACTAAATTATATCACGCACTTTAAAAAAAGATGATAACGTACGAAACATTTATGAGCGTTTAAAAAATTAGAGAAAAATTAATAAAAGTCAACATTATTCTCATTTTTTCCCTTGTTTAATCAACACCAATAATTCAAATATACAAAAGAAAAATTAATAAAAGTCAACATTATTCTCATTTTTTCCCTAGTTTAATCAACACCAATAATTCAAATATACAAATAATATCATTTTTAAGAACATGGGTAAGATGGAGTTTTCGCAATTGAAAATATTGGTTAATTTAATATCTTTTTATTCAAGCATATCAAGTTATTTTCCCCTACAAAATGGTATTGGATGGAGATCTAGAAGAGTCCATTTGATGTTGTGATTGAGTAAACCATTTCATGAGTCTACTTATATTTCTTATCAAGTTATCATCTTGTACTATTATCTGTTTTGAAGTGTAAATTCTAGTATAAGTAATAATTTCTTGTCTAGTTTGGTTTGGTGTTCTTGCATGTTAGAAAATACTCTGTAATGAATCTGTGAACATAATATTTGAAAACTTTATTATTCCTTTAATTACTCAATATCATTTATCAAAATCATTTTATCAATCAAATTTGCTTGCTGATGGCATCCATCTCTCGCAATAAAAACATGAACTTCATTGTTAATTAATTTCTATCCAATTACATCTAGCTTCTTTCACCACCCCCATCGTCTCTCTTACCTTGTTCACCTCACCCCACGTACCCTTAATTGCTCTTGAAGACAACAATTGCAGACAACCATCACTGTGGTGATGGTAACTTCGTTGATATTGGTATGAATTGGGAATAACCAAATTACCCCTCTATTCAACTTAATTTTGTTACAGTATTAGTCATTTGGATAGATCTGACAACTATATTTAAACCTTAGTGGTTCAGGTGAGAAAAAACCTTTTTTGGATGAATCTAGCAAATCTAAATAAACCTTAGAGACGATTTTAGCAATTTACTCAAAATATATTATCCGTTTGAAAGGAGAATGAAAATGGTGAAAAGGATCTTAGGAGTTAGGGGGTGTTTGGCTTAGCTTTTCCAAACTCCATTTACTTTTTGAAAAGGTCAATAAGTCACAATGGAGTAACTTATTAACTTTTTCCCTCACTCACATGCACTCTCAATCCTAAACATTATTTAACTTTTCAAAAAGACATTAAGTTATAAGTTCGCAAAAATAAGCACAATCCCAAACACCCCATAAATAACCCTTAGTTTGCTATTATTTCCCTTCATTAGCACCCAGTTTTTTGCCTCTTGTTGGGTTTTCATGAAATTCATGAGGTTCGCCATAGATGTTTTATTCCCCAATAACTCAACTAATATGGTTTGCCATTTTTTTTGAAAAAGACCAGATCAAAATTTCGTCACCGTGAATACATAATCAACATGTAAAAATGTAAAATATAATAAAATAAAGGGGAGGATTGTTACCTTCGATTCGGAAAGAAAGTTGGCCCTTCTAATCAGATCGCTTTTGGATGTTAGAGGATTTTTTTTATTAGAGGATTCTCCGAATGCTTTGCCCGTTCCTTCAAAAACTCTAAAATGCCCCAAAACAGATTTGTATCTGTGAGAGAAATTCCGGAGATATTCCGGAGATATGAGTGTTTAACAAAACAATATTGTAAATATAATAATCTAAGAGATCCCCACTCAATACATTCATACTACACCAAATTGGTCAAACATAAACCACTTGCCTATTAAAAAATTTCAATCACGTCATATCACCCACCAAATACTTGATTTTGAATTGGGATGACACATATATTGGTTATTTTAGAGCATTCACATCCAAACCATTAAATTATACATACATTCCACTAAAAAACAACTCCTCTATAAATATATTTCCACTAAAAACAAATATTTTTTCTCTCTCCTTTCAATTAAATAATATTATCATTACATTTTTCTCTCACTTCCACTCACAACCACTTTCAAAATATATTAAAAAATTATAACGGGTGAACAGTGTCCCCTCAAATATACAGATGAACAGTAACATTTTCTCTCTCCTCTACTCACAACCACTTTTTATACCCTTTATAATATAAAAACCCCTCCTCACATAATTTGATGGTTAGAATGTGAATGCTCTTAGGCTTGATAAATGTAGACGGACCACCGTCATTTTATTTTGACATCCTAACATATATATATATATATATAGGATGCTTCAAATAAAAACCATTTTTATCGGTAAAAACTAATTAAAAAAGCCTAAAATACACAAAAAAAATTTCAATTTTTTAATTAAAAATCGCTAGTTTTTTTATATAAAAAAAACTTTTTTTCAAAAAAAAATAAATAAATAAATTGTAATTCACATGCGTAATAATTCACATGTGTACTATTACACTTGTGCACTACAAAAAAAAAAGAGTAAACTTCCGTTTTGCTCCATGTGGTTTGGTCATTTTAACGGTTTTGCTCCAATAGTTTAAAAATAGTCATTTTCCTCCCTGATCTTTCGAGTTTGTCGCCAGTTTGCTCCCTAATCTTTCGAGTTTGTCGCCAGTTTCCTCCCTGATGGAGTTAGAGACTGGGAGCAAAATGAAGATAAGTTAGAAAAATCAGGGAGTAAATTGGCCATTTTTAAATTATTGGAGCAAAACCTTTAAAATGACCAAACCACGGGGAGCAAAATGGAAAATTGGTATGCAATATATATATATATATATATATATATTGGTATGTTTTTTAGATTTTTTTAGTTAGTTTTCGAGTTTTCGCGATAACTAGTGGTTTAAAAAAAGAAACACAAAAAAACACCGAGTAGTTTTTTTTTAAATGTTACAAATTTCAGGTTACGTAATATATATGTCCAAAAAAATGTAACATACAAATTTTCAACATTTTTTTTAAACTAGTAGGCGTTTTTTTCATTTTAGAAAAAAAAAATGTTCGTGTACATTTATATTACATTCCCTATTTTTTTTAGAAAAAAATAAAAAATGTTACATAGGGTTTATTTGGGTTTTCTCAACTCTTTTCGATTTATCTTTCCCCTATACACACACACACACACATATACAATTAGGGTAAAATGAAAATTTATACAAGTTGTGTATGTGTAAAATGAAAACTGAGAACTCGGTCTTGCGAAAGATTTTTTCAATTTTTTTAATCAAAAATCCTTAAAAATCAACTTTAAAAAAAAAAACTAGTTTTATTTTTTAACTTACGGCAGCCGTAAATGTTTTAAAAGTGATGTCATGCTTATGTCATCATCTTGGTTGAATTTCTCAACGACTACGACTGTGAGATACGCTACCACCTAGGCAAAGCAAACGTCGTTGTCGACGCTCTTAGCCGACGAAGCTATTTACATAGTGTTCGCAATGTTCAAGCCCAACACAACCTCGTAGCTCTTATTCGCGACACTCAACACGCTTGTTTTCTCGAGAACACTCTGAAGGAAGAACGAATTCTTAGAACCGAAAACCAACTAGTGAATAAACCGAATGGTATTTTTCACTATCTCGACCGCATTTAGATCCCCAGTCGCAGTAACATTCGGGAGATATTGCTGACTAAAGCCCCTAAGTCTCGGTATTCCATTCATCCCGGTGCCGACAAGATGTACCATGACCTCTGTGCCAGGTATTGGTGGCCAGGAATGAAGAAGGATATCGCTCTCTATGTCTCGAAATGCCTGACTTGTTCGAAAGTCAAGGCTGAACATCAACGACCCCCTGGCTTACTCGTACAATGTAACGCCCCGTATTTTCGTATTCTATTTTTTTTATATTTGTAGCTAAAACAGAATCGGAAAACGAACAAGAACGATATTTTACAAAGTTCGGGAATTTAGAAATACACTTGGGGCCGTACAAGAGACTGGGTACGCGTTACTGGGCCTTGGACCAAACCCACTTTAAAACCCTAGCTTTATAAACTAATCTTATCTCCTCTTCACCTCATCTTCTTTAAACCAAATAACCAAAACACGCAGACACTACTCCCTCATCTTCCCTATCCTCTTCCTAGAGAAAACCCTAAACCCACCTTCACCTCCTTCTCGATCTCTCTACCTGCAGACAAAAAAAAAAAAAACATGTCAAACACTCGCTCAGACAATCTCCGGCGCAGGTTAACCGGCCGACAACACTCCTGCTCCGACAAGACACCTGCAACCACCCCCTTCCTCCCTTTGATCGACGACCGGTTACAGAAGACGACCACCACCGTCAGGTGGTGGTGGTGAGCGGCAAAAGGAGAGAGAGTAGAGAGAGAAATAGGCTGACGAGAGAGAGAGGTCGACGACTGAAGGCAGCGCCGTCGTCGGCGGCGACGACGGTGGTGCATCTGCTTCGCGTGAGCGGCGACGGGTATTCCCGGTACGGTTCAGGTTGTATTCTAGCTTCACACTTAATCTCAGTTTTGATTTGATGGTTTCGGCTCTCGTATCAGCTCATTCGCGGATTCCGGTAAGTGGTTCCGGGTTTCCGTTTATTCGGGTGAAGTCAGGCGAGCTCCGGGTGGAGATTCGGGTCGAGTCTGGTTCGTGTTTCGACATCAGTTGGTTCGGATCTTGGCTCAGCTTAGCTCCGATTCAGTTTTGGTTCTCGGTTTGTTTCGACTCACGCGGATCGGTTCAGATTCGGATCGATTGGTTCAGATCCGGTTCAATCGAGTTCAATCGGTAATCCCTCATTTCTTTTCTTTTAGTTGGGTACTACTATTTTCTTTAAATCCGGTGAAGGGTGGTTTGATTCTCATTTCGGTTCAGCAGGTTCGGTTCGATGTCCCGGTCAAACGGTCAACTGTCGGGTCAAACCTGGTCAGACTTGGTCAACTGAGGTCTCGGTGCACACTGTTTAACAATGGCACAAATAATAATTATATTGTTTCATATTAAATTTTGTTATCGGAAAACTGAACTTTATATAATTTATAAACCTGCGTAGAAAAATATATATATAATTACATTGTTTCGTTTAGTGTTGAATTTTGACATATATCGACACATTAGTTGTTGGGATCGTCCCAAAACAGAGGAAACTCTGCCCGTTTTTCGTAAAATTCCGTAAAACAAAACGTGTAAATTTTATAAAACGAAACCTATCAAATTCGACTAATTTTTATAAAATAGAGATAAAGGTATAGTTATTTTGACAAAACTTATATAATATTTTAATAAAACCTTTATAATTTTTATTCTTTTAAAACCTTTAATTCTTAAATCCATTACTAATTAAACGAGTTTTCATCTAAAAATTTTTCCTTGTAAGAATCTTTATAAACCATAAGTTTATGAAATGAGTATTTTTTTTTCTATTTTATAATAAACTCCTAGAACAATAAACAATTCGTTATAATTCCTTTTATAACTTTAAAGGTTAATATTGAAGTAAATTATCTAAATAAATTAATCTATTTAACTATTAAATAATAGTAAGTTCATAAATATTTTGAATATCTAGGTCAAATACTCTCGTTCGTTCTCTTGAATTGTTCCAACCTTTACTCGTACGTTATTTTACTAGGAGTCGCAATCGTAACCACTCATAATCTCGAGACTTCGGTGTTCCATCATTCTCATCTCATACACTCGCCAACACTTGGATAATCGGAAGACTTAGCAATTTTGTGAGTATACTCGTATTTCCCCCTTTTACTTTTACCACTTTTGGGGTGTAACATGTTTACTTATCAACAACTTACACATGAACATTTTGCTTAAACACATGAACATTCCTATTAACATGCTTGTATACGTGATGGCTTGATATTTAAACTTGGGTGAATCTTATGTGTTGAACTTATCATTAACTTCGTACGAGCCAAACCGTGACATATGTAGCGCTATAGGATTAACGACCCGCCACCCGTAACTTGTGGTTATGTCATGAGCATGTTGCGTTTCCTTGGTTTGATATGTTAGACACATGCCATGTTTTTATGTTTATCTTGAATCACACGCTTGCTATGAGGAATTGTTCAAAACTTATCATTTGTTATGTACGTACCAAACTTGTATACTCACCTTTGCTTTGCATTGAATTATATTTTAAACATGTTACAGGTTGATGATGACGATGCTATGAAAAGAAGTAGCGTTGATGCCTAGATACACATATAGACGTTTAGGTTAAATATGTTGTATCAATTTTGCTTATGTTGTCATGTGTTTCTTTTGAAATTGTTGTTATTTGAGTTATGTAATGTTGACAATTTGAAATTTTGGAATGAAATGGGAATTATTTAAATATTGTCACAAATAGTGTTATGATGTCTCGAGCAATCTTCACACTTCGTCTCATCACGATGTTTCCGCCATTGGTTGGGGTGTGACAGATTGGTATCAGAGCCATAACTATAGGGAATTAGGAAAATTGCCATGCTTTTGACCTAGTCTATAGTTAAGCAACCAACTTCGACCATACTTGCCTCACATGCTGTTTTTACGAAACATCGTTATGTGCTATTTTGAAACGCCTCTTATGTGTTAATACTTGTCTTATCACGTGTCGATACTTGATTTATTGATCTATTTTTTGTGTGTTATTCTCGACGTGCCTTTTATGTGCTTATACATGTTCGTTATTTCCTTTAACATAGGCCTTTTTCCAAGGCATTTTACTCGATTTTTATTTTATTTTATTAAACTCGAAAACACTCATATTGCACAAACGAGACGAGTTCACCAAAATAGGCGTGAAACCCACAATTTGGTGAATGACTCTCAATCCTTCTACTTTTCTTTTCTTACACGAAATTTACCACCAAGTTAGGAGTGAAATCCTCACCTTGATGGAGAATTTCAAAATTTTCAAATTCTCGTGGACCCTCGTCAACAAGTCGAAATTAAATTTTGACCCGACGAGTACCAACCACATTTAGGGTACGAAATCGTCAAGTTAGGGGTGAAACCCGCACCATGTCGACTAGTTCCGCTCCTTGATTTTCAAAAGTCCCGCCAAGTCTCGAATTTTCGATGGATTTGGGAACATGTAGTAACTGGAAGGGTGAGTACCGTTAGCCGAGGTATCGGCGAGAGTATTCCACCTATTAGGCCAAAGCATGTTTCTCAATTTCAAAAGATCTTTCGACTACTTTGGTTAGTCAATGTTCCGTTTGGAACCATCTAAGTTTTACGCGAGTTAAGCTTTATTATTTTCGATCTTTTGTCAATTCAGGACAATTTTTTTCGAGATTTCATTTTTGCGCACACATCATATTCTTACTTTTCATACGATTATACATTATTAGCATGCATGACTTCACGTAATTTTATTACACTTTTTAACGAGTGGAGATATATCATCAAGATAGGAGTGATTTCCTTACCTTGACGATTAACTCCGCTTCTTTTCTCATCTTACAACGACCTCACCAACGGATTTGGGGTGATTCCCTTACCCAGGTGATCGTTACCAACACTTTCTTTTAATAGATTATATTATGTAAACACGATCATGTTTATACCTAAATCATTTATCATGTATTTCAAACGCTTCATTTATTTAAACGTACCTCTTATTCTATAATCTAATTTCACATCACTCGCATACACAAAATTTTAATGTTACCAATAAACGCGTGTTCCTCGATTTTCAAAATTTCACGAAATACTACTTGTCAGCCTGGTCGGTTTAATAAATCCGTTGCCCACAAATTCACCAACCAACGTAAACATTGAAACACGCTCCTCTCACACCACTAAACTAGAGATTGTTATTCTCAATTGAGAATCAAATCAACTTTTTCGCACACACCTATAAAATATTACCAATATTATTCAATCATTTACAAAAAAAAAAAAAAAAATTTCTTTTCAAAACCAATGAAACATTTTTCAACGATCACTAAGTTCATGTACCAAATTCATTTTTCTAAGGATCAACTTTTTCACAAGAAGCTGTAAGTTTCAAAATTTTCTAACACAAAGTTGCTTAAAATGATGCAAACTTATTAATCTCTAGAACTTTTTCAAAACCTCACTCAATACGTCAATTAAATTCAAAACACGTGGACAGGGGAACTTCATAAGAACCGACAAATTTTCAACTTATGTAAACTCTTTTAAAACCGCAGTAGCATTTCCATTCCTTTACAAAGTACTTTCCACATAACCAATGGACATTTAATACCCTCTTTTACATTCACAAACTAGAGTCTGTATTTCGTGACAACACGATCTATATACATTCATAAACTATACACGCATATCATTTTACACGTTTTAGTCAATGTTTCACAACAATCTCATGCGTGTCACTCATCCCCTTTTCTTTCATACTCAAAACTTTTAAACGTTACGCGCATAAACTCGTGTAGTTTGATTTATACTATAAAACAAAATCATTATTTTCTACATCCATGCTTATACATTTTATGCATTCACTTATGTTCACACTTACACATTTATGTTATACTCATGATTCAAAATTCGTACGTTTTACGTTAATACATACGCTCACAATTATACACTTACGTTGTCCTTACAATCATGTCTATACTACATTCGTATTTATATTCATATTCATATTCATACGCTTTATGTTTTCATTTGCACTTACACAACTTTGTTACACTTATATTCATACACATATATTTTATTCATACTTAACCTTCATGTTTTACACCTATATTCACATTCATATTCATATCTATGCTTATACATCTTATGTTCACACTGATACTTGTAATTATACTCATACGCTTTGTGATTACGCTTATACTCATGTTTGTACTCGCATTTATACTCATTTTTTCATACGTTTTATGCTTATGCTTATCCACATACTACTTGCACATTTTATGTTTATGCTCATACATACATGCATATTCATACTTAAACTCATGATTCATACATTCGTACCCATACGCGAGTGTAATCCGAGTGATTTGCTTACGTGGGTCTCATACATACTTAAGCATGGACTTGCTTACATACTACATTCTTACATGTACACATTCTTAAATTTTTTTTTACCCTGATTCATACACGAGTAGTACAAGCTATGCAGATCATGCGACAATCAATATAATCGCGGGTGCACACGGGATTATAGTGATAGGCGTATGAGAACCATAGAGTGTACTACTGTGTATGGTAAGACACGGAACGTAACATGGCACCGAATACGGAACGGACGTAATGTGGTCAAAACATGGTGGATACGCCGATGGTACTTCCTATATATAAGTGTTTTCACCACGTTACCAAACTTTCGTAAAACGTGTCAAGAGAACTTCAGTGTTTTACAGACCTATTTAGACCTAATACAACTTTAGACAACTCACAAACGCATTATATCCGATTATCCACGACGAGACTTCATTTTTAGCACACATCACTTTCGTTTATCCGATACTTAGGCTATTATTATACTCATAATCGTTTATTAGATCAAACGGTCACCCTCTTACCTCGATTATTCACCGTTGTCCTTCTTACAAGCCTCAATTTTAAGCAATCCTTTCCTGTTTGGCCAAAACCCTTTCAAGTATTCCTTCTGAATAAATTTCGGGACGAAATTTCCCAAAGGAGGGGAGACTGTAACGCCCCGTATTTTCGTATTCTATTTTTTTTATATTTGTAGCTAAAACAGAATCGGAAAACGAACAAGAACGATATTTTACAAAGTTCGGGAATTTAGAAATACACTTGGGGCCGTACAAGAGACTGGGTACGCGTTACTGGGCCTTGGACCCAACCCACTTTAAAACCCTAGCTTTATAAACTAATCTTATCTCCTCTTCACCTCATCTTCTTTAAACCAAATAACCAAAACACGCAGACACTACTCCCTCATCTTCCCTATCCTCTTCCTAGAGAAAACCCTAAACCCACCTTCACCTCCTTCTCGATCTCTCTACCTGCAGACAAAAAAAAAAAAACATGTCAAACACTCTCTCATTCTACCATACCCTCTCCCTCGTATCCTCTTCGCCGGCAACGGGAGCCGTCGCTCAGACAATCTCCGGCGCTGGTTAACCGGCCGACAACACTCCTGCTCCGACAAGACACCTGCAACCACCCCCTTCCTCCCTTTGATCGACGACCGGTTACAGAAGACGACCACCACCGTCAGGTGGTGGTGGTGAGCGGCAAAAGGAGAGAGAGTAGAGAGAGAAATAGGCTGACGAGAGAGAGAGGTCGACGACTGAAGGCAGCGCCACCGTCGGCGGCGACGACGGTGGTGCATCTGCTTCGCGTGAGCGGCGGCGGGTATTCCCGGTACGGTTCAGGTTGTATTCTAGCTTCACACTTAATCTCAATTTCGATTTGATGGTTTCGGCTCTCGTATCAGCTCATTCGCGGATTCCGGTAAGTGGTTTCGGGTTTCCGTTTATTCGGGTGAAGTCAGGCGAGCTCCGGGTGGAGATTCGGGTTGAGTCTGGTTCGTGTTTCGACATCAGTTGGTTTGGATCTTGGCTCAGCTTAGCTCCGATTCAGTTTTGGTTCTCGGTTTGTTTCGACTCACGCGGATCGGTTCAGATTCGGATCGATTGGTTCAGATCCGGTTCAATCGAGTTCAATCGGTAATCCCTCATTTCTTTTCTTTCAGTTGGGTACTACTATTTTCTTTAAATCCGATGAAGGGTGGTTTGATTCTCATTTCGGTTCAGCAGGTTCGGTTCGATGTCCCGGTCAAACGGTCAACTGTCGGGTCAAACCTGGTCAGACTTGGTCAACTGAGGTCTCGGTGCACACTGTTTAACAATGGCACAAATAATAATTATATTGTTTCATATTAAATTTTGTTATCGGAAAACTGAACTTTATATAATTTATAAACCTGCGTAGAAAAATATATATATAATTACATTGTTTCGTTTAGTGTTGAATTTTGACATATATCGACACATTAGTTGTCGGGATCGTCCCAAAACAGAGGAAACTCTGCCCGTTTTTCGTAAAATTCCGTAAAACAAAACGTGTAAATTTTATAAAACGAAACCTATCAAATTCGACTAATTTTTATAAAATAGAGATAAAGGTATAGTTATTTTGACAAAACTTATATAATATTTTAATAAAACCTTTATAATTTTTATTCTTTTAAAACCTTTAATTCTTAAATCCATTAATAATTAAACGAGTTTTCATCTAAAAATTTTTCCTTGTAAGAATCTTTATAAACCATAAGTTTATGAAATGAATATTTTTTTTATATTTTATAATAAACTCCTAGAACAATAAACAATTCGTTATAATTCCTTTTATAACTTTAAAGGTTAATATTGAAGTAAATTATCTAAATAAATTAATCTATTTAACTATTAAATAATAGTAAGTTCATAAATATTTTGAATATCTAGGTCAAATACTCTCGTTCGTTCTCTTGAATTGTTCCAACCTTTACTCGTACGTTATTTTACTAGGAGTCGCAATCGTAACCACTCATAATCTCGAGACTTCGGTGTTCCATCCTTCTCATCTCATACACTCGTCAACACTTGGATAATCGGAAGACTTAGCAATTTTGTGAGTATACTCGTATTTCCCCCTTTTACTTTTACCACTTTTGGGGTGTAACATGTTTACTTATCAACAACTTACACATGAACATTTTGCTTAAACACATGAACATTCCTATTAACATGCTTGTATACGTGATGGCTTGATATTTAAACTTAGGTGAATCTTATGTGTTGAACTTATCATTAACTTCGTACGAGCCAAACCGTGACATATGTAGCGCTATAGGATTAACGACCCGCCACCCGTAACTTGTGGTTATGTCATGAGCATGTTGCGTTTCCTTGGTTTGATATGTTAGACACATGCCATGTTTTTATGTTTATCTTGAATCACACGCTTGCTATGAGAAATTGTTCAAAACTTATCATTTGTTATGTACGTACCAAACTTGTATACTCGCCTTTGCTTTGCATTGAATTGTATTTTAAACATGTTACAGGTTGATGATGACGATGCTATGAAAAGAAGTAGCGTTGATGCCTAGATACACATATAGACGTTTAGGTTAAATATGTTGTATCAATTTTGCTTATGTTGTCATGTGTTTCTTTTGAAATTGTTGTTATTTGAGTTATGTAATGTTGACAATTTGAAATTTTGGAATGAAATGGGAATTATTTAAATATTGTCACAAATAGTGTTATGATGTCTCGAGCAATCTTCACACTTCGTCTCATCCCGATGTTTCCGCCATTGGTTGGGGTGTGACATACAACCCGAAATCCCGATGTGTAAATGGGAGAGTATAGATATGGACTTCATAACGAAACTCCCTCACACGCCGTCAGGTCACGATAACATTTGGGTTATCGTTGATCGACTTACGAAATCCCCCCACTTTTTACCAATACGAGAAGACTATAAGGTTGAACGATTAGCATGAATCTATACCGACGAAATCATTTGTCGACATGGGACACCTCGTGACATCATCTCTGACCGCGATGTCGCTTTACTTTGCGTCTTTGGGAAACTTTTCAATCCGCCCTCGGTACTACTCTTAATCTCAGTACCGCATTCCATCCGCAGACCGACGGTCAGACTGAACGCACGATTCGCAACCTTGAAGACATGCTTCGTTCGTATGTTATAGATTTTGGTGGTAATTGGGATTTGCATTTACCTTTAGTCAAATTCTCGTACAACAACAGTTATCACGCTAGTATACAAATGGCACCATTTGAGGCATTATATGGAAGAAAATGTTGATCGCCTATTGTATGGCACGAGATCGGAGACGCACAAATTACAGGTCCTGAGATATTACAAGAAACGACTGACAAGATCCAGTAGATACAAGACAATCTCTTGAAAGCTCAGAGTCGTCAAAAGAGTTACTCCGATAAATGCCGCAAGCCCCTTGAGTTCGAAATTGGTGATCACGTACTCCTAAATGTTTCACCTTAGAAGGGGGTGATCCGGTTCGGCAAGAAAGGAAAGCTAGCGCCACGTTGTGTTGGTCCCTTTAAGATTTTGGAAAGAATTGGCAAAGTGGCCTACCGACACGAATTACCGAAGGAACACAACAACGTACATCCGACTTTCCACATTTCGAACCTCAAAAAGTGTCTAGCTGAAGAAAACTTGCATGTCCCTCTCGAGGATTTTCATGTTAACGAAACTCTACACTTTGTGGAAAAGCCAGTAGAAATCATGGACCGAGAGACCAAGAAACTTTGACGATCTCGCATTCCTATAGTGAAGGTTCGCTGGGAAGGCAAACGCGGCGCCGAGTTTACTTGGGAACTCGAAAGTGATATGAAGGCTAAATACCCACAACTCTTCGTTACGCTTGTGCCTTAATTTCGGGACGAAATTCCCTAAAGTAGGGGAGGTTGTAACAACCCGACTTCTCGGGTCATTACTTATATCTATCATTTCTTGCTTAATTACTTGTACTCTCGAGATTCCGATTATCGCTCAGGGTTTTCGCTACATTTTAACTATATTCTACAACGCATATTTCACACGCAGTTTTCACATCTAAACGCTATTTACAACGCTTACTATTTAACGCATTTTATCGCATATTACATCGCATGTTTATACTAAACACAATCTCAACGCAAATGCAACGCATACTCGAAACGCAGATTTACTTTTATACATCTTAGTTATTATGTGTGTTATTTGTGTGATTACTTGTTTAATGTTATGTGGTTATGTCAGCGCAACGCTTACTCACAACTCGCTTAAACGCAACGCAACGCTTAACACCAGAAACGAAAGTTGGAAAACTAACTCACACAACTAGGCTGTTCGGATAAACAACCGATCGAATGGACTACCGTCCGGATAACCATCCGCTCGGATGGCCATCCGAGCGGATGATCATTCGACCGGCAGGCCATCCGACACCTCGCACTCTCCACCGCCTTATCTCCTCTCTCACCCTATAAATACCCGCCGTACACTGCTGTTCACTGATGTGACAGCTCCATTCGACCAACACACACTCAAGTCACTTTCAGGCACTATTTTTCTCGATTCAAGGCAATTTCGTAAGTATTTCTCCCTAAATCTTGTACTTCCATCATCACTACACACTTCTACATCATCATCTCCATCAAAATCACAAGTTTTCTGCCACGGCCCCCGACCCGGTTTGACCCGGTTCAGGAGCCGCGGGACAGAAAATCCCGTTGTATTTATTTAATTGAGTTGACAGCGGAAGTTTTCTTCAGGATCTTTTTAAAACTGAAATTTCCCGATTATTTTATTTCACAACTCGGGATATAACCCCGGTAATTTACAATAAGATGATTTCACTGGGAAATCTTTATTTTACAAAACATGTTTCTTTATTTTATATTGAGCCACTTCCTTAAGCTTGTAGTGCTTCGCGGCACTTTTCCTGGATCACAACAGATCACCTGAAACATGTTTGAAAAAGGTTTTGTCAGCGGGAAATACTGGTGAATCATTCTTTTTACTAAAACGACACATTTGTTATAATTTACAGTATTAAGAGCGATTACAATGTTTCCATATATCAACCAACTACCCACATTATTTGTCACTCGACCATCCATTGGTAACCTCATTGTCCAATGGTGTCTGTGACTATGGTCATATCACCCCTTGGTTAACTCGTTGTCCAATGGTGACGGTTATCAAGTATTGTATACAAACCCCACATACCGGCTGTAATTTGGTGACTACAAAGACTTAATCCCTGTAATTATAACTTTGAGAGTAAACATGATTTTGAAATCAAATTTGATAAAAAGAGAATGACTCACATTGCAGATTTATATGAGCAGAGCTTAGCCTACTGATTAGCCTTTTAACCTAAATTTAATAACATGCACACGAACTCGGTTAGTAACTAATACATCATTTACGATAACTCACGAGATTAAACCTTCACAACGAATGACAAAGTGCGATACTTAAACATCCATCGAATTTACGACGAATGACAAAGCATAAACCCTAATGTGGGCAGCACTTAAACATCCATTGGATAGTTTAATCGATCGGACATTGAATCGTAGCAGCGATCGAGTTAATACCCGGTATCGGAGCAGTGCCTCGCTTCTATAATTGAAAATTCGACTTCAGAGTAATGAGAATTCGTTTTTACGAAAAGATCTCGACACCAGTGGACTGTGCATGCAACAAGCTATTTATAGCTGAAATTGAGGCCTCACGCGGCCCGCGTAAGCCTTCGGCTTACCTTTACGCGGCTCGCGTGGCCGCCTAATCTACGAGTAGGGTTGATTGGTCACGAGTAGGCTAGCCAGGTGGACACCACGTGGATCCGGAACACTTATCCGGTCAAACATGTCTTGACGCGGCCCGCGTAAACATTCCTTAAGGTTTACGCATCCCGCGAGAGGACTAGAATTCTGAATTTCTTGATTTTTAATATGGATTAGGGTTTCAGGGGTCCGGGTTTTTACTTACGGGTATTTTTAGGACAATTTTGAGAGTCCTTACATTTTCTCTTTGAAATCACCTGATTTGGACTCCTTGAAGGTGGTTCTCACTCGGTTTCTTATGCAAGCTGTTGTGTGACATCATCTCATCAAGATTAGTCCAGATCTAAAGGATTTCCACACTATTCAACACGAATCTCAACAAGATCTCAACATTTTCAACTGTTTTCAAACTTTTCTTCAACTTTCTTCACTTTTCTACCCAAAACTGATGGAATCTGGACTCATTCAGACTCTCTACTCATTATCTAGTTGAGAGCCGGCTTGAAAACGGATTTCCACCGGAGAGATGACCGATTAACGGGTTGAACATGAAATTCCAACAAGGACAGTTAGTCTGATCATATGGGGTGATTCCCATCCGATCGAGTGAGCTGGACTTGGAGTGTTTCCGTTGTTTGACACGTCGTCCCGCCGTCTTCGTTAAAACTCAAACTTTTGAACTTAGAAAACTTTTGTGAAATTTTCAAAACAACCGATTGCCACTCGAGTGGCCATCCGATCGAATAACCATCAGATCGAATGACCATTCGACCAGGTGACCTGTCCCTCACAATATTCCTTGTTCAAAACGATTTGACCAAAACTTCAAACTACCAAACTCTCGATCGAATAGCCATCCGATCGAATGGCCATCCGTCCGGATGACTTGTTTAAATACTACAACAAAAACTTCAAAAGTTTTCAAAACAATTTACAAACACCCACACCTCATTCGAATGGCCATCCGTTCGACTCACCATTCAACACTTGATTCATCTGACAATCTGTTTACACGCTGTTCAACGCTCATGCTACTGTTCTATGCTCAGGTTAACTCCAACGCGCTCCCTTCAATCCAATACAAGGCTGTGTTTATTTGTTAAACACATACTGTGAGTATACTCGAATCCTTTTTCGCTTAACGCACTTTTGGGTGTTACATACGTTCTCTATATCAACACACAACGCACACAATACTCAACTCTTTTATAAACGCTAACCGCTCTCGCATGCTATACGTGATTCGATGAATGCTTGTATGTTATGTTTACACAGTGATTGTTTGCCTGACACCTTAGCAACGATAGTACTATAGTTTGGACTCAGCACCTGTTCGTTCAGGGGTTGTTAAGGGCCTTACTTCATATGTTCACAGTGGTGAATGTGAACATGTGTTGCGCATTCTACAACTCGCAGTCATGTCGGTTGCATGCGTCATTGTCGATAGCTTACTTGATTCACATTTTTACGTGTTACATGCTGGTTATGCGTAAACGCTTTCGCTATACCATATGCTACTCAAACTTGTGTACTCACATTTACATTTTATCTATTGACTTTATTTTAACGTATGTGACAGGTTGATATGATGCTATGTTTGCTATGACGAAACAAGTAGGAAGTCTAGAAACCCACCAAATAAGAAATCTGAGTTGTCGGAACAGTTTATTTGTTTTTGAGACACGCTATCTGTAATGACTGTTTTTACTTTATATGTTAGTGGTATGGGACATTAACGTTAAATATATTGTCATTAATAGTTGTTATGGATTCTCTTGGACAATCTGTTTCTCTTAGTGCCACGCCCCGATGATTCCGCCATCGGTTGGGGTGTGACATATTAGCTTCACACTAAGGTACCTGAAACGCGTTTTAAAAAGGTTTTATCAGCAAGAAATACTGGCGAGTGCATCCCAATTTAATCAAAACAGTTTTATAATTTCACAGTATTGAGAGAGATTAGAATGTTTATATCTACCAATATACTCATTCAGTACTGTCAATCCTGACTTGTGGGTCATGTTACTCATTGGCTAACTATTTGTCCAACAGTAACGGATTTCAAATAATTATACAAAACCCCAAAATACCGACAACAATTGGAGAACACATAGACTCGATCACTGGTAATTATAATTGAAAACATTTGAGGTTTCGTGAAATAGTTTGTTTAGAAAAGAGAATGTATTCACAAAAAGAGTTTATAAAAGGAGAATGACTCACATTGCTGACTTAGCTAATCCTATAGCTTCCTGGTGTTTCTCCTGGTTATTATCTATTAAAAATTTAACAATGCACACGTGTTAGTAAGATAACCCAAATCACATTAGCCATACAACATGAGATAGAACTCCAACGACTGAGTCCGGCAGAGCCTTGACATGTGTTACGGAGCCCTAGATCAATCGGGTAGGGTAACAAATACGTGATCGGGGGTTATAATACTTACAACGAGGCAGAGCTTTGCTTTTTAGGGGGTATAATACCCAAGTATTATGTCTACTAGAGATTTTGAGAGAGAAAAGAAAATGAACGGTTAACAAATGAGCCCGAAGCCTCCTTTTATAGGCCTGATGAGAGGCGGCTCGCGCCCCGCGACGCCCTCCTCCGTTTCCTTCCCGGCTCGCGAGGGTACTAGGGTAGGATCTAACTTTGGTGAATCAGGGTATAGACTTCACACGCACACCAGACACGTGGCAGCCGGAGGGCTCGCCTGGTTTCATTTCGTCGCGCCCTGCGATAGTTCTGGGGGTGCGGATCGCGGCCCGCGAGACCCTCATATTTTTGTTTTTAGTTGATTTTTATTAATATAAAGGTATTTTAGGCCCGTTTCTCACCTACGGGGTATATTTTAGGACGTGTAGGGGTGTCAGGGGTGTTTTAGGAGGGTTGTTATATCCTCCTCACCTTGATTTAAATCTCGTCCTTGATATCTATTGGAACAGGTGTGGATATTTACTTCGCATTTCTGATTCGAGCTCCCAAGTGTGTTATGGTCCTCTCTTGGAATCCCATTTCACTTTGATAAGAACTAGTCTCTTGTGTTTGAGATTCTTGATCTTTCTATCTTCAATCTGAATGGGTTTCTCTACAAACTTAAGTTTCTCATTTACCACTATGTCCTGAAGATATATTACTGATGATTCGTCTGCTAAGCATTTCTTGAGGTTACATACATGAAACACATCATGTATTCCTGCCATTTCCTCTGGCAGTTGTAGCTGATAAGCTACTTGTCCTATTCTTTTGATAATCTCAAAAGGTCCAACATAACTGGGGCTTAGCTTTCCTCCTTTAACGAATCTGACTACTCCTATGGAGAAACTTTTAACAATACCTTGTCTCCAACTTGAAATTCTAATGGTTTTCGTCTGTCATTTGCATAACTCTTTTGACGATCTCGTGCTGCTTTTAGTCTTTCCTTAACTTGAATAATATTGTCCGTTGTTTCTTGCGCTATCTCTAGTCCAGATAGTTGCTTTTCTCCAATCTCTGCCCAACAGACTGGAGTTCGGCACTTTCGTCCATAAAGTGCTTCAAATGGTGCAGCATTGATACTGGTATGATAGCTGTTATTGTAGGAAAATTCTATTAATGGTAAATAATCGCCCCAATTCCCTCCAAAATCAATTACACAGGCTCTAAGCATATCTTCCATTGTCTGAATTGTCCTTTCGCTTTGTCCATCCGTTTGAGGATGATAAGTTGTGCTTAGATTTAACCTGGTTCCCATTGCTTTTTTGGAAACATGTCCAAAAATGAGAAGTAAAACGGCTATCTCTATCAGATACAATAGATAAAGGAATTCCGTGTAATGAAACTATTTCATTCACATATAACTTGGCTAACTGTTCCATACTGAAAGTTTCCTTCATTGGTAAGGAATGAGCAGATTTGGTTAATCTGTCAACAATCACCCAGATTGTATCATTACTTTTTCGTGTCTTGGGCAATTTAGTAACAAAGTCCATTGTTATTAATTCCCATTTCCATATTGGCATTTCTAATTGCTGCAATAACCCTGAGGGTTTCTGATGTTTAGTTTTAATCTGTGAACAGGTTTAGACATTTAGCAACATAATTTGCTATATCCTTTTTCATTCCTATCCACCAGAAATTCTTTCTTAGATCTTATCATTTCCGGGATGTATCGTATATTTAGACTTATGGGCTTCTTCTAAAATTCTGTGGCATAGGTTTCCTTGTTTAGGTATCGAGATCCTTTTCTTATGGAATCTCCAAATTTCATCTGATCCTTGTTCTAATTCTTTGATCATTCCTTTTAAACCTTCAGCATCGTCCTTGATTGCTGTTTTCTGTACCTCTCTAATTTGCTCATTTCAATCTATCTTTAGATTTAATCTAAGAGAGCGTACTTGTTTCGGCTTTTCATGATACTTTCGACTTAAAACATCAGCTACTACATTGGCTTTTCCCGCATGATACTGGATATCACAATCATAATCACTAAGAATTTACATCCAACGTCTCTGTTTCATATTTAATTCCTTTTTCCCAAAAATGTACCTTAAACTCTTATATGATCTGTGAAGACAATAAACTTATTACCATAAAGACAGTGTCTCCAAATCTTAAGGGCAAAAACTATGGCTCCTAATTCTAGATCATGGGTTGTGTAATTCTTTTCATGTTTCTTAAGCTGTCTAGAGGCATTGGCTATAACATTTTGACGTTGCATCAACACACATCCATATCCTAACTTAGATGAATCACAATAGACTATAGAGTCTTCAGTCCCTTCTGGTAATGCGAGTATGGGTGCGTTGGTTAACCTTTGCTTAAGAATCCTAAAGGCTTCTTCCTGTTTTGGTCCCCATTCAAACGTAACTGATTTGCAGGTCAGTTTGGTTAATGGAATGGCTATCCTAGAGAAATCTTGAATAAATCGTCTATAATATCCTGCCAGTCCAAGAAAACTTCTTACTTCCGTTGGTGATTCGGGGATTTTCCATTTTGTAATCGCCTCGATCTTTGTGGGATCCACATGAATTCCTTCATGATTAACTAGATGTCCAAGGAATTGCACTTCTTGTAACTTAAATTCACCTTTTGAGAATTTAGCATAAAGCTTCTCTTTTCTCAACAATGTCAGAAGTGTATGCAGATGCTCTGCATGATCTTCTTTACTCTTAGAGTAAATTAGAATATCATATATAAAGACAATTATGAATTTATCCAGGTATGGCTTACATATCATGTTCATCATGTCCATAAATGCGGCTAGGGCATTGGTTAAACCAAATGGCATGATTGTAAATTCATAATGGCCGTACCTTGTTCTAAAAGCAGTTTTAGGAATGTCCTCTTCCTGTACTTTCAGTTGATGATATCCTGAGCGTAAATCGATGCACATACGCATCGATCCGTCCTTCTTCTTGACAAATAACACCGGTGTTCCCCATGGCGATGAACTCGGTTGTATAAAACAATTGTCAAGTAGTTCGTCAAATTATTTCTTCAGTTCATGCATCTCCATTGGTGCTAATCGATAAGGTGCCTTGACAATCGGTGCCGTTCCTGGTATTAGGTAAATCCTAAATTCAACCTCTCTATCTGGCGATAATCCTGGTAACTCTTCTGGAAAGACATCTGAGAATTTAGATACTACAGGAATATTCTTTAATTCTTTTCCTTTAGTGTTAATGATGATGGAAATCATATACTCTATTCCTCCTTTCCTTGCACAACTTATAGCTTTCATTACAGAGATGAATTTTGTTGATCTGGTTGGCTTGTCTCCTTTAGTTGTGATCTTTTCACCCTTTGGTTTACTTACTTGTACTAACTTTTGATCACACAAAATGCTTGCATGATTGGCTACCAACCAATCTATTCCTAGTACAACATCGAATCCAGCTAAATTCACTGGGTAAAGATTAGCAATAAAGTTATGGTTTAGAATTTCTATTCATGCTCCCTGTAAGATTTCACTTGTAACAACCCGCACTTTTGTGCGTTGTTACTACTCGTTATACTCGTTACGCCTAGCACCAGAGATTCGGATCATAATGTAACTATATTGCATATATCGCTATTCGAAGGATAATCGCATATTTTCGCTATACATTATCACTACATAACATCACAAACACTAACACTCACGATGACACTGAATGAGGACCTATTCTACCCTCCTCGGTGGCCGTTATGTGTCGAAACGCAGACTATTAACGCTAACAAAGACTCTCGGGTGAGTGCTATAGCTCCAGTCGTCGTGACGATGATGACAATACGAGTAAGTGGTACCCTGTCAGTCATTGTGGCACAAAACACAATAACGTTCACGATGACATCAAGGAAGGACCTATTCTACCCACCTTGATGGCCGTGAAGCGTCGCTAATGATTGCATACTCGAATCGAAAACCAATTGCTAATTATTGAGACTTTGAATTATGGACACGTAAATACGACCTCTAGTGATATATATATATATACATATATAACAATAACATAAATTAACTATGAAAAGCGCGTACTTCGGAAACTATCGAAACGATCAAAATCGGAGAAATCCATCGCACCGGAGTGGCTATCCAGCTGGACAGACATGTCCAACCGATCGGACAGGACAAGTCCAACAAATCAGACAGGACCAGTCCAACCGATCGGACAGGATATGCCAGCCGATCGGACTGGAGTGCCGGCCGATCGAACGGTCATACCGGCCGATCGAACGGGCCGTCCGATCCAGGCCAACCTACCCTCCTTTCCTTCCTCCTTGCCAATAAATACCCCTCATTCACCCCAAACACACTTGTTTTCACTGTTGCTGCTCGACCAGAAGTTCCAAACCCTATATCTCTCGATTTCTCGCGATTCTTGTAAGTTTTTAACTCAAATCTTGTACTTCCTTGATCCGTAACCAATTCTACACCTTTCTACCTGCTAAATCTCCACTTTTAACCGTGGAATCTCTAAATCTTGGGCATTCTAGGGTGTTGTCACCATGAAGTTCTTATGAACTTCAAGGGTGATGTCATCCCAGGCAAGAACGACTCAGATCTGAGTGATTTCCATGCGTTTTTACATAAATCAAGTCAAAATCTATGTTTTCTAATCAAGAAGTGGTGTGAATCTTAAGGATTTGAGGTGCCTTGAGGATGATGTCACCCTAAGTTCGTATGAACTTCAAAGTGTGACCTCATCCTTACCATAAACAGCTCGGATCTAAGTAATTCCACCTGTTTTATAACAAATCTCACCAAACCTAAGTCACCTAGCCATAGTGTGTGTGATCTCGGGTTAAACTTGAGAAAAGCCATCAAGGACGGCCAGATCTGATGGAACGGGGTGGTTCCCGGCCGTTAGAACGGGTCGGACTTGATAG
This sequence comes from Helianthus tuberosus, assembly GCA_030545235.1. Taxonomy (NCBI): domain Eukaryota; kingdom Viridiplantae; phylum Streptophyta; class Magnoliopsida; order Asterales; family Asteraceae; genus Helianthus; species Helianthus tuberosus. The sequence continues at coordinate 112,823,467 of CM060433.1, read as the reverse complement.
AATTTCGGTTGTTTAGCATGAAGGAACACCGTCCCGATCAAAACCATCGAAAAATCTTGGGATCCTTGTCGAACACAGCTGGACAGGCTAGTCGATCGAACAGCCAGCCGATCGAATAGGCTATCCGATCGAACAGCCCATCCGATCGAACAGGCTATCCGATCGAACTGCCCATCCGAACGGGCCAGCCCTCAATCCAATTTTCATTCGTTTTCGCGTATTCCGTCATTCTTTAACGCGCCACCAAAACACTCAGGTGATCAGTCTATAACCAGGATATTCTCGGACATAATCCCGCCAATCCAAACCAATATGCACTGTGAGTATACTTGAACCCTTTTTTAATCGCATTTTGGGTGTGACATACGTTTATAACAAATCGAACTTATCAAACGAATTATACAATCAATTGAATTATCACTTGCGAATAACTGCTATGCATAGATATACGTGATGCTAGTTGCATATGTGCTAGGGCTTATACTCGCGACGTCCCACCATGACTAGTATAGTACTATTGCGCCCGACGGGGTCTAGTTTGCCATCGCATATTCGAGCATCGAGGACTTAGTTGGTAGTATCAGCTTTGTGAGTATATATGTCGTGTGTTACGTTTATGCATGTGGAAATTCGCTACACTTTTTATCTATTACGCTATACTTATCAAACCTGTATACTCGCCAATACTTTTGTATTGACAAATATTTTAACGTATGTTGCAGGTTAGATCGCAGACTATTTCAAATCAAGCTAGGAAGTCTAGAAACTCAACTAAAATCTAGGTTATCGGATTTGTATTGTTCGAGAGGACAATAAATCTGTGATAATTTATGTGATTGTATTATTTGTTAGTATGGGATAATGAATGTATTAAATATTATCGCAACATAGTTGTTATGGATTCTCTTGAGCAATCTGATTCGCCTAGTGCCGCGCCCCGATGATTCTGCCATCGGTTGGGGTGTGACAGATTGGTATCAGAGCCATAACTATAGGGAATTAGGCCAGACTCGACCTAGTCCGGGTCGACGTCTTAGGAATTGACCTAGTCTATAGTCTAAGTACCAACAGGCCGACTCGTACGAACCCAGTGGGGTTTGTATCGTGCTTACTTGATACTCTCGCTCGAAATTGCTAAAAGCTACAACTTTGTGTGAACACCGCGTACTACAGCTTCACACGAAGGAGCCTTTCCTAAGGCTGGAATACTACTTAGCCTTTCCTAAGGCTGACACAATACACGTGTTTTCGAAAATACTCGCATAACAAAACCGAGTGATCCAGTAGAGATCAGGTATGGAAACCAAGAACTCTCGATAGAATTACTCACTCAGCGCATTTTTCTAGCACGAGAACCTTTCATCGAGTTAGGAGTGACATCCACATCTCGACGAAGGTCTCCATTTCGAAATCTAGTGGAACTCACGAACTTATTCGAAGAGCATAACCACAAATAGGAATGAAACTGTTAAGTCAGGGGTGAAACCCGTACCTTAATAAGCCGTTCCACTCTCTATAAATTGGTTTTCCAAAAGCTCTCACCAAGGACTCGACTATCACAATAACTCGAGCCACGCAATGCCTAGGAAGACGAATGCCATGAGCTACATCCCAGTGGAAGCATGAAGTCTTCTAGGTCAACGCGCATGCTCGAACTTGTTGAATATAGTTGGGTTACCTTGGGTAGTCGACGCCTAAATGCCCAAGGCACTCTATCATACGAACCGCCGATTCTACAAATGGTTGGAATTTATTTACGTTTTGAAACTTTACGCTTTATCGATTTAACGATTTTCACTCCCTGCTTTATAAACACACAACTCGCACAGCCATCGCAATCTAAAACGAAACCCGAATGTTCGCAACAAAACTAATGTGTAATCTATCGCCATTGCTCTCGCTTTCTCACCTCGACGCGTCCTCGCACATTCTAAATCGACCTGTATGTGTATGATTACAAATTTCAATTATATAAATACATATAAATACGTATAAAAAACAAATCAATGTGTGAGAACTTAGGAACTTCGTGTCTCCTATATGGCTCCTATGTGATCCGCATTACTATTATACTAACACATCAAGCTTTGAACGCGCTCAATCGCGTCGCAAAACTCAAAAATCATTATGATCGAATCTAATTCCAAGTCTCTTCCTGTCTAGATCCCTTCCAACAACTCTACCTCGAGACGAGTAGCTAGGAGAAGAGCCAAACGAAGCGCCGATAAGAGGATTGCATCACTTGTGACTAAGGAAGTGGTTTTACTTATTCCTCAAATTGCCGCTCGAGTGCACTCTCTCAGAAACTCTCGAGCCTCGGAAGACTCCAAGACGGAAGCGCCGCAATCTGCTTTTCTTTACAAACACTTCAAAGCCTGTGACCCGATGGAATTCACGGGCGAAGGAGGTGTGACTCAACTACTCCAGTGGTTCGATTCTATCGAAGTTACCCTTCGTCAAAGTGGGTGTCCCGATAGTTTCCATACTACTTGCGCTACCGGAGTATTTCAATCACGAGCACTCGACTGGTGGACCGTAGAACGTAACAAACATGGAATCTCTGCAGCTTACGCCCTCTCTTGGGATGAGCTGAAAGAGCTCATGAAGAAAGAGTACTGTCCCCCTCACGAAATCCAGAAGCTAGAAAACGAATTTTGGGAAATCGAGCAAAACAAAGGTGACAACGCTGGCTACACCGCAAGGTTCAAGCAGCTTAGCATAATCTGCCCAAGTCAAGTCGACACTTCAGAAAAAGCCATTTCGAAGTACATTCGCGGCTTACCTGAGTGTGTGGGTGATTTTGTCGAAGCCGCAAGACCCGCTACCATCGAAGAAACCTACCGTTTAGCCGCAGAAATCAACAACAAACGACTCACGGAAGGGTTATTCTCAAGGAATCTTGTCAAGCAAGCTTATCAAGCAATCGCCATTAATTCTTCAGACGATCCTGACAACGATTCTCCTGACGAATCTGTCGACAATTCTTCTGACGAATCTGCTGACGATTCTTCTGACGAATCTGCCAACGATTCTTCCGACAAATCTGCCGACGGATCTCCCGACAACTCGGCTAAGGATTCTGCAAGTGAGTCCTTAGAAGAATCCTCCAACGACGACATCTCTTCGCAAGACACCGACAAACCCAGCCGCAAGCGAAAGACCTCAAGCCCGAGTTCATCAACAACCGAACTGCTGCAACCGGAAACTCTTCGAACAGTTCCGATGTTTCCAAAACGAGCCTACACTGGAGCTCATCCTCAGTGTTACTCGTGTACCTATCACCATCCAGTTGGGGTTGACTGTCGCTATTGCCATAACTGCAATCGTTACGGTCACTTCACCCACAACTGCCGCATCGAACCGTGAACTTGAGTACAACGACAACAGCTCCAGCAAAAGTGTTCAACATCAAGCACCTAGCAAGCATAGGATAAAGTTGTAACGATACGATTTTCGACGTTAATTTCTAAGTTTTGAACCTACTATATCACTCGATGTTGCCACTATGCGTAACATTAATTCTCGTTTTCGTATTCTCTTTCACACTCTAGTCGTCGCACTTAGACTAGAGTCACACACGTACTATATACTATATCACGAAATAATGTGTTTTACCCTCACTGCACTCTTAGAACGAGGTACGATAAACGTGCAAGGAACGACTAATCGCGGGTGCACACGGGATTATTTGGGTCAGTGCACGGAGATCGTAGTAAATTCTAAGGTGCCATAAACGTTACGACGAAGTATGACACCAAACCACGGGATCTAAGTAGTAGGGGTCAAGCAAGGTGTGCTTTATCATACTACCGAAGTTCCGTGAAGAAAGTGCCACGTGGAGTTGAACGTTATTAGACCTATTATACTATTGTGATTATTTTCAGCACGCTACACTCAATCGCAAGGCGTAACAACTAAATCGCACCATCGCAAGACTTGTCGTAAGTCTACAAACGCAATGCAATTGCCTCATCGATGGACTCTGGGGAGTCTACCTCGCAGGGTAATTGCATCGACGCAAGACTGGTCGTAAGTCTGTTGCAACGAATCTCATAAAGTACATAAACGCTCACGATGTTGTCTGAGTGAGGACCTATTCTACCCTCCTCGATAACCGTAAAGCGTCACAACGTAACGTTAAGCTTATTCGAAACCAAGCTCAGCCAATCGCTTATCATGTGTATCTCGCAATCTCTACCGCTTATTATGTGAATCTATATCGCTTGCTGTGTATCAATCCATCGCTATCGCCTACCGTTATTTGTGATGTTAGCACACATGACCTCGCTTCACGAGATGAAGCTCATATGGTTAAAGCAAGGTGTTTTAGTCATATCAGCGGACTTTCGTGGAAGAAGGCCATGTGGGGTCTGATGTTAGTTAAATTCTGTGGTGTTAATCAATCAACTCGAACCGCATAAATCGCGCGAACCTCCATCGCTTGCAACGCAACAACTACCGCTCATCGTAACTCGTTTATCATCGCCGTCATTGTTGGTGTTGTGCTATTCGCTTAATCACCTAATCGCTTATCGCTTATCGTGTATAGTTTACCGCTTATTCGCTCGTTTGGTGTTCATTGTATGTCTGTGTGGTATTAGTACGCATGACATCGCTTCACGAGGCAAAAACTAACCTGGTTAAACGTGGTGTTTCACCATGTTAGCAAACTCTCGTGGAGACGTGCCATGTAGGTTCAAAGTGGAGTCTAATCGAAAACACGCTATTCGCTTATCGCTTATCGCTCGACGCCTACCCAGACACGACACATAAGTGTTTTGTGTCGTCAGGCTACTTTCGCACGCCATTGTAACTACGTTCGCAATTCAACTCGCCGGTTTAACCTATCCGATTCTATCTTATACTCGGTCTGACTTTCTATCGATTGAACCGAGTGAGCGCAATTACTATCCGTGTCGTATCGACGCACATGACACCGCCTCACGAAACAAAAGTAATATGGGAGAAACATGGTGGATACGGCGCTGGTACTTCCTATATATAAATGTTTTAATCATATTAACGAACTTCCGTGGGAAGGTGCCAAGTGGGGCCCGATGCTAAATTGTCTTTTTCAAACGGCTAAAACTGATTTTTATAAAACTTTTATTAAAACCACGGGACAAGTGAATATTCCACACAACGTGGGAGTTAACACCGACTCAGCTTAACTCCATGCCCAAGGGAAGCTTTCATGAGTCCAAATTTTTCCTAAAAACCTTTTACAATATCAAAAACAAGACTTTCTTGAGACGTTGGTTCAACATCGAGTTCAGCTGAACCCAAGTCATAGGAGAGTTTTCGTAACCTCAGTTTTCATCTTCGAATTCCTTAAACTGTGTAAAACCTAAAATTCCTTGCAACATTTGTTAACATCGACTCAGTTGGCCATACGTTAAAAGGAAATTTTTCGAGGTTTCCATCCAAAATTCCTTTTGAATATCTAAAACAAATGCTTCTTGTAACGTTGGTTAACGATCGACTCAGTTAATTCCACGTCATGAGAAACCTTTTCATGTCCTTTAAAAATTACAATCGTATTGAACTAACGGATTCTTCGCGACACGAGGTACTTTGGAACGATAACTCGTGGGATATTACTTTTGTCCTTTACGTCGCCTTCTCGCTATCGCAATCGGTCTCTCTCTTATTCGAAACACTCTCGCTTGTCAACTCTCGGTCAAATCACTCGCTGTATCGCTACTTACGTGGGATCAACTCTCAAAAGTCTACCTATTGGATTAATTTCGGGACGAAATTTCCTAAAGTAGGGGAGACTGTAACAACCCGCACTTTTGTGCATTGTTACTACTCGTTATACTCGTTACGCCTAGCACCAGAGATTCGGATCATAATGTAACTATATTGCATATATCGCTATTCGAAGGATAATCGCATATTTTCGCTATACATTATCACTACATAACATCACAAACACTAACACTCACGATGACACTGAGTGAGGACCTATTCTACCCTCCTCGGTGGCCGTGATATGTCGAAACGCAGACTATTAACGCTAACAAAGACTCTCGGGTGAGTGCTATAGCTCCAGTCGTCGTGACGATGATGACAATACGAGTAAGTGGTACCCTGTCAGTCATTGTGGCACAAAACACAATAACGTTCACGATGACATCAAGGAAGGACCTATTCTACCCACCTTGATGGCCGTGAAGCATCGCTAATAATCGCATACTCGAATCGAAAACCGATTGCTAATTATTGAGACTTTGAATTATGGATACGTAAATACGACCTCTAGTGATATATATATATACATATATAACAATAACATAAATTAACTATGAAAAGCGCGTACTTCGGAAACTATCGAAACGATCAAAATCGGAGAAATCCATCACACCGGAGTGGCTATCCAACTGGACAGACATGTCCAACCGATCGGACAGGACAAGTCCAACCGATCGGATAGCCTGTTCGTATGAACTTCAAAGTGTGACCTCATCCTTACCATAAACAGCTCGGATCTAAGTAATTCCACCTGTTTTATAACAAATCTCGCCAAACCTAAGTCACCTAGCCATAGTGTGTGTGATCTCGGGTTAAACTTGAGAAAAGCCATCAAGGACGGCCAGATCTGATGGAACGGGGTGGTTCCCGACCGTTAGAACGGGTCGGACTTGATAGAATTTCGGTTGTTTAGCATGAAGGAACACCGTCCCGATCAAAACCATCGAAAAAACTTGGGATCCTTGTCGAACACAGCTGGACAGGCTAGTCGATCGAACAGCCAGCTTGGATGAACAGGCTAGTCGATCGAACAGCCAGCTCGGATGAACAGGCTATCCGATCGAACAGCCCATCCGATCGAACAGGCTATCCGATCGAACTTCCCATCCGAACGGGCCAGCCCTCAATCCAATTTTCATTCGTTTTCGCGTATTCCGTCATTCTTTAACGCGCCACCAAAATACTCAGGTGATCAGTCTATAACCAGGATATTCTCGGACATAATCCCGCCAATCCAAACCAATACGCACTGTGAGTATACTTGAACCCTTTTTTAATTGCATTTTGGGTGTAACATACGTTTATAACAAATCGAACTTATCAAACGAATTATACAATCAATCGAATTATCACTTGCGAATAACTGCTATGCATAGATATACGTGATGCTAGTTGCATATGTGCTAGGGATTATACTCGCGACGTCCCACCATGACTAGTATAGTACTATTGCGCCCGACGGGGTCTAGTTTGCCATCGCATATTCGAGCATCGAGGACTTAGTTGGTAGTATCAGCTTTGTGAGTATATATGTCATGTGTTACGTTTATGCATGTGGAAATTCGCTACACTTTTTATCTATTACGCTATACTTATCAAACCTGTATACTCGCCAATACTTTTGTATTGACAAATATTTTAACGTATGTTGCAGGTTAGATCGCAGACTATTTCAAATCAAGCTAGGAAGTCTAGAAACTCAACTAAAATCTAGGTTGTCGGATTTGTATTGTCCGAGAGGACAAGAAATCTGTGATAACTTATGTGATTGTATTATTTGTTAGTATGGGATAATGAATGTATTAAATATTATCGCAACATAGTTGTTATGGATTCTCTTGAGCAATCTGATTCGCCTAGTGCCGCGCCCCGATGATTCCGCCATCGGTTGGGGTGTGACATCACTTATCTTAATGGAATCTCCATTTGCCCTTTCCATTAGACAATCTTGTCGAAGTTTAGTTAATGGTTGGTTGAGAATTTTGTAGAAAGAAGTATTGATAAAACTTTGGTTTGCACCAGAGTAAAATAATACTTTGGCAAAAATATCATTAACTAAAAACGTACCGGCAATCACATCCGGAATCATCTTGGCTTCTTCAGCTGTCAGAACGAATGCTCTGGCATTCTTCTTGGGTTCTTTAGTTGTCTTAGCTTTGCTAGTTATTGCTAGAGCTAGTTTCGGATAGTTCGGTTCGATATGCCCAGTTTCTCCACAATTGAAGCATAACCTATTGCTAGGTTTCTTCCTACAGTCTTCTTCCTTGTGTCCAGACTTTTGCAAAAGTTGCAGTATAACGAGCACCTTTCAGAGTGCTTTCTTTTGCAATACTTACAGTAGGGTGAAGAGGAAGAACCTGTACCTCTCCCACGGTTGGAATTACCGTAGAGAAATTCTTGGGTAAGCTTTTGCGCTAGGTTCTTTCTTTGGTTTTCCTCTTGTGTACGTACCAATTAATCAGTGAGGCTGTTGGCTAGTTCTAATGCTTCTTCTATGGTTTGTGGCCTAGCTGCCTTGACTACATGTCTGATTTCACTAATTAATCCCCAAATGTAACGGGAGATTAATACTGACTCAGGTGAGGCTAAAGTTGGCACTATCCTATCATATTCAAAGAATATGGTAGTGTAACCCTTGCAGTCTATTCTAGTCATTTTAAGATTTAGGAACTTATTGGCAATCTGTTACTTTTCATGAGGAGGACATAATTTTCTTTTGACTATCTCCTTATAGTTAGTCAATTCCATATTATAAACTCTGTCACTTCCTCTAGACTGGAGAATGGTATTCCACCACTCGAGGGCCGCATTATTAAAAAGATTAGAAGCAAACATAATCTTATCTTCATCTACACATTTACTTATCTTTATGACTACTTCTGGTTTTTCTATCCAACGTAAGGCTGCAATGGCTCCTTCATTGCCTGAGGATTCTATTGGTTTGCAGGCCAAGAATTCTTTATAAGAACAACCATATGAGATGGTTCTAGTCACGGCCCCCGGCCCGGTTTTACCTGGTCCAGAAGCCGTGAGACAGAAAACCCGTGGTATTGGTGTTTAATTTGGCAGCGGAAATTTTTAACAAGATCGTTTAACTGAAAATGCCCAATTATTTTATTTCACATTATGGGACAAACCCCATAATTTACAATAAAGGAATTTCACGGGGGAAATTCCCTGTTTACAAAAACATGTTTATTTATTTACTAGCCACTTTATCCAAGCTGGCGGTGCTACACGGCACTTTTCCTTGTTCATAGTAAATCACCTGAAACATGTTTAAAAAGATTTTATCAGCGGAGAAATACTGGCGAGTCATTCATTTGGCAGAAAATGACACATTGTTATAAATTACAGTATTAAGAGCGATTACAATTACCACTATCTTATAATTATCTGGTCTAGTATCACACCCTGGTGACTATGGTCATACCACCATTGGGTCCTTTCACCCAATAGTGATGATTATCACTGTTTAGGTTCGTCCACCTAAAAGTGAGAAACATCAATAATGTGCACAATACCCCACTTACTGCCATTAATTTAAGATAACAAAGACTTAATCTCTGTAAAATATAACTGGAAAACATTTTGGGTTTTGTAAAGCACTTTGATAAAAATAGAATGACTCACATTGCAAGTTTAGTTGGGCGGAGTTTTGCCTACTGATTATGCCTGATAACCTAGTTAAAGAACAATGCACACGAACGAGGTTAGTAACTTAATACAACATTTACGATATGCTCATGAAATCAAAACCCTCACGACGAATGATAAAGTATAGCCCGGATTCGGGCAGCACTTAAACAACCATCGGATCAGTTTCAATCGATCGGACATTGAATCGTAGCAGTGATCGAGTTATTACCCTGTAATCGTAGCAGCGTTTCGACTTCTAAACACTCGAATATAAGCAGAAAGTTGCTGTTTTGAAAGGATTTTTCGAACACAGATGAAAGCCCCATGCACGTACTATTTATAGCTGAAATTTGAGTCTCTCGCGGCAAGCGTAAACCTGAAGAGAATCTTACGCGGCCCGCGAGGGCCACCCTAGCTACGGCTAGGGCTGCCGTGTCACACCCTAGGTCTGTCACGTGTCTGACACGTGGCCTAAAGCTTATCCGGAGACTCACCAAGCTGTCGCTCCCCGCGTAAGCTTTACGTAAGTCTTACGCGGCCCGCGACAGACCCATAAATTTTTAATTTCTTGATTTTTCATAAGGATTAGGGTTTTAGGGGTCCGGGTTTCTACTTACGGGTCGTTTTGGGACATTTTTGCAGGTCCTTACATCCTCCCCACCTTATTTAAAATCTCGTCCTCGAGATTTACTGAAATAGGTAGGGGTACTTTCGCTTCATTTCTGATTGCAGCTCCCATGTATACTCAGGTCCTCTTTTCGAATCCCACTTTACTTTGACTAGTACCAGTCTTTTATGTTTAAGAAATTTGACCTTTCTGTCTTCTATTTGAAGAGGTTTCTCCATGAATTTCAACTTTTCATTTACCTCTACGTCTTGAAGAGGTACTACCAGGGATTCATCAGACAAACACTTCTTGAGATTAGATACATGAAACACATCATGTACCCCAGCTAATTCTTCTGGTAGTTGTAAGCGATAGGCAACTGGTCCTATGCGTTGGACAACTGTGAATGGTCCTATGTACTTTGGACTTAGCTTTCCCTTCTTACCGAACCGAACTACCCCTTTCCATGGAGAAACTTTCAAGAGTACCTTATCTCCGACTTGAAATTCTAACGGCTTGCGTCGATTATCTGCATAACTTTTCTGGCGATCTCGAGCCGTTTTCAGTCTTTCCTTGATTTGGGTTATCTTGTCAGTGGTTTCTTGCACAATTTCGGGACCTGATAATTGACTTTCTCCTATTTCTGCCCAGCAAACTGGAGTTCGGCACTTTCGTCCATATAGTGCTTCAAATGGGGCAATATTGATGCTCGCATGGTAACTATTATTATAGGAGAATTCTATTAGTGGTAAGTGATCATCCCAGTTTCCACCGAAATCTATTACACATGCCCTGAGCATGTCTTCTAGGGTTTGAATCATCCTTTCACTTTGCCCATCAGTCTAAGGATGATAGGCAGTACTTAAATTTAATCGCGTCCCCATTGCTTGTTGGAAACTAGTCCAAAAATGCGAAGTGAAACGACTATATCTATCTGACACAATAGAGAGTGGAACTCCATGTAGGGATACTACTTTGTCTACGTATAACTTAGCCAGTCTTTCCATGCTAAAGGTTTCCTTCATTGGCAGGAAATGAGCGGATGTGGTTAATCGATCTACAATCACCCAGATTGCATCGTTACCTTTCCTGGTTCTGGGCAACTTAGTAACAAAGTCCATTGTTATTAGTTCCCACTTCAATACAGGCATTTCTAACTGTTGAAGTAGACCTGAGGGTTTCTGGTGTTCTGCCTTAACTTGTGAACAAGTTAGGCACTTAGAAACATATCTAGCTATGTCCTTCATTCCTATCCACCAGAAATTATTTCTTAAATCTTGGTACATCTTGTTATTACCAGGGTGCATTGTATACCTAGATTTATGGGCTTCATCTAAAATCTTATCTCTTAAATTTCCGTGTCTAGGTACCCAGATCCTGTTCTTATGGAATCTCCAAATTCCATCAGTCCCTTGTTCTAGTTCCTTTATTCGTCCTTTCATTCCTTCAGCATCATCCTTGATTGCTGTTTCCTGAACATTCTTTAGTTGTTCCATTAAATCTAACTGTAGATTTAATCTAAGAGCACGAACTCTCCTTTGTTTCTCATGGTACTTACGACTTAGGGCATCTGCTACTACATTTGCCTTTCCTTCGTGATATTGAATATCACAGTCGTAGTCACTTAAAATATCCATCCATCTTCTTTGCCTCATGTTCAGTTCTTTTTGCCCAAATATGTATCTTAAACTTTTATGATCCGTATAGACAGTGAACTTACATCCATACAGATAATGTCTCCAAATCTTAAGGGCAAAAATTATTGCTCCTAATTCTAAGTCATGAGTTGTATAATTTTCTTCGTGCTTTTTCAACTGTCTTGATGCATATGCAATTACCTTTTTGCGTTGCATCAACACACATCCTAACCCTAATTAGAAGAATCACAGTAAATTTCAAAATCTTCTGTCCCTTCTGGTAAGGCAAGAATTGGGGCGTTTGTTAACCTTTGCTTTAGAATCCTAAAGGCCTCTTCTTGCTTGGGTCCCCATTCAAACTTAACTGTTTTACAGGTTAGCTTAGTTAATGGAACCGCTATCTTTGAAAAATCTTTAATGAAGCGTCTATAATATCCGGCTAATCCTAGAAAACTTCTAACTTCGGTAGCTGATTGTGGGACCTTCCAATTTATGATCGCTTCTATTTCGGAGGGATCTACGTGAATACCTTCGTGATTCACCATGTGTCCTAAAAATTGCACCTCTTGTAGCCAAAATTCATACTTCGAGAATTTGGCGTAAAGATTTTCTTTTCTTAACAGAGTTAAGAGTGCATGTAGATGCTCACAATGCTCGTCCTGGCTTTTGGAATAAATAAGTATATCGTCGATGAAGACAATTACAAATTTATCCAAGTACGGCTTACAGATCCTATTCATCATGTCCATGAACGCTGCAGGAGCATTTGTTAACCCAAATGGCATGACTGTAAACTTGTAGTGACCATACCTAGTCCTGAAAGCTGTTTTAGGTATGTCTTCTTCTTGTACCTTCAGCTGATGATATCCGGAGCATAAGTCTATCTTAGAGAAGTATCTAGCTCCTTGAAGTTGATCGAAAAGATCATCAATCCTAGGTAGTGGGTATCGATTCTTAATTGTAACCTTATTCAGCTCCCTATAATCGATACACATCCGCATCGAACCATCCTTCTTCTTTACAAACAACATAGTTGCTCCCCACGGGGATGAACTAGGTTGTATGAAACCCTTACTTAGTAAGTCATCTAACTGCTTTTTCAATTCTAACATTTCTGTGGGTGCTAACTGATAGGGTGCCTTAACTATTGGTGTAGTTCCGGGAATTAGATTAATTCTAAATTCTACTTCCCTATCTGGCGGTAATCCAGGTAGTTCTTCGGGGAATACATCCGGGTATTCTGATACTACTGGAATTTCCTTAAGTTCCTTACCTTTAGTGTTAATGATTACCGAAATCATATACACTATTCCTTGTTTGCGTTCATAACTTGCAACTTTCATTACTGAAATGAACTTCATGGGTTTACGCGGCTTATCTCCTGTAACTACAATTACTTCTCCTGCGGGTGTGTGAATTTCTATAGAATTTTGATCACATAGGATTCGAGCATGGTTGGCTACTAACCAATCCATTCCTAATACGATATCGAATCCAGCTAAATTCATAGGCAACATGTTTGCAGAAAATTTATGTCCTGCAAGTACTATCTTTCCTTCTTGCAATACCTTATCTATTTTAACAGAATTACCATCTACCGTTTCTACCGTAAAAACTTGCCTAAGTTTGGTTAAGGGTTGCTTAAGAGCTTGGCAGAATGAAGTATTTATGAAACTTTGGTTGGCACCAGAGTCAAATAATAATTTTGCATAAACATCGTGTACCAGAAACGTACCAGCTATCACATCGGGGATCAGATCTGCTTCCTGGGTGGTCAGCTGGAAGGCTCTTGTATTCTTTTTATTTGTTCCCTCTGCAGGTTTGGCCTTGTTGTCAGCTGGCTTGATCAATTTTGGGCATTCTGGTCTAAAATGTCCAGCTTCTCCACAGTTGAAGCAAATCATTGATTTCTTCCTCCTGCATTCTTCTTCTGGGTGCCCCGGTCTATTGCATAAATTGCAATACCCTTTACATTTCCCAAAATGCTTTCTTTTACAGGTACTGCAGGATGGAGCAGTGGGGGATTGCCCGGTTTCCTTTTTCTTGAAATTACTACTATTATTATACCCACGAAAACCTTGGGTAATCTTTTGGGCCAATTCCTTTTTCCTGTTTTCTTCTCTCTTATGCACCAGTTCGTCTGTCAAGCTGTTGGCCAGTTCAACAGCATCGCCAATTGTGCGGGGTCTCGCAGCTTTGACAATATCACGAATCTCGCTAATCAAACCCCAAATATAGCGAGAGATGAGTACCGGTTCTGGCGAAGCCAGAGTTGGTACAATTCTAGCATACTCAAAAAATTTCGAAGTATACTGTAACACCTCAAAAATTCACGTCCTATAATGTGTTGACACGTGTCATAGGTTTGAACGTGTGAAAGAATGTTATAAAAGGATTAAAGTTGACAATCATGGAAAGTATGTGAATATACGGATTCTAAATGTCAACAGTGAATAAATATATTGTACATTAACCCTACATGATGCTCATACCTTCAAACGAATAAATCATGGATCATACGAAGCTAAAAATGAAAGAAAGTGAGAGATTACAAACTATAGGGGTTAAATGTGTCAACATGTTTAAGTTATACCTCTGAGTGACCTTTTAGCAAACCCGAAGCCTTGTAACGGTTAATTATGCTCACTAGAATGCATGATATAAATTTCATAAAGTTTCGTTATCGTATGAGAAAGTTATGATCAAATTCATATGTGAGGGGTTAAAAGCGTCAACGATGAAGTTTAGGACTTTTCGGGTGACAATAAAGTTAACCGAGGACTAAACAAAATGGGTATATGTCTTGAAGCCCTTATAAGTCAATTTGGAGGGTTCAAAGTGCAAGAAATAAAGTCGAAGCAAAGTTTCCAAGAGCCAAGGACCAAAACATAAAAATAAAAAATTCAGATTTGTTCAGATAGGGCATCGCGCCACGCGAGGACCCTGGGGGGGGGGGGGTCTACGCGTGCCGCGAGGGGCCTTCTGCTCCGAATTCTTTGGGTTCTTGTCTTCCATTTGCATTCTAACCGACTTATAAACTATTTTTCACATCTTGCACGACCCCTAAACAACCCCTACGCCCTTAGGGACATCTGGAAGTGATCCATGGCCATTGTTAGGCTTGTGTGTCAATAATCCATGAGGTTTTGAACACTATAAAAGGCCACAAGGTTGCAACCATTTCTTCACACCTTTCTCTTGCATTCCTCATCATTTCTGGAGCTCCAAAGCAGACTCAAGTGATCACTAATCGTGCATAGGACTTCAGTAAGTATGCTTAACCTTTCTTAGTTAAGTTTTTGCTTAGTTTTAGCTTAAAAGTCAAACCGTCGTAATTAACGGTCGACTTAACGATTAATCACTAATGGTCCAGTGATTAGTCGAATTGAAAGTAGTTATAAGTTGGTAATTATGTGGGCAATAAACCCTTAAAAGGGCACCCTCTGATTCCCACTCTAACTAGGTCAAATGTCGGGTCAAACTTGTTATTAAAAAGTCAACAGAATGCTTAATTTTCAATTTATGCATAATTAGCAATGTAGAACCCATACAACCTGTTTGATCATTAATATAACTTGGTAATGAATGTAAGAACATGTCTAAACATGTTCAACCCGACAATTTTCAGTAGAGACCCGGTTCGGAACCGAAAGTCGCATAGTTTGACTTTTGCTTTGACTTTCAGTTCTGACCCGTTTAAGCATGTTTTAGAAATTCCTTAGAGATCTAATAGGACCAGGTTACATGCTAGTATAACCCTCTGTGATTATACACCTTGGTTCATTAGTTATCCAATTAATATGCATGATTCCGTTAATTGCTCATATGTTGACCATTATGCCCTTTTCACCATAAAACGTGATTTTTGAAAATGTAAAAGAGTAGAAACCTTAATTACTGATTTATAAACTTGCACCCAAAATTTGACATCAGTTTGAGGTGTAGATTGAGAGTTATGCTCATTAGCGTAATTAGAAAGTCTTTTAGCGATTAAACTACATAATTAGCGTATAGCCTATTTAAACATACTTTTTGATATCAAACTCTTTACCCACTGATGTAATATATTATTTTGGGATTTTTGAAGATTTTTAATTAATTTTAGGCTGGGCATAACTTAGGGTCATAAGCTTAATCCGGTAATTGTCGGTTTTGCCCTTTCGGGCTATAAAATGAGTTTTACATATCTTTTTGACCCCAAACCTTTTGTTACTGATTTTAAATGATAAATAAATTATTTTAAACCTCCTGGAATAATAAAAATATCAGTTCTCTATATAGAACCCAGAAACGGCTTCTAATCGCCTTTTTAAGCGTTTTTAACGCATAGTATGTACTAAGACTATTTTAAACATACAAAGGTTGATACCTACTGGTATTTGAGGTAAATTATAATATTTTAATAGTAAGCAAAAGTTGTTTAACTCAGACTTCAGTTTTGAGCTTTTCGGCTTATGTGAAATTACTAAAATGCCCCTACGGTGCATAAATTGGTTATAATTGATAAGTTTCACATATAGACTATACCCTACTGTTATAACTTATCAAATTAAGTATTTTTGCTGATTATATCAGACCTGTAACTCAGGTTAATACTTAAACTCTTTTATAACCTTATAAATGACCAAACTACCCCCTACGAGGCATAGTTTGTGTTTAAATTCATTTCGGGCATAATAAATGATATCTTACTGATGTCACAACATATTTGAGGAATATTAACTTAGGAAACCTGCATATGACTCTTACGGTTACCCATTACGCTTCTTACGCGTTCGGTTCGGTTTATGTAACTAGTTTACATAAATTAGCCGAAACGGGTTAAACCTTATCGGTTTTATCTCAAAATCCAGGATGTGTATAATATACCCATATTAAGCAAGTCTTCAAACTTGTCGGGTCTGAATCACATTCTATTCCGGTCTTCGCTTAATCGTGCGTACGAACCGTATCTTTAAAACTATCCGGTCTAAGCTTAGGCTTAATTAAAGACCCGTTAGGATTCTAATAGGTTATTATAAACCTTCGTTCCAGAATAGGAGGACCAGTAAAAGCTACTTGCATTAGCTGTTTGTGAATTATACTTGCAAAGGTAAATACTTTTAACTTATTTTCCCTATACGGGCTTGGGGTACGGTATATAAAATACCGCTTGGTCGGGCATTAAATCTTCCATCGTATGGTGGTTAATTGATAATTTAATCGGCCCGTTTAAATTGTTTTGTTTGCTTAAAGCCTTTGGGGGGTTAATGACCATGTCCCGGATATCCTTGGCATCATTTTACGAAATGGCCACGACCTAAGCGCGGAGTGTAGGCGTACACTCGTCAGTGCATAAATAGATAATGTGGTGTGTCTATTGATCTTTAACCCGACACGATCCGGGCTACTGAATGCATAAGGAACATGTAATTCTTTTACAAGTTTATATATTTAAATAATTATCCCAAGTTATAAAATGTTTATGCCACGTGCATCCAAATCAATTTTCAATCATTTTTAAAATGAGTCAGTTGATTGTATTTACCAGTGTAAACTGACGTATTTTTCCCAAAAAGATTAAATGCAGGTACTAATCGTAATTAGCTGGATTTCTCCTTAGCATCAATAGAAGTCTAGCAAGCTTAAGATGCCTAAAGTCTGTTGAACTACTGTTTCCATTTTTTTTCTTGATCCACCTGTGGATAAAACTTTCGACTGTTGTGATACTCGATATTTCAATATTATATTTGATTGAAATGTATCTTTCTTTTGCTTCCGCTGTGCATATTAAATATTGTGTTGTTTGACTATTATGTTGCCAACCACGTCACGATACTCCCCACCGGGCCCACCGGTGACACGTGGAATTCGGGGTGTGACATATACACACGGCAGTCAACGTCTACCATCCGGTGGCTCAGGAACTTGTTTGTCATTTGTTCCTTTTCATAGTCGGGACAAAATTTTCTTTCCACCAATTTCTTGAATTCTTCCCAACTCATGGCGTAAGCCACGTCACTTCCTTTTGCCTGCAGTACCGTGTTCCACCATTCTAACGCCTCCTCCTTGAAAAGGTGGAACGCATACATAACCTTGTCTTCCTCGGCACATTTACTTATTTTAATTACTGCTTCGATTTTCTCCAACCAACGCAGTGCGGCAGTTGCCCCTTCATTGCCTGCAAATTCGACCGGTTTACAGGCAAGAAATTCTTTGTAAGTGCAACCAGGTGTTGCAGCTTTCATTTTCTTAAGAAATGGGGCTTGAACCACATCATTATTATTGCCGCCTCCATTTACACTGTTACTGAAATTGTCGTCGCGAGTACGTTTGCTGTGGTTGGATTGTGAAGGTTCAACGGGGTTCTTAACAGCAGCGACGATTGCGGGGATAGCGTTGGCTATTCCCTGAGCAACGATATTTTCTATGTCTTGTCTATTAAGGAAGTGATCCTCATTGTTTTGTTCAGATTGATTAACTTCATTGACCGGTTGGGTTTCCACGTTTTCCATCTGAATAATTAACAATATATACAAATTATTGCCACAAAATAGATAGCAAACAAACACACAACAGGGCAATCACACATAATCAAGTCCACACGTATAGCCAAAATTGTCGACCTTGCGAATTTTATATTTTTATATATTAGTATTCATCGATACACATCATTTATTTTACAAAAGTTTTATTTTAGTTATTATTATACAATATTATATTATTATCATTATTATTATTACACAAACATTCCACCCCCGTTAGCTGGCCCTTCAGAAACGACGTTCCCTCTCGTCGTACTTCCATGTGATTTTCTCCCCCACTTCCCGAATTCTATTTCCCGCATCCACCAGTTCCTCGCCATAGTGGCGGAGTTCAGCTAAGTTTTTTGTGCTCATAGGTGGGTATGGTGCAGATTTAGGATCAAACTGGGGAAAATAAACGTTGGGGTTATTCATGAAGTTCTGAAATTACTAGTCACTCGTCCACCATTCCTCCAATTCTCCGGGTAGAAGTTGGGGGTTGACAATAGGGTTCGGAATTGCAGGTTCCAAATTAATTGGAAGTTCAGATTGGGCTGGGAAATTGAAAAGGGTTTCGTCTGCAGGTCCGATGAGGTCACAGTTTGCAAGTTTTCGATCCAGCTCTTCCCAAGGTGGTAACTCTTGGGCCTGACCCGAGCTTTCCCCTGTTTCCTTTCCTTTCCCTTTGGGATCCTCTGTCTTCTTAACCCGTTGGGCAGGTGGCTTCTTCCTTCGTCCGCGTTTCCATTCCAGGATGCTTCTCCTCTTTTTAGGCTTAGGTTTCTCCTGGGGCTGGGCCTGGAACACTGGTGGTTCCTCAGTATCCGCCTGATATCCAGATTGGTTCCCTGTTGTATCCATATCGGTGGTATGGATGGTAAAGTTTCGGAGTGCCTCCGACAGTTCATTCATGCTGTTAGCACACATGAAGAAATACACAAATTTAAGTTAAAATTTTATTTGTTAAATTAAATTTTCACAGAATCACAGAATGGCAATTTGGAAAATTAAGTATTTCTAAATACTTAATTGGCTTAGATCAGTGGCTTTGATACCACCTTTTTCTGTCACTGCCCCTGGCCCGGTTTTACCCGGTCCAGAAGCCGCGAGACAGAAAACCCGTGGTATTGGTGTTTAATTTGGCAGCGGAAATTTTTAACAGGATCGTTTAACTGAAAATGCCCAATTATTTTATTTCACATTTTGGGACAAACCCCATAATTTACAATAAAGGAATTTCACGGGGGAAATTCCCTGTTTACAAAAACATGTTTATTTATTAACTGGCCACTTTATCCAAGCTGGTAGTGCTACACAACACTTTTCCTTGTTCATAGTAAATCACCTGAAACATGTTTAAAAAGATTTTATCAGCGTGGAAATACTGGCGAGTCATTCATTTGGCAGAAAATGACACATTGTTATAAATTACATTATTAAAAGCGATTACAATTGCCACTATCTTATAATTATCTGGTCTAGTATCACACCCTGGTGACTATGGTCATACCATCATTGGGTCCTTTCACCCAATAGTGATGATTATCACTGTTTAGGTTCGTCCACCTAAAAGTGAGAAACAACAGTAATGTGCACAATACCCCACTTACTGCCAGTAATTTAAGATAACAAAGACTTAATCCCTGTAAAATATAACTGGAAAACATTTTGGGTTTTGTAAAGCACTTTGATAAAAACAGAATGACTCACATTGCAAGTTTAGTTGGGCGGAGTTTTGCCTACTGATTATGCCTGATAACCTAGTTAAAGAATAATGCACATAAACTAGGTTAGTAACTTAATACAACATTTACGATATGCTCACGAAATCAAAACCCTCACGATGAATGACAAAGTATAGCTCGGATTTGGGCAGCACTTAAACATCCATCGGATCGGTTTCAATCGATCGGACATTGTATCATAGCAGTGATCGAGTTATTACCCTGTAATCGTAGCAGCGTTTCGACTTTTAAACACTCGAATATAAGCAGAAAGTTGCTGTTTTGAAAGGATTTTTCGAACACAGATGAAAGCCCCATGCACGTACTATTTATAGCTGAAATTTGAGTCTCTCGCGGCCCGCGTAAACCTGAGGAGAATCTTACGCGGCCCGCGAGGGCCACCCTAGCTTTGGCTAGGGCTACCGTGTCACACCTTAGGTCTATTACGTGTCTGACACGTGGCCTAAAGCTTATCCGGAGACTCACCAAGCTGTCGCGCCCCGCGTAAGCTTTCCTTAAGTCTTACGCGGCCCGCGACAGACCCGTAAATTTTGAATTTCTTGATTTTTCATAAGGATTAGGGTTTTACGAGTCCGGGTTTCTACTTACGGGTCGTTTTGGGACATTTTTACAGGTCCTTACAGTTCTTCTCCTTTTTGGAATTGGAGCTTGGATCAGTGGTCTATGATTTTCGTTCGCACTGTGACTTGGGTCAGTGGGTTGAAGTTTACCTCCAGTCACAGATTTATTATTTTATGCTTCTTTAACAGTCTTGATAATATATGGTATAGCATCTATAATTCCTTGTGTGACTATATGTTCGATGACACTATTATTCACTTGGTTCTCATTGTTATCATTATTCTGGTTTTCCTGATTTACTTTGTTCGACATCTGAATTGTAAACATTTATCAGGTATTAATATCACATAATTTAATACAAATATTCACACAAGTAGATTGATAAAAAACGTCGAACATTGCGACTTTACTCTTTTTATATATCTATATATATGCATCGATTACAAATTACAACTGAAAATTAAACACACTAGTAGTTATGCATCTATATCTATTTTAGTCTATCTATTTTAGTTGTTTATATATATATATATATATATTATCAAAATACAAAATTACACACATATCTATATAATATTCTAGGTGTCGTTTATCTAATCATGTATCTCACGCTCAATGTACTTCCACACTAGCTTCTCTCCTATCTGACGGATTCTATCTCCTTCTTCTACTAACTCGTCACCATATGAGCGAAGTTCTTCCAAATTTTCTTGGCTCATAGGTGGCATGGGTGCTGGTACTGGATCAGGGTATCGAGGTATGGGGTGTTCGTAAGGGTATGGGTTTCTTATTACACTCTGCATATACCATTCGCTGTTCCAGAATGGGTCTAAAGGGTTCATGTCGGTATACTAAGCTATGGGGTTCGGTGTAGAAATTCTGGGGATCTCATAGGGGTCGACATCTGGGATTGGGAATTGGTACTCTTGATTGGGTTCTAACATTTGTTGGTCGGAAAATAAGGGTAACAATGGTGGTTCAGCTATTTGGTTCAGATTAGGGTCTGCTGCTGTCGTGGCTAACATATGGAAATCTGCTAACTGCCTATCAAGGTCCTCTTCCCACAATGGTCTATTAATTGTTTCCTGGGTTTGTGCTTTCACTTCCCTATTCGCTCTTGCTAACTCTCTCTGTTGTTGAAGTTTCTTCATCCTCTTCCTCCTCTCATGTGCTCCTCTACTAAACGATCCTCTCTTTTTAGGAGGGAATGACTCCTCAGACTGTGCCTTAAATATAAATTTTCATTCCTCAGTATCAGCTGAGTATCCTGAGGGATTTGGCTGAGATGAGATTCCTTCATCTTTTGGGAACTAGCTAATTGACGATAAGCGTCGGATGTACCTTGCTCACTCATATTGTAAACTAACAAATTGTCAAATAACACACAACAATAATATACATATTTACACAAAATCACATAAATTATTTCCTAACACAATTGATTTGAATTTAGGTAGAACACTTAATTGGCTTAAACCAGTGGTTGTAGCTCTGATACCACCTTCTGTCGCAGCCCCCGACCCCTACCCTGGGAGCGGGTGCCGCGAGACTCAGAGTGGGTGGTATCGGTGTTTATTAATTTGGCAGCGGAATTTATACATCAGGACCGTAGTTAGAAAATATTTTATCAGAGTTAAAACACCAAGTTTTTATATTAATAAAATGGGATAAACCCCAAGTTTTCATCACATTACATTTGTAGGGAAAAAACCCTAATCATTGAAAACATAAATCTCCTTTTTATTTAGGTAACTTTTATAGCCACATCTTTAAGCCTTGAGTGCTCTCCAGCTGGCTTCTATTAGCTTCACACTAAGTCACCTGAAACGCGTTTTAAAAAGGTTTTATCAACAAGAAATACTAGCGAGTGCATCCCAATTTAATCAAAACTGTTTTAGAATTTCACAGTATTGAGAGCGATTACAATGTTTACATCTACCAATATACTCATTCAGTACTGTCAATCCTGACTTGTGGGTCATGTTACTCATTGGCTAACTCTTTGTCCAATAGTAACGGATTTCAAATAATGTATACAAAACCCCAACATACCTGCAGCAATTGTAGAATACATAGACTCAATCACTGGTAATTATAATTGAAAACATTTGAGGTTTCGTGAAAATAGTTTGTTTAGAAAAGAGAACGTATTCACAAAAAAAGAGTTTATAAAAGGAGAATGACTCACATTGTTGACTTAGATAATACTATAGCTTCCTGGTGTTTCTCCTGGTTATTATCTATTAAAAATTTAACAATGCACACGTGTTAGTAAGATAACCCAAATCACATTAGGCATACAACATGAGACAGAACTCCAACGACTGAGTCAGGCAGAGCCTTGACATGCGTTACGAAGCCCTAGATCAATCGGGTAGGGTAACAAATACGTGATCGGGGTTTATAATACTTACAACGAGGCAGAGCTTCACTTTTTAGGGGGTATAATACCCGAGTATTATGTCTACTAGAGATTTTGAAAGAGAAAAGAAAATGAATGGTTAACAAATGAGGCCGAAGCCTCCTTTTATAGGCCTGATGAGAGGCGGCTCGCGCCCCGCGATGCCCCTCCGTTTCCTTCGCGGCCCGCGAGGGTCCTAGGGTAGGATCTAGCTTTGGTGAATCAGGGTATAGACTTCACACGCACACCAGACACGTGGCAGCCGGAGGGCTCGCCTGGTGTCATTCCGTCGCGCCCCGCGACAGTCCTGGGGGTCCGGGTCGCGGACCGCGAGACCCTCATATTTTTGTTTTTAGTTGATTTTTATTAATATAAAGGTATTTTAGGCCCGTTTCTCACATACGGGGTATATTTTAGGACGTGTAGGGGTGTCAGGAGTGTTTTAGGTGGGTTGTTATAGCATTGGGTCGTGGGGGGTCTGAGCTCGCTAGCTAGGATTGGTGAATGAAATTGGACCGTTTGGGTAGCCGTTAGCAAACTGCAAGTTTATTTAAAAAAATATTTCTTTTTTATACCTTATAAGTACTCACCCCTTTTTTTTACAATTTTTTGCCACTTCTCTACATCTCTACTTCCTCTATCTCTATCTCTCTCTCTATCTCTCTCTCTCTCTCTCTATATATATATATATATATATTACAAATTTAACCCACTTAATCATCTACAATGCATCCATTTAAACCAAAACTACGACCCAACCAACCCCTTTGGTTACCAAGAGAACCCAAACCCTAGCCTGCCACAAAAGCGTCAACCAACAAACCGTGACCATCCTCAAGGTTTAGTCTACTCACCGTGTCCCGAACTAGCGGGAATCGCGTCGTATATAGGAAACCGTGTATTCACGAACTTTCCATACGACGATTCTTCTATTCCCGTTAACCTCTCCAACCCGATTCCGTACCCGTAACACAAATGCAAGACGTTGGTAGTTCGTCATCCAAGCCGCGTAAGATAAAAAAATACATCTAAAAGAAAAACGCGAGGATATGAAATATCTCGCCATGCCCGTCGATCATCTTAGCTGCCCAGAATTGGAGTTGACGTTGCAAATGAAACAAGAAATCTTGAAAAAATATGATATGCATAAATAGGGTTGGCATAACGGGTCAACCCAATTTGTTAAGACACGAATACGATAAGACACGAACCCGAAACATGTACACACGAACACGACACGAAATCTTAGGTCCCACGACTGATGACCCCGTGTCTACACCGACATATAATATTTTTTAATTTTTAATTATTAACATATACTTAGCGGGTCTTAACAGGTTAACGGGTTTTAACCTGTTTAGACACGAAACCTGTTAAGGTCTTACGTGTTGACCTGTTTTAGACACGAAACCTATTAAGGTCAAACACGAAACATGATAACTTCGTGTAGGTTCGTGTCGTGTTATCGTGTTCGTGTCAGAATTGCCAACGCTATGGGTAAACCTTGAAGTATTTAATTTTTTTTATTTTATGTAGCTTTTTTTTTTTTTTTTTCATTTTATGCAGTTTTTTCTTAATTTTATTTGTAGTTTTTTAAAAAATTATATGTAATTTTCTATTTTAGTTAAATGAAATTTTATACATGGCTGATCAGACCATCCTAAGCCACGCCAACCCATACCCAGCCAGAGCCCCAACCCGCCACACCACTCCACTCCACACCTTATGATTCCACAATCAATGGCTTAAACACAAGCCCACCACACCCACACAATCTAATATGTAAAACTCACTTATCTGATTAATGAAATGTGAATGCTTTTAACTTTTAAAAACATCGTTTGCACCTCATGGTTGAAAGTTTGTAAGAAAAAAACAAAAAAGAAATAATCAAAGCTGAAATGTGTATTCACCACTTTCTTTAATTTTTAGCATAAGACAATAATTTGATAAAATACGATACGCTATCATGACTAGTTCTCTAATTAAAAGTTAAAACCCTTGGTGAAGCTTGAATGGGAGGGAAAAGGGGGCAGTTTGTACCACGGAGAGAGAGAGAGAGAGATGCCGGTGGCGCGACCAGAAACGTCGGATTCCAGGATCATTGCTCACGTCGATATGGATTGCTTCTACGTCCAAGGTCCTCTCTCCATTTCTTTCTTAATCCTTAGGTTTTCACCCTGCCTGCCTGCTCATCAGATTCCCATTACTTGCTTATTATCGTACTAAATAAATGAGTTGTTAAGGGGGGATTCCGTTTACCGCTTTCAGAAGTGCTGTCATTTCATTTTACTCGATTTGTTTAGTCTAACCGCTGTTAGTTAGTTCATATGAATTGTAGAAAATTAAACATCAAAATTAAAGTAAAATATTCCCAAACCTTCTCAATATCCCTAATTATTTGTTAGTGGAGCAACGAAAACAACCTCATTTGAGAGGCCAACCCACTGCTGTGGTTCAATACAACTCTTGGAAAGGTGGGGTCTGATTGCTGTCGGTTACGAAGCTAGAAAAGACAGTGTTAAACGGTACCACTCATTCTTCACATCTCAGATTTATAAACATTTTTCGGTACTATTATCTCTTTATCCATTTCTCATTTGATGTTGTTAAGCTCAATGAGAGGCGATGAAGCAAAGAAAGTTTGTCCCCAAATTCAGTTGGTCCAAGTCCCAGTGGCCCGTGGTAAAGCTGACTTGACCATATATAGGAATGCCGGTTCAGAGGTTCATATAGTTCAAAACTTTATAAACAGTTTTGAGATTGGCATTGTTTTTGGTTGCCCAAATGGTAAAAGAGTTTCATATGTTTGCTTTTATTATTGCAGGTTGTTTCTATTCTTGCAAGAAAGGGGCGATGCGAGCATGCATCGATTGATGAAGTATACCTTGACCTCACTGATGCTGCTGAGACAATGCTGAAAGGAACACCGTTAGAAAGTTTGGAAATTATTGATGACGAAGTTCTCAAACACATGTTTTAGGGCTCCCTTTGGTAAGACAGCATCATTTGTCAACAGTTTGGAGTATTACAACGCATAAATTCTTATTTTGTAGAATACTATTGTAGGAATATTGGTTTATACTAGTAGTATTGTGATGATACAATATACAAACTTTGACATTTACCAAATTTGTTCAGAATGGAAATGATGATAAATAGACTGTCAGGGACTGGCTGACGAGACGAGATGCTGATCACCGTGATAAACTGTTAGCATGTGGAGCAGGTTTTATGGGTGACTGAATTTACATGCTCTGCAGATTGCTTATACAAAGTTTTATTAACCTTTTATTAATACTCTCTATACTCAGAATAATAATCATATTAAGAATATTGTGTTTTGATTAAAAAAGGGCCAAACTATCTACACACCAAGTGTGTAGATAGTCACCCTTAAAAGGTATTTTTTGTCCTTATATGCACACCTTGCAGTGTCGAACTGTGGCCAAAATGTGGCGTTTTGGTCCGGTTAACCAGATAAAGACTGACGGGTGTCTGACGGGTCTGTTGACCGGACCAAAACGCCGAGCTTTGGCCGCGTTTTGGTCCGGTCAACAGACCCGTCAGACACCCGTCAGTCTTTGTCTGGATAACCGGACCAAAACGCCGCGCTTTGTCTGGTTAACCGGACCAAAACGCCGCGTTTTGGTCACAGTTCGACACTGCAGAGTGTGCATATAAGGACAAAAAACACCTTTTTGGTGTGTAAATAGGCAAAATGGTGTGTAGATAGGTACACCCTTAAAAAAACCCATACAATATCAATCTTGCAGATGCTGGCTAAACTAGCCAGTGGTATGAATCTTTTGTCACTTCATCATCAGTAAAAGGGTTGCTTGAACCTTTGCTTGTAAAGAAAATGTAAATTAGTTTATTTAATACATGGTTGTCTTAATGTTGTATTTGCAGTCCATAGATGCAGCAGATTCACACAAAATGTCCCCTTTTAAGTCATGCTCTTTGAGACACGGAGGAATGAAGATTCTACAAGCTTCCGTAAATCTTTTCCAAGCTGGCTTAAGTGATTTTTCGGGTCATACTTGAATCCTGTAGGTGGTGGTTGGGAATTACTAGTCTTTCTGTTTCAGCCGGTAAAATAGTTGCTATGCCAACTGTATTCGCTAAGATGAGTCTTTTTGTTTGTATTTTTGCCAGGGAACCTGTTCCATCACGAGATACTTTCATGGTCGATATCAGTTTCACGCTTTATGAGAACCGTCTGATGAAAAGTTTGAACTCGAGGATGATGATTTCTCACCATCAAGTAGTTAATTAATCCTTCTTGTGATGGTTTTTATGTTTATTAGAACATTAATTAGTTCTTTCATTTGATTAGGAGCCTCTCATCAAAACTGAATGTGGTGGGGAACAGAATATTGTTTTGCTTCCTCCCTCCCATTCAATTTCATCATGATACACATGCAAAATGTTTTCTGATCTGGTATTTGTCCATTATATGATGAAATTTAAAATTGAAGACTTGCATTTCTCTATATGAAAGCAAGCTACTGAAAGTTTTTTGACTTCAAAACATCATGAACCACAGCCAAGGTTCCCTGGGAAAGAAAGGTATACTAATGATGGAAAGCAACAAAAGAAAGGGTTCATTTAAAATAAGATGCATGTTGTCCTTTTGCTGAGATTTTTACGGTGCACTATAACAATGATCTAACTTTCAAAGGGTGACGAAGTTGTAAGTGCACTATAAAATAAGATGCATGTTGTCCTTTTGCTGAGATTTTTACGGTGCACTATAACACCGAAGACAAATGATCACCTACGAAATTACCGACATAATCCGGTAAAAGGAAACAAAAAAATGGTTGAGGATGCTAATTAAATGACATCCAAATTGAATGAAGTTGATTTTACAATTCTATTGTCTTAATAATTTACATACAGTAGGCTGGAAACGCGTAATTATAGGAAATTAGGAATACAATCATTTTAAAGCTCCATAAATCCATCCATATTCCCTCGCTTGAGGAACCCGATCAATATCATGTATCCACGCCTTCGAGGACCTAGAAAACATATAAACATCAAATACAAAATAATAAACAACAGTTAGAAGTATGAATAATTAGAAAATATAAAAAGACCAAGTACAATTAAACGGATAACACATTAGTGGAGGGTTCAAATGAGAAGAATTTTTTTGTAAGAAGAAAAAGGAAGAAGTTTCAACCAATAAGAATGCTTCATTTTACTTCATTTAATATTTGTATTTAATTTTAATATAAGGGTGTATTGGTGAACTTACATAAATCATTAATTTGTATTATTCCCCTTTAATAACTAGCTAAATTAAATTTGTAACTACTTTTCAAAATATATACTTTTTTCAAATTAAAAAAACAACTTAATTTAAAGTGTAGAATAAATTACTAGTTGTGTAGGATAAATTACGAGTTGTGTAGGATATATTTCGAGGTGTGTAGGATAAATTTCGACTGTGTAAGATAAAATTCTATAATGTGTAAGGTATATGTAGGAAAATTTTGATATGTGTAGGTTTTGTAAATTATATGTAGGATAATTAATGATTAGTTGACTAATTAATTAAAGAGAGAAAAATTAATGATATGAGTTATAAGTGAAATAGTATTTTACTAATATGTCTTTTCTTCTTTTTCTTCTCACATTAAATTTCTTCTCAATTTAACCTTCCCCTAACACATTAAGCATAAAGATACGAAAAATTATAATTATACTTGAATTTTGTAAAAACAAAAGATGGCCGGGGAGAGTAAGTTAGATTATGGCTGAGGATAATAGACTTAATAGTTAATAAGACTACATGGAGTCATGAGGGGAAGGGCAGAGCCTCCACACTGTCACACAAGCACCACGTACACTATGTAGGCTTTGCCCTCCATATAAAAAAAAATGCGAGTAGTTAAGGGCAAGGGCAAAAGTTGGAAAAAAAAAAAATTCAAGTGTATCAAGGTTGGAAGAGGGGCAACCCCCATGAGATCCCCACATTGGAAAGGGGCAACACCCTATTAGTATGTTGGTGGGGTGGTATGGTGGTGTGGAGGGGCTTTGCCCTCCCCTCTGCATGCCCCATACCGTGTAGTCTAATAGTGATCAAGTATATATATGAAGAGAAGAAATTAAGAATGCGGTACTTGGAAAATGTAGACTTACTTGCAAGTTTAATGCGTTCTTAAGTTCCTCGATCACCACTTCCATTGTTGGACGCATGGCAGCTTCTCCCAAACAATGAAATGCAATATTTAAGAATGTGTTCAAAGATTTTTTATTGGGTGAAGTGAGAATGTCTTCACCCATTTTTCCCTCTAAGCTCGGATCTATCATTTCATGTATGGTTCCATCTTTGAAACATTGGCGTGCAATGGGTGCAAGCCCTTCTTCGTTTTCTTTTACGTAAACCGGATCATATGCCACCCTTCCACAATAGATTTCAAAAAGAACAACTCCAAAAAAGTAAACATCTTCTCTTTCCATTTCACCTATCACTTCATATTTTGAGTCCTTGTACACTTTCATGCCTCCCTCTTGATTTGCTTGTAACTTGGAGCTCACAAAGTAAGCAATTTTCGCCCCCCAGTTTTTGTCTAACTTGATGTTGGCGCTCTTTATGTCAATGTGTATTTTCCTTTGTAGGTTGACTATATAGGTGTGAAGGTGATTGAGCGCATGTGCAATAGCAAGACACGTGTGTAGACGTTGGGTCCATGTAAAAGTATCCGTTTTATCCACGCTTTTCAAATAGTCGTCAAGGCTTCTCTCAGACACAGGCTCGTAGACGAGGATCATATCATCACCTTCATCACAAAATCCAAGAAGAGAAACAATGTTTGGATGCTTATAACTAGTACGCATTTCAAGTTCTTCGAAGAATTCTTGTTTCCCTTGCCCGCCTTCTCTGCTAGTGATGTGTTTTATAGCCACGGTAATACGATTCTTGGAAAGTTCATCATCATTCTTCCCTTCTTTTGCCAATGAACTAATGTTGCTAAAATGATTGAGTTCGGCTTTGTACACCGTCCCAATTGAGTCTAAACCAATGCGGTATGTTTCAGCAAAGTTCTCGGTCGCCGACACTATATCACTAAGTCGAAACCTCAAGAGTACCACTGTTTCCCCCTGCAACATCATATGTGCTAAAATGAAGGAGAATGTTGTACATGCTAGTAGGAATGACATAACATTAAGATTAAAGGGAACTGTCCTTTATCCTTTGTTCATGCCTTTTTAGAATTGCAAGACATGCACACAAGCACAAGCACGAACAAATATAACATGGAAATTATGTTTATAACATTTCCCTTCAAACTGATGCACTGGCGGTTTTTTTTTTTTTTTTTTTTTTTTTTTAAGTGACACAACTCCATTTGACTCATTATTGAATGGAGATTGATTTGAAAAAAAGAGAGTTTAAAAGAAAATCATGTGTATTATTATTATTATTATCTAAATCTTTAGTTATTCTATACTTACATATTTAAATAAGATAGTACCACGGGATGCGGCATGTTACATATTTAAATAAGATAGTATCACGGGATGCTGCAGGTATCAATGAGACTTTTTGGAGAACACAATCTAACATGTCATGCCTTAAACATTGTTTATTTGGATATTATTATTATAAATATTTAGTAATTATATACTCAAGTATTTAAATTAGATAATACTTAATTATAATAATATTATTATTATCTTTATTATTATTAAAAATATTTAGTAATTATTTACTTAAGTATTTATATAAGATAATACTTAATTTAAACCTAGTGGATTGTCTAACGCAATGCTGCGCGTTTCACCGAGGCTATTTTGGAGAGTGTAATATAATCCGATTTGCCTCGAACAGTGATCATATTTTGGTATTATTATCATTACTATATTTAGTAATTATATACTTAAGTATTTAATTTAAGATAACGCTTAACTACCCGGCCTACTCGGCGAACCGGTCTTGTAACTTTCTCCACCAATTGATGAAAAAAGAAAAATGTTGCTTTACTATATCGGCCAATGGGTTGATTAACCACCACCATTGGCGTTGCTGCTACTAGTACTATTGTTAACTACTACTCTTGTTGTTGCTATTACTGTTACTGCTACTGTTGCTATTGATGTTGCTGCTATTGGTACTGCTACTGTTGTTGCCACTACCTCCATCACTACCACTTGTATCTTATGTTTCAAAAGTTGTAATATCCATCTTAAAAATTTGTGAAATTACCATGTTCTCTATCTAAAATGTTTTATAATTATAGGGTAAAGTTCTTGTACAAATAATCTTAACATACTAAACATACAAATTGAAGGAAAACTAAAAAAGACAAGGTGGCATTTTTGTAATTATCAATAACTATCAAAGTTACTCTACAAATATACCTAAAAAAACCTAACCCCCCCCCCCCCCCCAAAAACCTAAAAAAAACCTACCCCCCCCCCCCCCCCCCCAAAAAAAACCTAAAAAAACCTAACCCCCCCCCCCCCACCCCCCCCAAAAACCTAAAAAAAAACCTAACCCCCACCCCCCCCCCCCCCTAAAAACCTAAAAAAAACCTAACCCCCCCCCCCCACCCAAGCTAAAATGCTAAAAACTAAACCCCCAAAAAACCTAAAAAAACCTAAAAAAATCTAAAAAAATAAAAAAAAAACACACAAATTATTTTATTTTATTTTTTTAACATTTTTTATTAAAAAATCGCTACTTTTAGTAGCAGAAAAAAAAATTAAAAAAAAAATTGTGTTTTTTTAGGTATTTTTGGTTGTAACTTTGATAGTTGGTGGTAATTACAAAAATGTCACCTTGTCTTTTTGGGGTTTCCTTCAATTTGTATGTTTAGTATGCTAAGATTATTTGTATTTGATCTTTTGCCTATAATTATAATGTATTATAGATATAGGTGTATGCATATGTGTGTGTATATGATAAATATGGTTGAAAACCTATTAAAAAACGGCGATGAATTGATGATAAAATTGATGTTAAGCCATTTATAAAGTTGCTTCGACGGAACAACCCCCCCCCCCCCCCCCCCCCGCGCGGCCGCATACACTACATTTTCTTTAAAACTTCAAACAATGGAGTATATTTGATTATACAAACACACAAAATTCATGTTTAATGATAAGGTATATAAATTCAGGTATTCTACGTGTGTACGTATGCAATCAAGTTACTTTGTGACATATATATTCTAAACTGAAGTGAGAATAAATCCTAAAATCCTACCATCCTTTTAAAAAAGGATCAAGCATATGAAGAAAAATATAGTAAAATTTTAAACCATCTACTTACTTGCAATTTTAATGCTTTCTGAAGTTTCTGAATAACGACCTTGATTGTTGGACGCTTAGCTTGAGTTTCTGCTAAACATTGATATGCGATTTTGGCAAATGTGTGGAATGAATCTTGATTAGGTCTTCTATTAAGAGTAAAAATTTGACCGTCATCTTCTTCAATTATTTTTGGATCAATTAGTTCCTTTAGCGTTCCCTCGCTGAATCGTCTCCTTGCAATGGGTGCAAGCCCCAAGTCATTTTCGTTAGTGTAAATTGAATCATACGCCACTCTCCCAGATAGGATCTCAAATAAAACTACTCCAAAGGAATAAATATCTGATTCCCTTTTATACTTACCCGTAGCCAAATATTCTGGGTCCATATATAATGTTGTCCCTGCAATATTTTTTGAATAGATAGTGCTAGGTTGTTGATTTGTAGGATGCAATTTGGAGAGCCCAAAGTCAGCAAGCTTTGCATTCATATTTTCATCGAATAAAACGTTATCACTCTTTATATCTCTATGTATTATCCTTGGTTTTCCCTCCATGTCAGCGTGAAGGTAATTAATTCCACTCGCAATATCAAGGCATATTTTTATTCTTTGCGTCCAAGTAAGAATAACCGTGTCAGTGCTTACCAAATAATCAGCAAGGCTTCCTTTAAAAGCGAACTCGTAAAGAAGAATCATTTCACCAGCTTCGTCACAAAAACCAAGGAGAGAGACTATATTTGGATGCTTACAACTAGAAAGCAATTCAATTTCTGTCAAGAACCCTTGTTTAGCTTGCTCATCTGCCCCATTAGTAATCCTTTTTATTGCTACAGTTTTGCTTATCTTAGGCACTTCATCTTTACTCTTCCCTTCCATTGATGACAAACTTTGTGTATCTAAAACATCAAGTTTTGCTCTGTACACATGAGCATACCCGCCAGATCCAACAAAACATGCTTGACTGAAACCGTTTGTGGCCTGTCTTATTTCTCTTAGTGGAATATTCAAGAAATCCATCTACATAATCATTTGGTAAGTGAGACGGAGAGAATTGGAGTTGCTAAGAATGAAAATGAAACTAGAAAGAAAACAGTTCTTTATACTATGTTCATCACTATCTAGATCACAATAAAATATAGATGGCACCCGAAACAAATATTAATGTGTTTAAGTTGATAAGAAATATAATATGATGGAGTACTTGTTTACACATGACAGTCGAGGAGTCGACCTTGGACATAGCCCGAGCAGGGTGGGTTTTACACGTGAGATTCTTTTGTTGTTCAAATAAGATGGAAACAAAATTTCATACCAAAAATCTAAAGCTAAATAGTTTGTCGAGCTGAGACACTTAAATGCCATTGAACTAATTAAAATAGCTTGAAACAAAATACCATTTGGTTACAAAAATGTCAAGGGTATAACCGAGCAGGCCGTCCTTGGGAACTCTAAAAAATATTTAAAACCCTGGACGACATAAAAAACTGGGCCTAAATTGTGGTAAGGGAAAATGAATTAAAAAAATAGATCTTATGGGTTATAGCCTAGACTTGAACTTGGCACCTCAACAATATCTTGAGATGGTATCTTCCACTCTACTAAAAAACATTTTTATTTTAAATTAATGGAAGCATATATTAAAATATTTTAGTTACTATATATATAAAAGCTTATAAAATCCTTTCGAACCCTTTGAAAATTTAAGCCTCAGGCGACGGCACAGGTTAACCGACCCAATAGCAGGCCAGATCTTAAGATCCTATTGAGCACATACTTTTAGAAAGTGTGGAGAAATATGGTGTTCGTATTATTTTGGTGTTGAAAAACGTGGAAGTCAATTAAGGAATGTCAAGTCTAATCGAAAACGATGAAAGCACCTTTTCCAGATAATGTAAATCGACCTTTCAACCTTCATAAATGTACATGCAAGAATTTCAGCCATGTGGCCTGGTTTATGCAGATCTAGTTGACAACGTACGTGTAAATGGAAACCCCGTTGCCAACAGATCTGCAAGAATAATACATGCACATTTTTCGAGGTTGAAAAGTCCATTTTCATTCTTTAAGGAAATTGACTTTGAGTATGTTATTTTGGATATTTTCACCTAAAGAAAATCAAATAAAATGCTTTCACAATGTTGAGGTGAAAACCAAGTTTACATACCATTATCACCTCAAACCAATAAAAAGAAATTACTTACCTTCAAGTTGTTGGATGATGTACCTTCAACTGCCGCTTTTGAGTGATCATTCTGTACAAATTACAACAATGGAAAAACAAATTTGTAAACATATAAGTAGTAATGACAAAAGGATTAACAACAAAACAAAAGAATTTGGCTTACAAGATCAGCATGTTTCCAATGAAGTTCCAGCACCTCCTCAAGGTCTTTGACAATTTGATCCATCGTTGGACGTTGCACATGTTGTTGATTCAAGCACTTATACGCTATGTTTGTGAAGTGTGCCAACGTTTGTGAGTCCAATTTGCTTCCTTAAATAAGGATCAATGATCTGATATAGTTCTTCCTGAACACCATCGTTTGTAATCATTGGTTTCCTCCCACAAAGGACTTCAAGCAATAAGACACCAAAACAGTAAACATC